>OX387267.1:6257500-7507500 GCA_947562075.1 Orthosia gracilis | reverse complement strand
CCGCGGGTAAAAGCTTGTATGCAATAAAGATCGAATGGCCTGGTCGAAATAAAAACATTTGACTTTGACACCCAGTTCATTGTTTTGGATAGTTATTTTCGCGCTTACACATTTTAAATTCAAAAAGATGGCTTAAATCTTTACAATAGCCATTTTATACCCACTATTAACAAAATACGTACGAGTACCTCTTAATTTTCTGTAATATTAACGCACGCATTAAATTTATCTATAAACCATTATTTCGCGGAAATTGATGTGGGCTACACGTTTACCTAGTTTTTAATCTTATTATATAGCACTTATATTGTTCATATCCCACAAAAGTAAAATAAAATAAAAATAATCTAAGAGAGCAAGGTTATTTCTATTGTGCAAGGGACAGATGAATTCAGTCATATTTTTTTATTAGTAATAAGATATTATAATTATAATATCTATTGTACGATATTTATCCATGTCCTTGCGTGCAAAACAATAACCTTGATCTAAGAGTTTATAGTAGGGACCCAGATAAGAAGTATTTACAACCGGAGCTCGTATATGAGCTGATAGAAGAATCTTAACGAGGCAAAAGAAGTAGGCCGCCTACTACGATCGTCACATAGGATTGGAATGAATGAATGAAACTTTGGAACATCACCTAGCGTTCCGCTATTCCCCATGGAAAAGAAAAATTAGTTAATTAAATAAAAAATCTAGCTCAAGATTTGACTTGACTGGTTTTCACAAATACTCTATCGATTTTAATATTCATTCATTCGAACATTTTAATAAATACCTTTATCATTATAATTGCCACATTATGATCAACATACTATTATTAGTTGGTTGAGATCCATCTGCCGGTGAACATTCACAACTTCTTCCAAATAAACCTTTCTTAGTGGTTGGATACATTAATATACAGTGCACACCAATGTGTGGTAAGCTAGTAGTAGCGGATGTGTGGTGTCATAATAATATAATTTTTAAAATAAAATGTAAATTGCGTGTAACATAAAAAAGATTAGTTTATTAGCCAAATTTAAGATAGCTTGTATGTGAAAACTCGAAAAGTCTAATCTTGAGCTAGAATATAATCCTAAGTTATCTGCTTTATGTATATATCTGTTTTTGTTTATCTGTTTTTGCCCACTGCAGGGTAAACGCCTCGTATAGAGAAGGCCACGCAAGCCCAAGGCAGATTATCAAATGTCAGTGTAAGGTGGGCTAGGCACAATTTTTTTTTTTACCCCTCTGGGCAAAAATGTATTACGAATACCAGCCCATTGGGGGAATGGCCGGCTACGTGGCACTCCCCGGATGAACCGGTATACCCACTAAAACAACCCAGCGGCACTTGCGCATCGTCCGCGTGGAGGAGGACTGCGAAACTGGCACAGCCTTTACGTTCTGTCCTCCCGCCTTTACAGCGGGGCCTTGGCGCCCCTCCTTCAGTGGAGGGGCCCGGGGATACCCTACCCTAACCAGCCATTTTTTTTTTGGTACAAAAGTAGCCTATGTCCTTCCTCAGGATTCCATCTATCTCCTTGCCAAATTTCATTGAATTCCGTTCAGTGATTTAGGCGTGAAAATGTAACAGACAGACGGACAGAGTTTCTTTCGAATTTATAATATTAGTATGGATTCATGTTTACTCTACGATATTTATTTATTTATTTATTCTTACGATATTTTTCTTAACTAACTTCATTGATGTTCGAATTCGATTTAATATAACAAAATATTGGTTGTCGCGAAAATAAACAAATGAAAGACAAGAGCTTTTCTCGTCTTTGTAAGTTAACACAAGCTCCTAAGCTTGTATTACATCGGCTTTAGCCTCACTGCATTGTGCAATGTTAAATGACAGAGATCACGTAATAAGGGCTTTACTTGCCTAGTGAATTACCAGCTTTTTCACCTAACACAGATGCGGGTTACATATCCGCAGAACAAGTTCTTTGAAAAATAGTAGTCGCATCATATAGTTTCGCGGTCGCACCGTTACCGAAGCCTTAAATTTCTGAATTAATTTATTTATTTATCAAATATGGACGAAGAGTTTACAGCTAAAACAAACAGAATAAAAATAGTATGTGAGACTGACGGCCATTTAAAAGTTATCACTTCTAAAAATAGATTGGAAAGAAGGTGTGTGAACAATACCGCACAGCTATCAAAAAAGAAATAAAAAAACCGGCCATGCGATTCCGACTCGCGCACGAAGGGTTCCGTACCCAGGGTGGCGTCAACTATGTATGTATGGGGACACCCTTTAATAATCTATTTTTTTTATTTTTCTGCATTTTCCCTTTACTTGTTCTGTAAGACCTACTTTTTTGCCAAACATCGTGATTATAGGTCAACGGGCACTAACATATTGATTTTCTACCCAAAACCTATAAGGTAATTTCCGGTTGACCCAGAATTGTCAATTTTGGTTAAAAGCAAGGTCTTACAGCACAAGTAAAGGGATAATGTGGAAAAATAAAAGAAGTTTAAAATTAAGGTAAATTATGGTACTTACAAAATCTAAATATGCACATGTCTTTTTATCGTGTTGACTCAGGACCTTGATTTTTATACACATAATAGGGACTACAGACCTCAGTATCTGATATAAATTTCAACTTGCTTAAGAAAATCGGTGGTGTCACACGCATAGACAGACGGACAGACGGACAAGAGAGTGATCTAATATGGGTTCCTTTTTTTAGCTTTTGAGTTACGGAACCCTAAAAACCAAAAAGAATAACATTCAAGCTTAAACTAAATTAAGATCTCATATTCAATACGAGGATAAAAACCTGAACATACAAAATCTTAATAAAAAAAAATATTCATTAAAAGAACTTTTTTAAAACAAACTTTTTTCGTATTCTTCTCAGCAAACCCTTTCATTTGATACCCATATCATGGCAGTGCACAAAAATTATCTAGTCCGCCATCTTGTGCTGTCCGCCATATTGGATTTAAAATGCCGTCACTGAGCTAAGCATGCATTGTCATCCAAATTAAACGTGTATGCAAAATTTCACCATAATCAGTGGAGAATAACTGCTTTAAAATTCAGTTGCATGATTTGACCCGAACACTCTTACATACCTACATGTTAAATAAAAAGCTTGTAAAAAGCTAAGACTCAGGCACTTTCTGGCCGAGGTCGCGCCTGTTATGAAATGATCAAAATCATGCCGTTTACATACGTCATCAAAGTTTCTACTTGCACGCACTATAAATTAATTTTGTCCGTAATTCGTAGAGGTAGATGGAATACGCAACGGCGCGTAACATCTCTTCGACGACGAAGTGAAGTTTTCAACGTTAAAATAGAATTAACCTTTTCTGGATGCTCTCTATACGATTAATGTACGCCTCTAGGTTCTTTAATACTTAAGCTTGTATACCCAGACTGCAGACTACAGTGCTAACAGACAATCATCACGTAATAGGGGCTTCGTCGATAGTTTTGTCTTACATAACATAGACACGTCGCGACAGCAAGAGATTCTTGAAGACAAAAACTCGATTTGCTTTTGTTGCTGCAAACTGTTTAGTTTCTATTCTATTTTTTTAATGATGACTTTCGAACGTGACTATCCGGAGACGTTAACATTTTGATTTAACATGTCAACTATGGGAAGGTATCGTGTTTAAGGTACACTTCATAATTAATTGTATTTTATTTTGTTGATATTGCCATTTTTATTTTTATATATATTTTTTCCATTATTTGACTTTTTATCGAAACTTTGTTTTGACATTAATTATTTTATCATTGTTATAAGTAGCATCATTTATTTTACAATTATAACTTACATTATGAATTCTCAAAGTTACATTAAGTGTGATTCATGACTACACTACAGTACAGACATATTGACATGTTATATTATATTTGATCTTGTTGACGTTGCCAATTTTATTATTTTTATTGACATTTCACCATTATTTGACTTTTGTATCAAAACTTTAACTGACATTCTTTATTTAACGATTGTTATTCTGTAGCATCATTTAATTTATTTTAAAATTAATCTTTCTACTTACCTAATATTTATTAAATTTTCTTATTATTTTACTCAATGTGCTGTGCCCGGCAGCTTCCATGTGAACTATTTATAAGATCTTGTGAAACACATGTGATATATCATACTAATATTATAAATGTGAATATAAGTTTGTTTGTTACGCTTTCACGCAAAAACTACTGAACCGATCATCATGAAACTCTGTACATATATTCTTGGAGGTATAAGAAGTAACATAGGACACTTTAAAAAAAAAAAATTTGGCTTCACTGCGAGCGAAGCCGCGGGTAAAAGCTTGTATGCAATAAAGATCGAATGGCCTGGTCGAAATAAAAACATTTGACTTTGACACCCAGTTCATTGTTTTGGATAGTTATTTTCGCGCTTACACATTTTAAATTCAAAAAGATGGCTTAAATCTTTACAATAGCCATTTTATACCCACTATTAACAAAATACGTACGAGTACCTCTTAATTTTCTGTAATATTAACGCACGCATTAAATTTATCTATAAACCATTATTTCGCGGAAATTGATGTGGGCTACACGTTTACCTAGTTTTTAATCTTATTATATAGCACTTATATTGTTCATATCCCACAAAAGTAAAATAAAATAAAAATAATCTAAGAGAGCAAGGTTATTTCTATTGTGCAAGGGACAGATGAATTCAGTCATATTTTTTTATTAGTAATAAGATATTATAATTATAATATCTATTGTACGATATTTATCCATGTCCTTGCGTGCAAAACAATAACCTTGATCTAAGAGTTTATAGTAGGGACCCAGATAAGAAGTATTTACAACCGGAGCTCGTATATGAGCTGATAGAAGAATCTTAACGAGGCAAAAGAAGTAGGCCGCCTACTACGATCGTCACATAGGATTGGAATGAATGAATGAAACTTTGGAACATCACCTAGCGTTCCGCTATTCCCCATGGAAAAGAAAAATTAGTTAATTAAATAAAAAATCTAGCTCAAGATTTGACTTGACTGGTTTTCACAAATACTCTATCGATTTTAATATTCATTCATTCGAACATTTTAATAAATACCTTTATCATTATAATTGCCACATTATGATCAACATACTATTATTAGTTGGTTGAGAGCCATCTGCCGGTGAACATTCACAACTTCTTCCAAATAAACCTTTCTTAGTGGTTGGATACATTAAGATAGCTTGTATGTGGAAACTCGAAAAGTCTAATCTTGAGCTAGAATATATCCTAAGTTATCTGCTTTATGTAAATATCTGTTTTTGTTTATCTGTTTTGCCCACTGCAGGGTAAACGCCTCGTATAGAGAAGGCCACGCAAGCCCAAGGCAGATTATCAAATGTCAGTGTAAGGTGGGCTAGGCACAATTTTTTTTTTTACCCCTCTGGGCAAAAATGCATTACGAATACCAGCCCATTGGGGGAATGGGGGGCTACGTGGGACTCCCCGGATGAACCGGTATACCCACTAAAACAACCCAGCGGCACTTGCGCATCGTCCGAGTGGAGGAGGACTGGGAAACTGGCACAGCCTTTACGTTCTCTCCTCCCGCCTTTACAGCGGGGCCTTCGCGCCCCTCCTTCAGTGGAGGGGCCCGGGGATACCCTACCCTAACCAGCCATTTTTTTTTTGGTACAAAAGTAGCCTATGTCCTTCCTCAGGATTCCATCTATCTCCTTGCCAAATTTCATTGAATTCCTTTCAGTGATTTAGGCGTGAAAATGTAACAGACAGACGGACAGAGTTACTTTCGAATTTATAATATTATAGTATGGATTCATGTTTACTCAAGATATTTTTCTTAATTCGAATTCGATTTAATATAACAAAATATTGGTTGACGCGAAAATAAACAAATGAAAGACAAGAGCTTTTCTCGTCTTTGTAAGTTAACACAAGCTCCTAAGCTTGTATTACATCGGCTTTAGCCTCACTGCATTGTGCAATGTTAAATGTCAGAGATCACGTAATAAGGGCTTTACTTGCCTAGTGAATTACCAGCTTTTTCACCTAACACAGATGCGGGTTACATATCCGCAGAACAAGTTCTTTGAAAAATAGTAGTCGCATCATATAGTTTCGCGGTCGCACCGTTACCGAAGCCTTAAACTTCTGAATTTATTTATTTATTTATCAAATATGGACGAAGAGTTTACAGCTAAAACAAACAGAATAAAAATAGTATGTGAGACTGACGGCCATTTAAAAGTTATCACTTCTAAAAATAGATTGGAAAGAAGGTGTGTGAACAATACCGCACAGCTATCAAAAAAGAAATAAAAAAACCGGCCATGTGCGATTCCGACTCGCGCACGAAGGGTTCCGTACCCAGGGTGGCGTCAACTATGTATGTATGTCCCTTTAATAATCTATTTTTTTTATTTTTCTGCATTTTCCCTTTACTTGTTCTGTAAGACCTACTTTTTTGCCAAACATCGTGATTATAGGTCAACGGGCACTAACATATTGATTTTCTACCCAAAACCTATAAGGTAATTTCCGGTTGACCCAGAATTGTCAATTTTGGTTAAAAGCAAGGTCTTACAGCACAAGTAAAGGGAAAATGCGGAAAAATAAAAGAAGTTTAAAATTAAGGTAAATTATGGTACTTACAAAATCTAAATATGCACATGTCTTTTTATCGTGTTGACTCAGGACCTTGATTTTTATACACATAATAGGGACTACAGACCTCAGTATCTGATATAAATTTCAACTTGCTTAAGAAAATCGGTGGTGTCACACGCATAGACAGACGGACAGACGGACAAGATAGTGATCTAATATGGGTTCCTTTTTTTAGTTTTTGAGTTACGGAACCCTCAAAACCAAAAAGAATAACATTCAAGCTTAAACTAAATTGAGATCTCATATTCAATACGAGGATAAAAACCTGAACATACAAAATCTTAATTAAAAAAAATATTCATTAAAAGAACTTTTTTAAAACAAACTTTTTTCGTATTCTTCTCAGCATACCCTTTCATTTGATACCCATATCATGGCAGTGCACAAAAATTATATAGTCCGCCATCTTGTGCTGTCCGCCATATTGGATTTAAAATGCCGTCACTGAGCTAAGCATGCATTGTCATCCAAATTAAACGTGTATGCAAAATTTCACCTTAATCAGTGGAGAATAACTGCTTTAAAATTCAGTTGCATGATTTGACCCGAACACTCTTACATACCTACATATTAAATAAAAAGCTTGTAAAAAGCTAAGACTCAGGCACTTTCTGGCCGAGGTCGCGCCTGTTATGAAATGATCAAAATCATGCCGTTTACATACGTCATCAAAGTTTCTACTTGCACGCACTATAAATTAATTTTGTCCGTAATTCGTAGAGGTAGATGGAATACGCAACGGCGCGTAACATCTCTTCGACGACGAAGTGAAGTTTTCAACGTTAAAATAGAATTAACCTTTTCTGGATGCTCTCTATACGATCAATGTACGCCTCTAAGTTCTTTAATACTTAAGCTTGTATACCCAGACTGCAGACTACAGTGCTTACAGGCAATCATCACGTAATAGGGGCTTCGTCGATAGTTTTGTCTTACATAACATAGACACGTCGCGACAGCAAGAGATTCTTGAAGACAAAAACTCGATTTGCTTTTGTTGCTGCAAACTGTTTAGTTTCGATTCTATTTTTTTAATGATGACTTTCGAACGTGACTATCCGGAGACGTTAACATTTTGATTTAACATGTCAACTATGGGAAGGTATCGTGTTTAATGTACACTTCATAATTAATTGTATTTTATTTTGTTGATATTGCCATTTTTATTTTTATATATTTTTTTTCCATTATTTGACTTTTTATCGAAACTTTGTTTTGACATTAATTATTTTATCATTGTTATAAGTAGCATCATTTATTTTACAATTATAACTTACATTATGAATTCTCAAAGTTACATTAAGTGTGATTCATGACTACACTACAGTACAGACATATTGACATGTTATATTATATTTGATCTTGTTGACGTTGCCAATTTTATTATTTTTATTGACATTTCACCATTATTTGACTTTTGTATCAAAACTTTAACTGACATTCTTTATTTAACGATTGTTATTCTGTAGCATCATTTAATTTATTTTAAAATTAATCTTTCTACTTACCTAATATTTATTAAATTTTCTTATTATTTTACTCAATGTGCTGTGCCCGGCAGCTTCCATGTGAACTATTTATAAGATCTTGTGAAACACATGTGATATATCATACTAATATTATAAATGTGAATATAAGTTTGTTTGTTACGCTTTCACGCAAAAACTACTGAACCGATCATCATGAAACTCTGTACATATATTCTTGGAGGTATAAGAAGTAACATAGGACACTTTAAAAAAAAAAAATTTGGCTTCACTGCGAGCGAAGCCGCGGGTAAAAGCTTGTATGCAATAAAGATCGAAATTGAAATTGAAATTTTTAGAAGCTCGAGACAAAATCTCATTCAATGTCAGCGATGGCAATATTCGAAATGTCAAAATGTGTTGGAGTGATCACGTGACATTTTGATAGTGCTTGACATTCCCATATCGCTAACGCGAAACTTTCTTTGATAGAATTTCACTTGTCTAGAGCCTCAGTTGGGTATGTCTAATTTAGAGAAAGAGTCTGGGTGGCGGCGGCGTTCTGGAAGATGCGCGGTATCCTCTCGTCCAATTTACCGCAGTGTCTCAAGACAAAAGTCTAAGACTAGTGTGTGTTGCCAGTGATCATCTACGGTACCGAGACGTGGTCGCTCACAATGGGACTTATCAGAAAGCTTAAAGTCATCCAAAAGGTGAGGAGATCCATTAGGAGAGGGCTTTGCTCGGAGTTTCTTTGCGTGCTCGCATCAGAAATGAGGACATCCACAGGAGAACCAAAGTTACCGACATAGCCCGAAGAATTATGAAACTTAAGTGGCAGTGGGCAGGGCACATTGCTCGCAGAACGGATGGCCGATGAGTACAAAAAGTTGTGTAATGGCGACCGCAAACCAGAAGAAGATGCGATGGAAGGCATCCCACTAGGTGGACCGATGACCTGGTTAAGGTTGCGGAAATGCGCTGAATGCGAGACGCACGGGATCGGTCAATGTGGCGACGCCTGGGGGAGGCCTATGTCCAGCAGTGGACGTCTTTCGACTGAAATGATGATGATGATGTCAGTCCCAATTCTCGGAAGCATAGTTCTAAATAACAGTAATCGTAATACTTGCTTTCTCTTCCCTCTTTTTAACCCGCAACGGCAAAAGTGGGGTATTATAAGTTTGACGTGTGTGCATGTGTGTTTGTGTATTTGTGTATCTGTCTGTGGCATCATAGCTCCCAAACGGATGAACCGATTTGGATTTAGTTTGTTGTTTGACAACACAGCTAAGAACACTTCCAATAAAGTCACCATACTTTATTGGAAGTGTTCTTAGCTGTGTTTGATGAAAATCTGTTCAGCCGTTCAAAAGTTATGGGCGTTTTACTGTTTCATTCGGGGTATTTTCGCTAAGATATCGTGTTATAATTACGTGTTCGATAGATTGTTGATTGAAGCGTGTCTACTACTAGATAAATTGTGTAGTTTAAAAAGCATAGATAAAAAAAGAATGTCGCGGGCTTTTGAAATTTCCTTGTTCTATATGTTCTTGTTCCTCTTACACATTTGATCGGCACAAAGAGTATTCAGTCTCAATACTTAACCTTGTTTCACACCGGCTTTAGCCACACTGCAAACACTGCAGTGTTGACCAACAAACACCACGTAATACAGCGTAATACAGCGACACTTTACCAGTCGTTTCGCTTTAACCAGTGAAATTGGCATTATATCATAGACCACGGATTTGCAGTGCTGGCACTGACTAGAGATGGCTGTACTTATAAAATTATTGTGCTGATCTTTTTTTGACTAACTCAATTAATCTACCTATGCTTTTCCTAACCATGTTGGGGTAGGCTTACAGACCAACCAGGAACAAAAAAAAAAGGCTTATAGACCAACCGGATGAAGTTGAAAACCAGTATTTTACATGAAGCGACGGTCTCTCTCTCTGAACACCACAACTCAGTCAAAGGCTAACACGTTACGCCTTAACTAGATTAGTGTCATATTGTTGGCCTTATGCTACCGTAACAATTCTCAAAGATCTTGTTTTTTCAATCACCCCGATTTGAATAAGCAAAAAATACGTGTCCAATATTTGTTGATATTTTAATCGACAGAGAAAATAGAATTTGCTGTTTCATCCCCCGTCACGTCCCTATTGGCATGGAAAGAGTTGACAAATGCTACTTCAAGCTTTGGCCGACTTGGTGTCTCCTTGCTCCATGCATATCATGCACGAAAGTTGGCAGTCAACCCCGAAGGGAACGCGTTGGTATGAATGTTTAAAATAAACACGTCCATGTGATGTGACATGTGTCTTGTTTGTGTACGTCTCTGGGGCTTACCGTTTGTGTATTCCATAATTGAAATAGGAAGTAGGGAAGGGTTTCAATTGTATCAAAAATTATTTTGGTTTGAATGCAATTAATGGATTGACCTTAATGTTTTTCAATGAAATTAATGATCTTTTTCTTATCGATTCGTCTACAATAAATTGCCAGAAGTAATGAAAAATAATACTCATACAATTAGAAACTTTAAAAAGAAATTAGTGGCCTTTCTAATGGAAAAATGTTATTACTTGATTAATGATTTTTTAATGGACAAAGCTTTTTAATCAGTAGGTGTATATTTTATTCTGAAGTAACATCTTATTTTGTCATTTTTCAATGTTAATTAAAGTATGTACAATTGTAATAATTCTGTGACATTTTAATTTGTAATCTTATTTTGTCATTTTTCAATATTAATTAATGTATGTATAATTGTAATAATTCTGTGACATTTTAATTTGTAATCTTATTTTGTCATTTTTCAATATTAATTAATGTATGTATAATTGTAATAATTCTGTGACATTTTAATTTGTAATTTTTTTTTTGCTTCCCTAATTCTAGGAAGAATGTACATGGCTCACTCCTATTTACTCCACCTGTATTTTAAATGTAACCTACATTCGTTGCATATAAATTATTTGATTTGATTTGGTTTCTTTTGCTTGTATTATTTTGCATACCAATGAGAAAGGCCTTGGTAACGCTAGCGTCATGATTATTTAGGAGCGTTTATGGGAGATTAACCTTAGCTGGTAATCCTCGGAATGAGTTTCCTCTCATGTTATGGGGCCTGGGGAAACCTTTTCCAACAAAGGTTAAAAAAATGTGCATACCAATCTTAAAGCAAAATTTTTCAAAATCTAATTATATTGGTGAGAAGAAAAAACTAAATAAATAACAAAAGTTTATATAGGTAACATAAGTTTATACGCGATCGGTTCAAGGGAAGTACCCAAACCTCTGTCAAGTTTTCAGTCAGCGATATTACCAAATTTGAAATGGAAATTATGATAGGTTTCATTTCGAATTCAATCTATGAAATTACTAATATTGACACTTCATCAAACCCAGGGTCAAGATAAATATACCAAACGTTGTTCAACCTTAAGACGATAATATGATTGCTTTTTTTCATACCTAGTTATCGTTATTTCAACCGGAATGATGGTTAACCCCAAACAAAATAGGCCTACCCGAAATATCGCCGAATTGACAAGCCCTGTGCTTCTCGCATCCAGCGTATTCCTGCGGCCTTTAAGCCATCGGTCCACCTTGTAAAAGACTTTCCAATGTTAGACCTTCTGATTCATGGTCGCAATTTTCAAAAAAATCGGTTCATAACCTAACTAAAATTGCTAATATTGACACTTCACCAAAAGATATTCGACAGTGAAATGTCAAACTCTGTTCATCTGAAGATTACAATATAATTTCCTCTTTTTACCCGATTTTCCAAAAAGGAGGAGATTCTATGTTCGAATTTGTTTGTTTTATTTTTAACCGACTTTCCAAAAAGGAGGAGATTCTATGTTCGAATTTGTTTGTTTTATTTTTAATCGACTTTCCAAAAAGGAGGAGGTTCTATGTTCGAATTTGTTTGTTTTATTTTTAATCGACCTTCCAAAAAGGAGGAGGTTCTATGCTCGAAATTATGTATTTTTTCTTTCTTTGTTTATCTTCACCGATATCTCCGTCAATTGTGGTCCGATCATGAAAATTCTTTTTTTGTTTGAAAGTGTTCCAAAATTTGGTGTAGATCTGATGATGACCTTTGGGAGATATACAATAGAACTCTTCAATAAATAACGGCAAATCTCTCGGAATCGCTGCAACCGTCTGTTTATTGTTTATACCATTTCGTAACATAACATCACACCAGAACGCTCTAAAGGGACACGCAGATGTGTAAGGTTCACCATGGTACAATCTCATTTCACCGGTTATGTTCGAGTTTCATGGTATTTGCGTAATCCATTCTGGCCTATTAGGTACAACTAAATAGTGAAAAGTAAAACAACTTCTTTTCAAAAAAATACTACCGACTTCCAAATAAAAACACTATAGAGTGAAAAATAACGATGTCAATGTTAAATGTATATGTCTTTGGTAGGTACCATTTTTTGTTGTTATGGACACCGACTTCCAAAAAAAAGTCATTTTTCACTTTGTAGTGTTTTTATTTACAAACAAATACTATCGACTTGTTTTTTCAACTTTGTTATCGTTTATTCATCATTATTTCAGCCGAAAAACATCCACCGCTGAACATAAGATTCTCCAAATGTCGGCACACTGACCGGTCTTGTGTCTCACATACAACAGACCCGCTACCTTCATTAGGTCATCGGTCCACCTAGTGGGGACTTCCAACGCTGCATCTTCTGGTACGCGATCGGCACTCTAGAACTTTTCGGCCCAATCGAGCATCCGTTCTGCGAGCCCTGCCTACTGCCGCTTAATTTTGGCAACCCTTTGGCCTATGACGCTTAGGGTAGGTCTTTGCGTTCACCAAGAGTCGCCTCATCGTCAAGGACTGTGTTTCTCGCTTCCAGTGGACTCCTGCAGTCTTCCAAAGTCATCGGTCCACCTTGTGGGACATCTTCCAGTAAGGTTCATAAATTCTAAACTTTTGAGTTTCGGCGACTATCTGTAACCATTTCATAGAAAATTGCAAATATTGGCACTTCACCACAATAAGATATTCGCACAGCGAAATATCGAACCCAGTTCATCTTAAGGCTAGATAATATGATTTCCTTTTGTTCAATCCAGTTATCGTTTCTCCGTGCAACTAGGTATTCCAACTGATTTGATTTAAAACGTTGAAAGGGAATGTTTAACAGCTGAGAAACAGGCCTCCTCTCTTAGAGAAGAAACATGCTATATAATACACAACATGGCTTTTTTGTTTTTTTTTTTCTTATCAATAGGCTCGCGCTTGAACATTATCTCACCTTTTCTTTTTAGCGTGTAGAAAAGGTCATGCATACTGCGCTACCACGGGAAGATAGCACAGTTATATGGGACTCCAACCCACTAAAACTCCACGGTGACCTCCTGTGTCACTTATGGTGGGAACACAGGCAAGCGTTAGCACTCATCCGTGAACCCGCCGCGGCTGTCCGTCACTGGACCCTGCTCTGGGGATAACCCCTTATCACCGCCGTACAGATGACCCCGTGTATGGCACTCTTCCACACGCCACCTACCACTTTTCGGACGGCCCGCGGAAAGTAGGCAGAGCGTCACACCGCAATACCGGCACTCCTCTCCCACAGCGTCTTCCAACCCTCAGCCGCGATATCGTATGTCGATACGACATCACGGCCCGATTCAGTTGCGATGTCGTCTCTGTTACCAAGCTGCACCGCAACCTGCTTTTTGGCTGCGTCGTCGTCTTAATCGGCAAAAGCCCTGACGAGCAGCCTGACGTCGGGTTTCTCTTCGCTTCACTGTAGGTGACCAAGCGACGGCTACTATGAGCCTCCTCCCCTAGACAATGCAGGAACCTACCGGAGCCCACATTGGCATAATACTGATAGGTGAATGTCAGATTTTCGGTTCTAGGCCAAGTCAGTATCATCGATGTATTCTTTAACCGTTTTGAGGTAATGAAATAAGTTACACAAAATAAAGTAAGTACTCGTACCTGCCCATGTTCGATCAACGGGCCATCACTTGATGTTCATAAGTCCATAATACGTCTTTCTCTTGTTCAATCTAGTATAATTTCTCCATGCAGCAAAGTATTCTCACTGACTTGATTTAAAACCTTCCACATGACTTTCAAGGACTGCAACTGAAGTTGTATCGGTCGATGTTGAAGTACAATCTTTGTTTGTCACGGCTAAAACTATGATGGTCGATCGTTTTTACTTTGCAGACTAACAACTGTAGATAATTATGTAATTTGAATTCAAGACAGTCGTTTGAAAAAAACAATATTAATTACATCCACTTTAGTGGTTTTTGTTACTGGGACCCCAGTTCAGCCTGTGTTCTTGGTTTTTTTTACCAAGAATCTTTCAGTACTAGTCTGAAAACTGAGTATCTGCCAAGTTGATGGCAGATACTCAGTTGGGCTCAGATGGGCTCGTTATCTCCCAGCACCGAAACATCGAAGACATGCGACGTGTACCAATATTCGTGGTAGATAACGGTTCACTTCCTCTCACCGCAAAGAGACCTACGTCCCAGCAGTGGGAACATTTTACGCTGATTATGATGTAGACCGATTTAAAAAACCTTCGATCTTATGAATTTTGGTAATAAGCTAACACCATTACTATTGTAAAAACGATGAAACTTTCTGTAATTATTAGTGTATTTTCGTATTGAATCCTAAAAGACTATCTTTCTCTGTAATACATACCAGGTCAATCTCGACCATAATTGGCTGTCGATCACTCCGTATGATCGGGAATTCCTGAACCTTGCTATCGGATATTTGCGGTCAGGGAACCATAGAGTAACGATATGCAGTGGCTCATCCCTTTCGATGTCAATGGCGTATATTGGTACCTACCTACATAGAACACACATAGATTATAGAATTTAATTCAATAAGTTTTGACTCATGAGTCACACTATATCACAATTCAAACTAATATTATAAATACGAAAGTTTGTGAGTGTGTTTGTATGTTTGTTACTTCTTCACGCTCAAACGGCTTGACGGATCTGGATGAAATTTGGCACAGAGATAGATTATAGTCCGGAATAGCACATAGGATCCTTTTTATTCCGGGAATATGTTCCCTCGGGATAATTTTCGACATTCACGCGGGCGAAGCCGTTGGCAGAAGCTAGTAATATTAAAAGACGAAAGTTTGTTAGTGTGTGTGTGTGTGTTTGTATGTTTGTTACTTCTTCACGCTTAAACAGCTAGACGGATCTGGACGAAATTTGGCACAGAGGTAGATTATAGTCGGGAACAGCACATAAGGTACTTTTTATCCCGGGCATATTTTCGAATTTCACGCAGGTGAAGCCGCTGGCAAAAGCTTGTTTACAATAAAAAAAAAACCGGCCTAGTGCGAGTCTGACTCGCGTGCAGAGGGTTCCGTATAAACAGCTACATACACCAAAATAAATAGGTACGAGTACAATGTTACCTAACGTTCATGAACAATGAAAGCACCGAACATTGCTTTAACGAAGGGACAATATTAACTTTGCCGTTCAAAAACTGTTGTCCCCATACTTCAATATCTAAGTCTTTTACTTTTCTTAGTACATGTTATAAGTTTTTTTTTCTGGCTGGATGGGGGGATACTTGACTCTAACAAAATTTTGTAATTTAAAGCTTAATTTTACGCAAACGGATCCCTGAATCGAAAAATGGTTTTATAAACCCCAAAATATTTTTGAATAGCCTATCCAACGATACCCAACACTGTGGGATGGACGTGAAAAAAAAACTCACTTAAGTGTACAGGAGGTACCCAAAAAATATTTTTCATGATTTTATTTTTCCACTTTGTTGGCGTGATTAATATGTATATCCATGCCAAATTATAGCGTTCTACTTCTGAGAGTCTCTGAGTTAAGCTGCGGATGGACGGACGGACGGACATGACGAAACTACAAGAGTTCCTTGTTGATTATGGAACCCTAAAAAGTATCCATTCTAATACTAGGTTTTGACTTTGTCTTTTCGAACATACTCGTATATTATTTCGTTTAAGTGTTTAGTTGATTCTAGAAATTCGCAAAGCGTAATATTTTGTCATATTTAGAATAAGTTTAACCCTCAGTTGCTGGAAATAATTTTCGCAAAAGTAATGTGATAAATTGTCAAGCACGCGTTATCTGCTGTGATAGGTTGAATGAATTTCCATTAGCCAATAGCTTTATTTGACTTACGTTTAATTTGTGACAAATCGATAATTTTGTTCTGAAACTCGGGTCTTAGAAAGTTCGTGCGTTCGTGCGTGCATTGTGCTTCTTATTCGCTGTCTACATTTTCTTGAAAAGTTTTGACGGTGTCGGCGATGAGCTGCTTCCAAGCCACTGTCTTCAGCTCTTCTCAGGGCAGTGATCACTGATCCTGACCAGCGAGCAGGTGAACGTCCGCGCAGTCTTTTTCCATATACTTAGCCTACTACAATCAGTTTTTCCAGATTGTCGTGTTGTCTTCGGGCTATGTGACCAATGTAACTAAGGACTCATTGGTGGCAGATCGTGGAGAGTCTGGTTTTAATATTCAACTAAAAGAAACTCGTTGAAACTTATCCACATAGAAATTAAGTTGAACATACAATTAAGTACAAGTCTGTGAACTGTAAAATTCTACCCTGTGGTCTCACCAAATTATTACTCGCACCTGCCATTTATCACACCGAAAACGACATGTGCCAAATTCATTTACAACGGTACTTGTAAGAAATATTAGACCCAAAGGACCCAACAAACCTCGGGACCTATCGTACCCGAAAGTTTCTAGACGATTGAATCCTAACAAGGTCGATTAAATCCATTTGCTAGGACGGTAGTTAGATATTTTTTTCATCTGGAAAATTGTTTAATGGCATCGTTAGTTATTTTTATGGCTTGCGAAATATATGTGTAGTTTTTGTGATATCTTAATTTAATATGCTTTGTTAATTTCTCCAAAGCGTTTGATTCAGTGAAATGGCCAATGGTATGGCAAACACTACAAGACATGGGTACACCTTAACACCTCGTGTACTTGCTCAGGGAACTATACGAAGGCGAACAGCTTCAGTGCGGATAGATGAGTCTCAGAGAGTTTCCATCCAAGTGCGGGCGTGCGACTGGGTTGCAAAATATCGCCATTACTATTTAACGTCTACAGTGAGCTTGTAATGCGAATCACTCTCGAAGAACATTACAAAAGCCACCAAAATCAGGCGCATCCGTACATAACGTGTCCACACTCCAGGAATTCGGCATCACGCAGCGTTTGTCGAACGTAGTACAGTCGTACTGTAATACTTTGGAAACGTCTCTAGTGGGGATAGCAAGTATATTGCCATCAACCGACCACAGATCCAGATTCCAGTCTTCTTCTAAAATTCAGTCAAAAACCCAATAACACCGACCCAGAATCCAGGACCCGGGAACAGAATCCAGAACCTTGATATCAGCAGAAGCGTTTGCAACCATATCATCAACGAGACAGTATCTTATAATGGCAACGTTATTTATTTTTATGGCTTGCGAACTATTTGGCTAGTTTTGGTAATATCTTTATATTGGCTACAAGTTATGTAGGTTTATCGAATGATTGTATAATACTCACAGCAGATCTTTGTATCTCTAAATAGGCTACAAGGCCCTGCGCAGTAGCTATTTGTGTGCCAATGTTGAAGGTGAAGATAGCATTGTATAACTGTCTCTTTCACTCACTTAAGTTTGTCGCATCTTCCTGTCTCGCTTACTCTGTGCAGTATACTCGATGACAAACTATTTCTTGCGCAATGGTTTGAAGAGGCAACTTCAGAGACACAAAGATCCGCTGTCACTACTTTACTTACAATTTATATAGTTTATCTGGATTTATGAGGAGCTCGTGGCTAAATAAAAGGAGCCGCACGGGTCCATCTTCAAGGTTAAGCAACACTTGCCCAGGTCAGTTTGTGGGTGGGTGACCATCACATCACACTAATATTATAAAGGTGAAAGTTTGTGAGTCTCTGTGTGTGTTTGTATGTTTGTGACTTCTTCACGCTCAAACGGCTGGACGGATCTGGATGACATTTGGCACAGAGATAGATTATAGTTTCGAATAGCAAAAAGGATACTTTTTATCCCGGGAATATGTTCAATTTGGTATAATTTTCGACTTTCACGAAGGCGAAGCCGCTGGCAGAAGCTAGTTATATTATAAAGACTAAAATTTGTGAGTGTGTGTGTGGGTGTTTATATGTTTAATATTCTTCACGCTCAAACAGCTAGACGGATCTGGATGAAATTTGGCACAGAGACAGATTATAGTCTGGCATAGCAAAAAGGATACTTTTTATCCCGGGGATATGTTCCCTTGGGATAATTTTCGAAACTCACGCGAGCAAAGCCGCTGGCAGAAGTCTTTACTTTAGTCTTTACATAGCTAACTGCCGTGCCTTGGAAAGCATGTTAAGCCGTTGATCCTGGCTTTAATTTTAAGACCTTCGAAAAAACATCTGACACCAATCTTGCTGGAGTCTTAAATATCGTTTCATATATATTATTATTATTAAAATACCTTGTGATATATTAAAACTAAATGTAAGAATATATAAAACTTTTGTTAAAAGCACACTTTGCAAACAAGCATATTATAAATTAGATGATTATATTCATTCTAAGAATGCTTGGAATCATGCTGGTCCTGCTCCATAGGACAATCTTCAGTGTAGACAAAATCAAACTGGCTAATTTATATTATATTCATAGTTATAGTAGGTAAAGCTTTATTTTATTTTTATCTTCTCTTTTTTGTTTAATAAATTGACTCGCACACTGTTCCGTTGTTGTTGAATTAGGTAATTTACCTATGTTTGCAATATTTGTTAGTATGTGAGAACCATGTTCCTATTTATCAAATGGATAAATTTACCTGTTAGTGCTTGTAATACTTTATAAATATACGTAGTATAGTAGTATTAGTTTGAGTGCATCGTCCTCACACCGAATGACGCCGAATGACGTATGAATTAATGTATTTATCTAAATGTTTTAACACCCTTTTTAAAAGTATGCAGTTTCTTGTTTGTTTCCATAACAAGCTACTTTTCCGAATGGACGGTAGAATCAATTATTATTACTTTTAAATTTGAATTTTTGACTTTCGAAAGTGCTGCTTAATGGCCTACTTGAAATAAAGAAGTTTTGTATGTTTGTTGGCAAAATTTACTGGACACATTCAGTTTGTGTAATAATGTTATGATTTATATCTGTCTATTTGGGTTGCGAATAAATGATTTAGTATCACATTGTCAAACTTTTTGTTTTATATTTCAAATCGGCAACTATTCATTAATTAGAAATTATTCACTTACTGATAGTTTTATTTAAAAAATAGCGTAACGTTTCAGTTGAGGCCGGATTGTGATACAATAGTCATTGAAGAGAAAATGTATAAAAATAAGAACATATCTAGTTTTTAGTCATTCCAATTTCATTCGTCGAACATTTCAAAAGAATTCATACGCCACGGCATCAAATTGGCTAAGGACTATCCCTTGCATATTGGACATTGCATATTCATAGTATGGGCCCATTGGAAATGCATTGTAACATTTCAAATGCATTGAAATTATTCCCTGCACTGGTTCTATTGTTGGCATCGACGTAGGTAGAAGCTTAAAAATAATATCTCATACTACTATCTTTTTATCAATTTCAGTTATCTTAAAGACTGTTTTTCAATTAAACTATTTATAGACACTTGAAATGCCAAGGAGTCGAGCGGTTAGTGTAAAAATTTAAACATAAATATTACCTCATAATGTTTTTATTTTATTTCAATTGCTTTATTTATAGACATTTGAAATGCCGAGGAGTCGGGCGGTTAATCTAAAACTTACACGTTTATCTTTTATTCAATTAAGTCATTTATTGACATTTGAAATGCCAAGGAATCGGGTGGTTTGTCTAAAAATTTAAAGTTAGATATAACTTCATAATGTTTATATTTTGCAAGAGTGAGTTTCATTCCTTGTATTGCCGGCATCGAATTAATCCAGTGAATTTTGTAACTGTACATACTTATATACGTTACTGTACTTACATGTGGATGTGATTTAATCACGACTGTGCAAAACCCAGTCATGCACAGACGAGCGGTCAACGACTGCATTGCGTCACCATTTCCAATGTACGCGACCTTTTTTCTGTATACCTAACATTCTATAAGATTTTCAAAGATTTTGTGAGTGGTAATGGGGATGTGAACTGCCATTTTTTCACGATAGGTGGCGCATTGTCGTTATGGCTATTGAAAGCTGTCAAATCATACGTTTTGTAACCTGTTATTCAGTAAATTTTAATTTTACTCGAAATATGTCTCTGTGTGCTGTACCAGGATGTACCAACCCCGGTTTATTTGTTGCCCAAAGATACAACGCAAAAAAAAACAGGGAAAAGGCTATACATATTTATAGGTTATGTTATGTACCTGTCAAAGTAACTGATTATATTGCTTGGTTAACTTCGGCGATATAGTGGAGTTATTAATGCATTGATAAAGTTCTACAGCAGGAATGTAATTTGCTTGGCTTTCAGAAGCTTGAGACCTTAGATTGCTGAAAATAAAATAAATAAAACTTCTAACCTAAAACGTAAAGAATACCATTAATGTTCTCTCATTTTTGTAAATTTTGCTATCTTGATAAAATTACGAAATAACTCGTGACAACAAAAAAAAACAGCCAAATCTATAGCCAAATCTCATTATATAGTAATAATTTTACATTATTACTATATAATGAAAAATATTTTATGTAAAACTCTGCCTCTTAATAAGGTCTATTTTCTTGCCAGTTATCCTTGCTCCTCATTTCTTTAGTTCGTGTTTCTATTCCTTAAGCTTCCAGGGACAATACATATTATCAATAACTATGGCAGACCGGTTTAAACACAAAAAATGACAAAAAAACGTGATGTAAACAAAGCAAAAAAGAATTTGCCAGCGCCGTCAGCGACATCTGCACTCAGCTTTGCGTTCACATCCCCATTGGATTTTGATATTACAAAATTATTATTTTACCTCGCGCGTGAAGCTCGTAGCTAAATAATAAGAGCCCCAAATGTCGATATTTAAGCAACGCTTGTTGAAGTCGGTTCGTATATGGCAGACTATTATACATGCCGCGACTCCTCCGTTCCTTGGAGAGAAATTTAAGCTATGGTCCCGGCTGTTAATGAAGATCTATGACAGCCGTTAACGGTAGCCAGAAGCCATAAAATCTGACCCCAATATTGGCAAGGTGTATTTCACCTAGTTACATACAAAATGTGATGAGGAGGGATGCAACGTATGTTACTAAAAGAGTTATGAATATTTAAATGTGGATGGATGGAGAGGCAGAGGAAGGTTAAAGAAGAGATTGGTACTTATTTTTTTGGGACTATCCCACCGCACTATTCCCAAACCTCTTCAACTCCTGAAAGCCAGAATCAACATTGGCGTCCACCACAAAAGCGTCGAGACAATGAAGATCGACGAAGTCCCGGAGAATGAATTTAACTGTCTTGGACCCCGCATCGAAATTAATCAATCAGAAAAGAATAACGAAAGAGTAGGAAAAAATACAAATTTCCACTCCCCACCATACCAAGCAAGAGACAGAACAAACAAGGGCAATAGACACAAAGGTGGATGGACGTGAGGAGTTTTATGAAATAATAGGGAGTCAGTTATAACGTGACAGGGGACAGGACGGTATGGAAGATAAGATAAGGTAAGCCAAGTAACATAAGATAAGGGCAGGAAGATGATGATACATACAAAATACTGGTATTCAACTACTTCCAGGAAGACCAAAGAAAAGATGGATGGACTGTGTGAGGAGTGATATGAAAGAAAAGGGAGTCAGTGATAGCGTGACGGGGGACAGGGCGGTATGGAAGAAGAAAACGTGTTGCGCTGACCCAAAGTATCTTGAGATAAGGGCAGGAAGATGATGATAATGACCTGCATCCAGTTAGACTCCCCAGCAACATAGTGAGAAAAAACAGGCAGATAGAAGAATTTTCCTTAATTGTAGGTTCGTTGCTTTACGTAAACGTGACTGTAATTTCCTCACAGCAACGACTGCATTGCGTCACCATTGCCAGTGTGCCTCGCAATCGTCACTGCATATAGTTCAGATGCAGAGATCCTGAATTGCAGGGTATACGACGAATAAATGGAAAATTTAGCTAAAGCACGGGCTATTAAGTTTATTTGCGGTTTTAAACTGTCGAAGAAAAACGATTGTATGTTTTTTATATATAGAAAACTTAAAGAAGACTTCTTTAATTTTGAAATGTTGAGTAAATAAAAGAAGGAATGCTTTGTAATAAATATTAATCAACGCCTTCGATCCTCAAGGCAATCTTTCAAGGGTTAAATGCTGGTCATAATTATGAAAAAATTTCACTACGGGACCAACTTAGATTTGAATGAAAAAAAAAAAGTTTATTAAAAAATCTAAAAACCCGACTGCTTTGGAAGCGAACTAAAAAGACGTAAACAAGATGACAATCATGCTGTAAATTCGGAGGATACGTCTGGTTTTAGTCATGCTGCTCGCGAATATGTATGCAGTCGGGTATTTTGATTTTTAATTAACTTTTACGTAAATATTTTTTTTCGAATTGGGTACATTTAAACATATAAGTACTATTAAAATCAACTTTTCAAACCCATTATTTTGATATCCCACACGATGATTTTGGAAGAAAAAAAAAATGGGACCCCACAATATGGCGCCCAAAATCCAACATTTTTCTATTTTACAATTTTAATATAGCCAGTGACACTTACAAGGTTAAGACGAATCGATTGATTTAAGAATCATCAAACTTGGCCAACGCGTTTGGTCTCTGGAACGCCACATAGGAACAAACATTCATACATAGACTGATAAATACATAACCCTCCTTTGGCATTCTGGTAAAAAATAACAGCAGCTCAGTATATTTAATTGCCACCACAAATCTATAAAATGGCATTCCTGTTTTGCCATATTTCGAAATCAATTACAAAGTAGATTATAAGTTGATCATGAATACGAGTACCAGGCACTGAAATATTGCCAATGAATATAAAATCACCCTGTTTTTATAACACACATATTTCACCAGTAATATAATATTAAGTCTCGTATTTAACAAACAAGTGCGTGTCGAACTTCGCACATTTAGGGTTCCTTACCAAACCACAAAATCAAGTCGATTGTAATAGGAAAATTTTCATCGGCGAGGCCTATATTTGTCAGAGAATTTTAACACTGCGGTGTAGAATATTGCAGTTTTAGGTCAGCGCCATCTCTTGACCGATAGTGGAACTAATGTAATTTTTTTTGATGATTTCTGAAAAAGTGTTTTTTTTAGACACATCGTTTTATTTTGCCTGTAATCTTTACATCTACAACTTCTATCACATTGAATAATTTCAGATTTTTCTCTATGCAATTTTTTTGAGATAAGACCTAAAACTGCAACGGTATCTTTTTATTAGTTTTTGTCAAAAGTCGAAAACTTTGCGGCCTGAAAAAAAACAAGAAAATTGTTTGTGAATGTGCAAATAGCGCTCTTTCATATGATATCCCACATACCTTAGTAGCCCCACTTCAAATTTTAAGGCCCCCTTTCAGTTTTTAATTCTTTCTTATTTGCAAAATAGTTGGGCAAACATCATCTAAAACTGTTCCAAATTTCAAGTTGATAGGGTTAGTAGTTCTTGAGATATCCAGCTGTAACCGACGGATAGACAGACTGAGTCGCACCATAAGGGTTCCTTTTTACCATTTTATTACGGAATCCTAAAAACAAGGCACGACACTGACCTGCTAGGGAGATGTCAATACATAATTGTGTTGATGGGAAACCTACCCAAAACCGATTGGCTCGAGATTAAAGAAACTAAGGGAATATCATGTCATGTGTGTAGACGGGATCCCTTCTTTTCGCATAATGTTCTTTATCCTAATATACTTCGGCATAACGATTTTGGCACAATTTGTTTTGGCATAATAATACTTCGGCATAATTTTTTTAGGCATACATTTTATGTTGGCATAATCATCTTAAAGACTAATTTTTTTGGCATAAGTTTGATTCGCATAACGTTAGTAGGTAGGCCTAATGACTATTAGCATAACGTTAGTAGGCCTAATGATAGCATAATAATATTTAGGCATACAATTAATATAAATAACAAAAACAATTTTCATGCAAATGATTTATTATACATAACATTATGTAACTTAAACGATTTTTCAATCGCGAGATAACTTTTATCTGAAGAATATATTAGATGTTTTGACAGTTTTTGATTAAAAAAAATATGTCAATCAGTTAACTTCTATTATGAGAAATAAATATGGCGGTTATTCCTCAGATAGAAGTTAACTGATTGAAACAGTGGTCCTTAATTATGTATAATTATTTATTTTAGGTGTATATTTTAGCGATTGCTTGTAAATATGCTAGTTTAGAAGTATACTCATCTTTTTTACTAATAATTTTTTCAATTCTTTTGGTTTTGTCCGTGTATTTTTTCTTTTTTTTTGGTATAAGTGATGTTCCGACATCCAGTTTATCTATTTCAATGGTTTGATATTTCATTTCTTGAACGATCTTTTTTTCCAAAAAATAAAATCCAGGATGGTGTTTTCCCACAACTTCTGCAATTCCATTGTGCCATGCCTCTGCATGATTTTGTGTCCTAGGTCTATTTTCCTTTTCTAGTAGATACGTACTCCAGACTTTGGGTGGAAATGGTGGTGGTGAACTTGTAGTGCCCCATACATAATTCTGATCAAACCAATTTGCTATAGTTTCTGTAACAATTAAATAATATTGTTGGCTAAAAATTTAATATGATGTGCAACAAAAGTTAGTGACAGAACCGAATTGCTGCAAAACCGACTCTACATAGTCTTGTTTGTCCTACCCCTACAGTGTAATTTAAAATCGCGTAGGCGAGTAGGGGCGAGGCGGCCCACGGGCTAAGGAGCAGGCGGCTACGAGCACCACCGCAGCTTCGGCATTTTGGCCGGCTTCGCCGGCCAGCCTCAGCCGCGGCGGTGAGCGAAAGCCATCTGCGACGATTAGCACGCGTGGGGCCACCGGAAGCCCGCAGCGCCGGAGCCGAGACAGAAACCCTGCCTGCTGCATGTTGCCTGCTCGCTTGAATGCATGCTTGCTTGCATGCTGCATGCTTGCTTGCATGCTGCATGCTTGCTTGTTTGCTGCATGCTTGCTTACATGCTTGCTTGCATGCTGTATGCGTAAATAAATTTATGCTTTAGGATATTCTGCTTAATCATTATTATGGTTAGAGAAATTATGCTTAAAAAAATTATGCGTAAGCTGTTATGCGTAATTATATTATGCGAAAATATAATTATGCCAAACAACATTATGCTAAGATATATTAGGTCTTAAAATTTTATGCAAATGGATAGGGAACCGTGTAGACCCCACCTCAAGCATCACATAAACTTCACAAGCCATAGTACTAATTTCTATTCCCACTCATTGTAGAACTCGCTTCCACCTACAATTCGTGATTCCCAAAATGTATATCTATTCAAGAAACAAGTCAAAGATCTCTCCACCGTATTGTAATTATTATATATTACTAGGTGGAGCTCGTGGCTAAATAATAACAGCCGCACGGGTCGATCTTCAAGGTTAAGCAACGCTTGATGAGGTCGGTCCGTGGATGGGTGACCATTTTCAACATACCGAGTTTCCTCCGTGCCTCGGAAAGTATGCTACTCCACTATCTAACATTAAAACCCACCGTAAACCTGGACTTAACCTCTTTACATCCTATTCAGTACGAACCCTACATACCGTTTAGGGTTATTTTTATAGAGCTGCTCGTAAAAAATTACGCGACTTGACATACCTACGAGTAATATTGTATTATGTAATCTGTTGACTCGGTTTATATGCTATAACTTGGACTATAAACGGGGTTTTAAAGACTGTTTGAGATATAAAAGTATTGGATAAAGCCTTGTGAAGGGGTATGTAAATAAGTTTACTGGCAGTGTATAAGTATTGATCTTTTGTACATTATTTTCTGATAGTTTGAAATGGGAAACAAGTCCATTCTTAAGTTCTTGGTATTTGATACTTCATGTTTAACAAGTCTATTTATTTACCATTGAAACTTACCTACTTATCATTTAATGAAACTGAAAATATTATGCATAATAAAAATTTCTTCCGTTGGAATTTGGGAAACAATGGGAATTTCTATTTAGGCTCGGCGCAAACGGGCTACGGTGCTCAGCAACAGCGACTTAACACACTTTTCCATTCATTTTGAATTGACGCACCGCTACGCACGTGGGCACTCGCTACAGCAGTGTCCACGAATCGCCCATTGTTGTCGCTGTGGGCCACACAACACGCCGACACCCGCCTCTGTCACGCTGTTCCTCCATCCCCGCGCTGTTAGGTGTTAGGCATCCTACGCATAGCCTGCGTCTCCATGGAGCACGACAAAACCTCAATGGATATCGATATTTTCATATTTATCGGGAATCCAATTACGGCCCGCTATTTGGGATTCACATTCTGAAATATACAGCAATAGCCACTGCCATTGTTACAAATATGGCGGTAGCGCGCGACAGCCATCGGTGGCTGTGGTCGGTGGCCCGTTTGTGCCGAGCATAACTTTACATACTTAGCTACCTACTGACTTTATTCCGTTCTAGTTATAGACAGCAAGTTGGATGTTCGCCCTTGAAATCAAATCAAGGTTGTACAAAAACGAGTGTTCTCAAAAGGCGTGCACAAGGTGGCAGCACGTAGACGACGGGTCCAGTTAATTTAATAATTCACGTTTACAAAGTGGATGACCTACTGCTTCAGTAGCGCCAACTAGTAGCGTAGATTTGCCTGAAAACCCTCACTAAGCAACATTACCAATCATTAATCTTCTCTGTGTAACACAAAAACATTAACAATTTTTGTTTTATTTTACAGGTAACACTTCTGTTCCATAAAACCTGGCAGTTTTACAGCGTGAGGTAAGAAGGTACATGTGGGTACCCAACTTACAACTCCAACTGTCAATGCCTGTAGACGGTGACCATTTCATGCCACATCAAGAGCATCTCGGCAGGTCTGTGGCGCTGGACCTCTTTGAATTCTTCCTTGGCAGTAGAGTAAGCAGGTATTCTCGCAGCCAGCGTTCTACGTTTACACGAGGGCTAACCGTTTAACTGACCGAGACATAAGACCGTAGGTTCAATACTCAATACTCAAAACTTTATTGCATTCCATAATGTGTAGGTACTATAAGGGTCAAAATTGCAGTCACACTCTACCAAAACAGAAACGGCAATTTTTTTTAGGCAGCAGAATTTCGTTACTAGGAATAATCTATACTTTAATTTCTAAACAATATTTAAATCAGTTGTGGATAATTTAAATTCTTCTACAAAAACTGACTTTGACCCTTGACTGTACATTTACATGTATGTACAGTTGGTATGTTAAAACATCGAATCAATTATGGACCCTGTCGGGCACAGCAAAATTAATTTTCAATACGAGAGAGGATGAAGGCGTTTTTTGTTAGGAAAAAATTAATAATTATTAAATTAAAATAGTATCATTAATATAGTTACATTATTTGCTTTTATGATATTTATTTATATATTTGGTTTAAAGTTGTATTTATGTATTTTTATATTATAAATTGCACGAATTACATTATTGACAATGACAATGAGCTAAATACTTTTTATGTATTTTAGGTATTATGTAAAAATAGTTTTTATTGTTGTTAGTAGATCGTAGATCCTTCATAAGTAAATCCTATTCATAAGTAAATCGTATCATAAGTAAATCGTTAGTAGATCGTAGATCTTTCATAAGTAAATCGTATTCATAAGTAAATCGTTAGTAGATCGTAGATCCTTCATAAGTAAATCCTATTCATAAGTAATCGTTAGTAGATCGTAGATCTTTCATAAGTAAATCGTATTCATAAGTAAATCATATCATAAGTAAATCGTTAGTAGATCGTAAATCCTTCATAAGTAAATCCTATTCATAAGTAAATCGTATCATAAGTAAATCGTTAGTAGATCGTAGATCTTTCATAAGTAAATCGTATTCATAAGTAAATCGTATCATAAGTAAATCGTTAGTAGATCGTAGATCTTTCATAAGTAAATCGTATTCATAAGTAAATCGTATCATAAGTAAATCGTTAGTAGATCGTAGATCCTTCATAATTCACAATAGCTTATTGTGTTAACACTAACGATGGAATGACTCTAACCCTAACTTGAAAATGTGTTAAGCTTTAGCATTAAAGTATATTTAGACGAGTTTTGAACTTCAAATTCTCATTTCTGAAACCGGGTGATAGAAAGCGACTATTTCACGCCACGTTGACGTACACGTAGGCTAAATGTTTAACTGACCGAGATACGAGACGTAGGCTCGCTCACGCTACGTAATTCACAATGGCTTATTGTGGCAGTTTAGGGATGGCTGTTGGACAGCTCAGTCTCCGACCATTGTCTTATTGTAACTCGGTTTCTGAATTAAGTATTCGAACTTGAGTATTTTTGACACTCAAAATATTGTCAAACTTTAGAAAGAAAGTATCCCAACAAAA
Source organism: Orthosia gracilis (assembly GCA_947562075.1). NCBI lineage: Eukaryota > Metazoa > Arthropoda > Insecta > Lepidoptera > Noctuidae > Orthosia > Orthosia gracilis. The sequence goes on along the minus strand of OX387267.1, from coordinate 7,478,725 downwards.
ACAATTTTGTAAAATGTTGCCAAGACGAGACCATTTTGGCTCGCACTTTCAAAAAGTTATCAGATCTCATGTAGAGGCAAGCTTCTAACTCTAAAAGCCCTAACTTTACAAACTTTAAACCTTAGTTAAAATATGTGGCTTGACTCTTTATCAATTTTTAGGCCTCAAGCATACAAAAATGCGCATTTGAACTTTGCATCAAAATACAAATATTTTCATCCCCTAGTTTATGGGTTTGGGGGGTAAAAGTTCCACGTTTTAGATTTTTTTTTGTTGTTTGTGTACTAAAGTCGTCACAATCTAAGAAGTCCGTTGACGCTTCTCATTTTACATGCCGCGATAATTTCTACAAAAGAAATTGAAAAATCAAACTCATAATACTAATTAATTACTTTTTTACCCCTACATTATAACAACGTGTATCATTCGCAAGCATCAAGTTTAATTATTATTAAGTATTTTTCATAGCTGATAAAACGGGCCTTTTATTTTTTTACAACTTTTGTATTGGCTTATATATCAAATTTCAACTTTCTAAGACTTCAGGAATTATCCTAAGAATTTTGATGATCATCAGTGAGTTAGTGAGTGAGTTAGTGACGAAATCGGCTATCGACTACATGCAATTTAAAATTTATTGACAACTATTGGCAACATATCCCGAGAATTTTGTTTACCTGTCATAATCCAAACTCAAGTTAAGAGAGTTCAAAAAAATGTTGAAGCGCTTCGAGAAAAGGTGGGTAGTGCCCTTGCGCTATGTTTGGCTCGTCATGGCGGGGGCACTACCGTGCCTCCAGATAGTTTGTCAAGTTTTGAACTCCAAATACTAATTTGAGAAACCTGGATGAGGATGGAAGAGGCTTTCACTGTCTACTTTTAGCTGGTGACAATTTTACGTCACAGTTATCTATACTTGGACCAGTTAGCCCATGTGAAATTAAACGTGGCATGACATAGCTTAACTGACCGAGACACCGGAGACTGCCTCTCGTAATCCTACACGGCTTTCTTCAATGGCTTATAGTGTCAACACTAGGTATTGGATTAGAGCAGCTCTAGTTCTATAATAGGCGGGCTCTTAACTCGAACTCCTCGGCTAGTGTTAATGCGGCACTGTGTGCATACCATGGCTATGTCTCATCAGTTGTACGCTAGAGCGTTATAATATGGGGTAATTCTGTTGACCTTAATAGAGTGTTTCGACCTCAGAAAAAGTGTGTACGCTGAATTTGTGAAGCGCACCCACTGGACAGTTGTGTTCCACTATTTAAAAAACTCAAAATACTGCCACCTACGTAGAGTCCCCTTTCTCAGCGTAGCCATTGCATTTAAGTAAGTACAAAATTTTTGCCAACATCGTTCCAAATAATTATCCCTAACATTGATGCTAAGAAATCCCTTTTAAAATTAAAAGCAAAAAGAACAAGCTGCCATTAAACTAAATAAAAAATAATTGTTGTTCTTTGAAGAAAATTACCTCTAAACGTTCTTCCCTTTAATCTATTAACAAGTATCGATTTATCTAAAAGAATTCTTGTAAGTACTGTAGTAATCCAAGCCCAAAAAAAATCAACCTTAAAAGTGGGGACTAAAGTTAAAACTCAGGTGCGTTTTGTTTTACAGTTTTTTAGTTCTAAATTGTACCCTATTCTAGTTCGATACGACGAACAGATCAAAAGGAAGTATTTTCTAAGTATGTTACGCAAGGTATTAGAGAGAAAAAATTCTGTTAGAATGGTTGTCGTTGAACCTATTTTATCAAAGATAGTGTAGAAAAGGACTGTCAACTCTTCTTTTTGTAAATAAAGTAATCCTCGGCAATTTTTCTTTTTATGTTTTTTATTGAGGGGCGTTTCGCAGTTCAATCAGAGTGATTGTCTACTGCTTAACCTGGCGATCCTTTCTTTCTTTATTCACAAACAATTTACATTGTATTTGAAATCACAAAAATAATAACAAGTAATAAATAATGGCATAAGTATAAAAAACACATTCATAAAATCATAAGTCATAATTAAACATTAACAAAAAAAAAAAAAAAAATATATATTATCACACATAAAATACAAATTAAAATCATGATTGAAAAAGAATTATAAAAGAAAATGAAATATACAATTAAATTATTAAATTGGTGTAAAAATTCATGTCAGCTTTCTACGAAGGTCATTTAAAAATTAAAAACTGACAAACAAAACGGACAAAAAATATCAGTCGGCGCATTATCACAATTATATAGGTATATTACATGTCGTCAACGGAGTAGAGACATTTATCCAGTAGGAATGCTTGAAGCTTCGTTTTAAATGAAGACGTATAGATTAAGCTTTTTAATTCTAATGGTAACCTATTGAATAATTGCACTGCTTGATATTGTGAACTATGTTTCACAATGTTAAAATGAGGACTTATCTTATTTTTCAAATCTTTCCTACGTGTACTCTCCCTAACTCGTCTTTCCTCATCCGTCTCATACTCATGTATGTACTTTTTTAAATTAGTCAGAAGGACTAGAACGTAGAGACTGGGAACTGTAAGGATCTTTAAATTTAAGAAATGTGGACGACAACTCTCAATTTGTGAAATACGGACAATGGTACGTATAGCTCTTTTCTGAAGGACAAAAGCTCGTTGACTGTTATAATTATAGCTGTTTCCCCAGAATTGTATACTGTATCTTAATTTCGATTCAATCAGTGCGTGGTATACAATTTTTAAATATTTATTGTCAATTTCACCTCTAAGGGTTCTTAAAGCATAACACGCGGATGATATAGATGCATCAATGGCGGCTAATTCATTTTTCCAATTTAATGAGTCATCAATGTGTACTCCCAGAAATTTAGTTTCTCTCACGAGTTCAATATTGCCATCATTTAGTTGTATTGTCATAGTGTCTTTATTTCGGGCAGTTGTTTTGAATAAAATTACCTTGGTTTTTGCACTATTAATTTTTAACTTATTTACAGTAAACCATGTATACAGATAAGATAACGCGGCATTAACTTTATTTGCAAGTTCTTTTGTATCTTTTGCCCCAATGATGGCATTCGTGTCATCCGCAAAAACCACAAGTTGTATGTCGGGTAGAATTTTATTTATATAATTGATTAAATCGTTGGTAAACAAAATAAACAATATGGGACCTAGTATAGATCCTTGCGGCACACCGGCACTTATATTATAAAAGGATGATTTATATGTTTGTCGTTGTCCATCTTGTATCTCACTGATTTCTACAAACATTTTTCTGTTTTTTAGGTAGGATAACAGAAGTTGAGAGGCTTTGCCCCTTACTCCGTAGTGACTTAATTTTGCTATAAGTAAATCGTGATCAACAGTATCAAACGCCGAACTCAAATCCAGAAATAAACCAGCTACTTTCAATTTATTATTCATTTTAACAACAACATCATTAACAAGAGCATATATAGCGTCTCGTGTGCCAACATTTCTTTGATATCCAAATTGTCTTCGATGCAGGACTTTGTTTAAGTTAATATGAAGTAAGAGTCGAGATTTGATAATTTTTTCGAATAACTTTGAAAGCGTTGGCAGCAAAGAGATAGGCCTGTAATTTTTGGGATCAGTCTTTGGGCCTTTCTTATGAATCGGTATGATCTTGGCAATTTTTAGTTGTTCCGGAAAAATTCCCTCTGTAATGCACCTATTGAAGAAGCAAGATAACGGCTCCGCAAGAATATTTAAATGATCTGTAATGACAGATATAGGAATTTCGTCATATCCACATGAACGTTTATTACCCATTTTTTTGACAATATCGCAAATTTCGTTTGGAGTGGTAAGAGTAAAACAAAGTTCATTTTCAACCCGCTGTGTACTCTGCTGCAGTAACAAGATCCCTTCCTCATTCGTATTGTTACCGGTTAGACATTTACTTGTATTATCAAAAAGTTTTACCAAGGTGTTAGCTACTTCTTGGGGATCATCAATCATTTTGCCGTCAATTTTAAGTAGTAGTGATTCCGTTTGCATAACTTTTGACCGATTTGTACATTTGTTAACAATTTGCCAGATTTCCTTGCTCGAGTTAATTGAATTATAAATTTTTTTCCCAACCGTAATTTTTTTGGCCTTCGTGATTACCCTTCTATAAATTCTGATATAGTTTCTTTTGTAATCCATAATACTAGATTCAAGACTATTTCCATTATAAGCGCATAAAAAACGTTTCATTTTACTAGATACTTTTACACCTTTGGTGACCCAATTTAGTTTCGTGCTTTTTATAAAATTAATTTTACGTTTCTTCTTCCTATAACTATTTTTAAAAATATCTGAGAACTTATGTATGAATGTATTAATTCCTATATTGTTCCAGTTGTGTTTCAAAATCCCCTGCTTAAAACATGAACCGTTTTTAGAATTGAACACTCTTTTGTTTATAACAAAATGCTGGTTGTAGTTACTTGACTTGCAAGTCAGAGATTCCAAACAAAAACTACCTAGGAGGCCTCCATGTCCATCAGCCAAACCATTATGGTCTACTTCACATTCTTTTACAAAAAATTCAGGCAGATTTGTCAAAATATTGTCGATGCACGAATACGAGTCATTTCGAATAAAAGTTGCAGAGTCAACAAGATACCTAAAATTATAACATGTTAATAAACTAACAAATTCAGTGCGTTTCTTATTATCTAAAAGTAAATCTATATTAAAGTCTCCGCATACAATGCATTTCCTATTGAATAAATGTTCTAGCAATTTTTCCAAACGTGTCATAAAAAGTTCAAAATTATTATCATAAGGACTACGATAACAACAGCATATGTACAGACCAGTATCGACATCTTTAGTACAACATATTTCAAAGCTGTCCATCTTATACAGTTTGTTAATAACATCTATATTCTCTACTTTTCTATCCACATGTCCCAGTATCAAACTACCCCCTCTAGTCTTTTTGCGTCTGGTGTTGTATGAAATCAGGTTATAATTGTCAAAAGAAAACGAAATGGTGGACTTGTCGTTTAGAAAATGTTCACTAATGCATATATAGTCTACCCTGAAATCAAGAGATTGTATATAAACATCCAATTCCTGCTTCTTATTACTAATACCACACAAATTCTGGTGAAATATATTAATATTTTGTAATCTAGGTGTGCTTATTTCATTTTGATTACAGTTAGTAGTTCTAGTTTTATGTAAGCTAGAGTCTTCCATTTTTATACATACGAAAAAATCCTGTGTAGACTAAGCTATATAGCCTCCAGCCAGGCACAAAAAGCTAAACCTAAGTGACAACGCTGAGGGCTACCCCATGTGGGGTCGAACCTCGGCTCAGGGCGTCGCTGGCATGACAAATAGGGCTGGATCTTAATAAAGTGATTCTACCATCTGTTCGGAAAAAGCCTACGTGGAGAAGAACGGACAAGAAACTCAAATTTATTAACTAACTAGAATTTCACTACGGCACACCATTATGCGGGCTGGCTTGCATATCTTGACGGGCACGTCGTTGCGGGCCTCGGCGGTGAGGACGGAACGAAGGCGGTCTGTGTTTGCGAATTTTGCTGGTTTCTTTGTTGCTCTCTTGGAGCAGGGTATTGGCGTCATCGGGGGTGGTGAGAGTGAGCCTCGGTCGGCGAATTCTAGAGATACGGGAAAGTTCGTAGCGGGAGGCCGCTTGAATCAGGGGGTTACTTTGGTTGACAGCAGAGTCAAAAAAGCGCTAGGTAATGCGTTTCATGAACTGCTGGATTGTGGGGATTCTCATATTGACATGGAGTTCCTGATTACAAACGAACCAGAGGGCTCCTGTGATCTTACGGAGGAATCGGTTTTGAATGGCCTGTAGCGTGTGTATGTGGCGGCGCTTTACGTGTGCGAAGACAGCGCAGGCATAGGCCATGATGAGACGGATGACCGCAGTGAAAATGCGCAGCTTGCACCTAAGTGTCAAGCCGCTGCTTCCGTTCACCATACCATGGAGTCTGTCCATGGCGAAGGCGGCTCGCTAGCGTGCCGCCTTTATGTGCTTGGCGACAGTGAGGTTATTATCTAGGGTGACAACTAGACACTTGGCTTGCTCCTCCCAGGGGATCGGCTTACCGTACATAGTGATGGGTTTGGGGGGACGGGGATTTTAAAACGGTTATTGTATTTTCGGTCAGGCCTCAAGAAGAGGACAGCCTGACTTTTATCGGGGTTGACTTCGATTCTCCAGAGGCGGAACCACTTGGCCAATGTAGTGGCGACTCTCTGAAGATTGCGGGCGATGTAGTAGTGGGCCGTGTCGTCAGCGAATAGTGCCAACTAGGCCGACTTATTCTTTGGGATATCGCTGGTGTACAGCGTGAAAGATGTAGGGGATACTACTGAGCCTTGAGGAATCCAGCTCGTATGGGGTGAGGGGAGGAGAGTTTTCCCTCGACACGATAGCGGAAAGGTCGGTCCAACATCCAGTCTCGTAAGATGAGCCCGAGACGGTCTGGCACGCCAAGTTTTGTATAGCTTATAAATTAAGTCATTGTGCCAGACTTTGTCGAACGCTTTCACTATGTCGAAGAACAAGGCACCCGTCATCAGACCACGCTGGAAGCCACCACTAGTGTGTTCAACGATGCGGTGAACTTGTTGGACGCCAGAGTGTACGGAACAAAACCGAATTGCTCGTGAGGGATAAGGCTCTTTCGCTCGGCAAAGTCTTTAAGCTGCTTATAAATATGCCCTTCATAGACTTTACCGAGGGAATTGAGCAGTCTGATGGGACGATAACTGGTAGGCTCCGATTTGGGTTTACCCGGTTTGGGAATGCCTATCACAGTGGCCTATTTCCACGCTTCTGGGAAGATGTTTTTGCGTAATGCAGCGTTGAAAATGGCCATCATAAGCAGTATTATAAGGGCAGGGAGGAGTTTCAACACCTTATTGGTGATGCCATATAAACCCGGGACGTTGTTAGGATAAAGCCTTTTGATGATTTCCACTATTTCGTCAATGGTGACGCGAGGTAGCGGATCATCGGGGTCTTCAACGGGTGGTCCTGTGTTCGACTTCAGCGTCCACCGGCCAACGCGTTTGGTTTCTAAAACGCCACATAGAGACTGATAAACATACTATCCTCCTTCAGCAGAAGGGTAAAAAAAAAATATAAAACATAATTTCACCACTACCAGAATACTGAGTTTAGCCTACTGAGTTATAATGACTCGTTACGAGTAGTCAGAAGCCAGAAAATCAGATACAGTCTGGTCGCAACGTGAAATCCAGTTGAGTTATGGAGTCAGAAACACCTTCGCTCTGAATAAAATATTGTATTCAGTTGGATCCGGTGAGACTACAAGGGTGAGGCCAAACGAGCATAATTTTTCAAGCTGTGAGTCGCGTAAAATGAGTCACGAAATTTACGCAACATTCGGTTTCATTGAAGTCCTGTTTGTACCACATGGCGATGTAAAATGAGTTGTTTGCTAACTCACGCACATTATTTCAACCGAATTGCGCTCGGTTTGAGGGAGGGGAGCGAGGCAAACGTCAGTAACCCCGTATACACGTTGGATAGCGACTGAAGTTACTTCCGTCCGTCTGGCAGACTAACCAGATTTTAGTTGATGTAAATTGCGGTGCTCAAAATACGCGACTCATATCTCACAAAATAACGCTCGCTTGTCCTCGCTCTAAACCAACACCGACATAGTTGAGGTAAGGCACGTTTGTTTATGTAGCTCGCTTTTTACAAATTCCCTGTTTTTCTGAAATACAACACCCTTGCATTTTTGTTGGCAAGAAGAAGCAATGAGGACGTGGGCTCTCCCAATGTTTTCTGTGTAGAAAGATGATAATTCTATATTGTCCGTCAGTGAGATTATCAAATAATATTTGACACGTATTTTTTGCTTTATCAAATAAATAAATATTGACAAAGATAAAGCGCATCAAAGTTCAGGATTGAGGGCTTGTTACCTTTAAAGTATCGTACACCGTAACGTCACACTATATTTCAACGCTCAGTGTAGTCGTAATTTGCAAAAGAAAAACACTTGTCCAATATTTTTTGGCTAACAGACGGACTAAATAGTTATTTTTTGTCAACTACCTTATTTGTGCCACAAAATCTGGCTCTCTGCCTTTCGCATCCAGTTTCGCCCAGCAGCTTTTTTATGACGCCAATCCAGGATTATTTTAAGCATAATAAATAGCCACTTTTAATCTACCCTCTTTTGTAGAATTCTTAAGGTAATTTGCCCAGCTGATTTAAGTCCAAGAAAAATTTAAAACAGCACAATTGTGTTAAGTCTCCCAAGAGAAATTATTCCTGTGGATGTTTAGTTAACCGTCTCCAAAAATCATTTGTTTTAACTTTTATGCTTACTTTGAGTCACTGTAAAAAAATCATAAGTCAGCGCCAAATGCAGGAAAAGCAAGCTGAATTTTCTATTTAAATTGTTCCATGAACATTGCATAATTATTGTTCTTACTATAAATGCCACGAATATTCGGCTACTCGAATAGCTGGCTGCTTTTTTTATCATTCAGTGTTCGGCTGAATATTTTGAACCATTCGGCCGAATACCGAATACCAAGTCATGAAAAAAAACATTAATATCGTTACTTCGATTAAGTTCTAACACCGCGTATGTCAAAATCAAGAACTATTCAGGATAGCAAAATAACATGGCGGACGACCCCACTCTGGGAAACCAAATCCGTCGCTGTCATTGGACATTGGAAGAATTAAGTGTTGCCAATCGAATGAAATCGAATTGCGATTTGAAATCAGGAGAAAACGTTGCCAATGAAACAAAACTAAATTTATAAGCTTTAACGCGATATTTCTTGATTTCCTAACTGACTAATCATATATATACTAGAATAGGATAGATTAGCAATTTATTTATTTATTAGTTTATCCTCGCATTGGAACGCCTTGCAGCAATTACACCAATGGAGCACAATCTTATAATAAACTCACTATAAGCTTAGGTTTCCCAACGATGTTTTCCTTCACCGTTGTCAGCAATGTCAGCAAGATAAACTTGGAAAGTACATACGAGTTTGAAAAAGTCACATTGGTATTTGCCCGGATTCGCAACCACGACCTCAAGCACGAAAGGCGAGATCTTAGCCACTGGGCCATCACGAATTATTTGAAGTTGATAGTCAATTAATAAACTATCCGTTCCCTTGACCTTTCTTACAACTAAATTCCTGAGACAAATTCTTTGTCAAGTTAAACTACCTTGCCAAATTATCTTGAACAACCCTCGACCCTTATTAGGACCCTATCATCCCAAGACAGGCCCAACCAATTACCCGATTAAGACAAGTATGAAATTAAATTCGTCCCAATAGTCTGACTAGTTATAATATTCAAATCAGCCGGGTGAGCACGGCCTACTGTGAAAGGCTTGAGTCACACATTTTTATCACAGTTTGGGAGCAGAAATCGTGATAAAATGTGTGACGCAAGCTTATCACAGAGGCCGTGCTCGCCCGGCAGTTTGAGAGATAAATATAGAGAATGGCATTGACTTGTCATTGTGAAGAATTATGTGATGGCACATCATGATCATCACTGCTGTTACATTTTTTTAATGGTAGAAGAAAACCAAAAAAAAAATGGTCTGGGTGGACCGCGCGTTTTTCTTACGGGAAAAAAACAACTACAACGTAAATAATAACTTCAATTTCTGTAGTTTCCCGTTTTTGTTTCTTTGTTTTTAGACACTGATTTGCGAAATTGAAGTTATTACCAACTTCAAAAAAATGGAGTTCACTTTGTAGTGTTTTTATTTGGAAGTCGGTTGTTTTTTTATTTTTCACTTTTCACTAATTGTAGTACTTAATGAGCAAGTTCTGTAGTAAAGTGCTTATAATGCCCTACGTTATGCCAGAATAGTTTACCTGAATAACAAAAAACTTGAACGTAACCGGTGAAATGATAGTGTACCAGGATGAACTGTACACATCTGCGTACCCCTTTAGAGCGTAAAGGCGTGATGGTATGTTATGAAATGGCGTAAACAATAAACAGACATACAATTTCAGCAATCCCGAGATATTTGCCGTTGTTTATTGAAGAGTTCTGTTGTATATCTTCGAAGTTCTTCATCAGATCTTCACCAAATTTAAATGGGACCACATGAGAAGCACCAGCTTTCGAATAAAAAAAAGAAACATCAAAATCGGTACACCTAGTACCTAAAAAGTTAGGTACCTTAAATTTTAATAGGAACTTCAAAAATGAGGAAGAATGTTATAATTTTGAAGTCTGTTAAAAATTGCCGACCGCTTGGTGAGTTCGGTCTAGTAACAAGACTGAAGGGAACTTTGTGAAAGGACCGTACGGCTTACAGTGTGAACTTCACCACTACAACCTAAGCACAGAGAAGAAACAATATTGGGCTCACAGTTTTTTCTAAAGAGTGCTCAATTTTTTCAAATTCTGCTCGGTTCATTCTCTCTTGTCATCATGTTTTGCGACCACATATTGTCTGGGGACTGAGAGCTACAAGGTCAGTGAATTATAATTTTGTTAGATAGTATTTTTTTATGGATAGACGGCTAGACTACATTTTCAAGGTACTCCTATACTCCATTTCCGATAACATTAGACGTTTAAATTAGCCCATTTTACAGCCCGTTCAACCGATTTTGACCTCTATTGCGTTGGTGATACGACAAATGGTAGCTGTAGTAAACCGTTGGTTTTGGTAACAGGTTTATGCTTTTTATGTCATCCTTAAATGTTTACGGGATAGAACTCAAAATCGGTTGAACGGGCTGTAAAAAGATTTGGAAACATGTCCAATGTTATTTCAAATGGAGTTTAGATTAGTTAAAATGAATTCGGGTATCTAAGTATTTTGTTTGGGCCAAGTGGGATACAAAACAGAATAATAGATATGTCGCATCATGGCTGGCCGATAGATGCAAACCATCGGGAAGTCAGGATGTATTCCCTTAGGTTAAGACATCGTGTGTGGGCAGGTCGGTGGGTACAGTCGTGAAAATGAAATCACACAAATTATTTGATACACTGGGTTTATTTAAATAATTCATAGTTACAATCCTGCTTACTAAAATTACGGATCGACACTGATTCTACGACGTCTTAGCTCCAAGGCTGTCAGTACTCAACTCCTATATTCTGCTATCCCCACTACGTTGTAGAAAGCGAAAGCGCCCAAGTCGTTATAGAAAGCGCGCCACAGCGTAGTTGTTCTTGATTTGCCGACAGGTGGCGTGCTCGTGATTTGTTTTGACATCGGTACTATTGACTAAACCCGACAGATATAAATTCTTAATTAATTTTAGTGAGTATCAAATACATACATACGTACATAGCCTCACGGCTTTTGCCCGTGGGGATAGGCAGAAACTACAGAACGCCAGCTGCAACGATCCTTACATACTTCTCTTGCTTCACTCACATTCATACAACTAGTCATACAAGCACGCCGATTATGAGTACTGCGCACGTGCGTACACCTGGTCTTTCTGAAGAACATCACCAATAAGATTTTCTGAAACTAAAAAGTTAAAACCTTTTTGACTGAAAGTCCTATAAGTTGGTCAATTGCTAAGATTTTAAGCTGCATAAGATATTGTTTATATTTGTTTTTAATATCACACCTAAAGTTTCTTAAATAGCGGGCGCACAGTTGGCGCAGTGGTTGAGCGATTGGCTGCTGCACTGCGTGTCGCAGGTTCGATTTTCGATTCCCGCACGGAACAAATATTTGTATGACCTACAGATAGTTGTTCTGGCTCTGGGTGTTGTGTATGTTAATTTATATGTTTGTTAACGCACCCACGATACAGGAAGAAATTCTTAGTGTGGGACAACGTTTTTATAAAAAAAAAAACACTACAAAAGTTAGGGCTGTCCGAACGTTATGCCTTTTCGCAGCCATCATACAAAAATCACGGCATTTTTAAATTCTCGCGCACACGACCTTTCCCGAAGATATCCGACCGCGTGCCAGTCCGCTTGGGTCTAGTTCGGCCAAATTGAGGCGTCAGAAAAAAACGCGGCTCACCCTGTCCTTACTAGTTAATTCTTGTAACGTAAACATTTAAATGGTCGCAGGATGTTACTATGGCTTGTAAAAGCTGCAATTTGAGTATGAATATTAAAAACTGGTCAAGTACGAGACGGACTCGCGCACGAAGGTTTCCGTACCATAATCGCAAAAAACGGCAAAAAAAATCACGTTTGTTGTATGAGAGCCCTACTTAAATGTTTATTTTATTCTGTTTTTATTTGTTGTTATAGCGGCAACAGAAATACATCATCTGTGAAAATTTCAACTGTCTAGCTATCATGGTTCGTGAGCTACAGCCTGGCGACAGACGGACAGACAGACAGACAGACACACAGACAGACGGACCGCGGAGTCTTAGGAACAGGTTCCCGTTTGCCTCATTGGTTCTTTCAATATCAGCATTTTCTTATTGCTCTTCATTTTGTTAGTGACTTTACCGCTTTGTCTCAAAACTAGTGAAGCATACAAATGCAAGCGCAGTTCCTTTATTCTTACAGAGTGTTCGACAAGTTTCTGGCTTGAAGTAGAGTTGTACGTGTATGTGTAGGTGGGTCCTCTGCCCTCTTGCCAGCTTGCTCAATTTGAGGGTTCCTCACCAGAACACGTTATTAATTGGTTGTAGTGAAAGCAGACAACAGTGAAAACAGACTGGAGAACATTTATTTATCGCACAAAATTATTAGAAGAATACATACAGTACAGTATTGACGCACAGCGTTTTTTAGAAGATAACAAGATTATAAGACGATGGTCATAATTAAAGACAGCAACTAGCCTCGACGGGCTTTAAAGATGAAGTGACCCTGGGGGAATGAGAGTGCATGTGAAAGAGAATGTTGCGTTCGGAATTTGAAGTGAAAATCGAATGATAATGTGAAAAGTAAATGATGATGTGGCCTGCTATAAAAAGGTTGCCAGTAATAAGTGATCGGAAGAGTATGGAAGGAAGGACTTCGTCACAGAGTAAATTGACGTCTTACAGTAATTAGAGAGAAAACTAGTTAAATGCTTTAGTGTATTGTCACTTCATGGCACTTTTTCTACTTTAATTTACAATTAGCTTCTGCCAGTGGCTTCGCCCTTGTAATTATCGGGCATTATTCTAGGGAACTTGTTTCTTGACTAAACAATGTCCTTCGCCTTTCTTTCAGATCCAATCTATCTTTAGGTATGTCAAAATCCATCAAAATTGCTCAATCCCTAGGTCGGGTAATATTATATACGAGTAGTTTAAATACTATTAAAGGACAAAATATCTTTACAACACTTTTATTCAATTGACCTTTTGTAATAACTCTTTCAAAACTACTTACAAATAATAATGGCAATAAATTATTAATTTGAAAAGGTTCACTCGTAAAGTATAGGATTAAGTAAAAAGAAGTAATTCTACAATGTTTTATAAGGGTTAACAGCTGTCTCAGACAATAATGTATTACTACAGTAAGTGTTTTTTTAATACTTTGAGTGGGTAGTTGTATATTTTATTACTAAAACAGCAGGAAAAATAACTAACCACATTTATTTTATCATAATCCCGTTAGTGTATTGCTGCTGAGTGTGAGATCATAAGGAATCTATTTTATGTACTTTGTTTTTTTATAAAACGCTTTGTTTAAATCAGCTTATTTTCTATTCGTGACTTGATTGGAACGATTAAGCACAAATTGTAAGATAGATCAATCAATCTGCCTAGCCTTTTCCCAACGAGATTGGGGGATTTTACGTGGAGCGACTGCCTACCTGACTTCCACAACCCAGAAACTGGGTAACACGGTACCCCTTGGCAAGACTGGTGTCAGATCTCAAGCTTCTAACTACCCGTAACGACTATCAAAAATCTTCAAATGACAGCCGGGACCAACGGCTTAACGTGCTTTCCGATCCACGGAGGAAACTCGGTATATTGAAAATTGTCACCCATCCACGGACCGACCTCGTCAAGCGTTGCTTAGCCTTGAAGATCGACCCGTGCGGCTGTTATTAATTAGCCACGAGCTCCTCCCTACAACAAGCTTACAAATTGTAAGAGAGATGAAACATGATATTAATGCAGACATATGAGTTAGTTTCGAACCCATGTAGGCACCTTAAAATAAATTATTCATGTAGGCACCTTATAATAAATTATTCACCTAGGCACCTTAAGATAAATTAGTTCACCATTTATCTGAAACTGGTGGAAACTGGATTGTTCTAGAACCAAGAATTTAAAAACTTCTGATATCTACCAACCTGCACTGTGCCCGCATATTGGATTATGACCCAGCCCCCCTAGCCAAGTTACAAACGTTTCGTATCGAATCTCTTTCTACAATCGTTAACGCCTTCTATTTGTATGGTCTGACCACGTGACTTAACGTTCAGATGTGTCATTCCTATATATCGATTCGTTTTCTACAAGCGTTATCGATTGTAGATTGTCAACTTGGCTACAGGTGCAGTCCTTCTCACTTAAAGGAGACCTGTATCTCTATAAATAATACACAATACGTTACAGGAGATTAAAGTACTCAAAAACTTTTATTGATAAACACGTAAAATTCTGGAAACGATTTGGAACGATGGAGACCAAACCACAATATAGTTCAACTATTTTCTTAATGTCCCTCGGCAAACTTCGTGTTTCATCAGTCGTCGGATTTCTATTAGTTGCCCTTTGCACTTGGTGCAAACCGGACGCTCTCAATCAAAAATTGAAGTATATAGAGTTTACTCTATATACTTCTAATTTGATTCTTTTACTTAGTATAATTTATTTAAAAAATGGGAGGATATCTGCAAAAGGAAAAAAAGACAATAGTTTTACAGCTCTATATAGATCAGATGGAAATCAAAACAACAATAAAGTAATAAGTTCTGCATTCAAATTATTATACACGATAAGTCTAATAATTGATGGACATGGAGATTAGCTTTCGTTTGTATTCGGCAATGCGATGATTGCCGAGGGACATTAAGAAAATAGTTGTACTATACGTTCAAATTCATGGGTTCTTTCCCCCTGAAAGATTCCTAGTAAATAAAAAGCCACTTTAACTCTTAAAGAAGAAGGTAAGTAAAGAAATCTTTCGAAATATCTCTATAACAAGATTTCTCTAAGACTAGCATCACTTGACCTATTTAAAGTGTTATTGGCGCCCAACAGGGACAACTACAAGATGGCAGATAATTATAGTCTGTTTCTACTCTGCACTTAAGTTAATGGTAGAACATTCCTGAAACTACCACTCAAGTTTGTTAGGGAATAATGTACAATTTGGTGGAACAAGATTGTAATGTAGAAACTAGAATGTTTTCCACTAATAACTATTATAATTATTTTTAACCCACTTCTAAAAAAGGAGCGAATTCTCAATTTGTCGGCATTTAAGAAATAATTTTAAAATAATCATAGGGACAATAACGAGCCACACACTCCTTAACAAACATCTATTCAACATAGGCGCCACAGACAGCCCACTTTGCAGGGGCTGTTTTAACGCCGAAGAATCAGCCGCCCACGTAATCCAGGAATGCGAGGAACGGTGAGGTCGTTCCGTGAAGCCTATGAAGCCCCCAGGAAGCTTCTGTGCTTTTGACGGAGATAGGCTGGCTATGTTAGCCAGTACCCCTACGCACAACAGACCGAATGGGAGTCTAAGTGCGGTAACAGCAGTCCCAACTACTACTACTGCGACTAAGGCGGCGGCGGCGGCTGCGGTCTTTGGTACCTTTTGTTTTCCGTTTTTCGACACCGACTTCGGAATAGAAAGTAATTTTTTGCTTTGTAGTATTTTGTTTTGGATGTCGGTTTGATTTTTTAATTATTAACTTATAAATTGCAGTGGGATACTAAAAGGCTGATGATGACGATGATGATTAACTTATTCATTTATTTGATTGTCATACAAATGAAAGATCTCTTAGCCTCTTAGTCATAGTTTGGACTACGTAAGTTAAAATCTTTGTACTAGGACAAATCTTGACCAACAATTGGAAAACCAAAATAATAAGTAAATAAAACTTTGAACATTGATAAATAGAAAACGGTGTTCTTTTACATTATAATAATAACACACATAATGAAAATACACTACCTACAATTTATTATAAACATTTTATTAAGAAAATACTTATTGGCGCCCAACAGGGAGCGCGAGTCCCGCGTTGGGTGGCAATAAGCATTTCTTAGAGATCTAATAGGTTATTTATTGAAATAATTCCTTACGTTACAGGCTATTTCGCACTTTTATATAACACCTCCCTCTGTATAACAATAGCCTTTATTAAGGAACTAATAAAATTATTAATAAACTCATAATTTGACGGTGGAAGACGGTATCATTTGATGATATTAATGTCGCTTTATAATAGGAATTGGAAATTCTTTCCTTCAAGTAATTTCATATTGTAGGTCTTGTGTGAGGAAATTTAATTAAACACACCTTACGTGAAATAACAATATATTTATTGACTTTTTGTCGTGACAACGTCTTATAATTCGATGGAGCCGGCTGCACGTACGAAAAAACATGACTCATGCGGCGTTACCTCGCTCTGAGGCGTTCCATTTAAGGCTTGAAGTGCAAGCGAGAGCGCGGAACGAGCGACAAAGAGGCACAATCGGCCTCCACGTTCGGCAGCGTTCGACATCTGTCTCTCCTACTTGAGTGAGCGATGCGTCCGCGTGGACAGCTGCTATACAATAATACATTTACATGTTTTCGTCAAGTATGAAGTGCAGTGAAAAGTGAATGTGGTGTCAATTGTTTATAGCAACGATAATTGCGGCGATAAAGGTAATGATTCTTTCGATATTAAATATATGTTCAGTGATATATTGTTCAGTGATACTTGTAAAAACTATGTCCATTGTAAAAAAAAATGACATAATTGTATTTATGCGTACAAATAAATGTAACTTGATCAATTCAATTGTGATTTCAATTAACCTCCTTCTCTATATCCATACAAAATATCTATCAAACAAATAAAATTAAAATTTTCTTTTATAAAATGCAACCATTCCATCAGTATTTTCTTATGACGTTGTCACGTTCAACTATCGTCAGTAAACCGACTTTACAGACAACCGATTTTTTTTTTTACATAAGAAATACATTAGACGTGAGACAATAGATACATTAGATGTATAGGAACACTGATTATAGTAATAAATATAGGTTATGCTTGGTGTGCAGTCCGCTATCGAAGATGAAACACTGACATACGATACACGTTGCAAATCCAAACTCAGCAAGATGTGGGGTAGACTTGACCGACCTAGGTCGATACGAGTGTTCTCCGGGAGCCTGCCGAGCTCATACTATTGTGACCGTTTTTTTTTTAATTTCAAACGACTGGCTACTGCTTAACTGGGTGATCCTGTGGATGTTAGTGCTGGCTATCCCCCCGCCCCTTTTTATAGCCGGTCAGCGTCTCGGCTGGCGGGATATATTTTTATGACATTCGAGTATTTGTTAGCAAGAAATACCTACTTCTTGGAATTTACTGTAGCTGTTTTGCTAAATTATTCTTAGTTGTTGGTAGAAGAAGATATATTATTACTACTTTTTGTGTCAGTTTTTCTGGCTTGTGACTATACTTAACTACTGTTAAAGATCTTCAAAGGGAAGCGAGAACTAATGGCTTTACGTACTTTATTCACGGAGGAATCTCTGTCTGTAAAGAATGGTCATTCATCGACGGACTGACCTCGGCAAGTTTTGCTTAACCTTGAAGATCGATCCGTGCGGCTATCATTATTGAGCCACTAGCTCTTCCACCATCACCGACGCTTTTGATAAAATCTAATAACGAACACCTACACCGTGTCAGAATGACAAGAACAAATGAATGTAAATACTTTCGATACTGAAGTGATTAATTTTACCTACTACCCTACCAAGTGTTCACAACTTTGGTCCCACGATGGGCGCCAATAATGATTGCTAAGTAATTGTTCACAAAGTTCTGAAACACTTTCTTTTGTTGTGTTCGAGATATTTAATTGCTCTTGAATGTCGGCTTATTTATTTATTGAACGCTTATCTATTGGAATGATTAATTGGTTTTATTTCCAGTATAATGAACTTTATTAGAAATGGCAAATAAGATTTATTATTATCTGGCAATAATCTTTGTGTATATCGGCCGCGGTCACATTGGTAATTTATTTTAGAGGGTAGAGAGGAGGGTGGGTTTTATATAATGCTCTTTTAGAAATGAAAGAATATAGTAGATTTCAATTGTTTTAGATTAATGTGAATAGTTTATGGTGGATTACATTGAAAGTCTAAAAAATCTACTCTGGATTTTCTAAAGAGTATTGGTAATTCGTATATAATAACCTTTTATTTTCGTTGATGGATCATTACTTACAGTTATTTAGTTGTAATTGTAGCTATACGATGAAAATGTCTTGAATGATAACCAAAAAATGACTGGTTAAACAGCGTAAAGCTTTGAATAAATAATCGAACGTTAATATTCTCCCTCACTCGGAGCATTCGCCTGTAATGTAACGTTATAGAGTTGAGTATTACATCAATGAGGGAGGAGAACCGGGCATTGCAGTCCGCAACCTGTAATGTAACAAATTCGAGCATTACATTGGTGAGGGCAGAGAACTGAGCATTATACTGCGCAACTTGATGATATAACGTGTAATATTTTGATACAACTTGTAAAATCAAAGCCCACGACTTATAAACATTGTGGAATCAACTTAATGCTCAAAATAGCTTCTATTGTTACATTACAGGCGAATGCTCGTCAGTCAGGGCGGCAGTATTATAATGTAATGCTCAAAATCGAATCTAAAATGTTACATTACAGGCCAAACGCTCCAGGTGAAGGAGCAACTTTACAATTAAAAAAACTTACGTAGGGCAAAAGTTGACTTATTTTACACCAATTATTTTCTTTTCTATTGTTATTTTTTTAAGTTGATACAAAAACATTTTCTATAATAGAATTAGTCTTAAATCTAGTGTTTTGCTGTAGTAACCTAAATTCGTAAAGATGGAACAAGTCCTTAGAGAGATCTAAAGATACAGCGCTTTTTGGCTCATTGAATTTTAAAGCCCGTTACGGGACTAGGCGAAATTCTTTTTGACCTGAGAGACTTGTGTATTGCCAAAGACTGTGTTCGTCGTGAATTTTGGAACCAGAAGGGATTTAAATAATGAAGATGTTGGAAGTTTTCTTGTTCTGTGTATAGCCATCTTTTTTATTTTTCAGTTATTATAGGCTCGCGTTTGACCAATATCTCACCTAGTGGTAAGCGATGATGTGTTCGACGGTGAAGCACGCTTGCCTAGAAGTAACCTATTCACTCTTGACTTGATATTACATGGCAAACTCCAATGGCCAATGCTTAAATATATCCTGTGTAACCTGGGCAGACTGTATTTTTACCCGACTGCGGGAGGGTAATATTTTTCGAGCGTATAATATGTATAATGTCCATTTCTATAGCATGCTCTACAGCCCAAACGGCTTGACGGATTATGACATATGAGGTGTTTTTGGTTTTTTGCTTAATTGTGGGAGTGACATAGGCTATATAATTTTGAAAAACAGCCCTCGTTCTCGTTCATTACTAAAACTAAAAAGTCCGAAATAAAACAAATTATTACAAAATCAAAAAACCCTTATATTTCGTATAGTTTTTAAAAAGGAGTTCATCCTGGGCAGATCACCTCTATTCCATTTTAAAAAAACATCACGCCAGTATCATTTGTTTATGTATTTATGTCACGTAAGTTATATTAATAGGTCTGGCTCTTGTGATACAGGATTTCCTAGTACAAGAGCCAGGGCTGCACTGATATTCTGTGACATAAGTGTGACATAAGTGTGTTAAATAAATAAATAAAGTATTTTTTCTAACAAAGTATTTCTAGAAAAATCCCTGACACTAAAACCTCTAAAAAGCAAAAAACAAGCCTAGTACTCGCGTCGAGGAACCACGAACGCAGCAGTTTATTTTATTTACTTAGCGGTTCCCCGACGCGAGTACGATGCTTATTTTTTGCTTTTTAGAGGTTTTAGTGTCGGGGTTTTTAAAAAAATGTAATTATTTTTTTATTTTATGCTTTTTAAACTACATAATGTAATATAAATACAATCTATCAAAACACGTAATTAGGATATCGTCTTGCGAAAAAAACCCAGATTCAAAGTAGTAGTAAAAGTAAAATGCGGGTAACTTTTGAACTGCTTAACCGATTTTAATCAAACTTAGCTAAGAACGATTCAAACAAAAAAAAACTAAATCAAAATCGGTTCATTCGTTTAGGAGCTATGATGCCACAGACAGACACACAGATAAACCGCAACACACGTCAAACTTACAACACTCCTTTTTTCCGTCGGAGGTTAAAAATAGACATAGATTTATTTATTTAAAACTTAATATAACATACAAATACATAGACGGACTTAATGCCTGAGGCATTCAAAATACCCACATGTTCCTATTATAAATACTCACATTTTGCCAGTTGATTTTGGGACAATCGCACCGCACTATTCCCAAACCACTGCAACTCCTGAACACCAGAATCAAAAGTGGCGACCACCAGAAAAGTGCCGAGGCAATGAAGCTCGACGAAGTTCTGGAGAATGAATTTAACTGACTAGGATCCAGTAACGAAATTAATCAGAAGAAAATAAAGGAGGAGTAGGAAAAAGGAAATACAACATTTTTCAAATTGTTTTTGTTACAAGGGGCGATTACCATCAACCCGACACAAATTCAGAATTTGGACTGATACTTTGAAATTTCAGGCGAAAAAACCCTTATTACTTCACCTAACTCGGGAATCAAAATCAGAACTTCATGCTCAGCAGTAGAGTTCGTAACAGCCAGGCCAATGACGCAGTTACAAAGGATAAAAATAAATAATATAAAACTTTTTTACAATGAGAGTATACCAGGGTGAACTGTTCACACCTGTGTACCCCTAAAGAGCATACCAGCGTGATGTTATGTTATGAAATGGTGTAAACAATAAACAGACATACGATTGCATCGATCCCGACTGATTTGCCGTCATTTATTGAAGAGTTCTGATGTATTTCTCCGAAGTTCTTCATCAGATCTTGGAAATTAAATGGGACAAGCACCAGCTAAAAAAAGAATCATCAAAATCGGTTGACCCAATAAAAACTTCTGAGGTAACAACATAAAAAAAATACAGCCGTATTGATAACGTCCTCCTTTTTGCGAAGACGGTTAAAAATTATAATAATATGTCATGGATAATAATATAAGTCTTATGACTGATCAGTAAAATCTAATTGATAAGAAGCACATATACATCACCAGGCATAAGTACCATCATACTGGCTACAAACAAAACAATTAACAACTATTTTTGTATCATGTTTCTAAAGGGAATATCAAACAAATTGCTACCGAATTTCGATAATTTTTTCACAATCATGTTGTATTGCAACGAACGTGAATTGAGATGGCAATCAATTCGATATGGGAGTTGATTGACGCAGTTGTATTGTGGAGTTTTGAAATACAAACTTTTTTTTAAATCCGGTGTTGTTTTTAGCTATATTATAGATTGATATGAACAGAGTTAAATGAAATAAGCAAAAAAATCATCACAGAGCGACGTGATGGGCGTCGATAAAAAATAAGGAGAAAGATTTTATTACACACTAGATTTCAAAACGAAACGAATTCAAACCAGTGTCCAAATTACAAAATATCAAATTGTCAGAATGTCCAATTATATATCCATTCTGTTCTTAAAATATCAATACCCCGAATATCCCATTTCGAAAATATCCATTCCCATTCCCAAAATGTTTAATTTCTAGAAAGTCGCTATGTATAGCGTTGGATGATCGACTTTACTGCGTTAAGATATTGTACTTGAAATGTTTCAATATATCGCTTTATAATTAAGTTGAGGCATATGAATAGCTATTGTATTCCTTTGTGTGTCATGTTGGAGTGAAATGTGTAAATAATGGGTATTTCGGTCATTGTGGTCATATATGCTGATATTTATAACTTTTAAGCTTGAAGACAGGACCCTTAAATGTAATTTACAATAGGGATTCTTCTGGCTAGAAAAAATCATAATTCTATTTAGTCCATCAGCGAGATTATCAAATAATATTGGACACGTATTTTTGCTTTACCAAAACCAATAAAAAATTACAAAGTTAAAACGCATCAAAGTTTAGGAGAAGGGGCTTGTGAGGTCACAAGGCTGAATAAAGTGTACTAGCGGCGTGACGTCACACGATATTTCAACGCATTATTTCGTCGTCACTTTATGTTTACGTGTCAAAAAAAAATACGTGTCCAACATTTTTTATGAATCTACCTCCTATTTCTTGTGTTTAAGCATTGTTCGAAGAGGCGATACAATAGACTTTTCCGTAACAGACATCTACCGAAATGACATCAAGCATTTTCTGTAAGGGTTTGTTAGAGGTAAAATTCCCGTTTCACCAGTAGTATTTTACAAGCGTTTATTTAACTTGCAATGTATATATGTATCTATGTATAAAAGTGTGTTCGGGTCAAATTTTGCAACCGAATTTAAAAGCATTCCTCCACCGATTAGGATGAAATTTTGCATACACGTTTAGTTTGGACAATGCATAGTTAGTTCAACGTCAATGTCGAGTACTTACTCCCCTTCGGTTTGCTGACGATATAATGGTCATGGTTGAGACCATGGAGGACCTCAGTAAAATGCTCGATGACCTCAGTAAAGCTGCCGAAAGAGTGGGTCTTAAAATGAACATGGACAAAACCAAAATGATGTTGAACGATAATGAAATGATATGAGTGGGTGTAACAAGGGGCATTTCACCCACTCCTATCAAGGTTGGAGACTCTTCACTCGAAATTGTGGATGACTATGTTTACCTGGGACAAACTATCCAGTTGGGTAGGGCCAACTTCGAGAAAGAGGTCAACCGTCGAATCCGAATCGGCTGGGCAGCGTTTGAGAAGTTACGCGGTATCTTCTCGTCCAAGTTACCACAGTATCTCAAGGCGAAAGTCCACCACAACAAAGTCGACCCATGTGTGGTGCCAGTGATGACCTATGGCTCTGAGACGTGGTCGATCACAATAGGCCTCATCAGAAAGCTTAAAGTCACCCAAAAGGGTAATGGAGAGATCTATGCTCGGAGTTTCTTTGCGTGATCGCATGAGAAATGAGGATATCCGCAGGAGAACCAAAGTTACCGACAAAGCTCGAAGAATTGCCAAACTTAAGTGGCAGTGGGCATGGGCAGGGCACATGGCTCGCAGAACAGTTGCGATATCGCCCAGGCGGCACCTACGTCGCCTGTTTATCGGCAAAAGCCCTGACGAGCGGCCCCTGCTTGGGTTCCTCTTCGCGTCACCGTGGGTGACCAAGCCACGGCTACTGAGCCCCCCGCCTCGGAACGAAACTCTAAAAAGACGCGGAAGATACACGAGCGAAACTAAAAGAACTTGGTTTTGTTTCCAGTGTGTCTTTCACTTTATTCTGTTCTTATTTACTTTGTCAACTCACGACAGTCCCTTGAAGGGGCTGGCCTAGTGTAATTCACATTCAAATGCCAGGTCACATTAATATAGCGTCAAATATACTTGAATACTCGTATTCACATGCGAATGTCACGTCATTTCTCGTCAAATCGTTATGTGTGTTCAGGGTTGTCGGAATAGAAAATGGGGTAGTATTCAATTTTATATGTAAGTATAATATATACGGTTATATTAATTTGTCAATTAGCGAGTTTTTTTTTTAAACAGCTCTGCTTGGAAAAAATATGGCGCATACACTCGTAACAAAACATCTCATTGCCATTGCAACATTTAGCTATACAAAATGATTATACGAATGGGTGCAGCTTGTTATTGCAGTCGAGATGGGACTGACGGCGTTATGAAACCCAGAGTGCTGAGACTCACGCGTATTAAACAACTTTTTCCAACACAAGTGTGTTGTTCAGATGTTGCCATTGATTGCCAAAAATATTGCCACTTGATATGTTCAGCTGAGAGCTTGCTAGTGTCACTGGCTACATTAAAATTGGAAAATAGAAAAATTACGGATTTTGGATGCCATATTATGGGCTACATCTGTTTTTGGTCAGCCAGCTCGCGAATATGTATCCTCCGAGTGTACAGCATGATTTTTTCTTGTTTACGTCTTTTTAGTTCGCTTCTCAAGCAGTCGGGTTTTTTGATTTTTTTTATTAACTCTTGTCTCTGTATAAAACGTTTCGTTTTAATTCTATATTCTATCTTTTTTCTTGAGTAACCAAATCAAATTCTCAAATTCTAGCCAATCACAGGATTTGTCAGCAAATTAAATTAAAATGATCGATGCTCTATTAAAAAACCGGCAATATTGCGACATAACTTTTAAAAAGAAAGTTCTGATCAGCAAAATTATTTTAATTAACAAAAAAGGGTACCGTATCATCCGTCAGGAGCCCATGAAAGGGATAATTAGGGATATTTTATAATGTGCTTCCTAACTTTAGGGTGAATTTGAGGCTGTTATCAAATCATTTCGGATTAAAGCTGAAAAGGTAAAACGGAAGGGTTTGTTAGTTAATAAGGATTTTATTCATTTATCTTGTTAATTTGGTTTAGAAATCATTATTTTATGCGATATTCAATATACAAGGCTACGTCGTTAGGTTAATTCGACCTAGATTCTTTAATAGGTTGTAGTTTCCATCGAGCTTCACTGATTTGACTATAAAACATCGTATTTCAAACTTAACCGTTTTCAAGATACAAGAGGGAAATTAAAAAAAACCATTATATAAAAATAAACCGACTTCAAAAGCAAAACATTAAAAAGTGCAAAATAAAAAAAGATGTATCAAAGACACCGGCTTCCGCAACAAAAGTTATTCTGCACTTTTTTGAGTTTTGCTTTTAAAGTCGGTTTTTTTTTTTTTGAAACATTTTCTTATTCTAACCTAAAATAAAACAGCGAAAAATCCAACAAAAAGGCTAAAGTTTCTTTTCATGTTTCGATTTCTTTCACATTTAACAAAAATAAATTCCTTACAAATACTTGGCCCATAAGCTCTTCATAGGTAGCAATAATAAATTCATTGCCAACTTAGCCCTAGATTGATAAGGGTACCATCTAGAACGACTACAATACAAAGATCATTAATTTTAACATAAAGTGGGACTGGACAGCCCTAAGTGTTACTCCCTAGAGTGATGCGAACAATGCGTGACCACTATTATTATATTAATAATAATTAATAGTAATACTTCGGTATGACGTGACATAACTACAATGGTTTTTTTTTAATTGTTGTATCGTGTGAAGCTTTTTGTGCTATATGACCGCTAATTAAATAAGAACATAATATCACGCCTGCAATCGCCGAAGGATCTGGCAGAGGTGACCACCACAGTAGGTGCACCAGGAAAAGTAAAGGAAAATAATTCAGGAAACCAGAGAATTGTGGAAATTTCACCACATCAGGAACTGAGAAGGCGGATATGGAGAACGTCGAACTCTTTAATATTAGCACCATTCATAAAATCGTTACATATCCACAAATCACAAAAAGATTTTCGATCTGCAAACCGGCCATCTATTCAATAAGCATCAGAATCCGTTATCGGTAAGCTTCACAAACCAAACGATCAGAAATTACCTTTAATTTCTGCAGAAGTTCTTCTCTTTATCATTCATTTTCTATAATTCACAGCTTCATTCAGAATTGTTATGACCATTAACAGAATTGTTACTTACATCAATCAATTTATTGAAGTGGTTTTTTCGCATTAAATAAAGTTCTCTGTCTCATTCATTTACCTTTATCTTTCTGCCACATTAATTCAAATTATTTAATCTGCATACTGATGACCCACCCTGACTAAGCTCGGGACAAATTATATGCACAAATCTTCCGCGTTCATAACTTTTCTGTTAGTGGCAATTGTATCAAAATTTGTTGCGTGGTTAAGAAGTTGTATGGTGAGGAAACAGAGGCTTGAGAGCAACTTTTTTCGTACTATTTAGATACTAGAGAAATAATAATATTTAAATATGTATGGTTACAAATCAGGTAGGTGCTAAAGGGGCTGGCTACACCGAGAGCTACACTACTGCGAATTGTTAATTATTATTTTTAACTTATAGAAAATAAAAAAGACGGTCGCACACATATGATTTTGGTACTAGAGTAATGAAAATCCTTAGTAATACTTTGTCAGCCTATAGCACCCATACCCCTTTTTTTCTATTTTTGTTGGGTGGTAAATCATCCAATGACTTCTCCCGCTCTGGGTGAAGCGGCAGGGCGTGTCAGACTTTTACTAACTAAAACCCACCCGTGTTCCTTACGTTGCTTGAGTCAGGACCGCGGTAACTCTTTTTCAAATTTATATTCATTCTCCGGGACTTCGTCGAGCTTCATTGCCTCGGCGCTTTTCTGGTGGTCGCCGCTAATGATTCTGGCTTTCAGGAGTTGCAGTGGTTTGGGAATAGTGCAGTAGGATTGTCTATATAAAAAAAAACTTTATTATTTATCGTGTCATCAGCATTCTTTTATGCAGTAGGTACTTCAGGTGATTTTATAATAACTTTGATAGACAATAGACAGTATAATTTAGACAATTTTGCTACCGATATGTTTAATTAATGAATACGTCCTGAGAATTTCATCGAACAAAATTTTACAGATGCAGAACAAAGGCCACACGAAACTTAACTATGTGCACTGAATAATAATCTGGAAGGCACATTTTAATTTAGCTTGTGTATGCCTAAATTATGCGCAAGCCATATGTTCGTAAAATTCCCTCGTGCCGAAATGTTAGCTGTGTTTAAAAACAGCGAAATTTATCCTGGCTAACAAACACAGGATATAACAGAAGATCGACTCCATACAACGAGCGAAAATACGCGCACACATAGACACGCTTCACTTACAGCGTGTGCAAGCGCACCCGCGACTGGTATTAGCCGTTCGTACACGTCTATGTATGCATGAGCCAGTTTTTTGTCGTTGTATGGATTTGACCACTAAGCACGGAGTCACCTGGGCAGCTGTTGCTAGGGACAGTACAGTCAACACTATCCTTACAAACCTAGCCTGTTGTTTGGACGTCACCGTTTAATTATTATAGAAACTATTTTTTGAGATCGACCCTCTATTTTGGTCCTTTCATTGAGGCAAAGGCTCAATTAGCTGCAAAAAAGTTGGGGATCCTTGCGAAGGTGAGACGGTACTTCATGCCTGAACAGCTGCTCAACTTGTATAAAGCGCAAGTTCGGTCATGCATGGAGTACTGCTCTCACCTCTGGGACGGATCTGCCAGGTACCAACTTGATGCACTTGAGTCGATAGATAGACGGGCCAGGAGACTTATCGGCAATGATGCGCTGGTCGACTCAAAACTCCAGAGCCTTGAACACCGACGACGAGTTGCCAGCCTGTCAGTTTTCTATCGGTTACATTTCGGGGAGTGTGCGATGGAACTGCACAATTTGATTCCGCCTAGCCCTTTCCATCATCGGACTACAAGACGTACGGCAATGCGCCATCGGTACATGGTTGATATCCCACCCATACGCACAAAGCGTTTTGAAAATACTTTCATTGTGCGTACAGCTAAGGAGTGGAATTCCCTGCCAGCGTCTTTGTTTCCTGATAGCTACAACCTAGGGGTCTTCAAGTCAAGAGTGAATAGGTTACTTCCAGGCAAGCGTGCTTCACCTTCGACCACATCATCACTTATGATACTTACTCACTTCGATAACATCAGGCGTGATAGTGGTCAAACGCGAGCCTACAACAAATAAAAAAAAAAAAAAAGCTTACTAGGGAATATGCATGAAAAAAATATTTTTTATTTGACCACTTTATCGATAAAAATACTAAAGAAGGAGAAAACAGAACTTTATAGGAGCGAAAACAGAATCAAAATTGATCGAAAAACGAACGAGATTCCACGACGACGACGATTTTAAGTAATGTATCAGTCCCTCTCTACGAAAAAGCCGTTTTCTATGGCAGTTCTAAGGGCGTCGTGCTATCTGACATCAGATGATCGTCTCTGATCAAGATATTTAAAAAAGTCGTTCATATTTGGTTATTACAATTAATAAGTATTTCATTTAGCAAATAAAAAAATACATGCATATTCCCTACTCCTGTGGCATGGCAACATAAACTTGCACTAACAGTTCATTGCGCGGGTATTTGTTTCTAGAACTGGAGTTTCTATGGGAATCAGTTGAGGGTATCATGACCAATAATAACAGTCACATGGGTTGATCTTCAAGATTAAATAACGCTTGCCATGGCTAGATGGCCATCCATTACACCCCACTTCCCCCTGAAAACACGTTAAGCAGTTTGTCCCAGTTGCTATCTTTAACAGTCAGACAGTCACGTAAGTCTGACAACCAATCTCACCATGGGGTGCTACCTAGCAACATAGTCAGATAGGCAGCCGCTCTATGTAAAATACTGGTAAAGATAATTCAACTCATATGTACGCGCGGCGCCATGTGTGCGCTTGTAATATTATTATACATTATGCATTTGTGTAGCAGTGACGCGGCAGTCGTCGTCCGAGCAAACAACTACCCACACGTACTTACCCACACATGGCGCCGTGCGCAAAGATAAGTTGAACACCTGGTTTACTTATAATTTATTTCATCATCATGTGCAAAACATCGTGTGGAAACTGACGTGTCCTAGAGCAAAAAATCGAAGACCTTTGACATCTACCCACCCGAACTGTTCCTGCTTAGGGTGCAGACCTTCTCTCAGAGAGGAGGCCTATGTCCCAGAAGTGGGGACATTATATACTGATTATGCTATGCTAAGCCATTTTGCACCACCAGCAGCACCACCAAAAAGGTGCTGTGTTGCGCATAGTTGGGGATACGCTAGCCAGATGATAAGTTCTAGTCACGGCTACCGGACCGGTGATAACTCTGTGGAATCAACCTTCTGTTGTTACTTTTTTGGCTTAGCAGCTGCTTTCATTAATTACTCCCGAAGACTCATCATAAACATCTGTGGAGCTCAAGAGACATGAATTAAATTTTATACCTACTTTGCAATTTAATTCCGTACGTGAGAGAAATTTGTCGCCTTTTACGTGTGTCAACGACGTTTATGTTGACTTAGCGACTTTTGCCCTCATTCCGTAATGTTACAGAACAGTACGGATTCCCTTTCTTATTTAAATTAGTATCCTTATTATATTCAGAACTAAATGAGAGTTTGTTTTGAAAAAAAAGCAGAAAGCTACAAAAAAGAACTGAAAAGTTGTAAATAAAAAAAGTCAATTCAAAAAATCTAAAAACCCGACTGCTTAAAAAGCAAACTAAAAAGACGTAAACAAGATGAAAATCATGCTGTGCAGTCGGAGGATACATATTCGTGAGCTGGCTGACCAAAACCAAATGTATCTTCCGACTGAATTTATAGATTTTAGATTTTTTGAATTAATATTTTTTTATTCACAACTTTTCAGTTCTTTTTTTAGAATTAGGTACATTTAAACATATAAGTGTTATATTTTGTTGAAATCATCTCTTAAACCCTTTATTTTGATCCCCCACACGATAGATATGGATTTAAAAAAAAATATGGTCCCCCAAAATATGGCATCCAAAACCCTTATTTTTCTATTATCTAATCTAAATGCAGCCAGTGACTTCGCTTCGAAGACGAATCGATTGACGTAAGAATCATCAAAATCGGCCAACGCGTTTGGTCTCTAGAACGCCACATAGGAACAAACATACATAGATTGATAAGCACATTAACCTCCTTCGGCTGTCGGGTAAAAAGGGTGGAACCTCCGGCCAGACGTATGTTGTGTCTCGGCCGGGCAGTGGTCAAATTGCGCCGAAAACTTTGCTTGCGCGATGCAGCAGCTAGGATTTGTGTGACGTCTGGTCATTAGTTCGTATTTGGTGGCATAGATGTCGCTACAATGGTTAGGAAAACGCTACGTAGATGATTATGTATTTCGAGTCATCTTCGTTCTTAAAATAACTCACTA
Organism: Orthosia gracilis; assembly: GCA_947562075.1. Classification (NCBI taxonomy): domain Eukaryota; kingdom Metazoa; phylum Arthropoda; class Insecta; order Lepidoptera; family Noctuidae; genus Orthosia; species Orthosia gracilis. Next base: position 7,448,674 of record OX387267.1, on the reverse strand, counting down.
ATTCAATTTGCTCTGTAATACATCAACATAAAACTGCCCTGTACATAACAGGATACCGTTAAATATTTACTGTCCTCCTATCGTCCAGTGACCCTGACAAGGGTGCCATATTGAAGTATGAGCCTCAAGACATAACTCCAGGATTTGACCATGTCATAAAAATTTATAAGGGCAGCGACCGAATGGTCTGGTGGAAGTCATAAGCGATTATTTATTTATTTAATTAAATATTTCTGTAGCTTTATTTGTCTTAAACAGTTTTAGGTGTCTTACTTTTCTACTAAGGAATTAACAGACGGACAGATATTTTTGCAATGACACTTCACACTATCTATAATAATATTATAAATGTGAATGTAAGTTTGTTTGTTACGCTTTCACGCAAAAACTACTGAACCGATCATCATGGAACTTTGTACATATATTCTTGGAGGTATTAGAAGTAACATAGGATACTTTTTATATATATATATATAAAAAAATGGCTTCACTACGAGCGAAGCCGCAGGTAAAAGCTAGTAATATTATAAAGGCGAAAGTTTATTCTTATGTTTGCGTGTTTGATTCTTTTTCTCGCTAAACCTACTGAACGGATCTGGATGAAATTTGGCACAGAGATAGATTATAGTCTGGCATTGCACATAGAATACTTTTTATCCCGGGAATACGTTCCTTTAGGAACATTTTAGACATCACGCGGGCGAAGCCGCTGGCAGAAGCTAGTTATATATTTCTCTAGAAATAAGCAGTTCCTTTATGCTCTTCTGTGTACGTAAATAAATAAATCTTGTGAGGTTGTATGGGTAGTATGAATTTTGGTCTACGTTTAGTGAAGTTTGCATCCTTCTTTTGAATAAAAAAATCTGTGTTTGACAGCTCCAACCGTTACAAAAGGCAACCGTCAAAAGAAATGATTTCATTGTTTAAAACTGGCTTTAACTTCTTAGCAGACTTCTCTGTTAACCACTCATAAGCTCTCCTTACTTTACAGTAGTGTTGTGAAAAGACGCAAGTAATACCTCATTCCATTTACTCATTCCGCTTCCCAACTTATCATTAACTCTATCTAATATTGTCATTGTTTTTAATTAAAAGACTAATAATCCTGCAAAATTTAACTTAATTGAATTCCAGAAAATAATTGAAAAAAATGTTAGCATTTTTTATTTATAACTTTTTAGATAGCATATTTAAACGGATAAGTTTTATATGTTTTTGAAATCATCTCTTAAAACCCTTTATTTTGAAGATTTAGAAGAAAACAAAATTTTAATGTAGCCAGTGACACTCGCAAGGTTATGACGAATCGATAGACGTAAGAATTATCAAAATCGGCCAAAGCGTTTGATCTCTGGAACGCCACATAGGAACAAGCAAACATACATACATTCATACAGCATACTTCGGCAGTCGGATAAAAAAACAATATTACTTATTTATAACTGGACAAGTGGACACACGATCCGTGAGCTTTTAATAAGACATTCATTTGTTTCACAAAGTAACCGTGACCTCAACCTTTAAGTTTAACAAATAAATCCCACCTTGAAATACCTCTTCCATATTGGATTTGACCTTCCATAAGTCCTAATATATTATGCAAATATCTACAAAAAATATTGCTCCAACCGCCGCTATTCTTGTATCACTTAAGCCTTACAGTATCGGGAATTACCTACATTACCTACAGGTATACTGAAAGGCTATTGGAAAACCTTTTTTTCGTACCCTATAATAGTTAAATTAAAATTTATTATGGATTTAGTGTACAGGGTGACTGCCTAAACTTGGGTCTTATTGAAAGGGAGTTCTTACATATTATTTATCGAAAAGGTAAGCTACAGAGGTGTAGGATCTAGAAGAAAGTGATACGTTTAACATTAAAAATCTTTATTTTTTATTCAATGAGGCCACTAAGCGGCATTTTTGAACGTCGAAAATTAAAATTTAAAAGTAACAAAAGTTGATTCTAACATCCATTCGGAAAAGTAGCATTCGAAGCTCAATAACACTTTTTGTGTTTGGAAGATCGATTTATCGTTTCGTTTCACTAGACCAACAAGGTCATCAACATCTTTGTTTCTCCTTGTGATCATCATTAATGTGCTATGATACGCTGATTATGGGACACAGGCCTCCTCTCTGTGAGAGGAAATGGGCCGTAAACCCACCATGCGGGCCCAGTGCACCCACCCGCACTGGGATGTCACATGTCTTCGAATTTTTGGTTCTAAGACATGCCGGTTTCCACACGATGTTTTCCTTCACCGTTTTGAGAGCAGTGGTGATGAAATAATTTACACAAAGTAAAGAGCCTGCCTGGGTTCGAACTCATGACCTACAACTTGTAAGTCGCGGCCGCTACCACTGGGCCACCACTACTCTAATAAACTTTACTAACATTTATTTCTTCCTTCATTTAAGCACGTCCTTTGTTTACCTGTACGTTGTCCGACGATTAAGCTTATCGGTTTTACTTCTCTAATTTCGTTACAACAGACTAATCTTTTTCGATAGGATTAAAGAGAAATAGTTATTATTAGTTATTGTACTCTCCTTTGTAGCGAAGAAAAGGTTTGACTTATCAGGGTTACGGGATAAATAGCTGCTGATCGTATAGATCGACCTTTGGTTATACAGGGTGTCCCAGAAATCGACGTCAAGCCGTAAATGGGTGATAGACCAAGTTATAACAGTTCTCAGAAAAATAATCTATCTCATGTTTTTAAAAAATTATGTTCACTTTAAAAATTTACTAAAAAAATCAATCCCTGTAATGGTTCTTTAACTCCAATTGCTACAAATCTCATAATTTATCTATTTTTTTTATTATTATGTAATCTTGAATAATGCTTGTGTAGATTTTTGCCTAAAATTCAAAGCCAACTCCTCCTACTTGGAAGAAATTGTCCTTTTTAACCCAATGGTTGACTGGTAGAGAATGCCTTGTGGCATTAAGTCCGCCTATGTACCACTATTGTACATGAAGTTTAAATAAATAAATAAATAAATAAATAAAATTAAACTTTTTCAAAACCAAATTATTCAAATTTACTATTTCGCCCAACTTTAACTGACTGTACTGAAAAAAAAATGTACTACGCTAGTTTGGCAAGTAACATGAAAAATTGGCGCATTTAATAAGGATTCAAAAATGGTGTAACACTTGCTAGATTACGTTTTCAATAACTGGTCAAATTATTTTTTGTAAATAGCCTCGGTTTTTACACAAAATGTCCATACTTCCTTAAAATGACTTTAGCTTACCTAAAGCTTTGCTAAACTCCGTTTCTAGTTCGATAGAGACGTTACGTAATTTAAGAGCAAAGTTATGATAGTGACTCAACCTTCTTACTTTAAGTCAGGACCAGTTTTCTCATCTTAGAAAAAAAAAACAAATTATCAGATTTAATTTTTTTTTATTACAATAAATGTTCAAACTGCCTTCCTTCGACGATTGCCGTCGAAGCAAGAAGAAGCAAGCATGACATCTTCTTAAAAAAGATCTGGTTATTTTCCGGGCAAATCTTCCCCTATTTACAAAGACAACGGCTTCCGTTATTCTTTCCCGCAGCTCGGCTAAATTCTCTATTGTTTTTGAGTACACTTTCTCTTTTACCGCTCCCCAGTAAAAAAAATCTAGGGGATTTAAATCAGGCGAACGGGGTGGCCACAAGATTGTCCCACCGCGCCCTATCCACCTGAGCGGGTATTCTTCATCAAGATGTTCTCTTACTAAACGGGCATAATGCGCTGGGCAGCCATCTTGCTGGAACCACATTTCCCTGTAAACGTTCAGTGTCACTCTCTGTCTCGCTCACACTTCGTAAAATGACTCTCTCCGTCTCTATCGAACTAGAAACGGAGTTTAGCAAAGCTTTAGGTAAGCTAAAGTCATTTTAAGGAAGTATGGACATTTTGTGTAAAAACCGAGGCTATTTACAAAAAAAATTTGACCAATTATTGAAAACGTAATCTAGCAAGTGTTACACCATTTTTGAATCCTTATTAAATGCGCCAATTTTTCATGTTACTTGCCAAACTAGCGTAGTACATTTTTTTTTCAGTGCAGTCAGTTAAAGTTGGGCGAAATAGTAAATTTGAATAATTTGGTTTTGAAAAAGTTTAATTTTCTTCCAAGTAGGAGGAGTTGGCTTTGAATTTTAGGCAAAAATCTACACAAGCATTATTCAAGATTACATAATAATAAAAAAAATAGATAAATTATGGGATTTGTAGCAATTGGAGTTAAAGAACCATTACAGGGATTGATTTTTTTAGTAAATTTTTAAAGTGAACATAATTTTTTAAAAACATGAGATAGATTTTTTTTCGTATTTTTCTGAGAACTGTTATAACTTGGTCTATCACCCATTTACGGCTTGACGTCGATTTCTGGGACACTCTGTATTAATACTTTTCAATTGGTTGCCAATCTTTTAATTTATCAAGTGTTTATTGATTTTGAATTGAGGCCTTTGCCCTGCAATACAAAGCATGACAATTGATTCTACGTTGCCATTAACCACCATCATCATTATTTAAAGCGTCGGCCCATCGATCGGTTCTGTGATTCTTGCATCCAACGCTTCCAACTGGATCTTTATTTTTATACATTCGTCATCGTCAAAATTTCTGGCGAAATACGTCCACTGCTAGTCATAAGATTCCTACAAGGATGCCACATTGACCATGACTATGCCTCTGCCTCCAATGGACTTTCGCTGCCTTTATCCAGTCATTGGTCTACCTTGTGTAAGGAAACAGTCATCATCTTCCTGCCCTTGTCCCATGTTACTTGGGGTCGGCGCAACACGTTTTATTCTTCCATACCGTCCTGTCCTCCGTCACGCCATCACTGACTCCCTTTTCTTTCATATCACTCCTCACACAGTCCATCCATCTTTTCCTTGGTCGTCCCTCTCCATCCATCCACATTTATATTCATTACTCTTTTAGTAACATGCGTCACATCCCTCCTCATCACATGACCATACCAGCAGCCGTATTTCGTAAGTGAATACGGCAACGCAAAGAGTTTGACCGCTATCCAATCAACCAAATCGACCAATCACACAGACGGAAATCCACATCTCGTCATTCTTCTTGCATGTGATTTGTCGATTTGGTCGATTGGATAGCGGTCATACTCTTTGCGTTGCCGTTTTCACTTACGCAATACGGTTGAAGGACAAACGGTTTCCTATTTCTTTCAACTTTTCTGTCACTGGTGCCATTTTCAAACTTCCTCTAAATACTCATTTCTCATTTTATTCATTCTCGTCACTCCGCATATCCATCTCAACATTCTCATCTCTAAGGTAAATTCTTAGCAAATATCAGGAATAAGTGTATTTAATTCCGGCAGAACTGTCAGTTTCGCAGAAAAAGTAAAGAACGAGTGCACTTAGTAAATACCGAAGAATAATATTGCTTCAAAGCATACCCATTAAGTACAAAATAATGTACCCACTTACCACTAATGTAGGTAATGGAAGCTCTCTCAGACTGCATGAAGATGCCATATTTTATAGTCATTTAGTAGACGATGATTTTTTTAAAGTTGTGCCAAGTATTGAGGACATTTTTATATGTAGTGACTTATTTTATCCGACATAATATACTACCCGGTCACTGGGTAACACGATATCTCTGGGTAAAAAAGTAAATTTAAAAAATTATAAACCATAGAAATTATAGCATTATTTTCTTCTTGTTTACATATTTTTTATAATATTAGTATAGATATAGTTATTACAAAATAAATAATTTAAAACATAAACGTAAAATCTAATAGCAGCAACTACTCACACTAGGTACTAGTAACATAATGAGGTCTCCAAGCACCAAGGAACTACAGTTACCGTTAGTAATCTGCACTCAGACTAATAATATACTGAACATCGTTCCATCGCAGAAAACATTAGGAAGTATTAGGAGAGAGCTAGCTAGGTGTGGCAGTTGGAGCATGAAATGACGGTGTTAGGGTGTGGATGTGTCAATTCTGTTACTTTCAATATTGTATAGCTCTTCTAGGGCAGGTTTCACCTGTTTCTTTTGTGAAATCACATTTTGATTCAGACTGATTTGGGATGCTGATTTTCGATAGTCGGGATTTAGTACGCAAAATTATCAATGGATCTCTCAGCTCTGCTCTTTTTTAAACTCGTCATCCCGAAAACCACGAAAATGTTAGCAAATTTTATCGGCGCTAGCTTGGATTTTGAATTTGATGTCAAATTCGTTATTAGCTACCCCGATAACCATGACACCCATGATGTAGTTTTTGATTTTTACTGTCCGGACTATAATACTTAGCATATCTTTGTTATTACGATTCAATTGAAATCCGCATACTTTTAGGAAATCGTCATCACCATCATCATCATTATTTCAGCCGAAAGACGTCCACTGCTGGACATAGGCCTCCCTCAGGCCACATTGACCAATTCCGTGCGTTTCACATGCAGCGACTTCCCGCAATTTAACCAGATCATCGGTCCACCTAGTGGCAGGTCTTCCAACGTATCGTCTTCCGGTTTGCGGTCGCCATTCCAGAACTTTTCAGCTCCATCGGCCATCCGATCTGCGAGCAATGTGCCCTGCCCACTGCCACTTAAGTTTGGCTATTCTTCGGGCTTTGTCGGTAACTTTGGTTCTCCTGCGGATATCATCATTTCTGACGTGATCACGCAAGGAAATTCTGAGCATAGCCTTCTACATTTAAGAAATACAACATGATAATTCAAAAGGTAACCTAATATTTTAATATTGTCGTGCTCCGTTGATGTGATTCCATGCCGGCCACCCATTCTGTAACCTTAATCTGTCGATGTGTGGCCAAACCTACCCTGTATCTTTTGATGTTTCAAGGTTTTCACAAATTTTGGAACTTTTAGATCTTCTTCGAATTTTTATACACAAGCATTTTTTTTATACACTCCATCTTTTTTATTTCAAGTTTCTTAATTACGCCAGAGATTCGTCTCGACAAAAGTCTTCTTAACGAGCATTTAACTGGGACAGCTAATTAACAGAATCATTATAAGATGCTTAAAACTTTTCCTTGACAAAAGTCTTAAGTGGTCTGTATGGTAGGTCATCTTTGACGTAGTAATGTGAACCTTATGTCGATGGATTAAAGTTGAAAGTTAAGTGAGTGAGTACTGTTTTGTTAAGTAGCTTGTATGATGGTGCATAGGTCTTCTCTTTTTTTGAAATTGAAATTGGAACTGTCTTTGCAAGGGTTAAGGTTGAAAGTTAAATGAGTAGGTTGTACAATAAGTGGCCTATATGATAGCTAGGCTTTGCGCTTTTTGACATCGAAATTGGACCTTTATGACGTTGGAATAAGTTTAAAAGTCATGTAAGTGGGTAGTATTTTGTGTTGTGTTCCTAGTAGGCATTTTTTGTTTTGTTTAAGTACTTTTTAGGGTCCGTATTTAGGATAATAAACTCAACATGGCACTTGACAGTAAACGTTATTATTTAGCAGCAAAAAACCGAAACAAATGTGTGTAACCCATACACAGTCTACTACATTTTTTATTGCATTAGCTTAACCCTTCGTTTCTCAAAGAAAATTTGCCGTAAAATTAATGTGAAAATTTTGCAAGCTAGGGTATGTTGCTGAAATTGGATGTTGATGATTCTTCAATCACAGCAGCTTATGCCTGCTTGAAAATTTGGCGTCCTGGAATAAATGGGGGTAACTCTTTGGAAAAACTCGGTTATCTATTAGTACGAGCGTGTTAAATTTTGCAGTGACATAATTAAACTATTCAAAACTACAGGTGATAAAAATGTTTGGATGACTTTTAAACAATCACGCCGCGATAGCTGTACGGATTTCGAAGAAGTTAGGGACATGGGTAAACCATGACCTTAATTCAGACATAAGACACCGCTTTAGTACCGTAAAATGGTTAGTTCCTAAAGCAAATCTATACTTATCTATACTAATATAATAAAGCTGAAGAGTTTGTTTGTTTGTTTGAACGCGCTAATCTCAAAAACTACTGATTGGAATTGAAAAATTCTTTTTGTGTTGAATACTCCATTTATCGAGGAAGGTTATAGATTATATAACATCATGCTACAACCAATAGGAACGGAGCATAAATGAAAAATGTTGCAAAAACGGGAAAAAATATTCCTTTTTGAGAGCTTCCGTTGCGTACGCTACGTAAGCGGTTAAATTTACGCAACATTCATGTATGTATGGTAGGTAGGGTAGGGTAGGTATGTATGTAGCCAGTTGACCGGCGAACCCGCGTGGGACAGCTAGTCAAAGAATATTTTGCAAACAAATCTGTCCAAAAGGAGGTTCAATATTAATAATCTGGCTCCAAGCGAGCACACGGCCAGCACAGCGTTAACATTGGAGAATATACCGTCTTTCACGCGAGTGATGTCATTGATAAAAGCTATATGTACATACTGTGACTCACCTTCTGTTTTTTTTTACTATTTTGTTATTATTTGTTTTATTCTATCCTATTCCTTATATATTGTGTTCCGTTTCCGTGAATATGTCCGTGGCATCAACAGTGGGCCCGATCAGAATATCAGCGCAGCAATATTTTCTTTTTAATATCGTTGCACATGCTTATATGATAGGAGCCTTTTTGGTTCCGCACGGGGTTATTTATTTTTATTTTTTATTATTGTTTGTGTTTTGCTTATATCGTGTCTCCTTTGCGGGTCGCTTATAAATATTTTTCTTTCCTTCTTTAGATGTTCATACATATTTATTGTAGGACAGATACTATAAAATACAATTTTGACAGAGCCTTTAAACAGCAAAAGCGCAAGTATCTCACAAATTCTTTCAGAAATATTTTTCTGATAAATAACGTTGCATGTTTTCACTCCATTGAAAAGCGTCTGCAATATACTTTGGGGAATATTGCCCTGGGTTTTATCTGCCATTTGACGGCATTCATTTGTCAATCAATTTGTCAACGAATAGGGTTGTGTGTTGACTGTCTTTCATTTTTACTGTTGTGATTTTTATTATTCTATGTATACATATATATATTATGTATGTTCGGTGTTGAAGATGAGGAAGCGCTTATAGATGAAAACAGTTTTTATTGATCACAGCAAGTTTTAATGACGATTGTTTTTTGCACAACTGACAAACCACATTTTTCTTTTGTAAAAACAAAAAAGAATATAAAAAAAGGAAATAATTACGTATTCCAAAAAGGTTTGTTGCTTGTCGCCAACATTCGGGTTTATGCGGAGTTATTCCGTCAAATATAAACGGATTTGCAATTTTTTTTTGCGAATGTGTTCCATTCCGAAATGGTCCCATTAAAATTAGGTAAAAATCTGATGAAGATATACAACAGAACTCTTCAATAAATGACGCAAAATCTCTCGAGATTGCTGCTATCGCATGTCTGTTTATTGTTTACACCATTTCGTAACATACCATCACGCCAGTATGCTCTTAAGGGGATACGTATAAATAGTTCAACTCATCTGTGCGCGCGGCGCCATGTGTGCGTGCGCTTGTAAGTATACAGCTTTAACACACGTGTTGCTCGGACGATGACTGCCGCGTCACTGCCACACAACTTAAAGCTGTATAATTACATGCACATGGTATAATATTATATTCCGCCTAGTATTCTCTTCCCACGATGGCTTAAGACTACGTCACGATAAGTGTTAGCACTGATTGTCCTTTTAAATAAATTTTGATACTTTCTCATTTAGTTAAATGAAAATAAAATAAATTACTAACTAGCTTAATTACTTAGTAACTTATGTGATTCATCTATTTTATTTTAAACTAGCTGACCCTCGGGGATTCGCTCCCGTCAATTGGCTACCTACCTACCTACTCTACCGTACCTACCGTACCTTTAGATATGAATTGAATAGGACATTACATAATTTAACATATAGTAATAATTTATTCCATTTAATTGACACTAACAATTATGTTGGTAACCACTTTTGTTTGACAAAAGATAGATTTTTCATTGATAGGTACTTTCTTTCAAAGTACTGTAAACGACAGATAGCTGTGTCGCTATCATATTATTTTTCTATTACAGCCAAGAATTTGGCTAAACAACTTGCTTCTATTGAGCAATGCCAAGACATGTTATTCAATTCAGCCAATGATTTGGTATCAGAAATTGATATTGATAATAATTTAAATTAGAAATTAAGACAATAGAGACAACCTCTTGCAAAAGTTTACAAATTGAAAATTGCAAAATAAAATCAGATAAAAGTTTAAAATCAGTAAATAGTATTAACCTGGTGCATCAAAATATTCAAGGATTTATGAACAAAGATTTAGAAGTAGAATTATTTATGAACTTTAACAGTATTGATATTCTTTGTATAACAGAACATTGGCTTAAAAGCCACCAGTTATTGTTCAATTTTAAAAATCACCAGGTTGGTAGCACATTCAGCAGAGTTAATGCTATACATGGTGGCTCATTGATTTTAGTAAGTAACCAGCTTAAATTTAAAGACCGTAAGGATATTGTGAGCCTATCTGTTGAGCGGACAGTCGAAATAGCTTGTATAGAATTGGAGCAGTTTATTGTATTAAGTGTATACAGACCCCCTTCAGGATAGTATGACTGCTTTGAAAAGGTAATGGATGAAGTGTTACACAAGATTTGTAACTCGAATAAATCCATTATCACTTGTGGTGATTTTAATGTCAATTTATTAGAGGACTCAGGTTCTTGTAGTAAAATATTAAGTCTGTTTCAGTCCTACAATCTTGTAAACCTATTTTTGGAGCCCACAAGAATAACCCCTACTAGTGCCCACATGTTTAGATAATATTTATACTAATGTTATACCAGTCCACAAAGAAATTATAAATTTACTAGATTCTGATCACTGTGGGCAGAGGATTACTATACCTAACCAAAACAACAATGTGGCCAAAAAGGATATCACTGTTAACCCCAAAACTGCAAGTCGCTTGGCAGCGTTTAAAGTTAAACTCATTAAAAAATTACCAATTTTGTCAACTCATGCTGATCCAAATCATCTATATGATGATTTTTTTAATATGTACTGTAAACAATTTAATTCTACCTTTATTCCCAAGACTATCTCAGTTAAAGATAATGCATCATTCAGTGATTGGGCCTCCATTGGTATTCATAAAAGTAGGAAACGGCTTTATGAGTTGTACAATGAAAGGACTTATGTCAACACTGCTGAATTTAATTTATATGTTAGAAATTATTCAAAATTATTTAAAAAAGTTTGTTGTTTGGTCAAGTCGCGTTATTTGAGTTCAAAGATTAAAAACAGTAGTAACGTTATTAAAACGACTTGGCATATTATTAATAGTGAAACGGGAAGATCTGGTAACCGAAATATTGACTACAGCCTGTCTATTAATGATAAAATCATAAAATCAGACTCACAAGTCGCAGTGGCCTTTGAAAATTTCTTTTCAGATATTCCCATTTCAACTACTAAATCCCTAAACTCATCACCTTCTGTTGCTGAGTCTTTGCTAAAAGAAAATGTTAATGTTTGCGATTCGGAATTTCTTTTTGAACATATTACTTGTAGAGACATAATTAAAACCTTTCACACTTTAAATGTTAAAAAGACTGCAGATCTGTGGGGTCTTTCTGTAGAAGTTGCTAAATCTATTATTGATATTGTCGCACCTAGTTTAGCTATTATCTTTAATAATTGTATCGACTGTGGGGAGTTGCCTGACCTTATGAAAAATAGTAAAATAATACCATTGTTTAAATCAGGTAGTACATCAGACCCTACAAATTATAGACCTATTTCAGTACTACCTACGTTTAGTAAAATATTTGAGAAATTAATTTTAGAGCAATTGCAAAGATTTTTTAATAAACATAAATTATTACATAGCAAACAGTTCGGTTTTACAAGGGGTCGTTCAACTACTGATGCCGGTGTTGAGCTTTTAGGACATATTTATAATGCATGGGAAGATATAAGTGCGATGCCTTGGGAATCTTTTGTGATTTGTCCAAGGCATTTGATTGTGTTCTTCATGAAACGCTAATCAGGAAACTCCGCCACTACGGAATCCGGAACAGCGCTCTGGATCTTCTTACTTCATACTTAAGTAATAGGATTCAGAGCGTTGACGTTAATGGAAAAAGATCTCCCGGATCTATAGTAACGATGGGCGTCCCGCAGGGCTCGATTCTTGGTCCTTTCTTGTTTCTTATTTATACTAATGACTTGCCATACCTCATAAAGGATAACCATGATATAGTGTTGTTTGCGGATGATACTTCACTTTTGTTTAAACTTAAACGTCAGCAGCTGGTTGGTGACGATGTAAATAGCGCGATCTCAAAAGTAGTTCACTGGTTCAATGTTAATAATTTACTACTTAATGAAAAAAAAACCAAATGTATTAAGTTTACCCTACTTCACGTTAGGCAGGTGAAAACTGATGTGTTGGTAAAGGGCGAAGAATTGAATCCTGAAAATAGCACAGTATTCTTAGGCTTAACTTTGGATGCTAAGCTTCAGTGGGGCCCACATATAGATAAATTGTCAAAAAAGCTAAGCTCCGCAGCATATGCTGTTAACAAAATTCGTAATTTAACTGACATAGAGACAGCCCGTTTAGTATATTTTAGCTATTTTCATAGTGTAATGTCGTACGGTATTCTGTTGTGGGGAAATGCCGCCGACATCCAGACTATCTTTGATTTGCAGAAAAGAGCTGTTCGATCAATTTATAAATTAAGCCCGAGACACTCTCTCAGAGAGAAATTTAAGGAGATTAATGTAATGACTGTGCCTTCTCAGTATATTTATGAAAATCTTTTATATGCCCATAAAATTGTTTAAAAAATACAGTGATATCCATAACATAAATACTAGGAACAAACACAAATTTATAGTACCTGCAACAAGGCTCACGAAAATAGGTGGCTCGTTTAGATGTCAATGTGTGCGCTTTTATAATAAGCTTCCAAGCCACGTACAAGATCTAAGTCTTAATAAATTCAAAACATTCATTAAACGTAAGTTGTGCCAGAAAGCGTTTTATACAATTAAAGATTACGTTGAGGACAAACAGGCTTGGGATTGAGCTGCTCCAATTAATTTTGTTTTTTTTTTATATTTTGCACCATGAATTTTGTTTTTTTATTTCTTTTTTTTGTTTTCTTGCAATGACAAGAATATTTACTTTTTAAAGTATTATATTATTTTATTTTAAGTTCTTTTTTTTTTTTTTCTTAATTGTTGTGAATGTGAAGACTATGTGGATCATACTTTTTGTTTGTTTTTAATTTTAATTTATCTAAGTTAGTTTTAATCATGGTCTGGCAGTTTGAGTAGTTTGTGCGGCCTACCCGAATGTCCTTTCTTTAGTATTGTTCGTCGAATCGTTGAGCTCCTTAATTTCTGAGTTGAGCTGCACGGTTATTGGCAAATGCGTGCACTGACTGGATAGGTCCACTCAATCTGGCTGGTTCTTTCCTCAAAAGACCATTTCAGACTTCAGTCTACATGGTCTTCACATGATCTAACCAAGATTTTGTCTGGACTTTAAAAGAGACCTCTGAATTTGTTTCGGCCTTTGTTCTCAGAGTAGTCAGATAGGAAACGCCGACTTCATCTAGTTTTAAAAATATGATCGACATGTAAAAGTTTTTGTACAAACCTACTTACAGAAATAAATCATTTATCATTTATCATTTACCCTAACCTACCCTACCCTACCTATCCAACCCTACCTACCCTACCCTACCTAATCATGAATTACATATTTTTCTCTCGTGTATGTATGTGTATCATCAATAGTTTTCTCAGCGCACGAATGAAAGAATGAATTTTATATGCAACATTTTGCTACTTTGGGTTACATTATTGCAATTTTCATAAGAATCTCTGATTTTTATGGTCATAGTGGCTTCCGCATAAAAGGTAGATATATGCTGTCAAGGACTTTTATTTAGAACTATTTAAGACAACCAATCCTACGGTACAATATATTTGCGTATCTCCAACGGTTTAGGTAGTGCACGCGAAGATAGCTCTCAGAGGGCAGAATTTTTTCCGACTTACTTGATATTTATCGTTATATTATGACCAAATTACAAAAAATCATTATAAATTGTAGCCTATGTGTTATTCTGTTGTATAACCTATATTACTGTGAAGTTTCATCCAAATCCGTTTTGTATTTTTTGCGTGAAAGAGTAACAAACATACTTCCATCCTCACAAACTTTCACATTTATAATATTACTAGCTTTTACCCGCGGCTTCGCTCGCAGTGAAGCTATTATTTTTTTTTGTTAAAAAAGTATCCTATGTTACTTCTAAATCCTTCAAGAATATATGTACAAAGTTTCATGATGATAGGTTTAGTAGTTTTTGCGTGAAAACGTAACAAACAAACTTACATTCACATTTATAATATTAGTATAGATAGTAGGATTATTTATACATTGAATTATTAGCGCATCGCAACTGATGACGCCTTCTTTGGCCAATCACGACACCCAACTGTCACGGGAAGAGAATACCAGGCGGAGCATATTATTATACCATGCACACGCACACATGGCGCCGCACGCACAGATGAGTTGAACTATCTATACGAGGCTCGGTATGTTGCGATCGGTCACCTATCCACCGACCAACCTCGGCAAGCGTTGATTAACCTTGAACATCGACCCGTTTGCCTGTTAGAATGTATTCACGACCTCCTTCTTCATAACAATCATTATCGCAGATAGAATATTACAAAAAAAAAAATCAGAGGAAGTCTATTCGACATTTTTAAACAATACGATATTACGAATATATATGCATAGATCGACTAGATGGGGTTTGAAAGCCTGTCAATACAACTTTTTATAGAAATGCATGTATCGGGATTTTAAGAGCCTATGCAGGCACGTGAATAGGTTTTAGTCTAAAAGCTTTGATGTTTCTGCCTAAACGAATTGAAAGCCGTCTATAGTCTAGTTATGATGTACTTTGCTTGCGGTTGGTAACCCTTTTAGTACCATTATGAAGGTACAATTCAGCTTGTATGTTGCAAATATGCAAGCATTTTAAGAATGTTATTGATAATGCTATGCAAGTTGACAATGTATGGGTATCTGCCATTGTCCTTAAATCCATTTAAGGACAATGGCAGATACCCATACATTGTTTTAGCTGAGATCAAATTCTTACGTCATTAAATTAAAAATATCTGGTTTAACTCAGGGTCATATTCGGAATTAGTTTGGCAAGAATTTTTGTTCAAGTTCGCCGAGAATAATGGATATTTAGTTAAGAACTTTTGTAGGTTATGTCTTGGTAACTTTTAATCATGTGTTTAATAGGTAATATAATTAAATTTCGTGGAAGTAAATGGATTGCCCGCATTAGTATTTCCGTTGCCTACTTACTACAGTCACTACTTGTCACTTGGCAGAATAAGTGTAAATGGCAACACTAAGCTAGGAAACTTAACGAAAAACGTCAAATAACTTTCATATACAATGATTTTTTCTATCCGTGGTGATCCAGTTATACGAAAAAAAAACGTAGACAATTAAGACATTTCTTTCGTATATAACTCACTTTCAGACGCTTAAATTTAAGTCAGCTAGGATTTCGCCATTGTTCTTTCATATCTATAATATTTGGCTGAAAATTTATCTGTGCCTGAGTTTGGCATAATTGTGTCGCCATTGTTCTGATTAAGTAAAAGCAACCCTGATTGTAGAATAACTGCAATTTTTGGTCTCAAATAAAATCTTTATTTAATTAAACATTTCAGAATACTTATTTATTACCCCAAACTGAATCCAGAACTAAACTAATTGTATTGTTACGAGCTGGGTTTCAGGGATAAATTATTTTAACAGAAGACTTCAATTAATCACAGTTTATTACAAAAACACTTTTTAAACAATTCTATTACTTCGCACTATTTTCCTTTACCAATCGCACTGTATCGCTTCTCAATCGAAACTGACTCACGACGAGCCCGACCGCTCTTTACATGGCACGGAAGATGTTTCTGGAACGTTCCATACGGTTCTAGATAATTCAAAAATCTTCCAGAACAATCGAAATTCGAACTCACTGTTTCCGAAGCGACTAGAAACTTCGATAAGATTTGTTCCGCTATTCGACACTTAGTTCTTCCTCTCGTCACTAGATGGCGTTGCCTTATCTTGTAACAGTATTTTGAAAGTAGATTGCGTAATGAATACTTTTGCATACATGTCATGGCAATTGATAGTAGGTAGGTAATGCTCAAATGATATTCCTGTATACAAGATGACAACAGAGATCATTTTCCTTTTGGCTTACACAGCTGACTTCAGAGTCTTGCATTCAAAAACAAATATATCAAATGCCAAAAATTTCTCCAATCAATAAAAAACGTTTTTTTTCTCAAAATTAAAAGAATGAACCGGAAACAAGAGTAAATGGAATTAATAAACCTATGGAAGTTGCTTTATTAGCCTTTTTTACTGAAAATTAAGAATTGTCGCATTGCTTTACAATCCTACGGTTTCTGTTTCTTGGTGTTGTAACAATCTCGAAGCTACGTTTCTATTGACTAATCTATCGATAGTCTTTAAAAATGTGTGTTTGTAGAGAAAAACAATTTAAATGAATCGGAGACAAGAATATCTGTTTGTCACTGTAACAGCGGAACATTTATTTTCGCTGGGAAAAATAGAATTTTCCCAATAGTTAACTAATGGGAAATCCCAATCCAACAGATTAATATTATAATTTTTAGATACTGTAAATGGTTTCCAACTGTTTAATTAACAGAAAATAAACAAATTTTCAAAATGTACGTAGATTGATAATTTTTTTTTTCTTTTTGTTATTAAAAAGTTTTTATTTTCTCTTCGCAAAGTTCCTTACATGCTATGTCTTGCAGTTTAAACCGGGGTATAACTTTGTGAGAGACTGGTGCTTGTGATAGGTGTCAATACGATCCTGTATTACAGGCCACCAAAAGAATTATTATAACCGGCTAATGGAAAATTCCCAGTACCAATTATAAAATAATTTTGCGATAGGTGAACCACAATGGAAACTTCCCATCAACTACAAAACGGATACCAAATATTGATAATAATTATTGTTTATCGCCGTGAATTCCGATTCCATTCCATATTTAATTTGTAATTGAACAAATAAATTGGAACGTATCCCGTTACCCGTGGGATGCATTAAATTTTGCGTCAGAAATTGATACATGAAATTGGACTCGTCGAAAGTTGATGCTAATCTAATGTGAATGTAAAATTGTTAAAATACGTTTGTTTTCGTTTCGTTGAGTACCTTGCAGTATATATTGCTAGACAGATGCAAAAAAGCGACAATTTTTTATCTTACAGGACTATAAAAACTCGATGGATCGATTTAAGGGGCCAAAATTTGTCAAGCGGGCTCATTGTGGGTTTTCGGATCTGAATTATCTCCCAGGAAATCAGGATGATAACCAAACGGTTAACCTTCAAAGTTAAAGTTCGCGAGCATATTCGTAAGAAGTTGGCAGTAGTATCGTAAGGGCGCTATTGTTTTTCACTTATTTATCTATCACTACTAATGTTTAAGTATATTTATGTATTTAGTTTATTATTTTGAATATATATGGTATGATTATATTGTATTTATAGTTTATATTATGTATATTTAAATAATCCACATAACTTTCATTATTGCACCTACCACTGTTTATCTCTCCATCACCCAAAGGTCGACTGGTAGAAAATGCCTAAGGCCGCCTCTGTACTTGTGTGCATGAAGTATTAAATAAATAAATAAAGTTCGTTCGTTGATCAAAGAAATAATATTACAACTGGGTTTTCCATTCCAATCATCAAAATCGATAGAACCAAAACAACTACACAGCTTACTATAAAGAAAACACCACACAACATACCTGAAATAAAAGGCAATACCCTTAGAAAAACAAGACAATTCAACTTGAGTGACGAAAAGAATATACGAGGGTTTAGTACTAAAATATAATACAGCTAACAAAATATCGAGCGAGGACAGACATTCAAATAAATAAGACTTGTTTGTCACAACGTAAACTCAAGGTGACCCCGAGAAGAATTTGTGTGGAGATCTTCAGCTGGTGTAAAGTTCTTCGGGGATGTTATGTGAGTGAATAATAAGGTTGAAATGAAAATATTATAGGTAAGAGTTTAACTCTTCAATAAATGACGGCAGACAGAATTGTTGCAATCGCATGAGGCGTATGTTGTTTACATCATTTCACGTAAAATCACGACGGTATAAATGATTAGGTACAGATTACCCTGGTACACTTTCATTTCGCCAGTTATATTCAAGTTCTAAGTTATAATGAAATTCAAAAAGGCACAAAATCCCATTTTTTTTTAAATTACAAGTTCAAATACTCCATTTGCTAAAACATAAACCCTCTTATTAATAAACACAGAATAAAGTTATTCCAAATTTAAACCGATGAAAATGTATGGTTATTGCTTTGTTATTCCTGGTTTAACTTTATTCCTTGTTTATTAATAAGGGGGTAGACGTTTAAATTAGCCCATTTTACAGCCCGTTCAACCGATTTTGACTTCTATTGCATTGCGAATACGACAAATGATAGCTGTAGTAAACAGTTGGTTTTGGTAACAGGTTTATGCTTTTTATGTCATCCTTATGTTTATGGGATAGAACTCAAAATCGGTTGAAAGGACTGAAAAAAGATTTGGAAACTTGTCTAATGTTATTTCAAATGGAGTTTAGTTACAAATCAGGGCGGGGTTATAGGGGTTATCTATTCTAGCTTAATCTGGGCATGGGAAAACTTGACCACTAGGTACCACATCTAAAGAGTGAAAAATAAAAAACCTTTTTTACAAATACAGTCTGTGTCAAAAAACTTAAACAAAAACATCGACTTGTGAAATTGAATTTATCTATCCCTTTGATGTGTTTTTATGTGAAAGTCAGTTTGTATTTTGCACACGTTTTTGTTTGACAC
The DNA here is from genome assembly GCA_947562075.1 of Orthosia gracilis. Lineage (NCBI taxonomy): Eukaryota > Metazoa > Arthropoda > Insecta > Lepidoptera > Noctuidae > Orthosia > Orthosia gracilis. The sequence continues at coordinate 7,429,672 of OX387267.1, read as the reverse complement.
TAAACAATTTCATTCTATTCTTCCTTTCTTCCCAAACTGAAGGCGTCCCACATTAATCATCTTCGCAAGGAACTCAAGTGGCTCCCAATCCGTCTTCGTAGGAACACACGGATTTTATATCTCTCGTTCAACATCTTGCATAACCCCTCTTATTCTTCCTACCTGCGTGAGCGATTCTCTTACGCTCGCCTCAGAGATACACTGTGCAGATCACATCTCAAATCTCTCCTTAAATCCCAACCACATAAAACCAGTTACTATTTCTATTTCTGTCCATGCTGTAAGATTGTGAAACTCACTTCCGCCTAGCATCAGAGATTTAAATACTATCTCACTATTCAAAAACCGTTTAAAAGAGCATTATCTGTCCTCTCAAGTCTGATCTTAATTTATATATGTATATATATATTATATATAAGTATCTATATATTTTACAATTATCTATTAATATTTGTATATAGCCACCATTACACTATTTGTGTAGGTGCGCTAATTTTTATATCTCAGTTTAAGTCGTTCAGTTTTCTCACACACTATTGTCTACATTTATTTTTCATTTTTCCTTTTTGTGGGTCTGCTGGCAGAAATTTCTTAAGAAATAAGTAGTGCTCTTGTACTCTATTGTCTTGATGTGTTGACTTTATGTATTATACTATGTGTGTACATTAATTATTAAATTGTTTAGTAGAGGACTTCTAAATGCTGATTATGATGATCACGTTTATACCACTCTGCAACAATTTTATCGTCGTATAACTATTGTCGTTCCTCATAATATCACGACAAAAAAGGTTTTACACCCTCAGACAATCGCCTTTAAGGCATAAATCTCGACTAATTACGGCAGCTTCGCCAGACACTTGAGTGGTAATCCTTCAGCTAGATACCTCGGCTTAGCGCCAGAAATGAAAGGCGTTTGTCACTTCAGGTAATAGTCGTTGAGACAACCTACTAATATATTTGGAGAGATAGTGTCTTTCTAAAGATAATCGTCTAGGGTTTACCGGGTCATAATATATAATAGGTTCACGAGACCATTCAATAATATTGTATCTAGAGATAATATTTTATGTTCAGATAGACAGAATTAAATTTATTGCACGCCAGAATTGTAAGACATTTTTTTATGATTGAAGATTGCTTTCTTCATGGGACTAATCACCTTGTTTATAATCGCCTGGTACTTATGTTAGTCTTTACCGGTAATGCTTCCAGCCCCGCAAATACTAACACTTCTTCACGATTCTGGCCTCCTGGTAGTTTGGGTATAAATGCTTATAATGTTCAAAATCTAACTGAAAAAGCAAAAGAGGAAGTTAGATTTTTATCGCGTTATTAAACTCTCTTTATTTTAATCGAATTTTTAATTGAATCTTTGCGTCCTAAAAAAGGGTAAACGTCCCAATAGGTACTAGTACCTACTGATTCGTAGGTGTCAAATGTGGAATAAAATTTTATATAATAAATTATTCCACATTTTGCACCTGTGAAAAATATCGATAGGTGCCGAATGTGGAATACATCAAGTGCCAATAACTCAATTCCCGTTAAAACGGGTGCCCAATGTGGAATACGTCGTAAATCGGGGCCTTCATCACTGGGCTACAATTGCCCAAACGCGAGCTGATCCAAAAAGTGTCTTTAATTCGACGATTTATTTCAATTTGAATTTATGAACAAATCTATCTATCTTCTATTGCATAGTTAATATCACAAGCACCAGTTGCTGCAGATTGCGACACCCAAGATTGAGACAGTGTGTTAAATCCTTTAGGTACTAGTACCTACTGATTCGCTGGTGCCAAATGTGGAATAAAATTGTATATAATAAATTATTCCACATTTTGCACCTGTGAAAAATATCGATAGGTGCCGAATGTGGAATACCTTAGGTGCCATTTACTCAATTCCCGTTAAAACGGGTGCCCCGTGTGAAATACTTCGTAAATCGGGGCCTTCATCACTGGGCTACAATTGCACAAACGCGAGCTGATCCAAAAAAATGTCTTTAATTGGACGATTTATTTCAATTTGGATTTTAAGAACAAATCTATCTATCTTCTTTTGCATAGTTAATATCACAAGCGCCGGTTACTGCAGATTGCGACGCCCAAGATTGAGACAGTGTGTTAAATCTTTTAATATCTTGGCTTACTGCCAGCGTCGGGTAGACTTTTATTGTCACTTGAGGTAATGTTCGGCAGACTTAGTAAATAGTATCAATGTTTTCTGTCTCAGTGAATAGTACCTAAGTGTTATTTTATTGTGTCTGTCCGTTATGGACCTCTATGCAAATACTAATATTTAATTTAGTATTTTGATAGAGCTATTTGGAGTTTTGTCTTGTTTGAAATTTTTGCAAGACGTAAATCTTAAAACCTTTCTAAATTCATACAGTTCGTTACAAAAAAGTCCACGGAAGCAAATTAATAACAAATTAATCTCTATGATGTTTGTAATACCAACTGGTTAAAGAACTAAATAATAATATGTGGGTCTTCAACTAGTTAGAGATGTTATAAATTGTTATCGACAATAATGTTTATTATTGTATAGTTTCCGTTATCTCTCTTGCTTAGGGAATGCTGTGACGAGAGTATGTAGTTTGATTTTAGCTTTTTTTATTTCACTTTGATAGACTCATGATAGCACAAGTTTAAACCTTAGTGGTTTTTGGTTGCTATTTAATTCAAATAATTGTGTACTCTTTTGTGTAATTGATAATAAAGGAAAAAAAAAACTAGTTCTAACATTAAAATTATAAGCGGAATATTAACCAAACTCAGTTAATCCGTGATCACAGCACCGAAATATTGGAAACTCGCAACAAGCAGTAAACATGGTAAATATCCCGCTTATAATGTTAATGTTAGTGTTACTGACCATGACAGTTCAAAAACTTATAATAACTATTAATTCAAAACCATGCCTCAGATATTATAAAGTTTATTGGAACTTATAATTCCAAGTCAATCCAAAGTTATTTCAAAATGAGTAGTTCAATGAATCCGCGTTTTTAGATAGTTTGGCTTTTGTTAATCTGTAATATTGTTCATCAATCTGCTTAGCCTTTTCCCAACTATATTGGAGTCGGCTTCCAGTCTAATCGGATTCAGCGAAGCACCAGTGGTTTACATGGACCGACTGCCTATCTGACCTCCACAACCCAGTAACTGGGTAACACGATACCCCTTGGCTAGACTGGTGTCAGATCTCAAGCTTCTGACTACCAGTAACGACTGTCAAAGATGTTCAAATGACAGCCGGGACCAACTGCTTAACGTGTTTTCCGAGGCACGGAGGAAACTTGGTATGTTGAAAATGGTCACCCATCCACGGACCGACCTCGTCAAGCGTTGCTTAACCTTGATGATCGACCAGTGCGGCTGTTGTTATTTAGCCATGAGCTCCTCTGTAATATTGTTCATATGCTCGTAAATTAATTATATAAAATAACAGTGAATTGAAAATTACGTAGGTGTGAATATAGTATATTATGCAACTAGTGAATAAAGGACGGTTTTAAAGCGAGGGCCATAGATGAATCACGAACAAGTGAAGGATTCTAACGACTGAACCACGACCGTAGGGAGTGATTCATGATGATTGAATCACGAGCATAGCGAGTGATTCAAGTGTTAGAATCCTGAACGACGCGAGTGATTCATGGCCCTCGATATAAATCCGTTTTATTCAAGAGTTGCATACTATATTTTATACCATGACTTCGAGAAAAGGTTCGAAGGGTTTAAGCCAAAAGCACAAGGAATAATAATAAATAAATAAATGGTTTATTACCTTCAAAACATACAGAAAATGAGAAAACTTAGGGCTTCACATTTTTTGTAAATTGAAGCTGAGCGTTTGAGTTTGAGTTACCTAAACAGCACCTGTGTTTCAGGGGCCAGTGACCACCTCCGTTAAGTTACATAATTATAATTAATTAAACACCAATGCAATTAATATTAGAATTACAATCCAAATAAGTATTCACTAAACATCCTAGACCAAAATAAAATCATTATCAAAATCCTAAATATAAAGAAACTCAAAATTAAATCGACGAAGGAGTTTGAAATTCGAATATTCTTTGCACAAGAAGTTTGTATCGAGTATTTTATGCGCAAGTAGGTTGTGTATTGCATTGAGATGGAGGTCAAATATATATTGGTGTGTTCTAAATTCAAACACCAAAACAGTGATAGAGTGAATAAAAAGCACTTTTAGTGCTTTTTATTCACTGTTTTCAGTGAATAAAATAAGCTTTTTAGAGGGGGAATGGTATAAAATTAATTCTTCAATTTAGTTAATATTACATTCACTTTCCCACGCACAGCTAATATTATTAGTAATGAATATGCTGATTTAAAACGGCTTCGCCCACATTTACAATAATATTAATACATAAAGGTTTTTAATCAAAATATCATTCCATGCACGTACATCTTCGCTTACCGTCAGATGAGATAGTTGTCAAGCGCGAGCCTATGGACAATAAAAAAAAAATTGTTTCAATTCAACCCTTTCGGTAACGTAGGTTCACACCACAGATATATATCTAACTAGATGACGCAAATGAATGTTCTTCGCGTGTCAAAAAAGGGAGATTTTTTTTTACCAATAACAGGGTGGCAACCTCGAGAAGGAACACCAACAGACTTGCCTTGAGGATCTACACGACCGTAGCGCTTTTCCTCAAGACCACGCCGCCCTGCCGGCTCTGAAGGAGGAAGCAAAGTAGGCCTGTATCTACGCTACCAAGCAAGCAAAGCCTGTCGTTTTAGAATCGCAAAAGCGTACATACAGAGCCCTCCCCGGCGTTACCGTACCTATAAATAAACATTTACTTTTTTTAATGTTGCTTACTCTAGGAATTCCTCCTGTATCGTGGATACATGGGTGCGTTAACAAACTTACAAACTCACATACACAAACAACCAGACCGAAATCACTATCTGTAGGCCACACAAATATTATTTGTACCGTAATTGTGCCATATTGAGCTAAAAACTCTGCAAAAAAGTTGGCCAAGAAAATGGAAACATTTCCTTTCATCGGTAAATAAATAGTATGTGAAAACGTGGCATCCTTGGGTTTGATACACATGGAGAGGACTTGTTTTATCTAGTTAAATTTATGTCTGTGGTTCACACCTACTCGGCTTAGTATATTGATGTATTATTTAAAAGTTTGAAATCGGTAATCAGAAAATAAAGAATTCCAGTAAGTTTTATTTTGGATTTGTTCCTGTTTAATTGGCATTTATTTGTTTGCATGTAACCATTGCGAGTAATATGGTATACAAGTTTCTTTCTGCCAGTGGCTTCGCCAGCGTGAACGTTGGAAATTTTTCCAAGGAAACATACTCTCGAAAACAAGCGTCCTTTTTCAAGGTCCAACCTATCTCTTTACCCACATTCATCAAAAATAGTTTAGCGGTTGTGGCGTGAATCTAACTAACAGACGGAGTTAGTTCCGCATTTTTAATATGTAAATTGGGATGGATTGTGGTTTATTAAAAAAAACCGGCCAAGTGCGAGTCAGACTCGCCCACCGAGGATTCCGTACAAACCTGTAGGTATATGTTCACCCATCACGACAATCGAATCATAGTTATGGTATTTTTATTGCAACTACGCGTTCATGAGGAAAGAAGTAGTAAGTTTGAAATTATTAAAAATAGTTTTACTATATGATGTAACAAAAAAATTTACGGTTTTCGCAATGTTTCCTTTATCTGTGCTATAAGACGTTGCTTCGTACCAAATTTCAAGATTCTGAGTTCACAGGAAGTACACTGTGGGTTTTGATTCCCTTGCGAGTGTCGAATATTTTCGGAAATTTGCGGCATAGACGACTGTATCTTTTGATTGCGTTGGCTTAGTAGTTTTAATTCTTCACAGCTTTAAGGTACAGAAGACTTGAGTATTTGATATAAATTTCAGCTTGATACCTTCACGCGTTCCTGAGAAAAAGGGTCTTGACAGACAGACAGACGGACGGATGAACAAAGTGATCCTATAAGGGTTCGGTTTTTTTCCTTTCGAGGTACGGAACCCTAAAAATAGCTTTGTAGACCATCATCTATATCAATGAGAAGCAACTTGAGAGATGATGCTCTACAAAGCTGTCACAATCGATTTTTAGCCGACTTTCCAAAAAGGAGGATGTTCTAAATTCGACTTTGAGTTTGTTTTGTTTTCCCATCGATTTCTCCGTCAACTGTAGACCGATTTGAAAATATCTTTTTTTTTGGTTGAAAGAGTATGCTTTCAAATTGGTCCCGTTTAAATTTGGTGAAGATGTCATGAAGAACTTTGGAGATATACAACTTCTGTTGTATATCTCCAAAGTTCTTCGATAAATGACAGCAAATCTCTCGGGATTTCTGCAATAGAATGCCTGTTCATTGTTTATACCATTTCATAACATAACATCACGCCAGTACGCTCTAAAGGGGTATGCAGATGTGTACAGTTCACCTTGGTACACTCTAATTTCATCGGTTATGATCAAGTTTCATAATATTCGGGTTATCTTTTCTGGAATTATAGATTCCTTTCTAACTTGCCTATTAGGTACCACAACTAAAAAGTGAAAAATAAAAACTTTTGTTCAAAAATACAACCGACTTCCAAATAAAAACACTAGTATGTGAAAAATGACTTCTTTTTCGGAAGTCGATGTCAAAAAACAAGAACACCGAAAAGAAGTATTTATTTTATGTGTACATGGTGTGGCATATGTGACCTCCACGGTAAAACAAAATACCACAATACTTGGGAAGACTGGTGTCGGTCTCTTGTCAATTTAGGAATTTGCAAAGTATGTAATAAAATATAGTAAAAATAAATATTTACCTCCGTAAAAAGAAGGTTAAAAACATACGCAAATTTATTAGATTATTTTGTTTGTATTATCTCTGGCTGGCAATAATTCAAAACACAGCAGTCGGCCATTTGTTTAAAGTATTTCAAAGATTTATTCAGATCTTACCAACCGTGGCTTATAAATCTCTATGTTTCTTATCTCGTTGGTCTGTTAAAGTTATAAAAGTAGGTAGGTTATCATTCTTATCTTGTGGAGGGGCCGAGAAATAACTCGGACACTTCGAGACATTGCGATCTTTTGTGGTCCCCTAGATAACCTACTCCTTCCTCCTCTCCTTTCCTCGTTGAAAACTTTCTTCATGAATTTTACGACGAGACTAGGAGATATGAGTCTATATTCTTCTTGCCTTGGATATCCAACCCCTAGGAGACTCATTCGCTAACCAACCAGTGCATCTCATATCATCATACATGAGTATATGTATGCGTTCCGTATGCACTCCCCATATAACCTGCATATGGGTGTCGCGTTTAAACCCATCTTCATGAGCATGTCGTTGGTTCCAAAGAGACCAGTAAAGACCCCAAGCAGGTAGCTGATTTGCCCCCTGCTCAAGTATAAAAGGAGGTAAGTATTTTCAGTAGAATTTAAGGTTGTTGATTTCTTCATTCCATTGTTTTCAGAATCTGACATTAATTTTTAGATTTTCAATGTAAACATTTTGTGGCTGAATGATAATAATAGTCTGCCTGGCCAAACTTCAGTCAAAGCAATCTCAGCGAGGAGAAAATTAAGTGTAAAATTGTGAATCTTTCTTAGCTTTTTATCAAGTGGTTGGTTTGTGGGTGCACGATAGATCACAGGCCATCTTGAAAAAAGGCGCGAATTCGTTATATCGCGCGACGAACTTGAACGCTGGCCAGTTGGCGGGCCAGTGTGCTCAACGCGGGTCGTAAATGTTCATACGTTTAAATAAACAAACAAAAATCTATGAGATAACGACTGTTCAATACAGGCCTGCGGATCACAAGTCAAGAGACAACACTGGGGCCCGTGAGCAATGTTGCGAATCTTGGATCCTACAAGGTCTATATACGCGAAACCGCGATACGCGGCAGCGGTAACTAGGGGTTTGTTTTTTGGCTTAGTTAAACTTTATAAAACCGATTCCCGTATAGTTGGAAGGTGATATTCCTACAATTCTACAAGCATGCACCACTTACCTCTACCACTTACATTTGACTCGTGGTGGTCTCCTGGTCTCGTTCAGTCCCGTGTCCGGAGGGGTAATAGGGCGAAAATTTATATAATAATAAGGGACAACTGACGTGGTAGACAGCTAGACACGTTTCCAACAAAAATACTTCGCTGCTCTCGAAATATATACAAAAACATGCACGGGCGATTCACAGCACCACTCGCGGATCGCGATCGTAATTTCGAATAACGATTGGTTTGTTATATACCAATTTCAACAAAATTAAATCATGACTAATGTTTTACGTCTCGCGATATCAATGACAATTTTACCAATGTTGCCAACTTCAACCCAACCAAAAACTGTCAATATCGATGACAGCGAGTTGACACAATGTTGCAACAAAATAACAAAAAAAAAGGACGAAACCTTTATTGGTTTCGAACAACGACCTTGGAGTGACCGTCCAGTTTATTGGCCACTTTGTGTGAGCCGTCCTATGAAAGGTTGGCAAAGTTTTGTTGGGAATCAAACTCTTATGCTTGTGAAGTTACACTTACCAGGTTGTTATTAAGTAATAATTTATCATTACTTATGCCTCAGTTTTAGCTTCAAACTCAACACTTATTGCAAACTTTCTTTAGCGTGTGTCAAAAATAAATATTATATCTATAATCATTTAACAAAAATTTGGAAGTTCTTTTCCTTTTTGAAGAAAGTTAGCGTAGTTACAATATATTGCTTCGATGTTTTTTAAGTGTTATTTTTGTAGTTTTGATCAGTGTTATAATATATATGTATATATAATTACCTAGTTATTAAGTTTATTGAAATAACCTCTGTTTTACAAATCGATTCTCAAATCATTATTATTATCATTTTGTTTGTTCATAAATCTCGATATATTTTGACATCAATTTAAAAGAATAACTTAAGTACTAAGTAAAAAAATACGCTCCATTTAACGAACAACATAGAAGACTTCCAAATGAAATAAAATACCAAGTTAGATCAAAAGGGCTAATGAATCAGAATGTTCCTTTGTACAATATAAATGTTATTGTTCAAGTTATTACTTCAAAGTTGAATCGTTTCGTTCAAAATTACGGTTAAATTGGCCATGATTTTGTTTATAAAGTCTACAATTTCTTTAGTTTTATGCCATTATTTACTCTTAATTTGAAATTGATTGCTTTGAATCGAATTACTGCAAGTGCAATTACGGGCGCATTAAAATGACCACAGAAAAACCGGCCAAGTGCGAGTCGGACTCGCGCACCGAGGGTTCCGTACAAACCTCAGCTTAAAGGTATTATAGACCTGAGTATTTGATATGAATTTATATTGAATACCTCTACGCGTTCATGAGGAAAGGGGTAGAAAGTTTAAAATTATTAAAAATATTTTTGTTATATGATGTAACTAAAAATTTACGGCTTTCGCAATTATTCCTTTATCTGTGTTATAAGACGTTGCTTCGTACTAAATTTCAAGATTCTGAGTTCACGGGAAGTACCCTGTAGGTTTTGATTCCCTTCCGAGTGTCGAAAATTTGCGGCATAAACGGCTGTATCTTTTGATTGCATTGGCTTAGAAGTTTGATTTTCTTACAGATTAAAGGGACAGTAAACTTGAGTATTTGATATACATTTCAGTTCGCATTTCGCGTTCCTGAGAAAAAGACAGACAGACGGACGGACGGACGGACAACAAATGATGATCCTATAAGGGTTCGGTTTTTTCCTTTCGAGGTACGGAACCCTAAAAAGATGGAAATAGATTAGAAGTCAAACCTAACATAGTTGGCAAAAAAGCTAAGCTACTGCTTATGAGTTCTACTACTCTATCAAATTTAAAATTATAGGCTGGACTCAATACGAAATACAAAAAATACAAAATCTTTATTTCTAAATCAAAAAGTTTTACATTAGTTGGTGATTGGAGCCTCCTTCTAAGCAAGTAATGCCTGTGTTAGGAGACTCCACTCTTCCACAAAAATATACAATTCATTCAGTACCAATATGTTTGCGCGTGTGTGTGTGTGTTTGTGTGAATGTCAGCAAATTTTGTTTTAGTTAGTGGAACCTGTGCTATGAGATCTTTCCGTCTTCTTGTTATTGTATTTTGATCGTATGGTAGATTCTTGTGTTTTTTTAGAACGGTATATATGTTATATAAATTTTTAACAGAAAGCAGTCCACACTGTCCTGATAGAGATTTTCAGTAGGATATGTAATCCTTTTGTAAAAACATTATTTTTATTACGGCGCGTTGTCCTCGTTCAACATATATAAGCTTTGGTTTTGCTGCGCCACCCCATATTGTGATACAATAGGCTATAACAGATTGTGCTTGAGAGATATATACTTCATTTAATAAGTTTCTATGAGAGCCTGATATCTTTTTTTATATTTATAGGCGTAATATATCTTAATGTTTTAAAAATCTACACCAATTTCCTCCTTCCAGTATCATGTTCAACATGAGAGTACCATGACAAACCTGTGATCAATAAACACCTAAATATTTTGTTTCCAAAACTTTATTAATTAAAAGACAAGCGCAATTATTGTTTTTAGCTTTATCGCAAGACTGTACTTTAATGTTGAACACATTATCTGGTTGTGAGTTTTTAAACATGGAGAAGAAAATGTAATTGGTTTTCGCAGTATTTAATATGAGAAGGTCGTTTTCGAGCCAATTCGCAATTTGGTTCATACCTGCCTCTGTCTTAGTTTTAACATCGGACCAATTGTGCCCGCGGAAGACAACAGCATTGTCGCCGGAGTAGGAAAGCATATTTGCTTTTTCCACTTTAAATTTACAAAGATCGTTAATATAGGCCAGAAAAAGTGTACCCAGAACACTACCCTGAGGTACACCAAATGACACATCAGCATTATCACTAATATACCCTCCAACCTTTACGCTCTGTTTCCTGTTTGTGAGAAAGTCTATAAAAAAATTTTGAGGGTTGGGAACGGAAACGGTGTCGAAAGCTTTCTATAAATCTAGGAATACCGTCAGGCATTTTTGCTTTTGGTGAGGGCACCAACTGCATCCTCGGTAGGAAATCCCAGTATAATGCCAAATTGTGTTTAAGATATAATTTTAAACTTATTTAAATAATTTATTAATCTAATGTTGTTTAATTTAAGAGATCCCTTTGTACACCAACATGATAACAGAACTTGTTAATTTTTTTTTTAATTTTGTAAGCACACTGGCAGTTTTTTTTAAATTTTTCTGTTCATGAAACAGTCGCGTAGTAAATTTTATACTTAACTGAATAGAAATCCTTACAATCCTTCACAAAGCACATCGTCATAATAGGCATAAAAGCTAATGACTTGTAAAAGGCAGCTTTCCCATTAATTTAACAGCCCATTACAATACAATATGTAAATTAACTTTTCATGGTGAGAAGTAATGCCGGCCATAATTGTTGTAGGGTTGTAGTCCTCTTACAGGAATTATTATTTTGTTAGGGTTGGCCTGTTTTCGGAAGGTTAAACAACCCTATTTCAAATGTTTTATGTTTTGATTAAGTTTGAATGTTAATTTGTTAGGCTAAATAAATTTAGTCTATCTGTCTAGTGAGTCCAAAACTAGATTTGTATTTAAAACGAGTTTGTTTAAATTAGAAAAATTAAGTATAGTTTTGTTTCGAGGAAATCATGTTTTTCTACACTTATTTTCCTCGTTCTTCTTTTTTACCCGACTACGGTGAAGCCAAAAGCAAGGGTTATTATTTTAGCAGTCTATGTATGTACATTATGTATGTTTGTATTTACGTATGTCCCTCCATAGCTCCTAAACTATTCGTCCGATTTTGATGAATAAGGTGTCAATAGATTCGTTATTTTGGCCCGGGTAACATATGGGCAAAACAAAATCCGTAGTCGTTACAGTTTTTAAACTTTTTGCTTGGCTCGAGTAACTACTAACTCAAATTTAGTCCAATCAATATTGAACTACAGCTCTATTTACCCGTCTATGTATGTTTGTTCCTAAGTGGCATTCTAGAGACAAAACGCGTTGGCCGATTTTGATAATTCTTACGTCAATCGATTCGTCTTAACCATGCGAGTGTCACTGGCTACATTAAAATTAGAAAAAAATTAGAAAAATGGCGGCTTTTGGGCGCCATATTGTGGAGGCCAATTTTTATTTCTTCTAAACCCCTCTTGTGAAGTATCAAAATAAAGGGATTTAAGAGGTGATTTTAAAAGTGTATCTCACTTATGTTTAAATGTACGTAATCCGAAAAAAAATGTTAACTAAAAAGTAAAAAAAAAAGTTAATTCAAAAAATAAAAGACTCGACTGCTTAAAACGCGAACTAAAAAGACGTAAACAAGAAGAAAAGCGCTTCTTCAGCAGTCGGGTTTCTTGATTTTTTGAATTAACTTTTCTTTATATGACCCTCACATTTAGTTTTCTTGACGATTCAACACAGATAAGGTAGTCGGGATATCTAACTGTGATGCCTTCATGTTATTGTTTACTACGGACGCGCTTTTTTTTCGAAATGTTGTTGATGCACAGGACTGGTCTATTAAGTGAGCTTTGCGACTTTTCATTACATGCGTCGTTTCCATCTCAGATATGTCTTAGAGAGGTTTTTTGGGTTGGGCAGATGTTTTTTTTTCAGCAGTATCTATATTTTCTATTTTAATAATAAAGAATGAAGGGTCGTCTGTACTGCCACCGACGAGCCTGGAAATGGTGAAATATAGGCCAGCCAAAATTTAATATAATTATACTTTCGTTCTAGCGATACAAAGAAGAAGTATAATGAAAAGTCTACTCCACAGAGCAAATAAAATTCGTCAATGAGTACTACATTATATTGCCTCCATTACGGAACCTACGTTTCAAACTAGTATTGCCAACCAAAGTACCAGTAATTCATTGCTTTAATACGAAACGGGTTAAACGTTGATGCCCATATCAATTTAATGGTTCCGATCGTAAACATTTAATGTGATAATTAAAGACATTGTCAACACGCTCTCGTCATTAACCTAATGGGAATTTATTGCGCACCGAATGGGAACATTCGGAATGGGTGGAATGAGAATTTTCCCAATTGATGGGTACTGGAAAATTATTTGTGTTGTGATTTTTTTGGCTGTATTTGCCAGGATTTGATTTGGATGTGATTTGCCATTTTTTTTTTTTTGCCTTTTTATTTTCTGTGTACTTGTTTTGTGTTTATTGTTTGTCAACGAGAATTGCATTGCCCAACTTAAGTGGCAGTGGGCGAGGCAAATTGCTCGACCGATGGGGTTGAATGGTTCTAAAGTGCCGTGTACCGTAAGTTACTGCAAAGTTAAAGCCTTTAACAAGTTGGATCAATGACCGCTGAAGGCCACGAGTGTCCGCTAGTGGTGATAAGCATAAGAGCGATCGATGTGTTGATATCTAAGGGAGAGCTATATCCAGCAGTGGACGTCTTTCAGCTGAAACGATGATGATGATGATGGAGGATTTTCAAGATTGTAGAAAACTAATGTTATTGGCACAAGGAAACAGAACCCTACGCCCATGTTAGCTTGGTCAACTACACAACCCGAGAAGGAGCCGTTAAGCTGACGACGTAGCAACCAACATGTAGGTTGCGGTGCTGTCTGGGCGACATCGCAACTGAGGCGGGCCGCGATGTCGTAAGGGGCCTCCCAAACCCATACGATATCGCGGCTAAGGTTTGGTGGCCGCAGGAGAAGAGGAGTGTCGGTATAGTTGTGGCCGCTCTCCCTATCCCCTACGCCAGAAAAATGGTAGGTGGCGGGCCACTGACCTTGACCCGACATAAGGGGACCAAGGGTCATACACGGAGTCAGGTCACGTCTGGTACCCAGGTGCTGGATTGGTCGCTGGGGTGGTCACGGCGCACAGTGTGATCTGGTGCGCCAATAATGGGGGGTACTCCCCAGATGAGGGTCCGGTGACGGACAGCCGCGGCGGGTTCGCGGTGAGTGCCAACGCGTGCCCGTGTTCAGGAGGACAGGAGGTCACCATGGAGTTTTAGTGGGTTGGAGTCCCACATCACTGCGCTATCTCCCTGTGGTAGCACAGTATGCATGAGCAAATAGCTTGGCAAGCCATCTTAACTGGAACCACACCAGTCTAATAAATATGTACCAAAACTTTTTGTTTCAAGCACTCCGTTCATCGTTTAAAACCTAGCATTTTTTTTTTGCTCGTTCCACATTTATAAACCTCACAGTTCTTTGTACCCACTATAGTCGATAATATCGAGGTCGCTTCTGATCGTAAAATTCCTCTTATATGCAAACGTGTATTGGAAACCGCTTTACCTCGTTATTTATTCAAGAAATTGTGTATAAATGAAACTGTTAAATATTTTAACTGTTCATGGCAATTTGGAAAGTCACTAAACATTTAAGTTGAACAAGATCCAACAAAGAAGTGGTAAGAATATATTTTTGGAGCTTCAAAAACAACGACGGTGTTGGAAACAAAACATTTAGTTTAAGATCATGTCTATCCGGCTCGAAGGACCATGACGATAGCTTTGTTTAGTTGGACTTAATATAAATGAAAAATTCAGATTGGAAACGTGTAATTCGTATATTGTATTCTTGTAGAGTAACAGTGACAGTGACAGTAATATCTTAAACTAAATGTTGTGTTGCCAACAAACGGTATAATTAAATTTTCAACCCGAGCTACATTTTTCTTTGTTAAAAAAATCAGTGAAAATTAAATCACATTCTTCTTTTTTCATTCAAAATTCGAACAATGTCTCGTTGTGAATCCGCGACGATTTATTTTTAAAAGCAAATGAGTTCGCTTTCGATTTGTGTGCGCTCACTTGAGTAAGGTGATCTGTGAAGTTTACAGCCGGTGTTTTCTCAAAACTTCTTACTGTGAAAATTTAGGTGGAGTGCGTTTGAAGTGTACAGACATTCCACAATGGTTGGATAGTTTGATAGTTTACTTCATGTTCAGGTTAGTTGAGTTTTTTACAGAATACTACTGCTGCAAGTCAACTACCTCTTTTGTAACCCCGATATGGAAACTACATCGTCCAGTCTACACGATAGTCATCATTGCAAGATGTAGTGCTTGTTAAATTTTAATTAAAAAAAAGCGATTAATTTATTCGTGCATACAGTAGAGGGTATCGTGACTACAACGATAATAGTACCTATAGAGTAGTATAGGTATAGTATGTAGTGTAGTATAGTTATCAGTGTACTGTTCAAACCACTAGCCAGTGCTGTAGGGTTAACTTAAGTCAGATGGGAAAGGCTAGATGAGGTAAGTATATATTAATGTCATCAATATATTTAATAAATCTGTAGAAAAGTCTTTTTTGTACATCGAAAATATAAAAAAAAAAAATAGGCAGGGTGTTAAAGGATAACCAACAGAACCCATTTCCAGCATTTTTGGAATTTTTGTCTGTTTAGTTGTGCATGCATCACGTAAAATTTACGTATCCGAAGCTTTTTAGTGGCGAAAGCATATTATAATATTAAGGAGTACCTAATTGAGAAAAAGTTTTTAAGCTAGTGCAGAATTATGTGTAAATAATTAATTCTTTATTGTACACCAAAAACAATATTCAATACAATGTGATAATAAAGTACATGTACAAAGGCGAGCTTAACTCAGTGTTGAGTTCTCCTACAGCAAACCCTAGAGAGTGACAGAGAATGATGACAAAAGAGGGTAGGATTCAGAGTACAATTTTAAAATAACATAATTATAATCATAAAAATAAATCATAAATATATACATAAGTACATAAACATTGCGTTAAAAGGAAATGCTCTTTAATAATAATAATAATAATTTTTAAATTGTATTTAGTTATAAGTTGTTATTTTAAATCTTTTGCATGCCTACGTGGTAAAATATGGCTGTACTATTATATGTTTTTGTCATCGTTTGGAGTTACCCATATTTGCTAAATAAAGTTGTCTTTATCTTTAATCTTCTTGCAATCCCAACTTCACAAAAATTTTGTAAATGTCCTCCAGTTTGACCTTTGTCAAAGGAGAAAACAAATTCTCATCCTAAACAAAAGCATAAATCCACATTCTACACATACCTACAAAGACAAAAAAAAAACAAAAGTATAATACGCAATGAGTCAGACAAAACCCGAAATTCGTTTCCAAACACACGAAACAAAAAAAACTGGAGTGTGCTGGCATCGGTTCCAATTTATATGATAATTCTAAATGTTCGCACGAAGCTTGATATGTTTTCTGTTGGGAAAACATGCATGCTCCTGATCTCAAACAATAGCCATTTAGACGTGTTTGATTTCGGTTTGATGAGTAGGTATAGGTTATAGGTTATTGCTTCACGTGCTGGCAGCTCATCTTCATTACTACTTTTCCAGGAATTGAGAATTAAATTTGTTAATTGATAGTTAGAGGCATAAATGGAAGTCGGCTGTCAAATATTAATAGGCAGAGGTTTAACAATAAGCAAACATTTCGCATTGGAAAATAGGGACTCAAACGAAACTGGTGAAACGCAAGTGTAATAAAGGGGAAAGCCATTGCAAAGACAAGCACCACACATAGGCATAAATTCAGAATACAGTCAAGTACTGCGTAAAGACAGACAAATCCAATAACAGTTTACTTGACCTGAAACTAAAATTTGGTTTGAATTATTGCCAAGAAGAGTGAATATGTTTTTCATCATATCTTTTCAGTAGTAGTGTCAAATACCAAACACTCAAATGGTACTCAATACTTATGTTTGAACTAATGTGTATACTAACAGTGTTGAAGATATAAATATTATAAATAAAACGACCAAACCGTATAATGATCTAGGTAAAGTAAGTATGTATATTTGCTAAAACTCACCAGACCCTATACCAAATTAGCAAACAATCTCCATTGCGACTTCTATTTCGACGCCAACGCCATCTAGTTACGTCATTATAAAACTTAAAATGAAACAATGTTTTTGTCGACCTAGTGAGCGACTCTTGATCATTAACAAGTATTCCATAGTTAGACTAGGCAGATTGATGGACACAATTAATGTAAATTATGTTACTTAACGTAAACGTAACGATGTTTTCAACATGGATAAAATTCATAATCATGATCATCTCTCTATCTTTATCCCTTGTTATTTGGGGACGGCGCAACACGTTTTCCTCTTCCACACCGTCCTTTCCCCAATCTCTCTATACTAAACATACAATCCACTTAATTATAATGAATAAACAATACCAATCAATTATAATTCAATACATCTAACGGCTTGGTACGTGACGATGGGAAGAGACCAGATGGCATGACATTGGTGCCATGGAAGGTGGGTCTTTCTGGCTCTTTCTTTGCGCAAAGAATTAGCATTGCCATTCAACGTGGCAAATGCTGCCAGTCTTCTGCGCACGTTCCCGGATGATTGCGATGTGGAGGAGTACTTCGACGCCTAAGTGTACCTTTCTTTTGTATATAGTGTAAGTAGTTAGTTAGTTTTAGTTTAAATTTGTAAAGTTTACTTTTGTTTAGTGTTTAATTTTGTACATATTTACACCTTTGTTTTAGAAGAAAATTAAATACTTGCTTAAAATATCTCTTAAAAAAAACATACAATTCAAAATTCCTAATAAATCGAATTAAAACCAAACAAAACTATTGATTTCAATCCCGTTAATACTTTGTTATACAGGGTCGAGTTAATGTTTGCTCTGGCGCTAAATTACACCGCTAATGCTTCAACAAACATGTCCTCCGTATACAGGGTGTAACGAACTCGTAAACTTTAAAATTAAAACTATAAATCGGATTTCTGAACTCGAAACAGTCTGGGTTTTATCGGACATCTGTAAATGTGCATGCATGTAAGTGTAACCGTTCGAGAACATAAATATTAATGCTGTTTTGTGAATTTAAATAATGAAAATATAGTTGTGTTTAAGTCCGCAGACTTTTACAGACATGCAAGCTTTACGTACTTTTAGTTTATTGCCGTGCAACGCTGTTAAAATACAGTTATTAAATCATAACATTTACTGTTTTTGTTAGGGTTCCGAACCCAAAGGGTAAAAACAGGATCCTATTACTGACTCCACTGTCCGTCTGTCTGTCTGTCACCAGGCTGTATCCCATGAACCGTAATCGCTAGATATTTGAAATTTTCACATATGATATATTTTTATTGTCGCTTTAACAACAAATACTAAAAACTGAATAAAATAAATATTCAAGGGGAACTCCCATTTCCACTCCCACAAAAACCTCCCACTGCCGTTTTTTGCGATAATGGTACGAAACCGGCCAAGTGCGAGTTTTTTAGACTTACTTGTTTAAGAATGTAAGTGAAGTTCAAAAGTTCAATCGTCTTCAGAATGTGCCTGTGGCTTTTTTTTTAAGACTACATTTTTATACATAGACCCAGAGCAAAGACATGCCAAACTTTCCTCTAACAACGTAAGGTTTAGCAAATGATAAAATATAGGTAATTGACTCTGCGTTTTCTAATAAAGGGTTTTTGTGTTACTTTTAATGCCGGCTGTACACTCCCGCGCGAGAGCCCACGAGGATGATGTACATTGCTCTCAGTGCTGAGTTCATACATATTCGCGAGCTGGCTGGCCAAAACCAGATTTGTCGTCCGACTGCACAGGTGATTTTCTTCTTGTTTACGTCTTTTTAGTTCGATTCTTAAGCAGTCGGGTTTTTTGATTTTTTTAATTAACTTTATTTATTTATATCTTTTTAGTTGATTTTTTTTCGAATTTGCTACATTTAAATATATACGTGATATATATTTTTAAATAAACTCTTAAAACCCTTTATTTTGATACCCCACATGGAGGATCCAGTAGTCAAAAAAATTGTGTCCCGCAATATGGCGCCAAAAATGTGCCATTTTTCTATTTTCCTACGTCGATTGACGTAAGAATCATCAAAATCGGCAAACGCGTTTAGTCTCCAGAACGCCACATAGGAACAAACATACATACATAGACTGATAAACACATTATCCTCCTTCTGCAGTCGCGTAAAAACATTCTCATTTCAATAATTTTAACCACAGCTCTCTCAACAATGCAGTTGTTCAAACTCAAGCAATCAATTTTAACCTAACTCTCTGCATAACCTACCAGCCTGTATATTAAACCACCCTGTATATAAAACCGCCCTGTATATAAAACCACCCTGTATAATCCATTTGACTGGGAATCCGATAGCTTATGTTTACATTCAAGCTTTTATGAACTGAACATTGATTATTATTGCGAACGAGTGCTTGTATGTCCGTGGGTTATTGAAGTTTATTTTGATTTTATTGTGCATTGCCGTGGCCTTTACAATGAGTTATAATAATACTCATTTACGTACAGTGAATATAAATTATGCTATACACATTGAAATATGTCGATTCGAAATATTCTCAAGTGGATAGCGCGAACTGGGGGGTGACCATAAGCTCTTAGAGTAAGGTTATTTTGAGTGTGTGTAAGTGACAGATGTATATGACTTGTATACATCTGTCACTTACGCGATCTCAAAATAACCTTGCTCTAAGAGCTTATGGTCACCCCCCTGATTTCCAAGACAAGTGATATTCTATCATCGAAATCATGGCGATAATCATTTGTCAAAAGGCAAAACTGTATGAGATTGACATGCGATATCGAAAAATCACGTGATCAATCGCTTACATTTTGGCATTTCGACCATGTCGTTAGAATTACACACCGGTGTTTTTGGATGCAAGAAGCATAGGAATGATCGACACGGCGACGTGGCGATGTTTTGGGAAGACTTATGTCCAGCAGGAAATTTATTTTGGATGATAACTTGAAATAATTAGTTAAGATTTTACTGAACGTTATACCATCGCAGTATAACAAAAGTCACTAACATCAGGCTCGTCCGTGCGATTGTTTTCCCCATATTTTTGTACGCAGCTGAGACATGGACGCTACGAGAACTGGAACGGAAAAAGATAGATGCTCTAGAAATGTGGTGCTGGAGAAGAATGCTTGGCATTTATTGGACAGAATTCCGCACTAACGTCTCCATGCTCCAAGAACCCGGCATCAAGCAGCGTCTATCAACAATAGTACAGTCTCGCATACTGAAGTTCTTTGGCCATGTCTCGAGGCGGAATAACGACTCCATTGAACGCCTGCTGGTGCAGGGCAGAGTAGACGGTAACAGGCCACGCGGGAGGTCACCGATGAGGTGGATCGACCAAATTAAATCTGCGATAGGAGATCCAGTAAATGAATGCGCTAAACTTTCATCAAACAGCCAAATGGAGAGAGATCGTTAGGCGAGTGAAAAGAACACTAGCGATCGGACGAAATTCATCGTGAACACGACCGCTCTGTCAAGAGCGAAACGAATAAGAAGAAGAAGAATGTCATCTTTAGATATCGACACCCATTGAAACTAGTTAATTTAATAACTATACCCTTATACCAAGACCAACTCTTTTACTAGGAGCTCAACAGCTTCTTAGTGTCCACAAAATGTATTCTGAGTCTTTCTATTAGAGATGTTACGGCGATGGTTTTAATCGGAACCGAAGTTGGAGTTGGAATTTATAATTTTGGTTTTTCGAAGACGGAATCGGAACCAATGTTGGAATCGGAACCAAGGTTGTAATCGGAATCGGAACCGAATCGGACCTGGAATCGGAAGTGGAGTCGGAGGCAGGAGAGATTTTTAAAGTCAGGTTTTACAAGAAATATAAGAAAAAGTTAATTCAAAAAATCTAAAAACCCGACTGCTTAAAAAGCGAACTAAAAAGACGTAAACAAGAAGAAAATCATGCTGTGCAGTCGGAGGATACATATTCGCGATCTGGCTTACAAAAACCAGATGTATCCTCCGACTGCACAGCATGATTTTCTTCTAGGTAAGGTTTTTAGTTTTTTTTAATTAACTTTTTTTATTTACAACTTTTTTGTGTTTTTTTTTTTTAGAATTAAGTACATTTAAATATATAAGTGTTATATATTTTTAACCCCACACGAAAGGTTTGGAAGAAAAAAATATTGGTCCCCCACAATATGGCGCTCAAAAGCCGCCATTTTTCTATTATCTAATTTTAATGCAGCCAGTGATACTCGCAGGGTTAAGATGAATCGATTGACGTAAGAATCATCAAAATCGGCCAACGCGTTTGGTCTCTAGAACGCCACATAGGAATATACATACATACAAGCATACATACAAAGACTGATAAACACACTACCCTCCTTCGGCAGTCGGGTAAAAAAAACACAAATATGAGTCAACCCTTAATGAGGTTAATCCATATTTGTGCTTTTTCCATAAAAATATTACACATTAGTTCGGGTGGTTACGCATTAAATCCGATCAGAATACAAGAAATTTCGGTTCCAAAGTAGCCGTAGTATTTCTTGCAGGGAAGCTTACGCACTACATCCGAACTCTGTCCGTCGTAATTCAAAACATTTTAGAACGCGGTACTCAAATCAAGGACTGGGATCGGATGTAGTGCGTAATAGTTGTTAGGTGTCAAAAACCAAAATAAACAAATGACAATAATACCTCAGATTATAACCTCCAGTTTAAAAGGATCGGAACCGATTTCGGAGTCGGAGGCGAAATATCGAAGTTCCCATTTTTCAGAAACCCCCGTAACTTACCTACTTTCTACGACTCACGTCTGCAATATATTTAACTTAACTGAACTTTGTTTCCTAGATCTTTGTGAATTTTACTTAGAGACTACTTTTTAAAAGTGACTGACAAAGTTTTAGGTTACAACTCGCTTTGCAATTACTTAAAAGTTGTAAGTAAACGAGTACGTGTTTTGTTAATTTATTACAGGTACTTTTGTTACATTGTTACTATTTAATTTGTAACATAATCACGCCGAAAGCCGTGGTATCCCAGTGGTAACGACTGCAACTTACAATTTGTAAGTCGTTAGGAGAAACTCCTCCATTATTCTTTTGTGATTAATTTCGTTGCGGGATCCAAGACAGTTAAATTCATTCTCCGGGACTTCGTCGAGCTTCATTTCCTCAGCGCTTTTCTGGTGGTCGCCACTGTTGATTCTGGCTTCCAGGAGTTGCAGTTGTTTGGAAATGGTGCGGAGGGAGAATCTTAAAATGAAAAAAAAAAGTTATAGCTCGTAGGTTCGAACCCAGGCAGGCGCTTTACTTTGTGTAAATTATTTCATCAACCACTTCATCGTTTACCATCAGGTGAGATAGTGGTCAAGCGAGAGCCTTATCCTTAAAAAAAAATGTGACATCCACCAACCCGCACTGGGCTCGTATGGAGGATTATCTCCCATTCCCTCTCACAGAGAGGTGGCCTGTGTCTCAGCAGGGGGGATATTAAAAAGCTGATAAAGATGATGATGATAATCACGCCATTATTCCCCGAGGTGTTAGACAGATGTGTACGCATAGTAGACCCTATTTTCGACATGGTACATTGAAGTTATATGCTATAGAGGCAAGAAACCATGAAGCAATAGATTGCCACTGACAACCTGACCTGGGCATCGAACGCAGGACCTCATCCTTAGCAGTAACGCTTGCGGCCAATAGAACTACTATTAACATTTATTTGATGTCTGCATTACTTAGATAGCACTAGCATAACAATTAACTTTATAATGTTACCATACGCACTAAACGTTTTGAGAATACTTTTATTATGCGTACGGCTAAGGAGTGCAATTCCCTGCCGGCGCGGCGGCGTCTGTGTTTCCCGATAGCTACAATCTAGGAGTCTTTAAGTCAAGAGTGAATAGGTTACTTCTAGGCAAGCGTGCTCCACCGTCGACCACATCATCGCTTACCATCAGGTGAGATAGTGGTCAAACGCGAGCCTATAGATTATATTAAAAAAAAAATGTTTCCACAGCTGGGATACAGGCCTGTGAGAGTAAGAAGGCTGTAATCCACCACGCGGCCTTCGTGAAGATTGATAGATGTCACATGACTTCAAATTTTAGTTCCTGGACATGCCGGTCCCCTCACGACGATTACCTTAAGACCTTGTCCAGAAGGGGCGATTTCGCCGCAGATCGTTTCGCGCGAATTACGAACGTACGTTATTGAAGTACTGGGCGTCGATAAATCACGTCCACGAGCAACGCGAGAATTCAAAGAGTTCGCCAGACTTTCGACACGCGCGTATTGCGCGCGATTCGAAGTTGTTTCTAGTCCGTTCTTCTCCATAACGAGTTACATTTCCGAATGGATAGTAGAATCATTTATTATAACTATTTTTTTTGACGTTCAAAAGTGCCGCTTAATAATCTAATTTTGATTATCTTGGATATCTCTGTCAACTTAGATGGAAAACATCGTTACAAAATCTAGACTTATACTTAGTTGCTTATAAGTTTGTGCTCCAATGGTGTAATTGCTGCAGAGCGATCCAGTGCGAGGATAAAGGAATAAATATCTACTGAACCACCACTGCTCAGCAGTATTAATCCACATTTTATAACACAAATTATCTTGAAATGAACGAAGCTCTCATAATATCTGATGTGAGATTTCAAGCGGTGATTCTTTTTCTTCTTTCTTTTTTTTTTAATAACGTTGCCCCACACTAGGAATTTCTTCCTATATCGTGGGTGCGTTTACAAACATTTAAACTCACATACACAACACCCAGAGCCGGAACATCTATCTGTAGGTCATACAAATATTTGTTCCGTGCGGGAATCGTCCATAAGCCTTCCACAAGTGTCACCACATCCATCGGCAGGCTTTTTACGTATCTTGCAAAAAGAAAACGATAGTGATTTTTGCGCAATAATAGTCCTTCAATACAGATTTTTAGAGCGTTTTTTTAACACATAAGTGCATTCGACAAACGGCGAGCGATTAGCAAAAGTTCCCGCAGCTCTATCCAGGTCATCGCTCCATCTAGAAGGAGGGTATGACGATCCTGCTCTAGCTGTATTGTTTTTCCAGTACCGTCAAGACATAGGCTTTAGGACCTTAGGGTAGAATACCTATAAGTAATAACGACTACTCATAGCTATTGCTGTGATCATAAAAAAAACTTTTTTTTACAAAAAAATACTACCGACTTCCAAATAAATACACTACAAAATGAAAAAATTATTTCTTTTTGGAAGTCGGTGTCTTTGATAGGTACCATTTTTTTTCGTTATGGACACCGACTTCCAAACCTTTTATTTGGAAGTCGGTAATATTTTTTGTAAACAAGTTTTTTTTTTATTTTTCACTTTTTAGTAGTACCTAATAGGCAAGTTCTTTAATAATGTACCTATAATGCCAGAATAGATTACCCGAATTTCATGAAACTTGAACATAACCGGTGAAATAAGAGTGTAGCAAAGTGAACTGTACTCATCTGCGTACCCCTTTAGAGCGTACTGGCGTGTCGTTATATTATGAAATGGTTTAAACAATAAACAGACATGCACAGACACACAACGATTACAGCAAGCCCGAGAGATTTGCCGTCATGTATTGATTCTGTTATATATCTCCGAAGTTCTTCATCAAATCTTCATCAAATTAAAATGGGACCAATTTGGGAACATACTCTAATAAACAAAAAAAGAATTTTCAGAACCGGTCCACAATTGACGGGGAAATCGGTGAAAGTACATAAAAAAAAACATAAAGTTGAACATAGACTCTCCGCCTTTTTGGAAAGTCTGTTAGAAATACAAATCAATGAGCAAGATGTATGTATGCGGGTTAAGTACCACGAGTATTCGAAACTTGCACTGATGACGTAATAAATTGGACAGCGCTTATGTGGTTACACCTTTATACCCGACCAGCTTTCTTTAATCTAGAATATTGTTTTGCGAACTTGATACGATAGTTTATCTTGCGATGAAAAAAAAAATATATTTTTTAACGAGACTATTTTGTCGTTAGTTATTAGAACGAGCTAGCTTCGATAAACGAATGTGTTGAATAGGACTGCACGCAGTCAAATAGATATGCCCCAGGATCGGTGTGCCTCTCACAGCTTAGAATAAATGTTACAACACTATTTTATAAGTTTACATTGTTACTAGCAAATATGGATGTGATTCTGAAATAAAGTATGTTTGTTTTATTTTGATCATAGTTTAAAAAACCCTAAAAAGTATAATACACAGCATTTAAAACTCAAAACGAATGCCGCTTTTTTGTTCCTATCTCTCGCAAAATCTCTTCTGTTTGATTACACTGACTTCAATTAAAATTATCTGTGGTTCTGATCTGCTCAAATTGCCCTAAAAACGAACTAGGGTAAGACGTTGACAAAAAGCTTGAATTTCTTAAAGTTAATTATGAAATCAACTTCGTTTGGTAACTGACAAGGGAGGATATTTTTTTATAGAGTTTGTTTGTGATTTTGGTAATGTATTGTGTAGAAATAAAAGAACATTCAAATTTTGTGAGTTTGTTCTCATGTGTATTATAATCTCTGAAACCACTACGCCTATTTGAAAAATCTTTCTCCATTTGAAAGATACATTATTTCAGATGCAAGCAATATCTTATAACTCTACGAGCAATTCTTGTATATATATACGTATATATATAATCTGAATCTCGGAAACGGGTCCCACGATTTTCATGAAATTTAATATGCATGGTTTCATTTTTAGTAAACCTCATTCACCTCTATTTTCACCCGAGCAGAGCTTGGTCACCCGGTTATTATTATGAGTGGTGCCAATCCATGCGTCATATTCGTGAACGGGCGCCATCAGTTGGGATTTGTCATAACTTAACTGCCTGCTTTTAATAACGTAATTATTTTGTTTTTGAATTGTTTGTTTTAGTCTAGACGCTTTTAAGTTCACATCTTTTTACATGAAGAATGATGTAACCAATAATTGTAATTAAAACTGATGGAAAAGAGTGTCCGTGAAATTTCTTACACATTCTTCTCCACAGAGACCTACTGATGCTTGTGAATGTGCAACTAGATTCTTATTTTTTTGACAAATAGAAAGTACCTATAAGGTTTATTTGAAATAAACTATTTGTTATTAGATTTTGATTACCAAGGCAAAGCTGGGGGGACCACTAGTAATAACTAAAATATCTCCATCTTCGTGCCCTTGTCCAATGTTACTTGGGGTCATTGTAAAACGTTTTAATCTTTCATTTCATCCTGCCAATCGTCACGCTATAACTGACTCCATTTTCTTTCATATCACGTCTTTACCAATCCAACACTAGCTATAATATGACATGAACAAAACATCAAGACCCGGAACAAGGCGCTTGTCGTTGCGAATCGATGCGACCCAAAACAACAATGCTGAAAACTCAGCCACTGCACCAGTTGATTTATTTATATCTTTTTTATAGCTTTTTCCTACGGCTTCACTCGCGTGGCCTTTTCCACATGTTCCGAGCAAGTTTCCCATATAATAAAATTTTATTAAAAAATATTTTTTGATCATGCGTTTTTCGTATTCTTCTCAGAAAACCCTTTCATTTGACACCCATATTATGCCAGTGCACAAAAAAATACCTAGTCCGTGATCTTGGGCTGTCCGCCATATTGGATTTAGAATGACGTCACTTAGTGAACTATGCATTGTCATTCAAACTAAACGCGTATGCAAAATTTCATTTTAATCGGTGGAGGATAACTGTTTTGAAATTCAGTTGCAAGATTTGACCCAAACACATTTACATACATACGAACATACAAAGCATGTTAAATAAAAGCTTGTAAAAAGTAAGAAACAATTTTCCATCTTTATAATGTTGATCATCATCATCATTATTTAAGCCGAAAGATGTCCACTGCTAGGCTTGGCCATTGGCCTTCCTCAAGCGTCGCTTCACTGATCGATCCTGTGTGTTTCGCATCCACCGGACTCCCGCAGCCTTGACTTGGTCATCACTCCACCTAGAGGGAGGCCTTCCAACGCTGCGTCTTACGGTACGCGGTAGCCACTCTAGAACTTTTCGGCCCCAACGGCCATCCGTTCTGCGAGCAATGTGATCTGCCCTATGCCACTTAAGTTTGGCAATTATTTGGGCTATGTCGGTAAACTTGATTCTCTTGCGAATGGCTTCATTTCTGATTCGATCACTCAAGGGAACTCCGAGCTAAGTCTCTCCATTGCCCTTCGGGTGACTTTAAGCCTTCTGATGAAGCCCATTGTGAGCGAGAACGTTTCTGTACCGTAAGTAATCACTGGCAACACACACTGGTCAGAGACTTTCTTTCTGAGACACTGTGATGAGTTGGACGAGAAGATACCGCGCATCTTCTCGAACGCTGTCTAGCCGAGTCGGATTCGACTAAACAAAGGTGAAGTTTAAATATTAATTTGTCTAAAATATGACAGATATGATTGGAAAAGAAAGAAAGTGTTTATTCGCCACAAAAACGAGATACAATTTTTTGATTTTTCCTAAAATAACCCTTAACTATAGTATTGGCTTGTTTGAGGTTTTGTTAAAAGGAATGTGAAATTACTCAATGGAAAATATGACGATTTTTCATACGAATTTCAATGTCACATTGCCCTTTAGGAACAGATTTTTCGAAGATTAGTGTTCACTTTATTTATTGAGATTCCCTGAAAACTACATATAATGGTTATTTACTCAGTGGGTTTAGCTGTGCGTGTTACGTCAGTGAATTTAAGTTTTTAATTAGATTTATCCAACTATTGACATTCAATTTTACTAACAAGGTTTTCACTTTTTCGTTCAAACTATAAAATACCGGTATTCTTTATGGAGTATGTGCTTGCAATTTCTATGCTCGTATTGTTACAAGTACGTTAGTAACCTATTTGTGTCATTCAGCAATAACATGATGGCTAGTGTAAATATACAGCGCGTTTTCTGACATAAGTCAAAGCTCCAGAGCCTTGAACACCGTCGCTGAGTTGCCAGCTTGTCGGTTTTTTATCGGTTACATTTCGGGTAGTGTGCGATGGAATTGCATGATCTAATTCCGCCTAGCCCGCTTCATCATCGGACTACCAGACGTACGGCGATGCGTCATCGGTACATGGCGGACATCCCACCCATACGCACAAAACGTTTTAGGGACACGTTCATTATGCGTACAGCTAAGAGTGGAATTCCCTGTCGGAGTCTGTGTTTCCCGATAGCTACAATCTAGGGGTCTTTAAGTCAAGACTGAATAGTTTACTTCTAGGCAAGCGTGCTTCACCGTCGACCACATCATCGCTTACCATCAGGTCAAGCGCGAGCCTATTAATAATAAAAAAAAAATTAAAGAAACAAAAAACGATGAATTTTTCCATTTATAAACTAGTTTACCTTATGTAAGTACCAAAAATGTACCATTAAAGCACCTACAATGTACAGTTAAGGATCCAAAGTGCAGTTACACTTTACTAAAGCAGCGGCTATTTTTTTTAGGCAGAAGATTTTCAAATTTTCACGGTTAGTAGGTTAATTTTAACTTTAATTCCTATACAGCATATTAAATTAGTTGTGGATAACTTAAATCATTTTACAAAAACTAGCCATTTGAGTTTTGGGAGAGTAAGACTGCACTTTTGACCCTTGACTGTACCAATAAACCCGTGCAAATAATCGGTATTTCCCTTATGCTTAAAGCGGATTTATGCAGCCTGTGAAATTACAACCTCTTGCTAAAATCCTAACACAGCTAACACAGCTCTATATTCTCGTACTAATACACTTAAGTCAGAGGTAAGTCGTGAGAGAGTGTCAGCAAGAACATAGGTGTAGGTGAACGTGACCTGAGCTTGGGATAGTACAACGACTATAGAATATATGGACACGGTTATATTTGTAATCTAAGCGAAAATAGTTAGAATGTGATAAGCTTGGAGAAGTACAAAATATATTGTAGGTTTCCTAGAGATTGCCTTCAATTATTAATCACATCACATCACACTATAATATATCACACTAATATTGCAAAGGCGATAGTTTGTGAGTTTGCGTGTGTCTGTTTGTATGTTTGTAACTTCTTCACTGGATGAAATTTCGGCACAGAGATAGATTATTATTTTATTTTATTCGTGAAAACTTACAGCTAATTTTAGCAATTATAATGTTTTTTTAATTATTTTAATTTTATAGTCTGGAATAGCACATAGGATACTTTTATCCCGGGAATGTGTTCCCTTGGGATAATTGTCGATTGTCTGAGCATAAAATACAGTTATGCTCGATTTCAGAAAAGGCAATCAGTTTAACGTCACCGGTATTTCTTATGTTATTCATTATTAGAGTTCTCAGGTTCCCAGAGGTGGCTTAATTAGGTGTGACACCAAAGGTGGCCACATCCTCATACGAAAAAAAATATTTATAGTCTTAAAACACATTTTAAAGACTCCTTAAAATTAAGTATCGTTTGGCAATAATAACATTTTGAAAAATTTGAAATCTTTGTCTAAAATGCCTAAAATTTATTGATTTATTTATTGGTTCACCAACAATTGTTTACACTGGTATTATGCTAAAGGTAACATGCAATAAAATAGAGTACAATAGTGTAACAATCACTTATAGGTAGACTCCGCATGCTTTAAGTATAAGTTGCATATGAGAGAGAAAAAGGAAAAAAGCAAACTAATCTAAAATTATTATTGAAAACACGCGACTTCATAGATGTCTAATCCAAATCGAGATGATATTGACAAAAAAATGAATTATCTATTTCGTTAGCTAGTTATGAAGCAGACTCACTATTAATTAATTTATTCGCTTGTCCACGCTCTGAAACTCCTTGTAGCAAGTACACCAATTGAGCACAAACTTATAAATATAAGTCATGTCTGCCCTAATCTGTTTTTGTTCTGTTAAATCTTTTCTATGTCTTTAGACAGCAGACTATATCAATCTGCATTAGTTTTCCCAAACTATGTCTTATCTTGATTTTGTACTCCAGTATCCTCCTCCGGCAAGCTATTTATTTGACGCAACAAACCCCTTCATATCTCAAATGTTATTTGGCAAAACACCTTTGTTTTGCAGGCTATACGTAGGGAGGCAGTAAAGGTGAAATTTAAGAACAGCAATCGTGGTGATCGCAAATGGTGGTCGGTTACTGGTGAAAGATACAACATGTGTCGTGAAAATTTTGGCTTTCAATCTAACTGGGTGCAGTTTGAAATGAAGCGACCATCTGTCTGACTGCCTCTACCAACTTATTGACTTTCTTTACTTAATGTTCTTAGTTCCCTAGATGGGACAGAGATGTCCTCCATCGCGATCGGTATTGATCTTCACGCTTGACCTCGCTCCACGTCATTCCGACGCTCGCCGCTTATTTGATAGCACGATACTCTTTGACAAGAATCTATACTCATATCCAGAAAATATCCTGCCACATCCATACCTCCATTCTTTCCCATATCCTTGTAACCTTATGCACATCGACAAAGTCACGTTGTGTTCACTAATAATTCACGAAGTCACATCACTACGGAACATGATTGTCTTGTCTCTGGTAGGGCTTTTAATGGGATTGGTAGAATACGGAGGTGGATATTATTTCCATTTCCACTATAGATAATGTTTCTTGAGAGAATAGGTGATGCGTTATTGGGAGCTTTTACGGGAATTGGTTGAATGAAAATGGATCCGACAGTCTGAATCGATGACCTATGATGACTGCTTTTTGTGAAAATACTATACTTTTGTGTACTTACTTTGTTAATATTGTTACTGGCACCCAAAAGACAGAGATGGAAGACCAGATAGTTAGTCGCTTCATGAACAATACTAATATTTCACATGATTTGGTGACCACAACTCAGCATAGTTGGAAAAAGGAGCTGAAGAAACCAAAAGTACTATTAGGCATACAGACATCCACCCCGGACGGTTCCCGCATTGTCGAGGCAAGTGGGCTCAGTAGCCGTGGCTTGGTCACCCACGGTGAAGCGAAGAGGAACCCGAGGAGGTGCCACTTTTCAGGCATTTTACCGATAAGCCGACGACGTAGCGGCCAACACGTAGGTTGCGGTTCTGCTTGGTCGACATCGCAACTGAGTTGAGTGTGTTGGATGGTTGAACTGGATTGGTTGTTTTTTTGTCGTATGAGGCCTCCTATACCCATACAATATCGCAGCGGAGGGTTGAAGGCCTTGGCGGGAGAGGAGTGCCGGTATTGCAGTGCGCCGCTCTCCATACCTTTCGTGGCCTAGACGGGTCGCCACAACAACAAAGTAATCGTCTTTTTGAATAACTTAACAAGCATAGTATACTATAAAGCAAACAAATAGTGTACTATTTCTTTGCAATGATGACTATTGTGTAGACTGTTCGATCTAGTGTAATGAGGATTAAAAATGTATGTCTGATTCAGTACCACTATTCTGTAAAGTTCTCAGCGCACGTCACTCAAGTGAGAAATCGAATTAATTTGTTTAAAGTAAATCCAATTTCCATTCATATATTGCCGCAATCATATCTCGCGACAGTCAACGTCAAAAACTTATAAGAGATTCTTATGACAGACTGGACAGACTTAGTCACACTGAAATTGGAATTAAAACGTTCCTTAAAAGTACCCGAATGAGTATAAAAAAATTAAATGAAACCAATCTTGATTGGTAGCAAGAAATATATTACTATAATGTTAGCAGACATGTTAGTACCTATTGCTCATACAAAAAATCGGCCAAGTGCGTTTTAGACTTGCAAATTTAAAGTTCCGTACCAAACTGCAAAGTCAAGTTGGTTGTAATAGAAAAAATGAGGGAATTTCAAAGAAAAATCCGATTTATAAATATATTGGTATTTTTTAGTAAAATATACTTAATAATAAGCATTATCACCAAATTTCAAGTTCATAGGTCAATGGGAGGTTACATTGATTAATTCTTCGGAACAAAATTTTGTAGATAGACTGATAAACACATTACCCTCCTTCGGCAGTCGGTTACAAAAAGCTGACTTTTGGTGGCTTCTCATTTCTTTGCTTTCCAATATTTTTTTAAACAAGAATTGTAGTATTTATCTACTTAACGGACCTCTAAACAACGATAAAAACGTAAACATTTTTTTTTCGCGCCCCCCCCTTTTGCTGTATGGCGGGTCCCATTATACTGTAAAAAATTAAGACTATAGCTCCAAACGACTGGCTTTAAAACTTTTTTGACAGACGACGGACAGATAGACTGACGCAGAGACAGACAAACACGCGAGTGGCAGCAATAGGGCTCCGTTTGGACCCTTCGGGTACGGAACCCTAAAAAGATCATTAAACCTAATAGCTGCAAGGTTCCAATTCAAATGCCATTACCTAACGATGCAGTTAATGTCATA
Organism: Orthosia gracilis; assembly: GCA_947562075.1. NCBI lineage: Eukaryota > Metazoa > Arthropoda > Insecta > Lepidoptera > Noctuidae > Orthosia > Orthosia gracilis. Next base: position 7,397,391 of record OX387267.1, on the reverse strand, counting down.
ACCGGCGACTTATTCCATTATATACCATCTTCGTTTGCATAATCGTTAGCAGGTGAGATAAATGCAGTCCCGTGTAATTGGGTCAGGGGTTGACCGTCTTGGCAACTATCAAGCTGATCAAATAGGTACTGACAATGTTTTTTTGGAAGGCAATTAGTGCTCTAATAGATAAGTTCTATAGTAAGTAAGTAACATGTTACTTGAACATAACCAGTGAAGTGAGAGTGTACCAGGGTGAACTGTACACCTCTGCGTACCCGTTTAGAGCATACTGGCGTGCTGGCATGTTATGAAATGGTGTAAACAATAAACATTCACGCGATTCTTAAACCTTGTTTGTACTTTTTTGTACTGTTCTTCTCTGTTACTTTGTGATTGTTGTTGTTGAGTTGTGTCTATGTCGAATAAATGTTTTCTATTCTGTTCTATTCGATTGCAGCAATCCCGAGAGATTTGCTGTCATTTATTGAGAGAGATATCAAGAGTTCTGTTGTATATCTCCGAAATTCTTCATCAGATCTTTACCAAATTTAAATGGGACCATTTCGGAATAAATTTCTTTCGAACACAATAAGAATTTTGCAAATCCGTTTATATATGACGGAGTTATGTCCGAACATACATAAAAAAATTAATACATAATCATCCGAATTGAGAAGTCGGGTAAAAACGTTGCTCACCGCTGCAGAGCCAGCACAAATTGTATTGTAATCTGATATTGTCATCAACGGTCCCCTTTTAAATCTCAAAGGAACGGGCAGTGATAGGTTTCTCTTCGTAAACAAGGTTCACTACTTCCTTGTATATAAGAGCAGTGTTATTCTGGAAAATTCACTGCTCATCACACAAGTGAGCGCACTCAATTAGAAAGCGAACTCATTTGTTTTTAATGTTAACCATCCTGGATTCAGAACAAGATACCGTTCGAATTTCTAAGCGATGTTTAGAGAATTACAAAAATTAAAGAGTTCGTTTGGCCTGTCTATGTTTTACAACTAACCCTCTTAACGTTGTTCCTAATAAATGAACAATATTGATATCCTATGTAGCAGAAGTAAAAACAGAAAATATATTTTATAGCATTTCTGATTACGCCAAACTTGATAAACGCAAAATTTTGAAATGCATTAAATAGAAAGCACTTAAAATTGTGCTATACCTAATGAATAGACTGTGTATATACATTCGCTTTTAAGCCCCAAGGGATAAAAGAGGTGTGTTATAAGTATGACGTGTGTTGCTGTGAATTTGTGTGTCTGTCTGTGGCATCATAGCTCCTAAACGGGTGAAACTATTTTGATTTAGTTTTTTTTTATTGAAAGGTGTCTTTATCGTAAGTTTCAATAGCTATGTATTATGTAAATGAGTTCAGCCGTTCAAGAATTATACGCATTTTAATCTTTTAATCGGGGTATTTTCTCAATATATCGTGTTTTATTTACGAGTTTCGATGGATTGTTAATCGAAGCGTGTTTACTGCTAGATAAATTATGAAGTTTTAATGGGTATTGAGGAGCTCGTGGCTAAATAATAACAGCCGCACGGGTCGATCTTCAAGGTTAAGCAACGCTTGACGAGGTCGGTCCGTGGATGGGTAACCATTTTCAACATACCGAGTTTCCTCCGTGCCTCGGAAAGCACGTTAAGCCGTTGGTCCCGGCTGTCATTTGAAGATCTTTGACAGTCGTAACGGGTAGTCAGAAGCCTGATATCTGACACCAGTCTTGCCAAGGGGTATCGTGTTACCCAGTTACTGGGTTGTGGAGGTCAGATAGGCAGTCGCTCCATGTAAAAACTGGTACTCTGCTGAATCCGGTAAGACTGGAAGTCGACCTCAACAATAATTGGGAAAAAGGCTAGGCAGATGAGATGAGTTTTAATGGGTATTTGTGTCGGGGATTTTTAAAATTTCAAACTTTACTTATTGAAAAAAAGTTAATATAAAATCATCATAAAAATTACAAGTGAATTGTAGCTTTTTTTCTCTTTACAGGTAAATTAATTACGGGATACGGAAGCGAACTAACTTTTATTTGAAGATATCGGTTGGTAAGTCTTACTTTTTCTAAAGTTAAGCTGGTCCGTTTCGATATCGGTTTCAGCTGTAAAAACTAGATACTTATAGCATGCGGACTATGTCCTCGTCTCTCGTTTACGTAACTGAATTCAAAAGCAAAAAACTAACAAGTGCAAAATAGCTTTTGTTTCGGAAGTTGGTGTCGAACAATAACATGAAACTTAAACAAAACCGGTGCAATGATAGGTGAACTGTTCACACCTGCGTACCCCTTTAGAGAGTACCAGTGTGATGTTATGTTATGAAATGGTGTAAACAATAAACAGACATGCTATTGTTTCTATCCTGAGTAATTTGCCGTCATTTATTGAAGAGTTCTGATGTATTTCTTCGAAGTTCTTCATCAGATCTGGATGAAAACGGGACCACATGACAAGCACCAGCTTTCAATTAAAAAAAAAATCATCAAAATCGGTTCACCCAATAAAAAGTTCTGAGGTAACAAACACAAAAAAAAAAATACAGTCGAATTGATAACCTCCTCCTTTTTGCGAAGTCGGTTAAAAATACAGTCGAATTGATAACCTCCTCCTTTTTGCGAATTCGGTTAAAAATGATAAAAACAAGAGGTACTAAACACACCTTCCGAAACGAAAGTTATTTTGCACATTTTAGTGTTTTGCTTTTGAAGTTTGTAAAATACTTTTACCTAGGTTTTCGTACCGAATTGAATAATAAAAGCATTTAAAAATATAGAACGTCCATGATATATAATTTATGCAATGCTGACTGTTTCATAGGACCCCAGAACACACCAATATGGTAGTATTTACATCCAGCTGACGTTAACGTACACGTCTACGTTCAGAAACTCTGCATCAATTTCAAATGTGTCTACTTTACAGAAAGCGAATACTGGTATTTAAGGATTCCTTTTTTGCAATAGTCCGTAAATTGCAAAACTCCTCTTCGGACAAATTTCAGACTCCGGAGAGATACAGAGCAAAATTTTATTGCAGAATGTTGGAACATAATTAAAATTGCCGTCATCAAATAGAACCATGTTATTGACATTCATATTTCACATTATTCAGATTTTTTTCTATATTCGCTATAATGAGAATTTTCATTAAATAATTGCGTGTGTAATATAAGAAAATAAAATAAACAAGGAAATATTTTTCGTAACGTATTTCAGTGTTTTTAATTGACAAGGAATTTCGTTTCCTATAACATTTTAATGATGATTTAATTTGCATGGATAAGTGAGCCCGTAGCCCCATTACTTTTTACATTTATTGATGTGAAAATATTCAAGGGAAGTTTATTACAATATCTTAATTGCGTATCATATAAATTAATGGAAAATATCGCCAACTTTTTCATTCTGGCTATGCAACAGTATTCGTTGTGTGTTTTACGCGAGGATTTTTAGACATATGAAGCAGTAGATTAAGAAGTCCATTTGTTTGTGATGACGTAATGTGACATTACCGTAGACCCTTTTTAGGGTTCCGCATCCAAAGGGAAAAAACGGGACCCTATTACGGAGACTCCACTATCCGTCTACCTGTCAGTCTGTCACAAGCTGTATCTCATGAACCGCAATAGCTAGACATTTGAAATTTTCACAGATGATGTATTTCTGTTGCCGCTATAAGATCAAATGTTAAAAACAGAATAAAATAAATATTTATGTAGGGCTCCCATACAATAAACATGATTTTGTTGCCGTTAGTTGCGATAATGGTACGGTACCCTTCGTGCGCAAATCCGACTCGCACTTGGCCGATTTTTTTTGTTAACTTCAAAAGGCGCCTGGTCTTTTGGGGAAAAGATCAGGGACTGTAGGTTATTTACTTCGCTAGAACTACCCCGGTGATCACCATCAGACATAGAAGAGGCCCCATGACCTCTTAAAAGACGATCCCAGAAACCTCTCTGTGTAACGCCTGTTGGGCAGATTCCTGGGGAGACTGGAATAGCGTCATCCCTTAGCCTCGCTGTGCACGTCAGCACGTGATCACTGTACCACCGTCTTTCCTGGAGTCACTTGATGGGACTCTGTCCTCAGTCTGAGTGCCTGCGACATCAGAGCCCCGCCTGCTTATGATGCGTGACGCGGCGTTTTACGCGAAGGTATCGGGGAGGCAACCGCCCCGATACCTTCTTCTTCTCCGAGTGGGATTCAAGTGGGATATTCTATCATCAAAAGTGATAGGAAAAATGTCAAAAATATATGGGAATGTCAAACACTATCGAAATGTTACGTGATCAATTCAGCATTTCGAACATCGCCATAGCGACATCGCTGACATCGAAGGACACTGTCTAGAGCCTCTTCTCCAGTGATTTTTTGACATTCGTTATCGATGGTAGAATGTCATTTTGTTTAAAGGTCTGATGCAGCTAAATATCAGTTTTTTGTGTGAAGGGACTGCTTAACCATAATAACCTAGTTACTTGAAAAGGCTGGTTGTCAGGATTTCAGGCTTCTACTGACTATTACTACGCCAAAAAGCTCACAAAATCAAGATCTACGATCTGTAACCAAATCCACTAAGGTACGACTGATGTGAAGTCTCGTTTTGCCAGTTTTTCTCTATGAAACTGAGACGTGGACATTGAGGCTAAAAGAAAGGAGGAAAATCAATGCACTGGAGATGTGGTGCTGGAGACGTCTGCTACGGATTCCGTGGACTGCTTATCGCGAATGTGTCGATCCTAAAAGAACTTTCCATCATAGAGAGATTATCGTGGACTGTTCAAATACGAAACTAAAGGTCTTTGGGCATATATCTCGCAATGAAGACTCAATGGAGCGTCTTGTAATCCAAGGCAGAATGGAGGGCAAGAGATCCCGGAGTCGCTCTCGGGGTCGGGGGCGTCTTTTTAAAAACATCACCAAAGCTACGGCCACCGACTGTTCCCACGTTGCGTCCAATTGAACCGAATGGCGACGCATGGCAAGAATCATGATGCATCAAGACCCACTCATGACCACGACCGCTCTGCCAAGAGTGCCTGACTAAGAAGAAGACTGACGATTTCTGCTGAGCATCATATTGCTATGACCTTAAAAAATATTAAAGAAATGAGTCACGTTTTAGACCCAAGCAAAAGAGGCCTTAACAAATTCAGCCTAAAAACGCGAAAATGAAAAAGTATGAAATTTTAATACTGACCTTTAAGCCCAAAAAACTTCGTAATAATACCCAAAGGCCTTGAATCGAGCGGTCATTTTCATATAGGAGTGACCAACAAACCTATAGCTGTCTCTTTTGCACTTGAATAATTAATATGGACGATGAGTGTTCTTCTCTTTTGCGCGTAAAATCAAAATAAGGATCGACGGTACTGTGCCAATAGTTCGTGACCAGAATTTGTATCTGGGGATAATGTAGGGTTTCGTTATGCAGATAGATTGCTGCAGAAGGCAAACAGAGTGTTTTCCAAGGGAAAAAGCGTTTTAATCCTGCAAAATGGATTATTAATCGTTCAAAAATGACATTGGCTGACTCGATCTAGTACGTACGTAGACCTAGGACGTCACACTCAGGACCCCAATGGTGATTACCATTGGGGTCCTGAGTGTGACGTCCTAGGTTCGAGTCCAAGGTTGAGGAAAGTTTGAGTTCTTTCATTACAAAATTATTAGTAGCACAATGTATTCAGAGATGTGAAATCTCCGTGCCTTTAATCCGATGGTCTTATACCATGAAACTGTGGTATAATTTTGCTGTCATATGGTGTCATTACTGATTCTCACAGCCATGAAAGTCAGAAAACAAAGAGGTCACCAGTTGAGCACTATTTTATCGCCTTCGTACATTTTTGATTAATCTCAGTAGGGATTAGCCACCATCACCGAAATTAAATCGTGAAAATTATTGATTACCGGATAATTGCATTTTATTTCATTTATTCATAAAACAATTTACATTGTGTTGAATTGTATACACATGCAATTTTCATAAAAATACAAATAACTATGAATTATTATATATTTTGACAATCTCGGGACACTGGGGTCCCGGTCCTTTGAAAGGCGTGCGAAGGGCCGAAGCCAACTCGCAGAGGCCTTGTTAGGCATGTATCAGGAATTGTAACAACAACCGACGATTATCCCTGTATGCACTGCGCAAGTTTATCTAAGGGTAATCCTCGGTTGGTGAAGAATATGGAGAAAAATGTCTATTAGGCTATGGGTCTGGTAGGTTTAGTGGATCGATTGCCTAACACTATAGGAGAACTACTGCCCCTGTCTGAATTATTATTATTTATTTTATGAATTTAGCAAATCTTGTCCAGAGATGGTGAAACGGAGCCTTACTTCTGTAATCATCATCGCATTTTTAGCCGAAAGACATGCACTGTTGAACATAGGCCTCCCCGAGTGTCACCACGTCAATCGTTCCTGTGCATCAAGCATCTAGCAGATTCCTGCAGCCTTCACCAGGCCCACTTTGTAGGATACTTTTTAACTTTGCGTCTTCCGGTACCTCAATGCTCTCTAAGTCTAATCGGGGCGGCTGCTGCTGGTGCAGGTAGCCATAAATGGCGCAAATATAACAACTTTATTGGAAGTGTTTGAGCCGTTTGGGGTTGAAATGTTAGGTCCATGGGGTCCGAGTGCTCATCAAGTTTTTCGAGACATTAGCAAAAAGTACGTCGACTCTTCATGTGACCATAGGGCTGGCCTTTTCTTCGGCCAGTATTGCCATTCATCGTGGCAATTCTGCCAGCGTTCTGGGCACGTTTCCCATTGACATCGATTTGGACGATTTTTTTGATGCGCAACGCTTTTCAATTCAATTGTTATGTTAATAAAATAAATCTAAAAAGTAAATAAACTCAATATCGACAAAAAAAAATCAGAGTGATTGAAAGTTTTTTTCCGTTGTCCTGGCAACTGAGTCGAAGAAAATTCCTTCAAGAAAACTTGAAAAAGGCCTATCTTTACCTTCTTTAAGTTAACTGTATCGTGGTGTCCCTTAAGCAATAAGAATTAGGAGGCTTACTTAGCAAGTTGATGAAGTTAGCGCGAGATAAAGAATATTGTGTTGTCGATAGGGTAAGTTATCGTCTTTGTGTGTGGTGGTCAGAATTACAAGTGGTCTTAAATGGGAATTATGGTGATTTTAAGTGTGTGAACTTTGCTATACCTACTTATGCAGGAGATTTTCCGAATTTATGATCACTGATCAATCTGTGATAAAGATATTCGTTTATTCATGGAAACTTTACTTAATATTAAACCAGAATACAATAGCTCAATGACATTACTTACCTAAAAGAAAAAATTGTAGAACTAATAATCAAAAATTGCGCTGAGCGTGCCCATACCGGAATAGGTACAAACTCAACATTTGCTGGTTGTCTGACGCCATGATTCTAGTTAGGCAGTGCTGTACTTACCTAGTATATTTCCATTTATTTATTTATTTCAATAAGGCATTCCAACAATATATTTGCAAATGCAATACAGTGTTAACATTCATTAACAAGATGGTCCCGTGGAAACAAATCAATTACAGGCATGTACATCCTTCATAGTCTGATTATTACATTTTTTTTTGTGTTTACATAAGTAATTGTACAAATTAAATATAATTATATATATCATTGATCCCGCAGTCAAACTGTATGTGCAGTTTTGCGGGAGTGTGTGTAGCTTATAAGTCTGCTCTGTATTTTTAATAATAAAATAAATAATATAATTACAATAATAAAAAAAAATACTTGGTAATGAATAATTACATTGAGATTCATAAAGAAAATAATTAAAATTCAGCAAGAATTAAATTACAATTGAATAATAAATAAAATAAGACTTAAATTACAATTGAACAACAAAACAAAAATTAAACACCAAACAAAATACTATGGAGTCAAAGATACAATTACCATTTTGATAGCTATGTATCTGTTTGACACGTAGGAAAAAAAAAATGTATCAACTCGGCGCAATTCCAGACTCCGAGAAGCTCCTGAAAAAATTCAGATTGAAAAACCCGATCCGTAAATTGAAGCCAGGACCTCAAAATTGTTTCTTTTTTTATTAAATCCGCTTCACTACCCGCTACGAACACAACTTTCTCCACAATGTGACCCCACCCGACCATTAGACCCTAACAATAAGACTTCTTAAGCTCAAAAGGGTCCCGTATCATTGTGCGGAATGATTGATGACCACATTGTGGTGATAGACTGCAGATCTTCAAATGGATGGAGAGGATTTTGTGAGTGATAAATGGGAGTTTGTTCGGGTGTTAATTTTTTGATATAGGTGTTATTAGGTAGCATATATCTTAAAATGACATAAGCAGTTTATATTCTAATAAAATAATTTCAAGTTATTCACAGCTTTTTAAATTCATAAATAAAATAATTCATTAAAAAATATTTTTTTTAAACCAGTTTTTTTCGTACTCTTTTCAGCAAACACTTTCGTTTGATACCCATATCATGGCAGTGCACAAAAAATAACTAGTTCGCCATATCAGATTTAGAATGAGGTCACTTAGCTATCCATGCATTGTCATCCAAACTAAACGTGTATGCAAAATTTGTCCCAAAAGCTTGGACCGAATAGCTATTGAGGATAATATGAGCGACCGAGTCTGCATTACCGAATTAGTGTCGTGTAGTAAGCCTATTGAAATATGTCGCATGTAAGCCAACCTTTTGGCATCGAATACGGCATAACGCCGTCCGGTAAGGCCTTGTGCCTCATGTGAAAGGTCCTAGTGGCCGAGATGAATTGTGATTCCAACGCAAAACCGACGATGGTAAGTCATTATTTAATAAGTTATCTACTACAAAATCCTTTTTTAAACAATCTTTTTTCGTATTTTTCTCAGCAAACCCTTACATTTGATACCCATATCATGGCAGTGCACTAAAAATTACTAGTCCGCCATCTTGAGCCCTACGCCTTATTGGATTTAAAATGACGTCACTTAGCTAACCATGCATTGTCATTCAAACTAAACGTGTATGCAGAGTTTCACCTTAATCGGTGGAGGATAACAGCTTTAAAATTCAGTTGCAAGATTTGACCCGAACACACTTACATACATACATACATTGTTAAGTTAAATAAAAGCTTGTAAAAAAATTAAAGTTGTAGGTAGTGACTTAAGAATAACGATTGAAATTACAGACAAACTAAAAATGTTATTGTCACGAGTAACGATTTTGTGAGCAAAATTTTTCTCAATCTGCTTCGAAATGGGGCCAGTCGGTTTAGGTAAACCTAAAGTATACAAAACTAAAATAGGTATTAAAAATGATAACCTGACACGTGGAATAAATGGCAAAGATGACCATGGTAACTCGTGAACCTGGCATTCAAAATCATATCTTTAATAACCAAAAATAATATTTTACTAACACAGTCCTCAAGGCCTCTATTCCAACTTCAGATTAAAGAACAGCCCATCGGTGTCATTCGGGGGCCTGTTTACCCCCTTAACGGTACGCCGTTATGTTAATGTAAGGGGGAGAACTTTAAATGTCACCCAAGTGTACGTATTTCTGGCATACTACATCTGCTTACCTACCTATGTACAGTCGACAAAGTTGATTCATGGCCCAGCATAAGCAATTTTTTCTTACAGACATTCTAATACAATTAGGTCGAATTTTTGCTTAAATTGCTATTTCCTTAGCAACAAACTTGCTATCGATTTAATAAGGCAGTGACAATTAATTTACTCATCTTTCTGTAATTTCATTGATAAACCACCATTTTAATATCTACTTGACGTTTTATTATTTAGCATTTTCCTTTTAATTTTTAAATAACTACTCTTTTGTTATCAAAACAGTTCATAAATATTTTTGAAATGAAACGTTGTGTTCTATACTTCCTTATCTATCCATACAATGCTCGTAAACGGTTCATTCCAAATTCAAAACATAATTTCCGATTTATCAAAAAAAAATAGTTTTTCATTCAATTAACAATAAATTTTAAATTTTAAATAGAACTAATAAAAATAAATGGAACCATACGAGAAGCACATTAATAAAAAGTCATCAAAATCGGTTCACCTAGCAAAAAGTTTTGAGGTGACACATAAAAAAAATACAAGTAAAAATTAAAAAAATTCCTAAAGTAATGCGAACAAGTATATATCTTCACCGATACCCAAGCAAAGCTATCTAAGCTTAGCCAGGCTTAGCCTTTCAAAAGCACATTTCAATACCGCTCCAAAATTTATCCTAAGGTAATGGCATTTGAAATAGATATTTACATCGGTTAAGGAAAACGATTTGTTTACAGAATATAGAAAGAAGAATAAAAGTATTTATCTACACTCACAACGTAATGTTCCAATTATGAATTCAAAAAATATTCTATAAACACGTACATCCGTGGATAGATAAAATTTAAAAAAAAAACAACCATTACAGTGCAGCATTTTCCTTCGATTTTCAAACAACTGCATCATAAAATAACTTTTTAATTTTTATAGCACACTTTTACTTTTTAATTTATTGGCGCTTATGGGCTTCTTGATTCACTGTCGAAAAGTAGTGTCATGTCTATGGAGGCGCGCGCTGATGAGAATTTGAATTGCCCGCCATATCACATATTTTTTCCGTTTCCACTTTTTGTTTTATTCCAAATGTTTGAGTGAAGATAAAATAGTGTATGCAACGGCATATAATTAGGTATTAAAACACTCGCATGTTATTATTATCAAATTCGGCTTCGCCTCATTTGATAAACCCACGCTCGTGTTTTAATAACCCCCATTATATGACCATTGCATAAACTACTATTATCTACTTCGGTTTCGATATTCGAATTACAAAATTGACAGCGGTTTCATTATGATACCCATAACGACATCGGGTTGCATTATACGAATCGTCATAAATTCTAAAACACAAGCAAAGACGTTCTGAACATACAGCCAGGTACCTAAAATATTACTTAGAAATCGAGACATACAAATGACGTTTTTAAAAGTGGAACAAGTTTAGAACAAAATTATTTTTGTTAAAGTAAGTACTATTTGGCTGTTGCGGCTACAAGATCTTTGCCTTATACCTTATAAAGACTAAATAAAAAAAATAAATTAAAATACATTAAACGAAGGTAACATTAATGTAAATGTAAGTGCAATGCATGTCTCCAGGCCCATCTACAAGTTCAGCCTGTAATTCTGCAATTCTTGTTTACTTATAAATAAACAATAGTCAGTGTGTAGTTAAGTTTCTATTAAAAATACTTATTTGTCTATATCTGTGTTTTATTCCTTCCTTCGTCGATAAAATCTTGAATGCAACTGTACGTTATTGGTCTTTTAATAACTCGTGCCCACCTATATCAGTACGCGCTACGTTTGTACCGAAAAATGGCACTCGTATTAAAAGACCGTCCATAACGTAACAGATGCATAAATAGCTATTATTTGTACTGAAACTCTCAATGACTTGCCAACGACTCTCATTACAAAATTGCCAGCATCACTATCTTCTCCTCGTTCGTTTCTTGTGAGGATGTAGCCACCTCTGGTGTCAGAATTAATTAAGCCGCCTCGCGGAACCATACAGGTTTCTGACTTGGCTATTTCAGACTTATATTTACTGTTATTTAGTCCAGGTTTCCTAACGAAGTTTTTCTTCACCGTTGCCTGTGATGTCCAAGATAAACATAGAATGTACTTGTGAATTTCAAAAAGTCGCATTGGCACTTGTCCGGATTTGAACACAAGCACGAGAGGCGAGGTCTTAGCCACTAAGCCACTAACATCGTTTCAGTCGAAGAACGTTAATTCCTGGACATATGCCTCCATGTAGCATTGTCACTTCTATCGGTACTGTGTTTCTTCCATCCAGTAGACTCTCGTGGATGTCGGTCAACCTTGCAGGAGATGTTACCACAACACGTTGATATTTCATTCCCGCTCCACTAATCTATCCCAAAGAAAAGGTATTTGAAATAATAATAACGGGACTGCTTCGTTGGTGTATTGGTTGCAAGCGCTTCTGCTGATCATGAGGTTCGATTCTCGGATCGGGAAATGTTTTATTGGGTTCTCTGGTATCTGTTTTTCAATATAAGTCCGGAGTCAGTTTTTTTTTTCCCGGTTAAACATTATTGGCGAAAGGAGCATCATTACCCAAATTTACGGGGAATACACAGGCGTGATCGCAGATAAAAGATAACGCAAGTCCCTCCATCTATATGAAAACCAATCGTGCCACTTTTTCACACACAATTTAAAAACAAATTTATTTACCAATGAAAGAAAACATTTCCAATGCCTCGGCCAACTTTTTCTATGCAGTCTTTACAGCTCAATATGGCAAAAAAGGCATTTTTATAGATTTCGTTGGATTTGCGGTGCCGATAATGCTAATTAAAAAGCTCAAATTACGATCATCGATCATTGATCGTAATTTTACTCCGTTATTTGACACGTGAAGTAGGGAGGCTGGAAATCGTCAAACCTGCGCGCGATGACAATTCGCGATGACACTTGAAAACAACTTGTAGACATGGCTAAGAAGTGAGATGGGCCTATAGTTCTTCAGCCGGGCATTGTCGCCTTTCTTGAAGAAGAGTACAACCACACCCCTGCATCATGCCTGTGGCGTTTTGCCCTCGAGTATGACGGAATCAAACAGCCTCGAAAGGGCCTTAAGGGCCGGTTTCCCATCCGCCTTCAGGAGTTCAGCCGTGATTCTGGCATCACCCGGCGCCCTGCTGTTTTTAAACTGTTTCAGAGCCATCCTAATCTCGTACAGGCTGACGTCCGGGATATCTTCGGTATAGTGTCGGGTCAATCTAGCTCTTGGTTCTTGATTCAACGGGCTTGCTGATTAAATGATAAATAAATGATAATGATAAATGATTTTATTTCTGTAAGTAGGTTTGTACAAACACTTTTACATGTCGATCATATTTTTTAAAACTAGATGAAGTCGGCGTTTCCTATCTGACTACTCTGAGAAGAAAGGCCGAAACAAACTCAGAGGTCACAGTCTCTTTTAAAGTCCAGACAAAATCTTGGTTAGATCATGTGAAGACCATGTAGACTGAAGTCTGAAATGGTCTTTTGAGGAAAGAACCAGCCAGATTGAGTGGACCTGTCCAGTCAGTGCACGCATTTGTCAATAACCGTGCAGCTCAACTCAGAAATTAAGGAGCTCAACGATTTGACGAACAATACTAAAGAAAGGACATTCGGGTAGGCCGCACAAACTACTCAAACTGCCAGACCATGATTAAAACTAACTTAGATAAAAAATTAAAAACAAACAAAAAGTATGATCCACATAGTCTTCACATTCACAACAATTAGAAAAGAAATTAAAATAAAATAATATAATACTTTAAAAAGTAAATATTCTTGTCATTGCAAGAAAACAAAAAAAAAACAAAATTCACGGTGAAAAATATATAAAAAAAAAAAAAACAAAATTTATTGGAGCAGCTCAATCCCAAGCCTGTTTGTCCTCAACGTAATCTTTAATTGTATAAAACGCTTTCTGGCACAACTTACGTTTAATGAATGTTTTGAATTTATTAAGACTTAGATCTTGTACGTGGCTTGGAAGCTTATTATAAAAGCGTACACATTGACATCTAAACGAGCCACCTATTTTCGTGAGCCTTGTTGCAGGTACTACAAATTTGTGTTTGTTCCTAGTATTTATGTTATGGATATCACTGTATTTTTTAAACAATTTTATATTTTTATGGGCATATAAAAGATTTTCATAAATATACTGAGAAGGCACAGTCATTACATTAATCTCCTTAAATTTCTCTCTGAGAGAGTGTCTCGGGCTTAGTTTATAAATTGATCGGACAGCTCTTTTCTGCAAAACAAAGATAGTCTGGATGTCGGCGGCATTTCCCCACAACAGAATACCGTACGACATTACACTATGAAAATAGCTAAAATATACTAAACGGGCTGTCTCTATGTCAGTTAAATTACGAATTTTCCTAACAGCATATGCTGCTGAGCTTAGCTTTTTTGACAATTTATCTATATGTGGGCCCCACTGAAGCTTAGCATCCAAAGTTAAGCCTAAGAATACTGTGCTATTTTCAGGATTCAATTCTTCGCCTTTTACCAACACATCAGTTTTCACCTGCCTAACGTGAGGTAGGGTAAACTTAATGCATTTGGTTTTTTTTCCATTAAGTAGTAAATTATTAACATTGAACCAGTGAACTACTTTTGAGATCGCGCTATTTACATCGTCAGTAACCAGCTGCTGACGTTTAAGTTTAAACAAAAGTGAAGTATCATCCGCAAACAATACTATATCATGGTTATCCTTTATGAGGTATGGCAAGTCATTAATATAAATAAGAAACAAGAAAGGACCAAGAATCGAGCCCTGCGGGACGCCCATCGTTACTATAGATCCAGGAGATCTTTTTCCATTAACGTCAACGCTCTGAATCCTATTACTTAAGTATGAAGTAAGAAGATCCAGAGCGCTGTTCCGGATTCCGTAGTGGCGGAGTTTCCTGATTAGCGTTTCATGAATAACACAATCAAATGCCTTGGACAAATCACAAAAGATTCCCAAGGCATCGCACTTATCTTCCCATGCATTATAAATATGTCCTAAAAGCTCAACACCGGCATCAGTAGTTGAACGACCCCTTGTAAAACCGAACTGTTTGCTATGTAATAATTTATGTTTATTAAAAAATCTTTGCAATTGCTCTAAAATTAATTTCTCAAATATTTTACTAAACGTAGGTAGTACTGAAATAGGTCTATAATTAGTAGGGTCTGATGTACTACCTGATTTAAACAATGGTATTATTTTACTATTTTTCATAAGGTCAGGAAACTCCCCACAGTCGATACAATTATTAAAGATAATAGCTAAACTAGGTGCGACAATATCAATAATAGATTTAGCAACTTCTACAGAATGACCCCACAGATCTGCAGTCTTTTTAACATTTAAAGTGTGAAAGGTTTTAATTATGTCTCTACAAGTAATATGTTCAAAAAGAAATTCCGAATCGCAATCATTAACATTTTCTTTTAGCAAAGACTCAGCAACAGAAGGTGATGAGTTTAGGGATTTAGTAGTTGAAATGGGAATATCCGAAAAGAAATTTTCAAAGGCCACTGCAACTTGTGAGTCTGATTTTATGATTTTGTCATTAATTGACAGGCTGTAGTCAATATTTCGGTTACCAGATCTTCCCGTTTCACTATTAATAATATTCCAAGTCGTTTTTATAACGTTACTACTGTTTTTAATCTTTGAACTCAAATAACGCGACTTGGCCAAACAACAAACTTTTTTAAATAATTTTGAATAATTTCTAACATATAAATTAAATTCAGCAGTGTTGACATAAGTCCTTTCATTGTACAACTCATAAAGCCGTTTCCTACTTTTATGAATACCAATGGTGGCCCAATCACTGAATGATGCATTATCTTTAACCGAGATAGTCTTGGGAATAAAGGTAGAATTAAATTGTTTACAAAACATATTAAAAAAATCATCATATAGATGATTTGGATCAGCATGAGTTGACAAAATTGGTAATTTTTTAATGAGTTTAACTTTAAATGCTGCCAAGCGACTTGCAGTTTTTGGGTTAACAGTGATATCCTTTTTGGCCACTTTGTTGTTTTGGTTAGGTATAGTAATCCTCTGCCCGCAGTGATCAGAATCTAGTAAATTTATAATTTCTTTGTGGACTGGTATAACATTAGTATAAATATTATCTAAACATGTGGCACTAGTAGGGGTTATTCTTGTGGGCTCCAAAAATAGGTTTACAAGATTGTAGGACTGAAACAGACTTATTATTTTACTACAAGAACCTGAGTCCTCTAATAAATTGACATTAAAATCACCACAAGTGATAATGGATTTATTTGAGTTACAAATCTTGTGTAACACTTCATCCATTACCTTTTCAAAGCAGTCATACAATCCTGAAGGGGGTCTGTATACACTTAATACAATAAACTGCTCCAATTCTATACAAGCTATTTCGACTGTCCGCTCAACAGATAGGCTCACAATATCCTTACGGTCTTTAAATTTAAGCTGGTTACTTACTAAAATCAATGAGCCACCATGTATAGCATTAACTCTGCTGAATGAACTACCAACCTGGTGGTTATTAAAATTGAACAATAACTGGTGGCTTTTAAGCCAATGTTCTGTTATACAAAGAATATCAATACTGTTAAAGTTCATAAATAATTCTACTTCTAAATCTTTGTTCATAAATCCTTGAATATTTTGATGCACCAGGTTAATACTATTTACTGATTTTAAACTTTTATGTGATTTTATTTTGCAATTTTTATTCTGTAAACTTTTGCAAGAGGTTGTCTCTATTGTCTTAATTTCTAATTTAAATTATTATCAATGTCAATTTCTGATACCAAATTATTGGCTGAATTAAATAACATGTCTTGGCATTGCTCAATAGAAGCAAGTTGTTTAGCCAATATATGATGTGTATCATAGAATATCTCGATCTCCCTCAGAAGCTCCGGTTTAGCGGATACGATCCTGCCATCGTCGGTTTTCAGTTTCGTGAGCTGGCTCTGCCCAATACAATCGCGTCATCTATTTACATTTATATCTGAGGGCGTGATGTTATGGTACGAGTCGTTTCTAAATAAATAAACCGGATAGATCCCACAAAGTACTTTATAATCAACATCACACTCACAGCAATCTCCGTTCTCACTCAAAAACAAAGTTACCCGACTGAAGTGCCAAACATAAGCCGAATTGTATTCACAAAGTGCTATTGAGCTCCTGATTTGAATATAAAGCCGTGTTCAGATGGGCGGTTTTATCTTTTGTCATTGCTTTTCTTGTCGTTACGTGCTCTTAAGGGTTTGTGTACTGAATAAAAATACGCATTATTAAGGCTAACTTACAAAACACTTGTCGGATCTTGATCAAATTTAAACGGAACGACATGAGAAGCACTAGCTTTTTAATAAAAAAATAATCGTCAAAATCTGTTCATATTTGGTGGAGTAATCGCGTATGAAACATACATTCGAATTGATAACCGACTACTTTTTAAAGTTGGTTAAAAATTTTGGTTGTTTTTCGACTGCTGAAAGCTGAACATGGTGACAGGCGATATTGCAACTGAGGCAGGCCGCGATGTCGTATGGAGCGTCCCAGTTCCCACACGATATCGCGGCTGAGGGTTGGAGGCCGCGGCGGGAGAGAAGTGCCGGTATTGCGGTGCACCGCTCTCCCTTCCTTTAAGTACCTCCCTTATTTTGTTTGAAGATTGGTGACGTCATCAGAAGGAAGGCGGGAATAGCTGTCGGTATGTAAGAGAAATTATGAAAATTAAGTAAACAGCAATCAATAAGAGCATCAAATACTCGAAACTTCAGATGTTTCAAGCATTTTGTGCTTTTTTCTTGAGAAGTCCTACCAGGAGCGTTCCTACCACATAAGCAGAAAAGCTCGGCTTGACCTACAAATTATAAGTCAACCTGTAAAGATGTCAACAATTACTTTTCTTCAAGAAGCAAAAAACCGCTGCTTTTATTGCCTATTGATTATAAACTCAAAGTCTAAACCCAGCTTTATATCAAACGCTCTACCAAACTTGGTAATCGTGTGTTCTCAGTACTTCTCAGTTGTTTTGACACATTAAGATAAGTACCTTCCTAATGTAGTGACGTCATCAGATGGCAGGTGGAAAGAGATTTTGATATTATGAGAAGAATAATATATACAGAGTTGATATGACAGAGGGGCATTAAATTACACTACGTATACTATACGTGTTTAGTATTAATTCGATAAGGTATAAAAATCAGAAGCACCATAAATGAGATTTTTTTTTTCAAGCGGACTAAATAGCTTACAAATCAGAATAATACGCAACCACCCCATGTAAACAAATTTAACTGACCTTAGATACCTAGGCGGTAACAAAGCGGCAAGCCGGCAACGTCGCACGCGCGCCAGTAGGCGGCGGCGGCCTGTGTTCTCGTGTCAAAGGAGCCGCCCGGCCGGCGCGCGGCGGCACGGGCGGCGATTATTTGCGACTAAACTACTGCTCTTATTTAATTGATTTTTGGTACAGAGCTTGAGAATGGTACCTAGTATAGGCAGTATCAAGGAAAGCCCCTCTGTCGTATCAACTTTGTATATATATATATATATACTAATTTTACAAAGCTGAAGAGTTTGTTTGTTTGTTTGTTTGCTTGAACGCGCTAATCTCAGGGACTACTGGTTGGAATTGAAAACTTCTTTTTGTGTTGGATAGTCCATTTATTGAGGAAGGTTATAGGCTATATAACATCACGCTACGGCCAATAGGAGCGGAGCATAAAAGAAAAATGTTGCAAAAACGGGCAAAAATATGCCTTTTTGAGAGCTTTCGTTGCGTGCGCTGTGTAAGTGGTTAAAGTTAAGCAACATTCATGTATGTAGGGTAGGTAGGTAGCCAGTTGACGGAAGCGAAGCCGCGTGGGACAGCTAGTATATATATATAATAATAATATAATAAAAATAATAATATATATGTAGCTTATGTATTAAAGCAGCATTAAATAATTTATAATATGAAAATTAAAAAGTTAAGTTTCGGTAGTTTCAAGCTTTTTGAGCCTCTAGAGCAACTCTTGTCTTGTGAAGGAGTTTGTCTGGGCAAGTATTATCCTCATCCTTGCGTCGTATTCCTAAGTATTGAGAGTCCTGACCTCCCTTCTGCACCACCTTCTCTCGGATGGTCTTTCTCCATCTGTTTCTGTCCTTGCCGGTGAGGAAGGCGTTGTAAACTATAGAGTCAAGAGCGATGCGGATCTGGTCAGACCAACGTATTGGGCTGCGTCCACGAGGCCTTTTCGCATCTACTTTGCCGGTCACGATGAGCCTTTCGATGTTGCCACCGCCTTTCCTTGCAATGTGGCCGAAGTATTCTAAAACTCGCGCAGATACTCAGATGACAGCCGCGAGGAGATTTTGAGTTCTCGCAATATGGAGACGTTAGTCCGAAATGCTGTCCAGGGGATACGGAGCATCTTTCTCCAGCACCACATCTCAAAGGCGTCGGCGTTTGCGGTCTGCAGCTTTCAGTGTCAAGTCTCAGCGCCATACAAAAATGTCGAGGCGACTAAAGTCCGTATCAGTTTTGTTTTGGTTTTTACAGAAATGTTGCGATCTCTCCAGATTTCAAGCTCAGACATGGCACTCTTAGCCATGCCAATTCTCCTGCGCCCTTCCTTCTCGCCTGAACCATCGTTACTAATGCTGGAACCGAGATAGGTAAAGTCGTCTACTGTATCCAGGCCCAACGCGCCGGTGAGCTCCAACTGCAAGGATCTATCCATCACCATGACCTTGGTTTTGGCCCTGTTTACGGAAAGTCCCATCTCCTCGCTAATGCGCTCCATTCGGTCCAGAAGTGCAGCCATTTCCGACTCATTTGCTGCAAGAAGAGTAGTGTCATCAGCGTAGCGCAGGTTGGTGATTTTCACACCATCAACTGTGATGCCTCCCGCCCGATGCTCGCAGGTATTATCACCATAGCAATTTCTATTGTTTTTGCGTTGCTGTGTTCCAGTTTGAAGGGTATGGGTGTCAGTGTACATAGGCATGTTATTGCATAGTAAATAAGCAAATAACTCAGCTAACGGTAACTGTAACTGGTCTCCTCTGCCTATTTATGGCAATCTGCTAAGTGATTGAAATTCATGGGTATGTATAAAACGCCATAAGCTAGTGCACGGTCCAAAGTTGGTCGTTTCTTATGGAAGAGAACTGGCTAGGAACTTCACGGCTACTCTTTTGAAAAAGTATTATTTTAAACAATATTTCAATAGTATAGTTTTGATAGGTATGAGAGGACAGTGTACACCAGTCAACAGAGTACCTATGGATAAGATAAGAGCAATCGCAAATTGTGGTGCTAACTCAGAGAATTTAATGTCTCATGTCACTTACACTAATGTTCATTACATTAATTGGATGTAATCTTAAGGTAATATTTTATTCAACGTCCTTACAAGTGATTTACATGTACACTCAAGAAAATTAATTGTTTATCATCTTATGGTTGAATGACACTTTGACGTCGTAAAGTGACTATACTGTGATTTTTAATTTCGTAGACTAAATTGACATTTGGGGGTTGGCACCATTATATCGTAACTTAAAAATAGTGTTGTATCTTCAATGAATCAGTTTTAAATATTGTGATTCAATTGCTTTCATATATTTTTTAAAATTGTAACATCAACTCAACCGTGATGAAACCTGAATCAGGTGTTTAACAATAGAAAATAAATTCTTTCCTAATTACCAAATACCACAGTTTAAAAGAGTAAATGGGAAAAATAATTGAAACTTTTTTTAGGGATCTCTTTCATATGTCATGGCTGTTATAAGAAATATGAATATAATTATTTATCGATTCTACATTAATAGATATGATTCGATTCGATTAAAAAAACGTAACTTTAGATAAAGGGAAACGGGTCTCATTGCGCATCAAAAAATTCGTCCACATCGATGTCAATGGGAAACATGCCCAAAACGCTGGCAGCAATGCCACGTTGAATAGCAACGCTGTTTCTTTGGCCGAAGAACAGCCCAGTCCTCTGATGACCAGATCTTTGTGGTGGAGGTGGTGTGATATTCTCCTTAAAATCTCTTAGACAATTAAAAACAGTAGAGCAGTTCCAATTCCCAAATCTCTGCTGTTTTCTGATCACACCTTTGTTGGGCTTTTCAGATAATGCCGAAACATTTTTTATTTTATTTTCGTGATGTAAAATTGTCTGGGCGTCGTAAAATTCGTTCGTCTTCCGTGATGTAAAAGAAAAGTTCTTGACACCAGGCAGACAGACAGCGAAGTGATCCTATATTAGGAATCCTTTTATAATACTTACAGCGGATATTTGTGTCTGATTGAATCAGATCATTGAAAAAATGCAGTCGAATTGGTTACCTCCTCCTTTTTGGGAAATTGGTTAAAAATGGCTAGAAAGGGGATGACACTGAAATAGAGAAGTATGGAAGAAGAAGACGTGTGATACGAAAGAAAAGGGAGTCAGGAGATTTCCTTACCTTATAATGCGTCCTCATAAACATCCTTCATAATGCGCACAGTAAAAGAGTGGAACTCACTGCCTGCGTCTGTTTCCGAACGCATTCAACCCGAATTTCTAGTGTTCCAAACTTGCAGTGAACAGGCTTCTTCTGGGTAAGCTCACTCCATCGTCGACTTTGTCTCTATCACCTCTGACCTAGACCAGAGTCAAGGTCAAAGTCATAAAAAAATAAAGTCAATGATAGCGTGCTGGTTGACAGGACATAATGAAAGAAGAAACGATGCAGCAATCCCAGAAGAAGACATGTTTCACTGTTTCCAATTACCTAAATCGAGATACGAGCAAGAAGATGAAGTTGTCTTATGTGGCAAACAATTTTATTATTTTCCCCCGAAACTTTGAATTCGATTTATAAACCTTCTTGACATTTGCATGACATTTGCATGTCAAAGGGAGAGGGCTTCTGTAATTAATGTTAAGTAAGTTATTGTGGAGAATATTAAACAGATTAATTGAGGAAGGTGGCATTTTATACAGGTGGCGAAAACTGGGTGATATACAGGGTGGGAGAAATAAGTGCTTTATTAGATAATTTACGCATCACATCACATCATCAGCCTATTAATGTTCCCACTGCTGAGACACAGACCTCCTCTCTGTGAGAGAGAATGGGCCGTAATCCACCACGCGGGCCCAGTGCGGGTTGGTGGATGTCACATGTCTTCGAATTTTTGGTCCTATTACATGCCGGTTTCCTCACGATGTTTTCCTTCACCGTTTTGAGAGCAGTGGTGATGAAAAAATTTACAAAAAGTAAAGCGCCTGCCTGGGCTCGAACCCACGACCTACAATTTGTAAGTCGCGGCCGATACCACTGGGCCACCACTGCTCCCTGATTTACAGAATATCTAAATTACTTCATCATTAATAAATGCTACCTAGCTTATGAAGTACTAGTTTTTAACCGTGGCTTTGTTTAAGTGCCCTTTTCCACTCGAATCATATATTATCCGTAATAAAAAAATTCCGACTCAGCAATAATACTAGTAGGTAATAGAATTCGCCCAGTGGGACAATTTTCGTAATCGGCTTAGTACTTTCAGAGATGATATTTGGAAGACATAAACAAACAAACAATTTTGCTTCATTATTAATAAATAACGTTGGTGGTTGCCCATCAGTGGGACTATATAGTTTAATAATAATTTTAGGTTTTGATGAGATAGGCTCGCGTTTGTCTGCCTGTTTGTCTGTTAAAAAAAGTGGTCGACGTTGGAACACGGTTACCTAGATGTATTCACAATTACCTCCTGATAAACATGCCTAAGTTATAGTTATAAAACAAAGGTGCTAATATCACTAAACAAAAGTGTTTATTTATGCCAAATATGACGCAAGAAAAAAAAGGTTAACTTGATTTAAAATTTATATTTTATATACACTTTATAATTTATGCTTTTTTCCTGTTTTTTTTCAAACGCGAGCACGTAACATTTTTATGTCATCTTCTTTTTATCATGCTCATTTTTTAAACTTCATTTTTATGAAACCCAAGCCAACAGTGACGAATAAAAGAAAAACCTTTTTAAATAAAATATTTACAAGAGTACAGGATTGATCTTTTGTCAAACAATTGAATGAAAGAAAGAATGTTTACACAGCCGAAAATTCTTTGACTCATTCTCAAAGATTCTGATACCCTTTTACGCTTAAAGCAATAAATAAATTAATTCTTATTTACTCGCCCAGAATCACTAACTTTTAAAATCAAACGCAAATAAAATGGCTAAAAGCTTACTAACCGAATAGAAAACATTGTAAAGGGCAATACAGAAGGTTTGTTCTGTTAAAAACTTGCTTCTTGCATCGGTTTCGTCCCCAATTTATATTCTGCAGAAACCGTGATTTTCCAGGATTTAAGAAGGTTTGAAAGTATTCCATGTTGTGCTAGAGTTGATTTCTATCACCAAAATAATTTTTACAATCAAATCTAAACTGCCCGAGATTACCACTTTTAAATCAACCACTAAAGTTGTTAAAAAATAAAAGGACCGTTTTTACATCTACAAAATTACTTAATAATAATTAAACTTGATGCTTGCGAATGATACTCGTTGTTATAGTGTATGGGTAACAGTAATTAATTAGGATTATGAATTTGATTTTTCAATTTCTTACGTAGAAAGTTAACGCGGCATGTAAAAAGAGAAACTCAACGGACTTCTTAGATTGTGTCAACTTTACCACCTCCACGACCACCGTAACAACCTATACGTAGTATAATAGTGCTGAGTGTAATGTCCTCACGTATGTGAATGTTGTAAAAAAATATTGTTATTAAAATAGTAAGTATGGAGTTTACAAGTTCTGACTGGACGGTAGACTCAAGTATTATTAACACCAACAACATATTTGCAATTTCATTTACAGATTTAACATTAAATTTGAAAATGGTCTTGTGTAACCACGTCAGTTACAGGCGTGGTGCACATCACTCGTCTCGTGTTCGCGAATACAAAAATTGACAAATCCCACCCACCCATACGCGCAAAGCGTTTTGAAAATACTTTCATTGTGCGTACAGCTAAGGAGTGGAATTCCCTGCCGGCGTCTTTGTTTCCTGATAGCTACAACCTAGGGGTCTTCAAGTCAAGAGTGAATAGGTTACTTCTAGGCAAGCGTGCTTCACCTTCGACCACATCATCTCTTAACAAAAGGCGAGATAGTGGTCAAACGTGGCTCGCGATTGACCACTCACAAAGTTCAAAATAAAAATAAAAAATAATAATCTACTGGTTTAATTTGGAACTGAATTAAATTGGTGTAAAAAAAAAATAGTTTAAAAAAAACTAAATTAAAGTGTTACAATGCTAATAAAAATGATGTCAAAAATACAAAACATAACATAATAACATAAATGGTGCGAGTACATAACAAAACAGATGGAAACAGTTAAGGAGAAGACAGGGCAGGTGAGAATTATCAATTTGCGTGACCTTTGACTTAAGCCGAGACAGAGAGACAAAGATGATGTCTAAGTCCTCGTTGCTAGAGCTCATCTCATTATAAGTGCTCATCAACATATTCAGAGGAGCGGCACGCCCGAAATAAGTACGAGAAGTTATGGTTGCGAATGTTCTGTGAACTCTCGCCAACCTAACAAGGCCCCGTCGTGGTACATCAAGACTGACTTGTTTGAGAGTTCGGGGTTGCATGTCTTATTGTTTACAATTTTATACAGGAAAATCATTTCTGCTGAGGTTCTACGGTCTTGTAACGAGGAAAATTTGTAGTGGCACATACGTGCAAGTCCGATCCCGCATGGAGTATTGCAGCCACCTTTGGGATGGCTCAGCTAAGTATCAGCTTGCCGCGCTTGACTCGGTGGAACGCAGAGCCAAGAGGCTCATCGGCGACGTTAAACTGGTAAATGCCAAGCTTCACAGCTTGGCTCATCGCCGCAAGGTTGCCTGCTTGTCGGTCTTCTACAGACTGTACTTCGGTGAGTGTGCTCAAGAACTCCACGATCTTATCCCACCAGCCCCCTTCTACCATCGGACATCTAAACGCACTGCAAGTTACCATCCTTACCTTGTTGCCATTCCACCAATTCGCACCAAGCGCTTCCAAACATCCTTTATAATGCGCACAGCGATGGAATGGAACTCACTACCTGCGTCTGTGTTTCCGAACGCATTTAACCCGAATCTCTTCAAAGTTAGTGTGAACAGGCTTCTTCTGGGTAAGCTCACTCCATCGTCGACTCTGTCTCTGTCATTGACCTAGACTAGAGTCAAGAGCAAACCCATCAAAAGTAAAAAAAAAAAAAAAACATACGCTGTCGGTAGTCGGCTCTATTGGGGCAAGTATGATCTCTGAATCGCAGATACCGCGTACAATTTCGCTGAACCTTTTCGATGCGGCTCGTGTCAACGTTGTACTTTGGGTTCCAGACAGGGACGCATATTCCAGCGTGCTTCGAACAAGACATTTGTAGAGGGTTTAAGTGTTTCACTGTCAGTTTGGTTTACTTAAAAATCACATTAAAGATGAATTCAATTGAGTTAAGTATAATAACTTGACCTTTTTACAGACATTACGACAGAGCTGTTCTATAACGCTATCTACAGCACCGCAGGCGCGTGTGTACTGCGAACACTTGGGGACGTGAACTGCCATTTTATCACGATAGGTGGCGCATCGTCGCTATAGCTATTGAAAATTGTCAAATCCATACATTTTGTAACCTGCATTCTAAACAAACACATTTTTAAATTAACTACAAGTTATTTTAATGAAACCGGTCGTCCTGGCTGCCTTTGCAACGATGCTGTCGATGCATTAACCTTGATCTCTAGACAAAGTGATAAAATAATGATAATAATATTTCTCTAAAATCAAAAATCAGACACAGTGAAACTTTGGTACCTGCATTTTGAACTTTTTGACAGTAGTTGTCGCTTTCAGAATGTCAAATTGTTTAGCTAGTCCGTTTTGGTCGATTGACCCTTGCGTATTTTATTCTGCCACAACTTCCGCTATCCTTACTAAACCTTCTAACCCTAATTTTGCCATATCACTAACTTAGTTTGCGATCATTTTGACGTTCGAGCGAGCTAATCGGGTTCCGTGTTTGGTTTTTACGTTCCCTTCAAGAGGGGTGATCTGCGATGTAGGTTATATACCGTTGTGTGTATTTAGAACAGTGGCTTCCAACCTTTTTTGAAACTGGGACCAGTTTTATTTCTTCGCTGTTAGCAGGGACCAGAAGCTCAAAATCAAATTTTAAAACCTACTGTGTTTATCTAAAAATACATTCACATTATAAATTAAAATGAATAGCATCAAAAGCTAGCTATTCTTTAAATCAAAAGTAATGAGCATTGTCATAGAAAATACAAAATACAAAATTTTTGACACATACTTGAAATATGTTTGCATCAATGTTACTTTTGAGTAGAAAAGTTTGATATTTTAAATCATTCAAATTATACCCGCTTGAGTGCTAAGTAGCAGACACAATAGAAAAACTATGGTGTTAAGTGCCAGATGTTCCTTTTAGTCTTTAAAATGTACACTTTCAAAGTAACCATAACCATTGTCACACAAAAGACAACACTTCTGACAAAAATTGAAAAAGATTTCCATGAATATTATTAAAGCATTGGTGACCCAGTGGTACCGACAGCGACTTACAAGTTGTAGGTCGT
Organism: Orthosia gracilis; assembly: GCA_947562075.1. Taxonomy (NCBI): domain Eukaryota; kingdom Metazoa; phylum Arthropoda; class Insecta; order Lepidoptera; family Noctuidae; genus Orthosia; species Orthosia gracilis. The sequence continues at coordinate 7,371,094 of OX387267.1, read as the reverse complement.
GGGTTCGAGCCCAAGCAGGCGTTTTACTTCGTGTAAATTATGTCATCACCACTGCTCTCAATACGATGAAGTAAAACATCGTGAGGAAGCCGGCATATCCTAGAACCAAAAATTCGAAGATATGTGACATCCACCAAACCGCACTGGGCCCGCGTGGTGGATAACGGCCCATTCGCTCTCACAGAGAGGAGGCATGTGTCCCAGCAGTAGGAACATTAATAGGCTGATGATGATGATCAATGTTATTATATAGAGTTGAAAAGTTTGACATTTTAAACGTTTCTGGACTACATTTTAGCTGTCATGGATCACTAGTGTTCTGCGGACCATAGGTTGGGAACCACTGGTTTAGACGATCTATGTGTGAGTGAGATGATTGTATGTGTGTGAGATGTGTGTCTATATAAATATTGTAATAGGGATAGCGGAATTGTAAGTGGGGCAGTGGACGCTGTGAATCGGGAGTAATGGATATAATTGGTGGTTGATAAAAATCAACCATCTCCTACACACACACACTTACACTCACAAACATTTGTCTTTATAATGTGATATTCACAGGCAGCACCTCATAATAATTTAATTATAAATTATACCTATAGTCATCACAATCTAAGAAGTCCGTTGACGTTTCTCATTTTACATGCCGCGATAACTTTCTACGTAAGAAATTAAAAAATCTAATTCATACTCCTAATTCATTCGCAAGCATCAAGTTTAATTATTATTTTGTATTTTTATAGCAGTGAAAACGGGCCTTTTATTGTTTGACAACTTTAGTGCTTATTTTTGTATCTTTAGTTAATTAATTTTTTGTAAGTTGGGTTTTTTGTTTTTTTTTATTTTTAGTAATGACCAAATAAGTTATGTGGTAACACATTATTTATTTTGTCATTAAAGTAACGCTTAGATAACTTAAATTTGTGCCAGAATAGTACCATAAAAATGTTATGATTTATATATTTTTGGAATGGTCTATTTAGTAACTTTAACTGGATACCATTTTGTTACGACAAAGAAAAAGAAATTGTAACTCCCCCTCTTTATTAACCCCCCCACCTCCCCAAATTATATAGCCTATTTCACTCTCATAATTGAGACGAGTCCAACGACAATCCCGCCTACCCCCATAGGAAAAGAACTTCAGTTGATATATGAATCTTTATCTAAAAAAATCTGTAGGAGCTTGAAAACCAAATTCTCCATGCTAGAAGTATCGAGTTATTTTTAAAGGTTTTTTTTTTTAAATACGGAGTTTGTCCCGACGCGAAATTATAAGAAGGAATCTGGCAATCTTCCTTCCTTCAAGCTTGTTGCCTCGCCTTTATGTCAGTGTTCTACATCTGATTGCGAATATGTACAATCTGCACATCATATCTTATGGGAGTGTATTCTTTGGCAGAATGAACGCAATACTATGTTGATTAATATACAGGCTGTATCAGGAGCTGTTTACTATACGGATCTTGTGGAAACTAGAACAAATTTCCGTGCGTTCAAGCGTTTTTGCCATACCTATTATTGGAATGAAATATAACAGCTTAATATAAATGCAAGTTTTATCAGTGGTGCTAGGCAACTGGGCTTATCCCAGTTGTAAACGATCCTTTGTGCCTATTGGTCTTGTTTGTTCTGTCTCCTGCTTGATATGGAGGGAAGTAGAAATTTGTATTTTTCCTACTCCTCCATTATTCTATTCTGATTAATTTCGTTGCGCGATCCAAGACAGTTAAATTCAGTCTCCGGGACTTCGTCGAGCTTCATTGCCTCAGCGCTTTTCTGGTGGTCGCCACTGTTGATTCTGGCTTTTAGGAGTTGCAGTGGTTTGGAAATAGTCCGGTGGGATTGTCCCAATAAAAAAACAAACTGGCAAACGGTAATAAGCTTGAACTAATTTTTAATATATATTTTTTTTATTTTTTTTTACATATGTATATTATTTGTAGACTAGAGTTAGGACTAAACTAAAATAAGAGTAAAATATTTAAAATTACGGGGCGTCAAAAAATTCATCCACATCGCTGTCAACAGGAAAAGTGCCCAGAAGGCTGGCAGCATTGCAACGTTGGATGGCAATACTGATTCTTTGGGCAAAAAAAAGGCCAGCCCTCTGGTCTGGTGAAGAGTCGACCAACCGTTTGGCGATATCCCGAAATAATAGGTGTGCACTCGGACCCCATGGCCCTAATGTTTCAACCCCAAACGGCTCAAACACATAATTACCAATTAAGTTGTTGTATTTGCGCCGTTTGAGGTTTTCAGCACCTGCAGCAGCCGCCCCAACGCAGCCCACCGTACTAGGAAGATGGGATGGTGCAAGGGTGTCGACGCAAGTTGCATCCCACACCAAAGACCTACCCAACTTCCATGGCATTATGGTCATACCATCAGGTCTCTTCCCATCAACGCGTGCCAGGCCATTGGGTTCTAAGACAGCTGGCACACCGGCGGTGGCAAAAGCACGACGGATGAGATCATTAATGCTAGCATGCCGCGCAATCCGACCTGCACTCTTACTGCATGAAAGACCATGGTGTCCGAGGCAGTCGACTGCTTCACCGCATTGACAGCGATGTGGAGCACCACAAGGAGCGCCCAATCGCAGGCATGTAGCGAGTCGGAAGGTTGTGTCACCTAGCATAGTGCCTATGTTAGGTGACGGTAGTAAAAATAAATAAATAAATGTTTAATATGAATAATTATATTCCTTACATCTAGTAGTATATCAGGTATATTACAATCCTTTGTTAACTATGCTTACGTTTCAAAACCTTCTAACTGTGTAAGACAGGGTTTCCAACTTTTGTTAAAGTGGGTCTTTTGTGTTTAAACTTGTAATTGTTCCATAGCAGGGCAAAAAGTTTTACGAAGAATGGAAGGAAGATTGATGACCACATTTGTAGAATGCCTTAGTAATTGTAGACCATTTAAAGTACAGATTTTAAACCAGGTGTCTGTGGCTTTTTTTTTATCCGACTGCTCAAAAAGGAGGAGGTTATTAATTCGAATGTATTTTACCTCAGAATTTTTTACAATGTGAACCGATTTTGATGATTCTATTTATTTTATTATTGAAAGCTGGTGCTTGTCATGTGGTCCCATTTAAATTTCATCAAGATCTGATGAAGAATTTCTGAGATATAGATTAGAACTCTTAAATAAAAGACGTAAAATCACTCGGGATAGCTGCAATCGCATGTCTGTTTATTGTTTACAACATTTCATAACATAACATCGCACTGGTACGCTCTAAAGGGGTACGCCAGATGTGAACAGTTCACCCTGGTATACTTTTATTGCACCGGTTTTGTTTAAGATCCAATCTATTCTGGCATCACTAGGTACAACCAAAAAGTGAAAAAAAAATCTTTTTACAAAAAAAATATAACCGACTTCCAAATAATAACACTACAAAGTGAAAAATAACTTCCATTTCGGAAGTCGGTGTCAAAAAACGAAGAAACGAAAACAGAAACACCCGACTGCCGAAATTGAAGTTGTTTTTCACCACTTCATACAGCCGACTTCCAAATAAAAAACACTACGTTTTTATTTGGGAGTCGGTTGTTTGTTTTGTAAAAAGTTTTTTTTATTATATATAGGTTCGCGCCTGACCAATATCTCATCACTCTTCTCTAATCACTCTTGACTTAAGACCCCGAGGTTGTAGCTCTCAGAAAAATCAGAGTCCGGGAGAGAATTCCACTCCTTAGGTCTACGCATAATGAAAGTATTTCCGAAACGTTAACTGCGAATATGGCTACATAATAACAGTTACAAGGGTCGATTTTCCAGGTTAAGCAACGCTTATTGAGGTTGATCCGTAGATGGGTGACCATTCACGATATGCAGAGACTCCTCCGTGCCTTGGAAAGCACACTAAGCCGTCTGTCGCTTAAAGATTTTTAATAGTCATAACGGGTAGTCAGAAGCTCAATATTCTGAAACCAGTCAGTTTGGAAAAGGCTATGCAGGTTAGATGTAGCGTAGACTTCATCAGTCAAGATCTTTATGTCTTTATATTCAACCAAACATCATCAGGTTTGAATCCGCAACTTAGTGCCAAACAGGCGAATGCCTCAACCATTGTACCATTTATTTATTTAAACTTCATGTACAAAGGTACAAAGGCAGACTTAACGCCTTAGGCATTCTGTACCAGTCAACCAAGGCGGTGAAGAGACAAGATGGCAGGTGCATAAGATTTGCGTTACCGAATGTTAAAAGTAATAACTTGGAAATAATATTGAACAAGGAGAAACTAGAAATCGTCGAAAACGCGGTTTTCCTGGGAATCACGCTCGACTCGAGGCTACAATGGGGTCCTCATTTGTCATCTCTGGCAGGACGGCTTAGTTCAGCAGCATATGCTGTCAGAAAAATCCGTCAATTTACTGATGTACATACCGCGAGGCTGGTCTATTTTAGTTACTTTCATAGTATCATGTCTTACGGTATTTTGCTATGGGGACGGGCTGCAGACAAAGAGTCTATTTTTATTCTGCAGAAAAGAGCTATCAGAGCCATATACAATCTTCGCAGGCGCGATTCTCTTAGGGAATTATTTAAAGATATCAACATCATGACGGTACCTTGTCAATACATTTATGAAAATATAATGTATGTCCGGAAAAATATTCATCTTTTTACTAAAATAAGTGCTAAGCACAATTTTAATACTAGAAATAAGGACAAGTTAGATCAACCTCGATTCAGGGTAGCTAAAGTAGCTAGCTCTTTTATGGGGTACTGTGTAAAATTTTATAATGAAATTCCACTAGAAATTCTCCAATTAAACGAGTCAAAATTTAAAACATGCATTAAACGCACACTATGTAGACAAGCATATTATAAATTGGAAGATTATCTCCTTGATAAAAATGCTTGGCTAAATGCCGGTCCTGCTCCACAGCCACATACATTTGTAGCTACAAATTAGTTTATATTGGAAGAGATGCTGCTGCCCTTTTCGTAGTGTTGTTTTCAGTGTTTTATTTTTATTTCATTTGTTTATTTCAATAGGACTTAGGATTCTTTACATGTTATATTTAGAAATAATAGCATTGTATAATGTAGAAGCACTTTTATTTTTCAAATTTGTGAATGTGAGGTACCATGGAGCATATTTATTAGGTTACAACTTTTTGTTTTTTTTTTTTATTTTGACATTGCGAGCATGGCAGTTGAGAGTTTGTCATGCTCACTCAAATGTCTCGCTGTTGGTGGCGCGTGTTATTGGGTCATTCGGTTCCCTTCAAAATGGTTGAGCTGAGTGGGGTTGATGCACGCGTCATGCTCGTGAACGGGTGCCGTCAGATGAGACTGGTCATCTCTTAGCTGCCAGTGGCTTAATTCAGTTCCTATCTTTTAATATTTTTTTTTATTATTATCTACATTGTGCTCACATAATGGAAGCAACAAGAAGTATGTAACCAAACATTATATGTAACACATATTATTTAAAAGAGTGTCCATGGAGTTTCTTGCACGTTCTTCTCCATAGAGATCTACTCCTTGGAACGTGCAACTTAGCTTCACTTGTTAGTTTGACTGACCGACATTTGACAATTCAAAAGTGCCTGTAATTGGTCTATTTGAAATAAACGTTTTTGATTTTGATTTTGCATAGCTTAATAATAAAAAGCCAGTAGTTATTATACTAAAATAAGTAAAATACATGTACATAAATATGAATACAATATATAAATATAATATATATATATATATTCATGAAATAACAGAAAAGAAGAAAGTGAGATCACTCTGCTAAATTGTGTTGAAAATAAATCCGCAATTTCCGCTTAAATGCTTACCGATTGGTGGCCGTCCTGATCTCAGAAGGAAGCGCATTCCAAAAAAGAATGGACTGGATATGAAAGGATGAGTGAACGAAATCAGTAGTATGATCACAACATTATTTTGATTAAAAGCATAAAAACAGTAAACATAAAAAGGCTGGCACATTTTTAGCGTCTCCATTTCCACGAGTACATTTCCAGCCAGTTTTACAGCACCATTTTTTATGACAGGTAAAATAAATGGAGGACGATTCTCAACCACTGTGAGTGACATTTGGACATATTCAAACGTCATATTTTATACGAGGAATATTGCCTTTGACAGAGTAGGACAGAATCGATCTGAAACTGGTGTCTTGAATGACGCTCTCAGGGTTTTCATGTTGTAATCGGTTTCAAGAACGCGCGGGTGTGTGCTTTGCTTGTTTTCATTGCCAAATATGTTTAATATTCCGACTACTCAATAGCATAAAACACGCAATGAATACTATGGCCGACGGTATGGTCTCAGTTATGCGGTCGGTCTACAACAAAAGACAGTCAGTGAACCCTTTGCCACACAATTCTGTCTTTGAAAGGGACTGCTATGCTTAGCAGTGAACAAAATAGCTTAGATAAATAAAAGCAAACTTAAATCTTACAATAAGCAAAAAAAGACTTGTCCATTTTTAGCAGTTCTATTTCTATGGGTATATTTCAAGGTAGTTTTCCAGCACCATTTTTATGACAGATAAAATAAAATAAGTACGATTCTCAATGACTGTGAGTGACATTTGGACGGTTCTAAACGTCATATTTTTATACGAAGAATATTGCCTTTGACTCTGTAGAACAGAACAGATCTGAATTTGATCTGTTGACTGACGCTCTAAGGAGTTTTTGTTTTGTTTTGTAAAATTCAACAATCTTTATAGAATTCCACTTAAAAGATACAGGTTTTTATTTTAATTAGTTATAATATTACCATCTGTACTGCAAGAAATAACGAAGGTAATTTACTTTCCAAGACAAAGCAAGCTGTTACATCTTAAATATGTAGAACAAAATAACCTGTATTTATATCTATAAATATGTCACTATATACTATCTATAAGTATATTGGACATATCTCATATCTTTTCGATTGTTGGTGAGCCTCATAAGGAAAAATAAAGTAAATAGGAATACAGCAGTGCTTTTTAGCGCTAGAAAAGACTTGGTCCATATTGACTTTGTGTTGGACGATGGAGCACGCTTACCTAGAATTTAAATAAAATGTAAATAAAAAAAGTTAAAAAATTCGACTGCTTAAGAAGCGAACTAAAAAGACTTAAATAAGAAGAAAATCATGCTGTGCAGTCAGAGGATACATATTCGCGAGCTGGCTGACCAAAGCCAGATGTATCCTCCGACTGCACAGCACGATTTTCGTTTTAGTTAACATTTTCGTTTCTTCATTATCATCATCATCATCATTTCAGCCGAAAGATGTCCACTGCTGGACATGGGCCTCCCCCAGGCGTCGCCACATTGACCGATCCCGTGCGTTTCGCATCCAGCGCCTTCCCGCAACCTTAACCAGGTCATCGGTCCACCTAGTGGGAGGCCTTCCAACGTATCGTCTTCCGGTTCGCGGTCGCCATTCCAGAACTTTTCGGCCCCATCGGCCATCCGTTCTTTGAGCAATGTGCCCTGTCCACTGCCACTTAAGTTTAGCAATTCTCCGGGCTATGTCGGTAACTTTAGTTCTCCTGCGGATATCATCATTTCTGACGTGATCACGCAAGGAAATTCCGAGCATAGCCCTCTCCATTGCCCTTTGGGTGACTTTCTGATAAGGCCCATTGTGAGCGACCATGTCTCGGTCCCATAGGTGATCACTGGCAACACACACTGGTCAAAGACTTTTGTCTTGAGACACTGCGGTAAATTGGACGAGAAGATACCACGCAACTTCCCGAACGCCGCCCAGCCGAGTCGGATTCGACGGTTGACCTCTTTCTCGAAGTTGGACCTACCCAACTGGATCGTTTGTCCCAGGTAGACATAATCGTCTACAACTTCGAGTGTAGAGTCTCCGATCTTGATAGGAGTGGGTGCTACATGGGCGTTCACCATGATCTTGGTTTTGTCCATGTTCATTTTAAGACCCACTCTTTCGGAAGTTTTACTGAGGTCATCGAGCATTTTACTGAGGCTTTCCATGGTCTCAGCCATGACCACTATGTCGTCGGCAAACCGAAGGTGAGTGATGTACTCGCCATTAACGTTGATGCCTAGGCCCCTCCAGTCCAGAACCTTGAATACATCCTCCAGCGCAGCAGTGAACAGTTTCGGAGAAATGGCGTCTCCCTGTCTCACGCCACGCAGGAGAAGGATTGGTTTCGAGGTCTGATCCTGAAAACGGACTGACGTGGTGGCGTTTTTGTACAAACACTTCAACACCTCAATGTACCGGTAGTCGATCTGGCACCGTTGGAGAGACTGCAGTACAGCCCAAGTTTCGATCGAATTGAAGGCTTTCTCGTAGTCCACAAACGCTAAACAGAGAGGCAGATTATACTCTTCGGTCTTCTGTATAACCTGCCGCAGCGTATGTATGTGGTCTACGGTGCTAAAGCCTTTTCGGAATCCGGCTTGTTCGGGAGGCTGGAAATCATCAAACCTGCGCGCGAGACGATTCGTGATGACTCTTGAAAACAACTTGTAGACATGGCTAAGAAGTGAGATGGGCCTATAGTTCTTCAGCCGGGCATTGTCGCCCTTCTTGAAGAAAAGTACCACCACACCCCTGCACCATGCCTGTGGCGTTTTGCCCTCGAGTATGACGGAATCAAACAGCTTCTGAAGGGCCTTAAGGACCGGTTTTCCACCCGCCTTCAGGAGTTCAGCCGTGATTCCGTCATCACCCGGCGCCTTGTTGTTTTTAAGCTGTTTCAGAGCCATCCTAATCTCGTACAGGTTGACATCCGGGATATCTTCGGTATAGTGACGGGTCAATCTAGCTCTTGGGTCGTTTGCTAGACTCGCAACGGGCTTGCTGACTGATGTGTACAACTGCCCATAGAATGTCTCGATCTCCCTCAGAAGCTCCGGTTTGGCGGATACGGTCCTGCCATCGTCGGTCTTCAGTTTCGTGAGCTGGCTCTGCCCAATAGCCAGATCCCTTGAAAAAACCTTGGAGTCTTTATTTCGCTCAATCGCGGTTTTAATACGCTCGGTATTAAAGCGGCGGAGATCTCTTTTCAAGGATTTAGAGAACTGTCTATTGAGCTGCCGGTATTTGCACGCCTCATCTGAAGACTGTAGGATCATCTCACGCCTCTCCTTCATAAGCTTGAGGGTAGAATCAGAGATCTTTTTGTTTCTATCTGTACGACGGGTCTTGAAAAACTTAGACCCGACCGTATGGACAGCTTCCACGAACCCGTCGCTATATTCGTCCACTGAGCTACCTAGGCACTCGAAACGATTCTGGAGTTCGAGCTGAAAGCTCTCGGAGTTTTGGACCTGGATCTGTGCTGGACGGAGCGTGGACTTCATGAGTCGAGACCTTTCAAGCTTAATATTAATGTTCAATGTGCCTCTTACCATGCGGTGATCGCTCCCGGTTTTTACCGAATTGATCACAGAGACATCATTGAACATTTGCTTCTTGGTTGACATGATGAAGTCAATCTCATTTTTTGTTGCACCATCGGGGCTCTGCCAGGTCCACTTCCTGTGTTCACGCTTTTTGAAGAAGGAGTTCATCATATAGAGGCCCTCCTTCTCCATAAAACCGGCCAGTAGGTGACCCCGGTGGTTCCGACGTCCAACTCCAAATTGCCCCACTTGCAGCTCATCCTCGTCTCGTTTGCCCAGTTTCGCGTTGAAGTCCCCCATGACAACGGTGAAGTGAGTTTTGAAACCATGCATGGCTCTGGAGATATCCTCATACATGGTCTCTACCTCGTCGTCGGGGTGTGCCGAGGTTGGGGCGTAGACCTGTATGACCTTCAGCGAATATCTTGAGGATATTCTGAGTATAAGGTACGCCACCCTGGTCGACACACTCTCGATCTTCACCACGTGGTTCACAAGGGACTTGTGGACGATAAACCCGACACCACCCTGGGACTGCCGGTCACCCTCTCGGAAATAGAGCAGGTTACCGGATTTGAGGATTATCGAGTCCTCCCCCTTTCTTCGGACTTCAGATAACCCTATAATACTCCATCGCAACCTGCTCAATTCCTCTTCGAGTTCGGTGAACTTCTCGTCGGTCCGAAGTGTGCGCGTGTTGTACGTTGCCAGGTCCAGTCGTCGGTGATTGTTGGGGTAGCCGGATCTCGTCCGGAGATTCTTTGCACCCCTTGCCATGCCGTAACCTCGACCGCTACCGTAGTCGAGGGTAGGCAGGCTGCCGGGTACTAGGGGCCATTTTTTATTTGTGCTTTTCATGGGGGGGGTTTTGCCAAAATCGCCACGCTTGGCATGCGGGTTGGCGATCGCAGTATGGTTGTTACAGAAGCACAGAGAACGCTGCTGCCCATTCTCTGGTTTGTCCCTTAGTCGCCTCTTACGACACCCACGGGAAGACATGGGATGGTGAAATTTTTAACGTCCGGCACCATACGGAACATTTCGTTTCTTATTAGGTACATTTAAACATGCAACTATAGTTTAGTTAGTTTTAGTTTATATTGTTAACATCACCTCTTAAAGCCTTTTATTTTGATACCCCACACGATGGGTTTGGAAAAACAAAAAAAAATATGGCAACCAAAAACGCCATTTTTCTATTTTCCAACTTTAATGTAGACAGTGACACGCGCAAGGTTAAGACGAATCGATTGACGTAAGAATCATCAAAATCGGCCAACAAGTTTGGTCTCTAAAACACCACATAGGAACAAACATACATACATAGACTGATAAACAAATTACCCTCCTTCGGCAGTCGGATAAAAAATGCCTATATAATTTTCCTAGTTACAGATTTAAAAAGCAATAATAATTACATTAGCCACACAACTTTGTAATAAAACAAAGCGACTATTAAAATCCATTACACCAGAAAGCCCTTCTTTCAACAGACTATGGCACAAACCTGTATCTGCCCGACCTCTCACATGACGTCATCAGTCAGAGCCCACTGACCATAGTTTTAGACGAGGGTCGACAGCACAGTAAGGGATGACAATACCCTTGTTACTGGCTTGGTTTGCGGGTTAAAAATATAACTTGCCTTGAAATATTTAATGTTGTGGAAAATAATTTTGGTGAGGATAAAAAGGGATTAACTTTTACTTCCTGGTATTATGTTTTTGTGAACGAATGAAAATATCATATCTTCATACAAAGATTTGTCAAAGAATAAATATTTTAATCGGTTAATCAAACATTAATATATTCAAATTTAATGTTTTTTTGGTTGTTACTCTTTCACGCCTTAACGGGTGAACGGATTTGGACGAAAATTGGCATATGGATAGACCAGAGCTTGGATTGGGACATAAATAAAACACTTTTCAGCGGGCATTAATAACATAATGATATGCATTAATAGAATAACGCTTTGCATTCATTCGTAGAGCTCGCTACACACCGTGCTACGGCGTAGCATACACGGCTACGGCGTAGCATGCACTGCTACGCCACGTACGCTAGTTGCTAAAAGTAACTCAAATAAGTAAGAACATTAATTCGTCTTCCAGTATAAAGAAATTTTCAGCACCTTATCTATTTTTGCGATGATCCTTTTTTCTTTCACCCTCAATCTGTCCAATAGTTCAAGGTAAATCCTGAATTTAAATAACACTCTCGGGAAACTTCAATTACCTTTCTTCCCGCTCATAAATATCAAACGGCTTCAATAGCGCGTTTAACGCAATTTATGGAAATGATAGCCAGTTCATTTTCAGTGCAATCGTAGCTTAGATGACAGTAAAAATATATGTGGCAGGCCGCAGGGGAATTTGTTTAAAAATTTTGTACTAAACGAAGGAGTAGGTAAATAATAGGGGTAGAGAATTTAGTTTACTTTTGTTTAAGTTTCATGTTACCAATAAGGGGTCTATTTATGAATCCAGATAGCCTGGCTTTTACAGAAAAATATCGTTTAGTAAGATACCAATAACAATTTGGATCTTAGCAATTAAGATCTCTACGCTCAGCATTCGCACTTATTCCTACTAAGCCAACTTACAAACAAACATAATATCACATCTTTATAGCAAATAGAAATATTGTTGGCCAAGCGTAGGTAGAAACTTCAGAACGCCACCTCTTACGCAGCTACAATCACATTACAATTATAATTAATTTTATTTTTACCCGACTTTACAAAAAGGAGGAGGTTCTATGTTCGACTCTGTTTGTTTTTTCATTTTTTGTATGTTCACCAATATCTCCGTCAATTTTAAACTGATTTTGAGCATTATTTGAAAGAGTACGTTCACGAATTGGTCTCATTTAAATTTGGTGAAGATCTGATGAAGAACTTCGGAGACATATACAACAGAACTCTTCAATAAATGACGGCCAATCTCTCGGGATTGTTGAAATCGCATGTTTGTTAATTTTTACACCCTTTAATAACATAACATCACGCCGGTACGCCCGATAGGGGTAAGCAGATATAAACAGTCCACACTCTAATTCCACCGGTAATGTTCAAGTTCCATGCTATTTGGGCAATCTATTCTGGCACTACTTTGGTCATTAAAGGTACACAGAGACCTTACTATAGAACTTGCCCATTATGCACTACAACTTAAAAGTGATAAATAAAAAATATTTTTACAAAAAAAACAGGCTTCCAAAAAACAATTCAAAGTGAAAAATAACTTCAATTTCGGCAAACGGTGTCATAAAACGAAGATACGCAAACAGGAACACCGACTTCCGTAATTGAAGTTATTTTTCACGTTGTAGTGTTTTCAGGAAGTCGGTTGTATTTTTGTACTAGACATATAATTACAGAGCGTCATTTTACATCAGCAGAAAAGTATTTTATAGAAGAAAACTAAGCCCCAGTTCATCCTCATTATTTCTTTAATCTCGAAACTCATATCAACCCACTCACAGGGACTCTGATCTCCCACGCTGAGTGTCCATCCAATGATAATTGTGCTAGTACTACCATAATTTGTACCTATGTGTGGGATTATTATCATACACTTTCAGTAGCGCTTGCAATCTGAATAGGAATTAGCAACAAACCAATTTACGCTTAAAATCCTCTCCAACTACCTTAGCCCTCAACTGTGGCGGCCATTTTGCGCGAAAACGCGCATCTGTGTCACTACTTCTGGAAGGTCTACATCTGTTTTATAAAAGTCGTTATAATTAAAAAAAACATTCAATAATTTCCAAAAGTTTTTATTCAAAGTCAAATGTACTTATTTCGACTAGGCCATTAAGCAGCACAGTCGAACGTTAATTATTAAAATTAACAAGTAATAAAAATTGATTCTACCGTGCATTCGGAAAAGTAGCTTGTTATGGAGAAGAACGCACAAGAAACTCCAAAATTAGTCTTTTAAAAAAAAAATAGCTTTTGCAATATTGTATTTACGTCGATCTTGCAAGTGTCGCTGCACACATTAAAATTGAAATATAGAAAAATGGCGGCTTTTGGGCGCCATATTGTGGGCCAATTTTTTTTCTGCCATGTTGCATTAAAGCCCATTGTGTGGGGTATCAAAAAAAAGGGTATGAAGCGGTGATTTCCAAATATATAACACTTGTATGTTTAAATGTACCTAATTCTAAAAAAAATGTTAACAAAAAAAAAAACAAAAGCCCGACTTTTGAGAAGCGAATTAAAAGTCGTAAACAAGAAGAAGGTCATACTATGCAGTGAGAGGATACATCTGATTTTGGTCAGCCAGCTCGCAAATATGTATTATTCTACTGCACAGCATGATTTTCTTCTTGATTACAACTTTTTAGTTCGCTTCTTAAGCAGTTGGGTTTTTTTATTTTTTTTATTACGATTTTATTTATCTTTGTTTTGTTTATCAATGTTTTCCTGTGAGGTTCATTCCCTTATATAAATATTACTAAATAAATACTTAACTGTCTTTTTATTTGTTTTTTTTTTTCGATTAACAAATTTCAACCAGGACAGTATTATTATGCTCAGTCTAAGTCACGCTTGTGATTACTAAAATAACGAGACAGTTACAAACAAACAAGGAAGTTACAATTAATTATATTAAAACACAGTGCTTATCTTTTGTTTTATCTTTGGCTTTGAGTATAATTAATTTCCGGGATTGATCTTATCAACAACACCATGTACTAACAGATTGTTGTTTTAAGGGTTCCGTACCCAAAGGGTCCAAACGGAGCCCTATTGCTGTCACTCACTTATCCGCTCGTCTGTCCGTCTATTAGTTTGTCTGTTACACAATTTTGTTCTGAAGTATTTTTTAACCTCCATTATTGAAAACGTAATCTAGCAAGTGTTACACCATTTTTGAATCCTTATTAAATGCGCCAATTTTTCATGTTACTTGCCAAACTAGCGTAGTACATTTTTTTTTCAGTACAGTCAGTTAAAGTTGGGCGAAATAGTAAATTTGAATAATTTTGTTTTGAAAAAGTTTAATTTTCTTCCAAGTAGGAGGAGTTGGCTTTGAATTTTAGGCAAAAATCTACACAAGCATTATTCAAGATTACATAATAATAAAAAATTAGATAAATTATGGGATTTGTAGCAATTGGAGTTAAAGAACCATTACAGGGATTGATTTTTTTAGTAAATTTTTAAAGTGAACATTATTTTTTAAAAACATGAGATAGATTTTTTTTCGTATTTTTCTGAGAACTGTTATAACTTGGTCTATCACCCATTTACGGCTTGACGTCGATTTCTGGGACACCCTGTATGTTACTCACAAATATCAACATATTGAAAATACAGATTTTGTATTTGGTACGGAACATTAAATGTGCGAACTCCGACACGCACGTGGCCATTTTTTTAATGTTATTTTTTGCTTACATACCGTAGCAATCACAAGTTTAGCTTTGTAGTTCTGCTTACCCCCATGGGCAAAGGCGTAAGTTTATGTATGTACCAGAATGCATGTACCATAACAATAGTTGCTTGCTCTATAAATGGGTTTTTTATTTTAGATAGGTCTATGGTAAAAACCGGGGTTACAGGGGTTGTTTGGATTACGACTTTTTTAGGGTTCCGTACTCGAAAGGTCCAAACGGAGTCCTATTACGAGTGACAACTCATGTGTCTGTCTGTCGTCTATTTTTATTTTTTTCTACTCCTTTTGATTATTTTCTGATTAATTTATTTGCGGGATTCAAGACAGTTAAATTCATTCGCCGGGACTTGGTCGAGCTTCATTGCCTCAGCGCTTTACTGGTGGTCGCCACTGTTGATTCTGGCTTTCAGGAGTTGCAGTGGTTTGGGAATAGTGCGGTGGGATTGTCGTCTATCTGTCTGTCCGTCGACTGTCACACAGGTTTAAAAGCATACGGTTGGAGCTACGGTCTTCAATTTTTCAAAGTATAAGCACTTGTTGACTCAAAGCCATACAAACTGTCAAGAAATATTTTTATTTAGTTATTATATTCTTTATTGTACACCACAAAAATATATACACATGACAAAAATCATAAAAGCAAGTGTACAATGGGCGGTCTTACCGCACAGGGCAATCTCTTACAAACAACCTTTAACAATGTTTAAAGGGGGCCCCCTTTAAACATTGTTAAAGGTTGTTTGTAAAACAGGAAAAGAAAGTGCAAAATAAAAATTAGGTATCTATACAACATACCCCATCTCCATTAGATTGGCTATGTTGTGTAGATAAATACTGTATTTTTATTTTAAATATTGGAAAACAAATAAATGAGAAGCCACCGGCTTTTTTACAAAAATTTGTTTCGAAGAATTTTTTTATTATAATTGTATTTTAAAAGTCGTGATAGCCCGGTGGTCAAGGCCTCGCCTCTCGTGCTAGGGGTCGTAATCCGGATTGAAGCAAGTCCACTGTAACTTTTTCAATTTATTTGTACTTTTTAAGGTTAACTTTGATATCACTGACATTGGCGAATGAACATATCTTGAGAAAACTTGGACCTGGTTAATCGAAGTCTGAAATCACCTAATGCCTTCTCTGTATCAGAAGAAGCCTTTGCTCTGCATTGATGACAATACCAGTGCAAGGCAAATATAAATAATTCAAGATTATAATAACACCAACCAGTAACAGCTCAGATTTGTATTCCTATCTTGCATTTCTAGTGTATAAGATCTCTTACATTAATGCGAGAACAATTACGGCCCCTACATTACAACTTTGCGCTGTTTCACTATGAAAGTTTTTAATTTATTGCATGCTGGTTATGCACATTACATTAACAACTAATCCTAAAAACAGGGTAAGAAGGATTCGAAATGGAATCCAGATTCCAGAGGTCTTAGTGAGAATTTTTACTCACGCTCAATCACGTTAACGTAAACGTCAATTTGACTAACATTAACATTATAAGCGGGATATTTACCATGTTTACTGTTTGTTTCGAGATTTCGATATTTCGGTGCTGTTGCAAGCACCTGTTGCGTGAAAGAGTAACAAACATACAAACACACACACTCACAAAATGTTGCCTTTATAAAACTAGTCGAACATTATCTCAAAGGAACATAATTATTCCCGGGATAGAAAAATATCCTATGTGCTATGCCTAACTGTAATATATCTCTGTGTCAAATTTCATCCAGATCCGTTCAGCCGTGCTGGTGTGATTGAGTTACAAACATACACACATCCATCCAAACTTTCGTATTTACAATACTAGTAAGATAGTATATACTAAGATTAGTGTGACATCGTATGATTTACGTTATGCAGTAAAAACGCTTTGTAGTCAAATGTGAAGTTCAGAAAAAGCTAAAGTTATAGCTCAGTCGTGAATAATCAAAAAGTTATAGCTCAGACGTGAATAACCAAAAAGTTATAGCTCAGCCGTGAATAACTAAAAAGCAAAAAATGCCAGTACATTTCAATCTTCCAAACAAATATTAGTACCACCCGCTACTATATGGCGCTACGTGTCAAAGCTGACGACGGCGAGCGTCGCGACGTCCAATTTTCAACATTCACGTCAAAAAAACGTAATGAACAAATCGGCAAGAACCGTATGTTATGAAAAATGGGCAAAAAATCCTTCCAAGTATTGATTTGACAGCATACCATGACGAAGAGACAAAAATAAAAAAACTAGGGCCGTATTGGAGCGCGAAGCCTGTTATTTTTGAAATATGTACCGGTATGGAGCGAGCAAACATGAGAACTTGTTGGTTGATTTTTATTGGATATTTCGACGTATGCTCATTTTGTAGTTTGTTACATTTGTCATTTTGTTGTTTGTTTGTTGTTGTTTCATTATGTAGTTCGTTTTTCAAAAGTTTTATTAATACGACTGAAAAAATGATGAATAAAATTGTGGATTTTAAGAGAGAAAAGAGTGGTAAAGATGGATTCTTTGAGGAATGATATGAAATCAAATGGAGTCAGCGATATCGTATCGGTTGACAGGACCAAATGAAAGAAGAAAACGTACAAACGCGAACCAACAGATTATAAAAAGAAAACTTTTGCCCAACAATATTGACCACTATCTCGCCTAATGTTAAGCGATGATGTGGTCTACGGGAAACACGATTGCCTAGAAGAAACCTATTCTCTCTAACTCTCACGTAAATACGAAAGTTTGGATGGATGTGTGTATGTTTGTAACTCAATCACACCAGCACGGCTGAACGGATCTGGATGAAATTTGACACAGAGATATATTACAGTTAGGCATAGCACATAGGATATTTTTTTATCCCGGGAATAATTATGTTCCTTTGAGATAATGTTCGACTAGTTTTATAAAGGCAACATTTTGTGAGTGTGTGTGTTTGTATGTTTGTTACTCTTTCACGCAACAGGTGCTTGCAACAGCACCGAAATATCGAAATCTCGAAACAAACAGTAAACATGGTAAATATCCCGCGTATAATGTTAATGTTAGTCAAATTGACGTTTACGTTAACGTGATTGAGCCTGAGTAAAAACTCTCACTAAGACCTCTGGAATCTGGATTCCATTTCGAATCCTTCTTACCCTGTTTTTAGGAGTAGTTGTTAATGTAATGTGCATAACCAGCATGCAATAAATTAAAAACTTTCATAGTGAAACAGCGCAAAGTTGTAATATAGGGGCCGTAATTGTTCTCGCATTAATGTAAGAGATCTTATACAATAGAAATGCAAGATAGGAATACAAATCTGAGCTGTTACTGGTTGGTGTTATTATAATCTTGAATTATTTATATTTGCCTTGCACTGGTATTGTCATCAATGCAGAGCAAATGCTTCTTCTGATACAGAGAAGGCATTAGGTGATTTCAGACTTCGATTAACTAGGTCCAAGTTTTCTCAAGATATGTTCATTCGCCAATGTCAGTGATATCAAAGTTAACCTTAAAAAGTACAAATAAATTGAAAAAGTTACAGTGGACTTGCTTCAATCCGGATTACGACCCCTAGCACGAGAGGCGAGGCCTTGACCACCGGGCTATCACGACTTTTAAAATACAATTATTACAATGTAAATTATTGATTTCTTGATCTAGTAGTGAATGTGGTACCTACCTTGATTTACTCCCTTTGTTGGGAAAAGCAGTCCTTAAAATAAGGAACCTTCGTCCATGCCCGAGAATATTTATTATTCATTATGGAAATATTTAATTTATCCTTAATTACTGACTGACGGAATTCCACTGCTGCACATATGGTTCCACCAAGCGTCGCCACACTGATCAGTCGTGTGCGTCTCGCATCCACCGGATTCCCGCAGCAACAATACGTATTTTAATATTATTATATTTATCACATCCTTTCATGCGGTCAAACCCTTTGCCTTGCCGAATTATCTTACGCAATGAGTTTGCCGGTCATCGGTCCACCTAGAGCAGGGGTTCCCAAACTTATTTTGTCTGCTTCCCACTTTGAGAATAAATTATTTTTTAGCGCCCCCATTTTTTCACCTACTTAAAAACCACTATAACTTCAAATTAAATTAATCAATTATTGTGAGCTATATTAGCGGAGATTAAACATTAATTCTAAACGAGACTTTTGATATAACTCGCAAGAGTTAATTTGAAACCTGAGCGCAGTAGGTAATACTAATTAGGCCTGCAGCACCGACAAGGGGGCGTTATCGCCCACTTTGGGCAAGGCTGACCTAGAGGGAGGCCTCAACATAGAGTTGTTTTTCCTTTAAAAAAAATTATAATACTAATCATACATTAAATATATATACGTTATGACATTGTAAGTATTCACACCTCATTTAACAAATTTACAAAAAAGACATGAAGTGCGAACACAAAAGCAGTAGGAATCTCTTTGAGTTTTCATTCAATACCAAACAAGATACGAGGCGTATTATTCCTCTCAAAATTTATGAACCTAGCCTCTTTTATATTAAAACGGGACAATGAAGGCATGCCTCAAAGTTAAACTTTGTAAGAAATATGTCTTTTCTTCTGTTCCGTGTAATTTATTCAAATTGAGTTCGTTAGACATGTAAAACATTTTGGTTCAATACTTTACTTTGCTTTTTGGTTAGGCGTGTTGAAGCAAGATGTTTTAATTTTTTTGGTGAAACATGAAACTTGTGAAGGGAAAAATATATGGGTAAATAATGTATTTTTTGCAAGGAACTTCGCCGGAATCTTCTAGTTTTAACGAGTCTGGGAGTAATTAAAACTTATCAAAAACATACCATATACAAAAATAAAAGTCTCGCAACTCAGTTCGTGATCGAATATAAACCAAGTCGGTTAATTTATTCAGTACTTTAAGTAGGCAACAAATTAACAAATTTGACCGACTCGTACATTAAAGGAATTATGACCTACTAGCCCACGCGGTTTCGCTCCCGTCATCTGGCTACCTACCTACCCTACATACATGAATGTTGCGTAACTTTAATCGCTTATGCAGCGCACGCAACGAAAGCTGTCAAAAGAAAATAATTTTCCCCCTTTATTCAACATTTTTCATTTATGCTCCGCTCATATTGGTCGTAGCGTGATGTTATATAGCTAATAACCTTCCTCGATAAATAGAGTATCCAACACAAAAAGAATTGTTCAATTTCAACCAGTAGTTCCTGAGATTAGCGCGTTCAAACAAACAAACAAACTCTTCAGCTTTATAATATACTAGCTTTTACCCGCGGCTTCCCTCGCAGTGAAAGTTTTTTTTTTTAATAAATAGTATTCTATGTTACTTCTAAAACCTCCAAGAATATATGTACAAAGTTACATGATGATCGGTTCAGTAGTTGTGACGTGAAAGCGTAACAAACAAACTTACACTCACATTTATAATATTAGTATGATAGTATAGGTTATGAAAAGTCAAACAAAACTGTATCTTAAAAAATTCCTAAAATCACATACACTGTTATGAACAGCTTTTTTAGAAATTAAGCGATGATCTATATAAAACCATTCTGTAACTACAAAACATGGAATAAAAAAATTATGGAAATCCAAACTTCAAGTGTAGCCGCTCCTTGAACACATAAAATCTTGACCGCGCTTAACAATGTACTCCAGATTTATACCTCCATAAAACACTTGAGCCACAATTTGAACTCGGGTGAAAATAACTTACGTCGCCTTGCATTTATAATAATTTGTAACTTATGACATAGTAGTGCTATACTGTAAAGTTCACAGATCACCTCATTCAAGTGAGCGCACAAAATTCGAAAGCGAACTCATTTGTTTTTAAAGTAAATCATCGCGGATTAACTACGAGACACCGTTCGAATTTTGAAGTTACATATTGAGAATTCATACTAACTGACATTTGGAGAAGTAAGTCACCATGAGAAACTGGATAAGTCAGCGTTAAGTTGCTAAAATAAATTACGTTATATTTGTGCAAACTAAGTATTTATACTCAAAAAATCAAAAATCTATGGCATTTTCATGATGGTATTAAATTAATATACAATTATCATATTATTAATGCGTAGATGTAAGTAATTTTGAGTGTTAAAAGTAATACTAACTTTACTTTAACTATTATGGAGCATGTAAAGTCTAACTATAAGGTTAATTTTTATCAAACATGTATAGTAAAGCATAACCCTCTTGAAAAGTGAATTGAGGGTATGAATCAACTAATTGAATCAGCCGTTAGATTAAACAAATAAATAATAGAGATCCGTTTAAAATAATGGAGCTAAAAAAAACAAGTGTTCCATCGAACGATCCGCAAGGAAAGGAGCCGGGTGCGCCGATCTGCCAAGCGAGCCAGTGTCCTCCCCACCACGAACAGCGGGCATCCGATGTTGACGTCGCGGCTAGGTAGGTGGCGCTTGTAGTTCCGGACGCCAATAACAGATGGCGCTCGCTCCACGAAGTTGCCAACACATGCGTTATTGAAATGACATGTGGCAATTTGGCATTTCAACAATCCCGATACAATATGACTTTTTTATAGTCCCTGAGTTTGTTTAGATACTTTCGTTGGTATAATGTAACTTGTCTAGAGCCTCTAGAGTCATTTTCACGCCAGAACAGTTGCTCAACTTGTATCAAGGGCAAGTTCGATAATGCATGGAGTATTGTTCTCATCTCTGGAACGGGTCTGCCAAATATCAGCTTGATGCACTAGAGTCGATAGAAAAGCGGGCCAAGAGGCTCATCGCCAATATGATCAAGTCATAGCTCCAGAACCTTGAACATCGTCGCCAAGTTGTCACCTTGTCGGTTTATTATCAGTTATATTTCGGAGAGTGTGCGATGGAAGTGCATGATCCAATTCCGCCTAGCCAGTTTCTTCATCGGAATTCCAGATGTACGGCGATGCGCCATCTGTACATGGTGGACATCCCACCCATACGCAATAAACGTTTTGGGAATACTTTTATTATGCGTACAGCTAAGGAGTGGAATTCTCTGCCGGAGTCTGTGTTTCCCGATAGCTACAATCTAGGAGTCTTTAAGTCAAGAGTGAATAGGTTATTTTTAGGCGAGGGTGCTTCACCGTCGACCACATCATCGTTTACCATCAGATGAGATAGTGGTCAAGCGCGAGCCTATAAGCTATAAAAAAAAATCAAAGATCGCCTCAATAGTTCCTATCTTTCCCATTTAGTAATTATATTGAACTTTTTCATATATAATGTATTTCAAATCAATACCTTTATACCGCCGGAAGGCAATAATGAATAAATTACATTGCTCGACAAGGAAACATGCCTCTTTGCTGGTTCAATAAATGTTAATAAGGCACACAAAGTTTGAGAACCGATACGGGCGACTACGTATAGTTTAGAATCTCTGATAGTGTTATGTAATGAGTTTAAAAGTAGTCTTACATGGATTTTATGGGTGAGCATTTTAATGTATCTTTTTGAAGTTATTTCGGATAAGAATTTTGGACTTTAGAGAAGTGACGCCACTTAACCTTATTGATCTATCGCTGTCCATTTTAAGACATTATAAATTTTGAAAGTAACTCTGTCCGTCTGTTTGTAACCTTTTCACTTAACAATACACTAGATGCCCGGACAGCGCTTCAAAAACGGGCTGAAAAATATGGCCACAAATACGGTTGTGGTCTTATTTCAAATTAGTATGATCCAATCATAGCCAAAATTAAGACGTTAAAAATGACGCAATATGCGTTTAAAAATTGTGCAAATAACCACCATAACACGTTGATTTTGGAAAGATATCTTTCCTTCGGTAAGTTTATTTCATTAAGTGTTTTTCATAAAGTAAAAACCGAATTAAATAGTAAATATGAATCAATTACCAAATGTTTTGATTGTTTGAACAACGTTTGTGTCGAAAATGCGAACGTGCCAACTATTCTAACAAACATCGACTTTTCTTGTAATTTAAACTTTAAAACATGCGTGTAAGACTAAATTTGTTTTGATGAGCAGCGAAGCAAGCTTATATTTCTTTTATTGCTTTTTGTACAATTTTGTGAATGCAACTTTTGCATGTAAGGTTGAATTTTCATTAATGTATATTTATTTCAACTAGAATTCTTAGAATTGCCTAACACAATTGGCATCTGTTTTAAAGAAAAGTTTTGTATGGGATTGTTTATCTTGTGTATTATTGATCGAAGCCTTTTCACGTCTTAACGCCTAAACGAATTTGAATGAAACCTGGCACGAGCCTACAGCACGACATGGTCTTACTCACTCTTGACTTAAAGACCTTTAGATTGTATCTATCGAGAAACTCAGACTCCGGCAGGGAATTCCACTCCTTAGCTGTACGCATAATAAAAGGATTCTCAAAACCTTTAGTGCGTATGGGTGGGATGTCCACCATGTACAGATGGCGCATCGCCGTACGTCTGGTAGTCCGATGATGAAACGGGCTAGGCGGAATTAGATCATGCAATTCCATCGCACGTTTCCAATGATATGAACCCATATGTTCTGAATATGTCTAAGCCGCTGGCAAGGCTAGTGATAAGTAAGTAAGCAAAGTATTTCCGTGGATAGGTTCATTACATACCTAAACTCTTCCGTACTCGGCATACACGTAAAGCCGTTGGTTCCGGTTTTCATTTGTAGATCTTGGACAATGGTTACGTTTAGTCAGAAGCCACAAAATCTAACACAAGTCTTGCTATTTATCATGTTCTGCCTAATTACTGGTTTGTGGAGCTCAGATAGGCAGTCATACATACATACATAAACTCACGCCTTTTTCCCATGAAAGAAATCACAGAATGCCACCTGCTACGATCCTTACATACTTCTTTTGCTTCACCCACATTCATACATCTAGTCATACACACACGCCGGTTATGAGTACTGCGCACCTGACCTTTCTGAAGAACTTCCCCAATAAGATCTATGTTTGTCTTTCTAGGGCGTCCCCTCCCGGCGTTTCCATTCACATCTGCCTTGTAAATGTCTTTCGTTAGTCGCCTTTCATTCATCCTCTCAACATGGCCAAACCATCTTAACATACTCTTTTCAATTTTAGTCACTACATCTTCTTTTAAACCACAACGTTGTGTTATTACATCATTTCTCAATCTATAATTTAAAGTTACACCACACATACTTCGCAAGGAACGCATTTCTACTGCATTAAACCTACTTCCATACGTGTAGGCACCAACAAGCTGTTGTGAACGGCGAGATATGCCTCCGGTCAGACAGGAAGCCGTCCAAACATAGTCCAGAAAAGGTCAGGATGATTGATTATATTAGAATAACAATAGACAGTGGAAGATAAATTTTGGGAATAGGTCTTGTAAGCGGTCTAGTACCAATTGAAAAAGATTGGGTGTTAAATATGCAAATGTTACAAAAAGGAGGGTAGGAACGAATTCATTGGACGTTTTTTGGACACGAGGATCGTTGTAAGGGAATGTGCTGTTTTATTCTAGTTTTTTTATAATGTTTGGTGCAAGTGATGAGATATCACACTAATATTTACGAAAGTTACGTGCTTCACCGTCGACCACATCATCGCTTACCATCAGGTGAGATAGTGGTCAAGCGCGAGCCTATTGACAATAAAAAAAATAAAAATAAAAGTTCGGGAGTGTGTGTGTGTGTGTGTTTGTTACTTCTTCACACTCAAACGGCTGTACGGATCTGGATAAAATTTGGCACAGAGATAGATTGTAGTCTGGAATAGAACATATTTTTATCCCGGGAATATGTTTCCTTGTGATAACTACTATAGGGCTCCGCTTTATATTTGCTAACAATTTACTACGAGTATGTAAACTTTGGCCTGGCGGTTGATAGGGCTATAGTTGTTTTTTTGTGGTAAATAATATTTACCAAAAAAATATGTTTCTTCCTTTTATCCATGTTAGTGATGGTCTCAGGTTCAGTTGTTAGTGATAGTCTCGGGTATCAGTTGACGAAGAGTTGGATCTGTCGTGTGATACCTTTGTTGGCCTTCCGCGTCGCCTAGGTTGTAACACAAACCCTCGGGTCACCCAGATCTTACACAGATTTTCTGAGCAAACCAGAAGCTTTAATTAATTTCTGGAGGGAGATGGGCTGTTTGGAATAACCATCAGACGGCCGCCATGGCCCACGCAAAATGGTCCACCTGAAGGACTAAGTGCACAAACCAAACCCTCTAACATAGACCATAGATCTTTCACGTTCGTACCCGTAAGGCGGCACGGATTTGACATTTGGTCATTATATCAGCCGAAAGACGTCCTATTTTTTTTTTTTTTTTTTTCGTGTTGGAAAATCCTCATTGGATGTCCTCCGCCCTGGGGAGGGGCGGAGGGGTCTGTCAGACTTATACTGACTAAAAACCACCCCGGTGTTCCATCTCACACCTACGCCGGGGGTCGCGGGAACAATGATACTTCCGCAACCCCCGGCTAGTGCCGGCCCGCCTCCGGGCCTCAATCTCGGGTTGGGGGGAGTGAGGTGTTTAACTCCCCCCGCAACGTCTAAGAGGGGCGCGCGTGGAACACTACGCGCCACCACCTCGGGTCTGATGAGTGGGGGACGACGGACGTCCCCGAGTCCGCCGCCCCTGGACCCTTTTAGGGGGGCCGGAAGAGGGCGTTGTCCGCCCTCCGCCGACGCCCGGCGCGTCTGCTGCGGTTCGGGTGAGTAGATGAAATCTCCCTCTCCCTCTCCGCAGCCTCCTTCTGCGAGACGACTGTTTCGCAGAAGGATACCACCGCGTCCCAGGACTCCTCGCTGCCGACTATAGACTCGACTACGGCCGGCAACGACAGGTCACTGCCTACTTTAGAGATAAGGGCACGGCGTGGCTCCTCCCAAGCGGCACACTCTGCCAGCGTATGCCGCGCCGTGTCCTCCCGGCAGTCGACGCAGTGGTGACACCGGGCGTCCGGCTCCCTGTTTATGCGACACAGGTACTTCCCGAAGCAATCATGCCCCGAGAGCACCTGCGTCATCTGAAACGACAGGGAGCCGTGCCTCCTCCCAAGCCAGCGCTCGAGCACTGGCCGGATCGCCTCGATGGTAATGAGGCCGGCGGTAGGGCGTGTAAGTCTGTTCCGCCATTCCGCCACCAAGACCTCGCGAAGCTGAGACTGACGGAACAGCATATGTCGCTGCATCAGCCCCTCACCCAGCGCCCGCGCTTCCTCGCGCCACCGATACTGTGACGCGAGTACCTTCGCCTCCAGGTCCCAGGGTGGAGATCCAGCCAGTGCACAAGCCGCCTCGTAGGAGATCGTGCGATACCCCCTGATGACTCTGACGGCCATCGTTCTCTGCGGCTTTTGCAGAGAGCGAAGACGTCCTCCCCCAAGCGTCGTCACATTGACCGGTCCCGTGCATCCCGCATCCAGCGGATGCCCGCAACCTTCACCAGAACATCGGTCCACCTGGTGGGAGGCCTTCCAACGCAGCGTCTTCCGGTTCGTGTTCGCCACTTCAGAACTTTTCTGCCCCATTGGCCATCCGTTCTGCGAGCAATGTGTCCTTTCCACTGCCACTTAAGTTTCGCAATTCTTCGGGCTATGTCGGTAACCCTGGTTTTCTTATAGATCTCTGATTCGATCACACAAGGACATTCCGAGCATGGCCCGCTCCATTGCCTTTTGTGTGACTGTAACCTTTCTGATGAGGCCCATTGTGAGCGACCACGTCTCAGAGCCATAGGCTCACACTGGCAATAAACACTGTTCATAAACTTTCGTCTTGAGACACTGTGGTAAGTTGGACGAGAAGATACCGCGAAACTTTCCGAACACTGCCCAGCCGAGTTGGATTCGATGTTTGACCACTTTTTCGAAGTTGGCCCTACCCAACTGGATCATTTCAGTTCACAGCACAAACATAAAAAATTACTTTGTAGGACGTTCTTTCTGTTACTTACACCTGAGTAAAAGTTTCCAAATTAAATCTTCAGATATGTATCACTGAACGCGGTAAACTATCGGCTTGAAATTATTACTTCAGAAAATCATATATTTTTTTATTTCGCCCGTTCACTCCTATAACTTGCACCACAACCACTCACTTTGAACTCGCCCTCATAAGATCCACAAATTGCCTCATCCATCTCCTACATTGTCTTATTTTAAGCGTATTAAGGATATACTCCCTTCTGTCAGCCTTTTTATTAGGGTGCTTTACTTATTGAGAGTTTTGTTGATTGGGTATAAGAAGAAAGGGTTTTTATTTGACCTTCATAATATCATTTTATTCTTGATTCGACAATTCAGTTTAGTAAGGGAAATCTTTTTATTCGACTAACGAAGGAGAATAATGTGTTTATCAGTCTATGTATGTATGTTTGTTCCTATGTGGCGTTCTAGAGACCAAACGCGTTAGCCAATTTTGATGCTTCTCACGTCAATCGATTCGTCTTAAACTTGCGAATGTCAATGGCTACATTTAAATTGGAAAATAGAAAAATGGCGGATTTTGGGCACCATATTGTGGGGGCCCAATTATTTTTTTTGTTTCCTTTCCCATCGTGTGGGGTATCAAATTAAGGGGTTTGAGAAGTGATTTCAAAAATATATAATACTTATATGTTTAAATGTATCTGATTCGATAAAAATAATGTTAACTAAAAAGTTATAAAAACAAAAGTTACCTAATTCAAAATATCAAAAAACCCGACTGCCTAAGAAGCGAACTAAAAATACGTAAGCAAGAAGAAAATCATGATGTATAGTCGGAGGATACATCTGGTTTTGGTCAGCCAGCACCCGAATATTTCCTCCGACTGCTTATGTTTTTCTTCTTCTTAACTTCTTTTTAGTTCGTTCTTTAAGCAGTCGGGTTTTTTTTATTTTTGAATTATTTTTTTTTTAATTCGTTTATTAAGAAAATATTCTGTCACGAATAATTCGATGACATAAAGAATTTGGACTTATTTATTTACTCAATTCAGCTGAAAGACGTCCACGACGTAGGCCTCCCCGCACGCTGAACCACATTGACGTGTCCTGAGCTTCTCATATCGGCGGATTCCCGTGACCTTCACAAGACCATTGGTCCACTTTGAAGGCCTTCCGACTACATACCTCATAACGATTTATTATAGGCACAGTAAAAATAAAAAAAACTAGATTATTTACTCAAATTGAATTTTTTTAAAGTTATATCAGATTAAACGTTTTCAAAGTCACTATGTCTGATATAATAGGAGCATTTTTCCTATAACTAACCGCAAATTTAATTACTTACCTGAAAAGGTTAAGTCAGTTTATTAGTACCCCACAGCTGGACAAAGATCAGGATTTAACGAGCATTGATAACTCCCATTGGCTTTTAGCGATTTATTTCATAGCAACTTATCGTTCATTCTTGGTTGCACTGTATTAAATTAACTAAAAAAGCTAAAAACTATTTAACAAAAAATTAGACCGACTTCCAAAAAAAAAACACTACAAAGCGAAAACTAACTTTCGTCTCCGAAGTCGGTTTCTTTGGCCTATTGTTTTTCGACACTGACTTAGGCAAAGAAAGTTATTTTTCGCTTTGTAGTGTTTTTTTTAAGTTTAATTTTTCTCTTTTTAGTTTTGTTGCTTTAAATTTCCATGAAAAATGATTCTTAGCCAAAGTAAATCTCATGACGACTACAATAAGCCCTAACCACCCATCGATTTATTTCGGAGTTTCAGTGCCTATCTCCCTGCTTCATCATCAGATCAGTTCGATGGTACCATTTTCATCAGTACCATCTATTTATAAGTATTGGCTTCATCATAGTCGTTTAACTATTCGAGATATCTTATACCCGTGACATACTTATCTTTAAGGAGTTCCAGTGGCCATCTGTGGTCTTCTTTATCAGTTCCGCTTCACCAAAGGATAACTTCTGAGTGTAAATGGCTGCATTGTTGATGAAATATCAAAATCGCTATATTAATAATATTTGAGGATTGCCCTCAATTTCCATGGGATGCCATCACCAGCTTCTGGCATGGTGACAATGGGACTACCTCTAAAGTATACACTTTCGAACAAAAAAATAATTAAAAAAATCGGTCCACAATTTACGGAGAAATCGGTGATCATGCATAAAAAAAACCTACATACAGTCGAACATAGAACGTCCTCCTTTTTGGGCAGTTGGTTAAGAATAAATGAAGATCAATATCGTTACCTTCTTCTGTTTAAAAGATCTTGTTGAGATTAAGACAAAGAGACAAAAGATAAGGTAAGAACAAAATAAACAGATAAAATAGTACATTGACAAGACAATCTTGAATTTCTCCCCTTTCGGTTGGCAGGCTTGAAATTCGACAAATATTTGTACAATTTTGTTACTCTCTCGGCCTTAGGGAAAATTTCTAGATACAAACAGTAAAATTGAGGAGCAAAGATACCATGAAACATTAATGGTTGTCTCTGGTGAGAAATCTTGCACGGATCCTTACTGATTTTAAAGATTTTATTTAGTTCGTTTAAGGTTGTTAAACCAACCAGATGAAATAAACGTTTGGGGTTGTATTCAATTGAAAAAATCACCTTTTTAACCGACTTATCAAAAAGGAGGAGGTTCTATAATCGACTTCATGTACGTTTTTTTTTTTTATGTATGTTCACCGATATCTCCGATTTTGTTTTTTTTTTTGTTTGAAAGAAAATGTTTCGAAATTGGTCCCATTTTAATTTGATGAAGATCTAATGAAGAACTTCGAAGATATACGACAGAACTCAAAATGGTACCTACGAAAGACACCGACTTCCAAAAATAAAGTTATTTTTCACGTTGTAGTTTTTTTATTTGGAACTCGGTACAAAAATTACAACCGACTTCCAAACAAAAACACTACAAAGTGAAAAATAACTTCAATTTCGGAAGTCGGTGTCAAAAAATGAAGAAACGTAAACAGGAACACCGACTTCCGAAATTGAAGTTATTTTTCACTTTGTAGTGTTTTTGTTTGGAAGTCGGTTGTAATTTTTTGTAAAAAAGTTTTTTTTATAAATACTACCGATTTTGTTCCTAAAACTAAACTTGTATTGAGTTACAAAATATTGTAAGCATGTTCGTTTTAACACCTTGTATGGCTTGGGTACACAAAGTTGTCTTCACAATATTAAAATGTACCATTGTTTTCTATTTTATCTCGTTATTTTATATCTCATCAGGCAATCAAGATTTTCGCATAGTTGCGTGGTTGTGAACCCCTGACGGAAAAATACGGGTGTTATAATTTGACGTGAGTACCTGTGTGTTTGTGTATTAGTGACTATGTGTATTTGTGTGAAACCAACGCTCACCAACAGGTGAGATGGTGTTCAAGCGCGAGCCTATAATAAATTTAAAAACAACATCTGTCTGTGGCATCATAGCTCCTAAACGGATGAACCGACTTTAATTTAGTTTATTGTTGTTTAAATCAAATCAAATCATAGGTTATAATTACATTACTTAAAAATTAAGTAGTGCGCTATGTTTTGCCAATTGACATACAAATTATAAAAAAAAAACTTTTTTACAAAAATTACAACCGACTTCCAAACAAAAACACTACAAAGTGAAAAATAACTTCAATTTCGGAAGTCGGTGTTCCTGTTTACGTTTCTTCATTTTTTGACACCGACTTCCGAAATTGAAGTTATTTTTCACTTTGTAGTGTTTTTGTTTGGAAGTCGGTTGTAATTTTTGTAAAAAAGTTTTTTTATTTTTCACTTTTTAGTTGTGGTACATAATGGACCAGTTCTATAGGCTAGGTCCCTACGCATATAGTGCCCAAAGTGAAGCTAGAATAGATTAACCCAATAACATGAAACTTAAACGAAACCAGTGCAATGAGAGTATACCAGGGTGAACTGTTCACACCTGCGTACCCCTTAAGAACGTACCAGTGTGATGTTATGTTATGAAATGGTGTAAACAATAAACAGACATGCGATTGGATCTATCCAGAGTGATTTGCCGTCATTTATTGAAGAGTTCTGATGTATTTCTCCGAAGTTCTTCATCAGATCTTGATGAAAATTAAATGGGACCACATGACAAGCACCCGCTTTCAAATTAAAAAAGAATCATCAAAATCGGTTCGCCCAATAAAAAGTTCTGAGGTAACAAACATAAAAATACAGTCGAATTGAAAACCTCCTTCTTTTTGCGAAGTCGGTTAAAAAGAAATGCGATTATACGTATGGGTACTGTTAATTAAAATATAAATTTTAATTTAAAATATAATAATTACGTATTTGATTGAGTTCCTGATTGTATTAACACATGCATGCAAGTTAAATTTTATTATTCACAATCAATTTCATTTCATGTCAAAATTTTGAAATCGAAAAAAAAAAAAAAATTATCTCAGCAATATATAGTTAAAGGGTTGTTTGAAATATGTTTGATGAAAATCAGTTCATCCTTTCAAAAGTTAAAGACGTTTTACTATTTGAATCAGGGTTTTTTCGCAAAGTATCGTGACACAATTACGTGTTATATAGATTGTCGATCGAAGCGTGTCTACTACTAGATAAATTATGTAGCATGAAATAAAAACGTAGGGTTATTTTTTTAATTTACCTTGTTGATCCATAGTTACAGACACAAAAATCTGCGTGCAATCAAGAATGCAGAAAACCTCGAACGGCGCAAATATAACAACCTTATTGGAAGTTATATGTTTGAGTCGTTTGGGGTTGAAACATTAGGTCCATGGGGTCCGAGTGCGCATCGAATTTTTCGAGAAATTAGCACAAAGCTCGTCGACTATTCACGTGACCAGAGGACTGGCCTTTTCTTCGGCCAGAGAATCAGCATTGCTATCCACCGTGGCAATGCTGCCAGCGTTCTGGGCACGTTTCCCATTGACTTCGATATGGACAAATTTTTTGATGCACAATGAGCTCTTTTCCGTCTCCCTTTTGTATTTGTATATAGGTTTGTTTTTATTTTAGAATATTTAATTGTATATTAATAAAGGTTTATATTGTTGATCAAGAATTAAATTATTATTTTAGCACAAATTATGATCCAGTGCAAACGATTCTATGTAACAACTCTACAACGATATTTTGATACACCAACCAATGCAAGAAAAGAATCAAGAATCATAATGCAAATATTTTGTTGTTTCATATCCAAACTACTGCTCTCATTATTCAAAATCTTATGACCCATACAGAAAATCTTCACTTCTTTATTTGCCAAGAATCGCACATTTTCGACGGCTTGTGTTTAAACACCGCCCAAAAAAGTACCTATTTTACTACCAAAAAAATTCTAAACGGTTACCAAAATGGATAAATGGTCACCAAATAACGTTTCCTAAAATATTATGAAATAAATCCATTTTTTCGTATTATTGACTGCCAAAAAAATATATGGACGCCTTTAAAGTCGACGGAGCCCCGCTGCGCGGGGCTCCTATTTCCGTCCGCAGGGTCTAAAGTAACCTAACACGAACGAGATGACGGGAGCCGAAGTGAGCGAGCAAAGCGAGCGAACCTAACCTGTCCGTGTCGGGGTGCCCTAAGCTCCTGAGCTCGCTTCGCTCGCTCTTGGACTAATTCGTTAAAAACACGAATACACCCGGTATATTAATCTTTGAGTTGGATAGAATTTGGTGACCGTTGATCCATTTTGGGAACCAATTATTTTATTTGGTGCCTAAGCTTAGAGTCTTAAAAATATTTTTGATGACCGTCTAAATTATACCCATTTTCGACATGAAACTGCCTCAGCAATAAATATGGAAAATCGCACTGACAAGCAAGCAACACAAGGCAACTACCGACTATCATATCGCAAACAAATTGTGTAAAGACTCTTGGGAATATAAATTCGATCCTTTTGTTATCCCTCTGTAAGCAGATTTGTTACAGAGGCTAGGGTTCGCAAAGCTATGAAAGCCAAAAGTGCTTTTCTCTACAGTTCACTTGTAACCAGTCAGAGTCCACACAATTTGAAAGCGAGCTCATTTGTTTTTTAAAGTAGATCATCGCTCGGCTTCACGAGATACCGTTCGAAATTTGAAGTGATGTTTCAATTCACAATGTATTTATTTATTGATTGTACATTGCCCCATTTTTGTAGTGATCATAATGCTCAGGTAAGACGAAAATGTGGGTGTATTAATGTCACCTCTGCCCCAACCCTGAGGGGAATACAACTGTGATGTTATGATTGATTTTGAACTTGTTGTTATTTCATTAAGAATACTTGGAGAAACACTTCCTCATCTAAAAGATTATATAAACTTGACGAGATTAAGTTTCTTAGAGGATTTAGAGATGCACTAAAAGGGTTTATCGAAACTTGACTCCTGAGCGGGGAGTAAAATTAGATAATAGGGGTTGAAGTTTGAATGTTAATTAAGTCGTAGATATTCTCCAATGATAACGCGGTACTGGCTGTGCACCCGCTCGATGCCAAAATATCAATATTAAACCTCCTTTTGAACAGTTTTGTTTGCAAAATATTATTTGATTTAAATATGCTATGTCAGTTATGACTGAATTTTGCCATCAATTTTTCTGAGTAAAATATTTTTAAACATCCAAGTCGTTTTGGAGGTGTTTCCAAAAGTAGCGAAAAAATATCGTGCCGTTAATTATTTTTTTAAAGCAACACTATTAGTTACACGAAAAAACCCTGTTTGAAAAATAATGTGCATGAATCAATAATAAATATTTTTTCTTTCTTTAGAAAGTAACCGTTTTACGGCACTAAAGCGGTGGAAGGCCTTTAAGGCTCATATATGCCCCAATGTTAACGCGGTACGGCTGTGTGCCCGCTCGGAGCCAGAATATCAATATTTTACAGATGATTACAAAAGATTTTTTGATTTACATATCCTATGTAGGTTAAGAAAAA
Source organism: Orthosia gracilis (assembly GCA_947562075.1). Taxonomy (NCBI): domain Eukaryota; kingdom Metazoa; phylum Arthropoda; class Insecta; order Lepidoptera; family Noctuidae; genus Orthosia; species Orthosia gracilis. Next base: position 7,337,486 of record OX387267.1, on the reverse strand, counting down.
AATCTAAGTATAAATTTTTCTGTGTAAAAATATTTTAATCATCCAAGTCGTTTTGGAGGAGTATGCAAAAGAAGCGAAAAATATCGTGTTGTTCGTTAATTATTTATTTAAAGCAAAGGAATACCTTAAAGAGAGGCTACCTTAAAGAGAACATAAACATGCTTTTTTCGTATGAATAATAATTCATACGAAAAAAGCATGTTTATGTTACAAATAATGCGCAAGAATCTTCGAACCTTCAAAAAAAATCAAGATTTTTTTTTCAAACCTTTTAACCTAGCCGTTACAAAGAAGTATGCTTTAGAAAGTTACTGTTTTTCGGCACCAAAGCGGATGTAGGCCCTTAATACAATATACGACTCATAACACAAGGTTGCATTACTCGCAGGACGGATGGCCGATGGGGCCATCCGTTCTGTTGTTCAAAAGTTCTGGAATGGCGACCGCGAACCGGAAGACGATGCCTTGGAAGGCGTCCCACTAGGTGGACCGATGACCTGGTTAAGGTTGCGGGAATGCACTTATTATAATATATATATATTTGGTCTATTCAATAACTCTGGATAAATATGATATACTAGCTGCCGCCCCCGGATCCGCTGGTATTTGTAATTCGCCCAATATATTTATAAATTATAGCCTTCATGTTATTCTGATGTATTAGCTATATTTCTGTGAAGTTTCATCAAAATCCGTTCAGTAGTTTTTGCGTCAAAGAGTAACAAAGATACATCCATCCATCCGTCCTCACAATTTATAATAGTAGTAAGATTATTAAGACTTCCGCTCATGGGTCAAGTTTCGACAAACCCTTTGAGTGCACCTATAAACCCTCTACAAAACATAATCTCTTCATGTTTCCAAATTTAGTAAGATTTTAGTAAGATCATACTCAAAATTGTACACAAAATATTCTGTCCCAATACGTAAATTATCTCTTGGTAAGTGCTTGTACAATAATTTAGAAAATTGTCAAAAAATCTTGTTTCAACAAGGTTGCAATATTTAAAATAATGTATTTCCACAATCTTGATACATGAATTATTCTGCTTATTTCTACATAGAAATAAATGAGGTGTCCTTTACAACGTTGGACAGCTTCATAACGTACGTGAGGTCACAACAGATCCAAGATGGCTGCCCTGAAATATGTGCTACTGACAGAGCACTGGGACGATTTGTAGGCCACTGCTAGAGACGGCATTGTCATAACTTTCCATACAAACGAAGCTTGTCAAAAATTCTCCCAAAGGAACAGATTCCTTAAATAATACTATTATATTTGTTAATCAAGGTTGAATACGATATGGGTCCCAAATTTTCTTCGGTGACGGAGAGCCGCGGCGGGTTCATGGATGATAGCTAACGCGTGCCCGTGTTCTCGCCATAAGCGGCATAGGAGGATACCGTGGAGTTTTAGTAGGTTGGAGTTCAATACAACTGCGCTATCACCCCGTGGTATGCATGAGCATTGCACAACGCAAAAAATCAATACTCACTACACTCAACTATTGCAACATTCTGGAAGCCAGAATGAAATGTGGCAACAGAACAGAAAATCGCTTGCATCGTCGTTTTTCTTATGCTGCTGCTTAGGAGTTTTTTTTTGGATGCCATGCCCGATACAACTGTTTTGGATGCCACAATAACATCAATTAAAAAAGAACAGCGGCAGAGTAAGGAAGAAAAACATAAATTCCATCCCTCCTTGCCAAGCCGTTTCCTTGCGTGATCGCATCAGAAATGAGATTATCTGCAGGAGAACCAAAGTTACCGACATAGTCCAAAGAATTGCGAAACTTAAATGGCAGTGGGCAGGGCACATTGCTCGCAGAACGGATGGCTGATGGGGCTGAAAAGTTCTGGAATGGCAACAGTGAACCAGAAGACGATGCGTTGGCAAAGCCTGGAGGAGGCCTAAGTCCAGCTGTGGACCTCTTTCGGATGAAATGATGATACCAAGCTGAACAGAGATAGGTCAATAGGCATAAAGATACCAAGCTTGTCAGTGAGTGTCGCCGTTTACTCTTAAACATTGATGGCCTATGATAATTCTGGCCCTCTGGGTTATGTTATACTAGCGGCACTTTATTACTTGGCAAGACGTCTCCGTGTTTCGGAAAACACTTTAAGTCATTGGTCCCAGCTACATTTATAGTTCCAAGGGGTAATATGTTACTCAGTTACTGGGTTGTGGAGGTTAGATAGACAGACAGTTGCTCCATGTAAAATATTGGAATAATTAGTCTTTTTAGTCCTTGCGAATATGGTAACATTGGCACCCCTACAGTCCGTCAAATCTAAGAAGTCCGATGACGTTTCTCATTTAACTTGCCGTGATAACTTTGTGTGAAAGTTTACGAATAATCAAATTCATAATCCTAATTAATTACTATGCTGCCTATACACTATAACAACGAGTATCATTCGTAAGCATCAACTTAAGTTTATACAACGTATTTTTATAGCTGTCAAACGGTACTTCTTAGATTTGACGGACTGTAGTCACTACAGTAGCCAGCACGGTAATACTAAGTTCTATGGTTTTACAAAAGTGAAGTATTTTAAGTAGCTCTTGCCCGTAACTTTGTTTGCATAAAAACTTCAACCCTTTGTTGAGAGAAGGTCGAGTTTCGGAGTCCTTTCTTGTAACCCTTTAGAATATTGCCATTGTTCAAGAGTAAAGTTGCTACTGTAAAGTGTATTAAATATTTCTGCCTATATTATACAAGAATAATACACTAGAATTTTGTGACACTATTACGCAAAAAAATCCATAGATACAAATATACTTATTAGGTACTTCTTTTATACTAAACTAAAAATATTATAAATAACAAATTAGAGCCATGTACTTCTAAATTCAAAATTGACTTTGGGATTACGTTATTTTGAAATAAGATGCAAGTCCACTTAACAACCTATTCACGACATGTACAGTCAAGGGCCAAAAGTGCAGTCACACTCTCCCAAAACTCAAATGGCTAGTTTTTATAGAAGAAGTTAAATTATCCACAACTGATTTAATATTTTGTATGGAAATTAAAGTATAGATTATTCCTACTTACCGCGAAAAATTGAAATTCTGCTACCTACAAAAACTGCACTTTTGACCCTTATAGTACCTACGGATTTTCAACAGGTTCATTCAAGACGAGGTTCACAATTCGACGCGATTCCACCAGTTATGAATTTATTTTGATGATATTTTTTTTGATTGGTAGATCATACTTCAGAAATTATTGTCCAATTGTTACCAAATCAGGATTTAATGAAGGTATCCCATGGAAATCGAGGGCACTCCTCGATTTTGTTATTTTCATTATCATGGCAAGCATTTGCAGTCAGAAATTATGATTTGGTGAAGAGAAACTGATGAAGAAGATCACAGATTACTTGGGTATAAAGTATCTCGAATCGGTAAATAACTGTGATGAAGAAAATTTAAATAAATGGTTATAATGAAAATGGTACCATCGAACTGATCTGATGATGAATCCGGAAGATTGGCACCGGAACTCTGTAATAAAACAATGTAGGTATCCCAGTCGTGTTTAGGCTTGTTGGAATTGTTAAGAGAAACCCTCTGGCTTTCTTTGATACCCTTTTTATTTTTCACTTTGTAGATTTTTGAAAAATGTTTTTATTTTTCACTTTCTTGTTGTGTTACCTAATAGGCATTTTTTATAAGTTACCTTTAATACCAAAATAGATTACACGAATATCATGCAACTTGAAAATAACCGGTGAAATGAGTGTACACACCTGCGTAAGATAATCGCGGAATGAGATAAGGCCGCCCATTGTATGTGTATTAGATTTAAGTTTTTTTTTTATTAATGTGTTTTATGGTGTACAATAAAGCATATAATAAATAATATTAAATAAATAAACGCCCTTAAGAGCGTACTGGCGTGATGTTATGTTATGAAATGGTATAAACAATAATCTTACATGCTCTTGCAGCTTTCTCGAGAGATTTGCTGTCATTTAAGATTTGAAGTTCTTCATTAGATCTTCAGAAAATTTTAATGGGACCAATTTGGGAACATACATTATTAAAAAAACAACATTTCAAAATCAGTCTACAATTTTCGGAGAAATCGGTGAACCTATAGTTGAACATAGAACCTCCTCCTTTTTGGAAAGTGGAAATAACTTTCTTTTCGGAAGTCGGTGTCAAAAACGAGTTGCAAAGTACCAAAGACACCGACTTCTGAAAATAAATTTTGGGAGTCGCTTTAATTTTTTTGTTAAAAAGATTTGATCTCTTATCAAATGATCTAAATTACCTACTGCTGTCATTTCGACCGAACAAACAAATCAACTTTTATAATAAACTTAAATAATAATAAAAACAAATAGCAAACTCGTCGAAACCCCTGAGTTTGAGCTGCATAGTACTTACATATTCCCTTCTAATAGAGGGGGTCAGGGGACAAGTTTATTGCCATCAACCGGCCATAAATTTACACTCTGACAAATTGACTTATTACAAAAAAGTACACTATTAGGCCATAACAAATAACCCACTTTACCATCACCTATATTCACACACCAAGCCACATCCCACCTAATTCCTCTCATCCACGGACGTGTAACATCATAAGGAAGTCATTACGCCCCTCTTTTGATCCTCCACAGCCTCTTACGAAACCCTCTCGTCATTCATGAGACGTTGAGTAGTCGGGAGTACAATTTTAGCATATTTTTCTTCGAGTGATCACTTTTTTTTGGTTGTGTCGTGGTATTTTAACACGCTTTTTTTGGTGATGAGTGAGTCCAGAATTATCCTGTCCAGATTTTATGTCATTGGACGTCCTTTCTCGGTTATTAAATTATTATAATTGTTGAATATTCCTATTTAAGAGGTCACTTCACTTTTTACGAAGTCGTGAAAAATTCTGAAAATGTTTTTAATATTCTCAAAAAAGGTGTAAAAACTAGAGATACATCTATATTTTTGTATTTCCACATTGAAAGACGCAACAATATCACAAAGCTGTTTTGATTGTTGGTCCGGACTATAAAAAAAAAATCAATCGAAATACTTGTCATTAGATTGGAATAATTGATGAATTTGGGCAAATCATTACAGGGAATTTGTCTGATTTATTGGAGCTAGAGTTGATTAATAACCAGATTGCAGATATTTACAATCTTCTCAAATATGTTAAGTGCCTATAATATGACCGACACCAATTCTGTAGAGTTCACTTCCCTAAAGTGAGCGCACACAACTCGAAAGCGAACTCATTTGTTTATGAAATAAATCATCGTGGATTCACTTCGAGGCACCGTTCGAATTTCGAAGTGACGTAAGCAAAATGAGGTATTGTGATGCTCCGCCCAATGAACTTTTTTAGACAAGGAGTAACCAAAAATAGAATTTCTAACAAAGCTAAGCCTTTCCTTTGAACAAACGAAACCTCATTCTTTAGGCAAGGTTTAAGACAATGCTCTTTAATTAGCAATTAGGACCCTTTTGGAAAACCAAGACCGTTTGAATTAGGTCGTTTTTCCCTTAACAACATTTTTTAATTAAATATAAAAATTGTTTTGTTACACATTTTTTGTGTCGCTATCTTTTTATAATCTTGCCTGGAATAGAAATGGCTAATTGAATGGCTATCCCTTTATGTCCCTTCACATCGAAAACGTGTGTCAAACCGTAAACATAATACATTAACTTTTATTTATTACTAGATTCTGCCAGCGGATTCGCCCGCGGCTTTACCCGCGGGAATGCAAATCGAAAATTATTCCAAAGGAACATAATTATTACAAAAACCAAACAAGTGCGAGTCGGACTCGAGCACGAAGGGTTTTTTTTTGCCGATATTTGCGATAATGGTACGGATACCATTATTGCAAATATCGGCAAAAAAATCACGTTTGTTTTATAGGAGTCCCACTTAAATATTAATTTTAGTCTGTGTTTAGTATTTGTTGTTAGAAATACATCATTTGTGAAAATTTCAATTGTGTAGCTATCACAGTTCATGAGGTACAGCCTAGACAGACGGCCAGTGGAGTCTTAGTGATAGGGTCCCGTTTTTACCCTTTGGGTACGGAACCCTAAAATCAACCCTAAAAGTATCCTACGTGCTATTCAAGACTATATTCTATCTCTGTGCCAAATTTAATCCAGATCTGTCCAGCCGTTTCAGCGTGAAGAAGTACTAAAAATACAAATACACACACTCACAAACTTTTGCCTTTATAATATTAGTGTGATTGTTTTTTTGCTTCGGAATGTGAGGTCATGGGTTCGATTCCTGGGTCGGGCAAAGTGTATTTGGGTTTTTATATCTGGAATTTCTCAGAAGCGGGCTCAAGTCTGGATGTATGCGCGGATGAAGGCATTAGGCTCATCCCTTATTAAATGGAATTTAAACATAATTGTCGAAACCTCTGCTTCTGCTCTTCTGGGTAAACAGGCTTGATGTTATGTAGTGTTATTATTTATTGCATACTTTTTTTGCACACCACATAAAAAACATAGGTCAAATAACGAAACAAGTGTCCGATGGGTGGTCTTAACACACACGGCTAATGAATCTTACTAATGTTATATTTACCATGTATATTTAGGTTTTGGTTGAGAGCTTGATATTTCGGCACCGTCCCAAGAGCCATGATCACGAGAACTAAAGTCTTTACGGGTGGGTGTTGTTTACGAGCTGACATATCCGTCTACCCTCTTTCTCACTCGTCTTTCGCGCACGACGCCACTACTACCAGAACTCGTCTCACTAGTCACTCGGCATTGTTCATGACAGTTAGCTCACTGTATCCAATTATTTAATGTGAAATTTTGGATTAATGGATGTATGATTGTTACGCGACGCGATGCGACTAGTGGAGTGCAGTGGTGGCCTAGTGATATCAGCCACGACTTACAAGTTGTTTGTCGTTGGTTCGAACCCAGGCAGGCGCTTTACTTTTTGTAGATTATTTCATCACCACTGCTCTCAAAACGGTGAAGGAAAACATCGTGAGGAAACCGGCATGTCCTAGAAACAAAAATTCGAATACATGTGACAGTTACCAACCCACATTGGGCTCGCGTGGCGGATTACCGCCCGTTCCTCTCACAGAGTCCTCTTAGCAGCCTGTGTCCCAGCAGTGGGAACATTAAAAAGGCTGACGATGATTATTGTTCGATACTAAATCAGGCCAAAATGGCTTAATGGATCTTTTGTTTGGCACCGAGATACATTATAGTATGGATTAGCACATAGGCTTTATACTTATACTTTTTATCCCGGTATATTGCTCCCTTGGGATGAAAAAACACTTTTCTCGCGGGCGAAGCCGTTGGAACAAGTTAATTAATTATGAATAACGGCCATTTATCAATAGGCAAACGTATAACTAAGCTTTCAGGTTCCCTTAGTCGACGGCACGAACTATTTTGTGCGCGAGGTTTAAATGCGTGCTATCTCATCCGACAACACGTGCGAATGGGATGGGTGCTGTGATGAGCAGTAAGAAGCTAGTTCGCGTACGAATTAGCACTTTTCCAATTTTTTATCGAAATGGATGATGATTTAGGACGAAAACGAGCGCACGAAATTTTATAAACAGACCTTTGGGAGTCTAGATATCATGAAAAAACGAATAAATGTATATTTCCAAAATAAAATTATTTGCATTTTTGAATTACTAATCTATCTCTGTATGAAGGCCGTTTTGGAATTTTCCTTCTTCTTATGGTATTTATTTACGCCCAAAGATGCGTCAAAATTTGTGTTGAAATATGGAACTTTCGACGCTCATAACTTCCAAATACATATTTTTTTACTTTTTTGTTTTCATACAGGGCTAGATATTGATGAGACAAATTGATATCATTTTTTTATTTGGACGTACATCGCCAGACTACGTTTGTATGGAAAAATGTTCCACGAGTGTAACCTTAACAATATGGGAGTAAAAATGGATATATATAATGCGAGTAAAAATAAAATCCAGTAACTCATAACAATTTCCTTCACTATTTCAGGTCAAGCTGTTATAATTACCATTCGTTACAGAATTAAAAAAAAAAACGGCTTTTCATGTAGGTATGACGCACAGAGCACAGAACAGCCGCGTCAGCAGCAATTAGAGTAATAATATTCGTGCCCGTGCAATATACGCTAAGCACAAGGTTCGGGTATCATATGCAAAGTCCGAAAATGGGATGTTAATTAAAAATTTGTTTTTTGTCTGACCCCGACTTTTAAGTCGCAGGTCGTGGGTTCGAACCAATGATGTTCTAGTAAACAGATACGTTATACACTCACAAAACAACCGAAAAAAGTGTTCCGCACAGCAGCGGCAGCACACATACACACTTTTCATTCATCTGACATTTCACTACAAGTCGAAAGGGATGGCTTGATAAAACCAACAAGAAAAAAAGTGACAGCTAGTGTTGTGTCACTTGCGTGTGAATGTACAAAGATTATTCTGACCACCAATGTTTTTTTTGTTTTTCTAACCTCCAAATATCAGAATATTAGGAAATAAAATAAATAAATTAGTAAATTGAGGTGTCTTGCGTACTTAAACATGGTATGAGATCCCTTCTGTTTTATGTACTTTGGTATCATAATTGGTACACATTCTAAATACACACGATGCCATTTTTTTAATTTTGTTTTTGTTTCAACAAAGCGTATCGCTCTTCGCCATGCGTGACATAGACTAAAGACTATACGTCCCAATTAGGACGTATTCGAGTCTTCACAATGTGCGCGTGCATAACATGTCTGTTTACTAGAATATCATTGGTTCGAACCCAAGCAGGCGCATTACTTTGTGTAATTTATTTCATCACAAAACATCTTGAGGAAACTGGCATGTGAAATCTACCAACCCGTTCTGGGCCCGCATGGTGGAACTCTAACAGAGGGATAGTACCCTAGTAATGGAAATATTATATGCCGATTATGCTAAGTGTAATTGCTGTAAGGCTTTCCAATGCTATGAATGGATAAACGAATAAATAAACGCTAACATTATCCCTCTTTGTTGTTTGTACTGAGTGCAAAAAACGAACAAGAAGGGGGGTAGACCGTTGTGTCTCCTCATAAACACCCACCCGTAATAACTTCAGTTTATCCGTGATCATGGTGCTTGCAACAGCATCAAAATATCGAAAACTCGCAACAAACAGTAAACATGGTAATATCCCGCTTATAATGTTAATGTTGGTGACCATGACAGTTTAAAAACGAATAAATAAAATGGTTTGAGTGATTCTCTAACGGCGGCGACTCGGTATTTTGTGTAAAAACTCGATAAGTACCACACAGTTCAGTAAGAAAACAAAAAAAAACTAAAGCTTTTCATGTTAGTCCGACGATATCGCGATCAATTGCACTTTTTACCCTATAAAAGGGTTGAAAACGGTGCAAAAAATGAGTTGGAAGGTGAACCGTTCACGTGAAAGGGGCTATGTCGGGGCAATATGCAAATTCAGTCAATATGTCCCGCTGCCCGTATTTTCAACTACCGTGAGGTGAATTTTAAGTTGATATACGGTCTCAATGTTTTGTTTGATTCGGTCTGAAAGTTGTCGTCTACAGTGTTGAGTAGTAAATGTTACAGTAGCAAAATTTATCTCTTTTTAGGGTTCCGTACCCAAAGGGTACTTACAAAGACTCCACTGTCTGTCTGTCTGTCACATGGCTATATCTCATGAATCTTGATAGCTAGACAGTTGAAATATTCACAGATGATGTATTATATTTCTGTTGCCGCTATAACAACAAATACTAAAAACAGAACAAAATAAATATATAAGTGGAGCTCCCATACAACAAACGTGACTTTTTCCCGTTTTTGCGATAATGGTGCGGAAGCCTTCGTGCGCGAGTCCGACTCACACTTGACCGGTTTTTTCATGCCAATATGATGTCGGTACTTTTTGACTTATTTATTAGCAGTGCTGGGAACTTTATGATGCAAATACCTATGGGATGGTATTTAAAGATAACTATATACTGGGTGAATTTTAATCCCTTGGTGAATTAGGAATCAGGATGTGAATGTATTCGTACAGCTTTATTGAGAGATCAATTCTGAAATATGAAAAACCAGCTGTTCAGTTCATTGTTAGTTCACTTAGCTAACTCAAACGAACGTAATTTTAGAGCTGTGAGTCGCGTCAAATGAGTCACGTAATTTACGCTGCATTCGGTTTCATACTAAATGAGTGAAATATTCCAATAGAATGTAAATTACACGACTCAGAAAATGCCACACACACAATAGTTAAAGTTCAATCAACGATGTACCATCTCTTGTCTTGCTCCTTACGCAATAACACTTGCACATTTGCGATGCCAGCGGTAAGGCTGTCGACGTGATTGAGCACTGGTCGAAAATTAAGAACAAAAAATCATTGATCGATATGTCGTGGAGGCCCAGTGGCATAGATCTCGCCTTTCATGCTTGAGGTCGAGGGTTCAAATCCGGGCAATAACCAATGTGATTTTTTCAATTCATATGTACTTTCTAAGAAACCTGGACTTAAAGTTGGTTTATTATAAGTATTAGCTGCATTGGTGTTATTGATACAAGGCGTTCCAGTGCGAGGATATACCAATAAATAAATAAATCGACGCGTGAATTAATGAGTGCTTTCACCCCTTTAAAGCTTGCCAATGGATTAAAAGTAACCCCGTACTGTAGAGTGACTGCTTAACCTACACAACATAAGTTATTAATAGTAATTTATGCAACGGTCATATAATAGGGGTTATTAAAACACGAGTGTGAATAATAGTATCTCACGAGTGTTTTTAACCTTATTTTTATGACGTTGCATACACTATTTAATCTTCACTCATACAGTTGAAACAAACAAAAGTGGAAACGAAAAAAATATGTGGTATGGCGAGAAATTTAGATTCTCATTGCACATGACTGCGGAGCGCACGCATCCAGAGATCATACGAACCCGTACGCGCCAATAAATTAAAAAGTAAAAGTGTGCTACAAAAATAAAATAAAAGTTGTTTTATGATGCAGTTGTTTGAAAATCGAAGGAAAATGTTGTACTGTAATGTTTTGTTTTTATTTTACCGATCCACGAAAAAAATTTACGTGTTTATACAATATTTTTTGAATTCATTTTTGGAACAAAACGTTGTGAGTGAAGGTAAAATGCATTACTAATTAAACTCTACACTTCTTGTTATATTACCACACGTTCCTACAATTAAATCTTAACTTAACAACTAATATACGTAATTAAGAGTTAAAACTGTATATTTGTCCGTTTATAATATGTTTGTAGTCTCTGGGAGTACAGATCCTATTAAGATTTTTTTTCACTTATAAAAAAGCCTAAAGAATTGCCAAATTTAACTGGCAGTAGGCAGGCAGGCTCTATGGCAGGCAGGCATATTGCTCTCAAAACGGATGGTCGATGGGGCCGAAAAGTTCTGGAGTGGCGACCGCATACCGGAAGACGCTACATTGGAAGGCCTCCGACAGGGTAAACTGAAGACCTCGTTAAGGTTCCCCTAGCCGACGGCACGAACTATTTTGTGCGCGGGGTTAAAATGCATGCTATCTCAATCAACAACACGTGCGAAAGAGATAAATGCTGTGATGAGCAGTAAGAAGCTAGTTCGTGTACGAATTAGCACTTTTGCCAGTTTATAGCAAAATGGATGATGATTTAGGACGAAAACGAGTGCGAAATTGTTATAAACAGACCTTTGGGAGTCTAGATAATATCATGAATAACCGAATAAATGTATATTTTAAAAATAGAATTATTTGCATTCTTGAACTACTTATCTATCCCTGTATGGTGGCTGTTATACAATTTTCCTTTTTCTTATGGTATTTATTTCCGGCCAAAGATGCGTTAAAATTAGTGTTGAAATATGGAACTTTCGACGCTCATAGCTTTTTCTTTTACTTTTTTGTTGCCATACAAGCCTAGAAAAAAATGATGTCAATTTGTCTCATCATTAATGAGACAAATTGACATCATTTTTTATTTTGAACGTACATCGTCAAACAATGGAGTAATCCCTAGACTTCGTTTGTATGGAAGAATTTTCGACTAGTGTAACCTTAAGGTTGTGGGATCGGTCGATTTGGAAACACTAGGGCCTATGTTCAGCAATGAACATCTTCCGGCTGAACTGATGATAATGATGAAATAGAAATCTACACAAATGTTAAACTAGTTTCTGCGAGATAGTTCATACCGAAATCGCGGGCAAAATCTTGTTGTAAATATTACAAGAACGGAAACAGTATTAATAAATCAGAGTATGACTCGGTGCGCAACATTTTTACTTTTCTTTTGCGACATTCATTACCTGCGCTCATTTATTTTATGTTTAAAATCACGTAATATTTTTCCTTTGCATTACGTGCGTGTTTTGTATTTACTGATCTTTTTGTATTTTTCCTATCGTAAAAGATAAAATGAGTATTTGATTTTTTAAATTAAAGTTCATATTTTAGAAGTGAAGTGAAAGATTTTTTAGTATTGGGAAATGTTTGTTGTGATTGTTATCGATAAATTTATAGGTGTTAAATTGATATAAGGAAAGTGGGAATGATGTTTTTCGTAATGCTGTTACACATTACAGTTGAATACAGTTGAATTGTTTCTGCGACTCGTCGAGCTTCATAGCTTTAGTGCTTTTCTGGTGATTGCTACTGTTGATTTTGGTTTGTGTTCTGCTGTGCAGACCTACACATTTTTAAGTCTATTTACATTTTAATAAATACTTTACAAAACATACCTTCATATCTTTTGATTTTGTATCAACTCGTATCTCATTTTTATGTATTCTTTGTTACTGTTAGCACCTGAAAAGCATACTTTTAGTTATCTCTGATTGTTTTAATATTCCATAACTTATTTATTTCGCTAATTTGTAAAATCTTGTATTTTTTTCAATTTCAACTCTTATTAAATGGCATTTGTGGAAGGGACACCACAATTTTGCCAATAACACGTGCGAACTGTTAATAGACCATCAAACGCTGGAGAGTATTTAGCGAGATTTAACAGTAAAATAAAAATATTTATCAAAATAAAAGTTTAGCATTTCTTCGCAGACGTAATCCGACAGTAGGACCACCACAGAGTATGTTATATGAACAGGACAGATGATGACAAACGTAAACCGAAAGAGAAAAAAAAAAAAAAAAAAAAATGAATAATTACAATAGTTACAACTTAATATTATTAATTTCAATGAATTTGCATAGTTTAAATATAAATCGAGTAAATACTAAAGAAAGAAGGCATTTAACCGAAGTTGGACGAGGGATATGAGGAGGAATGATATCATGAAAGGAGAAGCGCAATCTAGGACAGGAGAAAAATAAATGGTCCACGTTTCCTTCATCCAAACCACATTCACAAAGAGAATTATCCTTAATCCTAAGTTTGGCCAAGAAATGAGGGGTGCAACAATGATTTAATCGTAAGCGACAAATAGTAGAGGTAGTGTTTTTTTTTCCTAATTGGTATTTGAAAAACCAAGGCTTGTGGGGAATCTCGGGTTGAATATCTCCATAATATTTACCCTTTATGGACTTAGAGATTTGCCATTCCTTGGCCCAAGATTTAAACAAAATTAGAGGTAGAGTGGCACAAATATCATGGGAATAAATTTCAGAGTGGGCAAGAGAGCCAGTGAGAACAGCATTTTTGGCGCATGAATCAGCTGACTCATTACCAAGAATACCGACATGGCCAGGAATCCAAACTATGACAACATTAATACCAAGTTCATGACATTGAAATAGTAAATCTCTAATTTTTAAGATTATAGGGAACCTTGACTTAGATCTGAAAGGATTAGATAGAATGGCTTGAAGGCAACTTTTTGAGTCAGAGAAAATTATGGAGTTATTTAACTTATGAGACAAAACAAATGAAATAGCTTCAAAAATGGCAATTGATTCACCTGTAAAAACGGATGTAACAGAAGGGCACTTATAATTTAAAATAATTTTTGTATGAGGAATCCAAACAGCAACTCCTACAGGGCTATCATCGGAGACTTTGGAAGCATCAGTGAATATAGTAGTCCAATTATTATTTATTCAGAGGAAATTTTTTGGACAAAAATCTTGTGCGGTTCTAAGGTATTTTTGTGAATTCCAAAGTCCAAAATGATCTCCGGTTGGAATACCAGGGCATTATAAGGCACCGAGTATAAATATAAAATAGGGTTTTGAAAAAGTGGGCAAGAAAGACGAGTGAATTGAAGGTAGGCACGTAGAAGACAAGGAAGTTCAATATTAGAACGACAACTGCAAGAGTCAAAGATGGATGATAATTGGTCCAGCTTACCAAGAAGGGGATGTTCAGAATTCTGTACAAGTTTAAAAATAAATCTATTTGCCAGAAATTGTCTTCGAATCGTTAAGGGAGGTTCAACACACTCAACTTGCATGGCATTAATTGGGGACGACTTCATCGCCCCAAGAATAATCCGTAAACACTTTGATTGGATTTTATCGAGTTTTTGAAGGCCAGATTTGTTACAAGGATCTAATAGGAACATACCATAATCAAAGTGACTACGAACTATTGCATTGTAGATCAGTTTTTGATTATATGGGTGAGCACCCCACCAAACACCAGAAAGAGAGCGAAGAACATTAACGTTTCTTTCGCATTTTTGAGAAACAAAGTCTGTGTGAGCAATACCTGATAATTTTGTATCTAACCAAAGTCCTAAAAATTTAACCTTGTTCACTTGACAGATATTTTCACCGTTAACTTTAATATCAACAGGAGGAACAATATTTTTTCTTGTAAACACAACTACAGAGCTCTTAGAGGCTGATAAGGACAAACCGTGTGGTAGAAGCCAGTCAGATAGATATTCAAGGGCGGAATTTAGACGGTTACTAGCCTCATCTAGAGATTTCCCAGAAAAGTATAAAGCTAAATCATCAGCATACTGCAATATTTGACAAAATGAATCAGTAGAAAAATGTAAATCATAAGTATAAAGGCTGAATAAGAGAGGGCTTAAAACTGAACCTTGTGGTAAGCCTTTCCAGATAGTCTTAGGAGGCAAAGAGGAGTCTTGAGTTTTAATGGAGATGGTTCTCTCCATCAGTAAGTTACTAATGAAACGAACCAGTTTTATAGGAATATTTAACTGATGCACAAGTTTATCCTTGAGCACCGGGAGAAGAACATTATCATACGCTGAGGCAATATCCAAAAAAGCTCCTACTAAAAACTGCTTCTTTAATAAAGAAATACGAATATCAGAAATTAATATACTAAGACTATCCATTGTGCTCATACCTTTTCTGAACCCAAACTGGGATACGGGCAACAAGTTCTTATTTTCCACAAACCACTCAAGTCGATGCTTCATCATATGCTCGGCAACCTTGCACAAAACAGACGACAAAGCAATAGGCCTGTAGCTATTTGGGTCTGACGGGTTTTTGCCAGGTTTAATGACCGGAATGATTGTTTGATGTTTCCACGGCTGTGGAACCAAACCGTACTCAAAAAAGTTATTAACAAGATCAAGGTAGTATTGCTTTGTACTACTTGAGGCGTTTTTTAAGAATGAGTAAGGGATCCCATCTGTACCAGGAGAGGAATCAACAAGACCGTCAAGAGCCAGACAAAGTTCAGAAAAAGAGAATGGGGCGTCGAAATTATTTTCGGAAGAAAGAAAACCTGGAGTAGAAGGAAAAGAGTCCAAACTTGGAACTGAAGGAGGAGCCAGTTTATCCGAGAAGGGTTCAATCCAGGAAGAAGGATCATTCGCTGAAATATCAACAGAATTGCATAAACCTCTGTATCTTTTGATTTGCTTCCATACTAGGGAAGAAGGGGCACAGGGAGATAAGTTTTGACAATAGCGGAGCCAACCCTCTTTTTTCTTTTTAGAAAGAAGTCTCTTAGCAATGGCTGCTTTTCTTTGATACACTAAGAAATTATGAAGAGTCATAGAATTCGAATAGAGAACCTCTGCTATTTTTCTTTCTTTGACAGCTAAAGTGCATTCCGAATTCCACCAAGGAGTTGAGACTTTGAATCTGTATGGTTTTTTAAGGGGAAAATTGTCATCAGCACTGGAAATAATGGAGTCTACAAATTTAGAATAGCAGTCAACAAGATTGTTTCTGTCGGGAGGGGGAAGAGATAGTAACTTATTTTCAAGAGAATCTGAGTAAGAAGACCAGCTTGCATCGTTTAATCTATATTTAAGAGAGGGATTAAAATTACGCGAAGGTACTACTCTATCAGAGATAGAGACAATAATGGGAAAGTGATCACTACCATAAGAATGAGGCAAGATATTCCAGGAAAGAATGGAAGCAAGAGAGGCAGAGCATGCTGTTATATCTACAGCCGAGTTAGGATTTTGAGAAGGGCGAACTCTCCTAGTGGGAGAACCGTTGTT
Source organism: Orthosia gracilis (assembly GCA_947562075.1). NCBI lineage: Eukaryota > Metazoa > Arthropoda > Insecta > Lepidoptera > Noctuidae > Orthosia > Orthosia gracilis. The sequence goes on along the minus strand of OX387267.1, from coordinate 7,321,065 downwards.
AACAACACATAGATCAACTTCATCAAAAATTTCGAGGAGGGCACGACCAAAGTTATCATCATGGCTCGAACCCCATGAGCGATGATGCGCATTTAAATCACCCATAAAAATGATTGGAGAGGGAACCGAGGCAAATATACATAGAAGGTCTGGAATTAACCTAGAATGAGGATGAGGAATGTATGCCGAGAGGAAAGTAATGTTAAAAGCCCTAACAGCAACTATGTCAGGAGAAGTAGGGGGAAGAGATAAAAGAGAGAAAGGAAGCGAGCGCCTAACAAGAAGGGCACTACCTGCATACCCATCAGCCCTATCATTCCGAAGACAGGAGTAACCTGAGACCCGAAAGTGAGAACCAGGCACTAACCAAGTCTCCGAAATGGCGATGACTGAGGGGTGAAATTTATTTATTAAAAATAAAAGTTCAGGCTTCTTCGGCCGAATGCTCTGAATGTTCCACTGAAGTGAGGAGACTAGATCCATAATTATTAGATAGAAGCTGGGAAAGTTTATGGGCAACGTGGGGCGGTAAAGAGGAATTTTCACGGGAAACTAAACTAATAATTAAAGACAAAAGAATATCTAAAAGGTTATCCTCTTGAGGGTACTTTGGGGATGAAGAATTTTGAGAAAGAGAGAAGCCATTGGGAAAGGATGAAGGGACCTCAGCAACGATGGATCTATGGGCAGCTTTATCATAAGATTTGCCTAGAGGAGCTCTAGGCTTAGGGGAGGAAAATACAGTTTTTTATAAGAGGTAGGAGGAGTAAGGCTAATAGATTGGGAAGAGGAGAAAGAAGATTGGGTTGGAAAATTTTGGGTGACTTCAGAATATAATTTTTTAACATTTGGAATTGATCGAGAAGCCTCTTCGTATGAAAAATTTTCCTGAGACATTAACAACTTAATGGATTTTGTCTCCCTTGCTCAGGACAGCTACTGTAAAAAGCAAAGTGACGGCCCAAACAATGGATGCAAGTAGACTTGGCTTCTAATACGTCACAGCTGTCACCAGGGTGAGGTTGTGAGCATTTAAAGCACCTTGCTTTGGACCGACACTGTGCTTTAACGTGCCCAAAACGGCAGCAATTTTTACATTGGATAGTGGGGTACTGATATACCTCCACTGGCAGGGATGTATGATATAAAAATACCCTTTGAGGGAGTATCTGTCCCTTGAATGTGACAACTATTGTTTGTGAGGGAATCCAGGAGGTCTTGCCCTCCTGTATACTTTTACGGTTTGACCTACGTGCTTTCAAAATGACTCCACACCCATCAGGAAGAATAACAGATTCTACAAATTCGTCCATAGACATATCGACTGGCACTTGACGGACGATACCCATTTTGGTGATAATATAAGATGGGATAGTAACTAAATATTTAGATTCCAAGACCGGATTGGAAAGGAACTTGTTGGCCGCCTCAACAGAGGTGAATTCCACAGAGATTTTATTTCTGCCCACTTTTTTAATTCCGTCCCTACAAATATTTTTTATTTTATTTTTAATTAAAAGTTGCCCAAACTTAATTGGACGAATCGATGTCCCAGCAGAAGGGTCTGGTTCGGGACTGGAACATGGACTAAAAAGGGACCTTTTTCTAAATTACTATATGATTTTATGCCCACTTCCAGAGAAGGGTGAATGAACAAGGTTTGGATGGCGGCAACAGCCATCTCTTTATTAATAATAGTTTTTTTGGAAACAACCTCAATTGTTTCCGAGTCGATTATATGGCGTCGCTTACCAACCGCTGAGTTTAAAGATGAAACAGTGTCAGGAGGGTCAGGAGGAACAGGAGGGGGAAGAGGATGGTCCATCACTTTAAATGAAAGGCCAAAGAAAAAACACTGAAATCTGCGAAGAAATAAAAAAAATTCTAACTGATAACTTCCTAAAAAACGCAAATTTGGAAAAAAAATATCTCTCCAGCACGACTGACAGCTTCAAGCCCATCGAGTCCCCCCGGAGGCGGACCTTGTATTTTTTTATACTCTGACATGTTTATCTGAATTGACATCTGTCTCTCCAATTTATTTTTCTTAAGCCATAGACATAATATACCATGGACTAGACCTTCCGTAAGCTAGTTGTACATTATAATAAGGGCAGCGTAGACTGTAAACCGTTTTTATTCGTTCTGGTCATATAATTGATATTTTGATATTTGAAATTCGGAAGAGATGACACAGAACGAAAGAAAAACGGGCATCGTTGTTTTAGTTTGGTTTTGGTTGCGAATTTGGAAACACATATTAAAGCCTTAAATTACAAAGTTTATCTTATCCACTAATTACATAAAAATGTTATGAATTCAGTTCGTGAATGAGTGTTATACATCCCTGAAGACTTCTATTAAATAACAATTTATACTCTGAAGTGAACTTTTACTGTTTTTACAATGGACTTGCCAGACTAGCATGTGGCACTGGCATGAGTTGCTGCAGACAGGTCCTTAACGGCGCGTCGTTTTGCGCGAGCGCCCATATCTCTCTATATGTAGGTATGATGATGTTGGGTATGATGGATATAAACTTAGCGGTCGCTTGCAGTGCCGTCAGTTTTTTTATTTCTTGTTAGAATATCTTAGCAGTTTTATTGATGTCACAGAGATCGCGCTCACGCGGCGCATGGTTTCATCGTAGTATATCCTCCTGACCATAGATGTCGCTTTTTATACATTTCTAGGGGGTGAGGTTTCTCTGCTCCTGTATGTACCTTTACGTTGCATGAACTTTTAAATAAATAATCCGTATGGATCTTAAATACCTGAAAAACGTAATGTTCAGTTGACTCAACACGCTTTTCTGAGATACCCAAGGGCTCTGGACAAAGCGACGAAGGGACAAAAAGACATATTATAAGCTATTGCATCTATCGAAATATAAAAATGTTAGGGTTTGGTACCTTTATAAACTGTTAAATGGTCAAATTAAGGTCGTTGCAATCTCGTGGAGGGTCGATCCGGTACATGAAACAGTGTCGAATTTTAAAGAAAAAAATAATAAATAAAATCACAAAAAAAAATTACCGACTTCCAAAGCAAAACACTAAAACTGCAGTGTCTGTGGCACCTCTTATTTTATCATTTTCAACACCAATTGCCGAAACGAAAGTTATTTTTGTACTTTTTAGTGGTTTGCTTTGGAAGTCGGTTTCTATTTTTGTGTTTTTTTTATTTATTATTTTACAGTATCGATTTGCAAAGATGAAGTTGCCGTCTTTGGTACCACTTGTTTTATCATTTTGCAACACTGAATTCCGAAATGAAACTTATTTTTGTATTTTTTAGTGTTTTGTTTTGGATAAGTTTGTTTATTTTTTTGTGTGTTTTTATTTATAATTTTTCAATTTTATCTTTACACATCGATACTGTTTCAAGTAACGGGTCGCCCCTCCACGGAATTTTAACAACCAAAAATAAATGGTGTATATAGGTCTTTAAGAAAATCATTTTAATGTTTTTAATATTATTGTTATTATTTTTTCTCTTTTTATTGACATTGATTTTTATTAATATTTAAATTGATATTGATTTATATTAATTTGTATTATGCAATTCTTTATAATAATTGTTTTATTGTCCAGGCTTATTTAATTTAATTATTGAAATTTAGCTGGCTTATTTTTATTTCATTTTTAAATTACGTACTTGCAAACATTTGTACGCCCTCTGGCATAACATAGCGCACTATTTATTACATGTATACACCATTATTATTGTACCTATGTTAAACAAATGAATAAATGACTTATGACTTATTATCGCGGATATAATGCCGCTTTGTCTAACTAACTCTTTGTAAAACTTTACTAAACTAACTATGACAGTTTCTGCGATGCAAGTCACTAACACTTGCAGGATTCAACTTGCACAATTTAACTTGCAAGCAGCTGCACTGCTTCCACCAGCATCGCTTTGTGTCTGAAATTTACTGCAGATCCTATAGTTTCCTCGCAAGTCTTCGCATATAGTTTTTGAATTAATATCTTAACGTCTTCAGCGGTCTGAAGTTTGTTAATTGAGTAAGGATTTATGTAAGTTAGATAGGTTTAGCCTGGTTGTAAATATAGAAGACTAGCTCGCGTTTCATCATCTCAAGGGAACATTATACCGGGACAGATAGTAGCAAATGTGCTATTAATTATAAATTATGGTTTGGAGGTATGTAGAACAGGGTGTAAAGTCCCACAATCCTCCATGGAAAAGGGAGGATCCTCTGACCAGACGGGTGATGTGTCTGGTCCGGGCAACTCCCCAACGGTTATTGTCGGATTGTTGTATGTGTTCAAATCGCGCCGAAAACTTTACTTGCGAGATGCAGGATTTGTGTGACGTCATGTCATTAGTTGGTAAGTGGCGGCGTTGTTGCCGCTACAATGGCATGTTCCTGTTGAGTTACACCAATTTGTGAAATAAAATGAGCTACAGAAGTTGTCAATTAAGTAATTACTTGATGAATTCTTTACCATAAAAATAAAAACATAACGATACTGAAGCCGGATTTCCCGAAGGGTTAATTAGACACCATATTACGTCAACTTTGTTCTAATCTCATTTAATAGAGGTAATTATGAGCCCATTGCAGCAATCGGGCTAAAAGCCAGACCATAGGCTGCCACTTAGAAATTCCAAATCAAAAAACAAAACAACACTTTTATAGATCTGGAAATCGATCTCATGCCGTAATGATCAATACTCGAACTTGCGACTACGAGACCAACGCAGGACTCTAACTGACTAACCGACTGATTAATCTTACTAATATTATAAATGTGAAAATTTGGATGGATGGATGGATGTATTTGTTCCCGTTGAGTTACACCATTTTGTGTTACACTGTTACCCATTGGGATAAAAATTACCGATTCGTAACACTGTAACTCAATGCCACGTTTTTTTCCATAAATTTACACTGCATATTATTATACAATAAAATAGCAGAACAACCGATGAGGTGACCGCGCTATGCAGAGCGAGCGAAGTGAGCTCGGGAACTTAAGACCCGGATTACTTTAAACTCTGCAGACTGAAATAGGAGCCCCGGCGGGGCTTAGTCCACTTTGTCATTTAATATGTAACGCTATTACGTACTATTAGGTTGCAGTGTAATCTGATGGAAAGAAAACGTGGCATTGAGTTACAGTGTTACTAATCAGTAATTTTTATCCCAATGGGTAACAGTGTAACACAAAATGGTGTAACTCAACGGGAACAAAGGCATAAAACCATCCATTCAAATTATCGCATTTACAATATTAGTAAGATTAATCGGTCGGTTAGTCAGTTAGAGTACTGCTTTGGTCTCGTAGTCGCAAGTTCTAGTATTGACCATTAAGGCTTGAGATGGATTTCCAGATCTATTAAAGTGTTGTTTGGTTTTTTGATTTGGAATTTCTAAGTGACAGATTAGGGTCTGGCTTTTAGCCCGATTGCTGCAATGGGCTCATAATTATCTCTATTAAATAAGATTAGAACAAAGTTGACGTAATATGGTGTCTACTTAAACCTTCGGGAAATTCGGCTTCAGTATTGTTATGTTTTCATTTTTGTGGTAAAGAATTCATCAAGTAGGTAATTACTTAATTGACAACTTCTGTAAATATTTTTTTCATGTCAAAGGTTATATACATATTCTTTTTCTTTCTTTCTTTACCTCAAACGGTGCAACTACAACTACAAACGGCTCAAACACATAATTACCAATTAAGTTTAATTGGTAATTATGTGTTTGAGCCGTTTGGGGTTCAAACATTTGGACCATGGGGTCCGAGTGCACACCTATGAGGGTTTTTAAGAAAATTCACGCCACTAGTTGGCGCCACATTGGTGAGAGGTCTTTTACTTGGAAAATTTAACTTATGACATCAACTTGCTTGACGTCAATTTGACTAATGTCAAAAAACATAAGCATTTGACAGCAGCTTGGACCTCACGTCTCAGTGATGCCACCTAGTGGTACATGATTTCAGAATACCGGGATATCACAAAGCGGTTGGTTGACTCTTCACGAGACCAGAGGGCTGGCCTTTTTTTTAGCCAAAGAATCAGTATTGCCATCCGACGTGACAATGCTGCCAGCCTTCTGGGCACTTTTCCTGTTGACAGCGATGTGGACAAATTTTTTGACGCCCCGTAATTTCAAATATTTTTATTCTTATTTTAGTTCTAATTTTAGTTTACATATGTAAATAATAAAAAGTAAAAAAAAAACTTTATTGTACATAAAACTGATGCTTCAAATTCAAAATGATGAGTTCTAGAAAAAAATATTTTTTAAATGACGAATTAAACAAATAAAAATCAGCCGAAACGTCAAAATCGGTCCAGCCATTTCAGAGATTAGCCGGAACAAACAGACAGACAGACAAAAATTTAAAAAAATGTTATTTTGGTGTATGTACAAAGCGTGCTTTACCGTCGTCGATCACGTCATTGCGTACCATCAGGTGAGATGTGGTAAAAACAAGCATAAAAAACAAAACGACTTCCAAAAAAAAACACTGCAAAGCGAAAAATAACTGTATTTTCCGAAGTCGGTGTCTTTGGTACCTATTGTTTTCCGTGTTTCGACACCGACTGCGGAAAAGAAAGTTATTTTTCGCTTTGCAGTGTTTTTTTTGGAAATCGGTTTTTGGAAGTCGGTTTGTTTTTTTGTTAAAAAGTTTTTTATTTATCTTTCTTTAGTTTTTTTAAGTACCTCCAATTGCCATAAAAATCATATATAGCCAAAGTACATCTCATGACGATTCCAATAAGCCCAAACACGGCTAGAACACATTGTTTTATTTCGGAGTTCCAGTGACTACCTGGCGGCTTCTTCATCAGATCAGTTCGATGGTAACATTTTCATCAGTACTATGTATTTACAAGTATTTGCTTCTTCATAGTCGTTTAACTATTCTAGATATCTTATACCCAAGACATATTTAGCATTAAGGAGTTCCATTCGTCATCTGTGGTCTTCTTCACCAGTTCCACTTCACCAAATGTTACTTTCTGAGTGCAAATGATAGCATTGTTGATGAAAATACCAAAATCGCTATATGTATGCCTATAATATTTGAGGAGATCCCTCGATTTCTCCAAGATCCCATCATCAGATTCTAACTTTATGACTATAGGACCAACTGGGTAGTATACCCTTTCAAACAAAAGAAGAATTTTCGAAATCGGTCCAGGCGTCTTTAAGTAATCGGGGAACATACATAACAATAAAAAAGAAAATATTCCGACGAATTGATAACCCCCTCTTTTTTTGAAGTCAGTTAAAAAAGGAAAACCTATGATGTTTTCCCTGCTTGGACACAGGCCCCTTCTCATGGATAGGGTTGGTTGTAATCCACAGTACGAGTCCAGTTAGGATTGATAGATGTGCCATGTCTTCTTAATATTGCTATAGGTACATGTTTCCAACCGATGATTTCTCTCACCGTTTTAGAGAGCAGTTGTGATGAAATAAATTACAAAAAGTAAATTGAATATGGAATTTGCCCAAAGGGCTCTACACCTCAATTCACAGTTATCTGCCTGTCATAACCACTCACTCCCAGCCGACTTTACAAGGCCAAGATTTAAGCTGATACTGCCATGTTTTATGACAAACTTGAACTTCTTATCAAAGACCAAAAATTTGTAATTACGGATTTATAAAAATAAAACAACAATCTCTTTGTCAATTACCGTACATCACCAAAGATACATATATTATTTTTAAGTAAGTTTAAAGCTAGCTTTTGCAGCGGCTTGACTTACACAAGAATCGTTACAGTTTAGGAATTACAAGTAGCCTATGGCATTCATCAATAACTAATAAACAAAAAGTTCAACACTTCCAGAAAAAGCGAAAAAACCACAATATTGCAAAAGACAAGAAGATATTTTTACCTTTTTTAATGAAATAAAGTTACAAATGTAAAAACCTAATAACGAGTGTGACCTCCTCTTGCCAAAATCACAGCTTGCATCTTTCTGGGCATGCTTTCCACAATGTTTTTAATAACGTTTTGAGGAATACGTTCCCACTCTTCTGCAAATGACTCTTTTATTGTTAACGTTCGAAAGTGCCGCTTAATGGCCTAGTCGAAATAAAAACATTTGACTTTGACTTTGATCAACCCGGGCGGCTGTTATTATTTATCAACAAGTTCCTTAAAAGCATTTCAATCAACAATCAAATAAAAAGGACGTTCACCATCTATTCAAGGATTCTAATTTCAAACATGACCGAATACATTGTTGATTTTCGAAACCCATTCGATTCTGATCGAGTGAGTGAACTTATATTTCCTTGGGGTACCGATTAAGGGGGAACTCAATTTGAAGATAATAATCTTCGTATTATGGAGTTATTGAGTTTCTTTTGGGAAACATTCGTTCGAAAGATTTATATGTTTTATTAAGGACTAGCTTCTGCCAGCGGCTTCGCCTGCGAGATAGTCGAAAATTATCCCGAGGGAACATATTGCCTGGATAAGAAGTATCCTATATGTTAATCCAGGATATTAGCTACCTCCATACCAAATTTCATCAAAATTGGTGCAGCCGTTTGAGCGTGAAGAAGTAACAAACATACAAACACACACACCCACAAGCAAAATATTATAACTTCATCTTGGCCAGGTATAGTGTTAATATAAGTCTGAAATCGGCAACCCGCCTTCAGTAATCGTGGTGATAATATCAGGCCTTCTCTGTAAGTGTAGACCTTTGCCTTGCAGTGAATAGAAGCAGATTAGATTTTTTTTGAGTGGCCTCTCGCAGTTCAACCAAATGATGACTACTGCTTAGCGGGATTTTCCCTGTGGAGACTAAACTAGAGCCTCCACCCAGGCATAAAAACTGAATCTCAGCGACCACGCTGAGGGCTGGATTTTGTTTAAGTGATTCTACCATCCGTTCGGAAATTTTATTGAAAGAACACGCGACGGGCTTCGGCGCGGCGCTGGCGAGGACGGAGCGAATGCGGTTTATGTTTTATATTATTTGTATACTACTCCCTACGGCTCTTATGGAGCAGAGTAGAGGGGTCAGGGGGTACGAGAATATGCCTCAGTTGGCGAAATCATAAGAATTGTAAGATTACGCCTTACTCTCGTATATTCTAATTGAAAGGGTATAGGGTACGTCTTAATTTCGTACCCATTGACCGTTTCTGAAAACGAGGCTGTCTAGCTCCTCAAGCAGATTAGTAATAATATCTTGTATTAATATTTTTTATGAAAATTGGCACACGACACACATAGACCAAGACCTGAATTAGGATAATTTCCGACTTCGGACGAAGACACTGTCTAAAGCCCGTTAAAAATCCGTAACTTACAGCTCACAATTCAAAACGTTCTATTTCACTCAAAACCAATGGAAAAGTTAAAAGTTAGTGCAATCATTATACTTTAGTATAGGAAGAAAGAAACGCAGTATTGTTCTGGGTAACTTGTTAAAATTATACTAAAACTTTTGAAGAAAGTTTTTCAATCATATTCTTTTATTGAGTGAGTTTTACTTCATAAATGGACACGATATTGTAAAGCAGGAAGAATTCATTGTTTTGACTGTGTTTCGTAAAGTCGTACATAAGTAATTTTACGAAGAATCAAAATGAATTATCATAATCACGGGGTCTCATTGCTAAGAAAGAAAATTTGATTCAAATAAATCACACTAGATGGCGCGATATGCACATGTCTATTGAATGTGTGTGAAATCAAAATTTTCTGGAATTGAACATAAAAATTGTATGTTCTTGTTTAATCAACTCTCCTAAGTACAAAATTATGGAATAATAGGCTCTTTATTCCAATTTCAAAGATTAATTGAACGGATTATTTAAAATTGATGCCAATAGATGGCGCATTTTTAAATTTCTGAAGTATTCCACCCGATTGTTAAAATTTCATTGTAACACATTTTGGTGCAAAAAACTGTAAAAACGTGCAAATAAATACTATAAAACGAACCTTCACTGTATTTAAAGAAAAAAATATTCACGAACCTAGTAAACTCTTTTACTTGCAAGTCGCTGCTAACACCATCTATCGATCACCGTGAAACAGAACCGAACGCATTCGATGTACAAAAAAAAAATCTGATTAATCAGACGAAAAACGCTAGTTACGTCGGCACGGTTTCTTTGTATGGGATGAGGCATCTATATGCTAGTATTATATTATCTGTGTCATAATTTTCTAACCTTATCCACACCCAGTATTACACAAATTCGTACATAATCTTACTTAGATAACTTCTAATACTACAGTTGAGAATTTTGTTTAAAGCATTATTAAATATGACGATTTTTGTGACAATACTCGCTTTTACCAGACTGCCGAAGGAGGGTAATGTGTTTATGAGTCTATGTGTGTATGTATGTTCGTCCCTATGTGGCGTTCTAGAGACCAAACGCGTTGGCCGATTTGAACTATTCTTACGTGAATCGATTCGTATTAACCTTGCGAGTGTAAACTACAAAAAAAATTGGAAAAAAGAAAAATGGCGGCTTTTGGGCGCCATATTGTGGGCGCCCAATATTTTTTTTCTTCCAATCCCATCGAGTGGGCTTTAAGAGTTGATTTCCGATGTGGATTTATATGTTTAAATGTAACTAATTCGATAAAAAAAAAATAACTAATACCTAGTTATAAATAACTTTTTGTTAATTCAAAAATGAAAATACCCAACTGCATAAGAAGCGAAGTAAACAGACATAAACAAGAAGAAAATCATGCTGTGCAGTCGGAGAATACATCTGGTTTTGTACAGTCAGCTCGCGAATATGTGGTTGGTTTTTGTTTTTTGAATTTTCTTTTTTTTTCTGTCATATGTTCTTTTATTCTTGTTAATTTCGGGTCGGTGCAAGATGACTTTTTCTGCCTTACTTCTGTATTAGTGGCGTCCTTATTGTAGTCAACCGTATTCTAGCCTTAAAAACCAAAACAAATTTCTTGAAATTAGGCTGTGAACCAGCACTTTTTGAACTTAAAAAATTACATAAGACAATCTTCGAAAATGCCTGTCATAATCTTACTAATATTATCTTACTAACATTAAACATGCGAGAGTTTGAATGTGTGGATGTATGTTTGTTACTCAATCTCGCCAGAACGGCTGCACGGATCTGGATGAAAGTTGTTTAATAAACTAACAAGATTCAAGCCTCATAGAAACCCTAAAAAAACATTGGATTTTTCAATAAGAACCATACCACATGGTCCTGTGGAATAATGGAGGCCAACATTGTGACAAAAACTGGCTTTTTCTCAAAACTGTCATTGTGTGGGTTGATTCTGTTTAGCATAACCAGGTCCAATTATAGTCTGGAATAGCACGTAGGCTATTTTTATCCCGGTATAATATTACCTTGGGATGATAAAACACGTTGCCCGCGGGCGAAGCAGCTTGCAAAAGCTTCATTTTATAAATCATCCATCCATGGTTGCCTTGGTATTCCTCTTCTGTTTTTTTTTATTGTCTTTTGGATCCTGCTTGACCACTATCTCACCTGATGGTAAGCGATGATGTGGTCGACTGCGGAGCACGCTTGCCTAGAAGTAACCTATTCACTCTTGACTTAAAGACCCCTAGATTGTAGCTATCGGGAAACACAGACTCCGTCAGGGAATTCCACTCCTTAGCTGTACGCATAATAAAGTGTTCCCAAAACGTTTTGTGCGTATGGGTGAGATTTCCACCACGTACCGATGACGCATCGCCGTGCGTCTGGTTGTCCGATGTTGGAACGGGCTGGGCGGAATTAAATCATGCAATTCCATCGCACACTCCCAGAAATGTAACCGATAAAAAACCGACAAGCTGGCAACTTGGCGACGATGTTAAAGGCTCTGGAGTTTTGATTTGATACCCATTCACATTCATAATTAAAACGTTTCTCACGAAATTTACCTTAATCATCTGTATCTCATAAGTACTACGACAACTGATGTCCACACCACTTTTCAGTCACTGGTCCCAATTTCAGACTTCCTCATATATAATCTCAACTTTTTTTCGAACAATTTGTCTTTGATTAGATTAAATACTATTGGCAGAAACCATTAGTGAAAAATCCGTGTGCTCGATGGGATTTTCCATCGGCAAAAACGACAAACTACCATACCAATTTTTGTCCTCTTTTAAGCTCTTGAGGGTAAAAATTTTCAAAATGCCTTCCATATTGCTCACTTTCGTAACAAAACACACTAAGTGAAAAATTCCATGTTTCTATACCCAGCAATTTCGACTGTGATATTTCTCTATGATCATCTCAAACATACACGAATACATCATATAATACACATCATACAAAAACTCACGGCCTTTTCTCATGAGTGTAGGCAGATAGTTACTATATTCAGAACGCCACCTGCTACGATACTGGCACACACGGACGCCGGTAATGTGTATGGAATATCTGGAGAACATCAATATCAATATCATATAATAAAAACATATAATAAATCTATAGATAAGTCTCTTTGTGCATCAAAGATGTTTTCAAAAAAAATTGCCAGGGTGTTAACCAACAGAACCCATTTCCAGCATTTTTGGCATTTATGTCTCTTTGTTTGTGCACGCATCACGTAAAATGTCCAAAACCAATGAAGATCACTTTTATAATTATATAATAATTGAAGTATTACTTAGTTGTTGTTTCATCGCAATCGGTTCACTCTATCAAAAGTTAGTTGAATTTAAAGTGTTCTAGAAGTAAATTATCACAACACACGCAATTCAGATACTCGTACAGTTGAACTCTATATTCGATAGATGGCGTTGTGCATTTGACGTCATTTTCTGAATGACGGTGTTAAGATTCTCCGCAAAAGAATGAGGTAGCAGGTATGTAGGATAGATAGGAGGGTGGGCACTGGGCAGGGAGGATATGGTAGGCAGTTGTCGGAAGCGAAGCCGCGGGCACAGCTATCAATAAGATCTGTGAATGAATTTCAACATTCTACAAAGTAGAAAGATACCCAAGCAAAACCTTGTATAAAAATAAGTCCTAAAACCTTGAACAGACAGCCCTTTATAAGGTCACTTACACATGAGAGAGTCTTTTGAAGTCAGACTGTATTTAGAGCCGACCAGTAGATATGTGTATATATATGTATCTTTTGTGACCGCCCTAACGCCTAGGATTAGTGTACTTCCCGTGAACTCAGAATATTGTAATTTGATACGAAGCAACGTCTTATAACACAGATAAAGGAATAATTGCGAAAACCGTAAATTTTTAGTTATATCATGTAATAAAAATATTTTTAATAATTTTAAACTTACTACTTTTTTCCTCATAAACGCATAGAGGTATTAAATTGAAATTCTTATCAAATACTCAGGTATATATAATAACTGTTAGCTGAGGTTTGTACGGAACCCTCGGTGTGCGAGTCTGATTCGCACTTGGCCGGTTTTTGTTTATGGAGATATTTTCTCAAATGAAATGTATGGGCGTAGAACCATTTTATCTGTTTGAGTCATGCAAATCGGTCTACGCGTTTATGAGATATAATCTCATTACTGAATGCCAAGTGAAGGGGTCAAGAACGCCCCTTTACCGGGATACCTTTGTTTGATCGTGTTAGCAACACTGCCTTTACATTATTTTCGTATCGTTTTGAAATATTGGAATACATTGGTAGACAGGTGTTAACGACTTTTATTATTTTTTTGTGAATTTAGATACTACAAAAAATTTTAATAAAATTTTTAACTGTTTTGATTGAGTCGAGTTGGACTAAATGTCCCCAAAATCCAATCAAAACAGTTATAGCTTTTTATTTATTGGCATTGGAGTAATGTTGGCGCACGGTTGGCGCAGTGGTTGAGCGATTGACTGCTGCGCTGCGTGTCGCGGGTTCGATTCCCGCACGGAACAAATATTTGTATGACCTACAGATAGTTGTTCTGCTCTGGGTGTTTGTGTATGTGAGTTTATATGTTTGTAAACGCACCCACGATTCAGGAAGAAATTCCTAGTAAGGGGCAACGTTTTTCAAAAAGAAAGAAGAAAAAAAAGAATGTATTTTTCAGTTGTTATGGCGACAGAATCATTTGAATTAAAATAAAGACCTAAGGCTAGGTAAGGATTGGTAAATAAATTAAGCAGGGGTGAACTCATAGTAGTTTTTTTATATAGTCTATAGGCTCGCGTTTGACCACGCGATGATGTGGTCAACTTTGAAGCACGCTTGCTTTCACTCTTGACTTAAAAACCCCGAGATTCTATATCCAAATTTCGCCAGTTAAGAACTAAGTTAACACATTTAATGCTCTAAAGACACACTATTTAAATATTTCATTTTTTAAATATTATTATTTATTTTATTTAGACTGATTCGCCATTAGAATTCTTGTGAAAGTGAACAAGCTAGCGCCATCTACCGCGCTTCAGTTGAAGCTCTAGTAAGAACGCTCGCACTGTAACAAAAAAAAGTCTTGTTTTATTTAGGTACCAAATAAAATGCATAGTGATGAAAAAGTTTGGTCTTTAATTTGCTAAAAAATGCAGAACAATTAAAAGATCTGAGAATTTTATTTGTGAAAACTCATGCATAGATATGTCGAATATTGCCATTTTGTTTGGTTGCTCAATATCTTCAGTAGATTTTTTTTTATTTTTTCATTTATGATGGGTTTGCTCTTGACTCTAGTCTAGGTCAGAGGTGACAGAGACAAATTCGACGATAGAGTGAGCTTACCCAGAAGAAGCCTGTTAACTCTAATTTTGAAGAGATTCGGGTTGTATGCGTTCGGAAACACAGACGCAGGCAGTGAGTTCCACTCTTTTGCTGTGCGCATTATGAAGGATGTTTGGAAGTCCTTGGCGCGAATAGGTGGAATAGCAACCAGGTGAGGACTGCAAGACGCACTGCAAGTTACCAAACTTGCAGTGCGTCTAGATGTCCGATGGTAGAAGGGGGCAGGTGGGATGAGGTCGTGGAGATGAATTTTTTCTTCAAAAAGGTTTAACTAAAACTTATAAAACAAAGAAATATATTACATAAGCTTTCTAGATAAGGCCTAATCTCCATCATCCATAACCTGACTAACTTAGATAAGGCTTTGTTAATCACTGACGAAGCTCAGTTTATTATCTGCGAATCGATCGGTATTATTTTAGGAGTGGGTCCGTTATCTATCTTTGTTGGTGTAGCGTTTGAATGGAAGAGTTGACTTGCATGGTTACTTGCCTGTCAACTTGATTGTAAGAGCTAGTTGTAACACTCTTGAAGAATTTGTCGACAATCAAAAATTCAGCCAAGTGCGTGTCGGATTTCGCAAATTTAGGGTTCCGTACCAAACCGCAAAAACACGTTGGTTTTAATAGGAAAAAATTAGGAAATTTAAAAGAAAAATCAGATTTGTTGGTAAAACATACAATATAATAATCATCATAACCAAATATGAAGTTCATAGGACAGTGGGAAGTTAAAAAATTCTTCGGAACAAAACTTTGTAAAAACAGCTCACTTTGGCGGCTTCTCATTCTTTTGTGTTACAATATTTGTTTAAACAAAAAAAACAGTATTTATCTAATCAACGAGTTCTAAATAGCAATACCCCACTTGATGGGGTATGTAATTTCTTTTTTCGCGCCCCCTTTGCTGTACGGGAGCGCCTCATAAAAACATTTAAAAATATTTTTTTAACAATTTGTATGGCTTTGGGTCAACAAGATGCTTATACTGTAAACATTTGAAGACTGTAGCTCCAACCGTTTGGCTGTAAAACCTGGTGACTAACGACGGATAGACAGACTGACAAACACGTGAGTGATAGCAATAGGGCTTCGTTTGGACCCTTCGGTTACGGTTCCCTAATAAGAACTACTTCAGAAAGAAGTATTTGCGATTGGACTCCACATTAGGTATTCTATGCTCTTCTAAAAGTACTGCAACTTTCTTTAACTAATGTAATTGACCTTTGGCCGTGTTATGTTAAAATAAATAAATAAATTATAATAGCATTTTACTTTCTTTAATATATTTCACCACCACTGCTATAAAAACTACGAGGGAACCGTCACGACTGGACTGGACGACGGAATTTTCGTGACATCCACCAACCCACGCTATGCCTGTGTGGTGACGCCCCATTTCCCTTTATTTAAAGAAAAGCCAAGTTCTAATATTTAAATGACAAATATTCAATATAACCAATTGCAATCTATTAAGTAAATAAATAAATACTTAGTCAAATAAAAGCCCTTTTCCTCTCTCCTAATTTTGCAGTGCCCGACAGGATCGACAATGGTCTAAATTTGTAACCTACCATCTAAGTTCACATGTGGAAGCAATAAATGTATTGAGTATTGAAGTACATTAGGCTTTATTATTATTATACTCATTCTGTTTTACTTTTTTTTTATCAAATCATGATCATCCAAACGCAATATTGTATTCTATTGATTTATATCAAGCTGATGTTTGCAAATCAATGTCTAGGCGCCTATTTTGTGTACCAGCAATATTTTTACAAGAGAAACAAAATTCATATATTTTTGTGTCTAAGAATATTCATCACACTTACAATAAATACGATCTAAACTCAATATATTATGCCCAAAAGTAGTGTTGTAGGTCGTGTCATCGAACACAAGCAGCCGCTTTACTAAGTGTAAAATATTTCATCACCACTGCTCTCAAAACGGTGAAAGAAAACATCGTGAGGATACTTAAAACAGTGAATATTATCGTCGCAACTGTCTGCACTGCGAAAGAAACGTTTGCATTTAAAGTGTTTGGAATATAAACTCCCATGAGGCAAACATTTCATCTGCCGTTGCATGCCTGGTCTCTTATAGACAACGACATCAGGAAATGGTTTTACCGTAGCTGAATACTGGGCCAAACAGGCAAATTTAATTAAGTAAATCAAAAATTGTAATCGATACCCCAAGAAGATGAAACGCTAAAAAGAAGCTAGTCGTACGCCTCCATGAAACGTCGACACGTTGGCCAGTCTAATGTCTCTCGCATCCAGCAGCACAATTTTTTCAAACGTAAAGTTGCCGTAACTACTAGCGCGAGCCAACTAGCTCGTTTAAACACACTCGGATCGATGACGGCGCCGCGGCACCGCATCGCAATCCGCATAGGATGGGGCCAAGAGACGGGCCTTAATAGTTTTATGAGCGGTAGCGTTTATGACATAAGTTTTGTTTGATGTTAGTAAATGATTTTATACGATTATAGACGGACTAGCTGTCCCACGCGGCTTCGCTCCCGTCAACTGACTACCTACCCACTCATTTACCCTACCTACCCTACCTACACTACTTACATGATTATTGCGTAAGTTTAACCGCTTACGTAGCGCATGCAACGGAAACTCTCAAAGAGGATTTTTTTTTCCCGTTTTTCGACGTTTCTCATTTATGCTCCGCTCCTATTGATTGTAGCGTGATGTTATACGAGTATAGCCTATAACCTTCCTCAATAAATTGACTATCCAACACAAAAAGATTTTTTCAATTCCAACCAGTAGTTCCTGAGATTAGCGCGTTCAAACAAACAAACAAGCAAACTCTTCAGCTTTATAATATTATAGTATAGATAAGTATAGATTGATTAACTCATTCATATTACGCAAGATATCAATATAGGTAGGTTAGTTTGGAACTTTGGATGGATGCAACTTTCGACTGATTTAACTAATTGGCGTAACTTGCTTATATATCGTTCACGCCTTGTATACCTCGAAGAGTTAGGTAGGTACTCACATTTAATTAGTAAGGTTTCAGGTAAGTCTCATGTATTGTAATCAACCAATCCAGACTAAGTGTCTTTCTATCGGCGATATCAACTCTCGAAATACCAGAATGTTTGGGATAATTCGATAGCACATGTCAATCTCAAACTCTTTTGACTTTTAAGGGTTCTGTACCCAAAAGGTAAAAACGGGACCCATTACTAAGACTCCACTGTCCATCTGTCTGTTTGTCTGTCTGTCACCAGGCTGTATCTTATGAACCGTGATAGCTAGACAGTTGAAATTTTCTCAGATAGTGTATTTATGTTGCGTTACTAAAAACAGACTAAAATAAATATTTAAGTGTTATTAGTAATATATATATCGCATACAACAAACATGACTTTTTTGCCGTTTTCTTGCGATATTAGTACGGAACCCTTCGTGCGCGAGTCCGACTCGCACTTGCCCGGTTTTTTTTTTACAATCGTTATCACTTTGTATGGATTTGTTGTTATAAAAACATCAGACAAAATTGAAACGAAACTTTGTCTACAAACATAGGATGTTATTGCAAACCGCTATCGCTAAAGAACTTACAATAACCACTGATTTCATAGCCATACATACAAACCTTTTCTGTTTTTGCCCTAGCAATTTAGCGTGAACCGTTCCTCGCAGGTTCGACTCTGGTTTGACGTAAAAGGGTTTTTGCGCAACATTTCTGAAAATATAGCCTATGCCAACCCTTTCTGTGATTTACAAGTGTGCCAACGTAATCAAAAGAATACTTTTGTAGTTCATTTAAAGAAAGGAAATGTATTTTTAGTACACTGGACCATATTTCAGTGGAAGCATTACAGTTAAGCTGGGTTCATTTTCTATTGAAACTCCGTAATGTTAGATTATGTACCAACCATTGACTTGTGGTCGACTGTGCCTCTTTACCCGACTGCCGAAGGAGGGTAATGTGTTTATCAGTCTATGTATGTGTCTATGTATGTTTGTTTGATCTTACGTGGAGTTCTAGTGACCAAACGCGTTAGCCGATTTTGTTAATTCTTACGTCAATCGAATCGTCTTAACCTCGCGATTGTCATTGGCTTAAAATAAAATAGAAAAATGACAGATTTTGGGCGCCATATTATGTGAACCCAATTTTTCTTTTCTTCCAAACCCATCGTGGGGGTATCAAAATTTGATTTCAAAAATATATCTATCTAATACATTTAAACGAGCAATTCTTGTATATATATAAATATATGTATATATATATAATCTGAATCTCGGAAACGGCTCCAACGATTTTTATGAAATTTAGTATGCAGGTGGTTTCGGGGGCGATAAATCGATCTAGCTAAGTTTCATTTTTAGAAAACGTCGTTTTCTCTATATTTACCCGAACAGAGCTCAGTCGCCCAGGTACTAACACTTATATTATGTTTAAAGTTAATTCAAAAAATCAAGAAATTCGACTGCTTAAGAAGCCAACTAAAAAGACGTAAACAAAAAGAAAATCATGCTATGCAGTCGGAGGATACATCTGGTTTTGTTCAGCCAGCTCGCGCATATATATCCTCCGACTGCACAACATTACTCCGACCTCGTATTACGTTAGGCCGTGTACCATTGACTTGATTGACTGTACCTTTTTTTCTGTTTGTTAACAACAGTAAAACTGTGGCACCAATGTTTGTACAAATATTTCATACAGTTAGCTTTTTTGATCAGATGAAACGCATGTTACTAAAAGAGTTATGAGTATAAATGTGGATGGGTGGAGAGAGAAAGGAATGTCAAAGAAAAGATGGATGGACTGAATGAGGAGTGATATGAAAGAAACGGGAGTCAGTGATAGAAAAAACGGTTGGCGCCGACCCCAATTATTAAAAAAAACATGGGATGGTTAAAAAGTTACATGGGATCAGGGCAGGAAGAAAATGATGACAAACAGAATTATCATTTGCCAAGAATCATCGTAACAATGTTAAGGCGATATATACGCCCCAATGTAAACGCAGTACTGGCCGTGTGCCCGCTCGATGCCAAAACATCAATGTGGAACCTCCTTTTGAACAATTTTGTTTGCAAAATTTTATTTGATTTACAAATACTATGTCAGTTATGAAGAAATTCCAGCCATCATTTTTTCTGTGTAAAAATATTTTTAAACATCCAAGTCGTTTTGGAGGAGTATCCAAAAGTTGCGAAAAATATCGTGTAGCTAATTATTTTTTTAAAGCAAAACTATCAAACCCATTTCATGTCCAGGCTATCACTGTCCATTCCAGGTTGCCTGGAATAGATCGCGGTAAGCGATAAGGCCGCCTGTTGTGTGTATTTTATTTTTAAGTTTCCTTTTCTGTGTCTTAACTTGGTGTACCTACAATAAAGAATATATAAATAAATAATTATTTGTTATACGAAAAAACCATGTTTTAAAATAATGTACATGAAACAATAGTAAGTATATATTTCTTTCAAACCTTTTGATCTAGCCGTTACTCAGGAGTATGCTTTAGAAAGTTACCGTTTTACGGCATTAAAGCGGATGTAGGCCCTTAAGATCGGCTTCTGGTCTAACTGGATGCAGCTGAATGCCAGTATTTCAAACTGACTTCCCAAAAAGGAGGTTATCAATTCGGATTTATATATATATATTTTTAAAATATTGTGTGACGGAGTGCTACCCGAACATGGCATAAATCCGTCATAAATAGACAGATTTGCATTTTTTGTTTAATATATTTTGAAGGAGTTTTGTAAAACGAAAATCAATAGGTACAAAAGACACCGACTTCGAAAAAGAAAGCTATTTTTCGCTTTGTAGTGTTATGGTTTGGAAGTCGGTTTAATTTTTTTGTTAAAAAGTTTATACAGGGTGGGCCAAAAATCGTGGTTCAAATGCAACAGGGCGATATTCGACAGCATGATATGCGGAAAGGAGATAAGGCTGAAAAGGGCACAAGCAAAGGCAAATCATACACAAGTATGGAAGAAAAAATGTTGCGTCGACCCAAAATAAACTGTATAAGTGCAAGAGCAATGTTGGTCCAGTGGTAACGGCCCCAACTTTCGTGTCGTAGTTTGTGGGTTCGAACACAGGCAGGCGCATTACTTTGTGTAAATTATTTCATCACCACTTCTCTAAAAACGGCAAAGGTAAACATCGTGAGGAAACTAGCATGTCCCAGAACCAAAAATTCGAAGAAATGTGTCATACACCAACCCACACTGGGCCCGCGAGGTGGTTTTGGCCCTTTTCATCTCTCAGAGAGAGGAGACTTGTGTCCCAGCAAAGGGAACGTTACAAAACTGATGATGATGATGAAGTGCAAGAGAATGATGGTTTTTACAAGATTTTTTTTTTATAAACATGTAATGTATGTTTGTGTGTTCGGGTCAAATCTTGCAACTGAATTTTAAAGCAGTTATCCTAAACTGATTAATATGAAATTTTGCATACATGTTTGGTTTGGATGACAATGCACGGTAAGCTAAAAAGCTTGTTTAAAAAAATGAATTTTTTATTTAGTTTTAGAGGTACATTACCTCTAAAATTATTATTAAAAATTATATGCCCCAATACTAGACCATACAAAACAAACCACGTGTTTTAGGCAATCTTGTATAATTTACAGTTGTTTAAGCCACTAAACAGCTTGGCAGGCCACCAAATATACTCCACACATCCACCAAATATACGTTCCATTGGGATAATTTTCGAATATCACTCGGGCAAAGACGCTGGCAAAATAATAATAATCTGAAAGCCCACTTACATCGGTGTGAACATGAAACCACTTGTCCCAAAAAGACAACATTGGCAATATCCGTAACACTCAGTCATACCGGATACGCAAGTGAAAACGAAGACGTTTTTCCCACATTTAACCGCTGGGTTTACGCCAAGAACTGGCTAAAACTGTGGTTAAGGCGCTGGATAACGTGACGAGTGAATGCTATTCATTTGAGATGGAATTTGGGGCTTCCGCATCGTAAAAAAGGATAAATATCTTTTACGAATTATCAAGAAAACTGTACTTAATAAAAAAGAATTTATCACAAAAAAACGTGTGGTTTGAAATCAATAGTATGCTAAGTAACAAAAAAACCCAAAATATCCGAAAAATAATAATCGAGATTACTTCTGAATGATTTTTAAAGGACAATGGCAATACATAGTTTTAGCTGAGATTAAATTCCTACGTCATTAAATGAAAAATATCTGGTTTAACTCAAGGTCATGTTCTGAATTAGTTTGTGCAAGATTTCTTTTTCGAGGTCGCCGTGATTATTATATACACGATAGATATATTACATTACGTCACTACTTGTCACTTGACTGAATAAGTGTAAAATGGCTACTCTGAGCTAATTAAAGTTAACGAAAAAATCAAATAACTTTCTTTTATAATATTTTAATTAATCCGTGGTGAACCAGTTAACTTTGAAAAAACGAAGACAATTAATGTAATTTCTGTCGTATATTTGAGACACTCAAATATAAGTCAGCTAATATTTCGCCATTGTTCTTTGGAGAACACCACAGCTCTAAGTATATTCAAAACCATAAAATTTCTTGACGTTTTGAATTCGCAACAGCAAGAGTTAATAAAAAAACACATTATACGTCTTTTTCCTGTGGGTGAAGGCAGAAACTATAACAGAACGCCAAATACTACAATCCTTTTTCTTCATTTAAGTTCTTACCTCTATACAGACACCCGATATGAGCACTTGCCCATCTAGCCTTTTTAAAAAACAAAAGAAAATCAGTATCGCTAATTCGCAATTTAGGATACTTAGCGCCTTAATTTAAAATTCTAGATAAAAAGGGATTTTCACTTATTGCAAAAGTTTCAACTCAACCCGAAGAAAGTTACTCAGGAGAACATTTTCATTCAAATCTTTTGTAATTAGTGAAGTACTAAGTAGCTTTTAATTCTAGGCCGGATTATGTCTTAAGCTAGACCTAGTTATGCAAATGCAAAAAAAAAAAAACTGTTAAATTGTTTTGGCTTTAACAGTTATCCACTTTGCCCGCATGAAGTCAAACATAATACCACGAGCATGTACTATAGACATTGAAAGTGTGTTTGTCTTATTCCAATTTCATATGATCAACCTCTGAGGCGTGATAAAAATACCAACCATACATACTTACCTATATATATGTAGGTCATCATGTTCTGGAGTTGCGATCGCGAACCGGAAGACGATGCGTTGGAAGGCTTCCAACTAGGTGGACCAATACGGGAATGCGCTGGATGCAAGACGCACGGGTCGGTCAAACTGGCGACACCTGGGGGAGGCCTATATCCAGCAGTGGACGTCTTTCAGCTGATATCTTGATGATGATGACCTAAATGACGCCTTTTTCCTCAAAGGAGTAGTCAGATGTCATTATAACATTATGCCAGTAGTCCCCCAAGGGCTGGACAGAGGTATATGTTGCTATCAATTTGACACAAATGAGACGATAATGCAATGTTATTGGAGTACTTCCCGAATCAAGGGGATGTCACTCCTTCTACTGTAACTGCCAAACGCCGGAATACTGACAAATCTCAGATGGAATACAGATAGATACTCACAAAAACAATTTAAAAAAACAATGGGCTATATTAAAAGATATGTGTAGCCTCAATAAATCTTTTGTATCCACTGATCAGTTACTGAGCATTAAAGCTAATCCAGAAGATTCTTTGGATGACGTAAACAAGTACTTTGCAAACGTGGGAAGTCAATTGGCTGATAGTATACTAACCAGAGTTCACAAAACAGAACTTGATCTGGCAATGAGTGTAGGTTCAACATATACGACGCCTGATTCGTTTGTAATATTACCTACGGATGAGGATGAAGTCAAGCAAATCATACTAAATTTAAAGTCTTCTAACTCGAGTGGATGGGACGGAATACCGTCAACTGTCTTGAAGTGGGGAGTGGAGTTTCTCTCCACCCCTATAGCTTTGATCTGTAATCTGTGTATAACTAAGGGTAGATTTCCATCTGCGCTCAAAAGAGCCGTTATAATTCCCATACACAAGTCTGGGGACAGAAACTGTGTCTCAAACTATAGGCCGATCTCACTATTACCCTCATTGTCAAAAGTCATCGAACGTGTCATAAATTCAAGATTAAAAAAGTACTTAGAAACTAAAAACCTACTATCAGCTAATCAATTTGGTTTTAGAGAAAACAAATCGACTGTTCAAGCAGTAGATAAGCTTACATCCTTTATTGCTGAAGGAATAGATAGGGGGGACAAACCAATTGGAGTGTTTCTGGATCTGGCCAAGGCGATTGACACGGTATCTGCTCCCATAATGCTTAAAAGGATGGAAAATATGGGCATTAGAGGAATCCCCTTGTCATTGATTGCGGACTATTTGACTAACAGGGAGCAGTGTGTCAGAGTCAATGACTACCTGAGTTGTTATGAGAAGGTGCAGTTTGGGGTACCGCAGGGCAGTGTTTTGGGGCCCACGTTGTTTTTAATTGTCTCAAACTGATGCAAGGCCAAATCGTCACGTTTGCGGACGATACAGCACTATTGTTTAGTGGGAGAACGTGGGCTGAAGTGAATCAACTAACCAACGATGGATGCTCCTTGGTCATGAAATGGCTAGATCTAAACCTACTTACGTTAAATATTAAAAAATCACAATATATTACATTCAGCATTAGAAGCAACACACAACCGCCCAAAAATTCTGTAAACATTAATATACACACCTATAACAACACCTTGCCATGTTGCTGCTGCGCCTTGTCCAGAGTTTCCGCAGTTAAGTACTTGGGTGTGAATATTGATAAAAATCTTAACTGGAAGGAACATATTGTCACCTTAACAGCAAGGGTTAGAATATTGGTATACATATATAAAAATATCCGGAACATTTGCTCATCGAAACTCCTGCGATCGGTCTACTTTGCCCTATGTCAATCTATCTTGACCTATTGCATTACAGTATGGGGAGGGACAGCTAAGACTACCATGCTAATTTTGGAGAGAGCGCAACGCTTAGTCTTGAAAGTTATAAATTTTAGACGATATCGATATCCTACTCAGGCCCTTTATAAAGATATGTCAGTGCTTTCTGTTAAGCAATTGTTTATTAAAAATTTAATTTTGATGCAACATAAAAAACCTCCCAGTTTCATCCATAGGCGTAGTAAGGATTTGGTTTACTCAGTTCCGAAATGTAGAACATCGTTTGCTCAAACGTTCTCTAAGTATCTTGGTCCAACTCTGTACAATAGATTATCTAAAAACATAACTTTACGTGATTTGACTATTCGGCTGTGTAAAACTGCAATGGATAAATACTTTATCACTCTAAGTTACGGGGACACTGAGCGGCTGTTGGATAGTAAACACACATTTTTTTTTTAAACACATTTTATGATTATGTAACAGTTACACTATCAAAATACACATTTATTTATATACAACCATCGACCATTGTACCATTATTATCTTTTCTCTTTATTTTAATTTTTTATTTTTCGTTATCAAATTTTACCTAAGAAATGTTATCTGTAATTCTTGCATATACTAAAAGATATTTTGATCTACCTGCATTACAATTAACATTAATAATTGAATCATATAGTAACTCGTAAATAAGGATGAATAATGTTATTTGTGAAATAGGTGATTATTTGTCTACCTAAGTGGAAATATGTACAAGTGATGTGTTGTGATTGCGAGAGTGGAGGAAGACTGTCCTACCGTGAGACAGTTTAAACTAGTACGGAGGACAGAGCGAATCATACTCGAGCAACCAAACATACCCACCTTTGTTATTGTAATGTGCACGAACAATGTAAGTATGTAAGTTTGGTTGTATTAATGATATTTTTAGCAAAATAATTTTAATTTAATAAAAAACCCAACGATACTTTCTTTTATTCGAAAAGGGATCAAACCTAGTATCTCATACTCAGCAGTCTAGCTTGCGATTGCTAGACCAACTACTTGTTTATTTTAAAAATTCTTTGGTTTGTCTATTTGAAATTTATCAGAAGCAGCCCGGAATCTGGGTTTATGCATGGTTGGTATCTAGTTTGCCCCCTATTATCTGAAACTTATAATAATGTTTCGATGATTCCCTTTACTAAATATTCTTCAACCAGTACTCAGCCACGTCGATAGCCTTAGCGCTGGTCTCGCAAAGGTCTTGCATGGTGCAGGTATTTTTACATTAGGACAGGAGATCGTCTGTAGGGTGGTACCGCAGACACAATGTGGCTGATTGTAGTACCCCCATCTGACTAAGGTTTGCCTACATCACTTGGCTTCGTAGCCGATTAAGGGGTTTATGGCCTACTGGGAGCTTTTCTGCAAGCTGAAAATAGTCAGTTGGAGGAGGGTATTTGAGGATTCTCTTGCGAGCTTCGCTAGGGCTGTTGTCTTTAATTATTTTAGCCGACTTAAGGAAGCTCTTCCGACTCTTCCATCGCCGTCTTCTTGGTTGCTCCATGTTGTAAATTAGGTGTCGTTTGTCGGTCTCCTGTTTGTGCTTGTCGGAGGAATAGGCAACTTCTCTTCGAGCCTCCGGAGGGTGGATAGAGGTGGATAGTGCATTAAGTGGAGTTGTTTTAAGAAACCAGTTATTATTATTCAAGTCTCGTTTAAAACTGTAGCTAGTTTTTGGGCATGAGGTGATCGGTGCCATACTGGGCAGGCAGAGAGCTAAGCCAGATGTGTGGAGAACGTGAGAAGAGGCGCCCCAGGCGGTGTGAGTCTGCGGAGAAGGTTATTACGTGTGTTGACCTTTAGTTTGGTTTTGACACAGTAGTTCCTATAAGTCAAAAAGCGGTCTAAGGGAGCATCTAGGTAGACAGGGTTGTCTTTATTTTCAATACCAGCACCTCGCCATTTAATACTTAATTTTCTGGTTGCCTGACGATTTCTCATATGCCTACGGCGACTAGTGTGTACAACTAACTTAGACATTATAATGTGCAATGTGGCAACTATGCGATCCATTTAATGACTTATTTAGAATGTATATATCCCACTCTTTCTACAGAATTTCAGCCGCTTTTTCAGCACTTGCATTTTATAGCTAAATTACATGCACGCCGTATTTATTACCATAACTGTGAATTGGCTTGTTTCCAGAAATTCCGGTTCAAGTGTTATGCAAGTTTACTTTTTGCGGGTTGGTTGAACTTTATTGTGATAAAAATAAATTTTAAAATAGTTTGAAAGTTGAACGGTTTGATGTTGTGGTAAAACTATATTCCTTGCTGTGTTTTTAAAGTAGGTATTTGGTTTTAATATTTGGTAATGATGGTTTAATTCAAACGTTTTAAATTGTTAACAAAATATTAATCACAATTTTAATATCTCGTTAACGGCCGCTGTTAATAATAGGGTAAAAGGTATAAGTTATGGCCGGAGTTACTTACAAAAATGAAACATCTCCTTTGATCATAAAGATGACATAAAATGGCCTCTACGAGTAGGCTATTTATAACCAACCGACTATAATGTTCCCTCTGCTGGGACATAGGTTACTCTCTCTGTGTTAGTGCTGGTTGAAGTTACGTAAATATGTCTAGCTTGTAGATAAGAGGTACTGAAAGTTTTAGACCCGTGAGGAATTGATAAGAGATATCTAAAAATCTCGTGATCAATGCCATTTTGACATTTCGACTATCGCCTTTGCTGACATAATCTATACTAATATTATAAAGCTGAAGAGTTTGTTTGATTGTTTGAACGCACTAATCTCAGGAACTACTGGTTTGAATTGTAAAAAATCTTTTTGTGTTGGATAGTCCATTTATCGAGGAAGGTTATGGGCTATAAAACTTCACGCTACTACCAATAGGAGCGCAGCATAAATGAAAAATGTTGCAAAAACGGGCAAAATTATTCCTTTTTGGGAGCTTCCGTTGCGTGCGCTACGTAAGCGGTTAAAATTACGCAACAATCATGTATGTAGTGTAGGTAGGGTAAATGGGTAGGTAGGTAGTCAGCTGACAGGAGCGAAGCCGCGTGGGACAGCTAGTAAATAATAAAATGTTTAATTCGTCAACTAAAATTTGGTTTAACAATATTGAGGTTGACTTCTCCTTTAAGTGTGAAACCCCTGTGCCAGGAGAGGCCCCTCTAAGATAAGTTATTATGATGATACATCTATGTATCATCATAATAACTTATCTTAAATCTATTTGACTGAGTCAATAGCACAATTTACTAAATGTATGTGAGTGCGCACGTGTGTGTGGAAGTGCGAGTTAGAGTGTGCGTGTGTGTGTAAATGTGTGCAAATACATAACGCGATATATATTTATTGATTTAATGTTATATACATAAATTCATTATTTATATTTACACACAAGCGCATACATTACACAAAATCATTACTACTTAATAATATGAACAATCACATTTTCTGTATCTACATAATTTAGAGTTTTTATCTACTCTGTCACCATCTGTTTACATGCCAAGGTAGTTTTTGTAAATATTTTATGAATTTTATTAATAGAGTTATATAAATGCGAAGACTGATTTGAATATTGGTGTCTTGCGAAGTATGTTCTATACGCACGTGTTTTAGCTACTATGTCATTTCGTCTTTTTTATAATAGTGTGGGATCAACTGTAAGCGACTTATGTTTTTTTAGAGTGGCATGTAGGATGTACAATTTACGAATAGTCAACATGTCGGCTATTGAGTAAAGAGTAGCTGTTGGAAATCTAAGTTTTAAAAAAAACATTACTTTCAGAAGTATCCTTTGAGCACATTCCGCCTCCAGCAATTTAACTTTAGATGCACCCCCCTACACCATAATACAGTAGACCATGATTGACTGTGCCAAAGCAACATAGACCTTTTTTAGTAATTCAACGCTAGCAGAATGTTTAAGGATATCGGATATCTGACATCGAATGCCACTTGTCGGAGGCCTCTGGTCTCCAACGTAGGGAACGTGTGCAGTCCGGTCCACAACCACTAATTGCCCAGAGATATTATTTAACAGCATGAGGTGTTAAGTTTGTGCTACTATCTATGCACAATCAGACACAGCTGGGACATAATCATTTTCCCTGTGAAAGATGCCGATAATCAATAGAATCTTTTTAACTAGATCTGTAAAGTAATAGAATATAAATAAACAATCTCAATCTCTTTTCACAATAAACAATCTCTTTTCTTTCACAGATCACAATGAAGACCCGTACAGTAGTGCTGGTGACAATCCTGAGTTGTGGCGCGGCGGCCATCTTGTTCGCCGTGGCTGCCTACCTGTACATACGGCGCAGGAGGAAAAAGAGGGAGGATGAAGAGGACGGCACCAGTTGTGCTATCAGGTTAGTGTGGTAGAAGATTTGTTTGGGGACGTGACTTGCAAAATACTCAAAGGCCATAAGGGATTTTTACCGGAATGACCGTAAAAATGAAGAGAAATGCATCGCCAAGAGCGTCTATTAACGGCAGTACTAATCAAACTCGTTGTGCCGAAAGTACGTAGAGCGCACAATGGTGTAGCAGATATTCGCCCCATATTAGCCTATAGAATAATATTTATTAGTAATAGTCTATGTGATGGCTTGGGAGACCTTTGACATCTGCTTTGCGAGATTTGCTATCGTTAACCGATGACTTACCGAAGGCGCCACACTAGCAGAATCGAATATGTGCATGCGATGCCCTCTATAACTGACTAGTTGAAAAACTCACCGCGCACGCTTTTTTGTGTGTCGAATTTGGTTTTCTTACTAATTTGAAAATCATCTGCATTTCTGGAGCAAATTATAACCCGCAACATCCTAGATACCAACAGTGTATGTTTGGCCACCAAGAAGATAAGAAAAACGGGAATCTTCTAACTTCTGGAGCGACTGACCCTGAAGCAGCCTCGGTAACCGATTTGCAATTTTCTCGTTGGTTTTTTTGTCGAATGGTTTCCAATGTCTTTCCCGTAGGCTACATATAGACGAAGTTGGACTCGCATGCCTCCACGTGTCAAGTTGTAATAAGTTCACATCCCATCCCGAGGAGCACGGCTATTTGCACGCCTGCCCCTACACACAACTTCTGTCTTCTTCGCAAATCAAAGTCTTCCGTTGGCACATCAAAAAAACAAATTATAAGTCAGTTGCTTGAAAAGACTTGACAGTGTCATCTCTAGGTCTCTCTTTGTTATTTGATATAACACCCTTAAAGACCTATACACATCAAGTTTTATTTACGCTCTGTTAACGCGCCGCAAACGCAGCAAGTGCTGATTTATCACGATTTGCCAGGCAGAGAACGCGTTTTTGGTTGACTCGCTGGCATGATAACGCGTGAATCCGTGATTAAAAAAAACTAGTCAATAGTGAGTCGGACTCACGCTCCAAGGGTTCCGTACCATCACATATAAATATTTTAGACAATTTTAACACTGCGGTGTAGAATGTAGTAGTTTTAGGTCAGCGCCATCTCTTGACCGATAGTGGAACAAATGCAATTTTTGTTGACGATTTCTGAAAAAACTGTGCAATTAAGAAACATAATTTTATTTTTCCTGCAATTTTTACGTATCACATAGAATAATTTAACTCAAAGGTTGACTGTATGAGAATGCCTTGCGGCATTAAGTCTGCCTATAGCACTATTGTACACGAAGTTTAAATAAATAATAATTTCAGATTTTTCTCTATGCAAACTTTGGAGATAAGGTGGGGGGGGATAGCATTTTTTTTTTACTTTTCGTCAAAATCGAAAACTATGCAGCCTAATTTTTCAATTCCAATTCAAAAAGAACCAGTAAGCATCCAAATAGGTGCAGTTTATTGCTTAGCAACAAACGAATTACTCTAATAATGAAATGTTCTTATTCAATAAACCTTTCTTTTATTACCTAGCATAATAGTCGTTAGGTCACAGTGACTTGGCACCACATTTCTTGGCAGCTGAGTGCGATAACTTCCAATACCCTAGACTAGGACTAAGTATTTTGAATTCTAGTGAGAATTTATTGGACAGCACTTCATTTGTAGTGGACTTCTCAAGTTGCTTCATTTATTGTCTAAGGCCTAGATTTCAAAGCAGTTTGAACGAACTCCACCCGAATCAGTCACAGTGACAACAGAAAACAAAAACTTTTAACAGAAAATTTAACCACCTAAAAATGCTAGATTAAGAGTTATTCAGTTCATCATTTCGTTTGTATTTTTTTTGTCAAAAAGGTTTTTTTTTTGCTTTTGAGTTTACTTAAGTAAGTAAGTAAATATTTATTTCTCAGTATATGGTTCATTGCGATCTTACATTTAACATACTACAATACTACCATGCAACATACTACCATTGCTGGTGTAGAAATATTAAATAATAAGCTAGGTACATGCAATTCAAAACTATAGGTACATTATAAAAACATTATAGAAATTTATGAAATTTTGTTTAATGTCAAAATATAAATCATAATATCAAAAAATAAATCATAACGTCAAAAAAAATATCATAATGTCAAAAAAATTATCAAAATGTCAAAAAATTAATCATCATGACAAAATAAAATCATAATAAAAAAAAACATTTAAAATGTCTTAATTTCAACAGAATCGGTTCGAAACTCCCCGTTGTTGACGTCGTACGGCTGCCAATTACACTGAAACAAACTCGAAATTGGGGCGTTTTAAGAAGTGTGATTTCGTCGTTTAGCAAAGCAATTGCAGAGGACCTTCATCAGACTGAGTCTACGGTACGCTTGCTAAAGTTTTGTAGTGTCTTTGTCAAGGGTGATTATAGGTCGAGGCAGAGCTATTTACCATAGCGCGCGGCCAGTAATTCTGGTAGCATGTCTCGCTCAATGGCAGAGGCAATTAAGCAAAAAACTGCCCACTATCTTAGGATTGGGTAAGGCATGCTGGAGTTTAGGGAAACATGTATTGCTAGGACCGCTGCTAGTCCTTCCTAGGACTCGCGTTCTAGGCCCAGCAGTACACGTACGACGTGCCTGCTGTTGTGAAGCGGTTGCCCGTCACTAGGGTGGAAATCTAGACTATTGTCAATTAACTCATTAATGTAATTGAAAGTAATGTATTCCTCAATTCAAGCAATGCAATAGGTAAATTATGCACTTTGCAAACCTTATGTCTAATTAACTTCATACATCACTATTGTTTTACTTATATAGTCCTTAGGGTTAACAGACAGAAATGTGTGCTGGGAAGTTTGTTTCATCATTTCATCTTACCAGCTAAAACACTAGGAATTGATGAAAGGTTGGGCGCTTTTGGGGCTGTCTGTGGGTGAATTTATCTAATCAACTGCAATTACTTCTAGAGTTAAAACTCTCTGCCGAATTACTTACTTGTATTAATTCTTGAATGTATATTCACTACCCGCGACCACTATTCGGTATTTGATGTAATACTCTTTACATTAGTGTAAAGGGTTTCTCACACAAGTTATAGTTAATTGTAAAAATTTAGTTTATATCCCTTTTGTTTTATATTCTATCTTTCTAAAACATTTCCCAGTTATAATTTTGAACGGTGAATTGCAAAACAAAACATAATTTGGAATTCACTTATAGACGGTGGAAAGGTGTCCAAGTCAGGAATCAGTCAAACCTTACAATTCAGTGCGGAGGAAGGGCACTGATTCTACTTCTTCAGAAGTAGCCGACATTTAAGTCTAAATCTAGATCATTTTAGGAAAAACGATAATTTTATCAGCCTAGGGTTATTTAGGAACAGTCATAATCATATTTAAAGAAAAAATATTTATGCACCGAGTAAACCCTTTTACTTGCAAGTCGTTGCTAACACCAACTATCTATCGCCATGGAACGGCACCGAACGCGATCGATGTACAAAAAATAATCAGTTTAATCAGACGAAAAACGCTAGTTACGACGGCGCGGTTTCTTTGTATGGGATGAGGGATCTGTATGCTAGTATTGAATTATCTGTGGTTAGGGTCAGCTTCCAGTCAAACCAGATGCATGGCAGCATTTTATATCAAGCGAATGCCTATTTCCGTATTTTCGAATACCTAAATGGGTTATAAAGGTCAGGTGGCTGTCGGTTAACGTTACCTTTTCATATCGAGCTGAATCTGGTTGAACTAAAAGGCGAAACAAACATAGTTAAGAAAAGCGAAAAAAAAACCACAGTATCTACTAATCAAGAAAATGACGAATTACAAGAAACGATGAACAAGGAGCTCGTGGCGAAATAATAACAGCCGCACGGGTCGATCTTCAAGGTTAAGCAACGCTTGACGAGGTCGGTCCGTGGATGGGTGACCATTTCAACATACCGAGTTTCCTCCGTGCCTCGGAAAGCACGTTAAGCCGTTGGTCCCGGCTGTCAGTTGAAGATCTTTGACAGTCTTTACGGGTAGTCAGAAGCGTGAAATCTGACATCAATCTTGCCAAGGGGTATCATGTTACCCAGTTACTGGGTTGTGGAGGTCAGATAGGCAATCGCTCCATGTAAAAACTTGTACTCAGCTGAATCCGGTAAGACTGGAAGCCGACCCCAACAATTGCGAAAAAGGCTAGGCAGATGATGATGAACAAGGTATTTCTGTGGGCAAAAATAGCAAACACAATATCCCGATACTAAAATTGTTTTGTTGAACAGATATTTTTAACACTCATACACGAAATCTTTTGCAGCACTACCTTTAAAATTTCCCGCTTGTAACTTCAGAAAACATTTTTAAGCGGAAGATTCGAACGTCGACCATACAAGATCCTTCATATGGCTATCAAATATGGCGAGCAGCCAGCGTCATATTTTAAAACGACACAGCCCGTTCATGCAGTTTTTGAAAATATTAAAAAGATTTAGTAGAAATATTTCATAGGAAATGTCCAGTAAGCTCAAATTGTTGGATTTTTTAGATTATGTAGAGCTATTTTGTAAAGTTCACAGCTTACCTCACTGAAGTGAGCGCAAGCGACACAATGCCAAAGCGAACTCATTTGTTTTCAGCCGTGGATTCACAACGAGACACCATACGGATTCACACATGTATAAAGATACATCACTTCGAAATTCGAACGCGGATAACTTTACTGATGGCCAGTCTTGCATTGTGAAATACACAGAGCACGAGATCAGTAACAAAAATAAAATATTTTTCGCAAAAAAAAATAACCGACTTCAATAATAACTTCTTAAATAACGAATAATTAGTCTTCAAAAAAACGTTAAAGAACTTCCAAAGCACCTAAGTTTGAAACCGCAAGGTCGAAAGTGGAGGCAAGAGTATGTCAAAAACTATATCGAAGTTATTAATGAGCTTTCTCACTTTTATGGCTTCTTCAGTGAACGCGATACGCAAACCATATAATACGACAGACACATAGAGGTAAAATTGAATCGGAAATTGGAATTCGCAAAAACATGCTTACTATCCATCATGGCTCTGAAGAGAAAAATATGAGACAGATTTGTATTCAAATTAAGTTGGTATGGTTTTATGGTTTCATGCAAAATATATCAACAATACCGGATATTACATCTGATTTTTTTTACATACAAATTCGGATATATACTTTAAGAGATTACAAAAAAGAAACAATTTAGTATCTTTATTTGCAGGAAATTAGATTAAAAAGCCACACGAGTTGGTCTTCAAGGTTAAGCAGTATTTGCCATGATTGGTTCGAGGTCATAATCTGTACCTACTTCCTGAGACAACTAGCAAAAAAAAACACACTAACATATTTACATGTCACAGCCATCTGGTTAAATTAGCCAGCTAATTGGACGCCTGGGCCGTTCAGTAAACGCATCCAATAAGATGTCTAGCCCGATAGTTAATTGAACTAGAATCATTCAATGTTTAACAACTTGGCATATTGAAAGGCAGCTCTTAAAAGTGATTGACCTTGGTCTGTCATCTTTAAAGGGTCTGAGTCTTGATTCAGCCAAGTGATTCATGTATCGCAGCCATCTGGTTAAATAAGCCAGCTAATTGGACACCTAGGCCGTTAATTAAATGCCGGCATCCAATTAAATGGCTGAAGGGATTTAATTAACGGCCTAGGCGGCAATAAGTTGGCTTATTGAACCAGATGGCTGCGAAATATATCATATAACTTTAGAATAAGTTTAGAATTTCCTTTTTGCAGTGTTTTGCCCTTTCTCTTATCTGAGTTATAAGCAGTGTAAACGTTTTTACTTCAATAAAGGTCTGATACAAACCAGGCTTAAGTTATCAAAAACCAATTCATGCCCAATTTAACTTTTTGGCAGTAACCTTCTTTAATTCTGAGTAAACTTAACGTTTAAGTTAACAAGTCAGGTGGAATCAAAAGCTTTGTTCATTTCTAAGTTATAACTTAAGTTTACTTAAGCAGCTTAACTGCCCGTGGTTTGTTAAGTTCCAACATCTTAACAAAATTAAGGAACTTCGAAATACTAAGAAGTTTCGTAAGTTCTAAGGAAATATATACATACTTTTATTATGAAAGTAACTGTCTGTCTGATTATTACGTTTTTCACGTCATAACGGCTGGACAGATTTGGTTTCAACTTGACCATAGGATATGTTTTCTCAAGAATATGTTCCCTTGGGATGTCTACCGACTTTCATTTTGACGAAGCCGCTGACAGAAACTAGTATATTAGAAATGTGACAATGACTCTGTCTATCTGATTGTCAAAAAGCAATGGCCACCTTCTCACACGCTTGGACAAGAAAAACTTTACAAAACAAACTTTGCCTATATACATATATACTTGATATAGTAACTAAGTACAGCCTTCATATATTTTTAAAAGATGGGAGAGTCAAGTAAATAAGAAATATGTTTTTTGAGGTTAGGTGGTATATTAAGGGCCTACAATGCGCTTTAGTGCCGTAAAACAGTAACTTTCTAAAGCATACTCCTTGGTAACGGCTAAGTTAAGACGTTTGAAAAAAAAATATTATTGTTTCAGGTACATTATTTTTTAAACAAGGTTTTTTCGTAAATCAAAGTTTTTTGCTTCAAAAAAATAATTAGCAACACGATATTTTTCGCAACTTTTGGATACTCCTCCAAAACGACTTGGATTTTTAAAAATATTTTTACACAGAAAAAATGATGGCTGGAATTCCTTCATAACTGACATATATATATATATATATATATATATAATTTCATTTATTTCAGGCAAGCATAACCCATATACAGATAAAATAATATTGTCATAGAATTAAATTAAAATTAAATACAATAAATTACTAACAAAAACTAATTGAGTAAAAATAAATGTATAAGAGTTAAATGTAAATAAAATAAACAATAAAATATAAGATTGAAATTACAATAATCAAATTACAAAGATAAAATTACAATAAAAAAAAAAAACAAATAATTAGATACTTAATTTATTACATAGCATATGTAAATCAAATGATATTTTGCAAAAAAAACTGTTCAAAAGGAGGTTCAATATTGATATTTTGGTATCGAGCGGGCGCACGGCCAGTACTGCGTTTACATTGGGGCGTATATATCGCCTTAATAAGCTGTGGCTTTTTAAATTTAGAAGTTTTTTAAAGCGTGGTGCTATTCCAAGTCCAACATACGAAAGCAAAAGTCAACTAGAGTAGAAGATCCAATCGGTGTCCGTAAGCAATCATGACCTTGACCATGATCCTTTTCATGCACAAGCCGATGAACTTTGACATAGACACAGGCGAAACTGCTCGCAGAAGCTAGTGTTATTTATAAATATTCCTCACTGGAAATTTTAATATGCATGAAGCCGTTAACTGTTGAAACATTGGGGCTATTAGTTCGAGTACCTCATCGAGATTTTTGGGATATTGTCAAGCAGTTAGTCGACTCTTCGCGTGACCCGAGAGCTGGCCTTTTTTCGGCCATTCAACGTTGCTCTACTGCCAACATTTTGGGCGTTTTTTACTATTGTCAGCGATACGGAAGGGTTTTTGTTGCCCAATGAGATTTTTTCTTCTTTGTTTACACCTAAAAAAAAAGTACGTTGTAAAATGTTATTGTAATAAAAATTATACACATTATTCTGGCAACTTTTTAGACATGCAAACTTTTTAGACCTTAACTGTACGTAAAATGCTGAAATAGGTGTTTAATTAATTACATCAAAGAGCAATCATGCATCGAGTTTCATGTAAATGACCGTGTTGGTCAGATTTACTTGCGTCCCCTTAGGGTTTTATTTTTTAAATACCTATTCATGTTAAAATCATACATAAAGAAAACTGTGCTTTGATAACTCAGTGAATGAGACATTTTTTTTTATATACCTACCTAAAGATGGCTTAATAACTTAGAGTACCTGGTCTACATAGCAGTAGAAACTGATAGCGAAATAATTGTTGGCAACGATAGACCCATTAGATTACGAGTAACAAACTTCCAAGTCTCAAGAATCCATACTGTCCATATTATAATCTATATATATAAAAGCGAAAGGTCACTCATTCACTCATCACAATCAATCTGCCTAGCCTTTTCCCAACTTTATTGGGGTCGGCTTCCAGTCTTACCGGATTCAGCTGAGCACTAGTGTTTTACGTGGAGCGACTGCCTATCTGACCTCCACAACCCAGTAACTGGGTAACACGGTACCCCTTGGCAAGACTGGTGTCAGATCTCAGGCTTCTGACTACCAGTAACTCATTCACTCATCACGAAATATCAAAAACCACTTGACTTATATAAAGATGCAATTTTGCAGGAAGGTTCCTCAAGTGACGTAAGTGCACACTAAGAAAGTATTTTTGGAAATTCCACCCCTAAGGGGGTAAAAGGGGTTTGAAATTTGTATGAAATTTCTAGTTTGTAAATTGGACAAGTGAAATTTTACATTTACGCTCTTGATTGATAAAAAGAATTTATGTATTTATTGTTTTTTGGAAATTCCACCCGTAAGAGAGTAAAAAGGGAGTTGAAAGTTTGAATGAAATTTCTACAATTTGTAAGTTGGACACGTGAAATTTTAGATTCACGCTGTAGGTTGATAAAAAAATTCATGTGTTTATTTGGTTTTTGGAAATTCCACCCGTAAGAGAGTAAAAAGGGGATTGAAATTTTGAATGAACATTCTACAGTTTGTAAGTTGGACACGTGAAATTTGAGGTTTACGCTCTTGATTGATAAAAATAATTCATGCATTTATTGGTTGGTTAAGCGAGTTAAGTTTGGTTAAGTTGGTTAAGACAGTTATATTCAACTCCCATGTAATAGAAGGCTTGCTTATTACCATCAACCGGGTACAAATCCAGACTTAAGCTCCTACTGAGAAATTCAACATGGAAAAACCCAATAACACTTTTCTCGACCTGGGAATCGAATTTTGGACCTCATGCTCAGCAGTAAAGCTTGCAACCACTAGAACAAGTTGCTGAGATAGGAGTCTTTTTGGTCTCGAACAGGGTATTTTTACCTGACTGCGCGACGCAAAGGAAGGTAATGTATTTATCAGTCTATGTATGTATGTAACTATGTTTGTTTCTATATCGCGTTCTAGAGACCAAACGCGTTGGCAGATTTTGATGATTCTTATTGTCAATAGATTCGTCTTAACCTTGCGAGTATCACAGGTTATAATTATAATTGGAAAATTAAAAATGGCGTATTTTGGGCGAGATATTGTTTTTTCCATACCCTGCTTGTGGAGTGTTAAAATAAAGGGTATAGAAGAAGAAAGAAGAAAGAAAGAAAGAAAAAGTATTTAATTGTCACAAAACGACATAAAAAAAAATATACGCTTATGCTAAACCCTTAACCGTAGTATTAGTAGTACTTAAAGTAAGTTAGTAAAGATGAGGAATAAATAAAATAATAATACCATTTACTACCTACATTTTGAATAAAACAGAAAAGAAATAGGGTGAAAAAGATGCCAGGCAGATGCATGTCGTGATTGTGGCAAAAAGGCTTCCACTCAGCATAATGCTGTGCCGTGGGGGATCCACAGCACGGCGCTGATTTTCAGTGGTCGCCTAGGAAGTGACGTACGGAAACCAAATTTGGTATACTTATATGTTTAAAAGTAAACCAAAAAAAATATTTATTTGGTCAGCCAGCTCGCGAATGTATTGTATCCTCCAACTGTGCAGCATGATTTTCTTCTTGTTAACATCATTTTAGTTCGATTCTTAAGCCGTCAGGTATTTTTTAATATTATTATTTTTTGTTATATCTTATCTCTTGTGACGCATTCCACCCATCCAGCTTCATAGTAAACAAAAACATACTAAGGCACATCTTCCAAGAATCCAAAACTTACTAAACCAATAATAATCTGGTTCTCACACAAAATATTATGTTTGGCACACTAGCCTGTTCCCGTGGCTTCGCTCTTGTGGTCTATTTTACAGAAACTCTGCATTTTACATAAACAAAACTTATGGGTGTCCGCGCTACAGAACGTTTCTATTCTACCAGTAAAGAAAATATTCGATTGATCACTATCATCAGATTTTAATGTTCCCACTGCTGGGACACCGGCTTCCTGTCTGTGAGAGTTGGAATGGGCCGTAATCTACCATGCGGGCCCAGTGTGGGTTGATGGATGTCACATGTCTACTACTCCTTGGAAGTCGCCTCGCCCCCGTAAGGGGGTCACGAAACCTTGTTCCCTGGCCGCCCATCATTGTGTTGTCCTTTGGACGAATTTCTGAATTCGCGCTCGCTATGTTTGGCTTGCTGTATGTGACTGTAGACGCGCCGCGGCGAGCGTTTCTGAATGACTTGCCGCTTCTTCACGGCTCACATGTATACGAATTTTTGGTTCTAGGACATTCCTGTTTGCCTACGATGTTTCCATCAACGTTTAGAGAGCATTAATGAAATAATTTACAAAAAGTAACGCGCTTGCCTGGGTTGGAACCCACGACCTACGGAACTTAAATCGGAGTTGTTATCACTGGGCTACCATTGCTCTCTGTATTCTAATATTCTCTATATATAGGTAATATTGTTACGAGCTGGGGTTCAAGGATAAATTATTTAAACAGCAGACTTCCATTAATTACACTTTATTACAAAAAACACTTTGTAAACGATTCTATTACTTTGCACTATTTTCCTTTTCCGATCGCTCTGTGTCGCTTCCAAATCGAAACTGCCCCACGACGAACCCCACCGCTCTTTATATAGCACGGAAGATGATTCTAGAACCTTCCATACTATTGTAGATACTTCGAGAATCTTCCAGAACAATCGACGCTCGAACTCGTTGTTCCCGAAGCGACTAGAAACTTCCAGAATGTTCGAGCTGAACATTCTGGAACATACGACACGAGCTTTCGAGAATAGTAGTTCCGCTATTCGATACTAGATGGCGCCACTAGTTACTACGTAGTTCTTCCTCTCCTCACTAGATGTCGCCTTATCTTGTAACAATATAATATTATATACTCACTCTTGACTTCAAGACGCCTAGGTTGTAGCTACCAGACAACAAAGACTCCGGCAGGGAATTTTACTCCTTAGCTGTCCTACAAACAAACAGACCATTTTATCTATCTCTTTGTTAGTCTTTATTACGGCATGTTTTTCTCGACTTATTTTCTTAGAAACAAACATCACAGTAAATCTTGTTGCCAACCTAACAAATGTTACGTGATGTTACTCTGAACTAATGTTTGGGTGCTAAGAGATCTTTTATAAGCTTCGAGTGTATTAAGATGGCGATAGTTGGGAAATATCAAACAGACTTAAGTTACAGTCTTTTTATTTACAGCTGTAAGCAAATGGTAGATGGTAGTTAGTATTCTGGAAAAGGACGCCCTAGAAGGAGATATAAGAATGCGTTATTGGTGAAATCATGGCCGGATCTACCTAATGATTATTTAGGCTGCCATGCCGCCGAGTGCCCCGTGAATTTATGTATGGGGCCCGTAGTCCCCATTGAAGAGTTCAGTTATTTCATATTAAACAATACATTTTAGACAAATATTTTTTTTTTTCAAAAAATTACTACCGACTTCCAAATAAGAAAACTACAAAGTGAAAAATAACTTTATTTTTGGAACTCGGTGTCTTTCGTAGGTATCATATTTTGCGGTATGGACACCGACTTCCAAAAATAAAGTTATTTTTCACTTTGTAGTTTTCTTATTTGGAAGTCGGTAGTAATTTTTTTTTTTTTCACTTTTTAGTTTTACCTACCTAATAGGCAAGTTGTTTAGTAAGTTACCTTAACGCCGACTTGAGTCGATCGACTCTTAAACCAAAGCCTATCTTGGAAAAACAAACACGAATTGTGTGCCCAGCGGTCAATTTCTCAGCAATATTACCATGAAAATGAGTCACTATGAACTCCAGAATTGATGAGTAATCAAAAGTCCAAGTCATATCTTAACGACAGTCCACTTACAGAGCAGACAGAAAACTTTTCCTTATTCTGTTTGTTAGCAAGTTGATGTCGACGAAAACATCGTTACGTTCGATGGTTTATTATTTTTTGGGGTTCAACAGCTGATTCGAGTGAAGCGAAATTGTATTTTTATTTTTCTTGGATGTTCGAAGTTTTGCTGATTTGTGTGGGAGATTGCATTGGTAGAAACATTTTTAAAAAAAGGGCAAGTGGTTTTATTTTCTGTTTTCAAACCCCTACAGAAAAAGAGGGTCGTTATATGTTTGACGTGTGTACCTTTGTGTTTGTGTATTTGTGTATCTGACAGTGGCATCATAGCTCCTAAACGGATAAACCGATTTTGGTTTAGTTTTGTTTTCTTTGAAAGGTAACTTTGTAGAGAGTGTTCTTACCTATGTTTGATGAAAATTTGTTCAGCCGTTCAAAATTTATGGGCGTCTGTTTAAATCGGAGTGTTTTCACAACATTTTGTGTCATAATTATCTACCTGTTCGTTTGAATTTTGAGTATTGATCGAAGATTGCTGTTAGGAAAATTCGTAATTTAACTGACATAGAGACAGCCCGTTTAGTATATTTTAGCTATTTTCATAGTGTAATGTCGTACGGTATTCTGTTGTGGGGAAATGCCGCCGACATCCAGACTATCTTTGTTTTGCAGAAAAGAGCTGTTCGATCAATTTATAAATTAAGCCCGAGACACTCTCTCAGAGAGAAATTTAAGGAGATTAATGTAATGACTGTGCCTTCTCAGTATATTTATGAAAATCTTTTATATGCCCATAAAAATATAAAATTGTTTAAAAAATACAGTGATATCCATAACATAAATACTAGGAACAAACACAAATTTGTAGTACCTGCAACAAGGCTCACGAAAATAGGTGGCTCGTTTAGATGTCAATGTGTGCGCTTTTATAATAAGCTTCCAAGCCACGTACAAGATCTAAGTCTTAATAAATTCAAAACATTCATTAAACGTAAGTTGTGCCAGAAAGCGTTTTATACAATTAAAGATTACGTTGAGGACAAACAGGCTTGGGATTGAGCTGCTCCAATTAATTTTGTTTTTTTTTTTATATTTTGCACCATGAATTTTGTTTTTTTTCTTTTTTTGTTTTCTTGCAATGACAAGAATATTTACTTTTTAAAGTATTATATTATTTTATTTTAAGTTCTTTTTTTTTTTAATTGTTGTGAATGTGATGACTATGTGGATCATACTTTTTGTTTGTTTTTAATTTTAATTTATCTAAGTTAGTTTTAATCATGGTCTGGCAGTTTGAGTAGTTTGTGCGGCCTACCCGAATGTCCTTTCTTTGGTATTGTTCGTCGAATCGTTGAGCTCCTTAATTTCTGAGTTGAGCTGCACGGTTATTGATAAATGCGTGCACTGACTGGACAGGTCCACTCAATCTGGCTGGTTCTTTCCTCAAAAGACCATTTCAGACTTCAGTCTACATGGTCTTCACATGATCTAACCAAGATTTTGTCTGGACTTTAAAAGAGACTGTGACCTCTGAGTTTGTTTCGGCCTTTCTTCTCAGAGTAGTCAGATAGGAAACGCCGACTTCATCTAGTTTTAAAAATATGATCGACATGTAAAGGTGTTTGTACAAACCTACTTACAGAAATAAATCATTTATCATTTATCAAGCGTGTCTCCATCTAGATAAATTATGTAGTTTAAAAATCATGAAATAAAAATGTAGTTCGTCAACGGCCCTAACAATAACTTTTAGCATTTAGCTAACTTGACAGCATGCCTGTATTTCCTGACGACTTAACCAGCGAGGTGCAGGTGCCTATAATTCACCAAAATTTTTCCTATTATGTTTAAGCCCCAAGAATTAGGAGTCGAACCTTTACTGGTCATAAATCACCGCTCCGGCCCGTTACTGAATATACCTTGATTGAAAAACCCAATAACGTCTTGCCCAACCCTGGCATTAAACCCAGGACCTCATGCTCAAAAGTTAAATCACGCTTGCGACACTTAGACCAATGAGGCATGTTATTTAAACACACAAACATTCCTTAACAAATAACTTAATTTAACACGCTAATGATTTCACAGTTAACTAAAATAAAATAAAAAAGGTACAAAAAAACATGAACGTATTTACCGTTAAAATTTATACAGGCTGTTGACATAATTCACAATTT
The DNA here is from genome assembly GCA_947562075.1 of Orthosia gracilis. Classification (NCBI taxonomy): domain Eukaryota; kingdom Metazoa; phylum Arthropoda; class Insecta; order Lepidoptera; family Noctuidae; genus Orthosia; species Orthosia gracilis. The sequence goes on along the minus strand of OX387267.1, from coordinate 7,277,868 downwards.
CCGCTACAGGGTGTTAATTTTCACGGTAGGGAGGTATTGAAGGAAAATAAGTGTGTCGTGTTTTTTTCACGATTTTGTCGGCGCTCATTTATGGCTGAATTTTACGAGGGAAAGCCAGCAATGGTACAAATTACAGCACGCTAAGCTAAGAAACTTCAAATCCTTTGCTTGTAAAATTTGGGATTGCTATGGAAAAGTAGATTACTTATTTACGCTATTTTATGCGTAACGCCATCGCCAAATATTGGTCTGAGAATTAGGATGAAGTTAGTCTTAAGATGGCCGACATATATATTTTTTACAAGCTTATATTTAACTTGCAATATATATATATATATATATATACACACATACATATATATATGTATGTGTGTTCGGGTCAAATCTTGCAACTGAATTTTAAAGCTGTTATCCTCCACCGATTAAGATGAAATTTTGCAAATACATTTAGTTTTAATGACAATTCATGGTTTGCTAAGTGACTTCATTCTAAATCCAATATGGCGGACGGCCCAAGATGGTGGACTAGTTAGTTTTTGTGCACTGCCATGATATGGGTATTAAATGAAAGGGTTTTCTTAGAAGAATACGAAAAAAGATTGTTTAAAAAATAAAATGAAGTATTTTATTTTATTATTAAAAAAAACGTGTCCAGCCCATGAAATTTCTTACATGCTCTTCTCCATAGGATTTGCAACTAGCGTCATCTATCTGACTGCCTCCTTGACTAAACAAAAATATCTATTTTAGTTGAAGTTTGATTGAAAACACAGTTTCCTCGATTCTTACATGCTCCGATTATTTAGGTCAACAACTGTACCTTATATAGACTGCCCGGGTTATTTGCCTCTACGCGAATTAATTATTTAAGAATGCGCTAGTACTACGTCGTTGTAGTTTCTACGAACAAATCGACAGCATTAATTCTATTCTTGTACAGTTACAAACATAAATATGACACTAATGCATGATTCAAAAACCATTTTTACTTAAAGTATATTGATAGCAAAATTATGGCATCAAGAACATAGCATTTTTGGACCCATATTTTTGCGTAATTGAATCTTTGCTGTAATCTTTCGATAAAAACGTTTTTAACCAATTGAAATATCACGTGGTCAATAAGATTTGATATTTCGGCTGTAGAATATCACTTTGTGCTCAAAACGCCCAGCAAATTTTGAGTTGGTAACGCTTTCGGTATGGGCAGGTTCAGCGCAATTCTTCTTTGGTCTGGTCTTCTTGGGTTTTTGTACCTCATTACTGTCTTGTACTCTATGTTTGTTACTGTTGTGTTGTGTCTGTGTCGAATAAATGTATTTCTATTCCATTCTAGTCTTTATTTAGAGCTAAGTATAACTTACTGAGCCTTTTGAACTCTACGTCATATATAGCTCGTGGTTATACACAAAATTACATTTGTCACAACATAACGTGTTATTACAAATAACAGAAAAGATTAGTTTATATCCATGAGCCTGTAAGCCCATGTTATTGTATTTCGTAAGCACATTGTACTTTAGTAACAATAACATTAGTGAATTCATGATTGTAAACACTTTGAATAATTTACTTGAAGTAAACATAATATAATTGGATGCGCGAAGGGCTGGTTTAATGGACTGTATCTGCGATGCGGAGCAAAACAGTTGACAAACGCTTGGCGATAGGTACTTCGGGATGCGGGGGTGTGGGACGGCAGAAAAGAACCCGAAATACATTAAGGAAGGATGCACAAACCTTTGCGGGAACCTCGTGCTCGCGTCGTCGTTGCACCGAATCACTTCACCAGAGTTCAAGGGCGGCTGGGTTTCAGGTTACTGTCATCACAGGTTAAACACAAACACAACCGTCGATTATAAGTCTTATTACATGCGAAAACTGTATGCAGTAATTCCAAAGTTATCAATATTTTTCAACGGGGCGGATTGTACACGCGGTGCGGTTCGATTCGGAAGTGAATTTTACAAAAATGGCGGGTTGAATCTCCTTATTCACTGGCGAGGTATGTGCGGGAAAGGGATGGGTATAGGGGTTAGGGAACATGTCAATAAAATTTGAAAGTTGGCGCAACCGTAATGTATGAGAAGTTTCAAAGTTAACCCATAAATAAAAAGCGAACAAATATTTAATTGCCATGACAAATTGGACTAAAATACCCTACTTTTGACTTTATAGTTTTTCCACAGAGTACCGAGACACCTCAAGAGCCACTGCTAGAGCAGGCTTTGTCAGAACATTCCATATAAGTCAAGCGTGACAGTGAGTGTCACCGTTTACTTGTAGGAATTGATGGCCCGTGACAATTCTGACTATGACAGCCGATACTTGTGCTCAGCGTAGATTACGCGGGCACGATTATTATGAGTAATGGCTTCAGCTCTAGTCAGTGTTGGCGCCTGCATTAAGATGCCTCAGGAGCCACTGCTAGAGACGGCATTGTCAAAACTTTCCATACAAACCAAGCATGTTAGTGAGTGTCACCGTTTTCTCATAGGAATTGACGGCTCGTGGCAACTTTGACTATGGATTTGGCAACTGAAACTTGTACGGTAATGAATATTGTTATTACTGGAGTCAATTAATATTATAATATTAATTATATCAATTAATATTGTTATTAGTGAAACTTGTGCTCACATGATGCGGTTACAATTATAATTGAATTGTAAGCTTATAATTGAAATTAAATTGATTTTAATCATTGAATTTTTTTGTGTTGATTGAAACGTTCATTATGTATTGTATTAATTGGACTGATATATTTTTTATGATTTTTTTCTACGTTATGGAATTACATGGCATTAGTAGGTTTATAATTTTAATATTTCTACGTTATAGGCTGCTGGCGTTTTGTTTCGTATTCTATGATTAACGCTTAGACAAATTTTCTCAAAATACCCTATTTTCGACTTCATAGTATTTACACACGATTTTATGTAAATCAGGAATTTTCGTGGTTCTGCCAAAATTATACGTTTCAGCTTATCTTTGGCGATCAAGGCCGCTGTTATTAACCTAGAAACGATTCGAAATTCCAGTAAAATCGGGCTCTATCTTTTTGTAAGGACAAGATGGCTGTTTTAATCATAGTCTTGTATTTTTAGTCGATTTCCCAAAGAGGAGGAGGTTCTATGTTTGACTTTATCTTTTTTTTGTATATTCACCGATTTCTCCGTCAATTGTGGACCGACCTTTTTTTTGTAATTCGGGTTTTCCTAAAATTGGTCCTATTTAAATTTGGTGAAGATCTGATGAATAACTTTGGAGATATACAACATAGTTCATCAATTAATGACAGAAAGGCTCTTGGGATTGCTGCAAAAGCATGTCTGTTTATTGTTTATGCCATTTCATAACTTAACAGCATGCTAGTAGCTCTAAAGGGGGCTCTTATTTTTTATGCCATTTCATAACTTAACATCATGCTAGTAGGCTCTAAAGGGGTACGCAGATCACCTTGGTATACTCTCATTTCACTGGTTCTGGCCTCCTCATAGATTAGTAATTCAACAATGCAAATAATTCTATTTTCAGAATATACATATAGTAGTTTTTTTATGATATCTAGACTCCCAAAGGTCTGTTTATAAAATTTTGCACGCTCGTTTTCTCTACAAATTTGAAAAAATGCTAATTCGTACGCGAACTAGCTTTTTACTGCAGCTCATCACAGCCTCTATCTCTTTCGCACGTGTTGTCGGATGAGATAGCATGCGTTTTAACCTCGCGCAAAATAGTTCGTGCCGCCGACTAGGGAAACCTTAATTAAAGTAAGCACTGTGCCTCCCCCAGCTTTATCTCACAGGAATTGTGCATTTTCCAGGATAATATCTTATATTTTAAGCGATAGTGTATATTTCTAACAATGAAAGAACTTTTGTAATTGGATGGATCATCAAAATTATTTCATCCGAAGGAACGGAACATCATTCCATTGCTGGCCATGGCTTATTTGAATAGGCCTCCCCCAATTGTCGCTCTTGATCGGTCCTGTGCGTCTCGCGCATTCCAGGTCATTGCTCCACCTAAAGGGAGGCCTTCCAATGCTGTGTCTTCTGGTACGCGGTCGCCACTCTAGAACTTTTCGGCCTCATCGGCAATGTTTTGCGAGCAATATGCTCTGTTCACTGACACTTAAGTGACTTAAGTTTGGTAATCCTCTGAGCTGGATACTTCCCGAGATTATTTAATTAAAACAAAAAAACCGCTAAAACACTGCCAACGTTTAAGAAAATGATAAAGGAGCATTACCTTTCACTATAATTTTTAGTCTTTTCCTTTCCCTGTCATATATGTTAAATATTTATTAGTATATTAAATATGTAGTATAGTATATATGTATTTTATGTTATTATGTATAAGTAAGTTATATTATTTATGATCTTTTGTACACTGACAGCCTTTAATTCTTCTCCTATCGTTCAGTCCATCCAAAGGTTGTCTGTAAGTGATTGCCCTGTGCGATAAGACCGCCCATTGTACACTTTGTTTGGAAATGTTTGTTCTGTATGTATTTTTATATGGTGTACAATAAAGAATATAAAAAAGCGCTAGTATTATAAATAAATTAAATTGAATTTATATCTTTTTTTTTAGATAATTTTTATTATGCCCTTTTTTGTTACCGACCATAAGTTTGTGTTTGTAAAGCAATTCAGGAACAGTCTTGATCTTCGATCTACTAAAATCGGCAAATAAAACACAACTACAAAATGTACGGAACAAACACAAACTGAATGAACTCGCTATCTCAACTCTACGGGACAATAGTGGCGACACAAAGGAGACCTCTAGTTTTGAGTGCTAACTGATTGTCTGTGGTTTTTGAAAAATGTCGTTTGGATGCATTGATGTATTAAAAAGAGGTAGATACGGGACTGGTCGCAACGCTTGGTCCTACTAAACTAAGTGATTACCCGCAGTCGGCACTCAGTCGCGAATGGCACATCGTTGATCACACAGCTCAATAATTTCAGTGTTTTTATGTTTTTTTTTGACGTCTTGTCACGATTTCGTTTTGACGAATACGCATCTAAATGACTTCTTGTGTAGCTAAACAGTGTTTAAATAATATCAGGAAGAAAAATAAGACACACAGGATCACTTACCACTCATAAGTACAGTCAAAAAAGTTAATTTTTTGAAAATTACAATAATATTTAATGTTTTCTACGCCATATTTGTGAGAGCGAGATAGATATTACAAACATGCGTGAGAGACACGATACGCACATAGTGCGCGAGTTGCGAGACTCATACGCGACGAGTACAAGTGTATGTACTAGACCGAGGTTGCATGTAGTCGTGCGCCGAACCCAGGTTTATTGATTCCGATGTTAGCGCGTAACATATCTTCCTTATTTTAATACATCAATGTTTGGATGTCTTGTTTTAATGCAATGTAATTAAGTCTGGAAAGCTAGGCTAGGTTTTTTGGTAAGTGTGACAAAATTGGTTGAAAAAATAAAAAAAGTTAGTGTGATAAAAACTTTTTAACAAAAAAATCAAACCGACGTCCAAAAAAATACACTACACTGCGAAAAATTATTTTCTTTTCCGAAGTCAGTATCTTTGACATCTATTGTTTTTCGATTTCCGACACCATCTTCGGAAAAGAAAGTTATTTTTCGCTTTGTAGGGTATTATTTGGAAGTCAGTTAATTTTTATTGTTTAAAAGATTTATTTTCTCTTTGTTGTTTTGATGCCACAAATTTTCATGAAAATCAGTTTTAAAGTACATCTTATGACGATTCTAATAAGCCGAAACACGACTAGAATACATTGTTATATTTCGGCGTTCCAGTGCCTACCTTCCAGCTTCAACATCAGATCAGTTCGATGGTACCAGTTTGATCAGTACCATTTACTTATATGAGTATTTCATCATAGTCGTTTAACTATTCGAGACAAAGGAGGACTGCGTACAATAAGAAATTAGACTTGGTTTTACATTAGAAGAACTCAATAATGTCGACCCCTTACGTAAAAGTAAAACTCAGTCGGTTAATGTGTTTGTTTGTAACCTAATTATTTAGGTACCTACTTACTGAATAAATTATCCGACTTGGTTTTACATTCGATCTCACTATTTTTTTCGGTGTAAGAAAACTTGGAGACAATTACAACATCCCCTTCCTCCCGGACCGCGAAAGCGATTAGACGTGTGCGCTTTTTAAAATTTTAAATAATATTAATAACTATCGTAAAAATACATTTTAAATAAATACAAAAAGTACCAGGAGCTCATGGTATTACGGTGATTGTGTTAAACGCGGAGTCCGTGAAGAAAAAGGACAGCAACACCGGAGACGGCACGCCGTTCGCTACACGCGCTGCTGCGCCTGCGTCGCTGTGCGTCACACTGTCTAGTCTACGCAACACGAGTACGTCATCGCAGCGCTCCGACGCGTCACCGCGCCATTCCCACAATTTTGTTCAAACATTTATCGGGTGTGGCCCAAGTGGAATATCGGACTTATTTACTACAAGATAATTAAGGTAATAATTTTTTAATTATTAACTATGTCCGGTAAACGCTCACCAACGAAAAAACAATTTGAAAAAGTTACTGCAGGTGCAACTACACCTAATACATCTGGCACCCGACTGCTCCTGCAGTCCGAATCTTCTCCGGATCTTTCGGCCTTGGGTCAAGATAATAATGTAACAAGCCGTAAGCGTAAGCGTGGCGACTGTGACTGCGTGGATCGTTTGGACGAAATTCGGGCATTATTATCAGAGTCTTCCGCTAAGTCTGAAGAGAAGCTTGCGGCATTGCAGGCCTCCATCTCTGGAATTAGTGCTCAGAACGCAGAAATACGGAGGTCTATGGAGTTTATATCAAACGACTACGACGACCTGAAAAAAAAACTTACAAGCTTAGAGTCCGAACGTGAAAGTGATCGCCGCCGTATCTTTGAGCTGGAAGAAAAAGTGGACTTAATAGAACGACAATTGTACTCCACCAAGATTGAGTTAAGGAATGTGCCCGAGAAACAGGTAGAGGATAAGGAAAGCCTCCGCGCCATTGTAACAGATGTTGCCAACGTACTTGGCACTCCTATAAATGGTAACGAAATAAAAGATGTTTACCGTACCAAAAACAAAAATAACATTTCTACTGTTACTATAGATTTTATAAGTGCAATAACTAAGGACACTATAGTTAGAAAGGCTCGCAAGTTTAATAGCGCAAACCGGCAAAACAAATTATGTACAACCCACTTAAAACTCGACGGACCCAGTAAACCTATATACATATCCGAAAAACTTACACCCAAAACACAACGAATCTATTACTTGGCCCGACGCTTTGCTGAAGATAATGTATATAAATACTGTTGGACCTCCTATGGTAAAGTTCTGCTGCGAAAACAGGATGGTGAGCGACACGTCGTTATTAAAAACGAAGCAGACCTCGACAGCCTACGGCTAAGTACGTGACTAATGTCTGGGTCTGATTGTCTACTTAAAATACATGGCATGCCTTGCTTGTTGTTTAAATATTTATCTTTTAAAATGTATACTTTGTTACTTTATAAGCCTAAACTACACTCACATTCAGTCACATACACATACCTATCAAAAACCGAACTACACACAAATCCATTTACACACATATACTTATCAGAAAGGGTACAACACACAAACTCAACCACACACACATACTTATCAGGAATTGAACTACACACATATTCGTTTACACACACATACTTATCAGAAATAGTACAACACAAAAACTCAACCACACACACATACTTATCAGGAATTGAAAAATACACAAATACACACACGTACTTCCCAAGAACTGAACTTTACACAGAAAAATCTAATTTTACCGTCAATATCTTACCTCTTAATAACTGGTCAATATGGTCTTTCTCTTTAAATGCCGTTTTTATCCACGAGTTTGAACATCGTAGTCTACTAGCAGTGACAAAGCTATTAATTATTATTAAAAATGATGAATATTGATCAGATTTCTCAGGAAATAGATAATGTTTCTATTGCTGAGTCTTATACATGTGCTCCAGAACTATGCCGAGATTTTGTAGGACAGAACGTTCTGGGTTTTCGTATTATACATATTAACATCAGGAGTATAAAAAAGAATCTAGATCAATTTGTCGCCATGATAACATTAACGAAAGTTAAATTTGATTTTATTATATTAACAGAATGCTGGTTGCAGGTTACGGGTTACATCCCTGTCTTACGGGGCTATACTTCACACTCCACAAACAACAACCCAATAAAAAATGACGGAGTCGTAATTTATGTCAAAGAGACAATTAACTGTGCCACACATGAACCCTTGTTTTCGGATGCCAACTGCCTAGTAACCTGCTATAATAACATAGCTATAATCGCAGTTTATCGTTCCCCATCCTATTTAAATCCAACTAACTTCTTGTCTAGTTTAAATGATATATTAACATCCGTAAAATCTCAAAACAACATCATGCTTATCGGCGATATCAATATTGATATTAAGCCCGGAAACAACGACCGACATTCAGACGACTACTTAACGTTAGCAGCAACGCATGGGTTATTGCCTGCCCACACTCTCCCGACAAGGATTAACAACTGTCTGGATCATGTCATGATGAAGACTAAATTACCTGCAAAGGTTCTCGTGCTGGACTCCCAAGTTACTGATCACCTTCCTGTTGCTATATTCCTTGAGATAAATAAATTAACTGGATCCCCACCTAAAAAAACCTCTCTCCGGTACGACTATGAGGAAATAAAAAAAGAAATTAATAATCATGATTTTACTCCTATTCTCAGCACCACAGACCCAGACCAAGCAACAGATACCTTTATTGCCGATATTCAAGCTGTCATAACAAAACATACCAAGATTGTTCATACACCTAATAGAAAAACAGTAAAAAAACCCTGGATGACTGCTGGTTTATTACGATGCCTCCGTAATCGCGACAAAATGCATCGACAGGTCAATAAGTCTCCCAACAATCTAATATTAAAAACGTCTTACACGCGGTACCGTAATTTTTGTAATTCCCTACTGAAAAAACTAAAACGAGCCCATGAAAAAGCAGAACTTAAAAAAGCGAATAACAACCCGCGAGCTACATGGAAAATAATTAAATCTATCACACAGTAACCAGCAAAGACACTCTGCTAATGCCCTGCTACATCCTTCTGTCGAGCCTATCGTATCTGTCAATGGTGTCAATAATTTTTTTATTAACATTGGATCTAACCTTGCTTCGAAATTCACTACAACCACCCCGTCCGCTTATTCATCTCCTTCCCCATCTCCGGTTAACTCTTTGGTTATTCCATTGGTAGACGAAGCACTTGTAATAAGTACTATTCATGGATTACGCAGTGATTGTGCAGTTGAGTGGGACAACATCCCAGCTAGTATAATAAAACAATCTAGCTGCACTCTAGCTCCCCCCATTGCCCACATTTGTAACTGTGCCATCACTTCGGGTACATTCCCAAAATCTTTTAAGCGTGCTATTGTTCATCCAGTGTACAAAGGCAAAGCTAAGGATGACGTTTCCAATTATCGGCCAATTTCAGTTCTTAGCTCCCTATCTAAAATACTTGAACGAATCCTGAACGCTAACTTGACAAAATTTCTGTCTAAATATAATTTAATTGCTCAAAACCAGTACGGATTTCGGTCAGGAATTTCTACAGAAGATGCTGTATCTGATTTCACCGATACTCTGATCGACAAATTGGATCGTCGCCTTAAATGCTATGGAATCTTCCTGGATTTAACAAAGGCCTTCGATACAGTGTCTATTCCCAGACTTGTGGCCAAAATGGAGCATATGGGAGTACGTGGTGTGGCCCTAAATATTTACAAAGATTACCTCAGAGGGCGTAGCCAATGTGTTAAAATCGATTTCGTTATTAGTGACGAAGAGTTTATCTGCTACGGTATACCTCAAGGAAGTATCTTGGGACCCACCCTCTTTCAGATATACATAAATGACCTTTGTCAAATCTCCCTCACCATTGCGACATTTTTACCTACGCCGACGACACAGCACTATTGATATCCGATGTGACCTGGGACAAAGCTAAACAAACCACTGAAATTACCTTGCGAACAATTATGAATTGGCTTTCCACTAACCTACTGACGCTCAATATTTTGAAAACCAAAGTAATTCAGTTTAAACCTCCAAATTCAACTAAACCATCAAAAAACTCGACTAAAATAATCGCCCATATTTGTCACGATGCATCTCCATGTGATTGCCACTGCCTTGATATGGTCTCAAACATCAAATATTTGGGTGTTTATATCGACGAGAGGTTAGATTGGCGCACCCACACGGATAAGCTTTGCTCCCGGCTTCGTAAGCTAATTTATTTATTTAAAGAGCTCAGGCATGCAGCCGACATTGAAACAGCTTCACTAGTATACCGCTCACTGTGTGAGTCGGTTATCACTTACTGCATTCCAGTCTGGGGCGGGACCTTCAAAACCGTGATGCTTAGGGTGGAACGAGCTCAGCGGGCAGTTCTTAAAGTTATGTACTTCCGTAAAAGGGACTACCCCACAGCCCAGTTGTACTCAGAAGCCCAAGTACTTACGGTGAGGAAATTCTACGTCCTCCGCTCTGTCTTACGCCGACATTCCACGATGCCACTAGACAATAATCTGTGCAATCGGCGGACTGGCTTTCCAATTTGTGAATCTGTTCAGTGTCGTACGGCACTTGCACGACGACACTATCGCGCCCAAAGCTCTCTAATGTATAATAAAATTAACAAAAAGCTTTCAATTTATAAACTGACCTTACGTAAAGTCAAGGAGAGTCTTAAGCCATGGTTACTGTCAATGAGCTACGATGAAACAGAGAGAATTATTTTATCTATCTCGTAACATTAACGCTACGTATGAAAGGCAGTCAATTCTCGCCTTACTCGCTCGCTGAATACCCCTCCTGATCATTCAATTCGCACTCACACTTACTTACTCACACACACACACACATATACATACACACACACTCACACATACACACACACCCCCACACACACAAACACTCCCCCCACACAGACACAAACACTTTAAAACTCAATACAGGCTTCGTTGAACCGCTTTTATTATTCTTCTTTTTTTTTTTTTTGTTGTTAGCATAGTTTTTATTTTCTATTCTTACTTTGTTGCATAAGATTTTGTAATACCTCCTACTGGGAGAGGGCACTGGCTCTTGTAACACAGGTCTATAACCTAGCACAGGAGTCAGGGACTTCACACAAATGTAACCACTTTCTTGTGTAATAAAGATTATTATTATGTCCTTTATTTAACTTATTTCTTATTTAATACATTTTTAAATATTTTTATAAAAGATACAAAAACAAACAAAAAAAAAAAAAAACATTTAAAAATATAAAAAATAGAGGCCCACCGGTATCGGGAACAGGGTCCAAGCTACTGGCGGTCAGGGCTCCAGAGAGAGGAACCTCCTAACAATACGAGCCGTGTCCAGCAGTACTGCTTTCTGGATCAGGCCCTTGACCCAGCCGCCTAACGAGAGCCTCCTAAGGTGTTGGTCGAGGCTCGTAGCTATTAAACCATTGGCCGAAACGACAATCGGTACAATAATTGCTGTGTCCACATCCCACATGTCGACAACCTCGCGAGCCAAGTCAAGATACTTGATTTGCTTATCTTTCTCGGCTTTCACGAGGTTCCCGTCATGCGGGACGGTAATGTCAACAATCATTGCACGCCTCTCGATTCGGTCCACCATCACAATATCAGGCTTATTGGCTACAATAGTCCTGTCTGTGATGATGGACCGATCCCAGTACAATGTGATATTGCCATTTTCGAGAACTGGGTCGGGCACATACTTGTAGTACGGTACCTCCGATGCCACGAGAGTGTATTTCAGAGCAAGTTGCTGGTGGATAATCCTGGCTACAAGGTTGTGCCTATGCAAGTACTCTTCGTTAGCTAGACGAGAACAACCAGAGATAATGTGGCGGATCGATTCACCCGGGCGGTGACATGCCCGACAGATGTCAACCGTGCCATCCTTCACAATAAATCTCCGGTAGTTATTCGTCATGATAACTTCGTCCATAATTGCACAGGTAAAACCTTCGGTCTCCCCAAAGAGGTCACCGAAACGCATCCAGGCTACGGACGCTGACTGATCTACATCGGACCCATGTAGGGCCCGGAAAAAGCGTCCGTGAAGCTCCTTACTCTGCCATACCTCCCTGCGGTCGTTAGTGTCAAGCACTACAGGCTTGCGCCAGTTCTCATTCGCCAAGGAGAGCGGGGTGAGTCCCTTGTCCACTGCTACTACATCTCGATGCATACCCACGTCGGCGTGTAGAAAATATTCTCTGAGATTGCATATCTCGCGGTTGTGGAGGTTTTTGGCATTTAAAAAGCCTCGGCCTCCACACTTCCGCGGGATATACAATCTCATGACCGACGATCGTGGGTGATGCATTCGATATGCAGTCAGCAATGTACGGACCCGCCTATCCAGGGCGTCAAGTTCCGTTTGAGTCCATTTGAGTATGCCGAAAGAGTACATCAATACCGGCATGACCCAACCGTTGAAGGCACGCACCTTGTTTCCGCCCGAAAGAAGGCTATTTAATACCTTCTTCAGGCGGCCAAAGAAGCGTTCCCTCAGCGATTGCTTCATGTCAGTAGTGCTGATACCTAACGCTTCCGACATACCCAAATACTTATAGGTTTCGTTTGGAGAGAGGGATCTCAGGTTTATTGAATCCGCGAGTTGAATACCCACGGATTCCATAATCTCCCCTCGCTTTACATGCATGACCGCACATTTGTCCACACCAAACTCCATCCTGATGGCGCTACTAAAAGTTTCAGTTACCTTCAGTAGCTCCATAAGCTGAAGATTGCTGGGGGCAAAGAGCTTCAGGTCATCCATGTAAAGGAGGTGAGATATAACCTGACCACCCCTCCTCAACCGATAGCCTAGCCCTGAATTCTCCAGCATCATGCTTAGAGGATTCAAGGCTAGGCAAAACCAAAGTGGACTCAAACTATCGCCCTGGAATATACCTCGCTCGATCCTTACAGGTTCGCTATTCCTCTGGATATTTCGACATCCTGGATAGCGAAGGACCGTGCTCCATTGCCTCATACACGATATCAAGAAGGTGCGTAGAGTTGTATCTATTTTATACAATTCTAGCACCCTCATGAGCCATGTATGAGGCACCGAGTCATAGGCCTTCTTATAATCTATCCAACATGTCGACAGATCCTTTCGGGAACGTCGAACCTGTTGGCTAATGGCCATATCTATGAGGAGCAGCTCCTTAGTACCGCGGGACCCGTTCCTACATCCATTCTGAGAGACCGACATGATGGAGTTATCGTCGACGTGTTTATTAATTTTGACTCTCAAAATAGATGTAAGAACCTTATAGACCGTTGGTAAACATGTAATAGGTCTATAATTTTTGGGTTCCGCAGTGCTACCAGACTTGTGGAGCAGGTGGGTTATTCCTGTTGTAAGGAACTTGGGTAGCGAACCAGACTCTAAGGCTGCCTGGTACTGAGATGCCAAACGAGCGTGCGGCCTTTGTAGCCATTTTATCCAGAAGTTGTGCAACCCGTCCGGCCCTGGAGATTTCCAGTTCGGCAACGGACGGACTGCACGGGCTACATCTTGGGGGCTGATCGTGATAGCCCCCATTTCTTGTATTGGATCGCACGCTCGCTCGACCTCCCGAGTCCATTCACCTTCGGTGTGACTGACAGGCACCGACCAGATGCTGCGCCAGAATGAACACATAGCGTCATCATCCGGCAGGCGCGTATCAGTCACACCGTAGTCGGGTCGCTCCCAAGCCCGATAAACCCATCTTTCATTACTTTGGAATGTACGATTCTGGGTGTATCGCTCCACTCTCCGTCTGTACCTACGAATACGGTTTGCCCATGCAAACACTTTTTGTTTCAGGAAGTCGATGCGCTCTGTGACATGGGATATATAGTCTCGGGGGCTGACATCAGTCCCCGAAAACGCCCGTCTCACAAAGCGCATCACCCTTGGGCGATTATTGCCCTCCCTGAAACAAATTAGTTTGCCGATGAGTGCTCTGGCCCCACCAATACGACGTTCGATCCTGCACTGCCAAGCCGGTACGGCTGGTTTCGGTCGTGTAGCTCTGTCATCTGCGAATTTGACGTGGGCTACACGACATGCCGCTACAGCCGCGCAGTACAAGATCGAATGTGTATCAGTGAGGTCTTCGCAATCATCAAAATATTTTGACAACTGCGAATCCAGAACAGCCACCAGCGCCCTACTTTTGTTATGCATGGGCAAACGAGGTAATCGTGGTCTGAGTTCGGGTTGCATGTAGCGATATTCCTGAATAGCACACTCGAAAACACTCCTCAATTCCTCATTGCATTGGGTACTTACGTTTGTAACCCTGTCACTACTCTCCTCGTCAGCGTGGATAGGAATATGGTTAGACTGTGGTGGTACCACAGCCTGCGACGATGGGGCAGTGACACGGTTACCCATTTCCGTACGGAAGCGATCAAGTACAGCATCATCCAACATACGATTACGCTGGATGACCCGCACCTGATCCGAAAGTCGTTGTGCCGAAACGTTGACGGCTGGCTCAAGCACCTGAAACAAAGAGAGCATCCGGACACGGTACGCGGTCAGATTGTTTCCTCCCTCTGTAGCCCCATAGTATGCGCGCATGACATTTTCGTTAATGGATTGTGTCCATCTCATGCGCTGCACACTTCCGCCGGGTGCTGGGACCCTATCAGAGACCAGTAAGCCTCGAGGTCCTAAGCGGTCCGGCGGCCGGCGTCCTCCCCGTCGACGCGCAGGTGGTGGTGTCGTCGGCGGAGAGAAGTACTCGTCGCTCGAGCTCGACGCAACTGCCACGGCCGGTGTCACAGCACTCACGGTGGGGCTGGTTTCCGGCGGCGGCGAGGCGGAGCTGGGCGACGAGACCGGAGGTGGTAGGCGTGCATTTCTGGCGGCGGCAGCTCTCGTCAACATGTCTTCGTCTTCATTTTTCTTGTTTATTTTTCATATTTCGTCGTCATTGACAGACGTCAATCTATTATTTCTATTGAATTTTTGTAACTTGATTTACTGGGTATTTACGGTGGCGGATAATTTGATATTATAATTAATCAGTCTCTGCTGCTTTCTTTTGCTATATTTTTTGTCGAAATTGGATGTTATTTTGAATTTATGATAAAATAAACGGTGACGGAAAAAATTAGGCATGTTGACACTTCAGGGTTGCCATTTTTTATTATTATTATTATTATTGTCAATTACAGAAGTCCGTGTCAAAATACGAAGATACAAAAATAGACACACCGAATTCTGTATTTGAATAAATTTTTCACTTAGACGTGTTTTTTGGAAGTCGGTTGTATTTTTTTGTAAATAAGTTTTTTACATGTTATGTTTTTGATGGGATGAATGTTTAGCCTTTAAAATTCTCACAGGCGGCACAAGATACAGCTGTTCTCCTCTCTGTGAGAAACTTTGGGTCATAATCCACCATGCAAGCACGGTGCGGGTTGGTAGATGTCCCAACATCTCCTTCTTTGGTTAGTGAAAAAGTTGCGCTGTTTTTTACCCGACTGCCGAAAGAGGGTTATGTTTTTATTGAAGAACCTTTTCGTTTCTAATCAAATAACAAACCATTATTCACAAAACCTGATTAATACATCAAATTAGCCTAAAAATTAGACAACTGTCGCCTTTGACAAAACTTCGCCATTTGAATAAACCAATTTTAGGTTAAATCTAAACCACTGAAATTTCAACCTTAAATCAATAGCCATAACGTTTAAATCATGCACTTATTATAGCTGATATAACTCAAGTAAAGTTTCAAAGGTCCAAACGATTTTGAAATTTGCCTAGGAAATGATAAGGTATGAATTGTATTGCAGCTGTTGATACATACAAAATTATGCCTGATACAACTGAAGTGAATTTTCGAAGGTTGTCAAACCAAATGATTTTGAATTTTAGAGTGCAAATGTTAAGGTATAAATTGTATTGCAACTGTTAATGTATAGAAATAGTATCTATCTAAGAATAGTCGGCTAGTTTGTCTGTTGAAAGGCCGAAGTTATTTTGAAGTTGGAGTTTGGTTTTGTCGGCTTTCCATTGATGTCTGACTGTGGTTTAGAATCAAAGTAATCCTTTATCGTGTTTAATTTATTAAGGAAAACTATCCGGGTTTAGTGATTACTTAAGGGCTTTCCACCGCTTTAGTGCCGTTAAACATAACTTTCTAAAGCATAATACTTAGTAACGAATTTAATTTAATTTTCAATTGAATTGAATTTAATTTTTAATTTACTTAGATTTTCTGGTTTAATTGTTAATTTTTTTTTTTTGTCAATAGGCTCGCGTTTGACCAATATCTCACCTGATTGTAAGCGATGATATGGTCGACGATGAAGCACGCCTGCCCAGAAGCAATCCATTCACTCTCGACTTAAAGACCCCTAGACTGTAGCTATCGGGAAACACAGACTCCGGCAGGGAATTTAATTTTATTGATTTTTTATTTAATTTTCTATTTTAATTGTAATTTTAATATCCTATTATTTTATGGGGCATGCCGTGCTATCCTTTAAGAAATTGTAATATTAACCTTAGACATAAACAAACTTGAAATTTAAATGTATCAGTATATACAATTTTTGGTTGGTCAAATAAATAAATGAATAAATAAATAAACGGCTAGGTTAAAAGGTTTGAAAAAATATGTATATTTATTATTGATTCATGAACATTATTTTCGAAATAATGTTTTTTCGTGTAACTAATAGATTTGCTTTAAAAAAATAATTGACAACACGATAATTTTTCGCAACTTTTGGATACTCCTCCAAAACGACATAGATGTTTAAAAATATTTTTACACAGAAAAATTGATGGCTAGAATTTCTTCATAACTGAAATAGCATATGTAAATCGAATAACATTTTGCAAACAAAACTGTTCAAAAGGAGGTTCAATATTGATATTTTGGCATCGAGCGGGCGCACGGCCAATACTGCATTTACAATGAAGCGTATATTTCGCCTTAAAGAGGTGTACTCTCCAAACGTAAGGGAAAACATCGTCCAGCATGTCCTGGAACTTAAATTTGAAGATATGTGACTTAAACCAACCCGCATTGGGCCAGCATGGTAGTTTATGGTCCAATATCTGTCACAGAGAGGAGGCTTGCGTCTTAGCAGTACGAAAATTACAGACTGACTAGCTTCTGCCAGCGGCTTCGTCCGCGTGAAAGTCGAAAATTATCCCAAGGGAACATATTCCCGGATGAAAAGTATCCTATGTAGGTATTCCTGACTATAATCTTTCTCTGTGCTAAATTTCATCCAGATCCGTACAGCCGTTTGAGCGTGAAGAAGTAACAATCACACACACACTCACAAACTTTCGCCTTTATAATATTAGTGTAATATAATCTATCTCTGTGCCAAATTTCATCCAGTTTTATCCAGCCGTTTAAGCTTGAAGAAGTAACAAACACACACACACACTCACAAACTTTCACTTTTATCTATACTAATATTATAAAGCTGAAGAGTATTTGTTTGTTTGTTTGAATCTCAGGAACTACTGGTTGGAATTGAAAAATTCTTCAGTAGTTAGGGTAGGTAGCGTAGGTAGGCTAGGCAGGGTAGGTAGGCTAGGTAGGGTAGGTAGGCTAGGTAGCGTAGGTAGGATAGGCAGGGTAGGTAGGATAGGCAGGGTAGGTAGGGTAGGCAGGGTAGGTAGGGTAGGCAGGGTAGGTAGGCTAGGTAGGGTAGGTAGGCTAGTTAGGGTAGGTAGGATAGGCAGGGTAGGTAGGGTAGGCAGGGTAGGCAGGGTAGGTAGGAAAGGCAGGGTAGGCAGGGTAGGTAGGGTAGGCAGGGTAGGCAGGATAGGTAGGGTAGAAAGGGTAGGTAGGGTAGGTAGGTAGTGGTAGGTAGATAGATAGCCAGTTGACGGGAGCGAAGCCGCGGGGGTCAGCTAGTAATATGATTAGTGTGATATACCAATATAGGTACCCGGTTTCTGAAAAGAAATAATCGACCTTCACAAATTAAACTAAAAAAAGTGATGCGATTGGTTGTTGAAAATCTGCACATTAATTTCGCGATAATTTGCGTTTTAGTTACCGGTCCTAAGTTGTTCCAATTGACGCCTTAAATTATTAATGCAGTTGAAAATATTAAGTAATTGGAAAATTATTATCAAAGTACTAGATTTTTCGAGATAAAATGCAGTATAAGAAGGAATTCGAGTCGGATTAATATTATACTTCCAGAGATAAGAGGTTTACATTGTGTCGTTAACCGGGTACAAAATCTAATCCTGAAAAGGTCCTGATAGAAACCCCCAATAACCCTTTGCCTCAACTTAGGACCCCATGCTTTTTGCAACCACTAGGCCAACAAAACATTCCTTAATCTTAAAATAGGTACATGACTGTAATACAATACCAACCTATGTATATCTACTTGTTGAAGAAACAGAAGGAACACTCCAACTCGGTACGGAAAAATTAAAAAAAAGATACGATTTATAAATCTAAAAAACTTTTTCACAAAAACAATACAACCGACTTTCAAATAAAAAACACTACTTAGTGAAAAATTACTTCAATTTCGGAAGTCGTTGTTTTTGTTTTCGATTCTTCGTTTTACGCCTTTTTTTTTAAACCTTCCTTTTTACTCTTTGGTTGTGATACCTAGTGGGCAAGTTCAATAGTAATTCTAATACAATATGAAACATAAAAATTGTTTCTTCACATGTCCGCTAAATACTTTGAAAACATCCGATGTGCCCCAAACTGGTTGCATTAGAAAAGCAATAATGCGAAGATGGGTCTATAGCACTAAAATAAGCAAAAAAAATTACCAAAATTACCTTTTTTCCAACATATAAAACACATAGTAGCACATGCCGGGTATCCGCTATCTATATAAATAAAAAGACAAGTCCTGACTGACTGACTGACTGACTCATCAACGCCCAGCCCAAACAGAAGTTCTCTTTATAATGTAGACAAGGAATAAGGAAGGATTTTACGGAATTCAACCCCTAAGGGAGTTATATAGGGGATGAAACTTTGTATGAAACTCTGTGATTTTTAATTTGAAATGAATGAAATATGGCATTTAGCTTCTAAATATAAAATGAAAAATACGTCTCCAAGGATTTTTTTAATTTCATCCCTTAAAGGGGTAAAAAAGGGTGTTAAAGTTTGTACGAAAAATAAATTGTTTATTATCAAAATTACTTGAAATTTAGTATTTCTGCTCTTCAATACAATTAAAGAAAAACGTGTTTAAAGATTTTTTGAATTTCATCCCTTAAAGGGGTAAAAAAGGGTGTTAAAGTTGGTAAGAAAATAAATTGTTTATTATCAAAATTACTTGAAATTTAGTGTTTCTACTCTTCAATACAATTAAAGAAACAAGTGTTTAAGGATTTTTTGAATTTCATCCCCTATAGGGGTAAAAAAGGATGTGAAAGTTTGTAAGAAAAATAAATCGTTTATTATCAAAATTATTTGAAATTTAGTGTTTCTGCTCTTCAATAAAATTAAAGAAACACGTGTTTAAGGATTTTTTGAATTTCATCCCTTAAAGGTATAAAAAGGGGTGTTAAAGTTTACAAAAAAATTGTTTGTCATAAAAATTACATGAAACTTATTATTTCTGCACTTCAATATAATTAAAGAAACTCATGTATAAGGTTTTTTGAATTTCAACCCCTAACGATGTGTTAAAGGTTGTAAGAAAAACAAATTATTTATTATCATAATTACCTAAAATTTACTATTACTGCACTACAATACAATTAAAGAAAAACGTACTTAAGCCTTTTTTAAATTTCATCCTTTAAAGGGGTAAAAAGGGGTGCTAAAGTTAAAATGAATGATTACCTACTATATGTGCTCGGGGGTAACAAGTTTTCATGCCTCGAATACCACTGATACCCCTGACTTTGTCTTTGAGTTTCAACGATTACAATGCCCCCTTAATGTCTGCTTTGCAATGATTAAAAATAAATCTCAGGGTCAGTCATTATGGTTGGCAGGCATAGATTTAAGGAAAGATTGAATCTCACACGGGCAATTCTACGTTTCCTGTTATAGAATCAGTACTAGCACTCTGGCCATTTTAGCACCAGACAGAAAAACCACCAATGTGGTATACAAAAACATTATCCAAAAGCAGAACCAAAGTATTACATTTATTAAAAACAATACAGCCAATGAACATCGGGTGATAACTTTTGCGCCAAACTGTCTTAATTTTCTATCGTGTCGGTAGTAGGATCCAGAAATTGCAAGCAAAGTGGTCTTTTACTATTTGTACCTTCCCGTGGAAATCGATCTCACAAGACCTCCAGAATGAAAGCTCTAGCTATTAGAACACGACGGCAGTTCAGTTTATGCTTTTATATTAATTTACATGTAATTTATGTAATTCAATAAAATAATGAAGTCGAGCAAATTTTGTAGTCTACGCGAACAATGACGCGGGCGGAAAGCTAAGTTTGGATATTAATTTGCAATATCCCGCCACAACTGCAAAAAACGAAACAGCCAAAATCGTGTAGTCCACGCAGGCGAAGCTGCGGGCAGAAAGCTAGTTGTACAATAAATGGACATGCGATTACAGCATTTCCGAGAGATTTGCCGTCATTTATTGAAGAGTTGTAACGGACTGTAAAAATATTTGTTTCTTTTTTTATACCGTTTGCTCAAAACTAACATTCTCATCCCACCCCAACATTATTATTATGTATGACTAGCTGACCCCCGGGGCTTCGCTCACGTCAATTGGCTACCTACCTACCTACCCTACCCTACCTAATCATGTAGTACATATTTTTTATCATAGTGGCTGTCAAGTGTGTGTCAGAACTTTTATTTAGAACTATCTAAGACAAACAATCCTACGGTACATTATATTTGTGTGTATCCAACGGTTTAGGCAGCGCACGCGAAGATAGCTCTCAGAGGGCAGATTTTTTTCCGACTTACTTGATATTTATCGTTATATTATGACCAAATTACAAAAAAATATTATAAATTGTAGCCTATGTGTTATTGTGATGACCTATATTACTGTGAAGTTTCATCCAAATCCGTTTAGTAGTTTTTGCGTGAAAGAGTAACAAACATACATCCATCCTCACAAATTTTCGCATTTATAATATTTATTAATATTAATTAATATTAATAATATTTATTATAATATAATATTATTATATATTATATTATAGTAGGATGTGTAAGTTGCGCATTTGTATCATGTACTTAGTTTATTAGTTATAAGATTTCAATGTGTAATTGTGGGTTATTCCTAAACAAATAAAGAAAGTCAGAGTTCTGTCGCATATCTCCAAAGTTCTTCATCAGATCTTCATAAAATTTATATGGGATCACCTCAGGAAAAACCTAAAATCGAAAATCGGGAATCGGAAATCTGTAAATATATAAATGTCGGACCTCTAAACATCCTCCTTTTTGGGTAATCGATTAAAAATCATGAATCAAGCAGTAAAACGCATTCTTTCAAGCGTAAGAAGTTAATTGTCTTCTCACTGCAAACATTCCAGCCGGCAAGCACGGCCTCTCTGACTGAAAAATAAAAACTGTGATAAAATGCGTGACTCAAGCCTGTGGCAGTAGGCCGTGCTCGCTCTGCAGATCCGAAAAAAATATACCGGACTAACTCCCACAGTACCTAACCATTATAACTCAGGTAGTTTGCCACGATCCTCTTACAAAATTTTTGAAGTGAGCAATTATTTACATTTTCACCTTGCCCTACCCACCCTGCGAGTTTCAAGTGTTCCTGCTAAGGTCTTGAACAAGTTGTGGTACATAGATTGGTATTGCATTGTGGCCGTGTATTATGAAAATAAGATATTAATAATAAATTTTTGAATAAGATATTTTTGTTGTTCTAGTGGTTATAAAACTTTGGTCACCGCTGACGCATACATTTATGCGACTGAACAAAGAAAAAAAAAATATCATTGAATTCTAAAGCAAAACACTACAAAGTGAAAAATTACTTTAATCTCGGGAGTAGTTGTTTCTGGTTTTGTTTCTTAGCTTTTCTTTTTCACGAGTTTCACTTCACCTAAATACTTTTACTGCAAAAAAATGAGATTCCATCAAAAACATAACATATAAAAAACCACAATAATCGCGGTGCAGTTCTTCTGCCGCAAATGAGACTCTTTGAATGCAAAGGATTAACTTGTTGATGAAATTACTGAAATTGCTATAATGCCTTTGATATTTGAGGAGTTTCCTCAATTTCTGAGATCCCATCATCAGAAATGGATTTTGAAAAAAGCGTACTAATCTATGTAAAGGGTACTATCCTTTCGAATACAAAAAAGAATTTTCCAGATCGGTTCATCAATTACGGAGTTCTGAGGTAACAAAAAAAATACAACCGAATTGATAATCTCTTCCTTTTTTGAGGTCGGTTAAAAAGACCTAGAGATAAAGATGTAAGATATAGAAGAGATTCTAGATGTTTTTCATACAATTATGCTTTAAAGGTTATGGAAGTCGGTGTTGCAGAATGATAAAACAAGAGGTGCCAAAGACAAAGACTTCGAAACGAAAATTAGTTTTGCACTTTTTTGTGTTTTGAGTTGGAAGTTGGTTTAGTTTTTCTTGGGAAATGTTTTTATTATTTTTACCCGACTGCGAGAGGGTAATGTTTTTTCGAGCGTATGTCCATTTTTATAGCACGCTCTACAGCCCAAAAGGTTTGACAGATTATGACATATAAGGTGGTTGGATTCGTCTCAATTGTGGGAGTGACATAGGCTGTATATTTTTTTTAAATAGCGCCCGCCCTAAAACAGAAGGGGTCGATACAATTTTTTTTTCGTTGTCCTAACATATGGGTATAAAATGAAAGCTACTAAATAGGCCATTCCAAAAAACCAAAAAAAAAATTCATGTAAAAAACCAAAAAAATAATCATAAGAGTCAAAAAAATTCAAAATATTCAATTCAATAGCCGAAAAATTGGGCATTTTCATAAAATAAATTAAAACTCGAAAATCTCGAAAACGGTTAAGTTTAGGATGGGGGGTTCCATAGTGAAATCATTCAGAAATGATGTGTACTACACGCCCTTAACGGATCTAGGTCGACTTTTCCTGTAACCCTGTATATATAATATTCTAACACTTTTATGTTCCTATTTTGGCACAAATTCAAGATAAGCGTAACTTTGATAGCAAAATAAATAATCTTTTACCACATAACTTATTTGATGCACTGGTTCATTACTAAAACTAAAAAGTCTAAAATAAAACAAATTATTATAAAAAACAAAAAACCCGACTGCTAAAAACTAATCAACTGAAAAGACCGACCAAAACTTAGTTTTTCACCGCTGGCAGCACCTCATAATATTTAATGTATAAATTATATCGAGTAGGTACTTATTTTTCTCTTTTTATTTGATTAATTTTCAGCTGTTGGGTTTTTGTTTTTATAATAATCTGTTTCATGCACCGAATCGACCCTCCACGGGAGTATATCTATAAAAAATACTTTCAAACACGTTATCGTTCTTAGCCTAACATAAGCTTGTCACCAAGGGCCCATAGGTCACTCAGTACTATCTATCTAGAAATAATATTATCACTAGCTAGATGTCTAGGAGTTTCAGTTTAACCTAATTTTACAGTTTCATGTTAAGTTTTATGTGCAAGCCACAAGCACTGTCATAGTAAAAAAAACCTTTTTACAAAAAGTTATCCGACTTATTTGGCACGGTATTGCCATTTAATTTTTCGCCACCGACTTCCAAAACAAAAATAAAATAATACAATAATTATTGCTACACGAAATGCAGGTCCGGGTCCAATTGACCACCTCCTCTTTTTTGAAATCGATTGAAAATGTTTTGTGCCTGCATCTGCTATTCAAATTTCATCCGAATACGTACAATTCATCGAAACATCGTTTACACACTTTAAAAAAAACATCTAGGAATTGAAAACATCTAGGCACTAAAACGTACTGCCTGGACAAAAAGTATAATCATCAACATCAGCCTATTAATGTTCCCACTGCTGGGACACATGTCAGTCTCTGTAAGAGGGGATGGGCTGTAATCCACCACACGGGCCCAGTGCGGGCTCATAAAAACTATGCGATAAATGAAGCCAAATGTCATCCAAATTCGTTATTTAGAGTAGAATTTCCCATTTTATGTTTGATCTGCTTAAAATACAATATCAACTAATTACACAACGGGCTGATTTCAGAATTGAGTATTACTACTTTAGTACCAATATTTTTTTGTTTTACCTAAAATATACAAAATAACTCAACTTCAAATGCTTAATTAAGAAATCGGGGGTTAGCTAACAAAACAATACTTAGTAGTGTAGAATTGATAACGGCCCTGAATTTACGTAGGTAGTGGTCAGGCATATTATATTGTGTGAATTATTTTATTACCACGGCTCCAAAAATGGTGAAGGAATACATCGTGAGGAAACCGGGACGTCCTAGACCCAAACATTTGAAGACAAGTGCCATCCACCAACCCGCACTGGGTCCGCGTGGTGGATTGGGGCCCATTCTCTCTCAAAGAGAGCAGGCCTGTGTCCCAGCAGTGAGACCTTAAAAATGGTGATTTGTTTCTGTTTTGTTATTTATTTATTTAATTCTTCATGCACACAAACGTACTGAGGTGGATATAAAGCCTTAGGCATTTTCTACCAGTCGACCTTTGAGTGATGCAGAGACAAATAGTGCTAGGTGCTATTTTGAAAGAAAATCACGACAAGGTAGGTTTATTCAAATAAAAAGCTAGCTATACATACATACAATTTATATATACAAACAAATTAACTGAATTCACGAATATGCTGAAATAATTAGTGGTAGTAGATAATTGGAAAACATTATCGCTGTGACGATACTACTGCCAACTTCTTACGAACGTTCTCGCGAGCTATCACTTTGAATGCCAATCGGTTGGTTGCCACCCTGATTTCGTTTTTTTGTTAGTTCTTGTGCTACACAGAATCACGGGGTCCCAGCGCTAGAAAAGACAATTTGGTTCATATAAATGTCACTAGATGGCGCGATATGCATCGTTTCGTTATTGAATTGTGTGTGTTTTACAAAAAAAATCTAGAATTGATTATAAAAATTGTATTTAATGAACTCTCATAAGCACAAAATTATGGAATATTGGGCTCTTAATTCACATTTTAAAGAGTATTTGAACAGATCATTTAAAATTGATTCCAATAGATGGCGCGGTTTTAAATTTTTGAGGCATGCCACTCAATTTTTTAATTTGTATTGTAACACATCTTGGTACAATGAAACGTCCAAAAAAATACTATAAAACAAATCGTCACTGTTTTTAAAGAAAAAAAATGCACGAACCGAGAAAACTCCTTTAATTCCAAATCGCTGCTAACACCATCTAAAACCGTGGAACGGAACCAAACGCGATCGAAGTACTTATAAAAATAATCACCTTTATTAATCTAAAAAACGCTAGTTACGTCGGCACGGTGTCTTTGTATGGGATGAGGCATCTGTATGCTAGTATTATATTATCTATGACAGAATCAGCACAAAGAATAATCATTGTCTGATTCTTGTTTCTAGAATATACGAATTCGACATTCGTCACTCGAATTCTCATTAAACTACCTAGAGCACACATCCTTAGTCTAATTTATCTCAATAAATTGACGTCGATTGGTAACGTAGACAAATTGTGGTCTAGACTTTGTTAAACAAAGGAAACAAAAACACAAAGGATTTCAAAACTAGAATTATTCTGAAAACTAAAGCATTGTATTTTGTAAGCATAATTCGTGAATTTGATATAGATAGTACAACTCATCTTTGCGCGCAGCGCTATGTGTGGGTAGTTGTTTGCTCAGACGATAACTGTCGCGTCACTGCCACACAAATGCATCATGCATAATTACAAGAACACGCACACATGGTGCCGCACGCACAGATGAGTTGAACTGTCTATATCAAGCTATTGAATTCAATGTTGATTTGTTGACCAAAATCATAACGAATATTCCTTTTTTTTATTCTACTTTCCAAATTTCACTTTCTACTTATATTGCCAATCTTGAGAGTATTTATCTTGGTTATATAAACCATCTTTATGTACATAAAGAACTTAAATATTTGACTAACTATACTAAACTGAACTCTAATAATATTATAATTAAAAGGTCTGTGTTTTTGGATGTTTGACAATCAACCACGCCTTAACGACAAATTAAACGACTACGAAGACTACCACGACTACCACGACTACGACGACTACGACTGCGATAACGACGACTACGACTGCGATAACGACGACTACGACAACGACGTATTTGTACAAAATTTAGATAAACAGATTAGGATAAAGAACACTTTTTATCTTTTTATCGCAGTAGTATGTCTCTTTTAATAATACCTGACACACGAGTGAAGCCGCTGAAAAAATCTTCATATATAATATCTTAGAAATAATAAAACCGGCCAAGTGCGTGTCGGACTTCGCACATTTAGGGTTCCGTACTAAACTGCAAAATCAAGTTGATTGTAATAGGAAAACATGAGCGCATTTCAAAGGAAAAATCTGGTTATTCAATATGTTGGTGTTTGTTGGTAAAATACACGTAATAATAAACATAATCAAGGTGCGAGGTTGTCGATATGTGGGATGTGGACTCACCAATCATTGTACCGATTGTCGTGTAAGCCAATGGCTTAATAGCCACGAGCATCGACCAACACCTTAGGAGGCTCTCGTTAGGCAGCTAGGTCAAGGGCCTGATCCAGAAAGCAGTATTGCTGGACACGGCTCGTATTGTTAGGAGATTCCTCTCTCTGGAGCCCTAACCGCCGGTAGCTTGGACCCTGTTCCCGATACCGGTGGGCCTCTATTTTTTATATTTTTAAGTGTTTTTGTTTTTCAATTTATTTTATAAAAATATTTAAAAATGTACAAAATAATAAAAAGAGAAAAATAAAGAACACAATCACTAAATTTCAAGTTTATAGGTCAATAGGAAGTTAAAAAATATCTTCGGATTATTTTTTTTTTTTTAAAGCTTACTTTGGTGGCTATGCTCATTCCTTTGTTTTCCAATATTAAAAAAACAGTATTTATTTACTCAACGAGTTCTGAACAACGATACGAAACAAGATGGGGCAGATCATTTTTTTTTCACACCTCTCTTTATCTGTTTGGGAGCCCTCATTCAAAACATTTAAAAATATTTTTTGTCAATTCAGGGCAGTTTACAGTCAGGCTTTGAGTCAACAATTCGAACATTTTTAAGACTGTAGCTCCAACTGTTTGGCTGTAAAATCAATGTGACAGACGACAGACAGATGGACAGACAGACAGACACGTGAGTAACAGCAATAGGGCTCCGTTTGGAACCTTCGGGTACGGAACCTTAAAAAATGCAAATACATAGATACGTAGCTGCCAATTATACCTACTCTTTCTCTATCCAACGTTTGAGAGAAAAAGATACTTAGCGTAATCGTATGCACTAATAAGAAAACATCAGGAAATAAAATATAACGAGCAAAACCACAATCGAAACCTAGTCAAGCCTTTAGCTAATTTCGTATTGTACTGCAATTGCATTACCAATCTCTAAAACCAACCCAAACCTTATCAAGTTAAAGTTCATATTTTCTTGAACGAGCTCATCCAATCGAGTAAGGGTGACTTGTAAGTTGGTTTCGATATAGGAATTTGGGCTGTATGTTATAAAAGTTAAGGTATATTTTCATTTGCAGAGATTTTCAGGAGTTGGTTCTGAATTCGGACGGGGTTTCAGTCTACCGGTGTGTTTCGGGCATCCAAGTTGTTTCGGTCAAATTTGGTAAAAAAAATACGAACTGACATTATACGGTGTGTTTATGTTTTTCAATGTTTTGTATACATGGTGGTTTGATTTTGTGAATGAAGTGTTTTTTTTTTGAGTGTGAAAAAGCCTTTGTTTTATATTTTCGCTTGAGCGCTTTGTTTACAACGAACTTTTATTTGTTTACCTTTAAAAGTTGATCGGACGTAAATTCAGTTTGAGTTTCAGTTTCCAATTTTGCTTTCAGGTCGTGATTTTTAAATTTAAAGCGAAATCAAAATAAATACAAAAGAACTCACAAAAATCATTAATTGCTTTTATAATAGTGATTCTACTTACAAAATTTTACTTTTGAAAATCCTTAAAATCTAATATAATAATTATTAAAAATAATACCATCACATAACTGTCTCATTGCAAGCCTTCTTGAGAAGGCACGGGCAATGATCACCACGCTTGCTCAACGCGGGTTGGTGACTTAGTCAGCTCATATCCCAAGTCAGTTTAAAGTACTTCCAATCGAATCAGTCATCAAGAAAACGGAAAAAAAAACCTCTTTTATTTTCAATCAAAAATTTTGTTTAATTGACGGTAATCCGTCAATTTCATGATTTGAAGTGGAGTCGAGTTGGAAGATATGGCTAGAAAAATAGATACTTAAAACAATAAAAAATCGACTTTCATAAATTATCTAGACAAATGATAACAATCTTTTAGGTTTTTACGATCTTGTTTTCCATAAGAGGTGGGCAAAATTCCAAGGAATGTTTCTCTATTACGTACTATTACTACCTAGAAACTCATCCAATAGAACTCAATTTATTGTAAAAGACTAGCGACTGATTTAAAAGTAGCATCACCTTTAAATATGATTTTAATTGTTAGACTCGCGTTTGGCCACCATCTCACCAGATGGTAAGCGATGATGTGGTCAACAGTGAATCACGCTTGCTTAGAAATAACGTTATAAGGAAAAGTTATTAAAAAAAAATGCCTTTATTTCCTGAAACCCAAACTATTTTTTAATTTTTAATACTTATATTATGAAAATGATACATACTAAACTTATAATAGATAACTATGTTAAAGATTTAACAAACTATCAGCTACCAGGCTGGTTAGGTTGTCTTGTGGCATGGGCTTCCTCTAATCTTATTTTGATCTGGTATCGGTCCAGTGCTATTCTGCCGGAATCCTTTGACAAATCGAAGAAATAACTTATTTACTGTGGTCACAACACTTCATAACATCACCCTTGCTTTCCCCGAACTTATAGGTAGACAGGTTCCGTGTAAATTTTTCAATAGGGTCATGGACAAATTGAATCAGTCTAACTGGAAACCCAAAATAGATATTTCTGGTATAAATGAAAGAATATTGGACGAACGTAGGTAGCGGTACCTACTTTTGGAAACAACCTCGGATAACTGCATTTTCTGAAAATACTTTCAGCAGTTTTGATTGCATTGTAAGCCCTCTGCATTTAAAAATAGAGTGCCTATACTTAATATCTTGCAATGATAATAAAAATAGACATATAAGAAAAGCAGTGATTGCCCACTCGTAACGGCCGCGACTTACTTAATTTACTTTGTGTAAATTATTTCACCACCACTGCTCTCAAAACGGTGAAGGAAAACATCGTGAGAAAACCACGTCCTAGAACCAAAAATTCGAAGACATGTGTCATACACCAACCCACACTGGGCCCTCGTGGTGGATTACGGCCTATTCCCTATCACACAGAGGAGGCCTGCGTCCCAGCAGTAATAAAATTTAAAGGCTAATGATGATGGCGATTATGAAAGATAATAAGTATATTTTGTAACAGAAACACGATTCCACGATCTTTATTTCCGTCAGATAGAATTAGGATTGTATCAAACAAATCTCAATTTTTGAACACTAAATCATCTTTGACATCTTCCTTACTTTCTTCATTGTTTTTTTTATATAGTTCTGGTATTTCCTTCCATTTGACCTTACAATCAAGAACTTGTACTTTTTCCTTGTAATAAATTCTAAGAAAGATGAATAATTCGTCCCGCCAGCCCGCTCATCTCATTCATAGTCAGTAAAGATGTAGAAAACAAAAACAAATAACGCACAGTCATTTGTTTTTTTTGTAACACACGATAATTTATTATTCATAAAACGAAGCTTGTAATTTTTTTTTTTTAATAATTGATGTAACCAAAACGCAACATTTTTACTCCCCAGTGTTTTTAGATAAATTGTACAGAATTTCGTGAGTGCTTGTGCTTTTAAAAGACATTCGGTGTTCGTGTAACAGTTGAAACTTAATGAAAAGTGACGCTTTTCTAAGCTGTGACTCGAAAAGTGATTTTGTGGATTTGAAAAGTATTGGAGTGTCAACATGAGTCTGCGGAGGTAAGATTAGTTTTTTTTTTTTAAATAAGCCATCTGAGAGCGAAGTGTGTCTGACAGCCAGTAATGTAATTTTCTAAACCATGTCGATCACTTCCTCATAATCGCTTCGAAATTCGAACGGTGTCTCGTTGTGAATCCGCGATGATTTACATAAAAAAACAAATGAGATACGTTTAAATTTTACATTGTTATATTCTATTGAATAAATTTTCTTACCGTGGTGACGTAGGCAAAGTGAAGTTGAAGAGATCTGGCAATTCAAAATGTGGTGGAATGTAAATGTTTACATCACGCTCAATGCACCTAAGTTATCCCGGTGACAGTTTAACTAAACAGATTGAAAGAATAGCATAACTGGAGCATACAGCGTGAGATTATTAACAATTTACCTTATGGAGTATCTGTTTTATTGTTAAAAAACTTGAAACTGGAATCTAGATTTATCAAAGGGGTTTAATAAAGAAATACAGTTCCAGAACGTATCTCTCGTTCTATCAATTGAACAAAAAACTTTAACGCTAGTGTAATTATGTCTATGTAAAGATATAAAGCTGGCACTGTCCTCGCATATAAAGTCATTAGGTACAACAAAAGACTTCCAAATAAGAAAACTAAAAAGTGAAAAATAACTTTGATTTTGGAAGTCGGTGTCTTTCGGAAGTACCATTTTTTGCGTTATGGACACCGACTTCCAAAATTAAAGTTATTTTTCACTTTGCAGTTTTCTTATTTGGAAGTCGGTAGTATTTTTTGTAAAAAAGTTTTTTATTTTCACTTTTTAATTGAATTTCCTTATAGGCAAGTTGTTTAGTAAGTTACCTTAACGCCAGAATAGATAACTCGAATATCATGAAACTTGAACATTACCGATAAAATGAGAGATCTGCGTACCCCTTAAGAGCATACTGGCGTGATGTTATGTTATGAAATGGTATAATCAATAAACAGACATGCGTTTGCAGCAATCCCGAGAGATTTGCCGTTATTTATTGAAGAGATCTGTCGTATATCTTCGAAGTTCTTGATCAGATCTTCACCAAATCAAAATGGGACCAATTTCGAAACGTTTTCTTTCAAACAAAAGAATTTTCAAAGAATTTTCAAAATCGGTCCACAATTGACGGTGATATTGGTAAAAAAAACGCGAAATCGAACATAGAACCTCCTCCTTTTGGTAAGTCGGTTAAAAACAAATAAACACACCATTTAAAATGCACACTGCATCAATTCAAAGTTTTAATTAGACAGAGAAACGAAACAAAAGCAAACTGAAACTAACTGGCCACTTAAATTAGATGGAATGAGCTTCCGAAACATTTGGTTAGAAATGGGGAAAATTTATTTAAGTAGGTTACCTACTGAAACATAGTTGAATACAATTGTTTTGGAAGTGCACTGCACAGCATGATTTTGTTCTTGTTCACGTCTTTTTTTTTAGTTCGCTTTTTGCAGTCGGGTTTATTGATTTTCTTAATTAACTTTTTTTATTCACATGGGGGTAGGCAGAAACTACAGAACGCCACCTGCTATGATCTTAGCTTACATCTTTTGCTTCACTCACATTCATACATCTAGTCATACACGCACGCCGGTTATGAGTACTGCACACCTGGCCTATGCCTATGTCCAACAGTGGTAAATTATCGGCTGTCATGACTATTTGACTTTTGAGGGCCTTCCACCGCTTTAGTGCCGTAAAACGGTTACTTTCTAAAGCATACTTATTAGTAACGGCTAGGTTAAAGGTTTGAAAAAAAATATGTTTATTATTGATTTATGTATATTATTTATGAAAAAACCTTTTTTCGTTTAACTAATAGTTATGCTTTAAAAATAATTAACAACACGATATTTACAATTACATTTTTATTTTACAATTACCTATGTATTTATATTTGTATATTTATCCTATGTTCATTATTTATGTAGGTGCGCTAATTTTTTCATCTTAGTTTAAGTCGTTCACTTTTTTTTTTTCCTGTTTTCACACACTATTGTCTACATTTCTTTTTCATTTTTCCTTTTCGCGGGTCTGCTGGCAGATATTTCTTAAGAAATAAGCAGTGCCCTTGTACTCTATTGTCTTGATGTGTTATACTGTGTGTGTACATTAATTATTAAATAAATAAATAAATATTTTTTGCAACTTTTGGATACTCCTCTAAAACGACTTCGATGCTTAAAAATATTTTTACACAAAAAAAATGATGGCTGGAATTTCTTCATAACTGAGATAGCATATGTAAATCAAATAATATTTTGCAAACCAAACTGTTCAAAAAGAGGTTCAATATTGATATTTTGGCATCGAGCGGGCGCACGGCCAGTACTGCGTTTACATTGTGGCGTATATATCGCCTTAATTACATTAACGGGTTTTTTTTATTAACCTATTGCGTACCTGCAGGGCAACGGCATTCCTTCCTTATTTCCTTACGAGGATTTATTGTTATAAATTCTTACATCGGTATGTAACCAGCTGAAGTCCTATATTTGATGAGCCAAACAGTATTTTTTTTTCTTGTAACTGAAATCTGTTATAACCATCCCGACGGGAAGATCAATGGAATTTACTAGATGCCTCTATGTTACACTTTAGGTGACGCTAAGCCATGGTATTGTGATTCCAATTAATTCTTAGAGCATGGGATTACATTGTAATACCTGGGTCCCGTGTCCAATAAGGAATTCGAGCTCCGTGAATTCGAGTAGGTACCTTCCAGTTTATTCCGTAAACATCTCACCTTGAAAACTTAGGTGTAGAGAGGGTAAAAAAAGTAAAATCTAATTGTTTTATTTTTTCGATTTCATTGTCATGTCAGCTAGGAATTGTCATTGTGTGTCACTGACAGATGTCAGTGTCAGTTCTTTGATCTATGTTAGGGGGGTTTGGTTTCCGCACGTGGACCATTGTACGTGGGTCATGGCAGCCGTTTGGTGGTCATTCCAACCAGCCCACCCCCCCTCCAGAAGTCAATTAGAGCTCCTGGTTTCCTCAAAACATCCGTGTAAGATCTGGGTGACCCGAGGGCTTATGTTCTTATCTGGGTTACAGCTGTGCATTCAAAGAGAACGTGCGCAACGGTTTCCTCGACCTCCATGCATGCCCTGCACAGAGGACGTGATGCCTATTGTGTGGAAGTGTTTGCTGAGTGAGCAGTGTCTCGTGTTGGTCCCCGTCACCAGGCGCAGGCAATTCCTGCCCAGGCGTAGAAGACGCCTGATAATCCTACTGTCCAAAGATCGCAGAGCTTCTTTGGATTGCCTACAACCCGGTGTCGAGGTCCACCAGTTCTCCGCCTGTGTCTGGGTGAATTCCTGTAGCGTCAGTGTCAGTATTTATGATGGGAACACAGAAACGGAGTAGCTAGCAGGGATAGCTGGAGCTCACAGACATGTCTCAGCTGTTTTATAGATATAAGTTTCTTTTATTTTTACAACTAGCGGACGCCTCGTGGTTTCACCCGCGTAGTTCCCGTTTCTGTGAGAATTCAGGGATAAAACGAAGCCTATGTCACCCGAGGATAGTGTAGCTTCTCAACGATGACAGAATTTTTGAAATCGGTCCAGTAGTTTCTAAGTTTATTCGTTACATACAAATATACAAATCTTTCCTCTTTATAATATTAGTATAGATATAGAAGTGTAGCGTAAGATTATAATTATTGTATAAGTATTTTTATTTTCTACCTTTTTAGGGTTCCGTACCCAAAGGGTAAAAACGGGACCCTATTACTAAGATTCCGGGGTCCGTCTGTCTGTCACCAGGCTGTATCTCATAAACCGTGAAAGCTAAACAGTTGAAATTTTCACAGATGATGTGTTTCTGTTGCTGCCATAAAACTGAATAAAATTAATATTTAAGTGGGGCTCCCATAAAACAAACGTGATTTTTTCGCCGTTTTATTTGCGATAATGGTACGGAACCCTTCGTGCGCGAGTCCGACTCGCACTTGGCCGGCTTTTTCACATATATTTATAAGCCAGAATTATCACTAGCTAACTAATGAAAGTCATACATAGATAAAATATACTTTATTGTACATTGGAATTGTAACACCTCTTACAATTTGCCGCTCATTTTTCTTATTTTCATGTAAACACGTCGTGGGCTCAGTGCGAAATGTTTTAATCTGGCAGCTCCTATGATTTTAATAAAACTACAAATGCCCTTTTAGGCTAGAATAACAAAAAACCGGCCAAGTGCGTGTCAGACACCGCACATTT
Organism: Orthosia gracilis; assembly: GCA_947562075.1. Classification (NCBI taxonomy): domain Eukaryota; kingdom Metazoa; phylum Arthropoda; class Insecta; order Lepidoptera; family Noctuidae; genus Orthosia; species Orthosia gracilis. The sequence goes on along the minus strand of OX387267.1, from coordinate 7,243,308 downwards.
GGGATTCCGTACCTAACTGTAAAATCAAGTTGGTTGTAATAGGATTAATTAGGCAATTTCAAAGAAAAATCTGATTTATCATTATATTGTTATTTGTTAGTAAATATACGTAATAATAAACATTATCACTAAATTTGAAATTCATAGGTCAATAGGAAGTGACCAAATTCTTCGGAACAAAAATTTGTAAAAAAAGCCGTTTTTGGTTGGTTCTCATTCCATCGGTTTCTTATATTTTTTTAAAACAAAAATATATTAATTATTCGTAGGGGAAGATCATATTTTATTTTTACGCAACCACCCTTTAGCTGTACGGCAGAAGACCTTAAAACTATTTTTTGATAATTTGCATGGTTTTGGGTCAACAAGATGCTTATACTAAGAAAATTTGAAGACTGTAACTTCAACTGTTTGGCAGAAAAACCTGTGTGACAGACGACAGACAGACAGACGGACACGTGAGTGACAGCATTAGGGCTCCGTTTGGACCCTTCGGATATGGAACCCTTAAAAAACTGACAAATTCAATTAACATAGTGACTTTTAGTTACATAAATCAAATTATACGAAAAGATAATACCTACCCTCTACAGACTACACTCATTTTGCTTTAAAATTCACTCAAAATAATATTGTTTGCCCCCAGTTTCGAGAGTTAGTAAAAATATTTGTGTTTTCTATTATTTTAGAGTAACCTGAATTATCTGTTTTGAATTTTAATTTTGTTTTCAACTATGTTGATGAGTTTGTAGGATAATAATTGTTCAAGGTTTTTGAGATTCTCATATCTACTATCTTCTATTGCAGGAGGAAATTCAATATCTAGTAACTTTGTGTAAAAAAAAATATAAAAACGTGTGCGGTCAGGGTCCTCGACAGAAGCGAAGTTCATCACAGCTTTTTTTCAACCCTCAATGTAATTGTTTATGAATTAAAACAACTTCAAAAAATAATTCACATAATATTTTTTTATTAAAAAGTTTTATTAAAATGATAGTTATTGATTTTCTTTTATTTAATGTGAGTATACCAGAGTGGAACCATCAGACACAGGTCACGTTAAAATTTAAGTAACACAAATGATGTAATGAAAACAAGTATGGCGGCCAGCGCTTGACGATTATATCCGACAGCCGAATGGAACCGAACGTCCCGAGAGCGCTTTTTCGTTACGTGACGATTTCTACCAGGCAACTCTTACCGCAAGCCGCATAAAGGAATTTCGTTCCAAAAACCCTCAAAACACTATACCTGTTAGAAGTATTCAGCTTTATTAGGTTTTTTTTTTCATTAACATCTTTTTTATGAAATTGGAGTATCTCACAAATTTTTCAGTACATAATATCCCACGTTTATCCTTATATTATTTTTCTACACTTAAACAACAAAAAAATACCCCCTCCCTTTGTCGTATGTCGTGGAAATGCTTCTAAATCATCCCCCAATATTTGTCGTCCGCGAAGCACATCTTCTTTTACATATATCTCTATATCAGACATTATTTTTTTTATATTTCACCCCTTTTGTAGCTATTTCATCATTCACCAACTCATGCACTGTTTCTAAAACATCGGAATTTAATTCTACTTTAAAAATAATGGTGAATAATAACTGGGCAATATATGGATTACTATAATATTATACAGTTCTACCTGCATCTTAAGGCCCTAGTAACTACATACTCCTTAGTAACGGTTAGAATAAAATGTTTGAAAAAAATATGTTATCATTTATATTTGATCCGTATACTTTATTTGTCAAACTTGTTTTTTTCGTAAGACTAATACTTTTTCTTAAAAATAATAATTAATAACATGATATTTTTGCGCTTCTTTTGCATACTCTTCCAAAACGACTGGGATGTTTAAAATTATTTTTACACAGAGAAAACAATAGTTTGATTTATTTCTTATCGTACATAGGATATTAAAATCAAAAATATTTTGCAAACAAAACAGTCCAAAAGGATATCTAATATTAATATTCTGGCACCGAGGTTACGTATGGCCAGTACGGCGTCATTGGGGAAAAGGTATAAATTATACGCCATATGCATATAAAATCTTGCCTTTAAATTATGGTTTCCAATACGACGACGATCTTTTACTCACAAAAGTATGAAAAATCTACCTGAAAAAATAAATTGAAAAAGTCACTTTGAAATATTTTTTAGGTATATAAATTCCTTGAATACTCATAAAAATTCAGATAATTTGATAGAATACCCACATTTATATTTCGATACAATACTTCGAACTTGTCTCTCAACAACAAAATCGTATACAATGTAAAGTTTCGAATATTTTCTCGGCGACAATTTTATCTCGAATAGAGAAAGAATTGATAAACGCTGGGAACATTAGTTCCACACCAATACCATCGCTCGGGAAGATACATACAAATACATTACGACTATGTTTATGTAAGAGGTAGGCAGGGAGTGATTAAAACTGACTTCGACGAAGAATATTGCCGGAGTCTGTTTTTGATGAGTACCTGGGGGTCTTAGATCAATAGTGAATAGGATACTTCTAGGCAAGCGTTCTCCATCGTTGACCACACGAGCCTGATCTATATTAGGCGAAAAGGCTAAGCTGAAAATGATTGTAATTTATGGCATAATCATTATAATGTTAAATGATACATTTATTTTTTTACTGACTTCAAAAACGAGGACGTTCTCGATTTGATTGTATTTTTTTGTTATGTTTGATAAGTCTATACTTTTTAATACGTGAACCGATTTTGATGATTGTTTTTTAATTTGAAAGCTGGTGCTTCTCATGTAATGTAGTCTCATTTAAATTTGGTGGAGATCTGATGAAGAACTTCGGCGATTTACAACAGAACTCTTCTACACAACGGCAAATCATAACATCATACCGGTACGCTATTAAGGGGTAAGTAGATGTGTTCACCCTTCTCATTTCTCCGGTTATGTTTTATGTTATTTGTGTAATCTATTCTACCATAACTTTGTGCATTATAGGTTACCTTAAAAGTGTATTTTATTCTGTAAATTGGATAAAGATAACACTTTAACACGTGTTAGATATGAACCTTCCCCGGTCCCCGAGAGTTGATATTTCTTTGAAATAAGTATAATTCGTATCTTCGGCAATTCCCAACACATTTAAGTTCCGGCACGATTACTGTAATTGCTCATGGGAATTAATCGGGCAGAAATATTTCCTGCTGATCTCGTTGAGTATTCGTTTTACTGAGAATTTGTCTCAGTAATTGAATTACCTATGTATGTTTGAATAATTTATGAATCGAAGCAAACGGAGAATGTAAATATGTGTACTTCTTGTAATTTCTGCCTATCCTACGGGAAAATGCGAAAGTATCTAGCTATTGATTGTTTGTTAGATATTTTTATATATATTTTTACTTAAGGCATATATATGCCCCAATGTTAACGAACATAATTATATAGGAACTCCCTTTGGAATTTGGTTGACAATCTAATACTAATTTTAATGTATGAATTTAATTGGAATAGATCAATATTGTTTGGGATTTTACCTGTTATTTTTTAATTTATTATTTATAATATGAGTAGGTATTTATCAACAATTTAATTACTCTGTCTACACATAACAGTAACTCACGATAAATTCGCAGTTACGAGTACATTTATTACGTTTGACGTCCCAATTATCGAATAGGGCGTAACTACACAATGATAAACAATGGAACGTAGTTACACAAAGACGTTGCTGAAGCATTAAGTATATCTTGGCTTAGTTTAATGTGGGGAGGTGTTGTGTATGGAAGTTTCAACTTATTCGATTTTGGCTAAGTAATTTGTCAGTTCTTTTCTATAACAAGACATAAATTATACTAAAGTTGTTGTTGAAAACATCGTGGGGAAGCCTGAACTTATAGTTAATATATGTTTGAAATCTCCAACCCGCATTGGGCAAGCGTGGTGATCATTGCCCGTGCGTTTTATGTATGAGAACGGCCCACTCCAGTATACAATAGCAATATTTATTTCTCGACTCCAATTACAATCTCTTAATTTAAAATAGACTAGGATCCAGTAAACTTGGTGTTATACTTCATAAAAGATAGCTTGATCTCTGCGACATATGTCGAAACTGACGTATACGTTCTTTTTACGTCATTGTTAGCCTGTCAAGCGCAATTGTTACTGTATTGAAACTGACAGCTGTCGCAGAGATCAAGCTTTCTTTTATGAAGTATAGTTAATATCATCGCAATAGACAAATTGTGTCCGACCTTGAACAGCGTTAACGGAATAAGGGACGTTCTTTTATATGTCATTCGCTACTACTGACACTTTTACTATAGACGGGCACAAATTCAATCGTTTCGGTGTTGCCAGCACAATTGGCCGAATACGATAAATAGTCGAATACAAATTTTATGGAATAATGAATCATGATTACAAAAAAAGTCATAAAATCCAAAACCTAACTAGAAGAGGTATTTGCCCGTCTGTGAGTTAGTAACAAGCTGGTAATATTTTATCAACTAAAAACCATCAGCTAATATTATCTATAAAAACGCCTTTATGTCATTGCTGTAAGATTGCTTTTCGCAGTTTTCTTCTTCGTTGTATTGTAAATCCAAATTAAATGTCTTTCGACCAGAATTAAGCACATGGACAGCGTTAGCATTTGTCTTGTAAAACCTTTACCAGGCTAATTTGCGGAGTAACTATACTTCATAAAGATAGCTTGATCTCTGCGACATACGTCAAACTGTGTGGTATTCTGCAGTACAGATCCACATCTTTTAGTCTACTTACGTTTTATAATACTATACGAACCACAGAATAATAATAACACAGAATGATGTGTAGTTTACTATACTTACGTTTTTTTACGATAGTTAAAAAATATTACAAAACCTTAAATCATCAGAATTTGACGGTTTTACCTAACTTAAAGCTTCGGTTTTAAACAGTTTTAACATTAAACATTAGCCATCAAATGAGTTTTTGTCAGCGAAATTTTAAGTCCTGTAAAGTTTAAGGCTTTTCTTGATAGTTATCATTTTGTGGGTGATAAAATTAATATGACAGCACCGATTTCCTAGGAAACCCAAAAACCCAAACTTTATAGAAAGTAAAGTAATTAGGTATTACGTCTTATAATATACAAGGCAAGTAATGTGTTTTCTAAATTAATATGTACTGTCTAAGTTTATCTTGGACATCAAAGGATATATAGTTAATGTAAGTCTGAATTAGTCAAATCAGAGGCTATAGTGGGGTTTAAGTAACTCTGACACCAGAGGTGGCCATACCTCACACGAAAAGAAATAGAAAGAACTAGACAAAGTTAGATTCTATCAGCAATAATGATTATCAAATAGTATAAAATGTATCGGATTGACAAGCAAACGTAGAAAACGATTTGGCAATACTTTCATTATGCGTACATCTAAGGAGTGGAATTCCCTGCCGGAGACTGTGTTTCCTGGTACTACAGCGTAGGTGGAAATTATAAAAGTGAAAAGTATGTGTTTGTTTAATAATATTTTTAATTACAATGACCTAGTAAGAATGTTTCCATTTTGTATGGATTGTGAGTCAAAAGAAGAGTAAGTAGAAGAGGAGTCAAAAAAAACATGTATAAATTGTGGTAAGATTTTTTTTCCGTCTCTATGGTTTATCAATAGGATGGACCCTTACTTTATTAATAATAATAAGTAATTTAAAATAAAACTATTACATTGTCTATACTTAGAATGTGTCCAATAGCACTTTTCTTATTGTCTCTATTAAAGCGAATACACTTCGTTCTTGTGTTTTTTTTGTATGTATAAATTGTGTTAAGAATAATATTAAGAAGTGAATGATAGCGTGATGGCTGACAGGAAGGAATGGAAAAAGAAATAATAAAAATTAAATAATTGTTATTAAGTCAAGGGTGATAATGGTTACTTCTCGCAAGTGTGCTTCACCGTCGACCACATCATCGCTTACCTCCAGTTCACAGATGAGATAGTGGTCAAATGCGAGACTATTGTAAATTGAAATAAAACGGAAGAATCATGAGGAGGTTTTGGATTTTTAAAATACACAGTTCAGTATCAGTGATACTATGTCACTCTGTTAAATATAGGTATGCCGCATGTAACATTCTAGAATAATTTCATTCGATTAAAATCAATTCTATGCTCGCCTCCACTCCGGAAGTTTCTATGACAATTAACTAATCGTACATTAATTGAAGTTGAATCGAAGTTGACGTCATTACATCAATTATTTTGAAAGCGATTTAATTCTATATCGATTTCTGTATGAGGAGCAGTGTGAGGAATTTCGTTTTTGGGTTTACGTTTCTTTGAATCGAAAAATGAAACCCTGGGTCGCGGATAAATTTGAAAGAGGGTTACCGCGGTTCTGGCTCAAGCAACTGAAGAAACACGGGTGGGTTTTAGTCAGTAAAAGTCTGACACGCTCGCCCGCTTCATCCAAAGCGGTAGAAATCATTGGAAGATTACACAATACAAAACGAAATAGCATATAATTAATATCGTTTTTTTTTGCACCTACCATGTTATCTCTTTAAAACCCTTGGTTGACTGGTAGATAATCCCTCAAGCATTTAGTCCACCTATGTACCTGTATGTTGCATGAAGTTTTACTATATACAAAAGTCGGGTATCTATCTGTCTATCCAACTAATAAGCTTCGAATTTATTGGATTGATTCAGATGTATAAATCCGTATTTCCGTGACCCAATTATGGATGTGTAACGTAATTCTCAATACCTATTTTTTAAGGTTCCGTACCTCGAAAGGAAAAAATGGAACCCTTATAGGATCACTTTGTTGTCCATCCGTCCGTCAGTCTGTCTGTCTGTCAAGACTCTTTTTCTCAGGAATGCGTGGAGGAAATTTATATCAAATACTCAGGTCTACTGTCTCTTAAAGCTGTGAAAAAAAATCAAACTTCGAAGCCAACGCAATCAAAAGATACAGCCGTTTATGCCGCAAATTTTCGACACTCGCAAGGGAATCAAAACCCACAGGGTACTTCCCGTGAACTCGGAAATTTGTTATGAAGCAACGTCTTACAGCACAGATAAAAGAATAATTGTGAAAACCGTGAATTTTTAGTTACATCATATAATAAAAATATTTTTAATAATTTTAAACTTTTTACTACCCCTATCCTCAAGAACGCGTAGAGTTATTAAAATCGAAATTCATATCAAATACTCAAGTCTATAATACCTTTAAGCTGAGGTTTGTACGGATCCCTCGGTGCGCTAGTCTGACTCGCACTTGGCCGGTTTTTTTTTAATATGTGCCTAGTTGATTCTGTGGTTCCTCGTTGATTCTTTGACATTCTAATTTAATTGTAATATCTAATATTTTGTTTTTTTATATTTTTTTTTTCTTCTTTATTGATTTTTATAACTATTTATTAATATTATTCAATAAATTTGTAATATGCAATTGTTGTTTTATTGTCCAGGCTTATTTTATTTAATTATTGAGATTTAGCTGGCTTGATTTTTTTAATTACTGCAAGTACATTTGTACGCCCTCTGGTATAACATAACGCGCTCTTTATTACATTTATATGCCATTATTATTGTACCTATGTTAAAAAAATGAATTACTGACTTATGACTTAATCTTTTGGGCGTATTCAGGCGTTTTTTTTATTTTTCAATAGGCTCGCGCTTGACCGCTATCTCACCTAATGGTAAGCGATGATGTGGTCGACGGAGAAGCACGCTTGCCTAGAAGTAACCTATTCACTCTTGACTTATAGACCCCTAGATTGTAGCTATCGGGAAACACAGACTCCGGCAGGGAATTCCACTCCTTAGCTGACGTGATTATGTTTTGAATATCTGGATCCTTTCTTAAAGTAAATTCTAAATAAACCAGTGAATATAGGCCAACGTATAACTTTAAACCATCTATTTCGATTTTCTATTTCCATGAGACTTACAAAGTAGGGTAAAACGCCTAATTATAGGCCGAGGCAAGTTTACTGTTATTTTGTCGATTCACCGAAATAAGAATCTTTTAACTGAAGGCTGAAATAATTAAACTTAGTAAAGGAACTTAAGTTGTCCTTTGGAAGTAAGATAGAGTGTAAAGTTGCTGTAAATTATAAATTGTTTAAAGTAATAATTAATTTAAAATGAAGGCCATAAATTAGAGGAAGGCTTAATTTTGGGAACGTTAATTATTTGTTGCTGGTTAAGGTGTAAGTTGAAAAGGGTGGAAGGTTTAGGATCGTTTTTGATTTAGGTAAAATTAAAGGATAGATTTTAAAGAAATAAGTTGAAAGAAAAAGTATTTATTGTCACAGAAACTGACAAGCCTACAAACTACCCATTTCTCACAAGGCATGGTAACTTTAAAATTAAATTATTTTCCTTCAAGCTTGTTGACTCGCCTTTATGTTAGTGTTCTACATCTGACTGCGAATATGTACAATCTGCACATCATTTCTTATGGGAGTGTATTCTTTGGCAGAATGAATGCAATACTATATTTAATAATGTACATGCTGTATAAGGAGCTGTTTACTATACGGACCTTGTGGAAACAAGAACAAATTTCCGTGCGTTCAAGCGTTTTTGCTATACCTATTATTGGAATCAAATATAACAATTCACAATGTTAGGACCCATTAATATTAATGCTAATTTTTATCCATGGTGCTAGGTAACTGGGCTTATCCCAGTTGTAAACGACCCTTTGTGCCTATTGGTCTTGTTTGTTGTGTCTCCTGCTTGATAAGGAAAATTTGAATATTTCCTACTTCTCCATTATTCTTTTGTGATTAATTTCGTTGCGGGATCCAAGACAGTTAAATTCATTCGCGGGACTTCGTCGAGCTTCATTGACTCGGCGCTTTTCTAGTGGTCGCCACTGTTGATTCTGGTTTTCAGGAGTTGCAGTGGTTTGGGGATAGTGCGGTGGGATTGTCGCAAAAAAAGCCTACAAACTAAAATACTTAACGATATTATTAGAAGTACTTATGTACATAAATCACGTTAGTAAAGAGTGTTAAGAGTATTGTGAGCAAGTATGTATGAGCTTGCATTAAAATATATTTAATTACAGTGATCTAGTAAGAATGTTTCCATGTTGTATGGATGAAGGAGGAGAGAGAGACAAAGAAAACATGTATTGATTGTGTGAGGAATTATATTAAGGATTGAATGATAGCATGATGGTTGCAAGGAAGGAATGGAACAAGAATATTTTAATTTTACTGACATACTTTTTTTTTTATAATTGCTATTGTTGGCCTCGAAAAGAGCCCAATGGTATTATGGCAAGTCCAGAGTTTTACTCTCAAATAAACCTCTAAACAGTTACAAATAGCGCCTCAAGTTATATCTACTGAAAAGTAAATTCTAGATAACTAATACTAACAGAAAACTATTTCTTAGTTCTTTCTAGGTAACTGAATAAAATGAAAACTACAATATTTTGCTCGAACTACCACAAAACGTATCAAAAACAAACATCAAATCATCAAAATCCAATAATAATTTCCTGAACGAACGATAACAGATGCGTTCACCCTATATTATTTCCCGCACGCAAGGATCAGACGTACCAACATTACGAAATAAATCGACATTTTATTATCTGTGGTACGAAGGTATTATACCTATATTTGTGTATACTCGAATACTAGTCAAATGTAGAATTTATTTGTTTTTTTTTTTCGTTGGGAATTTGGAGGGTGAACATATCTATTTCATAAACCTCAGTGAACTTTCATTCTACCTTCATTGACAGCTTACGGCATGGTCACCATTGGGTATAAGTTTTACTATCATTGGGTATAAGTATTACCAGTGGGTATAAGTTTTACTATCATTTCACCGTTGCTGACTCGTAGTCACACCAGATTATCACACCAGTATGACAAACAGGATTTTTTTTCTCGTTTGTCACACCACTTATTTTTCCACACCATTTATTCCTAAGAAGTGCTGTCCTAGTTATTCTACATTGACTGGATAGATGACAGGTCACTTCGTCTTCAATACACCTAAGTTTCACGGTGTTTTTTTACAGAAAAGCACATATAAAATTTACAGCTCACCTCACTCAAGTGAGCACTCACAATTCGTAAGCGAACCCAATTGTTTTTAAAATAAATCATCGTGGATTCACAACGAGACACTGTTCGAATTTCGAAGTGATGTTCGAAGAATAAGTTGACAGACTTTTTGGCGCCATTTTTTCAAGTTTTTATTTAACTTGCAATTACAGTCTTTGAATTCTTATATCTGAAAGTTATAACAGTATGTATGTATGTAAATGTGTTCGGGTTAAATCTTTTAACTGAATTTTAAAGCAGTTAACCTCCACCGATTAATAAAAATTTTGCACACACGTTTAGTTTGGATGACAATGCATGGTTAGCTAAGTCATTCTAAATCTAATATGGCGGTCGGCCCAAGTTGGCGGACTAGTTATTTTTTGTGCACTGCCATGATATAAGTATCAAATGAAACGGTTTGCTGAGAAGAATAAGAAAAATCAAGTTCAAAAAAAAATACTAGCTTTTATTTACTCTCCTGGTGTCTGTAATCAAATCTTGCAAGTTAAATTTGACACACTTGCCAGGGTCCGATTGATCTGAAATTTTGCACACAGGTATGAGTCTCTTGACAACAAAATTTTTAAATATAAATGTTTGTTTAATCAAAATCTTATTTTAAATATGAATGCTTGTTGTTTTTATTAACATACAGGAAGATGATATTGTCATTCTTATGGCGAAAAACTCGAAGAAGATTAAAGTTAAAACGAAATAACTATTGTTACGAAATAGGTCGTGTAGCCAGTGTAGCGTTGTCGAGTTTCGTCGAGGCAAATAACGTAGCATCGTGGAAATAATGCTTTTCATGCAATTTCATAAGAATATTCTGTTATTGTCTAGTGTGGAGATACTTCTTATTCTCAAAGGTTGGTGACGTAGTGTTTAACCATTTTGTTATGCACCTATCCCTACTTCATTTGATATAACATTAGAAACAATCCCTTTTTCCAGCCCGTTCTACCAATTAAGACTTCTATTACGTTGGTGATATGACTAATGGTAGTTGCATTAAACAGTCGATATTGGTAAAAGGTTTATGCTTTTTATACTATCTACACGTTTACCAAAATAGAACTCAAAACTGACTGTAAAAAGGTATTATTAGTGTTCCGTAACAAAATGGTAAAAAGGAACCCTTATGGTGTAACTCAGTCTGTCTGTCCGTCTGTCACAGCTGGATATCTCAAGAACTATAATATATACTATAATTAATTGAAATTGAAATAATTTATTTGCTTTGACAGTGAGAAATACATACATCAAAGTTGTCAAAAATCAAATCACACACAATCAAAAAACAAAAGGCCCGTTTTGACAGCTATAAAAATACTTAATATTAATTTAAATTGATGCTTGCGAATGATACTCATTGTTAAAGTGTATGGGTAACATAGTAATTAAGTAGGATTATGAATTTGATTTTTCAATTTCTTACGTAGAAAGTTATTTTTATTTATTTAAATTTATGTAGATAACACCTTTACAGCTATAATAATCACCTTTACAGCTAATAGTTATCGCGACATGTAAAATGAGAAACGTCAACGGACTTCTTAGATTGTAACGACTTTAGTGTTTGAAGTGTCCCTGTAGGCAAATGATTGTCTGTGTAAGGACACTTCGCTCTTCCGAAGTTTGTTTTTACATTAATTAGGTGGTACTCACAATTTCAGGAACAGTAATTTAAAATAAATAAAAGTTACAGGGTTATCTACAAATGATCAATTTTGAATCTTAAAAATAACATAATGGTAGGTTGGAAGGTAAGAGATTATTTATTCGTTATAAACTTTATTGTACACCTCTTAAATAATTACAGGACGAAAAATTTACAAAGAAAAGTGTACAATGGGCGGTCTTATCGCACTTGGCAATCTCTTACAGACAATCTTTGGATGGAGCGAACGACAGGAGATAGACATAGGACTCTCAGTGTACAAAAACTATATTAAATAATATTTCTTAGATATTACATAAAATACATACATACAAATAAAATAATATACTAATAAATATCAAATAAAGAACAGAGAAAGGAGAAGAATAGTTACAGAGGAAGAAGGAGGTTTTGTATATGTGTCATGGTAGCTACGTGTAGAATGTAAGTGTGCGAGTCCGTGTGGAGAGTATGTGTGCGAGTCCGTGTGGAGTGTATGTGTGCGAGTCAGTGTGGAGTGTATGTTTGCGAGTCAGTGTGGAGTGTATGTGTGCGAGTCTGTGTGGAGAGTATGTGTGCGAGTCCGTGTGGAGTGTATGTGTGCGAGTCAGTGTGGAGTGTATGTTTGCGAGTCAGTGTGGAGAGTATGTGTGCGAGTCCGTGTGGAGAGTATGTGTGCGAGTCCGTGTGGAGAGTATGTGTGCGAGTCCGTGTGGAGAGCATGTGTGCGAGTCCGTGTGGAGTGTATGTGTGCGAGTCCATGTGGAGAGTGTGTGTGCGAGTCCGTGTGGAGAGTATGTGTGCTAGTCCGTATGGAGTGTATGTGTGCGAGTGCGTGAGGAGTGTATGTGTGTGACTGCGTGTGTGGGTGCCAGAATTACGATTACGATTCTGTGTCCTCATAAGTTAGTGGTTTAATCTAGTTTATTACGATTGATCAACTCTCCTTATGTTTCTTATTATACACGTAAATCTCTTTGTTCAATCGATTGTACAATTGAACTGAACGAATTTGTACTGTATCTGAGTGAACTTGGTTTTAGTTTTAGGAACCTCCGCTATGATAATTCTTCTTTTTGTGGTTAAGCTGGGATCATAAAAGAGGGTTTTGTATTTTTTTAGGACCATTTTAACAATGTAGTTTCCACACCGAGAGTAAATGACTAATTTGTTAAAGACTTTGAGTAGGATATCAAAGGTTTTTTAAATACATTATTTTTATCAGAGCTCGTTGAGCCCGCTCAAGGTCCTAAAATGTAGTTTTAGCCGCACCCCCAAAATAGGGATGCAGTATGCTAAGACAGACTGTACTAAAGCTACATAAATTTCGTTGAGTCTGGGAGAATTTCTGGTGGTGGGTAAGTACTTTTTCACCAACATAAAATATATGGCGGTACGGAACCCTCGGTGCGCGAATCGGACTCGCTCTTGACCGTTTTTTTTTTCTAATGTGATTTCAAAATAAATGAAGTATACAAGGTATCTACATAATCAATAAAGGCGGATGTAATAAAGTTAATAAACAATAATTGCCAGGTTACGGCATAATACCTTTTTCGCCTTCTACATCCAGTCAGCAAGCGCCATCATTAGTCGGTTCAACTAATACCTTACGCAGCGCTTGCTGATTCGTGGTCTCCACTCAAGGATTCGTATGTTCCAATGGCTTCGTATTATTTACACCACACTCGTCTTGGCTGAGTTGCTGGTCTAGTGATCGTTAGTGCTACCAGGCATTGGGTCCCGTATTCGATTGCCAGGTTGAGTTAATTTTTATCACGTTTTATAGGTACTGGCAATTTTCAGAAGAATCTAGATATCTGACCCGTTGATAGCAAGCAGTAGACATGCTTTGTTTTTTTTAGGATTGCTGTTACACACGTGTCCTTCTTTCCGTCTGTCTGTCCCTGATCCGTCAATTATTCTAACATCTCATAAACTTGAATTTATGTGAAATGTTTATCATGTATACTTTACAAAAAATATCTTATATTAATAAATCAGACTATTTTTTGGAACGAAACCCTTAATATCTGAAGTCCGACACGCGCTTGGCCGGTTACTTATTTATAATTGATAGTTTTACGTTTGATCTCTTTCTTTTTTTTTATAAAAAAAAAACGTTGTCCCTCATTAGGAATTTCTTCCTGTATCGTGGGTGCGTTTACAAACATATAAACTCACATACACAAACACCCTGAGCCGGAACAACTCTGTAGACCATACAAATATTTTGTTCCGTGCGGGAATCGAACCCGCGACACGCAGCACAGCAGTCAATCGCTCAACTACTGCGCCAACCGTGCGCCTAAACTGATCACTGTCTTAACTGCTGGTAAGCGCAACCTATTCAGTCTTGACTTAAAGACACGCAGATTGCAGCTATCAGCACAAGAAAATATTCCCAAAACGTTATAGGTATATTCCTGCTTAATCTTTAAGAGATGTCATATTCTATTCAGGAAGAATTAAAACCAAGAATATAAGTTCCATTCAAAGTCCATTTTCACTTACGTGCTCGTAATGCCTGCACAGCGGATTGTGAGCATGCAAGCACCTTTATTTTTTTGTGACATAACACGACAACTTTGTACTAATTCATTTGTTTCAGACACGCATAGTTAATGCAGATTACTGTGATATTTTTATGAATATATTATGGCTGTATAATATACATTGTTTCGTCATTATTGTAAAAGCACTGCATATAGTGTTACTGGTGAGCAGTACATATTTTTACGTAGGTACAAAGATTCGGCGTCGGGAATCTCAAGCTGATTCCCGGCCACCGTAGGCGCGGGCTTGCGGACGGCGAGTAGTGGGTAGCTCGCTGTCCGATAAGGACCAGGCCCGAGTTGACGGCGCGTAGTGTTCCACGCGCGCCTCAAAGAGATGTCAGCAAAAGTGACGGGGCCCGCTGGGCCGATGCCTGCCTGGGTCGCGGTTAAATTTGAAAGAGAGTTACCGCGGCCCTGGCACAAGCAACTGAAGGAACACGGGTTTTAGTCAGTAAAAGTCTGACACGCCCTCCCGCTACACCCAGAGCGGGAGAAGTCATTGGATGATTAACAACCAAAAAAAAAAAAGGTACAAAGATTCGGTGTTATTTTAATATGATTATTTTAGTTTCTTCGTTTTTTGAGACTGACTGGCGAAGTTGAAGTTATTTTTCACTTTGTAGTGTTTTTATTTGGCAGTCGGTTATATTTTTTTTCATAAAATCGTATTTATTATTTACTTTTTAGTTATGATACCTAGTGGGTAATTTTTATGTACAATAAACAGATATGCGTTTGCAGTAATCCCGAGAGATTTGCCATCATTTACTGAAGAGTTCCGTTGTATATCTCCGAAGTTCTTCATCAGATCTTCACCAAATGTAAATGGGACTAATTCGGGATACACTTTCAAACAAAACCATAATTTTCAAAAATGACGCGGAAGTCGGTGAATATTATCAATAAAAAAAAACAGTTGGACATAGAATCTCCTCCTTTTTGGAAAGTCGGTTAAAAATGGGCAAATGCCAAGTCTACCCAAAATAGTAGATGTAATTTTTTTTTTTTTAATAACAAAATACCCGACTGCTTAAAAAGCAAACTAAAAAGACGTAAACAAGAAGATAATCATGCTGTGCAGTTGTGGGATACATCTGGTTTAGATCAGCCAGCTCGCGCATATGTATCCTCCGGCTGCACAGCATGATTTTCTTCTTGTTTATGTCTTTTTAGTTCGCTTTTTAAGCAGTCGGGTTTTATGTTACATTTTTTTTTTGTGCTTTTTTTATGTTTTTATTTTTATCTTTACAAATCAATACTGGTTCATGTTCCAGATCAACCCTCCAGGGGATTTAAATGACCATAATTTAATGATGTATACTTTTCACCACGTTGTTCAGATTTTAAATTGCTATGCCACGTGCACGTTTTTAGTTTTTATGCGACAACACATCGGTTCCGATAAACAAAATAGATGACAAATATGTTTTCATGCGGCCTCTGATTACCCTACAGCGAATAGTGACAAGATATAAAGTTGTTTGTTACGTTTGTATACAGACGAGAGATAGACTTTGTGTCGCCCAACATATATTAGAAAACAATCCGACCTCAATTTGACATTGGGATATTCGGTCCATAATTCGTAATGTCCCTTAACAATGTCTAGGTTCTATCGGTTCGTTAGGCTAGCCAATCATTAGTAGTGGAAATTAATGTCCAATTTGTTCGTATATAATGTTGGTGTAGTGGCAGCAAGCAGCTTCAGGAATTACCTGTGTTGCATAAATAGGGAGCTGGACGCCCGATGTCACTACTGCGTCGACTGTCGGGAAGACACGGTGCGGCATACGCTGGCAGAGTGTGCTGCTTGTGAGGAATTGCGTCGTGCTCTCCTCTCAGAAGAAGGCAGTGACCATCGATTCGACTACGGCCGGCAACGAGAAGTTCTAGGACGTGGTGGTACCCTTCTGCGACACAGTCGATCCGCAGAAGGGGGCTGCGGAAAGTGAGAGGAAGATCTCTTCCATTCACCCGGCCCGCAGTAGATGCGGAAGGATCATACGTTCCCGCGGCGTAGGTGTGAGATGGTACTTCGGGGTAGGTTTTTAGTCAGTACGAGTCTGACAGACCTTTCGCCTGCCCCGCCAGGGCGGAGGATATCCAATGAACATTTTCCACGCCGCAAAGAAATTTCCAGGTCAGGCAGTGTTAGTGGGGTTCTCAAGCTGGAATATGTATTTAATTATTAATTACTTACTTATTTATTTGTTTATTCATCATCATTTGAGCCGAAAGATGTCCACAGTTGGATATAGGCCTCCCCCAAGCGTCGCCTCATTGACCGGCCCTGTGCGTCCTGCATCCAGCGGATCCCCGCAACCTTCACCTTCACCTGGTGGGAGACCTTCCAACGCAATGTCTTCCGGTTCGCGGTTGCCACTCTAGAACTTTCTGCCCCATCGGCCATCCGTTCTGCGAGCAATATGCCCTGCCACTTAAGCTTCTCAATTCTTCGGGCTATGTCAGTAACCCTGGTTCTCTTGCGGATCTCTTCATTTCTGATTTAATCAAGCAAGGAAACACCGAGCATAGACCTCTCCATTGCCCTTTGAGTGATAGCTTTCTGATGTGGCCCCTTGTGAGCGACCACATCTCAGAGCCATATGTTATCCGATGGCAAAACACTGGTTATAGACTTTCGTCTTGAGAGTGGTAAGTTGGACGAGAAGATACTGGTAACAGCCTGGAGTCTGGACTCATGCCCAGTTGATGGCAAAAAGCTCGCCCACTATAACATGCAACTTAAACATAACTGACAAAATGTGCGTATTCCATTATGTGTACCTGTGCTTAAGCCTTCGAGGAGTACAGCCCTGATATTGTGTTACGTCACTCAATCCCCGGGTTCTTATATCTAGTATTAGTTCGCTAACCTTATCAATCATCTGCAGTGCAAACTACTAGCCCCTTACTAGTTTCCTTGGGAACTTTTCTGAAGATAAATATCTCCTTACACCTAAGCTTTCAAGACTATTGAAGATACGACAAAGTTAGTTCAGTATTTTACTAGACACAGTTACTACTGAGAAATTTCAAAGCTTTGAAAACTACTGGTAGATAAAAGGGGGATACCAACTTTAGTTGTATCCTAATATATTCCGTGGCAAATACGAAATTTCTAATTGAAAAACCGAATAAACAATTTTCGCTACCAGGAAATTGAGTCCTCGAGCTTAATAGTAGCGTTTGTAACTTCTAGATCAACGTCAGTATTGATCTAGAAGTTACAAACGCTACGCGAATGTATAGTCAGGTAATTTTTGTGATCAAGAAAATGTCAAGAATAGTAATTGCCGAAGACTAAGATCATAACACGACACTGGTGTAAAAAATAGTGTCAGCAAATTCACAGGAGATTTTAATCGGCTGCAAAAAGGGCGACATAAAAAAAACATATGAACGTTGAATGATAGGTGCACTTAAAGAGCTAGATCCCAAAGGCCCCAGACGTTTCTTTCATCTTCCGGACACTAAATTGGTTTTTTGCATGGGTCGACGGTCACCAACACAAGTTTGCAGGTCAGCCTGCGATCAAAATACATACTTACACTACTCTATCTAACACATATTGTACAAGAAAAAGTAAGAAACATCTTGGGGCTCTGAGAGCTTCGACCACTACACTTATCTGGTAGGTATTAAATGTTTTTCTTCGTTTCAGATATTCGATATCGATAAAAAATAGTAGTTTATGCAAAGCGTTGCAACGGTCATTTAATAGGAGTTATTAAAACACGAGTGTAGGTTTACCACGCGAGGCAAAGCCAAGTGTATTAATAGTATCGCACGAGTGTTTTAATACCTAATTATGGCCTTGACTACCTATTTTATCTTCACTCTTAAAGTTGAAATAAAACAAAAGAGGAAACGGAAAAATGGAAAAAAATGGTCTTAGGGAAATTAAGATTCTCATTGCGCGTGACTGCGCAGCGCGCGCATCCATAAACAACGACTCTATTTTTCTACATTAACGCCATAACACATATTTTTTCCGTTTCCACTTTTGTTTTATTTCAACTGTTTGAGTAAAGATAAAATAGTGTATGCGACGGCATATAATTAGGTATTAAAACACTCGCGTGTTATTATTATCAAATTCGGCTTCGCCTCATGTGAAAAACCCACGCTCGAGTCTAAAAAAAAAAATCCCCTATTAAATGACCATTGCACAAACTACAATTTTTTAAATTTTACCGAGCCACTAAAAAGAAGTACGTGTTTATACAATATTTTTGACTTCATATTTGGAATATTACGTTGTGAGTGTAGATGAACTATATTGTATTATCAGCAATCGCCACTTAACATACAAACTTCTACCCGACTAGTAGTTATAAAACTTAGAAGAAGGAGAACGTAGCAAACTCGTGAATTATGGCCAAAGTTTGCCCCAATATCTTTGGCCAAGGAATAAAAGTGTAACGACAGTTCCGAAGTGTTTTATTTTGTTACCAAAAGTAAATCGGTTGGAGAATATTATTATGTGTTACTATTTTGTGTTTTGGCAGTAAACGTACTTAAATTTAAATATACAGAAGTAACTTGTCGTATGTAGGTTTACTTACTCCTTCGTTGTTCATTACAGATTAATTTCAAGACACTTGAAAATTTTCTTGGAGAGTCATCGAACTTTATTGACTCGGCTCTTTTCTTGTTGTCGCCACTGTTGATTCTGGCTGTTAGGTTTTGCAGTTGTTGCGAATAGTGTAGCGAGATTTTTCCAAAAAAAATTTGCTGCCTTATACGACCTGTTTACTCAAAAGAGTTTTGGAAAATTGTTACTTTCAGTGTATTTGTATATTGTAAGTAGCCTTTTTGTAACCTTCTTTATTTCTGTTTCTAATTACATAACAACACGCTTGGGTGTGGATAAAAATGGCTAAACCATATTTTTTGTGGTATTTTTTTAATCTAACATCTAAGAAAACCGCTCGATCAAGTCATCAAAGAAAAAAAAACTGGCCAAGTGCGAGTCGGACTCGCACACTGAGGGTTCCCTACAAACATCAAAATAATTAAATAACATTACTGAAGTT
Organism: Orthosia gracilis; assembly: GCA_947562075.1. Classification (NCBI taxonomy): domain Eukaryota; kingdom Metazoa; phylum Arthropoda; class Insecta; order Lepidoptera; family Noctuidae; genus Orthosia; species Orthosia gracilis. The sequence goes on along the minus strand of OX387267.1, from coordinate 7,223,978 downwards.
CACAAATTATGAGGGCACCGAATATTACTCTAACGATAAGATAAACAGGTTTGAGGGACTAAATTAACTTCGCCGTTGGAAAACTGTAGTCCCCATACATCGTTATAAGTCGCGGACAGTTTAACAATTGCAAATAGGTTAATAATCTTTTTTTTATGTAGGTACCGATTTAAGGTTTTCGGATTTTTTTCTTTACTTGTGCTGTAAGCCATTACATTACTTCTTGCGAAATTTCATGATTCTAGCTCAATGGGAAGTACCATGTAGATATTGATACCCTTGCGGGTGTAAAATATGAGTCTTTAACGGCTGTATCCCTTGATTGCGTTGATCTATATCTAGATCGTATTTTTGTTTTTTTATGTGTATACTTGTATTTATGAACGTAGTTCTTTTATGTATGTATTATTATTATATATTTAATTAGTATCTTACTGCAAAATTGTACACTGGATTACTGCCCTCAATTATTATGATCTCTATCACTCTAAAGTTTGCTGGAAGAAAACTCCATTTTGGAGTCGCCTTTGTAGGTACATGAATATTGATTTTACTTTCTGTAAATGTATTGTTTTAGTTTTTTTTCACAGCTGAAAGGGATTGCAAGAGTTTGCAAGGGGTTGCATACTTAAGTATAGGACATTAATTTCAACTCGATACCTACAAACGTTTTCGAGATAAAGGGTCTTCACGGACAGACATACCAGATGGACAACAAAGTGATCCTATAAGGGTTCCGTTTTTACCTTATGAGGTATGGAACCCTACAAACTAAATTAAAATCGGTTTCTTCGGTTAGGAGCTGCGATACCACAGACATACTGATACCAGTTTTGCTAATACTTTCATTGTGTGCACAGCTAAGGAGTGGAACTCCCTTCCGTAGTCTTTGTTGCCTGATAGCTACAACCTTGGGGTCTTTAACTCAAGAGTGAATAGGATTCTTCTAGGCAAGCGTGCTTCACCGTAGACCACATCATCGCTTAACATCAGGCGATAAAAAAAAACCAGACAGATACACACGGTAAAATTATAACACTCCTCTTATTTGTCGGTGGTTAAAAATACTGGTATTTACCTGTATCCGCCGGTTTGACTAGAAAATTACCCTAACATATTTCAAAAAAAAAAAAATTACAAAAGAATACTACCGACTTCCAAATAAGAAAACTACAAAGTGAAAAATAACTTTATTTTTGGAAGTCGGTGTTTTTCATGGGTACCATTTTTTTTGCGTTATGGACACCGACTTCCAAAAATAAAGTTATTTTTCACTTGTAGTTTTCTTATTTGGAAGTCGGTAGTATAATTTGTAAAAAAAAAAATATTTTTCATTTTTTAGTTGTACCTACCTAATAGGCAAGTTCTTTAGTAAGTTAACTTAATGCCAGAATAGATTAGCCGAATATCATGAAACTTGAACATAAAGGGTGAAATTAGAGATCAGCGTAACCCTCAAGAGCGTACTGGCGTGATGTTATGTTATGAAATGGTATAAACAATAAACAGACATGCGATTGCAGCAATCCCGAGTGATTTGCCGTTATTTATTGAATAGTTCTGTTGTATATCTTCGAAGTTCTACATCAAATCATCACCAAATTAAAATGGGACCAATTTCGGAACGTACTCTTTCAAACAAAAAAAGAATTTTCAAAATTGGTCCACAATTGACGGCGATATTGATGAATATATATTAAAAAAAAAAATAACATACAAGAAGTCGAACATAGAACCTCCTCCTTTTTGGGTAAGTCGGTTAAAAAGACTCGGCATCTAGCCTTTCATCTAAAAGAAATCAAAGCGTAGATTTATCTTCATAGGAAAACTCATATTCAGCCGCATTTGGCAGAGCTCAAAGACAGCCTTTAATTCAATATTTTTAACGAAATTCTCCCATATACATTCAAAAGCGGATCCGAGCGGATTTTGGATCTCTTATCCGATACATTATCGCTCCCATAAAGATTCTTAAAGGAGAAATAATGATCGGCGAATCGCGCTTAAATATTATTTTCTGTGCAATATCCTTGCTACAGTAGGGATGGGAAAGAGGGTAGGCCAGAATAAAAAAAAAAGATTTTTAAGTTGCAATTCATACATTTAATATCATAAATGTATAAGTAATTGTCTATATGTTTGTTACTTTTTTATGTCCTTAGGCTGAAGGGATTTGGATAAAACTTTGCACATAGGTAGAGACCGTGTCCTAGATTATATGAAGGAATACACAGGATTTTTATCTTTTATCAGGATTTTTCTCTTGGGTTTATTTTCAAGCGGGCGAAGCTGCTGGGAGAAGATAATAGGAAGCAGCAAACGCTGAAATAGTACACAACGTAATAACAGTCACAGCGGTTAAAAGTTTGAAATTTTATTTTACACAACACATGTTGCCGTTCGTGTCTAAAATGCCGTGTCTGTTGGTGTAATATTGATTCTGATTGCCCGGTAGTTCGAAAGTCTTTACCATGTCACCGTTCGTGTATTAAATTTTTTTTTTTTTAATTATTATTTTGAACTAGTTCACAATAAAAATGTATAAAAAACATGTTAAGGCCTGTTGCCAAATTTTTACCAATTTTGGTCGAGGAAAACGCCAAAACATGGATGAAACATCCTAGGAAAAATCCTTACTGTCAAAAAACTTTAGCGTGTCAAATTCAAGTTAGAACACGGGGCCAGATTGTAGTTGGCCCGCGGGCCGTAGCTTGCCCATCCCTATTCTACAGTATATACCGATTGAATACAAATTAAGGTTAGAATAATACCTACGTTGAAAACACAGCTGTTTCAAATGTCTTGGATTCAAGTTCTTAGCTCAGCATTCTGCTGTGTTGTTTTTGTTGCCGTAAGAATATCCTCAGATATACTTAGTTAGAATTTTCGAATTGTATTATAAGAAGTTTACAATTGTATTGTATTGTAGATCGTGTTCTATAAAGTTCACATCTCACCTCACTCAAGTGAACGCACATAAATAATTCGAAAGTGAAAACATTTATTTTTAATGTAAATACACGGAGTACTTGGATTCACAACGAGATACCGTTCGAATTTACCTATACAATTACTTAGAGTATGTCTCAGATTTACGTAAAAGTAATGCATATTCTAGTTGATTTGTTTATTATTTATGTACACAAACTATGCTCATATCTATACTTAATATTATAAAGCTGAAGAGCTTGTTTGTTTTTTTGTTTGAACGCGCTAATCTCAGGAACTACAGGTTGGAATTGAAAAATTCTTATTGTGTTGGATAGTCCATTTATCTAGGTAGGTTATAAGCTATGTAACATCACGCTACGACTAACAGGAGCGGAGCATAAATGAAAAATGTAAGTGAAAAAACGGGCAAAATTATTGCTATTTGAGAGCTTCCGTTGCGTGCGCTGCGTAAGCGGTTAAAGTTACGCAACGATCATGTATGTAATGTAGGTACGGTAGGGTAGGTAGGGTAAATGTATAGGTAGGTAGCCAGTTGACGGGAGTGAAGCCGCGTGGGACAGCTATTATGAATAAGATGGACACCGAGTTTTTGTTACGTGTTAACGACAAATACAAATAAATGGAATATGCAAGATTCAATCCAGCCTAGCCTGTTCTATCATTGGACTACAATCCGTAATGAATATCCGATCCATATGCACTAAACGTTTTGGGAATACTTTAATTTTGCGTGAAGCTAAAGAGTGAATAGGCCCTGAGAGTCAAGTCAAGCGTGAATAGGCAAGCGTGCTTCACCATCGACCACATCATCGCCTACCATCAGATGAGATAGTGATAAAACGCGAGCCTATCAATAATACGGTTTATTCTGGTAGCGTGATCCATTTGATAACAAAAGACTTTCTGCATGGCGAAGTCGCAGATAGAAGTTAGTAAACTAATATTTTCTTTCTTCTGTCTCGGTTCGTGGTAGTTGTGTTGACATCAAAGTCTAATCTAATAAGTCCGACCTTTTAGGAGTAAAACACTTTTGACAGACACACGCACGTGTCATGATAATACCCTTGTCCCTTTGATGTAGCTAGAACAGTAATGGAAGAAAGTGATGTGTTACTATATCTAAAAGTAGAGTTGGTTATATTTTTCTGTGGTTATTATGGCTGTTTTTATTAACAACAAAAACATACGTTTTTTTAATTACGAGCTTCAGACAGCGTTTTTGCACGTGTGAGTCGGTAATTATCCTAAAGGATCGTACCCAAGAGATACAAATATCCCATAACCTTTCCTAAGGTCCAATCTATTTTTAAACCAAAATTTGTTAAAATTGGTTCAGTGTTTTATGCGTGAAATCGTAACAAATAGAACGAGACGTTCGCATTTGTATATAAGTATGAATTAGTATGCTTCTAATGCAATTATACCATACTTAAATTATCAACCCCGAGTACAAAATATATTCATACTTACATTCAAATTTCTGGAACTTGAATAAATCTGTTAAAAATTCAAAATATTTTAGAACATCAAATAAAATGTTTCAGTTACTACGCCGTAGCTCGCGCTACGCTGCATACGCTACGCGAGCTACGCCGTAGCATAGACGGAAGATGTAACTCCAACCTCGCAAAATGGGGACAAAATATCGTCAAACGTCGTCTTTGTTGCTTAAATAATAATTGTACTTACTAATTCTTTATTAAAACCAATGTCAATAATACATATAATGCACGGTAGAATCAATTTTTTATTTTATTACTTGTTAATTTTATGAAATATATGAAATAAAATAATACAAAAAATACACATCTTTTTAATACCCGGCCCAATAAGTGATGGGCATAAAGATGATGATGCATTGAATCTGTTTACATTAGCCGTGTTCTTGTCATAATGTCTATGCACCTTTTTTTTCTTTAGGTGCATTTTAAGAAGCTCTATAATTGAAAATCCTTGCATACATCCGGGGCATCTTATGCCTGTAAAGTGGCTGAATTTTTGTTGTGTTTCTATCACAAAGTTCTGTATTGTCTTATTTCTTGCGAAAAATTTTGGGCTGGTATCCGAATGTAGTATTTAAGTTGAAAGATATTTATTTCCCATAAGAACTTTTAAAATATAACAGTTTACTTATAATGAGATACAGAGTTACTTATTCTAAATAATAATATAACATTTGCCTCCGAGACGTTGGCGACGTTACGTACGTACGTACATACATGTTTTTTTTTTAGTTTTCTCTTAAATATGTTAATACTATCTTTTACCCGCGGCCTCGGCTTCAGTGAAGACAATTTTTTTAAAATTAGTTTTATCCTATATTACTTCTAATACCTCCAAAAATATATGTACAAAGTTTCATGATGATCGGTTCAGTAGGTTTTGCGTGAAAGCGTAACAAACAAACTTACATTCACATTTATAATATTAGTATAGATTATCACACCTCTTTATACTAGTATGCTCCGGTAGAACATTGGATAAATGTGCTACCTTCACTAATACTGTGTTTTTGCCATAATTAGTCCGTGCACATTCAGTTGCTAGTTGGAATTTGTTTTTAATTCTTGTGTTGTATGTTATTGGTCTTTTATGCAGTTGTATGTTTGATTGTACGGAATTCGTGGTGATTTTTTTTATGAGAGTGCAGGTGTAATATGTGTAAAGTTGTGTGAGATTTAGCAGGGTAGTTTTTATATATTTTTTTTTGTTGGATATAGATAGTGATAGTGAAATATAAATAGTATTTGGAGCTAACAACTTGTCAAAGCTTATTTTCATGCCAAAGTTTGACATTCCTTACAAGTAGAAAAACTTAGTCATGCATTCTTAAAACAAAAATCGGAGGTAATTTGGTTGCAGTAGAATATAGTAAATAATAAAGAGGCTGGATAAATCAAAACTGGCATCTGGCTACAGTAAATGAGAACAATTTTCAAATATATAAATTTGATTTCCCTACGGAAGTCACCAAAACGTTATAAATATTATATTTCAAGTATAAAATCATATGAAACTCGCTAAGCAGCTGGACCGTAAATTTTCCGCGTGGAATTTGTGCTTTACGCAGGGTTGACACTTCCATTTTAGAAGTTAATGTGGACATCAATTTTCGAGATTTATTTTTTCAGAAGTTTTTTGGGTAAGAATGTATTTTTCTTTTCCTTGACTTATTACCTATCGAAAGTAACGGGAAGGGTGGATGTGGTTTGAAAATGGCGAGGTCTTTGTGGCTATTATAAGGTTGGATTATTGCATTTGAAGGAGAGGGGTGGAACAACGCGGATGTTACCTTTTTGGTAAATACATAAATTACAATTATATTTATAATTGCTCGACGCACTGGAGTCGATCGAAAAGCGGGCCAAGAGGCTCATCGATGATGAGTCACTGGTCAAGTCAAGGCTCCAGAGCCTTAAACACCGTTGCCGAGTTGCCAGCTTGTCAGTTTTTTATCGGTTACATTTCGGGGAGTGTTCGTTGGAATTGCACGATCTAATTCCACCTAGCCCGTTTCATCATCGGACTGCCACACGTACGGCGAAGCGTCATCGGTACATAGTGGATATTCCACCTATACGCCCAAAATGTTTTGGAAACACTTTTATTATGCCTACAGCTAAGGAGTGGACTTCCCTGCCGGAGTCTGTGTTTCCCGACAGCTACAATCAAGGAGTATTTAAGTCAAGAGTGAATAGGTTATTTCTAGGCAAGCATGTCACACCGTCGACCAAATCATCGCTTACCAACGTGTGAGATGGTGATCAAGCGCGATCCTACAAAAACAAAAAAAAAATTGCCTATTTTCTGTCTTAGGAATTGAAATTTCGCTGATCTAGAATAGCATACACACCTAACTGAGCATGAGGTCCTGGGTTTGATTACCGGGTCAGATATTTTTTTTATTTGTTTAAACAATATTGTGGTCGATGCTGGAGCATGCTTGCATTCTTACTAGGAAATTCACAGTTGTGTTCATATCCCGAAACTGTCCCCACAATAGGTTTGTTTTCTATTACTTGGGACTTTGATCTTAATGTTAACAATGTTCATGAGCTTGTCTGTCACAATATCTTTGATCTTGTCAATAGTCATTGTCACACAACCAATAAATCAGCTCGTGCCAACCCTAAAAACTTACACGAACTCAATTTTCAACCTCTTCCCTCCCGCTTCCGTACATAAACTGGCTATTAAGGACATCTAGAGGTCAGGTCTGCAACTATCGACCTTTCAGTAGTGAGATGAACTTTTATCAAGATAAATTGGAAAGGCGTATTGTCACAATGTTTTTCTATGAAATTTTTATGTTATTACACTAACAATTATGGTTTTGTGATGACAACAACATAATTCTTTTCATAGAAGAAAAAAATGGCTGTGTTTGGGTTAACAATTACCTTGAAATTTACTGTTATGTACACACAATTTTATGTAATGGAAAACCTTTATTCCATCAAAAACATAACATGTTAAAACACAAGTGTCGCGGCGGAATTATTTATTTATCATGAGTGTGTTCATAATTGGTTAAAGAAAAAGACGCGAACAAGCGAAATTAAAAGACGTAAACAAGAAGAAAATCATGCTGTGCAGTCGGAGGATACATATTCGCGAGCTAACTGACCACAACCAGATGTATCCTCCGATTGCACAGCATGATTTTCTTGTTGTTTATGTTTTTTTAATTCGCTTGTTTAGCTTTTGTCTTTTTTCAATTAACTTTTTTCATTTATGACTTTTTAATTAGGTACATTTAAATATATGATTGTTATATATTTTGAAAATCACCTCTTCAAACTTTAATTTGATACGATACCCCACACGTTGGGTTTAGAACAAAAAAATTGGGGCCACACAATATGGCGCCCGCAATTTTTCTATTTTCCAATTTTAATTTAGCCAGTGACACTTGCAAGGTTAAGACGAATCGATTGACGTAAGAATCATCAAAATCGGCCAACGCGTTTGTTCTGGAGAACGCCACATAGGAACAAACACACATACATAGACTGATAAACACATTACCGTCCTTCGGCAATCGGGTAAAAATTGGTAGGTACAGAGATTAGAGGGGGATGTTAGAGGTTATTATTTCTAGTAATATTATGTTTTCTTAGTCTATGAAAATTCAGACTTCTAGCTTTATTCACAATAAAGTTACAGGGGGTCGAAAATGTTTGAATGACTTCGAGAAAAGGATGGTACGGCTGTGCCTTTGTTTGCTCGACTTGTTGGTATTGCGGTGCCACCAGTTATATTTTGAATTTTTGTTGGTTTTATAATTTTACCCTCTAGGATAGGATCTTAGCCGTCATTAACCACGTGCGCTCAGAGTTGGTGGATGACACGTGTCTTCGATTTTTAGGTTAAAGGATGTGCCAGTTTTCTCATGATGTATTCCTTAAAAGTTTTGAGAGCAGTGGTGATGAAATAAAAATCATAAAACACCAATTGCTTTATTTCAAACCCATGGGCCACCACTGCTTTTCCATTAGGCCACTGCTGCTATTGTAATGCACTAATAGTGTTCCTACGAAAACACAAACTATATTTTATATATTCCTGCCCATATCCTGTTACTTGGGGTCAGCGCAACACTTTTAAAACGAAAATACATACTGTGATGTATGTAAATTGCATGTAAATAAAATAAAAATTAAAAGCTTTTAATAGTTCCTTACTATAGGTTTGAAGTTGTATCATGATTATACAAACATCGATTTAAATTATGTAAGTATGTTAGTAAAATGTAAATAAAAACTTAATTCAATATTTGTTAGTATTGTGTGTTAGTATTGCCGTTGTCTGTCTCTATTTCAGTGTAAGGACCGCCTGAGGTGGTAAAAAACCTCCTCCAAATTCTTCCATTTGTCACGAAGTCTAGCTGTCCTGGCCCAAAAGTTTCCAGCAGTTTTGACAATTTTGTCTCTGCACCGTTTCAAAGGACTGCCTCTTCACCTTTTAACAGATCTGGCGGTCCAGTTTGCATGTGCATGGCAATAAATAAACAGCGTTGCCCATCGCTCTGATACATTGTAGCAAACCGCGGCAAGATCAACATTCCCAAAAGTAACTAGACCACGTTTGGTATATAAGTTTTTAAACTTGGTCACTAACACTAACATTATAAGCTCGCAACAAACAGTAAACATGGTATAAATATCCCGCTTATAATGTTAATGTTCACGTTTGAAACATGCTGGTCCTTTTTTTTTTTTTTTTTTGTCGACGGGGAAAATCATCTTATGACAAATCCCGCTCTTGGGTGGAGCGGGAGATAGTGTCAGACTTGTACTGACTAAAAACCCCGCGCCGTTCCTTCTAGCCTTCATACCGGGGCTCTAGCTTCCTTTCGGATAACCCCGAACCCCGGTAGGCTTCGACCCAGCTGGGCCCCTCTCTTTGCTGACAACTCCTTGAGGCGCGCGGGAACAGTGCGCGCCGTCGACGCCTTGGCTCGGTCCGGGTAGTTACCGGACGATCGGACAGCGAGCTACCCATGATTCACTGTCCACGAGCCCGCGTCTACGGTGGCTGGATATCGGGATTGGTATCCCGGCGGCGGCGGCGAGGGCGCCGTTGCCTGATGCGGTCGGCCTCCTCCTTTGCTAGCATTACTGCTTCGCAGAAGGAGGCGACCGCCTGCCACTCCTCCTCGCTACGGACCATGGCCTGAACCAAGGCCCGGCGCGAGAGGTCTCCGCCGGAAAACATGCTGGTCCTGCTCCATAGGGCAATCTTTAGCGTAGACTGTGAAATTATATTCATATTCATAGTTATAGTATTTTTTTTTTTTTAAGAATTTGACTCACACACTGTTGCGTTGTTGTTGAATTAGGTATTTTACCTATGTTTGCAATATTTGTAAGTGAGAACCATGTTCCTATTTTTCAAATTAATGAATTTACCTGTTAATGCTTTTAATACTTTATACATGTACGTAGCATAGAGTGTAGTGCTATTCTGGGTGCATCGTCCTCACATATATGAATTTATTAATGTATGTACTTATGTAAATATTGTAAAACACATACTTTTTTGTAAAGAGTGACTATGGAGTTTTGTAGTGTGGGTGTCATAGAACTATGTCTATGTTTGTATGTGTAAGTAGCCTAAGTCTATATATTCAATGGTTTGCTAATAAACACGGGTATTATACATCAATTCGTGTACTCAATTACACCTATCCCTACATGGCGACCCTGCCTTCGGGCAAGCCGCGCATAATGGTCGTGTCGCGTTACAACTGGCTTCATTATTAATTGGTGCGAAATTGTTAAGAAAAGCAAAATGTGTCAATCATACCAGACCAAAGAAGAGGTTTTTCTAGCTCAAAACGCAGCTGGTGCTGGCAATAGTGCGAATTTGCAAGAAATTGGGCAACATTTGAACATCCAGACTATTATGACCACAATAATTATCTGTTTCATGGGTGCAGTGCTTCTATACTTGGGATTTAAGGCATATAAAAAATGTCATACTCGTTGGATGCGTCAGGAGATCAACCACCAGGCGTTCAGGGGCATGCGATTGTCCGGACGAGGTCGCGGCCAGGCCACTCCGAAAGCAGCAGAAAGTGAATGTCAGTGTAAATCAGTGAACTAAAGTGATTGTGTACGCAAGATATTCGGGAAGAAATTAAGTTAAATGTACTGTTATGTAGAGACTGTTTAAGACAAATTCTAAAGTATGCAGTGACGTCAAAATCAAAACGATTAAAATAGTGTCTTATGGCTAAGAAATTTGATAACATATATAATGAGTTACGCAAAATACGTATATATTTAATTAAAATAGGTCCTGAGCGAAGATTAGAATCTAAGGTATGTAGTAGAAAATTAGAAGAATCGATAAATTTATTTTATTCGTTTAAAAATTATTGTAAAGAAATAGAAGCTAACGTAAAAGACTTCAAAAATGAGGAGTTAATACTAATAAATGAGTTACGTTATAAGATAGATGAATTATTCGTAGAAATAAAACAGTTATGTGAAAAAGGAAGTAGTTACAGTAACTCAGATTTAGAAAGTTTAAGTGAGGACGAAGGAAAAATAGCTAAAATGGCCAAATTTGATCTTAAGATAGCACTGAATTTGTTGCCCGTCATGACAAGTGACGAGTTAGGTATTAAGCAGTTAATCGATGGGATCGATTATTACAGTTCTATTTTAGATAGTCAGTCGCAAGAACAATTAATTACATTCGTTTTGAAAAGTCGATTGTCTCAGGCTGCAAAATTGAAATTAGCATCAAATTATGACTCAGTTAAGGATCTATTACACGATATGCGGGTTCAATTATTGCCAACAAAGTCTGCTACGGCAATACAGAGCAAACTACATTCTTTCTGCCAAAAGCAAATGTCAATTGATGAGTACGGAAAAGCCATTACTGAGATGTTTGTGGACTTGACGATAGCGCAATCCGAAGGGAAATCCAGTAATTACCAGGTATTGAAACCGCTTAATGAGAAACAAGCCATCAAACGGTTTGCCGACGGATTGCGAAACCGTCGATTAAGCACTATCATAGCCGCAAGAAATTTTGAATCCCTCAAAGATGCAGTTCAAGCAGCAGTGGATGAAGAGACTTCGATGCCTTCGACTTCATCAGGTGAGATTATGGCTTTTAATCAAAACAATCGACATAATTACAGGCGTGCTTCTAATAATTATTTTAGAGGTCAGCATGGACGAGCGTTTAGAGGCCGCTCAAACCAGGGTCAAATGCGTTGGGGTGACCGTAATGAGACCATCCAGGACCCAGGGCGTGGTCGTGCACCACGAGGATCGTGGCGGAATTCGAGAAGATCGAATCGAGGTAGGTCTTCTTTTCATAATAACCGAAACAAGTGGACACGTAATTCGGAAGCTATGCATATTATGACCGAGGATGCACCTAAAAATGAAGAATCCAAAAATCAGTTTTTTCGTGCCTAAACATTATATTTTGTCATGTGATAATAACATGGTTGTCGAGTTTTCTGTAAATGGTAGCCCATTCCGATGGTTACTTGACTCGGGTGCGTCAATTTCAGCCATCAAATATAAACATCTTGTCGAACAAAATATTCCATGCCATTTAGAGAGTATTGAGATTAATGGACTTGGGGGCAAAGTTCAATCTTTAGGTTAGGTTTATTTAGACTTAGTAACAGATTATGCAACGTTTAGGCATAAGTTTATTGTTTTTAATTCTTTGCCATGTAAGGCGCATGGAATCATCGGTGACGACTTCTTGCGAAAACATAAAGCGTTATTAGACTACAAGAATAATAGTTTATCTTTGCACACTTTAAATGGTAATCCAATCACGTTGTCTATTAAGATATCTAATAGTAAAAAAGAAATGTTTATTATACCTCCCAGATCGGAGTCAATCCACTTTATACAAACTAATATAAAAGAAGAATGTGTAGTTTGTACTTCTGAATGCAGCGAAGGTGTTTTTATAGCTAGCACCTTAGTAAAGCCCACTAGTGGAAAAATACCTGTAAGAATACTTAACACAACTGAGAATGAGTTAACTCTAGATAAAATAGACCCCATTATACACAGCGCGTCGGATTACAATATTTGCAGTTTTGATAAATGCGAAAAAAATGCGGCCCGCGTTAAAAAAATGTTTACACTGCTGAATATAAAACATTTGAATGAAGAAGAGCAGATAACAATTGAAAAAGTATGCGCCAAATATGCTGATATATTCTTTTTACCGGGGGATAAACTGACAACTACGCATATTTATCAACATTCTATTCGCGTAAAGCCTAATGCAGAGCCCGTATTTGTTAAACCATATAGGTTACCTCATTCACAGAAAGATGAGGTACATAAACAACTCCAAAATATGTTAAACGACGGCATTATAGAGCCATGCGTAAGTGATTGGTCTAGCCCAATTTTGCTGGTACCCAAGAAATTAGACGTTAATGGACAAAAGAGGTGGAGATTAGTTATTGACTACCGCAAACTGAATAATAATATTGAAAATGATAACTTCCCTCTTCCTAACATTACAGAAATTTTAGACTCGTTATCAGGATGCATCTACTTCTCACACTTAGATCTCCATCAAGCATATTATAATGTAGGTTTAGACCCCAATAGTAGGAAATATACAGCATTTGGTTCTGGGCAATATCAAATGACTAGGATGCCCATGGGGCTTAAAACAAGTCCTAGCTCATTTTCAAGGATGATGACAATGGCAATGGCAGGTCTTAATTTTGAAAAGTGCCTCGTCTATCAAGACGATTTAATTGTGTATGGAAGTTGTCTCAGTCAACATAATAAAAATTTAATTGACGTTTTTGAAAGACTTCGGAAAGTGAATCTTAAATTGAATCCGTCCAAGTGTGTATTTTTGAAAAAGGATATGTTATATTTAGGTCATGTGGTCTCTGGCAACGGAGTTTTACCAGACCCGGACAAAATTAGTGTTATGCAAAATTATCCCATTCCAAAAACGGCAGATGAGGTAAAACGCTTCGTAGCGTTTGCCAATTACTATAGAAAGTTTATTAAAAATTTTGCAGATATAGTTCACCCCTTGAATAATTTGAGTAGGAAAAATGTAACATTTAAATGGGATAAAGACTGCCAAGTGAGCTTTGATGCATTAAAACAGCGTTTGATATCCGCCCCAGTTTTGCAATACCCATGTTTTTCTAGTGACAATATATTCAACCTACAAACAGATGCATCAGGATACGCGTTAGGCGCCGTATTGTCTAATCGGGATGGAAGGCCAATTGCTTATGCAAGCAGAAGTTTAAATAAAGCTGAAAGAAACTATCCCACTATAGAAAAAGAATTATTAGCTATAGTGTGGAGTATTAAACATTTTCGTCCATATTTGTATGGTCGCAAATTTAAGATTTTTACAGACCATAAACCTCTAATTTATTTATTCAATTTGAAGGATCCTTCTAGTAGATTATTAAAGTTTAGATTGGTTTTGGATGAGTACGATTTTGATATCGAATATGTGCCAGGTAAAAGTAATGTGGCTGCAGACGCATTATCGAGAGTATGTGTGTCATCGAAGGAACTGAAAGAAATGCATGAGTGTGTTGTAAACATTATGACTAGAGGACAAAAGCGGAAGTTATTGGAGAGCAGTTCTTCGGAAGATATGGTTAACACAGACATTTGGCCTGATCAACCAAAAGTTGTGGAAACTCATAGTAAGCCGAAGGACTCTGTTGAGATACGATTTGTAGATAGTAATAATTGGGCTAAATTAAGAGACGAAAATAATAATGTAAGGTTAAGTAGTCAGAATACATTGTGTTATGTGCCGGCTCGGATGACATTGTTTATAAACCCAGCATCCCGATCGCAGATGACGCCAGCCGCATTTGCGAGGGAGTTCAGGGAATATTGTAATATTAATGATATAGAGGAGATATATTTCATTAAAAATGGCACAAATAATTATTTTATTGAGAAGTTGATATCCGAGGTAAAGAAAGATGCAAAATGGTCCGGACCAAGGTTATGTGTATTAAAAGACGTAGAAAGAATAGATGACAAAGATGACAGAAGAGTCATAATTAACGACTTTCATCTTTTACCCACGAGTGGCCACGCGGGTATAAGACGGATGTTAAATAATATTCGTAAATATTATTTCTGGCCTAGCATGGAACGAGATGTCCATGATTTTGTGAAGAAATGTCATAAATGCCAGATTCAAAAACATAGCATATACAATAAAGAGCCGATGGTAGTGACGACTACTGCTCATACATCCTTTCAGAAGGTATATCTAGATATAGTAGGACCCTTAGATAAGGATAGGTATAATTTTTCGTATATTTTAACCACACAATGTGAATTATCCAAATATATTATCGCTTGTCCACTTGTTTCTAAAAAGTCAGAAGAGGTTGCAAAAGCCTTTGTAGAAAATGTTATCCTAAAGTATGGTGTTCCAAACACTATAGCGACCGATCGAGGAGCAGAGTTTATCAGCGCAACAATGACGGAGGTATGTAAATTACTAGATATAAAAAAGCTTAACTCCACGGCATACCATCACGAAAGTATTGGTGCGTTGGAGAATGCTCATAAACATCTAGGAGCATTCTTGAGAATCCAGACGGATAATCATCCTGAAACATGGAGTTCATGGTTACCCTATTGGTGCTTCTCATATAACACTTCGGTGCATAGTGCAACAAACCATACTCCATTTGAATTGGTATATTATGGGAAAAAATGTAATTTGCCTAATAATTTATCAAAGTCAATTGAACCACTTTATAATCATGAGAGTTACCCGCTTGAATTGAAATATAGATTACAGGTGTCACAGTCTGAAGCACGAAATAACTTGATTCAACGAAAAACATTGCGCAAGCAACATTATGATTCCAATATGAGGCCTATCACTTATACACCAAATGACCAAATCCTTGTAAAAAAAGAAACTGGAAACAAATTCAGTCCCATTTATTCTGGACCCTATGTAGTTGTAAGGGACTTAGCACCAAACGTAGAAATAATAAGAAAAGGTAACATTGATGTAGTGCATAAGAATAGAACTAAGTTATATTGTACCTAGTAGATATTGTTATAGTGTCTGTATACCTAGTTTAAAACATTAGAGATAAAAAAACATTTGTATTTTTTTTTATTTTATTATGTGGGAGGTGTAGTGTGGGTGTCATAGAACTATGTCTATGTTTGTATGTGTAAGTAGCCTAAGTCTATATATTCAATGGTTTGCTAATAAACACGGGTATTATACATCAATTCGTGTACTCAATTACACCTATCCCTACAGTTTCTTGTGCATTTGTCTCCATAACAAGCTACTTTTCTGAATGCACGGTAGAATCAATTATTATTACTTGTAAATTTTAATTATAATTCTTTGACGTTCAAAAGTGCCGCTTTTTGGCCTAGTTGAATAAATATATTTGACTTTGACTTTGGTATATCTAAGTAAGCCTACATCAAAATAAATTAGACGGCCAACTACAATATTGTTTGTTAAGAGATTAAGTTCCGATAGACAGATAGACCCTTGTCAAATAAAAAGTGAAAATAGACTTGACAGTGATACCGATCAAGTCCTGGGCTCGAGTATGACGGTAGATAGTTGGTGTGTCAATGTTGAGATTAGTTTTTTTAAACGACTACCCAAAAAGCAGGAGTTTCTCAATTCAGATGTTTATTTATATATATATTTTTTATGTATCACCTCACATCACATCATGAGCCTATTGATGTTCCCACTGCTGGGACACAGACCTCCTCTCTGTGAGAGGGAATGGGCCGTAATCCACCACGCGGGCCCAGTGCGGTTTGGTGGATGTCACATGTCTTCGAATTTTTGGCCTAGGACATGCCGGTTTCCTCACGATGTTTTCCTTCACCGTTTTGAGAGCAGTGGTGATAAAATAATTTACACAAAGTAAAGCGCCTGCCTGGGCTCGAACCCACGTAATACAACTTGTAAGTCGCCACTGTTTTTTTATGTATGTTAGGGCATAACTCCGTTATATAGAAACAGATTTTCAAAATTCTGTTTTTGTTGAATGCAATTTATTCTAAAATGGTCCCATTTAAATTTGGTAAAGATCTGAACCAGAACTTCAGAGATATACAACAGAACTCTTAACGGCGAATCTCGGGATTGCTGCAATCGCATGTCTGTTTAATGTTGTGTGCCAGTACGCTCTAAAGGGGTATGCATATGTGTACAGTTCACCCTGGTACACTCTCATTTCACCGGTTATGTTCAAGTTACATGTTAGTCGGGGAATATATTCTAGCATCACTGTGGGCAATAAAGATATCTAACTACAGAACTTATCTATTATGTACCACTGAAAAGTGTAAAACAAAAATCTTTTTTACAAAATAAATGATTTCTAAATAGAAAAACTACAAAGTTAATTATAACTTCAATTTCGGATGTCGGTATCAAAAAACGAAGAAACGAAAACAGGAACACCGACTTCCGAAATTGAAGTTATTTTTCATTTTGAAGTTTTATGGAAGAAGGTTGTATTTTTTTGTATAAAAGTATTTTTGTGATGATATTTATTTATTTCTTCGCGTTTGGAGGGATGTATGTATGTTTGTTACTCAATCACACCAGAACGGCTGAAAGGATCTGAAATCAAATCATCATAACATTTGGCATAGAGATATATAATAGTCTGAAATAGCACATATGCTACTTTTTAAAACGGTATAATGTTCCCTACATATATATATTCTCCATATGTATGTTTGTCTATAGATGGTAGTTTTCACGTGGGCGAAACAGCTGGCAGAAGCTTGTAATATTATAAATGTGATGTTTTGTATATAATATGTATGTGTTGCAAATTTTGCACACCATGCACACGGGATCTCATTGCTAAGAAAGAAATTTGATTCAAATAAATAACACTAGATGGCGCGATATGCATCTGTCTGTTATTGAATGTGTGAGAAATTAAAATTTTCTGGAATTGAATATAAAAATTGTATGTTCTTGTTTAATCGATTATCCTAAGTACAAAATTATGGAATATTGGGCTCTTAATTCACATTTCAAATATTTTTTGAACGGATTATTTAGAATTGATGCCAATAGATGGCGCATTATTAAATTTCTGAGGCATTCCACTTGATCGTTAAAATTTCCATTGTAACACATTTTGGTGCAAAAAAATCTGTAAAAACGTGCAAAAAAATACTATAAAACGAACCTTCACTGTATTTAAAGAAAACAATATTCACGAACCTAGTAAAACCTTTTACTTGCAAGTCGCTGCTAACACCATCTACCTATAACCGTGAAACAGAAGCGAACGCGTCCGATGTACAAAAAATATCAGATTAATCAGACGAAAAACGCTAGTTACGTCGGCACGGTTTCTTTGTATGGGATGAGGCCAAAGACCTTATACGTATTTCTCACTACTAGACTGTGTACCAAAAATTTTTGTTTAGCTAAAATGAAATCTATCATCATCCACCTAGGTTAGCTATTTCCTTATAAGCGGTAGCTAATCAAAAGCGGTCCTGGCGAGAGGGTTTCCGCTGGTAGTGTGTCCTTGTCTGACTTCTTGCAAGCTCAAATAATCATTGGGTTTGGTAGAAATGGAAGAAAATTAAAAAAAAAATCTTTTTTATTTTATACCAAAAGAAACGATTCAAAGACTTTGAAACGTATTTAAATATTTCTACAGTTCCTGTAATTAATCAATTTGTTGTATTTAAAAAATAATTAATTAATACTTAGTAAGAGTAGTACTTTTAAATATTTGGGCCTGGTAATACTAAATGTAAGATGGTGGTTTGCGGAGTTTTTGGCAGGCTTTGTTCGAGTAAAATTCAGCGGCTGTTAATATTATTTGCAAATTGATTCCTAGAGGAATAAAATTGCCGAAGTTTTGTTTCTCAACTGTCGACGCAACTGAAAAATATGTGAAATCATTGAAATCCTTTGAGGTATATTTATCTGCAGGTATTTCAAAGCATCGTCTGAAGACTGCAGGATCACTCTCTCCTTCATGAGCTTGAGAGTAGGATCAGAGAGCTTTTTGTTCCTATCTATACGATGGGTCTTGAAGAACGAGACTTGAGGAGACTTGGGATTTGAGGATTATCGAGTCCTCCCCCTCTCTTCGAACTTCAGATAACCCTATAATACTCCATCATAAACTGCTCAATTCCTCTTCAAGTTTGGTGATCTTTTCGTCGGACCGGAGTGTGCGCGTGTTGTACGTTGCCAGGTCCAGTCGTCAGTATTTGTTGGGGTAGCCGGATCTCGTCCGGGATTCTTAGCACCCCTTGCCATACCGTAAACTCGACCGCTACCGTAGTCGAGGGTAGGCAGGCTGCCGGGCACTATATTATACTATGTTTTATTTGTGCTATTCATGGGGAGTGCTTTGCAGGCAGGTTGGCGATCGTAGTATGGTTTTTACAAATGCACAGAGAACGCTGCTGCCCATTCTCTGGTTTGTCTCTTACTCGCCTCTTACGACACCCACGGGAAAACATGGGATGGTGAAATTATTTACGCCTGACATCATACGGTAAATGTTGTAGATTCCAAAAAATATACATACTATTTTTTTTATTTACAATAAATTAGGTAGGTTTAGGTAGCGTATTAAGGTAGCATAATATGTCGGGATACTTACACTATCGTTTTTACAATCAATTTGTCCCGTGTTCTGTTTGGTCATGGTCACCTCATTAGAAAGAGACACACTACCAACGGGAGCCCTCTCACGCGGACCGGTTTTGCGCCATAGTGCACAGTCTAGTAGTAAGAAGTATAAGGTCTTTGGATGAGGAATCTGTATGCTACTATTATATTATCTGTGCTATGCATAACCCGGATTAATTTATACGATAATTTTCATCTCGGTATAGTGTTCTCTTGGTTAAAATAAAACACATTTCACGCAAACGAACCACAGGTTGAATTTAGACATAAAATGTTTTCTAAACAAAACCTTCACGAAGGCGGTAAACAAACGCATTATCGGGACGTTTATTACACAATTTAACAACAACATATAAGGAATGGCTCGAATAAGTATCTGAAAGTGTGTGATTCACCTTGACCTTCAAAGTTGTTATGTTTAGATATACTTTTTATTGTTTATTGGGTATGAATACGAATAAAGTGGCAGAGGAGCTCGTGGCTAAATAATAACAGCCGCACGGGTCGATCTTCAAGGTTAAGCAACGCTTGACGAGGTCGGTCCGTGGATGGGTGACCATTTTCAACATACCGAGTTTCCTCCGTGCCTCGGAAAGCACGTTAAGCCGTTGGTCCCGGCTGTCATTTGAAGATCTTTGACAGTCGTTACTGGTAGTCAGAAGCCTGAGATCTGACACCAGTCTTGGCAAGGGGTACCGTGTTACCCAGTTACTGGGTTGTGGAGGTCAGATAGGCAGTCGCTCCACGTAAAACACTAGTGCTCAGCTGAATCCGGTAAGACTGGAAGCCGACCCCAATAAAGTTGGGAAAAGGCTAGGCAGATTGAATACGAATAAAGTGGTAATGAAGGGCTATCTTTCTGTTTATCTTCTTTGGAATCTTGACAAAATTACATAACTTAGAATATAAGTGTAGTCTTAGATCACTTACATATTTGGATCATGATCATTTCAGACAAAAGACGTTCACTGCTGAACATAGACCTCACCCAAGCGCCACCACATTGACCGTTCCCGTGTGTCTACTATCCAGTGGATCCCCAAAACCTTTACCAAGTTATCGAACCACCAAACAAAATAGTTCCCTTCTCCGACCACTGTAAAAAATAATGCAAAAATGTAATTTATAAATGGTTACAAACACTTAATTACTCCGAAAGTGAAAAAATCCTAGAGGTAACAATATAAATTATGTGTTAAATGTACACATAATTTATATTGTTACCTCTAGGATATTTCATTTTATATATCACTTTAGGTAAAATACTATATAATCACATTTAATCACAATTATTATGTTATACATTACATTATATTATTATATATATTTATCTACATATTTCACACAATACTTAGAAACCCCATATATATTATTAAATTTGCTAATACATGCAAAATTGACATTTAACAGAATTATATATCCCTTAACTATTATACACACTCACACACACACACTACCACACGCAGATATACTAAAACCTGCTCCCGCTTACTCATTCAGTACACTCACGTTCGCATCTCCCATGTTGACAATCTATATAATGTTATAAATGGGGGGCCTGGAGATCTATAGTACAGGCCTCGGCTTAGTTTAGACTCCAGATCTCCCACATATTACAAACTTGTAAAATAAAATAAAATATAATGTCAGCTGTATAATGTATGTACTTGATGTAATTTGTGGAGATAAAATAAACTTTTTTTTTTAATTATTACCTATTGGGAGTCCTTCCAACGCAACGTCTTCCGATTTTTGTTTACCACTCCAGAACTTTTCGGCCCCATCGGCCATCCGTTCTGCGAGCAATGTGCCCTGCCCACTGCCACCTAAGTTTGACAATCCAGCGCTTAGCATTCCCAATCATTTTTGTCTTTATTCAATTGCTATCGCGTCTCTTTTATTGATAGAATGTTACTTGACGAGTCTCTTGACAACTTGGCCACGCAGAATCAAATTGATAGTTTTAATTTGTTATTAAAACTATCAATTTGATAAGTCTGAAATAGCCATGTCAGAGGCCTGTGAGGTTTATAATATTTAGTAGAAGGATAGAACTGCACCAAATTCAAAATATATGGTACAATGAAACATTATAATAACGCTTGTCTATCCCACACATTTATGATAATCGTTATTCCTACAGACATAAATCTAACTACATAACGCAAGTCCCTCCATCTGTATAAAAACCAGGCGTGCCACTTTTTAACGGACTTCCAAATAAAAAGAGATGATTAGAAAAATTTAAAAACCCGACTGCTTAAAAGTCGAACTAAAAATACGTTAACAATAAGAAGGAAATCATACTGTGCAGTTGGAGGATACATGTTCGCGAGCTGGCTTACCAAAGCCAGATGTATCTTCCGACTGCACAGAATGATTTTCTTCTTGTTTACGTCTTTTTAGTTCGACTTTTAAGCAGTCGGGTTTTTTGATTTTTCTAATTAACTTTTTTTTATTTTAAATATTTAGTTATTTTTTTCAGAATAAGGTATATTTAAACATATAAGTGTTATATATTTTTGAAATTAGCTTTTAAATCCCTTTATTTTGATACGTCCTGTTTATTTTGATGGGTCCGGAAGAAAAAAAAATTGGTGCGCCACAAATTGGCGCCCAAAATCTGCTATTTTTCATTTTCCAATTTTAATGTAGCCAGTGACACTCGTAGGGTTAGTAAATAAATTGACGTAATAATCATCAAAATCGCGCTTGGTCTCTAGAACGCCACATAGGAACAAACATACATACATACATACACTCATACATACATAGACTGATAAACACATTACCCTCCTTCGGCAGTCGGGTAAAACGGTGGCGGTTACCAATTCAACTGCATTTTTTTAATGTTTATTGCCTCAGAACTTTTTACTCGGTGAACCGATTTAGATGATTTTTTTTTTTTGAAAGCTGGTGCTTGTCATGTAGTCCCATTTGACAACAAATCACTCGGGATAGCTGCAATCACATGTCTGTTTATTGTTTACACCATTTCATAACATTACATCACACTGGTACGCTCTAAAGAGGTACGCAGGGCATTATAAGTACCTAGCCTATAAAACTGGTTCATTATGTACCACAACTAAATAGTGAAAAATAAAACATTTTTATAAAAAAATACAACCGACTGCCAAATAAAAACACTACCAAGTGAAAAATAACTTCAATTTAAATAGTTTTTATCTACACTCGCAACGTAATTTCCAAATATGAATTTAAAACATTGTATAAACACGTACTTTATATTCGTGGATAGGAAAAAAAAAAGCCATTACAGTGCAACATTTTCTTTTGATTTTCAAACAACTGCCTCATAAAATAACTTTTTAATTTTTATAGCAAACTTTCACATTCTAATTTATTGGCGCATACGGGATCATTGACTTAATGTAGAAAACCGGTTACGGAAAAAGGTTCTATGTTAATGTAGAAAAGTAGTGGCATTGTATATGGAAGCGCGCGCTGCGCAGTAATGCGCAATGAGAATCTAAATCGCCCGCCATACCACATGTTTTTTTCCATTTCCAGTTTTGTTTTATTTCAACTGTATAGTGAAGATAAAGTAGTGTATGCAACAGCATATATTTAGGTATTAAAACACTCGCGTGTTATTATTATCACATGAGGTGAAGCCGAATGAAACCCACGCTCGTGTTTTAATAACCCCTATTATATGACCATTGCATAAACTACTATTTCACACACAATTTAAAAACCAATTTACTTACCAATGAAAGAAAACATTTCCAATGGCTCGGCCAACTTTTCCTATACAGTCTTTACAGCTCTATATGGCATAAAAAGGCATTTTTCTAGATTTCGGTGACTTTCCGGTGCCGATAATGCTAAATAAAAATCTCGAATTACGATAATTGATCGACTTGAATTTTACTCCGTTTTTTGACACGAAGTTCATACAATCGCGTAATCTAGTTAGATTCATATCTGTGGTTATTCCTGATTGAATGTCACAAAAAAACGTAAGTGCTCAGAATTTTCCTCACATAATTTCCGGTAGGTGTGTGGAAAACATACAGGGTTACAGGAAAAGTCGACCTAGATCCGTTAAGGACGTGTAGTACACATCATTTCTGAATGATTTCACTATGGAACCCCCCATCCTAAACTTAACCGTTTTCGAGATTTTCGAGTTTTAATTTTTTTTATGAAAATGCCCAAAATAAAACTCGAAAATCTCGAAAACGGTTAAGTTTAGGATGGGGGGTTGCATAGTGAAATCATTCAGAAATGATGTGTACTACACGCCCTTAACGGATCTAGGTCGACTTTTCCTGTAACCCTGTATATTCGAAGTAAAAATGTTTATACAGCATCACATTTATTTTCATTACTGTTTCTATTTCCACATTTGCATCAATCATCTGTGTTGGGATTGACTTCCAGTTTAACCGGGTTCTGATGAGTACCAGTGTTTTTCATGGAGCAACTGCCTATCTGACATGGAAAACGCCATAACAGTAACTGGATAACTCGATATCCCTTTGCAAAACTGATGTCTGATTTCTGTCATCTGAATATCCGTAACGACTGCCAAAGATCACAATGTTAGGACCCATTAATATTAATGATAATTTTTATCCGTGGTGCTAGGCAACTGGGCTTATCCCAGTTGCAAACGACCCTTTGTGCCTATTGGCCTTGTTTGTTCTGTCTCTTGCTTGATATGGAGTGAAGTGGAAATTTGATTTTTTTCCTATTCCTTCATTATTCTTTTCTGATTATTTTCGTTGCGGGATTCAAGACAGTTAAATTCATTCTCCGGGACTTCGTCGAGCTTCATTGCCTCGGCGCTTTTCTGGTGGTCACCACTTTTGATTATGGCTTTCAGGAGTTGCATTGGTTTGGGAATAGTGCGGTGGGAATGCCAAAGATCTAAAAGTGACAACCGGGACCACCAGCTTGACGTACTTTCCGAGGCACGGCGGAATCTCGGTGTGACGGTGTGCCCATCCACGGACCGACCTCAACCAACCTTGTTAAACCTTGAAGGTCGACCAGTGAGGCTGTAATTATTTAGCTACGAACTCCTTTTCATTCGAAAAATTAAAATTAAATAAACCTTTATTTCAGAATCACTTCTATATTTGTAAGTAACAATGTAAACTTATAAAATAGTGTTAGTAACATTTTTTCTAAGCTGTGCGAGGCACGAAGATCCTGGAAAATGTCTATTTGACTGTGTGCAGTCGTATCCATCGCTCCAAGATCGGAGAGTCCCACCTATCAGCCAACGCTCTAAGAATGGTGTTGGGGCTGGCGTAAACACGGCGTATCAGAGATGCGCATCTCTTGCGCATGATGGCCGCAAAACTATCAACGAAAAACCCCTACGTTTCAAATTATAAAGCAAACATATGTTTATTACTTTTTCAATTTCCACATATGCGACATGTTTTTCAAGAACGTTAAAAGCCCATCTCAATATTTCTTCTTGGATGGTCGATGCGGACAATTTTCTAGAAAATTTTCCCTGAAAATGCAACTGAGACTAAGTATCTGAAATTCTGTGCGAAACCATGTGCTATTATGCTTCTAGTATTAATATGTATAGGTAAACGAATTTGAATGATATTTGGATCACATCTAGACCATAGCTTGGATTAGGGCATGATATGGCATTTTTTAGGGTTCCGTTTCTCTAAAGGCAAAAAAGGAATCCTTGTAGGATCACTTCGTTGTCTGTCTGTCTGCTCGTGTTTCAAGACCAATTTCTCGGGAACGCCGGGAGATATCAAGTTGAAATTAATATGATATACTCAGGTCTACAATCCCAAAACTTTACGCCATGCCGTTTTTTGCCATTTATGCCGCATACTTGAGGAATCGTAAGGGAATCAAAACCTACTTCCTGTTAATCATAAAATTTGGCAAGAAGCAATGTCTTAACAAAAATATTAACACCATACTATGTTAAATTACAACAACACAACAATTATTACAACTTACAAATAAATAAATTCTAATTCTAATTCTACAAAACAAGAAAAGTAAAAAATCTGAAAACTGTAAATGAGCACCTACATAAAAAAAAGATCATTATCTTATTGGCAATTGGTAAGCTGACCGCGACCGGTATTGATGTATGTAGACAACGGTTTTCGAACGGCAAAGTTAATTTTGTCCGCTCATTAGCTCAATGTACGGTGCTTTCAATATTTATGAACGTTACTGACGTAACGTAATGTAATGTTACCTAATTACTTTGGGGAATGTAGCTGTTTATACGGAACCCTCGATTCGCGAGCCAGATTCACACTTTACTAGTTTTTTATTCGGTTTCCAGCTCATATGCCAGCGGCATGAGAGTCTAAAATTTAGGGAAAGAAAATATTGCTTTGGCCTTCTCCACGCTTCAATCTATCTCTGTAAATTTATCAAAATTTGTTCAGCGGTTTAGGTCTGAAAACGTAACTAATAGACAGACGGACAGAGTTATTTCCGCATTTATAATACTAACTAGCTGTTGCCCACGACATCGTCCGCATCAAACTCGTAATTTTTTTTTTTAATTTTCTCTCAAGTACTGTGAATTTTTCCCGAATAAAAAGTAGTCTATGTTACTTCAAAATCAATTTAGCCGTTTCGGAGATTACCAGGGACAGACAGACAAAAATCTAAAAAAAATTGCCTATTTGTTATTAGTACCGTAATACTTTCACATGCATTCAATAAAACGTTGTTATTTTGATATAGCATACAGACACTTTTATTTATTTTTATAGAAGATAAATATGGATTTCCTACGTTTCCATAATGATAATTTTCGACATTTACGCGAGTGAAACTACTGCAAGAAGTCACATTAAAAACATGTGTTAAGTCTGAAATAGTGTAACGATCTCTGCAGTTAAAGTCTGATGTTCAAGCTATGAAATGCATAAGGTCAGACAAAATTGGTACTTAGTGTTGTTGATTACAGATTCCATATTTTTTAGCTATTGTTTCTGGTGATCCAAAGCTCTGAGTTCTATTGTATCTTTGTTATATTAAAGAGCACGGTTGGCGCAGTGGTTGAGCGATTGACTGCTGCGCTGCGTGTCGCGGGTTCGATTCCCGCACAGAACAAATATTTGTATGATCTACAGATAATTGTTCCGACTCTGGATGTTGTGTATGTGAGTTTGTATGTTTGTAAACGCACCCACGATACAGGAGAAATTCCTAGTGTGAGGCAACGTTTTTTTTTATTTTTAAATAAAATAAAAAAAGAACGTGTTGTAACTATTTTAGTCTCTATTTCAGCTAAAGTTGTATCGTATAACACCTTGTGTTATCTTGTTTAGAAAATTGCTATGGTTCTTGGTTGTATTCCGTTGTGTGTTTATTTTAAAAAAATGAAAGAAGCAAAAAAATATTCAAATGAACTTGACTGTGAATTTTTAACCGACTTCGCAAAAAGAAGGAGGTTTTCAATTCGACTGTATTTTTTTTTTTTTTATGTTTGTTACCTCAGAATTTTTTATTGGGCGAACCGATTTTGATGATTCTTTTTTAATTTGAAAGCGGGTGCTTGTCATGTGGTCCCATTTAATTTTCATCAAGATCTGATAAAGAACTTCGGAGAAATACATCAGAACTCTTCAATAAATGACGGCAAATCACTCTGGATAGATCCAATCGCATGTCTGTTTATTGTTTACACCATTTCATAACATAACATCACACTGGTACGTTCTTAAGGGGTACGCAGGTGTGAACAGTTCACCCTGGTATAATCTCATTGCACTGGTTTCGTTTAAGTTTCATGTTATTGGGTTAATCTATTCTAGCTTCACTTTGGGCACTATACGCGTAGGTACCTAGCCTATAGAACTGGTCCATAATGTACCACAACTAAAAAGTGAAAAATAAAAAACTTTTTTACAAAAATTACAACCGACTTCCAAACAAAAACACTACAAAGTGAAAAATAACTTCAATTTCGGAAGTCGGTGTCAAAAAATGAAGAAACGTAAACAGGAACACCGACTTCTGAAATTGAAGTTATTTTTCACTTTGTAGTGTTTTTGTTTGGAAGTCGGTTGTAATTTTTGTAAAAAAGTTTTTTGTTTTTTTTTTGTGCTTTAAATGGCTACTGCTAATAGACAAAAATATCTTGAATCTTGTTTAATATTGTCAAAACAAAATAAGCATTTGTTCTGTTAAATCACTATCCGTTTTAATACTTTTAAGAGGAGAGATTTGACATATTATTTGAAACTAACTTTTACGTAGACAAGAAGAAAATCATGCTGTGCAGTCGGAGGATACATAATCGCGAGCTGGTTGAGCATATCCAGATGTGTCCTCTGACTGCGCAGCATGATTTTTTCTTGTTTACGTCTTTTTATTTCGCTTCCTAAGCAGTCTGGTTTTTTTTTTTTTGTAACTTTTTGTTTGTTTTTTTTTTCGATTTACTTTTAAACATACAAGTGTTATGTATTTTTGCAACCACCTTTTATTTTGATACCTTCTTAATTCTTAATTCTTTTTTGTACACCAAAACAATTCATTTACAGAAAGTGAAATCAATATTCATGTACAAGGGCGAGCATAACTCCAAAATGGAGTTTTCTTCCAGCAAACCTTTGAGTGATAGAGATCATTATAATTGAGGGCAGTAATCCAGTGTACAATTTTGCAGTAAGACCAGTAAGTAAGTACCTTCATGGATTCGGCAAAAAAAATGGGTCTCCCACAATATGGCGCCCAAAAGCCGCCATTTTTCTTGTTTTTCAATTTTAATACAGCCATGATGAATCGATTGAAGAAAAATCACCAAAATTGGCCCACGCGTTTGGTCTCTAGAATGTCACATAGAAACAAACATACATACGTACATATTTAAAGACTGATAAACACATTACCCTCCTTCGGCAATCAGGTAAAATATCTTATGACCTTCTCCAAGGTTTAATTCAAGCATTAATCATTCAAAATGCCTTGAAATACGGTTATTATTTGTAATCTCATTTAAATTCCGCATAATTACAGTATTAATCCAGCATACTCATCTCAAAACTCATCCTGCGTAATGATAAAGCAGCATCACATCCCTGTCACAACAACACAGACTGCAATATCTAGAACAGACCATTCGTTACGGCTGTCCACGACAAATGGTCTGAAGCGACGTCTGAAATAATAGCCACTATCGTTTAAGACATATAGTTGTTTATGCTATAGAAGAATTTGTATGTAGTGCTTGTGTAAAGTTCACAGCTCACCTTATTCATGTGAACGCACAAAATTTTAAAGCGAGTTAAATTGTTTTTTTTTTTTTAATTAAATCTTCAGAGATTCATTCCCGATTTTTCTAAAATAAAAGATTTTTTCTAAAATAAACGTAGCTTAAGTTCCTCCTTATTACATCTAACCTTTCCTTCCTTTTCCTTTCCTTGATCTAACCTTTTTTTGCGAACTATATTTTTACCAGCTGACTCCCGGGGCTTCACTCCCGTCAATTGGCTACTTACCTACCTACCCTACCCTACCTACCCTACCCTACCTACCCTACCCTACCCTACCTACCCAACCCTACCTTACCTACCCAACCCTACCTAATCATGTAGAACATGTTTTTTATGTATCATCAATAGTTTTCTCAGCGCACGCCAAAGAATGAATTTTATATGCAACATTTTGCTACTTTGGGTTACATTATTGCAATTTTCATAAGAATCTCTAATTTTTATGGTCATAGTGGCTTCCACATAAAAGGTTATATATTCTAGGGATAAGGATATATTCTAGCTCTCAGAGGGCAGATTTTTTTTCTGACTTACTTGATATTTATTGTTATATTATGACCAAATTACAAAAACACATTATGAATTGAAGCCTATGTGTTATTCTGATGTATAAACTATATTACTGTGAAGTTTCATCTAAAGCCGTTTCGTAGTTTTTGTGTTTAATGTATAATGTTTACAAAATATTGCCTTAAAACTAAATTGATACAATTTATACAAAATAATTTTTGGAAAACCTTTGAATGTCACGTCTCAAACATCACTAGATCGCTATACAGAATATTTTCGACTGTTTTAGTGCTCAAACGGTACCAACGCAACTCTTGGCACCATTTAAAGATTTAATCTACATTCAAAACAATAGACAGTCAACTACGTTTCCATTGCCAATTTTACACGTAATCAGCAAAGCTGATGTAGACAGACATAAATAAAATAACTTCTGTACGTGAATTGGGAGACTTTTAGGCAAAGTTGCTATTCTGTAAAGCTCGTGGTTAAATAATAATCAGCCACACGGATCCATTTTTAAGATTAAGTAACGGTTGCCTAGATTGATCCGTGGATGGATGACCATCTATTGCATACCCAGACGTCGATGAGTGATTTTTTTGTTTTGATCTTGGTAATAAGTATCGTGATACCCAGTTACTGGGTTGTGGAGATCAGATAAGCACTCACTTCATGCAAAATAAGTAAATTCGGCCCACCCCATCATGTGTGGTATCATTGAACAGGGATTTTAAAATGAAGTTAGTGTTTCTAGTTCTCTCTCTCTCAACGGTACGCTTGACAAATTCATATTTTTGTCAAGCGTACCGTTTATGAGATATATCTCGTCAAAGTCAAAAAAAGAATACTAATTTTTTTACCCGACTACGGCGTCGCAGTGTTTGTTGATCGGTAGGTATGTAAGTATATATGCATGCATACATTTATCTTAATTTGTTCCCTCATTACTGAGTGTCTCAAATTTCGAATCCTCTATCCTATCCGGGTCCTACGTGTATGTATCGTTAGCTAACATAACTACACACACATAGCACATAATTATACCTGTCCTTTAGTGAATATTAAATTTCCTAAATCAACTACGTTATCGTTATAAGTTTTTTATAGTAGAGGATCCGCACTAGAAACGACCTTCACCCATTTGTTAAATGGATGAAAAGTATTTTGTATAAAATTTAATATATTATAAAATATATCTCGAGTGGGTTGTCTTCAAATTGTCTGTTGCACGAATAAATAGTATATACGCTCTACTACTGCTACGCTCTTTCATCTGGCGGTCTCGTCGCGCGCAGCTGCGATGTAGTCTCCTATTTTTTTCTTTTTTTTTGTTATAGACTCGCGCTGACCATTATCTCACCTGATGGTAAGCGATGATATGGTCGACGGTGGAGCACGCTTGCCTAGAATTCACTCTAGACTTAAAGACCCCTAGATTGTAGCAATCGGGAAACACAGACTCCGGCAGGGAATGCCACTCCTTAGCTGTATGCATAATAAAAGTATTCTCAAAACGTTTAGTGCGATAAAAAGTCGATTTTCAATTTTTGAATTAATTATAGTCTGGCCAGGATTTTTCTAGATAACCCACTCGATATATATTTTCTAATATATTAAATTTGATATCAAATTCTTTTCATCCATTAAACAGATGGGTGAAGGTCGTTTCTAGTTCGAATCTTAGACTACTAGAGTCCACTCTTGTAACTTATGCATTATCTAGATACAAGTGAAACGACAAACCCTAAACAGATGTGATGTGGCTGTGCAAAAAACCCATAATACTTTAGTTCAAAAAAATAAAACCCGACTACTGGAAAATCACGCTCTAAAAAGTATGAAACAAAAACATTTCTCATCTCAGAGGATAACTTGTAGTCGTATGCTACTTTGCAGATGTATTGGTAGTTGGTAGGTGGCATACGACCACGGTTATCCTCTGAGATGATAACATTTTGTTAAATTGTACTTCGGATATATGAGTGCTTATTATCGCGTCACTGTACCTGTCTACGGGTGCCTTTATGATGGAAAACTGTCTCCAACAAAATAAATCAAACAATCAATCTGCCTAGCCTTTTCCCAACTATATTGGGGTCAGCTTCCAGTCTTACCGGATTCACTAGTGTTTTACGTGGAGCGACTGCCTATCTGACCTCCACAAGACAGTAACTGGGTAACACGGTACCCCTTGGCAAGACTGGTGACAGACCGCAAGCTTCTGACTACCCATAACGACTGTCAAAGATTTTCAAATGGCAGCCAGGACCAACGGCTTAACGTGCTTTCCGAGGCACGGAGGAAACTCGGTATGTTGAAAATGGTTACCCATCCACGGACCGACCTCGTCAAGTGTTGCTTAACGTTGAAGATCGACCCGTGCGGCTGTTATCATTTTGCCACGAGCTCCTCCTCCTTAATCAATACAAAAACAACAATGATTATTACATTTTAAACTCCACTAACTGTGTTTAATCAACAAAAAATCTCCTCTCCTGTTCCGTGGAAAGGACAGTCGTGATAAATTGGTGAACAAATTGGCCCGTAGTATCCCTGAAGCATTAACACAAAGAACATTGCATTTTAAAATGCAAACGACCAGCGAGTAGTTACTTTTTACAGGGTGATCTGTTGATAGTAGTCAACGTGGTTCTACTACCTTTTGGAAGTAAGAACAATTAATATGATCTATATTTTAGATATAAAAGAAAAGGCAATAAAAAATTATCGTTATACGTATCGAATAACTCATTTATTTACTTTTTTTGTATATTTGACAAAATTAGTTATCTTTTTATAAATATTATTGATTTTTTTCCACTGACATATTTTTTTTTCTATTAATTTATTAGTAATTATTGTAATCGTAAGTAATTATTAGTGTTTTTTTGAAATCGATTTTATGGTATTAATTTATTTAATTATCACAAAATTCGATACAATGATTATTGTGGTTATGAAATAAATGACTTACGAGTTATGACTTAATCAAATTTTGACCGATTAGTTTATAGCGACCGGCGACCTGGATAGCTCTGGCATTATCTACGTTCAGATCCTGAAAAATGCAGGTGGCTGGGCGAGAAGGACAGACATGAAGGATATTCTACGAAGGGACCCCACACTGGTACTATATAATTATAGTCAGTCCTGTAGGTTATAAGGATTTCATGCCATTTAAGAACACCGTATCTGCAATACAATAGGAGATTGTTTTTTTTTTTATTTATTGTTTTTTTTGAATTATTGAAGTTTGATTGACAATAATTTGTCATTTTTAATTCGTTTTCTTTTTTTAATTTGACATTTTTTAATTCGTATTCTTTTTTTTTAAATTTGACATTTTTTAATTGTATTTTTTTATTTGACATTTTTTTAATTAGACATTTTTCTTTATTTTTATAATGTAACCCCATTTAAAATTTATTATGTTTGTCTGTTTATTAAAATTTTGTCTCTTCAATTTATAATATCTAAAATATAATTTGCATACCCTCATCAGGTTATAATACAATGCACCTTTTTATACCTTTAACACCTTTTTAACATGTTTTATGCAAATAAATTATTTGATTTGATTTGAACTAAATCAAACTAACATATTATACTGAAAAATAACTGTATGAACTTACTCAATGTAGCTTTAGTCTAACCGAATTTAGCTTAATAACGGTATTTTTAACCCCCGACGGAAAAAGAGGGCCGTTATAAGTTTGACGTGGTACTTGTGTATGTATATCTGTATTTATGTATCTGTCTGTGGCATCATAGCTCCTAAACGGATGAACCGATTTCGATTTCGTTTTTGTGTGTTCTTAGCTGTGTTTGATGAAAATCCGTTCAGCCATCCTAAATTTATGGGCCTTTAACTGTTTGATCGGGGTGTTTTCGCAAGATATCGTGTCATTACGTGTTCATTAGATTGTTGATCGAAACGTGTTTACTTTACTAGATAAATTATGTAGCATGAAATAAAAATGTGTCGTGGCTTTTGTACCCGACAGCCGAAGAAGGGCAATGTGTTTATCAGTCTATGTATGTATGTATGTTTGTTCCTATGTGGCGTTCTAGATACCAAACGCGTTGGCCGGTTTTGATGATTAAATCGAAAATTTTAAACATGAAGCGATTGTCCGGTTGATATCCGCAACCCAGTTTTAACCAAAAACTAGGTTCCGGAGATCAACCGGCATCCTTTGCTAAGATTGCCTAAGAACTGCCTGTACAGATTGTCGACGATCTACTCTAAGATAAACCATAATAATATATTTTCTATGGCTGAAATACATTAAATTTTTCCGACTGACCAATTTTAACAAATCATCCAGTACTTACGAGATACGATATCCCTCGTAGCGTGAAATTGGCGCGCTAACTTCAAAGGTGGCGATTGTCTAGTGACTTTGAATTCACTCTGTAATATTGAATTCAGTTCGGCAGCCAATGCTTTTGTACATTTTGCTGCTTCCTTAAGCGAACTGATGATTTACGAAAGTGGATCGTTCAAAGAATAAGTGGGTATATAAATGTGTTTTCTAGAATCGTTAGTCAAGGTAAGTAAAAATAGGTGTTAGTGATAGCTTTACTTAGTTATAAAATGTAATCAAATTAAGTTAAGTTTATATAGTTTATGTAGACGAATATTAATGGCAATCGACTATTTGTGCTGGCAACAGTGAAATTGTAATTCATTTATTTGCAAACAAGTGTCACAGTTACATAGAAGCTCTGCCTCCTGAACTAGGTAGTTAACCCGTATCTCAGGAGACAGATCCCTTCCAAATTATATAATACAGTTTGTTTACATGCTAGGTGCAGTGCTAATTAAACATTTAAAATAAAATAAATATTAATCTATGAAAAGTATGATTTAAAAAAAAAGTAATATATTAAAAAAACTAAATCAAATAAAAAATATATAAAAATATGATGAAAATATGATTGCCCGGGTGGTGTGGTGTGTTGTGCGTGATGGTGTGTTTTTGTGTAGGTATTCGGAATAACAATAACGGTGTGTGTGGATTAGTGTTGTTAGTGCAGTCCTTTTATTTATTTGGATTACTAGTGACTAAATTTTCTGTTTGTTCGTAGTCCAATTTGCTAAGCCAATTTTGTACACTCTTACCGAAATTGTGATTATTCAAATTTTGTGTATTTTTAATTGTAAGTTTGTTATATATACGTTTACAAAATGTTTGAACTGTAACATTTTGCAAAATGTTTGAACTGTTGTCAGTGTAGATCTGTCAGCGTAAAAAAAATGGCTTGGCAAGCGTTAACTTCATTAGTGTGATGATTTTGTCTATTGGAACGTTAAGCCTAGCGGTAGAGTCGTATATTGTGAAGTAGTTTATTTGTTCATTAAACCATTTCGGGAAACCAAAGGACTGTGTCTAATTTCAAAGTATAGCGATAATATTGGGCGGTTTTCAGTAAGATTTTGCAACCTGGATTTCTGGATTTCGGAGGTTCGTTTTCCGTACATGGAATTTTCACCTTTATTAAAATTTCATATGCTTAGCCTTTGAAGTGTCTAGTTTTGAATGAAACTTTGATCACTCGACTCAATGGAGTGTAGCATAATATTATCTCTGCACATTAGTAATAAATATATATATATTTTTTCTTTTGTTAGAATTAAAAAATAAATAAAACCCTGACCCCTAGCTAGGAAACAGCAGTTACCTTTGTTTTAAAAGCCAGTGATCCCTTCCGTGACGTTTCATATAATTTACTATAGACCAATGTAATCAATAAAATACAACAAATACAATTTTTTGGCGCACGGTTAGCGCAGTGGTTGAGCGATTGACTGCTGCGCTGCGTGTCGCGGGTTCGATTCCCGCACGGAACAAATATTTCTACGACCTACAATTAGTTGTTCCGGTTCTGGGTCTTGTGTGTGCTAGTTTATATGTTTGTAAACGCACCTACGATACAGGAACAAATTCCTAGTTTGGGGCACCGTTTATATAAAAAAGAAAAAAAATATATTAGAAATACAATTTAAATTAGAATTATTCCATAAAAAATCTAACACTGAAATTAAAATCAAAATTATATAAACAGTATGTATTTAGGATACGGCTTGCGTGAAAATTGCAGGCATTATAATGTCATGTGTTTTCATGATTTGTCACTAATTTAAAAATTACATCTCAGAATGCTCCACTGAAAATAAAGATGCTCGTGAATCTTTCTTTCTAAACTTTAAAGTGTAGAAAAAATCGGTAAAGAGGCATTCTATTAGCGAATATAGTTGTTGAAAACTTAAAACCTTTTTGATAAAAAAGTAAATGACGAATTAACGAAAAAAAAAGTATTTTGGTCTAGCATTTCGAGTTGGCGTAAACAAACAAACATACAAATTAATTGCATAAAATGTACTATGATTTTAACTAGGTTGATCTTCGTTGATAGCTTTTTTAAAACTTTGTTTCACACTAGGAATTAATTCTTTTATTGCGGGTTCGTTTACAAACATTTAAACTAAAATGCACAAAACTCTCAGGCCATTAAAATATTTGTTCCACGCGGAAATCGAACCCGCGACGGCGCAGCAGTCGATCGCTCAACCACTACGCCAACCGTGTCATCGATTAGTTCGTTATTTCGTTGGTAATTTTTTTTGTCAAAGTTTTTTTTCCCTTTTTAGTTTGCTTGATTTCAATAGAATCGGTTCCCAATTGAAAATTCAGGAGATAAATTTATCAATGAATCCTTTTTTCTACCTTTCATGGTAAATTATTTATTACCTTTATTTTTAAATTTAAATGAGACCTCTTTTCAATAAAAAAGTATTTTTGAAATCGGGCCAATCTATAAAAAAACCGGCCAAGTGCGAGTCGGACTCGCGCACGAAGGGTTTCGTACTTGGTAGATTGCGTTCTACGATTTATGACGTATTAAAAAAAAACTACTTAATAGATCTCGTTCAAACCAATTTTCGGTGGAAGTTTATATGATAATGTACATAATATTTTTTTTTTAGTTTTATCATTCTCTTGTTTTAGAAGTTACAGGGAGGGGGGATACATTTTACTACTTTGGAAGTATCTCTCGCGCAAACTATTCAGTTTAGAAAAAAATGATATTAGAAACCTCAATATCATTTTTGAAGACCTATCCATGGATACCCCACACAAATGGGTTTGATGAAAAAAAATGAGTTTCAGTTCTAAGTATGGGGAACCCCCAAAATTAATGTTTTTTTTTCTATTTTTGTATGAAAATCTTAATGCAGTTCACAGAATACATCTACTTTCCAATTATCAACAGCATAGTTCTCATAATTTCGGAAAAAAGTGGCTGTGACGTACGGACGGACACACAGACAGACATGACGAATCCGTAAGGATTCCGTTTTTAGCCATTTGGCTACGGAACCCTAAAAAGTCATGAGCGGTAAAATATTAATAAAAAATATACATAGTAACCTCCTCCTTTTTTCATCGCTTAGAAATGTAAGGGATTGCTCACATAACACTCAATAGCTCTTCAAAATCCCCTAATTTTTTGTAATTTTTCAATCAATATGAAATAAATAATAATATGCTTTAGTTAATATAATGTCACTGGTCCAAAGACTCTGGAATTTCTCACAATCATTACCTCTAATAGAATGTCACTTAGTCAAGAGCCTCTTGCGACAAGGAAATGATTTAACAATCCAAAACAAAATAAATGGCCATCCTACAGAAGTGCTGATAACAGGAAACAATGTGAAAACAAAGTCATTAATAATGGACAAGTACCGCCGTCTCGAGAGGATCAATTATTCAAGTGCTTTTTCGTTGGTCAAGCGATAGTGAGCTTTAGGTACTTCATACAATTGCGAGTGTGAGTAAAATCAATATTAAATAAATATTTATAAAACAGAAAGTATGTATACTCCGAAACGGCTGGACTGATTTCAAAAATTCTTTCACCGTAAGTTGGGCAGTTATATTATCTCCGAGTGACATATGCTACTTTCTATCCTTTAATACCCACGGAAACGGGAACTACGCAGGTGAAACCGTGAGGCGTCCGCTAGTATTAAATAAATAATCCAGTTCTTTTTATATATATATATTAAGGCGTATTAGCCCCAATGTTAACGCAGTACTGGCCGTGTGCCCGCTCGGAGCCAAAATGGATAGTTTTGTTTGCAAAATATTCTTTGATCTACATTTGCTATTTCAGTTATGAAGAAATTCTAGCCATACATTTTTACGTGTAATAATATTTTTAAACATCCTAGTCGTCTTGGAAGAGTATCCAAAAGTAGCGGCGAAATATCGTGTTGTTAATTTTTTTTATAGCAAAGCTATTAGTTACACAAAAAAAACATGTTTCACAAATAATGTACATGAATCAATAATTTTTTTTTTTCAAACTTTTTAACCTAGATGTCTAAGGAGTATGCTTTAGAAAATAACCGTTTAACGGCACTAAAGCGGTGAAAGGCCCTTAATAAGAACCTATGTTCAGCTTATGTGTAATGAATTTTAATTCATTGCAAATCTTTCAGGAAGCAACACTGAAATGCAAAAAATATCTGCTCTAATTAGAAGCATTAGTAAGCTGATGTTTTAATTTGTTACTTCAGCCCATTGAAATGATCATAATTACATCATATCAGCCGAAAGACGTACACTGCTGGACATAGGCTTCCCCAAGCGTCGCCACATTGATCGGTCCCGTGCGTCTTGCATCCAATGGATCCCCACAATCTTCACCAGGTTATCGGTCCACCTAGTGGGAGGCCTTCCAACGCAACGTCAACGCCACTCAAGAAACACCCATGGAAATAATGCCAATGAATTACAAATAACTCTATATTTCGATAGAGAGAATTATTGTCAATTGGAATTTTCCATTTCCGTCTTATCTATAAACTAGCTTCAGCCAGCGGCTTTGCCCGCGTGAAAGTCGAAAATTGTCCCGACGGATCATATTACCGGGTTACAAAACATTATAATATATGCTACTAGCTGACCCGGCGGACTTCGTTCCGCCTAACAAATTTCTAAAGTAAAAGAATTTTTCTAAAATAAACGTAGCCTAAGTTACTCCTTATTACTTCAGCTACCTTCCAATAACAGTCCCATCAAAATCGGTCCAGCCATTTCAGAGATTAGCCGGAACATACAGGCAGACAGACAAAAATTGTAAAAAAAGATATTTTGGTGTATGCACCGTATATATATTCATATACATGTAGAAAAAAACGGTTATTCAATATTACAAACAGACACTCCAATTTTATTTATATGTATAGATTCCTGACTGTGCGACTGTGTGTGTGTGACTTTTTGTGCTTTAATATTTATGATCTATTGTACACTGACAGCCCTTAATTCTTCTCCTATCGTTCAGTCCATCCAAAGGTTGTCTGTAAGAGATTGCCCTGTGCGATAAGACCGCCCATTGTACACTTTGTTTGAAAATGTTTGTCTGTGTGTATTTTTATGGTGTACAATCTGTACTATATATTTTATTAATATTATAAAGCTGAAGAGTTTGTTTGTTTGTTTGTTTGAACGCGCTAATCTCAGGAACTACTGGTTGGAATTGGAAAATTCTTTTTGTGTTGAATAGACCATTCATCGATGATGGCTATATAACATCACGCTAAGATCAAAAGAAGCAGAGCATAGATGAAAAATGTTGCAAAAACGGTCAAAATTATTCCTTTTTGAAAGCTTCCGTTGCGTGCGCTGCGTAAGCGGTTAAAGTTACGCAACAATCATGTATTTAGTGTAGGTAGGGTAGGATAGGTATGATAGATGGGTAGGTACGTAGCCAGTTGACGGGAGTGAAGCCACGTGGGACGGCTAGTAAAGAATATAATAAATAATAATCCACCACAACAATCAATCATGCATACATATAATCTGTATGATTGCTATGTAATTTTGACTTAAAATGTACTCGTATTCTTATTTAGATGGTTTTAAGCAGTTGTACTGTTGGTGTGCTTAACAAAATAAAATATAAAATAAATAACAAATATCTGTACCAAATTTCATCCAGATTTTTAGCCGTTCTGGCCTCTTTGAGTAACAAACATACACACATCCAAACTACTTTCGCCCCCTTGAAATATTACCAGTGAATTACAAGTAATTCTATATTTCTATAGAGCGAGATATTGATTGGCATTTTCCATTTCAATCATATCTATTAATTAAATCAACTACAAAACCTTATACTCGCATACGATACCGTTTGTAATTCGGAAGCAAACTGATTATTATACATTCCAAGTGTCAATTAAATTAAATTATGATAAGTTTGTATATTGTACCACTCACCCAAAATATAGACCCACACAAATCCAACCTCCTTACTTACGCACGCTTACACTGACTTACACAGTCGCACGCACACGCACATACACGCACACACAGCACCCACGCACAAACACAAAAGCACACTCACACACACACGCACACACACAAATGCGCTCGCGCTAATACTAATACAAAAAATATAAATAAAAAAGTAAAATATATGACTTGTAAAAATTTAAATGTTTGTCAAATGCACTTATTTAAAAAAGCCGGTCAAGTGTGAGTCGGACTCGCGAACGATGTTTTCCGTACCATTATCGCAAAGGACGGCAGAAAATCACGTTTGTTGTATGGAAGCCCCACTTAAATATTTATTCTATGCTGTTTTTAGTATTTTTTTGTTATAGCGGCGAAATAAATAGATCATATGTGAAACGTTCAACTGTCTAGCTATCACGGTTCATGAGATGCCTTGTAATAGACAGACAGACAGACCGACGGACAGAGGAGTCTTAGTAATAGGGTCCCATTTTTATACTTTGGGTACGGAACCCTAAAAAAAGGAAAAGATTCTAAATTTTCTACGTTGAAGAGCAATTATTGCTCAAAAATCGCGATCGCTTAGCTCTTGCTAGATACAAAATAAGCCTGCTGGTTTATGTCAAGGAGAAGGTGGTTTAACTCATATTATTTTTTCTTCAACGTTTTGAGAGAAAATGTTGTTGAAATAACATAAATTACACAAAGATATGTATGGGTTCAAACCTTTGATCCGCTAACCACTGGACCAACTTAGTTCAATAATCCTATATTTCGATCAATTTTAATTTAAAATTTAATAATCATTATTCATTATCTTTGTTCACAAAGCCAATCTCACATAATTACTACAATACATGGAGCTGCCTGTCCCAATTACAACAGAAAGTTGGAACTGTCCAATTTGCAAATAGCATTAACTCCTCCGCCGGGAGCACCGTTATTATAGCGGACAGCAAGCCGGATCGATACTCAGCTGAAATGTGGTCGAACTGGTGACGGTTATTGAGAATGATTTGTATAGCATTCAGTTAACACCAGGTCTGAATTCCCCGGAGGATCTGGCAGATGTATACTCTTAGATCAACATTCCAAGAGGTGTGCATATGTTCCATGTAATACGGGGCTTACGTGTCTTAGTTCGTGGGTTCGAACCCAGGCAGGCACTTTAATTTGTGTAAATTATTTCATCACCACTGCTCTCAAAATGGTGAAGGAAAACATCGCGAGGAAACCGCCATGTCCTAGAACCAAATATTTGAAGATTTATGTGACATCCGCCAACCGCACTGGGCCCGAATGGTGGATTACGGCCCATTTCCTCTAACAGAGAGAAGGTCTGTGTCCCAGCAGTGGGAACATTACAAGGCTGATGATGATGAATACGGGGTAAGCATATTGCCATCAACTGACCTCAAACCCCGACTCCAGTCTACTGAGAAATTCCAGATGGAAAAACCCAATAACATTTTGCCCAATCCAGGAACCAGATCCAGGAACACCTGTACAGCAGAAGCTCTAACGACGTCTAGGCCAACAATACGGTTTAATACATGGAACAGTCGGTCCCAATTACAGTAGAAATACAAATGGCATTAACCCTTCCACCGGGAAAACCGTTATTATACCAGATCGGTACTCAGCTGAAATGTGATGGAACTGGTGAGGGGTACAATACCATCACAGCCAATACAGTGATTTTTACCGACATCTAAAAAAGGAGGTTATCAATTCGACACGTATGTATGTAATAATTATGCTTCGAAGTTTTGGTTCTAAGACATGCCGGTTTCCTCACGATGTTTTCCTTCACCGTTTTTAGAGCAGTGGTGATGAAATAATTTACACAAAGTAAAGCGCCTGCCTGGGATCGAACCCACGACCAACGACACGTAAGTCGGGGCCGTTACCATTGGGCCACCACTGCTAATCATCACGTCCACTTCTGAAAATAGGCTTCTACGAAGTTTCACCACATCAACCAGATTTGTGCGTCTCGTCATACAGCGGATTCCATGTACGGTCTACCTA
The DNA here is from genome assembly GCA_947562075.1 of Orthosia gracilis. Lineage (NCBI taxonomy): Eukaryota > Metazoa > Arthropoda > Insecta > Lepidoptera > Noctuidae > Orthosia > Orthosia gracilis. The sequence goes on along the minus strand of OX387267.1, from coordinate 7,182,721 downwards.
GAAAAACCTTAAAATTAAATATAGTGTTATCTGAAACTAGGCGAAGATTTTGCCTATCAAACTATATTATTCAAGTATTCCCAGCTCCGAATGTAATACGTCCCATCGCGCCGATCATCGTTAATTGGGCACTGCTCCAATTCCAGCCTATACCCGGTATACCGCGCAGACAGTTATACATACTGATGTAGTTAGCGCTGTCATCCGGCTCGGTGATATCGGAATTGACATAATTCCGTTTTGGTGAGTTAGTTAGGGAATTTTTAATTGATGTTACATAAGAAAAACTGAATTATACTTTTTAAGTAAGCAAAACAACTTCATATTAAAGCAAATCTACGTTTTTAAAGGTAGAAAAATACAACCATGTAATTGTTTCTTTAAAAACTCACACTATGCTAAAACGTAGTTCACACATCGCAATGACTTGCATTATACTACTGCGTGTCCAAAATAGTGCCCTAACGTAGCTCGCATTGTGCTACGGTATAACTCACACTGTGCTGGAGCATAACTCTCACTCTGCTACAGTAGCTCCCATTAAACTACGGCCTAACTCGCACTATGCTTTGGTCTACCTCGCATTATGCTATGGCCTATCTTGTGCTATACATATTATGGCATAGCTTTCTCTGTAGTTTACACTGCTAGGTTGTAGCTCGCACTAGGGCAATACTTCAGCCTATAGGTTGTACACCGCCGCCGTTAGCACTGTCATCCGGTTTCGTGATACTGGAATTCACCTAATTTCGTTCGGAGAGTTAGTGTGGCAGTTGTAATTTTAAAATATTAGCGCAAAAAATAATATAAATAGACTTCTAGTAATTATGTAAGTACTAGTATAAAAATAATGGCAGAAGGATGTTTTAAATTTACGAATTTCGTGTAACAAACATTTTTTTTTTAAATTTCTCTCATTTAGAATAGAATAAAATTTATTGCACACCAAAACTTAACACTGTACATTCATAATTTCACAAACTCATTTTACTTATTACTTAAGAAAATGATTGATTACATGATTCTAACTAATCTAAAACAAAAGTAGGAAGTAAATTTGTGTATCTGAATTTTCTGAATTGGATAACTTTCACAGATTACTAAATTTGTGAAAGTTATCCAGTTCAGATTTTCAAAGTTGGTCAGGGCCAAGTTGGCCCTCACTCGGCTGGGCAGCGTTCGGGAAGTTAGGCGGTATCTTCTCGTCCAACTGACCACAGTGTCTCAAGATGAAAGTCCTTGACCAGTATGCGTTGCCAGTTATGACCTATTGGTCTGAGACGTGGTCGCTCACAATGGGTCTCATCAGAAAGCTAATACCCAAAGGGCAATGGATAGGGCCATGCTTGGAGCGTCCTTGCTTGATCGAATCAGAAATGTAGAGATCCGCAAGGGAACCAGGGTTACCGACATAGCCCGAAGAATTACCAAACTTAAGTGGTTGTGGGCAGGGCACATTGCTCCCAGAACGAATGGGCGATGGGCAATAGTTCTGGAGTGGTGACCGCGAATCGGAAGACGTTGCTTTGGAAGGCCTCCCACCAGGTGTACTAATGACCTGGTGAAGGTTGCGGGGATCCGCTGGATGCGGGACGCACGGGACCGGTCAATGTGGCGACGCTTGGGGGAGGCTTATGTCCAGCAGTGGACGTCTTTCGGCTGATATGATGATGATCGCGGCCTATCATAGTCCAAAATGCTCGGTTCATGCAAGAGCGAAACCGTTGGAGAAAGCCAGTAAAGCAAAAATTCAAAACAATATCAAGCAAATACTTATTAACAAAAGAAATTCGTAGCGGCTCACCACGCCATTTCCCTACGCTACGAGTTACGGTGTAACCCAAAGTGTGCTACGGCGTAGCTCACTATGCTACGATCGTTTTCTTAGAAATGTTTCCTTAGATAGAATGGAATAGAATGTTTGTTAGTAGCTGACCCAGCGAACTTCGTTCTGCCTACCAGTCGATTCTTTAATTTATTAGTTTTTTTTTATGATTCCTTCTTAATTTCATTTTATTTTTACTTATTCCTAATTAAGTTACATTTTTATTGACAATGAGCTGCGAGCGGTACTTGACTGTACTTGGACATTGCAACATTACTTTATTTTTCTAAAATAAAAGAATTTTTCTAAAATAAACATAACCTACGTTACTCCTTATTACATCAGCTCCCTGCCAATAAAAGTCCTGTCAAAATGTGTTTAGGCTTATTTGGATCGCCATGAAATGTACTTTGCCCATAAATGATTTTCATGTTAATTGGAGGTAGACCTACCAAAACTAAAAAGAGCAAAATTAAAAAGTTTTTAACAAAAAATCAAACTGACTTCCAAAACAAAACACTACAAAACTTTAACTTTCTTTTCAGAAGTCGGTGTCGAATAACGGAAAACAATGTGTACAAAAGACACCGACTTCGGAAAAGAAAGTTATTTTTCGTTTTGTAGTGTTTTGTTTTGGAAGTCGGTTTTTAAGAAATTACATTCTAATGCGTTGCTTTCTGTAATTTACACTAGGATTCCCTGTGTCGTGAGATCCAGGCTCCTTCGTTCCATTTAGATGATAGATAGATAGCCTACCAGTATTCCATGTTACAGTTTTTGGAAGAATCATCTATTTAACCTTATAGCTTTTCAGATAATTTTACAAAATATTAACTCGTAATAGTAGTTTATGCAATGGTCATTAATAGGGGTTATTAAAACACGAGCGTGGGTTTATCACACGAGGCGAAGCCGAATTTGATAATAATATCACGCGAGTGTTTTAATATACAATTATATGCCGTTGCATACACTATTTTATCTTTACTTCAGTTGAAAAAAAAAATTTGAAAACGGAAAACTATGTGTTATATCAGGCAATTTAGATTCACATTGCGCATGACTGCGCAGCGCGCGCCTCCATAGGCAATGACACTACTTTTCTACATTAAGTCAATGAGCCTCTTTATAATATTACTCTTAATTATATTGCCCTTAATCAAATCGGACATCTAAAATGTACTCTATAGCTATGTTAACTAACAATACATAATTACCCCAGTCATCCCTTTCATCACGGTCGTGGATGAAGTGTGAACTGTCAATAACTACTACAGCTGGTAGAATTTGTAAATTAGGTTTAAAGCAATAAACGAGGCGTGTGTCGACAAAAACGACGCTGTTAAACGTAATTCATGGTGTTTGGGTTAAGTTTAAAACTGTTTGATAAATAAAATATTATTTTGATAATACCCGACTTACGTGTCGTAGGTGGATTCGAATCCAAGCAGATACTCGTATCTTGCTTTGCGTAAATTATTTCGCCAAAGACAAACATATAGAGAAAGACCATTCGAGAGAAGGTGATGCAGAAGGGAGGTCACGACCCTCAATACTGAGGAATACGACGCAAGGACGAGGAGGAAATTATTTCAAGACCACTGCATTCAAAACGGTGAAGGAAAACACAAAAATTCGAAGACTTGTGACATCCACCAATCTGCACTGGGCCCGCTTGGTGCATTATGGCCCTTTCCCTCTCTCACAGAGAGGAGGCCTGTGTCCCAGTAGTGGGAACATTAAAAAAAGGTTGATTATGGTGATGATGATGGCTAGGAAGAGGGTAATGATTTTTGTTAATACCTGAGGCATTATTTCTTTAAGGACCTATTTACAATTGTTACACTGATATTAACCGTTATCATCCTTTTCTAGGTTGCCTTCACTCCATGTAATGCTTGCTCTTGAAATAAAAAATAATGTTTATAGTCGAGCCATTGTGGTTATAAGGGGAACACTGAAACGACGGATACACTAAAACTTAAAACTAAAGGTGCACACGTAAAAAAAAAATGTATTGGAGTTCGAATAAATTAATATATGTAAAAAAAATAATAATAAATCATCATCATATCAGCCGAAAGATGTCCACTGCTTGACATAGGCCTTCCCCAAGAGTCACCACATTCACCGGTCCCGTGTGTCTCGAATCCAGGGGATCAACCTTCACCAGGTCATCGATAGTATATATCTATATATATAATATATATAATAGCGGTCCCCCATGACGAGAACCTCGTGAAGGCTGGGAGAGCTAAGAAAAGCAAGTATTTTGATCTGGCTCGCGAGGTTGTCGACATGTGGGTTATGAATACAGCAGTTATTGTGCCGATAGTCGTGACGGCCAATGGCATAATAGCCTCGACGAACATCTGAGGAGGCTCTCGTTGGGCAGCTGGATCAAGGGCATGATCCAGAAAGCGGTACTCCTGGTCACGGCGCGTATCGTTAGGAGGTTCCTCTCTCAGAAGCCCTGACCACCGGTAGCTTGGACCCTGTTCCCGATACCGGTGGGCTAATATTTTTATATTTTTAGGTGCTTTTTATTTTATTTTTTATAGAATAATATTTAAAAATCTAAAAATATGTAAATAAAATGAATAACTGGAACATATCTATACTTAATATTATAATGCTGAAGAGTTTGTTTGTTTGAACTACTAGTTAGAATTGAAAAAACGTTTTTGTGTTGGATAGTCCAATTATCGAGGAAGGTTATAGGCTATATAACATCACGATACGACCAATAGGAGCGGAGCATAAATGAAAAATGATGCAAAATTATTCCTTTTTGGGAGCTTTCGTTGCGTGCGCTGCGTAAGCGATTAAAGTTACGCAACATTCATGTATGTAGGGTTGGTAGGTAGCCAGTTGACGGGAGCGAAGCCGCGTGGGAGAGCTAGTATAATATACTACTACCTATCTAAATCTATGCATATGGAGCAATACATAAAAAAAACTTCAGCTGCCAACATCTCATAACTTGCACCTCACACTGACAGCTAATAAAGTTGGAGTTAAGGGACGCGACATCTGTCGGCGATGGAAGTATGCTACTTACCAACATATCTTCTTGGTTAGTTCAATCTTTCGATTCTTCTCAGGTTATTGTGAGTCTGCATTATCAGTGGGATGACATACGATCTTTTTTTTTTTTTTTCAATATGCTCGCGCTTGACCACTATCTCACCTGATGGTAAGCGATGATGTGGTCGACGGTGTAGCACGCTTGCCTAGAAGTAACCTATTCACTCTTGAATTAAAGACCCCTAGTTTGTAGCTATCGGGAAAAACAGACTCCGGCAGGGAATTCTACTCCTTAGCTATACGCATATTAAAAGTGTCCCAAAAACGTTTTGTGCGTACTGGTGGGATGTCCACCAAGTACCCATGACGCGTCGCCGTGCGTCTGGTTGCCCGATGATGGAACGGGTCATTCCAGCTCTTCCAATCCAATCTTTTACGGGATTTGGCGCAAATATTATGTGGCTATGGGTATTTTTGTAGAAATTCCTTCCGGTTGTACTAGCCCGAAGTTGTGAAGCAATGCTTGCACTTCTTGAGCTTGAATTATTATTTCTAGGCAAGCGTGTTTCACTGTCGACCACATCATCGCTTACCATCAGGTGAGATAGTGGTCAAGCGCGAGCCTAAAAGTAACAAAAAAAAACAATCCTTATCTATACTAATATTATAAAGCTGAAGAGTTTTTTTGTTTGCTTGAACGCGCTAATCTCAGGAACTACTGGTTGGAATTGAAAAATTCTTTTTTTAAGTATTGGATAGCCCATTTATCGAGGAAAGTTATAGGTTATATAACATCACGCTGTAAAAAATGTAAGCCAAAAATGTAGCAAAAACGAGCAAAAATATTCTTTTTTGAGAGCTTCCATTCCGTGCGCTGCGTAAACGGTCTAGATGGATAGGTAGGTATCCAGTTGACGGGAGCGAAGCCGCGTGGGACTGCTATTATTAATATATTTATGTACATTTTCTATCCGCTGACTGGTCTGTTACCTAGAGTCTTATTCTTCGTTTCAATGGTAGGTTCATCTAAATATTATTGGCGCAATACTTCGCCACTTTCAGGTGTTGTTTATGGCAGCGCATAGATCACTTTGGCCGTAGTTTTGCAGCATTGATTTAATAAAGTACAATGCATCAAAAACCTAGCCGCCATCATCCTATAACTTGCAACTCACAGCTAATATAGTCGGAGCTAAGCGACGCGACATCTGTTGGTGACGTACTGAACTTACAAATAACCTGGCGCCGCTCGCCTTCTGAAATACGAGTTTACAAAGAGGGATAAATTAGCTGGTTGTTTTGTCTTTGCATAGTGGATAAAGTTTGCTGGAAATAACTTGTTCTTGTAGAGATTCTTGAATTTAATACCTAAACAACATTTAACAGACTAAAAATTTAAAGTCATTGTACTGATTACTATGAACAACGTTTATTACTTGACCAATACTGATATTGCGAAATAAATCTGCTCTTCTCTTATGCGAACATCATTGTTCAGTTGATTTTTTCTCTCATCTGCTTATTTTTCTATAATAATTATATTTAAGTCGTTTTGTATCGGACTAACATTGAAATGCTGATATTATCCTTAAAATTCGCGCACGGCTTCAGACTTAAATAGAACTTTTTATGCCAGAAAAATACGCGGTTTCTGTAGGATTTTTCATGCGAGGGAAATTGGGAGGCGAAACGAAATATTCATTATTTAAAATATGTTGCTTTATTTAAATTAAATAAAATGTGGCGGATCTAACCTGATTCCTGTCAGTATAACAACAACGACGAAATACTGAGGGCCCTCAAGAACCAAAACGGTAACATTTTTAGGGACCTTAAAGAAGAGCAGAGCAAAGTCGAACTTTTATATAGAAAGCGTACCAGAAACCCGCTCACAGCTCACGTAGTGTTGAGGGTCGCCACAGAAGTCTGGAAGCGCATGCTCGAGGTTGGAGCGGTGCACGTAGATATGCAACGAGTAATGGTTGAAGACCAGTCACCGCTTATTCAGTGCTCGCTCTGCCTCGGCTACGGTCACAGTCGACGGCTTTGTACGGAGACTGTGGCGAAGTGCGGACACTGTGGCGGGCCTCACATGCGGGCGGACTGCAAGGATTGGATCGCTGGCCTTCCGCCATCTTGCTGTAACTGCGCACGTGCGAACATCGACAACGCCAACCACCACGCGTTTAGCTCTGAGTGCACAATAAGAAGAAGGTGGGAAGCAATATCGCGCTCAACAATAGCATATTGCTAAGGGCACCCCGGAGACTCCTATCCAACAATACGCAAGACCATACCGCGTGGCCCAAGCGAACTTACAACGAAAGAAACTGGCTACCACCGAACTCTTCTTAGAGGCCAGTGAACAAAAGATCGCGTGGGCACTGATCCAGGAGCCGTATGTGGGGGGAGCACGAAGTATGAGGAGCTACCGTGGGGCGAGAATCTACCAGTGCGAGGTCGATGGAAGTGGGAGGGTAAAGGCGGCGATCGCCGTCTTTGATCATGACTTAGACGTCATACCCTATCCGAAACTCACCACAAACAACATCGTTGTGGTGGGGATCCGGACCAAAGCCTGGGAAATCGCAGTAGTCTCTTATTACTTCGAGCCAGACCAACCCATAGGGCCATACCTGGACCAGCTGACCCGGATCAAAACGGAAGTGGCCACCGGTAGATTGCTAATTGGCGGCGACGCGAACGCAAAGAGTTCCTGGTGGGGCAGCATCACAGAGGACCCCAGAGGTGACGAAATGTCTGGCACCCTGGAGGAGTTAGAGCTTCATGTACTCAACACTGGTGACACCCCCACCTTTGATACCGTCAGAGGTGGTAAGGTGTTTCGAAGCCATGTGGATGTCACGGCCTGTTCGCTCGACCTTTTTGACCTGGTGGACGGCTGGCGGGTCGACACAGGAGCAACATCCTCGGACCACAACACAATATTTTTTAATATTAAAGTAAAAAGAGAAAGGGGTATTAATATTGTCCGGACCACAAGAAAATTTAATACCAAAAAAGCAGATTGGGTAACATTTGATAACAAACTGGGGGAATTAAAAATTGCAAATGAATTAAATTTAGAAAATGTAAAGAAATTAGACAGTAAAGAAAAATTAGAGAAAGAAATTATTAAATATAGAAATATAATAGTAGAAGCATGTAATAACGCCATTCCCAAGGCTAATAATAAAGTGAAACTTACCTTTCCGTGGTGGTCCGAGGAGCTCGCTGTGAAGAAGAAGGAGGTCACTAGGAAAAAGAACCGTATCCGCAACGCCGCACCGGTCCGGCGAGCGATGGTCGTCAGCGAGTACCTGAAAGCCAAACAAGAGTATGAGATGCAAGCGAAGAATGCCCAAGTCGCCAGTTGGAAGGAGTTCTGCCGGAAGCAGGATCGGGAGGGGGTCTGGGCAGGAATCTACAGGATCATCGGTAGGACCGCCAGACGGCAGGAAGAACTGACCCTATGCTGCGATGGTACATTCCTTAATCCAAGTGAATCGGCCGCCCTACTAGCAGAAACGTTCTACCCCAAAGACAGAGTAGACCAGGATAACGCTGACCACAGGCGAATTAGAGAAGCGGCCAGCCGAGTAAATGAATGGGTCCATGATGAATATCATGACCCACCGTTTACGACGCTGGAGCTGAAGACCGCTGTGGCAGGTTTCAATCCCAAAAAGGCACCAGGAGGGGATGGACTGACGTCTGATATCTGCAGTCGAGCGATCCACCAGGACCAGGAATTGTCTCTTGCCCTTTACAACAAGTGCCTCGAGCTGGCACACTTTCCAGAGATCTGGAAGGAAGCTACGGTCGTGGTTCTTAGGAAGCCGGGCAAGGACAACTATCTGACCCCAAAGGCATACCGACCAATCGGTCTACTGCCTGTTTTGGGAAAGGTCCTGGAGAGGATGGTCGTAGCGCGTCTAAAGTGGCAGCTTGTACCGCGGTTTAGTACCCGCCAGTTTGGCTTTATGCCCCAGAGGAGCACCGAGGACGCCCTCTATACGCTAATAAAGCACGTACAGGACAAGTTAAGGCTGAAGAAGCTAATTGTCCTATTGTCTTTGGATATAGAGGGGGCCTTCGACAGCGCTTGGTGGCCAGCTATAAAGGTCAGGCTGGCTGAGGAAAAGTGCCCGGTCAATATCAGGCGGCTGATAGACAGCTATCTCGACAGTAGGAAGGTTAGGGTTCGTTACGCCGGGGAGGAATGTACGAGAGAGACTGACAAGGGCTGCGTTCAAGGGTCAATCGGCGGTCCAATCCTGTGGAACCTCCTTCTAGACCCACTTCTAAAAGACCTGGAACGACGGGGTATCTTTGTGCAGGCGTTCGCGGATGACATCGTCTTGGTCGTGGATGGGGACACGGCGACTGAAGTCTCGAGATCTGCCAATGCAGCCCTCGCCCATGTTCAGGGTTGGGGCGTCCGAAATAAGCTGAGGTTTGCACCGCACAAAACCTGTGCGATGACCATAACCAATAAGCTTAAGTACGACACTCCAATGCTGAGCATGGCCGGGGTCGACATCGGTATGGTCAAGAAAATGAAGTTGCTGGGTCTGACCATAGACGAGAAGCTCACTTTTAGTGAGCATACCGCGAACGTCTGCAGAAGGGTAGCAGATATTTATAAGCAGCTTTCTCGTGCTGCCAAAGTAAGTTGGGGTTTAAATGCTGAGATAATTCGCGTTATATACACGGCAACAATCGAGCCCATAATCACGTACGCGGCCGCAGCCTGGGCTCCTGCTACGAAAAAGCAAGGGATACGGAAGAAGCTAGGCTCGGTCCAACGAGGATTCGTCCAGAAGATCTGCAAGTCTTACCGTACTGTCTCGCTGAACTCGGCACTGGTACTATCTGGGATACTACCTCTAGACCTGCGCATACAAGAGGCAGCCGCCCTGTATGAAGCAAGGAGAGGGTCATCCCGGTTCGTGCCAGAAGACCGGGAGATCGAGGGTATGGTGAGATTTGCAGAGACTCCTCACCCTGCCAAACAAATGGCCTTGGAATTCATGTGCCTGGCAGACCAACAGCTTGTGGACAGCCAGAACGTGCAGACAGTGCGAATATTCACTGACGGCAGCAAGCTTGAGGGGAAGGTCGGAGCCGCATTATCCCTGTGGGATAATGAAGGTGAAATCCAGAAGCTCAAGCTTAGCCTCGCCGCGTACTGCACTGTCTACCAGGCTGAATTACTTGCCATTTGCAAAGCAACGGACATAATCCTCAAGCGCAAAGAGACGAGCTATGGTTTGTACAGCGACTCAATGTCAGCATTGCAGACGCTGGCGAACCATGGCTCTCTCCATCCTCTGGCGGTTCGCGCGCGCGCCAACTTGGTTCAAGCTCTGGGCCAGAGCAAAGTTGTATCTTTGTTCTGGGTCAAGGCCCACGCGGGCCTGCCGGGGAATGAGCGTGCGGACGAGTTGGCAAAGGAGGCAGCATTGTCGTTGCGGAGGAAGCCGGACTATGACCAATTTCCGATCTCATTTATCAGGCGACAGATCCGTTTGGAATCGCTTGATGAGTGGAATCGGAGATATGTGACTGGCGAGACGGCCTCTGTGACGAAAATGTTTCTTCCCGACGCCATAGCAGCATTCCGTATTGTACAACAGGTGCGGCCAACAGGCTTACTCACACAAGTTTTGACAGGGCACGGTGGGTTCTCTGAATACTTGAACCGTTTCAAGTGTAAGGAGAGCCCAGCGTGCGCCTGCGATCCCAACATATCTGAGAGTGTCCAGCACATAATCATAGATTGCCCGATTTTTACTAGGGAACGCTATCAACTTCAATGTGAGCTGGACATGAGACTGTCGTGTGATAACCTATACGAGTTTATGGGTAAGAAATATAGGGAAAAGTTCTTATCATACTGCGAGAATGTGGCCGTAACAGTAGTAAATAGAAATAAAAGTTAGAGTAAGCTATGTTTCATTTATATTGTTAGTATATAAGATTAGAAACATAGGCAAAATAGCACATAAATTGAGAAATAGTAAGTAAGTAGTATACTAAGAAAGTACCAAATAAGTGTAGATGTAATATGTATTAAAATAAGTTGTACCTAGAAATAAGTAGTTAAGAAAAATGTCAAAATAAAATGTAGTAATTGTGTTATTTCCCCTAACTATTTAAATAAAGTCTGCCCTTAGCATAGTATTAATTAAAGTGGGAGTCCCACCCACTAGAATGCAAGATGAAGAATGAGAGAAAGATAATGTATGCTGAATAAAAGTGCGAGAGGAATAAAAGCGAGAACTTGTATGAGTGAAGTTGAGCACAATATAGGCGCTAACGCCGTTAGCGGGATTAGTATTAAGGAAAAAAAAAAAAAAAAAAAAAAAAAAAACCTGATTCCTGTGTCTTGTTAACTGACTAACATATTTATTTATGTACATTAAAAATCAATATACAAAATATGGTACATAAGGCGGACTTATAGTCACAAAACATTCTCTACCAGTAATACCTCGGGTCAATAATCGGACCAATACAAGAAAGAAAGAAGAATTAGTAGATTACTTATTTCTTAGAATCTTCAAGTTTCTTGCCTTCGCGCTAAAGGCTTACTGACTTATTTCGAAGAACTTACATGTAGTTATGGAACTGGTAAAGTTCCTGTGAAAATCTTGTTCGGGGAAGTATTGACTCTAACGTGTTAGGTAGTAATGCTGCGTACTGATGCATAATAAATACTTTTTTGTTTTTGGATTGGATCTTATCCAATGACTTCTCCCGCTCTGGGTGAAGCGGGAGGGCTGTCAGACTTTTACTGAATAAAACCCACCCGTGTTCCTTCAGTTGCTTCAGCCAGGGCCGTGGTATTGACATGTTCTAGGAGGCACTCGCAGCACGGGTCGATCTTCAAGGTTCATATCATTTGTATGTCTTGGACAGTGGTAACGGTAGTCAGAAGCAGGAACATCTGACACCAGCCTTGCCAAGGAGTATCCAATCTTGTAACCCTGTAATAGGCATGATTCCTGGGTATATATACATTTTTCAATGATAACTGTATTTAGTCCGTCAGTGACATTATCAAATAAAATTAGACCCGTATTTTTTGCTTTATCAAATAAATTAAAATTGACAAAGATAAAGAGCATCAAAGTTCCGGAGTGGAGGCTTGTGACGTCACTTTGTCAGTATAAAGTGTAGCAGACCGTGACGTTGAGTGATATTTCACCGCACTGTATCGTCGTGTTGTTTTGTTTACGTAGTGTAAAGAAATAATAAGTGTCCAATATTTTTAAGTTATCTAAGTGACGGACTAATTTTTGTAAACTACCCTATTGGGTTGTGAAGAGCAAATCAGGCTGTAACTCCTTGGGAAATATTTTCAAACAGTAACATGTGGTTAGAATGGACTAACTGGCTGGAAAAAGATTATACAGATAACTAAGCACTCAAAAAGAGTGCAGTCTCCCTAAGAAGAATTTACCCTAACAGCAAAGATAAGGTTTCAGAGTGATCTTTAAGAGGACACAAGACACTTTCCATGACCTTTTTAAGGAGGATAATCACTGGTTTTAGTAACCTCATAGTCCCCACTTTTAGAGATTTCTTCCTGAAACGTAAAAAGTTATTCATCATCTGCCTGCCCTTGTCCAATGTTACTTGGGGTCGGCGTAACACGTTTTCTTCTTCCATACCATCCTGTCCCCCGTCACGCTATCACTGACTCCCTTTTCTTTCATATCACTTCTTACACAGTCCATCCATCTTTTCTTTGGCCGTCCCCTCCTTCTCCATCCAAACACATTCATATGAATAACTCTTTTAGTAACATGCGTTTCATCCCTCCTCATCGGATGACCATACCAGGACAAATGGTTTCCCGTCAACTTTTCTGTCAAAACACAATTTTTCAATAACCTAGCATTTTCCGTCTTGAAGTCTAGTTCCTCAGCCTCTCAGTCAGTCCACAATTTACTTACCCAAGTTATATATTAGTAGCGCCTTCCATTAGAAGCCCACACGACTCTCAGACTTGTATAATTCAATATTACCCACATATTGTACTGAGGAGGGCAATTAGCATGTTCTAACGTACAGCGAAACGTGTCAGAATATTGTGGGGATCGTATTATTACGCATTAAGCTGTGGCCTAGTTGCTCTGTTCTGTCTTTTCTCTATATGGAGGAAAGATACGTAGAAATTATGTTTTTTATTACTATCGTTGTAGGATCCAAGACAGTTAAATTGTTTCTCGGAAACAATTGGATCTCGGCGTTTTTCTGGTGGTTGTCATTGTTAATTCTGTCAGAAATTGCAGGTGCATACAATTTAAAGTATAAAAACCTTAAAGTAACAAATGTTGGTCAGAAATCTTGAACATAGTATTATTTAGTTTTTTTTAAAACATAAGTAAAAAGCGGCTCTGTTGCGGATTGTGACTAGAGCAGTATATAAATGATGAATTAGTTTTAAGATAACTTTATTGTTTTGTTAGCATGTCTAAATAAGAATTTCGCCAAAAAGCGGGTTATTGGCGTTCCCAGGGTGTAATTTAAAAATTCCTTCAATTGCATCCTGCCTCTTTAAATATTGAATCTTTAACTTATTCATTTGTCTTTTTCCAGACTTATAAGAAAACTAATCTGTCTAAACCTGTTAGAAACCTAATCGGAGAGTTATTCGTCTATCTTGCTGCCACTCTAACCGGAAAACTAATCTGTCCAAACCTGTGAGAAACCTAATCGGAGAATTATTCGTCTATCTTGCTGCCAGTCTAACCAGAACACAAATCTGACTAAACCTGTTAGAAACCTAATCGGAGAATTATTCGTCTACATTGCTGCCAGTCTAACCAGAATACTAATCTGTCTAAACCTGTTAGAAACCTAATCGGAGAATTATTCGTCTATCTTGCTGCCCGTTGTACCAGAAAACAAATCTGTCTAAACCTGTTAGAAAACTTATCGAAGAACTAAAATTTTAAGAATCTGCTTTCAGTTTTCTAATTACCCGTTAGAAGCATATTTATCAGACTAAATATGTATTAGGCGACTAATATATTAGTCAGACTAAATAACTCTCATCTAGAGACAGAAGTTTAGTCATAATAATTATTAATAGGTTTCTCGTTTTTTTATTGGTATTTATTAGTTTATTTTATTTTTATATATGTATTATTAATATATATGTAACTATATACATTTTCGGATACAAGTTCTTATTTTTAAATATTTTTTTTGTACCCGTTCACAACGTTGTCCTTTTTTAACCCAAAGGTTGACTGGTAGAGAATGTCTTGTGGCATTAAGTCCGCCTATGTATCACTATTGTACATGAATTTTAAATAAATAAATAAATTTATACCAATCTCACAGACGTAAAGAACCGGGGCTTCATCATGACGTATCAAAACTATGATGGTTCCACTTTGACGGAGGAGAGGAGCTATTACAAGACAAATAAGAAAAGGGACAGAGCATCCCTTTTCACATTCGCACTAAGATATATTTGAAACGTCATGATCTAAGCGTTCCCTGTCTAGCTGTCAAGTGAATATGGTCAGAAAAGTGCAAAAGAGACAACATTATTCTTTGTTTGTTTATTGTCTTTTTATAGAATTTTGATTAATGACGTGACAGGCTATCAGCGTCACTTTCTTCACTTCGATCTAAAAAAGCGGCTGCACATTCAATTCGTCTCTTTTTACGGCTTAATCAATTTTGTGATGGTAATCAGTACCAAAAGTTATTTATTCAAAAAGCTGAGAACCAGCGTTTTTAGAAAGTCAAGGTTTTACATGAAGACTGTCCCCCGAGAAATGCCCGCTCCAAAATATCCTTATAAAATTTAGTCTATGGGCACAGACAATGTAATACTACAGTACAGATACCCAATCCCATACAGAGTAATGTCACCTCCTTAAGTCGGGCTATTGATCGGGCTATTTTTTTTTTCTCCATATTTTTACAGGTGGCAGCACCAGTGACTCATTAATAGCCCGAGACTGCAGTTTTTTAACGCCATCTAGTAGTTTGCCTAGATACGAAATGGAATGGATAAATATGGCAATTAGACAGAGCGAGGAATCGCATCATGTGCTCAGAGACGTTATTTGCCAGTTGTCCTTGAACGCTTACTTCGTATTCGTAGTAATACGAGTAACAATGGGTATAATCGGGACAGACTCCGCTCAGACCGCGATAACTTCTTGATTCTAAGTGG
Source organism: Orthosia gracilis (assembly GCA_947562075.1). Lineage (NCBI taxonomy): Eukaryota > Metazoa > Arthropoda > Insecta > Lepidoptera > Noctuidae > Orthosia > Orthosia gracilis. The sequence goes on along the minus strand of OX387267.1, from coordinate 7,167,662 downwards.
TCGCATTGTTAAGCGAATTTCACGATATTCACGAATATTCCAAATCAATCAAAACTATAAAATTCCTTATAGAATTAAATGTAGGTAGGTAGCTTGCTTCCGCGCCAACGGAATGACATGAAGTAGGTACCTACTTTATATCATTTTTTATTCATTTTAAGGATTATCCTTAAGGTAGGTAGGTAAGTACTAAGATAAATAGAAAACAAGATGTTTTTTATTACAAAAATGTTTACTTTTAATATTTTAGTTTGGTACGTAGCATGGGCAACTTGGACAATTTTGATGTTGTCTAGAATCAAACGTAATGGCAACTCGCAACAGACACTGCATATTAAAAAAATAATTGTGCCAGTGGTGGTTAGGGGTGCGCAGCGACTCATACGAGTTTTCCAAGCCGCCATTAAGTTTGAATCAAACTGTATCTACTTTGCGTCGCGTAATCTCGGACATTAAGCGGCACACGCGTCGCGTTATATCTTATTTATAACCCGTGCGAGTTGAGTAGGCCCTAGCGCGAATCGAGTCCTGTTCCAGCGAGGTATGTTGTTAATTCGTTCGGGTAGTGTGTGACCTCGGGTTGTTTGTGAACAAGCTTCACAAAAAAGTGATTCAAGTATTTATACTAAGAAGTAAATATTTAAAATCACGCCGATACAAAACAAAACGTCGATGGCTACTTTAACTATTTTAACATACAAAGTCTTCACTTATCGTTTTTGTTCAAAAAACTTGATTTGTGAGTGTAAATGGATAAAGTAACATTAAAGAGGGAAGATTTGTTCATTACTAAACTTATTTCAGCCTAAATTTGCTTTTTAATATTTTTAAGTGATTGTTACTTACACATTTGTTACCTATGCTGCCATCTATGCTCTTTTTTTAAGACTAATTATAATTTGTTTGAATTGAGACCTCATGCTATGGGTTATTATGATGTACAAAAACAACAACCTAATAAAAAACACAAGCATTCAACCACAAAAACTTTAATTTTTAACCGACTTTCCAAAAAGGAGGAGATTCTATGTTCGACATTATGTTGTTCTATTCCTGTATTTTTACCGATTTCTCCGTCAATTGTAGACCGATTCTGACTTTTTTTTTATTTAATACTATTTTCTCAAATTGGTCCCATTTTAATTTGATGAAGAATTTCAGAGATATACAACAGAACTCTTCAATAAATGACGGCAAATCTCTCGGGATTGCAGCAATCGGATGTATGTTTATTGTTTATACCATTTCATAACATAATATCACGCCAGTACCCTCAAAAGAGTTACGCAGATATGTACAGTTTACCTTGGTAGACTCTCATTGCACCGGTTATGTTCAAGGTTCATGATAATTGGGTTATCTATTCTGGCATTACAGGTACCTTAGTAAATAACTTGCCTATTAGGTACAACTTACAAGAGATAAAAAAAACTTAAAAAAAAAAAAATTGGTAGTATTTTTTTTGTAAAAATGTTTTTTTTTTATAACATTATTAGGATAGGATAGTACACAAGTGCTCAGTTTTCTATGTCTATCAAATACAAAGTGAGGCATACGAGTCCGTATATATTACGTATCTTCATCACGACATTACGAGATTTGAGAGTGACAGATACGGTTCGGATCGTACCGTTGAGTACGAATAATGTTGTAGAGCGCGTTAACGATGATAGAAGAAATCAGCTTATGCCAATGGTGCTTAACAATGATGCATGCACTGGTACATAATATCTACTATACACGCAGAGACGGGCTATACGGGCCAAGAGGCTCATCGGCAATGAAGTACTGGTCGAATCTAGGCTCCAGAACCTCGAACATCCGCGCCGAGTTGCCAGCCTGGCGGTTTTTTATCGGTTACATTTCGGGAAGTGTGCGTTGGAATTCCATGAACTAATTTCTCCTAGCCCGTTCCATCATCGGACTACGAGACGTACGGCGATGCGTCCTCGGTACATGGTGGACATCCCACCCATACGCACCAAACGTTTTGGGAATACTTTAATTATGCGTACAGCAAAGGAGTGTAATTCCCTGCCGGAGTCTGTATTTCCTCAAAGCTACAACCAGGAAGTCTTCAAGTCAAGAGTGAATAGGTTTCTTCGAGGCAAGCGTGCTTCATCGTCGACCACATCATCGCTTACCATCAGGTGAGATAGTGGTCAAGCGCAAGCCTATAATCAATAAAAAAAAAATACTTGTCTAATATTTAATAAATTATGATCTCAATCTGTCTACCCAATACGATAATATATTGCAGGCATTCCTATCATGAAAGAAACTACAATCTTGTGATAATTAATTCACTTCCTAATTTAAATATTTTAAATAGGGAGGAAATATTTTGTAGCTTTGTTCAGGTTGCCATCCGGCCACATCCCGTCCAATAAATTCAAATAACTAATGGGCAAAAGTACCTCACCAAACTGTGAAGTATGTGGGGTGATTAAGGATACCACGTGTTGATGGAATGTGACCGGAACATACAAGAAAGACAGTGTTTAGTGGGGGATTTGAGGTGGGGGTATGTTATAGCATCCTAGCATCTCCTTTGTCGGAGGAGGGTCTGAGCATCAGTGGGTGTGTCTGCTGAATATGTAACGACATATCTAGTGGACATACCCACTTAAGTTTAATATACTGGTAGATTAGTAGTAGAGTTATAAGTAAAGATTAATTGTTCATTACCCATTGTTTAGTTTTAAGCTGATGTGTTTTCTTTTATGGGGGTCACATTATCACTCAGTGATAAAGCCCCTTATAACAAACTAGCTGTCCCACACGGCTTCGCTCCCTTCAGCTGGCTACCTACCTACCCATCTAAACCGTTAACGCAGCGCACGCAACGGAAACTCTCAAAGAGGAATATTTTTCTTCGCTCCGATTGGTCGTAGCGTGATGTTATATAGTCTATAACCTTCCTCGATAAATGGGCTATCCAACACAAAAATAATTTTTCAATTCCAACCACTAGCTCCTGAGATTAGCGCGTTCAAACAAACAAACAAACTCTTCAGCTTTATAATATTAGTAATAGATAAAAACAAAAAAAAAACACAGAATGCCCCGATGTGATTTCGTTAAAATACATCTTGGATGCTTCATCTTTATTATATGTTTATTGTTTTATAAGAAGCATTTGTTCAAAACGTCTTGGTTAAATTTCACTTCTTTAATTACAAAAATCTTAAATCTATAATGACAGGCAATGCACAGTCTTAACTAGACTGTGCATTGCCTGTCAGTAAATGAATTTAAGATTTTTGTTGAGTAGATTGTCAGTATCTGTCGTGACATAAACGCTATAAAGCAAGTCTAAACTAGTCGACATCTATTTAACCCCTTTTGGGGATGAATTTTCATACACCTTTGATACTTCACCTTTATTACATGTTCATATATAAGAAGCATTTGTGCAAAACGTCATGGTTTAGTTTAGACTGTGCATTGCCTGTCATTCAATAAATATAAGATTTTTGTTGAGTAGATTGTCAGTATCTGTCATGATATTAATGCTCTAAAACTAGTCTAGACTAGTCATCCCCTGTTTAACCCCTTTTGGGGATAATTTTTTTATACATCTTGGATACTTCATCTCTATTACATGTTTATTTATAAGAAGCATTTGTTCAAAACGTCATGGTTTAGACTGTGCATTGGCTGTCAGTTAATGAATTTAAAATTTTTGTTAAGAAGATTGTCAGTATCTGTCGTGACATCAACGCTCTATAGCTAGTCTTATGAATACTCCAACTTTTTATGTTCTATGCATAAATCTGTACATGGGTTTTCACTTACAGCCGAGTGTAGCTCCAGGCAATACTAATAGGCAGTGAGTTGTCGCCGTTTCAGCCTTTTCAGTGCTGTAAATTGATGCTGAAGAAAATTGACGAACCAAATAGGTCTATGTTCAGCATTGATTGTCTTTTGGCTGACGATGACGAGGAACATAACATTATTCAATTCCCAAAAGACGCTTCGTTGGTAGGCCTCCAACTAGGTGGATCTATCACCTGGTGAAGGTGCCGGGAATCCGCTGGATTCTAGACGCAAGGGCTGGTCAATGCGGTGACACTTGGGAGAAGCCTATGATGATTGAAAATCTTAAATTTGTCAAGATTGAATGTCAAGGCAATTGCTTAAACCATTATAAGCACATGCGCCATTTCAGCTTTGTGCACAGGATGGATGAGAAATGTAGCTGGGCTGATGCAGATGCCTAATAACGATGGTAAATAAAACCATGTCAATTAAATAAAGTGTTATAATGTCAAGTCTTTCAGTTTACGTATAATTAAGTATTCTGTGGTAATGTGATGTATCCGATTTTTGTGGAAGGTAATTTTTCTTTATTTTTAGACGATACCAAACAAAAAAATACAAAAGAAAATTCAACACAAACTAAACCAAAACTTAAATAGTGGAAAAAGAAAATCAAGTAAAATTTAAAATTATTTAAAAACTCACGACTCATTTATATTTCATGCTACTTAATTTATTTGCCTGCTTCGATCGACAATCTATTGAACGTGTCGTTAAGACAATATCTTAAGAAAATTTCTCGATTCAAACAGTAAAATGTCACATAATGGCTGAACATATTTTCATCAAACATAGTTTGGGCGCACGGTCGTCGCAATGGTTGAGCGATTGACTGCTGCGCTGCGTGTCGCGGGTTCGATTCCCGCATGGAACAAATATTTGTATGACCTACAGATAGTTGTTCCGGCTCTGGGTGTTGTGTATGTGAGTTTATATGTTTGTAAACGCACCCACGATACAGGAAGAAATTTCTAGTGTGGGGCAACGTTTATAAAAAAAAAACATCATTCATAACTAAGAACACTCTCGATAAAATCACATTTCAAACACTAAATCAAAATCGGTTCATCCGTTTAAGAGCTATGATGCCACAGACAGATACACAAATACATAAATACACAGGTACACACGTCAAAATTATAGCAACCCTCTTTTTCCGTCCGGTTAGAAAGAATAGAAAAGCATTGCTTTATTTTAAGCTATTTCATATTTTTGTTTTTTTTTTGCTTAATTTTCTTGTGTGCCTTTTGTGCCCAATAAACGTGTTTTGTTCTCTTTCTTTCTTTCTATAAATCTCTAGTTCCACATTCCGCATTATTTTTAAAGATAGAAAAAAAATCAGCCCTCCACAAAGAAAACTCTTTATCTGTCTAACGAATCATCACTAAAAGCCTTAAACCATTGAAAAGAAAATTCCACCAATCCACCATGACCGAGCGAAAAGTCTAAAGAACCATTTACGACACCATAATATTTCGTTCCATAGGAAATGGCCGTTATATGGGCGTTACGAAATACCATGACAAACTGGAAGGCCTTGGTATTTAATGGTTGTTAGAGAGCTACTTACCTTTGCTATCGGCTTCGCCCGTGTGAAAGTCGAAAACTATTCCATGGCCGGATTGTTTTTGATATTTGGCCCTAAGAGGGTCCATTGAGGACAAATTGCCTCTCGTACACTCATTCTTCATACTAACTCTTTCTTTCATACATCATCTTGCATTCTGAGGGTAAGAGTCCCAATTACTCTATTCTACGGGCATGATTTATTACTTATAAAAATATAATTTTAAAACATTGAGGACATTTAAGAGTGGTTCTGTTATATGGATGTTTCTTAGATAAAAAAATATTATTAAAACATATTGGACTCTTATTTTTGGCTTTTTAAAATCTATTAAAAAAAATAACAAAGGTAAAGAATATCAAAGTTTAGGAATATGGGCTAGTGAAGTCACTTTTGAGTAAAAAGTGTAATAAAACGTGACATTACGCTAAATTTGAACGCAGTGTATTGTCGTCATTTTTAGGGTTCCTTACTCAAGGGTCCAAATGGAACCCTATTTCTGTCACTCACGTGTCTGCCTGTCCTTCTGTCTGTCCGTCATCTCTCACACAGGTTTTAAAGTCAAAGGGTTGGAAATACAGTCTTAAAATTTTCACAGTATGAGCTTGGTGACCCAAAGCCATACAAATTGTTACAAAATATTTTAAAATGTTTTGAAGGCTCCCATACCCAATCGAATCTCCGAAAATTCGAAATCGTTGTTTGGAACTCATTGAGAAGATACATACTGTATTTTTCGTATTTGATTTTTTTTGGAAAACAAGGGAATAGGAAGCCACCAAATTCAGCACGTTTTTACAAAATTTTGTTCCGAAGAATTTTTAAACTTTCCATTGATCTATGAACTTGAAATTTGGTGATAATATGTATTATTACGTATATTTTACTAACAAATACCAATAGATTGATAAATCTGACTTACTTTGAAATTCGTTTATTCTTTCTATTACAACCAACTTCATTTTGCAGTTTGGTAAGGAACACTAAATGTGCGAAATCCGACATGCAATTGTCCAGTTTTCTTCACGTGACAAAAGAAAAACGGTTTACTAATGATAAGCATAAAATATATTCCCATAATTTAAATTGGCATAACGAAATTCAGCATAATGATCATTACGCATAATGTTATTAGGCATAAATGCTTTGCCATATTGTATATTGCCATAAATACTGTTGGCATAATAATAATGATGCATAATCTTAAAGCATAATGTTCTAAACGCATAATGACATTTACACATAATGCTTTATTTGCTTTTTTATAAACATGTTTTTAACTAGAATAGAATAGAATAATTCTAATGATTGTGACCATGTCAGCTTAAAAACTTATGTCTTTAACTAATGTAATTGGCCTTTGGCCGTGTTATGTTAAAGTTAATAAGTAAAATAAAATTAAATGTTCTTTGGAATAAAACAAACATGTTGGCGGCTCAAGGGTGGCTCGAGGATGTACGTGTGTGTGTTCGGGTCAAACCTTGCAACTGAATTTTAAAGCTGTTATCCTCCAACGATTAAGATGAAATTTTTCATACATGTTGAGTTTGGATAACAATGCATGGTTAGCTAAGTCACGTGATTCTAATTCCAATATGGCGGACGGCCCAAGATGGCGGACTAGTATTTTTTGTGCACTGCTATGATATGGGTATAAATGAAAGGGTTTGCTGAGAAGAATACAAAAAAAGCTTGTTTTAAAAAAAAGGATTAATAATGAATAATTTTACTACCGTTTATGTGTTCTTCACTTACAAACAAACAGACTTTTATATAATGGGTATTAGTAGTGTGGGGTAAAGTAGGTTGTAAGACCATTAAGTTGTGATTAATTTTCGTCATTTCAACTGAAATTTTAGTGATAGAAACAAAGTTTGAATGAAGTGTTATTGGATATTTTCAGAATATTCTCAGGAAAAGTTTTAAGTCTGAATTATTGCCTGGCCGGTGGCAAAAACCTCGCCTGTTATTGCCTATACAGGATTTAAACATAACTGGCAAAATGTGGGTCTAACATACCCCATTGCATGTCGAGGTAATCAAGCGAGATGCTATAAGACATGAAAGGTAGTATAATATCAGGCCAGTATGCCCCGAAGGGTTTGTAAGAGATGTGACATTTCGTCAATTATGTTTAGGCATGTAGATAAATCTCATGAAAAGGCCAAGATTAAAATAAAATCAGAAATCCAAACTCCGGGCAGATGCTAATTTGAGATTATTAACACTGCGACACCATTCCTGAAAGGTTTAGAAGGGATCTAGGTACAAGATTTTGACATTTTACACGCAACCTACAAGATCCATGAAAAGGGCAAGTCTGAGACGTTATAAACTAGACCTAAGTCCAAGGCTGTGACTGAGAATTTTCCAATGAAGAGACACTAAGAAGATCAACTCCTGTTTCTCTACCGTTTAAGGAACTCAGTGCTGCTAGCGACTAAGTCAAACACGAATTGATTTTCAGGAGTCCATCTCTTTGAACTATCATCCTTGGTAGCCGTCCTATTTTTTTTGGAGGCGACGGAATAGTTTTTTGGGCTCAGTAGATGGGTACATAAATTGCAGTGGCATTACCTGCGATGTGCGCATGGTGATCACCGGGGTGGTTTTAGTGATGTGAAAGCCCAAACTTCTTGGTCTATCCCGAAAAAATACAAGCGCTAATTGAAGATTTCTTCCCGATAAAAATGTCTTATACTCGCTCACTGTAACCTCAATTGATGTTAGCCGTTAATAACACATTTATACAAACGATATAAACCGGGAATTATACAAAATATATGCAAACTCTATTCAATTTATCTAATCCAACGAAAATTCCTTTTTTGATTCAGTATTCATTTTCATAGTTTCTAAATTACAATTTATGAATTAATTTAATTAGATATTACAATATTGCGTATCGGTTTCTGATTCTAATCCCTTTATTAGATCCGACCTACAACAATGGTTTCCTAACTTTGTATCAGAATATTGTGAATTACTAATCTAAATTAATTAACCAATAAAAGCTAACCAATAATTCTAAAACTATATCATATTTTTTTATACAGCTTTTTTCAATGTGTGGAAGCGCCATCTGTCAATGCAAGCTGAAATTATCTGCATTCGCTTTCCCGGTGGCCTTCTTGCGTGTTAGTTCTAGTTTTCGAAGATAGATGGCAGTATTCAAATGTATTTTATCACGTCTGTTATGATGCTGTATAATCATTTTACTGAACGTTTTTTTTTTAAATAAACTGATAATAAACTGTAACTTTCTATTTGTCTCCAGGGCTGACCAATCTTCCTCCGATGGAGGTAGAGAGAAGAGCACAAACCGGTTGAATGGATTCCTCAACTTGAAGACACCCCTGATCAGCACCAAAACTCTTGGGTAAGTTTAGCTCTAATATTACTAAGGTATTAAAGTTTTTAATGTAAAACAGCATCTTCAAATTTTTTGCTGACTGTATCGGATGACTCCGAAAGGAAGATGACTACTTTTTTTTAATTTACTATTTTTGACATCTGATAACATTTTTATTTAATACCTAAAATAGATTGAGTGCTGTGAAGGAAAACAACTTTTTTGACAAATGCCATGATGTTGCAATGCAAAAACCTTTTTTCTGGTGTTGAACGCCATCTAGACTGAAAAAGTTGAAATAACTAACAGACGTGACTGTCAATTAGTTTGGGCAGTAAATCACAGATGGCGTTTTGCTGGCCAAGCTTCACGAACCCGTCGCGTTTACGCGACATAATCACCTATTGTATTATATTAGTAAAGAAACTATCAATTTAGGAAAATGATACTAAACCATGATTTAAAATGATTACTTAATTTCACGAAAAACTAAGTCAAAATTCTGTATCAAAACGTAGGCATGTCTGTTTTAGGGAGGCTCTTGAAGTTTTGACCATGAATTTAGACGACGTAACCTAAATGTTACATAACATCAACCTTCTATCTGTGATATCCGGATGTTAAGATACTTTCAGTAACATCCATCAGTGTTATCAATGTAAAAAAAAAACTGATTGTGTTCCGAAATGTAATGCATGTGTTTATATCTAGGTAGTTAGGATCAGAAAAAAAGAGATCATTTATTTCAATAATAGAACAAAGACTACTGAAAAAATTACAGTGTATAATGGTGGAAAAAATATCGAAATATTCTAATTAATATTAAATATTGATATTATGTCTTCTGTTTCTAGCCTTGACGAGACGTTCAGGGGACTAATAAGGTAATAAAAGCCCCAGTAGCTAGACCTGTTCAGAGAATAAATCTGAATTAAAAACCAACCTGAATGAGTCCTGAACTCCCGAACCGAGACCAACTCTCGTAATTTCATTAAAAAGTTCAAAATTTGAAGTCGGAATCAAGTTCCAAAAAATTGACAGTGTTCGAAAATTAGAAGTTTTGACAGATTCAAACTGATACCCTAATTGCAAGTTGTAGGACCTTCACTCCACTCCAATGCCATGAGAAAAATAACAGGCTAGTCATTTTGATGACTCCGGGTGGAGTCGAGTGGACGAAAATGAACTTTAATAAAAATAAGAGAATTGCTCCTAAGATTTAAATCGAAATTCATTTTTCGATTTGAATTAAAAGTTTAAATTTAGAATATCAAACCGTTATCATTTATAAACTTCACAAAATCAGCCAATCACAGCACGGATCCCCTGTCGCCATGTTATCTCGTTACGTCATCATATAATAATTACAATAAAATACCCTTAGAAGACCTCTCCGAACCCCAAAGGGACGAAACTTCATAAAACTGAAATTGGATACTTACTCCCATTTTATTACAATACCCTTCTTTTATTTGACCAGTTCGATTATAAAATGGATTATATTTACCTACATATATCCCTTAAAATGTCGTACGATTTGATTTTAGAAGGATGAACAGTTTCATCAGCAAAAAATGCAACACGAACGACACTGCGACGTGTCCGATACTTACAACCAATATCAAACTTGCGACAAGCTCGAAACGTGCGATAAGTATGAAATTTGCGAGAAGCACGAAACGTACGACATATGTGACAGTTGCAGCACGGGTGATACTGGTGACATGTCTGACATATGCGGCATCTACGACACGAGAAACACGTGTGACAGGCCTTGCCTTTTCTTTTTAAATTCATCGGGCCCTCTATCCGTCGTTAAGTTAACCGATTTGAAAGGGCTTGCAAAGTGACATCCATCAGTGTTATCGATTACTGAAAATTCAAAATGTAAAAGATTGTCAACGCGACATTTTGACATCAACACAATTTATTTGACTGTCGATAACGTTCCTATAATGACAAATTGTCTAAAGACTGGGGTCTCAGTTCAATGACTGAATAATTTGCGCCTAGTACCATGGATCGAATCAAATCACTGTCTGCAAGCTCGTCATCATCTTCCTGCCCTTGTTCCATGTTACTTGAGGTCGGCGCAACACGTTTTCTTCTTCCATACCGTCCTGTCCCCCGTCACGCTATCACTAACTTCCTTTTCTTTCATATCACTCCTCATACAGTCCATCCATATTTTCTTTGGCCGTTCCCTCCCTCTCCATCCATCCACATTTATATTCATAACTCTTTTAGTAACATGCGTTTCAACCCTCCTTAAACGGTTTCCTTTCAACTTTTCTGTCACTGGCGCCACTTTAAAACTTCCTCTAATATAGTCATTTCTCACTTTATCCATTCTCGCCACTCCGCACATCCATCTCAACATTCTCATCTCTGCTACATGAAATCTCTTTTCATTCATCTTTTTCACAGCCCAACATTCTGATCCATACAGTACTACAGGTCTAATCACGGACTTGTAAATTTTCCCATTTAACTTGAGGGGCATCCCTGGGTCGCAAGTTGTTTCACTGTCTGCAAGCTATTTCTGTCAAAATTTCCGTTTTGTTTCCAGATAATTAAATTCCCTGCTGTCATAAGAGAAGGAATATAAAATCACCATGGTTACACTTGAAAACGACGTATATCCTCACACGTTATTAGTGTCTATCCGAAACTGGTTTTTACGACCGAAACCGAAACCGAATTTCTGATTGTGAGCGCATGGCACTCGCGTTTAGCATCTCGGCGCCGCCGTAGTTTCTTCGATTGCTTTTCTGATTGATTGTACTCCTCGTCGGTCGAGACGCGTCGAGCGCGTGCTTTCCGCACCCTCTTTCGACTTTCCCGAGGACGATGGACGCGTACGACGTACGTACTACGTGCTTGCACGGTTGGTGCACTGTATGCATTGTTACATGTAACGTACGTGAATATTTACACGTTCACAAATACACAACACACACACAAACAAAGCAGCCGAAACCGAAGCATGTTTTCAGGGCAAAACAAAGAAAACGTTTTATAATCAGTCAGTCTTTATTTTTTTATCTTTAAATCACATACCTATGTAGACTTCGACATTTTCACTAATTATTATGATAATCAACATAACAAACCACAATTTAAGAAAAAAAATCGCAAAAAAAATACTCGCCTGTATGGAATTTAATGCGTCGAACATGACCGATCACAGCACGAGGACTCCCGAATGCAGTTTCGGTTTAGGTCGTAGTTTCGGCAGGTTTCCGCCGAAACCGAAACTCATAACGAATAATACATGTGCACTCGGACCCCATGGCCCTAGTGTTTCAACCCCAAACGGCTCAAACACATAATTACCAATTAAGTTGTTTGAGCAATTAGAATAATTTAATTTAATAAAAATTTAATAAGAAAATTTTAAATATTTTAATAATAATTTACAAAATTAAATAATATGTATTCCATTCTTTTCGGTGTACTTTACCAAAGGTATTTATAATTATAATTAAATCGATTGATAATCCCAGTTTTATTGAAGAGCCTGGTAGATTATCAGTTTTGATGATTTCCTAGTGCAGATACCAGTTTACCACATAGCATTTATCAACATTATGTAAAAGTTTATAAGAAATCTTTGTGGAAAAGAAATACATATTTTATTTATTCCGTCCTGTCAACTGCATATTATATTCACTATACGACCCGTGTTTTCTGTAACATACAGTACAATCATTATCCTGCCCTTGTTCCATGTTACTTGGGTTCAGCAAAAAAGTTTTCTTCTTCTTTTACGTCCTGTCAACTGTTTAAACTTGTAGCGGCAACTACGTGCGATATGAAAGACGCGTTGTGGATTTCCGTCTATGTGATTGGTCGATTGATGGGATCAAAACCTTTGCATTGCCGAATTCACTTACGCAATGAGACTGCTGTCTACACACAAAATCCTGCATTCGCTAGCGGAGTTTTCGGTGCCATTTGAACATATACTGTTGTACTGTTGTAGTCAGACTGATGTCTGACAACCACCGTGGGGCAGTTGCCTGAACGAGGCATAATAAAAATCTGGTCGGAGGATCCTCCCTCTTCAATGGGTGTAACGGGAGTTTACACCCTGTTCCGCATACCTACATTAACTCTTTATATATTCCGTGTTCTGTGTAAAATACAGTATAGAGGGTGATATACGTTAGATGTATTTATTTGGGTGGTATATGTCAGAGGTACGCGCGACATGGAAGCAAGAGTGAGGGTGTGCACGGTTCACTACTTTTGGGTAAGATTTTGTTGATAGGAGGTAGCGGAAACGGCTTGAAATATTTTCTATGTTCATTCACAAAAATATTCATAAATATTATTTTCGTTACTTTCTGGTTTCGGATAGTCTTATAAAGTTCAGATGGAAATACATTTGCAGAAATGACTAGTTTGCCATCAATTAACACAATTTTTGAATTTGAAATTTTTCCTAAACTATAGAAGAAAGAATTTTGAAATAAAAAAAATGTTTTATAGAAAATTTAATCAAGTTTCTTTGAAATTGATGAAATAGCCAGTGTATTTATACATCTATACTAATATTATAAGGCTGAAGAGTTTCTTTGTTTGTTTGTTTGTTTGAACGCGCTAATCTCAGGAAATACTGCTTGGAATTGAAAAGTTATTTGTGTTGGATAGTCCATTTACCATAATCATTTCAGCGAATAGATGTACCGAACAAAGTCTCCTCTTACGTGTACCAGAAGACACGTCTATGGAAAGCCTGTACAAGGTGAACCTATGATCTAGTAGTAGTCCACTGCGTGCGACAAGCTCTAAACTGATCTTGTTTCTTAATGGGAACTAAAGACTGGAGATTAGCAAGCCACCAAAACAGACCGCTCAGGAATTCCAAAAGGACCTTCTGTTAAGTACAGCTTTGTACATTTAAAGAGCAAAGGGTAGACCACCAGCCCCTTAGTAGACCACTGTCGAGAGAGACCTGACTGAGCAAAATTTGCCGCCATCAGCAACCCAAGATAGACCATCCTGACGTAGACGCACAAGAAGGCCCGACACTAAATAAATTGGGAATAAGACAGGAAGACGAAAGAAAAATATATATTTGTGACCCGCACTGTAGACACAAGAGATAAGCAAAAACAAAAAAAAAACACTCATAAAAAATAAAACCCCGTGCGAGACATAAAAGGCTTCTATCGCAGCATGTGCAGCGATATTCAAAAAGAAAACTCTGATAAGGCTCACTGTTGATGCCACGGACACATTCACGGAAACGATACATACTTAAAAAATCATAAAATAGAATAATTAAATAACAACAAAGTAGTTTAAACAAGGCCAGCGTGGCTTCATGGTGGCATGTACAGCTCACCGTGATTTTTTTGCTTCCGCAAACGCCAAACTCTAGCCCCTACCTTACCTCAAGGCCAAACAAATAAAAAGGCGAATTTATTTGGACCCAAACGTACTCTGTGATTGACAAGCGACACCGCGAGATGATTCTATTTTCGCTGAGATTTATATTATTGCCAGAGCTTTTACTGTGACTTCGTCTGCGTGAGATTTGGATTTCTCTGAACAAAATTTGACACCCTATATTTTCTTTCCTATAAAAATAATGTAAGTATAAGGATTGATTTAATTAAAGGAACTTTTCGAGGTGTTTTATCGGCGATAACTTCCGAGTTGTTGGTCGTGGGTTCAAACCCAGACAAGTGCGTTTCTTTATGAACATTTATTTCATCACCTCTGCTCTCAAAACTGAGAAAGAAAACATCGTGAGGAAACCGGTATATCCTAGAACCAAACATACGAAGATATGGTGTGTTATCTACCAACCAACACTAAGTCTGCGTGGTGGATTACTCATCCCTCTTCCTAGCACAGAGAGGAAGCTTGTATACCAGCAGAGAGAACATAATAGGCTGGATAAGATAGGATAGATGGACCCCCTTTTCCTCACTTAGACTCTCCTTTGGTCCGTTGTGCGTGCAGGCCTCCTCTCTTTGGGAGGAAATGGGTCGTAATCCACCTCCTGGGCCCAGTGCGGGTTGGTGGATGTCACATGTTTTTGAATTTTTGGTTCTAAGACATGCCGGATGCCTCACGAAGTTTTCCTTCACCGTTTTGAGAGCAGTGGTGATAAAGTAATTTCCACAAAGTGAAGCGCTTGATTGTGTCCTACAACTTGTAAGTCGCGGCTGTTACCACTGGGCTCTCCAACATAATACGCTGATTATGATGGTCATTCCCGATTTCTGAATTAAGTAGATATTGTTCAAACTGTACTTTAGCCTGAAATCCTGTCAAAATTGGACCTTAAGGAGTTTGAGTAGAACCATACCAATTAGGCGTCTTTTATTTCGTAGTAGATATTCTTATGGATGTCCTCCGTCCGCACTAGGGTAAGCGGAGGGTCTGTCAGACTCTTACTGACTAAAACCACTCCGATGTGACACATTCTTAACTCCAAATACTCAATTCAGAAACACACCATTAGTCTACAGAAACAGCTAATAAACGGACAAAATAATACACTGTCGCATTCACCATAAGAATATGGTTGACTGAATACAGGAAGAATTCTCTGTATTTTCCTTCAGTTGTTTGTTTTGTTTAGAAAAATTCTTTAATAACATAAAAATATACATAGCTGAAGTACTTAAAAAATAAGTAACAGTAACACTTATAATAATAACAACACTTTTACAGGCTAGGAGCACCTTTATAAGTATATAATAATAATGGTTACAACTTATTACAACATGGGGGATTTATAAAACAAACCTTTAATATTAATATATGAAATTATTGTAATAATTTCATTTTTATAAAATGAGGGGGTAACAGCAAATACTTAACTACGCGCTTAGCGTAAGTGCGACCGGTGCAAGCGGTAGCTCAGGTGATCGCGTGTGGCCACCGGCGGCGCACGAGCCACCGCGCCCCCCGCATTCTGACTTGTTTACGGTGAGAGCGGGGAAGCGCTGGCGCATCGCACGGGCCCAGCTACGACGCGTTATCGGTATTGTGCGCAAACAACACGTAGTGATGGGGAAGCTTGTATGTACCGTATCCATCGACATGTCGCAAGTCCTTCAACTTAATTTGACCTATGTTAGCAATCAATGTATTTTGATGATATTTGTTTTTATTGTAGAATTTACGAGTTAATTTTAAGATAAATTTTGTAATGTTAGGTAACTTAATGTTTGTGTGTAGTGTTTTAAGGTTAGTTTTAAACGGAGTATTATAGGCAATTTTAACTGCTTTATTTTGAATTATTTGTAACAGGTTATAATTAGATTGACAAGTGCTACTCCATACCGGGCACGAATAAGTGATGCAAGGTCTGATTAGAGTGGTATATAACCTAAGTTTGGTGTTAGCGCTGAGTTTACTTTTTCGGTTAAGTATAGGACTGAGAGAACCGAGTGCTTGAGCTCCCTTAACGCGTAAATTATTGACATGCTTTGTCCAGTTGAGCTTTTTATCCAACGTAACGCCAAGATAGCGAACTTCTGTGGTCCACGGTATGAATTGCCCAGCGATTTTTAATTTTCTTTTTGGGGTGGTGCGTTGGCGTGTGAAAAGTATCGCCTCAGTCTTTGATTCGTTCAACTTCAGCTTCCACTTGCTGAAATAAGATTGAAGTAGTTCAAGCGACAACTGCAGTCTACTTATGATAATGTCCAAGTCATCATCGCTTGTGTACGATGCTGTATCATCGGCAAAACAGGCCAGATGAGTACGGACCTGCACAGGAACGTCACTCACGAATAAAATGAAGAGATAGGGACCGAGCACCGAACCTTGAGGAACTCCTGCCAATACCGTGCGGGGCGAAGACCTGTCAGTACCAATATGGACAACAAACTTGCGGTTTTTAAGGTAAGATTGGATAAGTTTTACTAGCTCAGTTGGAATGCCGTAACACATGAGCTTGTATAACAAACCTTCGTGCCAGACGGTATCGAAGGCTTTTTCGATGTCCAGAAGGAACATACCAGTAGACTGCTTAAGGTTAAGATGATAGGAAATGTGTTCAGAGACTCGAGCCAATTGTTGTACGGTGGAGTGAGAGGAACGAAAGCCAAATTGCTCGTTCATAATGAGCTGCTCAGAGCAACGTAGCAAGCGATTATAAATCATGACCTCAAACAGCTTACCTAGAACAGGAAGAAGGCTTATAGGCCTGTAACTAACTGGCAAGGAGGTATCTTTTCCAGGCTTTTTAAGTGCAATAACCTTTGCAGTTTTCCAAGTATTGGGAAAATATCCTAATTTTAAGCAACCATTGAAAATTTTTGTGATAAACACAACAGATTTTTGCGAAAGATTTTTGAGCATAATGTTGTTTATACCATCATCACCTGGAGCCTTCCTGGCCTTGAGTTTACGTATAACTTTCCAGACTTCAGTTGGCCGCACTGGCAGATGTAATTCCTTTATAACATGATCATTTAAGTGAGCAGTGGCTGACTGAACATCCGTATCGACGCTATCGCTTATCCAGCCACGAGTAAGATTTATGTTCATCTCGAAAGCATCTGCCAGAGCGTCACACTGTTCAGGGACATTGGTTGTATAAGTTCCCTCAGGGGTTTTAAGTGGAGATATAGAGTCTAATCTGGGTTTTAATGACTTAGCCAGTCGCCAAATATCGTTGCTAGGATTGTCAACTTTCGAAAGTTTAGTATTCCATATTTTATCTTGATGTTTCGTTATAGCCATATTAATCAAATGTTGTAATTTATTGATAGCTGATCGTAACAGTCTTTTCTCTGCAAGGGACACTTTTTGTTCCTTTCGACGAAGTCGATTTTTATCCTTGATCATTTTTAAAATATAATTAGGTAGTTTTTTACAAGTATTTACGTGTACTTTACTAGGAATAAATTTGTCCCTGGCAGCAACAAGACACTGATGTAAGTAGTTTACGGCGTCGTCGATTTCAGGTTCGGACTTAAACACTTTCGAGTTTAGTGATATCTTTTGGTCAAGAAAGGACCGGTATTTATCCCAGTCAGCGTCACAAAATCGATAATGTTTGAAATTAGGTTTAAGAGAGCAATGACCATTCACTGTAAACAGTATAGGAAAGTGGTTTGATGAAAGGGCTGGTATTGTACGAACCTCATGAATACTATTTACATTTAGCGCCAGAATCAAATCTGGATTTGTAGGGTTAAGATCAGGTCTATAGTTAACCTGAGTAGGTGAGTCAGGGTAATGTATTACATAATCGTGGTCAAGCATGTGGCGAAACAGTACATTACCACGGGTATTGACATAACAACTATTCCAATAGCCGTGATTGGCGTTAAAGTCGCCCATTATTACAACATGAGGCCCAAGGGAGGGTAAAATATCTATGTCTCTGCATTCGAGCTGCAAGTTTCGGGATTGGTAAGCTGAAACAAAGACATAGTCCTGCCCGCTAATTTTTAAACCAATAGCAACCGCTTCAATGTGCTTTGTTTCGGGAACAGCGATCGATCCAACCTCAAATCTCTCATTGACCAGAATGGCTACACCTTGACCACGCCCACTGTGGTGTTTGTCTTGTCGATAACAGTTGAACCCTGGTGTCGTTAAGGGAGTATCACAAGTGAGTTTAGTTTCACAGACAGCTATTATATCGATGGATAAGGTACATACCGCTAAATCAAGTAATTCATGCATTTTTGAGCGAACTCCATCGGAGTTCCAAGATAAGAGTCTTAACTCATTACTATCATACATAGTGGCCAAGATGAGTCAGAATTAGCATAACCTTATCTAACATAGATTCACAGGCAGAAAATTGTGGTTTAAGGTTTTTAACACAGATAAGTATTTCCAACATCTCTTTTGTCACTGGGTCGTCCGGTGGTAAGTCTAAATACTCATTAGGAGCATAATCATGATTGGTGTGGGTTTTGACAGAAGCAGCATATGAAAGTTTCTTGAATGAGTGTGGCAAATTAGTAAGAGGTGCAGACGCGTGTTGGGCCACCATGGATTTCATAGGCTTAGACTGGTTCTCACGCCTGGCTTGCACTCGATTCAGATAGGCAAGACGGGTCTCACATTTATGAAAATTTGCAGGGTGATTTTGGTCACAATTACAGCAGCGTGCAGGTTCAATGCGGTCTTTTTTAGGACATTCTCTCGTTGCATGAGGTTCCGTACATTTAACACACCTAGCGGGCATGTTGCAATTCCTCGATGCGTGGCCGAAGTTTTGACATCTGTAGCATTGCGTCCCAGCAGTCTTTTTGGGCATGAATTTTTGGATTGTAACCACGCAATTAAATATATATCTAATATTGCGAAACTTTGCTATGTCTGTTCCAGCGGGAAGTACTGCTAAAAAAGGTGGGCAAGACAATGTACTCACTGTTTGTGTCTTCATTTGTGAGACTGATGCACCAGGAAATCCTAGTTTATCGAGCTCGGCAGATAATTCTTCTTGAACGTAGGATGGTAAGCCTTTTATCACCATTTTGGGAACTTTTTCATCTTTACGGGTGTAAGTAAGGAAAGCAGCATTTTCTTTGCGAAGACCTTCCTTCACAAGTTGGTGAGCTTCTGTTGAGTGGCAACTTACTACAACTTTATTGTTAGCTCTGTACTGAAGGTGAAACTTGTTGGTGTAACGGGAGATGAGGTTTTTAATTGTTTCATGTGACCAATCTTTCTGTATTTCCAATATTAGGGGTGGAATATGTCCTTTTTTCTTCACTCCAGTTGAGGCTTCCTTGTAGTGGTTATTTGATGATGATTCACTCTTGTCGTCCACAGTGAGATCTTTGAACTTGTTGTGCAGAGGTAATCTGCGCGCTTCATCAAACTTTTCAGTATTTCTCGATACCGCAGGACGTTTGGC
Organism: Orthosia gracilis; assembly: GCA_947562075.1. Lineage (NCBI taxonomy): Eukaryota > Metazoa > Arthropoda > Insecta > Lepidoptera > Noctuidae > Orthosia > Orthosia gracilis. The sequence goes on along the minus strand of OX387267.1, from coordinate 7,148,069 downwards.
GAACTGCCATGGGCCAGCGATATCTTCACCAGGTCTTTTGGAGTTGATATTACCGGTGGATTCCGACCTCACTAGGAATCTATCCATTTTTGCTACAATATCGACGAAGTATCGATAAGTAGTGAGGCATCCCTAGAGATGGTGAGCAACTAACGTGGTGGGGTTAACGTAACTATGCGTGCGTGCGAACAGGACGCGCGACGTACGCACAATGTTTTTCCTTCAGTAATATTTTTGGGAGCCCAGTTTGCATTTTATTGTATATTGAATTACATATTTGTATTGGGTTGGTTGACGAATCGTGTTCTTTGCAGTGTAAATATACATAGCTTACATAAGGACCAAATGAGGTATAAAACAAGGGACGGAATTTGTTTTTGTAGGTTTCCGTATCTGAAAAGGAAATCAGAACCATTTGGTGTAAGATTACTCTTCCATAAGAACATTTGTCACAGATGTTTTTCTTAGTTAGTCGTGTTAATAGAGTTCAAATTCACAATTTGGTAGTAGCAAGTGCTATTAAGTACTGAACATGAGGTCCGGGTTTGGTTCCTGGTTTGGACAAAGTGCTGTTAGGTATTTTTACCCGGCTGCAAGGAAAGGGTTAGGTATGTTTTTTCGCGCGTATCTTGTAGGTATGTATGTTAGTATGTATTTATGTATGTAATATTCTTTATTACCTCGTATCTTTCAAACCACTTGACGGATTTTTATAATTAAGACATCGTTAGATAGGTCTTAATTATAAAAATCCGTCAAGCACGCTCATCTAAGACCACTTGACCGCCCAAGTGTTCCTAGATAAATACCGTTAGAAAAAAAGAACGTGGCGGATTTTGGGCGCCATATTGTGGGGGTTGGAATTTTTTTTCTCCGATACCCATCGAGAGGGGTATCAAAATGAAGAGTTTTTAGAGGTGATTACAAAAATATGAACCATTTATATGATAAAAAGTCATTCGAAAATATAAAGTTTAAGTATATCCAAAAACCCGACTGCATAGATGTAAACAAGAAGAAAATCATGCTGTGCTGTCGGAGGATATTTAAAGTTTTGGTCAACCAGCTCGCGAATATGTATCCTCCGACTGCACATAATGATTTTGTTCTTGTTTTCATCTAGGTATGCAATCGGGTTTTTTGATTTTATTAATTCATCTGAAATTTCTCAGTAGCAACCTGGGATGCAGATTTGGACCCTTTTTATATGTGGGTGAATTGATGTCTCTTACTACACAGTAAGACAGCTGTCAGGGGAAGGGCTGTTCCAAACCTATTCCTGGTATTTATTATTATTTATTTATTAAAATCTCCCTTTCAACTAGCATTACAGGTATACCTAATGCGATAGCGCGGATTTAAAAATAACATATTTAATATAAAAAAAGCTAATAGTACTATATAATAACATCTTATAATAATAACTTATAAACTAAGTTCCCTAAATATAAAAACACAATATTTATAATACAAAACAAAATCATTATAACCTACTCTAATATTCATTATAACATAAAATAAATAACAGTATTTTTGCGTATTCACTCAAATGGCATGTAAATACATCGATATTGACGTGAAGCTCATTAAGAACCCGAATTGCGCGGGTCAATGGTGTTTTGGCGAGAAGGTTGTTGGCGAGAAGGTTTGTCCTGGCAACCGGCATTATTGAAGCAATAAGTTCGGATGAAGTAAAAATTTATATTTTTTCCTACTTCTCCGTTATTCTTTTCTGATAAATTTCGTTGCGGGATCCAAGACAGTTAAATTCATTCTCCGGGACTTCCTCATGCTTTTTTGCCTCGGCGCTTTCCTGTTGGTCGCCACTGTTGATTCTGGCTTTCAGGAGTTGCAATCGTTTGGGTATAGTGCGGTGGGATTGTCCCAAAAGCTTGGACCAAATAGCTATTGTGGATAATATGTGCAGCCGAGTCTGCATTGCCGACTTCGTGTCGACTAGTTAGCCCATTGAAATATGTGACATGTAAGCCACCCTTCTGGCGTCGAATACGGCATTACGCCGTCCGGTAAGGCCTTGTGCCTCATGTGAAACGTCCTAGTGGCCGAAATGAATTGTGATTCCAACGCAAAAACCGACGATGGTAAGTTATTATTTAATAAGATATTCATTAAAAAAATATTTTTAAAACGATTTTTTTTCGTATTATTCTCAGCAAACCCTTTTATTTGGTACCCATATCATGGCAGTGCACAAAAAATTACTAGTCCGCCATCTTGGGCCGTCTGCCCTATGGGATTTAAAATGACGTCACTTAGCTAACCATGCATTGTCATCCAAACTAAACATGTAAGCAGAATTTCACCTTAATTGGTGGAGGATAACTGCTTTTAAATTCAGTTGCAAGATTTGACCCGAACACACATACATACACTGCAAGTTAAATAAAAGCATGTAAAATTAGTTCAGCCCGTGGAAAACCAATGACAGTTTTGAAATTCACCACGGTGCACACATTCCAGGTACTCCTCAGCTTCATTCTTCGAAGAATGTAGGAGTGAATTGATGTCAATATACAATTGCTAATCTAGACTTCAATATCCCAGTTGTGGCCAATCGGAGACTCGGAAAGGGTAGAAGTAGTAAAATGCAAGCCTTCAAAGAAAATGGAAGACAGAAGAAAGCGTAGCATCTGGCGGTTGCCCGTAGAAAACAATACAAACGTGGCCGCTCTCAATGGTGGTCGGGGAACAACTGAAAAACTGCGCAAAGCGAGGCGCGCGGCGCGAGCGACCGTACCTCTCCCGCGCCCCGCCAACCCTTCAATGACTGCGGACAGCACCGAATGCTAACCCACTTCCTGTCTTCATACTTATTTACAAGAAGTCGGTTCAAAAATAAACACAAAAAATACAAAATATGTCCTTCACAATCACATATTAAACAGATATGTATAAATTTCATTTAGGCAAGGTAAGTTCGCGTCGCGTAACACCAGTTTTAATTATTATAAAGTCACACAGATTAGATTTTCTTATACTTAGATATTGGTCCCAAAGTTTAACTCTAGAAGCTAGATTATGTAAGCCCGCCATGATTAGGTGAGATTAAGTCAGATTATCAGGTAAAATTAAGTCAGCTTCTGACAAAGTTTATAAGTAGGATTATTTAAGGAGACAGGTGATTGGGAAAATTATGATTGTATTTTAGCACAAGTGTTTAGGTTTGACTAAACTATCATTAGAAAATCCATTTTTAACCGACTTAACAAAAAGGAGGAGGTTCTATGTTCGACTTCATGTATGTTTTTTTTTATATTTGTTTTCCAATATCTCCGTCAATTGTGGACCGATTTTGAAAATTCTTTGTATGAAAGAATATATTTCGAAATTGGTCGCATTTTAATTTGGTGAAGATTTGATAAAGACCTTGGAAGATATAAAACAGAACTCTTCAATAAATAATGGGAAATCGCTCGGGATTGCTGCAATCGCATGTCTGTTTATTGTTTATAACATTTCATAACATAACATAACGCCAGTACGCTCTTGAGGGGTACGCAGATCTCTCATTTCACCCGTTATGTTCAAGTTTCATGATATTCGGCTAATCTATTCGGGCGTTAAGGTAACTTACTAAACAACTTGCCTATTAGGTAGGTACAACTAAAAAGTGAAAAATATAAAGCTTTTTTACAAAAAAATACCACCGACTTCCAAATAAGAAAACTACGAAGCGAAAGATAACTTTATTTTTGGAAGTCGGTGTCCGTAACGCAAAAAAATGGTACCTACGAAAGACACCTACTTCCAAAAATAAAGTTATTTTTCATTTTTTAGTTTTCTTATTTGGAAGTCGGTAGTATTTTTTTGTAAAACCTTTTTTATTGTAGCTATGCAAACAACTTTAGATTAGGTCTTGCCGTGATAAAAATATTAGCCAGTCAGGTGACCAAGGTGGTAGCGTAATCGGGCTGTAACGTCCTCACTGCTAGAAAACAGGTCTACTCTTTGTGAGAGGAAGTGGGTCATATTCCAACACAAGAACACGGTACGGATTCATCACCAACATTATCATTTCAGCTGAAAGACGTCTACTGCTCGAGATAGGCCTCCTCCAAGCGTCACCACACTGATTGCTCCTATGCGTTTCGCATGCACTGGACTCCTGCAGCCTTGACCAGGGCGTTGCCCCACTTAGAGGTATGCCTTCAAACGCTGCATCTGTCGGTACGCGGTCGCCACTCCAGAACTTGTCAGCCCAACAGCCATCCGTTCTGCTTGCAATGTGCCCTGCCCACTGCCACTTAAGTTTGGCAATTCTTCGAGCTATGAACAAACCTACCAACTAAACGAACCCCCGAATTTCCCTCTCCGAGTTGAATCGTTGATCTTTATCAACCATTTCAACTGTCACTTCAGTATTCACCCTATTTATTGTCTTACAATCTTTATCTCATTCATAGAACTATAGCTTTTTGCAGTGGTTTCACCCGCTGGCGTAATACACATGGAAACGTACTACCAAGTTATTATGTCCTAATCTTACGCATGGACCAACAATTTTAATCCAAATCTACAGATTTTCACATTTATCATATTAGTAATGTAAAAATACACAAACATACCAAACCTGCGCATAGCAACAAACCAATTTTGTTTTAATTTAAACTAAAATGTATACAAACTAGAGTAGGAAGCACCCCTTATTTCGCAGCGGACTATTTTGCTCTTTTGTCCGTTTTCTTGTAATTAATCTTCTCAGACCTGTTTTAATTAACTTGACTTGAACAAGCTCATTTCTTGCTTTTTTTGATCTTTGTTAAAAGTAGGATAAGCCAGAGTTAATAAGGTGTTCAGTTTGTAGATTGTAGTTGATAGGAAATTACATTGAAAAACTTGTTTTCTGAACCTTGTATTATTATTGTAAGCACCTTAACTCAAATCTTAATATGTATTTGCATATCAACTTATGGCGGAATGTGAAATTGTGCTAACAATTTATTTATATAATATTTTATACAGCATTTAACGCAAATAAATGGCTTTGACTTTGATTTTAACTTTGACTTTGACTTTAACTTGGACTTTGAACATAATGTCTTTTTAAGTCATATCATGTAATTTCTAAGCTTATCTTGGTCATAAATGGCATTGATGAAGGAAAACATTTAGTGGCAACCTGTACTTACCTATAGTTTGGCAGCCCATAGGTCCAAGCTTGATAACCATACTTCCTCGAAGCAGGCCTAGATTTGTGTGGTAGTGACTTCTGTGTTGAAGAAGAGGCTAGACCTGCAATGGATGAGTTTCAGACTGGTATTTTTCTATCCGTCTTCTGTAGTCCAATCTATCAAAGTAATTTTTGATGAAAACATCGTAAAACCTTGCAGCTACTGTCAATATTGTGAGTATGCTATTATAAGGTTCATACCTCTAGAGGAATATTAGACGTAATGTTTATATTAAGACTCAAATATTCTGTTCGAAATCAGGGCTAAAACAAAAGTTTGTCTGAAAGACAACTAATTTCATAGGTTACCCTAGAAATAGTGCTGAATAGGCTCTTTGTCTTCGTTCTTATTCATTTTAACAATTCGAAAAGTATGTTTGTCATATTGTTGGAATCACAATATTCACATATTTCACTATATGTGGGCTTGTTAACATGTGTGCTCAATTTCGTATGTGTATGTACATTTGTTGTTGTATGTATGTATCTATGTTTGTCCACGCATTTAGCCTAAACTAGTTAACGGATTGTGATCATTCTTTTATTGGATTACGTATCTCTCAACTTAGGTCATAGTCTCATTTACCAAAATCGGTTCGGCAGTTTTCAAGATAAGGAGCAACTTCGAAAACAAAACACTAAAAAGTGCATAATAACTTTCGTTTTGGAAGTCGGTGTCGCAAAATAATAAAAACAAGTGTTACGAAAGACACCGACTTCCGAAACGAAAGTTATTTTGCACTTTTTAGTATTTTGTTTTTAAAGTCGGTTTATTTTTCTGTGAAAAAGTTTTCCCAAAACTAGTCTTTACTAAATCTAGGGTAACGAGACAGTCAGATAGACAAATAAATAGATCAGCTCCTCTCACAAAAACCCCAACAAAGTGTACTTGTTACGCTATCCGAATAAGGCATTTTATTCTCTAACTGTAAGCTTTCTTTTAGAAATATAGGGTAACGCGACAGTTGGGTAGACAAATGAATACATCAGCTCCCCTACAAAGTATCCTTGGTAGGCTCTCCGAATAAGTCATTTTATTTCATTTCCTGGGGTGCGTACCGCATCAAAATATCCTCCTTAACCGATCCGTGTAGCGGTTTACGATAGGGGTACATATCAAGGAGCTACAGACTTAGCAACGATGATCGATTTTCGTGTGTATGTGTACAGAATCTCGCGTCGTCAAGGTTTATTTTAGAATGATTCTTAATAATAAATTGTAGAATTGTTGTTGTTGAAGTAGGCTAAAGTCGATCTAGTTATTTTTAAAAGAAAGCCGTTCAACGCACTATTTCATTAAATTAAATCGTGGGTTCGAACCCACGATCTACAACTTGTATTGCCTGATAGCTACAACCTGGGAGTCTTCAAGTCAAGGGTGAATAGGTTTCTTCTAGGCTAGACTGCTTCATCGTCGACCACAACATCGCTTACCATCAGGTGAGATAGTGTTCAAGCGCAACCCTATCTACCAAAACAAAATCTAGCGAAAACATTTTCTTTCGTAAAAGTAGTTGAAAAATGTGTGTATTGCAGCTCTAATAAAACAAAACCGGCTGAGTGGGAGTCGGACTCGCGCATGAAGGGTTCCGTACCATTATCGCAAAAAACGGCATTAAAATCACGTTTGTTGTATGGGAACGTACTTAAATATCTTTTTTATTCTGTTTTTAGTATCTGTTGTTATAGCGGCAACAAAAATACATCATCTGTGACAATTTCAACAATCTAGCTATCACGGTTCATGAGATACAGCCTGGTGACAGACGGACCGCGGAATCTTAGTAATGATGTTCTGCCAACGAAAATTAGTATCAAAAGTCTTAAATTTTTAGCAGTGACCAATGACCACGCGAGTTTTCAGTCATCATCCTCAGCCTATTAATGTTCCCACTGCTGGGACACAGGCCTCTTCTCTGTGAGAGGAAATGGGCCGTAATCCACCACGAGGGCGCATTGCGGTTTGGTGGATGACACATGTCTTCGAATTTTTGGTTCTAGGACATGCCGGTTTCTTCACGAAGTTTTTCTTCACCGTTTTTGAGAGCAGTGGTGTTGAAATAATTCACACAAAGTACAGTGCCTGCCTGGGTCCTACAACTTGTAATTTACCACTGGGCCACCACAGATCTCTGAGGTTTTTCAGTACCGTGAATTTTAGGACATTTTTCAATCGTCTTCGCTGATAAATAAAATTTTTGTCTAGGCACTAAGTATTATATGAATCTCAACCTATAGGCCAGTGTTACTAATCTTGAATATTACAAATGGATCTTGGCATCTTACCATATTCAGCCTGGTATTGTATGGTTTCTAGTAAACTAACTTTGATTCATATACCCTCTAGTCAATTACAGCCGCCAAGCAGGATTGCTCTGTTCCACTTAAAGGCTAAGGGTGCCGGTGTAATTATAGGGGACTTTCCACTGAAACTAGGCCAAAAGACGTCAGTCCACAAGGTGCTGCAAGTGACGGATCACTTTCCATCAGATAGTTAACTTATTTGATCAATAACATAGAAAAGCCCTTTTAGGAAATGTGTGTGTTCTTAATCCCTAAATAGTACAAAACACACTCAATATCCGTTTTGCTAACCACGCAACTGATTTTGATAGAATTAAAGACAGTAAAAGAATTTACTGTCACAGAGATCGCACACGGTTTTTAATCGCTGACGGAAAAAGAGAGGCGTTATAAGTGTTCCTGTGTATTTGTGTATCTGTCTGTGGCATCATAGCTCGTAAACGGATGAACCAATTTTGATTTAGTTTTTTTATTTAAAAGGTGACTTTATTGAGAGACTTCTTAGCTATATTTGGTGAAAATCGGTTCAGCTGTAAGCTGTAATGTTATGGGCGTTTTATTGTTTGAAGCGGTGTGTTTTCACAAGATATCGTGTCATAATTACGTGTTCAATAGATTGTCGATCGAAGCGTGTCTCCTACTAGATAAATAATGGAAAGAGACCAGACGGAATGACCATAATGCCTTGGAAGGTGGGTAGGCCTTTGGTGTGGGATGCAACATGTGTCGACACCCTTGCGCCATCCCATCTTCTTAGCACGGCGGGCTGTGCTGGGGCGGCTGCTGCCGGTGCAGAAAACCTCAAACGGCGCAAATATAACAACCTTATTGGAAGTTACATGTTTGAGCCGTTTGGGGTTGAAACATTAGGTCCATGGGGACCGAGTGCGCATCGAGTTTTTCGAGAAATTAGCACAAAGCTCGTCGACTCTTCACGTGACCAGAGGGCTGGCCTTTTCTTCGGCCAGAGAATCAGCATTGCCATCCAACGTGGCAATGCGCCAGCGTTCTGGGCACATTACCCATTGACATCGATGTAAACAATTTTTTTGATGCACAATGAGCTCTTTTCCGTCTCCCTTCTGTATTTGTAAATAGGTTTGTTTTAATTTTAGAATATTCAATTGTATATATGTTAAGAAAGAGTTAAATAAACTAGATAAATTATGTAGCATGAAATAAAAATGTGTCGGGGGTTTTTTTAAGTTTTACTTTTCACTAATCAAAAGAAAAACGACGAAGGTCTTTGTATATAATTTGACCCGATACTACTTAAAATCTTTAACTAAATAAGATAGAATATTCTTTATTATGTTCACCATATAAGTGACGGAAATGTTACAAGAGTGACACAATGGGTGGTCTTATCGATAAAAGTCTAAAAATAAACTAATAAACATGGCGTTGAAAATCTCCCCCGTATCGCTGTCGAATGGTAATGTGCCCAAAAGACTAACAGCAATGTAAAGTTTTATTGCAATTTAATACCTAAACCTGTAATTAAAAGGTTACAAAGTCATACCATAAGACGTTCAATAATTCAGTGAAACTCTTGCTCTTCTTGAATTTAATACGACATTGAAGAAGGTTCGGAACCCATGTTCGATTTTCAAACTTTGGATATATTGACTGTGATCGTATCTAAATTGTGGCCAAATATTTACATAGGTTTACATAACATCACGCCAGTTTTTCGCAAAAGGTTAAGTAGAGGTGCGCCTATACCCACATCTTCGGACACGACACACGACTTCGGAAAAAAAGTTATTATTCGATTTGTAGTGTTTTGCTTTAGAAGTCGGTTTGTTGATTTCCATGACGGCGACCTAATTGCCATTATTCGGGCACAAATCCAGACAGGCTGCTGTTGATAAACTTTGATGTAAAAAACCTAATAACGCTTTGCTTGACCCGGGCATCAAACCCAGGACCTCAATCTCAGCACAATTTTGGAATAATAACCCGATTACGGCGAAGCAAAAGGGAGGGTTATGTTTTTAGGGTTCCGAAGTCAACAAGGAACCCTTATAGTTTCGCTATGTCCGTCTGTCCGTCCGCAGCTCTGAGACTCTTACTACTAGAAAGTTATAATTTGGCATGTATATACATAATAATAATTCCGACAAAGTGGTAAAATAAAATCACGAAAAAGTATTTTTTTCGGGTTCCTTCTATAGACGTAAAGTGGGATGTTTTTTTCTCGTCTTGCCCATGTTGTGGAGTATCGTTGGATAGGCCATTCAAAAATATTACGGGTCTGTCAACACCATTTTTCGATTCAGAGATCCGTTTGCGTAAAATTAAGGTTTAAATTGCAATTTTTTTGTTAGAATCAAGTGCCCCTACCAGCGACATGGCTGCTTTTGGCTATTTGAAAAAATTCACGGCAGAAGTATATATAACGAAATTAAAAGGAAAACTATAAGATCTAAGTAGGCTTTACAAGTTTACCAACTCATAAAATGTACTTGGCACAGTAAAAATTTTTGTATAAATGCCCCCGTTTTTAGACGTTATGAGCCGCTGAAACCGTTTTAATGTTCATTTAACAACAAAAAACCCTCTTCTTAGTCCGCATTATTTTGCAACTACGGATCCCTATTAATGCGCGTGGCCCGACACTCACTTGGCCGGTTTTATTTTATGTTTTTGCTACTTATTGTTATGTATAGTTGTCGGCATGTAACTTGGCAAAAGTCATTAGATGCGCACAAGTCGTTTTTTAGGTCTCTTTGGTTACCAAGCGGGACGCGGGGAACGTTTAGCACCGCTCCGAGCGCGCGATTGGTGAGTCAGTTGACACCAAGATCGACAGACCAATCGCGTCGCGTCCAAGTTTCATTCGCTCTATACAGTAGTTGGTCACTTTTTAACAAAAAAATTAAAAAGTTTTAAACCAAAAAAAAACCAAATCGGTGCAGGTGTCTTTGAGTAATCGGGGAACAAACATAAAAAAAAAAATATTACGACGGATTGAGAACCTCCTCCTTTTTTTGAAGTCGGTAGATGATTTCCAATCATCCATATCAGATACTGGTACGTTCTAATCTGGCAAAACCACAATCATAAATCTAACTAGATAACGCAACTCCCTCCATCCATCTGTATGAAAACCAAGCGTGCCACTTTTTGACAAACAAATTATTTAAAAACAAATTTAAAGAAAACTTTTCCAATGCCTCGGCCAACTTTTTCTATACATTCTTTTAAGCTCAATGTGGCACAAAACTAAAGCATTTTTCTAGATTTCAGTGGATGTTCGGTGCCGATAATGCTAAATGAGAATCACATATTACGATCATTTATCGTAACTTTAATAAATTTTTTTGGCACGCGAAGTACGCATACAATCGCGTCATCTAGTTAGATTTATGTCTTTGGTCAAAACCGATATCTAAAACTGAAACTTAACGTAGAATTTCAAGTTCTCTTCTACCATTGTAACTTTGCTAACACTTCAAACTTGCTCGAGCTGCTAGCGAACTGTGCAATGCGCTGTGGGTAAACAGTTTAAATACAGTTATGTCAACTGCAGAAAGAGCTCCATCAAGACTGCTAGTTTGCAGTCAGCTGCCGTTGAAATGTATAATGTTTTGTACAGGCTTCTACTCAATAAAGTTAGACGTGAACATTGTACATCCTTATCTCGATTATTTGTGTACTTTTAAGTGTCGTAGGCCAATCGTTGAAGTGGGCCGATCGATATCTGCCTGGGCACATCACGATACGCCGGCATTTCTTGATTTGCCTGTCTAATACCCGCCATATCCTTCGAAAATTAACGTTTGACGATAAATAGAGTCTATAGGGTGAACAAAATACAAGCAAATAAAATAAAGTTTAGATAATAATTATTTTACTAGCAAATACAAATCCTGTAATTGATGCTCGTGATTCACTTAGAAATATTTTTTTTCTGCAATTAATTACATTACATAAACAAAAAACGAAACAGTTTCAAAACAAAATCAAAATTACAAAAGCTTTAGTAGGTAGAAATAAATAAATACAAAGAATTAGTGAAAAGTTGACAAGAAGCGCCATGTTTATGTTGACGCTGAGCGTAATCGAACTTTAGCTGTGAGTTATTATTTTTGTTGAGTAATGTGTTGTTTAAGTAGAGTCTTAAATAATCTTAATGATTTACACACTTTTATATGTTTTGGCGATTTGTTAAATGTTTGTGCACCTTCTTGTGTTATTTATTTTTTTCTTCGAGTAGAGTGTAAATCTTCTGAAATCTCTAGCTCTAAATTAGCCCAAACGCCCAACAGAACACCACCCATTTGGTTAAAATACCCGCTCATAAAAGCTTAAGCCTCCTCTTATTTTTAGAACAAAGTCTTGGCATACACTTCAAAAGTGCTACAAAAATACTCTTTCCTTTAAATCTAATGGGATGAGATTACAAACTCATAGGTTCTTCAATAATTCATTGTGAACATCGCTTGTGCGATGCAGCCGTTACAGCGCCATCTATTGGCGGGCGAACGCAACTCTTGACCTACATGAATTCGATCTAAAATTCATTGAAGAATTAGGGTTTGGTGGTATAAGGAATGATACCTACTTCATAAAACGTTTTAGGAAGTTCATCGTAAATCTGTAACACCGCTTCTCGCCAGATAGTGGTGTACTGTCTGTGGTAACACTTTAAATGTGTTGCTTTAAAGGATACGTGTCTATAGCTACCTCTTCTACGATCTGTGTTTTACCTTAAGTTCAAATCTATAATCAGTCATTTCTAAGGACAATCTAAGGTCAATAATTTTTAATAAAAGTCCTTATCTCTGTACGCTTTCATTGGTGAAGATACTCTTTTCGAAATGGTCCAATAATTTTTTGCAATACCTAATTATTTAAACAGTATTTGTCATTCTCTTTCATTGGGTCAAACCCTTTTGCCTTGCCGAATTGACTTACGCAATTAGGCTGCTGGTCTACCCGTGAGCCAAGTTTCATCGAAATCCGTTTAGACAGTAATATGTGAAAAACTGTTCGATCGCGAGTTTTACCCTACGCTCGATAGATGGCGTTGTACCTTTTGTGTATTTTCTGCATCGCGAAGTTAAGAATCTCCGCGCATATCTTATAAGGATTAGAGAAAATAAATATGTAGTACTTGCTTTGGAATGCAGTCGCCTTACCTACTTACTATCTATTTATCAAAAGTCCTCGGGCAGTTATCGAGTACCGAACCAAAACTAACAAACCTTCAGACAGATTGAGTATTTTCTTATTTGAAATATTATTTTCTTGTATGGATAACATGGATTAACAATATTTATTACACTGCATAAAAAAGAACAAAGCATAGATGAACCAAATAACCTTACTCACAAAACGGTTTTGTTCCTCAAGTATTACAGAGCCGCCTTTCAAAGGATCCAATATTTATAAGTGAAATCCGTTGATCATAAATAAAATATTATAAGGCTACTTGTTCAGGTCAGCGATTTTATCAGTTTTCTATATTTAGGTTTTTATTTATAATAGTTTCTTGATAAATAATAAGTACTAAGTAATATTTTGAACTGAAAGGTACCTACTAAATAAAGTAGTGAAAAATTGGTAACGATCTTCATTGAACTTTATTGTCATTTAATTTTATTTGTATTTTTGAAGTTTTATAATTTTTGGCAAGTAAATTTAAAATTCTATTCTATGAAATATCTTCTTGAAATTTTTAATCTTTTTATTTTTGAGCTTTTTATTTTTAATTTACATATTTTTGATTAATTATAACTTTAAATTTAATCAATTGGCAATTTGTTTTTAGTAAATTTCTCGTCCAATTTCCCAATATATTTTAAATGTTTATTTTTAACACTAGTTTTACTAGTATTTGTTACTAACAAGAAATGGCCTAACATCTGAATTTTTAAAATAAATTATATTTAATAAATATAATATCACTTGGCACCCAATGAGCCCAAACACGATGGTGCTATCTTGTCTGGTTGAGTTGTTAAAGCTACCTCCCGACGTCACCATGAGACCAGCTCCGTAGGTCCATGTTATTTCAATGTTTCCAAAGTTAAATACAGCTTGGCCATAAAGAGTAGAAAAAAATTGAAGTCGCTATTATCGTTTACATGCCATCATTTATACTATTGATAACATAAATGAATTTGATACTTGAAGTAATTTTAAAGATTAATCAGAATGGGGAAAATCGTTAAAACAGATGCTAAATTTCTAAATTTTCTAACTAGTAAATAAAAAAGCCTAGGAGAGTAAAAACGTCTTTATTATAGTAACAATATATTATCTAATTACTATCTAAATATACTACACCTGACATGTCTGATCCAAAATGTTGATCATTTTAGTAGTATAATCGTAGTTTGACTGATTTTTGACATTTCTTTCGAGTTGACATGTGCAGAAAAAATAGTTCATATATTTTTTTTATTTCTACTCTTTATGGCCAAGCTGTACAGTACTCCCCAATCTTCTTGGCCGCTCTGAAGTTCGCTTTCCGATGCGCATGGTATGCACGCTTCTGTTTTGTATGAGATTTAATACTGCACAGCCATTTAGCCAACTTCAGAGCGGTCAAGAAGACTGGAGATTACTGCAAGTACGCTCAGTTTTGACTTAATCCGATGCCAAGAAGTGTTTGCACGCTTTCATCAATCTGCCTAGCCTTTTCCCAACTATATCGGGGTCGGCTTCCAGTCTTAACGGATTCAGCTGAGCACTAGTGTTTTACATGGAGCGACTGCCTATCTGACCTCCACAACCCAGTAACTGGGTAACACGGTACCCCTTGGCAAGACTGGTGTCAGATTTCAAGCTTCTGACTACCCTTAACGACTGTCAAAGATCTTCGAATGACAGCCGGGACCAACGGCTTAACGTGCTTTCCGAGGCACGGAGGAAACTCGGTATGTTGAAAATGGCCACCCATCCACGGACCGACCTCGTCAAGCGTTGCTTAACCTTGAAGATCGATCCGTGCGGCTGTTATTATTTAGCCACGAGCTCCTCTCTCTCTCACGAGCTTGCACGCTTTAACAAAAAACCAAATATTTAAATATTTTTAAAAATTAGAAATTATTTTTAAATATATTTTAAATTAAGAATAGTGTGATTAAATAAAAAAAAATATTATTGTAAAAAAAGCGTGGGGTACTTCATGTCAATTGTTATAATATTTAATTATCAGATATTGGTGAAAGTAGCCATTTTGAAAATGTCTTGTAAAGCACCCAACGCTTTTTTACAATACATATTTTACTTTTTAGTCCAAGATCCTGGTAATGATAATAGGACAAACTATTTAAACTATTGCATTGTCATTGATCCTTGATAAGTGTGCGAAGTTTCAAATTAATCCTACGTTTTGAAGGGGGTGAAAATCACGTTCAAAGATTCCGTTACATAGATTCATAGATACATACATACCAAGCTGATGACTATTGCCGGATACACATACGAAAGCAAGGTAGTAAATAAAGCTTGTAAAAAATACAAAAATTAAAAAACCCAAAAGCTCGACTTTTTTAAAAGCGATCCATCAACACATAAGTCGGGGTCACCATTGCTCTATTAAAAGTAACAATAGCCCTAGCCTAGTAGCCTTTTGCCTTGTAACAATGCAATTATTCCGCTGGAATTACTATTAAATCTATGCCTTTGAATCCTGCTACCCCTTTACTAATAAACAGAACTCTACAAATTCAACTGCGACTAAAATTTTACATAATTCATAGCTCTCTCTATAATTTCGTTACGAAACTAACAGATTGAATCGTCATGCAAATTCCAATCTTACCAGATTGAATTAAAGTTCAAAGTTTGTTGATTGGATTCGTGAATCAGCAACTCCTGGGTTACAGTGCTCTCTGATTGGTTGAGCGTTTTGTTGAGTCATTATTTTGACAAGATTCTATTAGGAGGAGTGGTACTTTAGACGTACTTTTTACATGTGTTTCCCCGTTATTGATCACCATCAATCTCGAGAGGGTAGTCAAGTTTCCCAGTGATGAATACCCCGATTTTTATGTCGCAGTTCGTGGGAATTTGATAAATTTGAAAGAGTTACCGCGGCTCTGGTACACGCAGCTGAACGATCACGGGTAGGTTTTGAGGTGAACCCGCACCTAGACGAATCCGTAGGAGCCGCACGCACCGCAGTCGTCGTATTTTCTCATGATCTCGCGCAATCCGCATCGTACGCGCCGAACGCGCCGAACACGCCAAACGCGCCGCACGCATCGTATCCACTTCTGTAAAGGTGAACGCGCACCAATCCACGCCGCAGGAGCCGCACGCACCGCAGACATCGCATTTTCTCAAGGCATCGTACTCACCGCAAGCATCGAACGCGCCGAATCTGATGACGTCATCTGCAAGCGCATTAAAGCCGTATACCTACAAAATTTTGCTGAAATGCGGCTCATGCGGCGCGGATAGGTGCGCGAGGCTGCATACGATTTCATATAAAGATTTATAAAATGCGATGAATGCGGCGCGTGCGGCTCCTGCGGTGACTCTAGGTGCGCGTTCACCTCAAATCTCATTACATCAATATTTTCTTCACGTATGGATGACATCTCCGCACCGCCCGCACCGCACTCGCCGCAAGCATCGAACGCGCCGGATCCGATGACGTCACCCGCATGCGCTGGTGGAATCCGTATACCTACAGCATTTTACATAAATGCGGGTCGTGCGGCGCGGGCGGCACGGATACGTCATCCGTGCGCGACGTTGCATACGATTTCATATAAAATATTATAAAATGCGATGACTGCGGCGCGTGCGGCTCCTGCGGTGCATCTAGGTGCGCGTTCACGTTTTGTCAGTAAACGATACGCCTTTCCGCTTCACCAAGAGCGGAATAAGTCATTGGATGATTTACCAACCCAATATAAGTTCGTGGGCACTTTACTTTGTGTAATTTATTTCATCCCCATTGCACTCGAAACGGTAGAGAAATCATCGCGAGGAAACCGTAATCGGTTCGCGCGTAAAATTGTTTATGGTAGGACTTGCAGCCGCCCGCGGCTTGATCCGTGTATAAGTCAAAAATTAACCCAAAGGAATCTACTACCGGATAAAAAGTTATAAACTATCTGTGTGCCTCATTTAAATCCGTTTAAAAGTTTTCGCATGAAAGAGTAACAAGCATCCATTCATAATAGTAGGATGTTCTTCAACGGCTGAATCGATTTCTATTGCTGGTGTTTTAATGGAAACACTGGTACGACAAAGGATACTTTTCATCCCGGTAATAGTTATATTTTCCTGTTGGAAAGTTTTGGCTGTCATGCAGTTGGAACTATTGAAAAACTAAATTTAAGAAACACAGATCAGATATGAGCCACATTTTTCTTAATTGCTTACTGGCTAATAGATCTGCTGACCAAAAAGAAAGGCCAAAATACTTATCTCTTCTACCAGCAAACCTAAATAAATCTAGAATCTACCGGCTCCAACAAATTGTAAGTCAACTAAAGGAAACCCGGTTATTTTTATGAGTGTGTGTACTCGCAAACTGTTGACAGAATCAATGTTTTCGTTTGTTAGGTACCTGCCGCAAATGTTTTGGTTCAAGAGCGTTTGCTATTCTTTTGGCAGGATATAGGTTAAGGGTTTACTCAGAGGAATGATACTGCTGCTTCATCATCATCTTCCTGCCCTTGTCCCATGTTACTTAGGGTCGGCGCAACACGTTTTCTTCGTCCATACCATCCTGTCCTCCGTCACGCTATCACTGACTCCCTTTTCTTTCATATCACTCCTCACACAGTCCATCCATCTTTTCTTTGGCCGTCCCCTCCCTCTCCATCCATCCACATTTGTATTCATAACTCTTTTAGTAACATGCGTTTCATCCCTCCTCATCCGATGACCATACCAGGACAAACGGTTTCCTTTAAACTTTTCTGTCAATGGCGCCACTTTCAAACTTCCTCTAATATACTAATTTCTCACTTTATCCATTCTCGTCACTCCGCACATCCATCTCAACATTCTCATCTCTGCTACATGCAATCTCTTTTCATCCATGTATGTGTCTCTAGTGGCAGACTGACGTCGAACGAGCTCGTACACAAATAATTTTAATATACACCTTTTTTACCCGACTGCCAAAGGAGGGTAATGTGTTTATCAGTCTATGTATGTATGTATGTTTGTTCATATGTGGCATTCTAGAGATCAAACTCGTTGGCCGATTTTAATGATTCTTTCGTCAATCGATTTGTCTTAACCCTGCGAGTGTCACTGGCTGTATTAAGATTGGATAATAGAAATATGCCGCCATTTGGGCGCCATATTGTGGGGGACCAATTTTTTTTTCATCCATACCTATCGTGTGGGGTATCAAAGTAAAGGGTGTTTTCATTAAAGTAAGAGGTGATTTCAAAAATATATAACACTTATATATTTAAATGTCCCTAATTCTAAATAAAATAACTAAAAGTGGTAAATAAAAAAAGTTAATTCAAAAAATCTAAAAATCCGACTGCATAAAAAGGCAACTAAAAAGACGTAAACAAGATGAAAATCTTGCTGTGCAGTCGGAGGGTACATATTCACGACCGGGCTGACCAAAACATCATTTTTTAAGCAGTCAGATTTTTAGATTTTTTGAATTAACTTTTTTTTGTTTAAGAAATCATCCAATGACTTCACCTGTTCTGGGTGAAGCGGGAGGCATGTCCGACTTCTACTGACTAAACCCAACCCATGTTCCTTCAGTTGCTTGAGCCAGGGTAGCGGTAACTCTTTTTCAAATTTATCCGGGACCCTTGAATACACACCTATTACAACTATTTGTTTTTTATCTACCTAATTAAACTTCCTCGAAAAAAGGCATCATTCTTACGATTACTTTTTTTATTAAACTTATTAAATAACAAAAGTAAGTAGCCAATTCAGAACTGTCAAAGACATTTTTATGAAAAAAAAATACCTTCGTTCTATGCTTACCTTAGATTGACCTTTACTTCGAAGATATTTTTAGGCATGTTTCTCGAGAAACTTTACCTGCCATTTCAACGTATTCTTTTAGTTACGAATTTGTTTACTAAATAAGATATTTTTAAATTTTTGCAGTCGGTTTATTTTATTATGAAAATGTTGTCCTTTTTTGTTTTAGTACCTAGGTACACATCATCTGCCTAGCCTTTTCCCAAGTATATTGGGGTCGGCTTCCAGTCTTACCGCATTCGGCTGAGTACCAGTGTATTACATGGAGCGACTGCCTATCTGACCTTCACAACCCAGTAACTGGGTAACACGGTACCCCTTGGCAAGACTGGTGTCAGATCTCAAGCTATGACTACCCGTTACGGCTGTCAAAGATCTTCAAATGACAGCCGGGACCAACGGCTTAACGTGCTTTCCAAGGCACGGAGGAAACTCGGTGGGTTGAAATGGTCACCCATCCACGGACCGAACTCGTCAAGCGTTGCTTAACCTTGAAGATCGACCCACGAACTGTTTTTATTTAGCCACGAGCTCCTACCTATCAAGGTACACATTCACTAAAAATCGGCAAGTTCTGTAGTAAGGTTA
The DNA here is from genome assembly GCA_947562075.1 of Orthosia gracilis. NCBI lineage: Eukaryota > Metazoa > Arthropoda > Insecta > Lepidoptera > Noctuidae > Orthosia > Orthosia gracilis. The sequence goes on along the minus strand of OX387267.1, from coordinate 7,129,042 downwards.
TATTTTCTTACTATATATAGGCTCGCTGTTGACCACTATCTCACGCACAACGCAACACGCTTGCCTAGAAGTAACCTATTCACTCTTGACTTTAATACCCCGAGGTTGTAGCTATCTGGAAACACAGACTCCGGCTGGGCAATCCACACCTTAGCTGTACGCATAATGAAAGTATTTCCAAAACGTTTAGTTCGTATGGGTGGAAAGTCCACCATGACCTAAAGGATTGAGAAAATACCCATATTATCTCAATCTACACGAGTTCGTGCTCTTTGTCCCTTACGAGTTTGGTTGTATCTCCATATCTTGAAAACTGCTAGACCGATTTTGATGAAACTTGCACTTTGAAAGATACTCAATCGAATACATAAATAATGATCGTCATCTTGTCGCCCTTGTCCCATGTTACTTGGGGTCGGCGCAACACGTTTTCTTCGTCCATACCGTCCTATACTCCGTCACGTTATCACTGACTCGCTTTTCTTTCATATCACTCCTCACACCGTCCATCCTTCTTTTCTTTGGCCGTCCTCTCCCTCTTCATCTATCCACATTTATATCCATCACTTTTTTAGTAACATGCGTTTCATCCCTCCTCATTAAGCAAAATTTATGTATTTTTATATCGTTATCTGACAAATAAACACTTTTTCATTCGATTTTAGGGTTCCGTACCCAAATGGTAAAAATGGGACCCCATTTCTAAGACTGCACTGTCCGCCTGTCTGTCTGTTACCAGGCTGTATCTCATGAACCATGATAGCTGGACAGTTTTTAATTTTCACAGAGGATGTAATTCTGTTGCCGCTATAACAACAAATACTAAAAACATAATATTTAAGTGGGGCTCCCATACAACAAACGTGATGTTTTTGCCGTTTTTTGCGATAATGGTACGGAACCCTTCGTGCGCGAGTCCAACTCGCACTTGGCCGGTTTTTTTTCTAATTTCAGATTAAGGAATTTATCGTCGCTAGTGGAGGCTTTCCACTATGTCTCGCTTCTCAATCCGTATGTCCCCTCATCCGAACCACAGCTATTCATCTTGGTAATCTCCAAATAGTGACGTCTAGATATATATGTAGATCTATAAAGGTCTGCTCCCACAATTTGATTCTGTAGTCTTGATAACGAAATAACCTCGACATAACCAAACGATAGGCCTATTTTTTCTTTCGCCTGGTTCTTAATTAAATGATAAATAAATAAATGATAAATGATTTATTTCTGTAAGTAGGTTTGTACAAACACTTTTACATGTCGATCATATTTTTAAAACTAGATGAAGTCGGCGTTTCCTATCTGACCACTCTGAGAAGAAAGGCCGAAACAAACTCAGAGGTCATAGTCTCTTTTAAAGTCCAGACAAAATCTTGGTTAGATCTTGGTTAGATCATGTTAAGACCATGTAGACTGAAGTCTGAAATGGTCTTTTGAGGAAAGAACCAGCCAGATTGAGTGGACCTGTCCAGTCAGTGCACGCATTTGTCAATAACCGTGCAGCTCAACTCAGAAATTAAGGAGCTCAATGATTCGACGAACAATACCAAAGAAAGGACATTCGGGTAGGCCGCACAAACTACTCAAACTGCCAGACCATGATTAAAACTAACTTAGATAAATTAAAATTAAAAACAAACAAAAAAGTATGATCCACATAGTCTTCACATTCACAACAATTAAGAAAAAAATATAAAATATAATTGTAAAGAAACCTCAGAATAGAACAATTAGTGATGGGCAGAAAAGTTTTGAAGTATTGTTGGACCTGCTGAAGACTGTATGAATGTATTTGTATTGTATGAACTCAATTTCTTTTAGTATTATATAACTGTACAGCACATGTTTGAGTACTATGTTTCGACTGTAAATCTACCATTCACTGTGTCTATGTGTCGTTCGTTGACTTCTGTGTGCCCTGGCAGTTAAGTGTGTCATGCTCTCTCCAATTGCTCTCTGATGGTGGCACATGTGTTGGATCATTCGGTTCCCTTCATGATGGTTGAGCTGAGTGGTGCCGATCCATGCGTCATGTTCGTAAACGGGTGCCATCAGTTGGGATTGGTCACAACTTAGCTGCCTCGGCCTGTTATTGCATTTTTATGTTAAAATTGTTTGTTACTCTAGACGCTTTTACGTGCACATCTTTTTGCATCGTTCTCTCATATATGTATTTTTTTCAACAAGAATGATGTAACCAAAAACTTATAATTGAAACTGATGGAAAAGAGTGTCCGTGGAGTTTCTAGCAAATTCTTCTCCATTGAGATCTACTGACGCTTGCAAATTTGCAACTAGAGTAATTTTTTTTTTTTTTTTGTTTGACAATTCAAAAGTTCCTCTAAGGTTTATTTGAAATAAAATGTTTTGATTTGATTTAATATTTTATTGAAAAAGATGGTGTAGTGAAGTCGAAGGTTGTGGGTTCGAATCCAGACAGATTTATTTTGTGTAATTTATTTCACCACGGTGAAGGAAAAAATCTTAAGGAAGCCAGCCTATCCTAGAATAAAAAATCAATTGTAATGCCATACTGGATTACAGCCTTCCAGTTTCAATTTTTTCTTCCAAAACGGACCCCATATTTAAAATAAATTTGGGATCTTTGCAGTGCTTAAAACCAAATTTCAAATGCTAGATCGAATAGATTCGGAGCAAATTGACTGTGGAGTAATCCTACAAGGATGCCCTTTTTTACCATTGTCATAATGGTAAAAAAGGGAATCCTTGTAATCCTTTACGGAACCTTAAAAAGGTGGAAAATACAGTTATAAAGCTTAATCATTATGTAGTCTTGATAACAAGAAAACCCCAACATGACCAGGCGACAGAGTTTTATTACTAACGCTGGGTTTTTAATTACGAAGGGGTGTAACTTTCTAGCAGAGACTAGATGGAATAGTTTTTAAAAAGATGGATATTACAATTTTAAACCTTTAACGTTTTTTAAATTACTCTGCAAGCACAAAATTTAGTGTATTTTACCCGACTGCCGAAGGAGGGTAATGTGTTTATCAGTCTATGTATGTAAGTATGTTTGTTCCTATGTGGCGTTCTAGAGACCAAACGCGTTGACCGATTTTAATGATTCTTACGTAAATCCATTCGTCTTAACTCTGCGAGTGTCACTGGGTATATTTAAATTAGAAAATATAAATATTCTGGATTTTGGGCGCCATATTGTGGGGGCCCAAATTATTTTTTCTTCCAAAACCCATCGTGTGAGGAATCAAAATAAAGCGCTTTAAGGTGTAATTTCAAAAATATATAATACGTATATGTTTAAATGTACCTAATTCTAAAAAAAAACTATAAAGTTATTCATAAAAAAAAATAATTAAGGAAAACAAAAAACCCGGCTGGTTTAAATGCGAACTAAAAAGACGTAAACAAGAAGAAAATCATGCTCTGCAGTCGCAGGATACATGTTCGCGAGCTGGCTGACCAAAACCAGATGATTAATACCCAAGATATATTTTGGGTATCAATTATGAGAGTTTACAATTCAACATTTCTTTTATAAACGTGATCGGTAATATAAAAAAAATATTATTATAGATAGTACTCATATCTTCATATTATTGGAATCAAATATAATTTTAATAGCTAATAATGTTAGGACCCATTAATATTAATGATAATTTTTATACGTTGTGCTAGGCAACTGGGCTTATCCCAGTTGAAAACGACCCTTTGTGCCTATTGGTCTTGTTTGTTCTGTCTCCTGCTTGGTATGGAGGAAAGTGGAAATTTTTATTTTTTCCTGCTCCTCCGTTATTCTTTTCCAATCCAGGACAATTAAATTTATTCTCCGGGACTTCGTCGAGCTTCATTGCATTGGCGCTTTTCGCTTTGTGGTCGCCACTATTGATTCTGGCTTTCAGGAGTTGGGAATAGTGCGGTGAGATTGTAACAAAGAAAAAAAATAAACTCATGTCTTAATATTTACATGCCAACTCATGGCGAAATGAATCATTGTGTTAATAATTCATTTATACCATCTTTTGTACCGCATTTAATCCAAATAAATGGCTTTTACTTTCACTTACAACACACTACTGCGTATAACGCGAAGTGGCTCCGACTTAGTTCTTAATCTGCTTGAAGTGACCTCTGACTGGCGAACGAAAAGAAATATTAGAGCGTATTTATATAACTCAAAAGGAATATTTTTATCTGTGTGGGTTTAAGGAATAAGATTATAACTTGCAGTCGTTTGCGATGATGGTATAACGTTGGTAGGTAATTAATTAATTTATTTAAACTTTTTGCAGAGTAGTTACACATGGGTAGACTTAATGCAACAAGGCACTCTGTAAATTTCTACCAGTCAACCGTAAAAATACAAAGCTGTGGTTGGTGTATAAAATAACAACTAAATATCATTGATTCGTTCGAAATTAATATCGTATTAATTAAAATTAATTTCCTTCTATTCTTTGCAATTCTCAAGCGATGCATGATGATGTCTAGGAACATTTCGATTTTAGCTGTGGTTTTAATTGTTTCAGTTCTACTTGAAAGATAATATGCGTCACCTTTTTGTCAATATTATTTATTTTATATTACTTACATCCAAAACTCATCCGTCTATGGATTACAATTTAACCTGACAATCATATCTCTGTTAGGTTTCAGAGCTTGTAAAAAAGATGTTTCGCCATTGTGGATGTTCACTGCAAAACTATATTATGGCCCAAGTGATTAATACTGCATTATTCATAATACCCGGTCACTTTGAAAAATGAATGTTATGAGAAGGCAATATGATAAAGACTATTGATAGAGTAATAAAAATATGTGTTTTATTAAATTATTTTAATGGTGACATTGATTGTAATATAGAATAGGTAAGTACGATTACTATTTAAGCAACAAAGTCGACGGGACTCCTATTTCTGTCTGCAGGGTCTAAAGTAACTTAACATAAAAGAGATGACAGGAGTCATCTCTTTCAATCCTAAACTATCCGTATCAGGATAACCTAACCTCCCGAGCTCGCTTCGCTCGCTCTTGGACTAATTTATTGACCATAATAATCGTATTGAATAAATCCAACTGTTACGTAGCACTAATCATAATGACCAGACAATGTGATAAATATCTAAGTTTAAATCAGTACTCATTACATTACCCGATTTGACTTGACTTGATTCATAATGCCCGGGCATTATGCAGAGCGCACTGATAAATCACTTGGTCCATGACATTATACATGCCTTTAAAAAAACTAAGATCGTCTTTGATCACCACGTTACCGTTGACTAATGGTAAATAATGTTGTGATTGACGATGGTGTGCGTTAGTCTAGAAGTAACACATTTAGATACTGACGAAAATAATTTAAAACAGATCATTTCCACATATTATATTTTCAATATATACTTTCTGTGCAAACCGACCGAAATTTGCTACTCTATTAGTAGGTACGTCAAAAGCAGCCATTTTATTTCTTGATGACGTAAGCAATGCGACGCTCTTGTCAAAACAAGATTATTGATTGGTCCGATCGCTTGCAGATGTGTTAGTGAAGTAATTGAAAGATTGTAACGAACGAAAAACATGTCAATGACAGGTTTATCGTTTTAATGAAATACTAGAATATTATAATTGTTTAGTAAGAGTAATTTGAACTTCATATTTCAAAGAGGTTAAATCTGGACATCCAGATGTTTTTTTTAATAAAAAAAAAACCAGCCAAGTGCGAGTCAGACTCGCGCACAAAGGTTTCCGTACCATAATCGTAAAAAACGGCAAAAAAAAACATGTTTTTTGTGTGGGAGCCCTACTTAAATATTTATTTTATTCTGTTTTTAGTATTTGTCGTAATAACGGCAACAAAAATACATCATGTGCGAATATTTCAACTGTCTAGCTATCACGGTTCATGAGATACAGCCTGGTGACAGTCAGACAGACAGGCAGATGGACAGTGGAGTCTTATTATTAGGGTCCCGTTTTTACCCTTTGGGTACGGAACCCTAAAAAAAGGAAAAGTTTAGAAACTGAAAACCACAAAAAATCGCTTACCAAAAACTATCATTTGAATCGGGGTATTATCCCAAGATATCATGACATATTTACGTATTTGATAGAATGTTGATCGAAGCGTGTCTACTACTAGATAAATTAAGTAGTTTAAAAAATTTGAAATAATAAAAAGTTGTGGGGGAATTCGGTTTTTTTTTATTTTTACTTGTTGTCTTGTCCTATTATGTTTTCTTTAACAAGGAAGAAGATTTGAACACCATTACTTTCTCCAAAAATGTGCAACTGTGATTACTTGTTAAAATTTTGCATACCTACTCGTATCTTTAGAAATTTACTGAGCGAAAAATAGCACACCAAACCAGAATTTTCTAGTCTAAGCTGTTTTTCGTATCCGATTTAAAATGGAGCCGGAATCCTGTTACTGCAGGCATAAACAATCTTAAACAAGGAACTGATCAGATAATTATAATATAACAACTGGAGCTTTTGAAACTCATTCGCGCTTCCGAGTTGGGAAAGTCAATAAAAGATGCAGTTGCAAGTTTGTAGTGTTTGGGTAAATGAAACAGCTCTATTTTTACTCGATTTCGGCAGTAGTTATGTACGTATGTAATTGTACGTATGTACGTATGTATGTTCATTTCTATAGCACGCTCTACAGCCCAAATGGATTGAGGGATTATGGCATATGAAGTGTCTTTGGATTTGTCTCAATTATGGGAGTGACATAGGCTATGAAATTTTTAAACATGGCGCCACCCTCAAAAAAAGGAGGCGATACTATTTTTTTTTTCGTTATAACATTATGGGTAGGTATCAAATGAAAGCTACAAAATAGGTCATTATAAAAATATATATCGTAACACATTTGTGTAACCATTTAGGCACAAATTAAGATACACACACACACGCACACACGTACAGCTAAGGAGGGGAATTCCCTGCCGGAGTCTGTGTTTCCCGATAGCTACAATGTAGCGGTGTGAATAGGTTACTTCTAGGCAAGCGTGCTTCACCGTCGACCACATCATCGCTTACCATCAGGAGAGATAGTGGTCATGCGCGAGCCTATTGATAATAAAAAAAATAGATAAACTTCAAAATAAATACACAAGTCACCTCCTATATGTATAAAATTATACCTACTACTTCTTTTTCTCTTTTCCGTTAACTATTTTTTAGCAGACTGGTTTTTTGTTTTTATAATAATTTGTTTTACTGCGTAGAGTGGTTTTGATACATGCAGTAATTTTTGTATTGTGTAGTAGTTTTTATATGGCAAGCAAAGCCAATGTCGATTATTCTGCCAATGGTAAAAGTTGATTACAAGTGAATGTGTGTAAAATATCTTAAAACATGGGTCGATGGCAGATTATACTAAAGCTGCTTGGTTTGTGGTTAGCAGATCGTTTAGGATATTTCGACACCCGCAAAGCATGTTTAGCTATTAATCCTGGATGCCATTTGTATACTTTGACAGTCGTTACGATTGTCAATAAAAAAAATATTGACAAAAAAAAACAACCGAATTCCCAAAAATAAAAACACTACAAAGTGAAAAATAACTTCAATTTCGGCAGTCGGTGTTCCTGTTTTCGTTTCTTCGTTTTTTGAAACCGAAATGGTGTAAACAATAAACAGACGTGCAATTGCAGCAATCCCAAGAGATTTGCATTCAGTTATTGAAGAGTTCTGTTGTATATTGATCTTTATCAAATTTAAATGGGGCCGTTTCGGAATAAAATCTCCGAAGTTCTTCATAAAATCTTTATCAAATTTAAATGGGACCATTTCCGAATAAACTTCTTACGAACAAAAAAATAATTTTGCAAATCAATTTGTATGTGACGGTTTTGGTTCCCTATCCATTTGCATAAAATTTTAAGACCTAATATATCTTAGCATAATTTTGTTTGGCATAATTATATTTTCGCATAACAGCTTACGCATAATTTTTTTTAAATTTATTTACACATACAGCATGCAAGCAAGCATACAGCATGCAAGTAAGCATGCAAGCAAGCATGCAGCAAACAAGCAAGCATGCAGCATGCAAGTAAGCATGCAGCATGCAAGCAAGCATGCAGCATTCAAGCGAGCAGGTAACATGCAGCAGGCAGGGTTTCTGTCTCGGCTCCGGCGCTGCGGGCTTCCGGCGGCCCCACGCGTGCTAATCGTCGCAGACGGCTTTCGGTCACCACCGCAGCTTCGGCCTGCTCCTCAGCCCGTGGGCCGCCCCTACGCGCCTACGCGATTTTAAATTACACTCTAGGGGTAGGACAAACAAGACTACGTAGAGTCGGTTTTGCAGCAATTCGGTTCTGTCACTAACTTTTGTTGCACATCTACCTTGATACCTCACACGATGGAAAAGGAAGTAAACAAATAGGGCCCCACAATATGGCGCCCTAAAGCCGCCATTTTGTATTTTCGAATTTTGATGTATCCCGTGACACTCGCAAGGTTAAGACCAATCAATTGACGTCAGAATTTGGTCTCTAGAACGCCTTATAGAAACAAACATACATAGACTAATAAACACATTACCCTGCTACGGCAGTCGGGTAAAAAGCTTGCAAAATGAAATTTTGTACACCAAACATTATCCCACTAATATGAACAGAGGATATTTTCCTTACCAAACTCAGCCGGGATTTACGAGTCTACCATCCAAGAGGATTTAGCGTGAATAAGAAATTATATCTAAAACGCTACACTGAAGTCTCCATTAAGTATTCCAGTTATCTTTACCTTCCTTTCGAATAATTTATGGTCAGATTAGGAGACGTAGCGGGTTTTGGCTTCGCAATGGAGATCAGAAAAATCTATTTGCGTTTAGTGTTTAATTCTATTACTTTGCACTATTTTCCTTTTCCAATCGCTTTGTATCGCTTCTCAATCGAAACTGTTTCACGACGAACCCGACCGCTCTTTTGATGCACGGAAGATGTTTCTGGAACGTTCCGGTTCGGTTCTAGATAATTCGAGAATCTTCCAGAACAGTCGACATTCGAACTCACCGTTCCCGAAGCGATTTGAAACTTCGATAAGATTAGTTCCGCTACTAGATACTAGATTAGTAACTACTTAGTTCTTCCTCTCGTCACTACATGGCGTTGCCTTATCTTGTAACAGTACCAAATTGCAAGAGCAATGGCTGGTCAGAAAAGTGGTTGGTGCATTGTAGAATGAAGATTCAGGTCTAACTCTGTCCATATCATCATCGAATAGTTATCGTTTCTCACTGTGTTGAGTCTTCCTTCCAGTCTAATCGGATGCAGCTGAAATCAAAATCAAATAGTTTATTTCATATAAACCTTAGAGGTACTTTTGAATAGTCAAACAAATAAAAAGATGACTAGTTGCAAATTAGCGAGGCTCAGTAGATCTCAATGGAGAAGAATTTGCAAGAAACTCCACGGACACTCTTTTCCATCAGTTTTAATTACAAGATTTTGATTCCATCAGTCTTGTTGAAAAATTACGTATATGTGAGGACGATGTAGAAAGACGTGCACGTAAAAGCGTAACAAACAATTTTAAAAATACAATAACGGCCGAAGCAGCTAAGTTATGACCAATCCCAACTGATTGCGCCCGTTCACGAATATGACGCATGGATCGGCACCACTCAGCTCAGCCATCGGTATTTAAAATGGAGCGACTGCCTTTTATGCCTTCCTTAGTCAGTTACTTGGCATCACAGTATCCTTTGGTAAATAAATAAACGTTCGGAACGTACATTGCATCACCCTTATTTGTAAAATGTGTTTGTTTATTTTATCTAAAGTACTATGAATATAAAGAGGTAAAATAATTTATTGTTTGTCTGTATTTGTAAAGGGTAATCTCCCAAAAGACTTAATCCAAATACGATTTTTTTACAGAAGCGAAGTCGCATTAAAAAGCTGATTCCCAACAAACGGTGTCCAATAAAAATCTATATATTTTATAAGAAAAAATTGCTAGACGTGTTTTACGCAGTAAACTAAAAATAAAATAATAAAATGAGCTCTTACACTAGAAAAACCTCAAAACCAGTTTACGTTTAGGATTAATATAAGGTTCTTTGAATTATTCATTTCATGTTTTTCTCAACTTGTTATAAAAAGGTAAAGTCATTTTTAATCTGAAAACTGTATTTTCACTTCCTATTTACATAATTTTAATATTCATTCAATTTCAATTTTGATGAGATCATGAATGTAAAAAAATTGTTATATTTATATTTTGCTTTATTTTTTTTTTACATAATATTCCTATTACGAGATTTCTCAGTAAAATACCGGAGACTGGGTTTGTGTCTGGTGAATTGCAAATACGGTTGCTCGCATGATGGGATTGCAGATTATGGAAATGCAGGCGTGTTACAGTCTTACAGTAATGGGTTATTCACCAACTCGACACGATAGACTGGACACACGTCTGTCCAGTTGGTGAAACTCAAAATTAGTATCATTTATCATTTCGTCATCTGGACACGCCAAGATTTATATGCGTGTACAGATAGTGAAAATAAATTAAATCGCTTTTATGTTTTCGCCAACTTGACACACGTTCGCATTTGACCCGAATTACAAATTACAGGCACGCTGATTAATTTTTTATGTCACAATCACCGGCCACTAAATGTCGGCTGGGAACGGGTAATTTTGTACGTCATTGTAAAATTATTCAGTATCTCTGAATTTACAAAGAATATATTTTTGACAATGATTTGATTTTTTGACCAAAAGTCACTTTCTGTCCACTGAAATGTAACAGATAACAAAATAATAAGTGAATCTAATTTTGAGTTTCACTAACTGGACACTGGGTGTGTCCAGTCTCAAGTGTCGAGTTGGTGTATAGCCCAATGTAATTTGGCTGGTGAAACTGCAGTTCTGTGATGTATATATCGATATCTACGACGACATACGACATTTTTATTTTAGGTAACTACATTTTCAGCGGTCGTTCACCCCGTAGTTAGCTGAAGAGTTAACATTTTTTAAATTAACGGCGCCTAATTAATTTAAAATTAAATTAATTATGCGGCGATTCGACAATTGGACGATTATGAATTGAGAAATTACAAGGTCGCTTCACGTTTAGGCACATTTCGTTGCATGAGAGAGAAGAAAAATAGAACTCCTTCCTGTTTTTACACTAAATATCTCAAATTAGTTCTTTTATCTCGCGTAAGATGTATCTCAATTTTTTTTAAGTTTCATTCTATCCCTTGTATGGTGTGGTTAAGTATAATAGTTTTTGTTTTATCATCATTATAAAAAAAAACCTTTTTTACAAAAATCCTACCGACTTCCAAATAAAAAAACTACAAAGTGAAAAATTACTTTCTTTTTGGCAGTCGGTGTCCATAACGCAAAAAAATTGTACCAGACAACGACAAATAAAAAAACCTTTTTGTAAAAAGATTTGATTTTCCACTTTTTAGTTGTACATACCTAATAGGCAAGTGGTTTTGTAAGGTATCTATAATGCCAGAATAGATTACTCCAATATCATGAAACTTGATCATAACCGGTGAAAATTATGGGAGTGTACCAAGGTGAACTGTACACATCTGCTTACCCCTTTAGAGCGTACTGGCGTCATGTTATGTTATGAAATGTTATAAACAATAAACAGACATGCTGTTGCAGTAATCCCGAATGATTTACTGTTATTTATTGAAGAGATCTGTTGTATATCTCCGAAGTTCTTCACCAAATTAAACTGGAACCAATTTCGAAACATACTTTTTTAAACGAAAAAAGACTTTTCAAAATCGGTCCACAATTGCCGGAGAAATCGTTGAACATAAACAAACAAAAAAAACATGAAGTCGAACATAGAACCTCCTCCTTTTTGGAAAGTCGGTTAAAACTTCATTAACCTGTCTCGTCTACAGAGTTTCACAACCTTTATCAATTGTACCGTGTCTAGCAGGTCTTATAATGAAAACAAAAAAAGATGAATACTAAGTACAAAATGGTTTACCTTTAAATATATTTTCCAAATACAAAATGGTAATAAAAAATAAACGAACCTGATATTCTGGTGTATAACACGTTCGTTTATTTTTAATTCAATTACAAATTTCATATTAATATAACAAAGCATTGTTCTTAACCCAATTTGTGGTCAATAAAGGTGGGTAGTTTGTCAGCCATTTTAATTCGGATCACGTTTTGTTTCACAGAGCCAGGAAACGAATAGAGACGCCATTGTTAACAATAGCAGTCCACTGCTGCACACATGCCTCTTCAATTGCACGCCATTTATCTCGATTATCGGTAACTCTCATCCAACCGCACCCAACAAAACCACGTTGCAACTACCTTGAAGGCCGCCGGTACCACTCTTTTTTTTAGCTTGGAGAAATGCTAATGCTTAATGCGCTACCACGAGGAGATAGCGCAGTTATGTGGGACTCTAACCCACTAAAACTCCACGGTGACCTCCTGTGCCGCTTATGGCGGAAACACGGGCACGCGTTAGCATACATCCGCGATCCTGCCGCGGCTGTCCGTCTCCGGACCCTCCTCTGGGGTTTACCCCCCATCGACGGCGCACCAGAACACACTGTACGCCGTGACCACCCAGGGACCAAACCAGTACATGGGCGCCAGACGACCCCGTGCATGGCACCCTTGGTCCCCCTGTGACGGGCCAGGACATTGGCCCGCCACCTACCAGTTTTCGGCCGCAGGGGATAGGGAGAGCGGCCAACGCTATACCGACACTCCTCTTCCCCTGTGGCCCCACCGCGTCCGCCATCAGACCGCATGATAAGAGGCACATTGAACTTAAATATTAAGCTGGAAAGATCTCGACTGATGAACTCTACGCTCCGTCCAGTAGAGATTCAGATCCAAGACCCCTAAAGCTTTCAGCTCGTACTCCGGAATCGCTGCGAGTGCCTAGGTAGCTCCGTGTACGATAACAACGACGGGTTTGTGGAAACTATCCCTACGGTCGGGTCTAAGTTTTTCAAGACCCGTCGTGCAAATAGGAACAAGAAACTATCCGATCCTACTCTCATGCCCATGAAAGAGAGGCGTAAAATGATCCTGCTGTCTTCAGATGATGCGTGGAACTACCGACTGCTCAATAGACAGATCTCGAAGTCCTTGAAAAGCGACCTCCGCCAAAAACTGACTTTTACGTATTGTTAAAATTTAAAAAAACCTCGACAAAAAATCCTCTAAAAAGCAAAAAAAATGCCTCTTACTGCCGTAAATAAAATTAACTGCTGCAAACGTTGGTGGTTCTCCGAAGCGAGTAACAGGGTTATTTTTTGCTTTTTAGAGGTTTTTGTGTGGAGGTTCTTGTATTGGAGGATTTTCTATTTTTTTTTATTTAAGTTTACTTCATGCTTTTTAAACTACATATAATATATTAGTAGTAGACACGCTTCAATCGAAAATTTATAGAAAAACGCACGTTATCTTGCGAAAAAACCCATTTTCAAAAAGTAAAATGCGAATAACGTTTGCAAGACTAAACCGATTTTGATCCAACATAGCTGTTCTTAGCTATGTTTGTCTAAAATTAGTTCAGCTTTTAGGAGCTATGATGATGAGCTGAGAAAGACACACAGATATACAGACACACACGCAGACAGACACATAGATACGCAGCAACTTATAAAATCCTTCTTTTTCCGTCGGGGTTTGAAAATAAATCTAACCGCTCAATTCCTATCAAAAAGAGCACACAGAATATTTTTTCCGTCGCTACCAAAGTAAAGAAAAATGGATGCCGGTGTCCACCCGATCTGAAGCTGGCATAGTTACTTATTTACTGCAAGGCTTCACCGTATTGCATGCCATAAATTTTGTGGGTAGATCTAAAATGATATATTTTTAAGGTAGGGTAGATAGGTGACAATTAGGAAAGGCTATTGGCTAGCAGCCAGACCTTACGTATAAAATATCTATAAAACCGTTTATATCCACTAAAATTCTCACTCGAAAATGACCAATTTTTTAATTGACAAAAATGTCAATTAATTTTTATTTTTCTGAATTTTTGACTATTCTCAAAATATAATGTTTAGTTATTTACTGAACATTTTTTTAAATTAATTATGTAATTAGGAGGTCGGGCGTGATGACAGAAACACTTCTTGAGGATACTTCGTTTATTTTGGCTCAGATTTTTTACTTCGTAATGTCTTAATCTAGTTTTTATTAATTTATTATTCTCTTTCTATCTTGCTTCTACACTATCTCACCTCATTCACCCATCTTTACGTTCCATTCTACTAATGAATTTAACGTTTCATTTTACGGTTAACTTCATTTATTTAAATCTCAAAGAAAATAATCCCACATGTATTTATTAATTTATTAGTTTACAAAAATTGAATGTAAAATTTAATTAGTATAGATTAGTTTTCTTTTTTTTCTGTTGTTAGGCTCAAAATAAATTTTTGTCCGACAAGTATTCTTTTGGCAACCTGTATCTACTGCTCTATTATTGGCCTTGTTTAAATTTTGAAAAGTGCAAGTGCTATCAAAGTCACTTGTTCACTGTCACTCGTACGTCAAACAAAACTTTTTACAAAAAATACAACCGACTTCCAAATAAAAAACACTACAAAGTGAAAAATTAATTCAATTTTGGAAGTTTTGTTCCTGTATTCGTTTCTGCGTTTTTGAAGAGTTTATTGGTTCGTAAGAGTTTTATGGATAAGTTGTATAGTAAGGTACATATAATGCTCACAGTGATGCCCGAATAGATAACCCGAATAACATGTAACTTGAACATAATTGATGGAATGAGAGTGTACCTACCGCGTCACGCATCACGCGAGTATGCTCTAAAGAGTTAGGTATGTTATGAAATGGTGTTAAAAATAAACAGACCTGCGATTGCAGCAATCCCGAGAGATTCGCCGTCATTTATTGAAGAGTTGAGAACCTGCTCCTTAGTCGGTTAATAACCACATAGTCTTTTGACTAGTGACAGTTTGATAATTTCAACCTTACAGTTTCAATTTACTAATCGACTTAACTTTAGAATCTAGGCTCAAAGCAATTCTTTAGTTAAAACACTAACCAGCCGTTATTTTCCTCTTGTCAACTAACAAAAAAAACGGCCAAGTCCGAGTCAGACACATGCACGAAGGGTTTCGTACCACTATCGCAAAAAACGGCAAAAAATCACGTTTGTTATATGTAAGCCCCATTTAAATATTTATTTTATTCTGTTTTTAGTATTTGTCGTTATAGCGGCAACAGAAATACATCATCTGTGAAAATTTCAACTGTCTAGCTATCATGGTTTATGAGATACAGACGGACAAACAGACAGACGAAACGCGGAGTCTTAGTAATAGGAACCCGTTTTTATTAAGGTTCCGTATCCAAAGGGTAAACCCTTTGGATACGGAACCTTAATAAAAACCTATGGCGGATGGGTTTGCAAGGAACGACGAACGAGATAGACGTGTTATCAAATTTTTTCCTTAATTTGTTTTCATTAAAATAAACAAGTTTTTAAGCGGCAAACCATTCTTTTTCACTACTCGATTCACAAGAACATACATGTATACAAAGATTCACGCAAAAAACATAACCCTTTCCTTGCAGTCGAGTAAAAACCAGCACCTTTTTCCTATATTCGACCTCTACAATTTCCTCCCCATCTTAACTAACTTAAAAACAACGTCTTCCATCAAGGTACTCTGTCGTGTTCTAATCGGGTCTGTAACTTAACCGGTAATCCCTCAGTCTGACACAGACCATTTAACAAAATGGATAGGGACACAGTTGTAATCGTTTAGTTAGTTTTGTAGGAAAGATTTACTTAATTATTTTTTGGATTTCTTTTGATGTTGAGTCGTAGTCTATACTAATATTATAAAGCTGAAGAGTTTGTTTGTTTGAACGCGCTAATCTCAGGAACTATTGGTTGGAATTACAAAATTCTTTTTGTGTTGGATAGTACATTTATCGAGGAAGGTTATAGGCTATATAACATCACGCTACGTCCAATAGGAGCGGAGCATAAATGTAAAATGTCGCAAAAACGGGCAAAAATTGATTCTTTTTGAGAGCTTTCGTTGCGTGCGCTGTGTAAGTGGTTCAAGTTACGCAACATTCATGTATGTAGGATAGGTAGGTAGCCAGTTGACGGGAGCGAAGCCGTGTGGGACAGCTAGTTATTAAATAATAATGTACTGGTAATGAGGTTTATTCTACTTATATTCTACTTCTGCAGAGAGCAGTGGTTGCCCAGTGGTAATAGCCCCGACTTACGAGTCGTGGGTCGGGAGTTCGAACCCAGGCAGGTGGTTTACTTTGTCTAAATTATTTCATCACCACTGCTCTTAAAACGGTGAAGGAAAATATTGTGAGGAAACCGGCATGTCCTAGAACCAGAAAAATTTGAAGACATGTGACATTCACCAACCCGCACTGGGCCCGCGTGGTGGAGTAAGGCCCATTACCTCTCTTACAGAGAGAATGCCTGTGTCCCAGCAGTGGGAACATTAAAAGGTTGATGATGATGATGATGATTCTACTTCTTCTAATTTTATAAATGTGAAACTTTGGATGGATGGATATATATGTTTGTTACTCAATCACGCCAGAACGGCTTAACGGATCCGGGCCTTTCCGAACAGTACGTTTTATGATTACTTTATATTAAACAAACAAAATGTTTGTCAAGGGAGAGAAAGGGTTAAGGGTACAATCCCCATGTCAAGAAAAATATTATTAGGTTATTTCATTAGAGAGTTCAATTTGCAACAGACTCAAGTTAACCAAACGTTTAAAAGCATTCAAGCTTGATTCTACAACCCTGAATGACAAACGTAACAGGAAGCCAGAATCTTAAAAGTTTTAAACCCTTTATTACTTTTAAAGAAAGATTCCTTTTCCATAGCATATTTTTTATTTATTCGACAGAGAGACAAGAAAACAGCAACAAACACAAAGTAAAGAGAAAAATATTGTTAAAAACAATGCAATAAAATCTGCGCTAAGCTTAACCATACCGACAAGGTTACCGATTCAGCATTTTCGCTGGGCGTCGGAAATCCAACGCAGGTTTTCAGTTGGGACCCCACAGTGACACTTTGACAAGGGTAAAGGATGCAATCATAACCATTTTATTAGAACAGATAATAAAAACGGTTATACCAAGTTTACACATAGTTATTACATGTTCCTATTTCCAAACAGGTTGATGTTGATGGTATTTATAAACTCTATTACGGTGGGCCAGTTTTATTCTTACCTGTGTACAATTGTAGTTATAATATTAATTCATGTTTAATTAACAATAATATCTAATAATATAAATTTCATTGATATTTTTACATTCATTTAACATGCATATTTTGACATTCGTTTTTTTTTTTTTTAATTAATTTTAATTTATTACGTGCGGGAATCGAACCCGCGACACGCAGCGCAGCAGTCAATCGCTCAACCACTGCGCCAACCGTGCGCCCAAATGATATATTTGACATATTAGATAATGAATTTATTGATTGTGATTAAATTGCAGATACAATTAAGACGCTAACAATATCTATTTGATTCATTTCAATTTAATTTGACATGCATTATTATTTTTATCAATGCGATGATTTTTTTTGAAATTTGAGTGTGCGATGGAATTGCATGATTTAATTCCGCCCAGCCCGTTCCATCATCGGACAACCAGACGCACGGCGATGCATCATCGGTACATGGTGGACATCCCACCCATACGCACAAAACGTTTTGGGGACACTTTTATTATGCGTACAGCTAAGGAGTGGAATTCCCTGCCGGAGTCTGTGTTTCCCGATAGCTACAATCTAGGGGTCTTTAAGTCAAAAGTGAATAGGTTACTTCTAGGCAAGCGTGCTTCACCATCGACCACATCATCGCTTACCATCAGGTGAGATAGTGGTCAAGCGCGAGCCAATTTACAATAAAAAAAAAAATAAAAAAAAAATATTTACAAAAGTAAGGGTAAAGGCAGTGACTGTAGGGTAAGTAATAACTGTACTGGTCTCCTTTAATACCTATTTTTACTAACATTGCATAGTTTATGAAAGGACTGTATACTTTGCATATAAATTACATTGAACCAGATAAGCCGCTAAAATTCAAGTCCAAAATTTGAAAGGAACTTGCATTTAAAATTAGCTTTTTACATGAAACGCTTGAAGTCGCCTCAAACAGAACAAAATGACTCCTATACTATCTTAGCATAATCAACGACGCTGACCGCTTTTAATGCATGTAAAAATAGTCTAAGAGACTATTGTTTTGCTTTATATAATTATTCAAACTAGCCTAAGCCAGCTCTTCGTTCACGTGAAATTATTCTAAGGGAAAAATTTACACATCCTAAAAACGAAACAAAAAATGACCAGAGTAATTTTCGCATATGTAACATTTTTTTATTTTTTTGGCAGTAGTGGGAATTCCTTATGGATGCCCGAGTTTCCTCACTGCTGTATCGGACTCACCTAAATGCCTACTGACTAAAAAACTACTCCTGCCTTACAATTTATCCACAGAGAGGCCCTTATTTACTATAATTAACCCTGACGGAAAAACAGGGAAATCTAGGCTGTACCTGTGTGTTTTTGTATTTGTTTATCCGTCTGTGACACAAAAGCTCCTAAACGGATGGATCGATTTTGATATTTTATTTTTATTTGAAAGGCGACTTTATCGAAAATATTCTTAGCTAAGTTTGATGAAAATCGGTTCAGCCGTTCAAAAGTTATGGGTGTTTTACTATTTGAATCAGGCTGTTTCCGCAAGGTATTATGAATAATTACGTGTTCAATATAGATTGTCGGTCGCTTCTACTAGATAAATTATGTAGTATGAAATAAAATAAATCGGGGGTATTTTGAATTTTTTATTTTAACAGTTATTACATGGTTTGCTGTTTGGCTATTCCGTTCTTTTTATTGATTGGTAGACTCACGCTTGACCACTATCTCACCTAATGGTAAACGGTGATGTTCTCGACGGTGAAGCACGCTTGCCTAAAAGTAACCTATTCACTCTTGACTTAAATACCCCCAGGTTATAGCATAGAGGAGAAAAGGCTGGGCAGATTGATAAAAATAGTCGAGGAGCGTATTGTTTCGCTTTATATATGCAAATAGGTGGGGTTAGACAAAGAGCTAGGCGCATGTGACTGCAGAGATATGAATGTGGAACTTAACACTAGAGAGGAGGGTTGGCAAAAAAAGTTATTTAAAAAATTAATCATTTTTATTGTTCTATTAAAATCTTTTGAGGCTTAGTCCTATCAACAAACGAAGAACATGTCATACTTTTTCTCGAATATTAATGTAATGAAAACCAACAGCGAAAAATCGAATGAATACCTATAAAAAATAAAATTGGTAATTCACAAAACATTCAATAATTTCACAGATATTTTTCTGCTTTCTTTATTAACAGAGACATAATATTTTACAAGCTTTTATTTAACTTGCAATGTATGTATGTATGTGAGTTCGGGTCAAATCTTGCAATCTTGTAATTTTAAAGCAGTTATTCTCCAGCATTCAATTTGATATTTTGCATACACTTTTAGTTTGGATGATAGTGCATGTTTAGCTAAATGACGTCATTCGAAATCCAAAATGGCGGAAGGTCCAAAATGGTTGACTAGTTATTTTTTGTGCACTGTCATTATATGGTTATCAAATGAAGGGATGTGCTGAGAAAAATACGAAAAAAACTTGTTTCATAAAACATTTTTAGTGAATAATTTGATTTGTCTTGTGGTTGAAGAACTAGCACAACCCTTAATAAAGAATATACTAAGAAAGAGCACCGGTCTGTTCGGTCCTATAATCATGCTACAATACTGGGATACAAACCTCTTCTATAATTTACCACACTGGCCCAGTGCAGGTTGGTGGATATCACATGCCGTCGAAGTTTTGGAATGATCTCGTCGAACAGACGGTCTTATCACATTCCGCGATCTCTTTCAGGCAACCAGGAATGGAAAGAGATAGCCTAGACATGACATGGTTTTGCACTTGGTGCAACTTTTTAACAAACAATAAGTTGAATAGAGAACGTACTAAGTACAAATTACTAAAATAGATAGATACATACATCTAAATAAAAAAGGCAAGAAAACACGCGCGTTTTATGGTCACAGGCAATGCATTCCATAGAGGAGTGGCCTGGATAGTAAAAGATTTGTCTAGAAAAGTAGTGGAATGCATTCGTATTTTAAGTTTCATGTTATCTGATGACTTAAGAACCTTCATGTGCGCGTTGCATAGAAACTGATATCGTTTCTTCAAGTAAAGAGGGGTATAAGGAAGAAAT
Source organism: Orthosia gracilis (assembly GCA_947562075.1). Taxonomy (NCBI): domain Eukaryota; kingdom Metazoa; phylum Arthropoda; class Insecta; order Lepidoptera; family Noctuidae; genus Orthosia; species Orthosia gracilis. Next base: position 7,108,745 of record OX387267.1, on the reverse strand, counting down.
AGTATAATATACAGAACGGAAAGAATATGAGCACTCCGGCGATGGCAGATTGACAACCACTTTATTTTCACGTGGACGTCAGAAACATGTTCATATTTGCGCAAACCAAATATAAAAAAACATACAAAAAAAATCGCTTAACTTTATCAAGTTGCAGAGTAAGGTCAAGATAGCTCTATATTATTGTACAATATTTTCTATAATTTTATATGTTACGTATTTCTCAATTCATAAGTTCAAGCACCTAAATATTAACATTGTATTTAGTATCTTTTTTACTAACCCACGTCCGTGTGTCACTAGCGGGGTGCCAACTGAAAATAAGCGCTGGATGTCTGACGCCCAGCAAATGCTGAGTTGGTAACGCTCGGAATGGACACGCCCAGCGCAATTCATAAACCTTGTTTGTACATATTTACTATTCTCCTCTGTTGCTTTATGATTGTTCTTGTTGCGTCTGTGTCGAATAAATGTTAAATTTCTATTATATTCAGTGGTGATGAAATAATTTACAAACAGTAAAACGTCTCATTGGATTCGAACCTAACCAACTTGATAGAAGTGGTTTTAACATGGGCATTCAACATTGCCTTGGTTTTGTTATGTTTATTTTAAGACCCACTCTTTCGGAAACTCTACTGAGGTCTATAAGTCCAAGTTTTCTCACGATATTTTTCTTCACCGTTGTCAGTGATGTCCAAGACAAACTTAAAAAGTACTTACACATATGAATTGAAAAAGTGTCTTTGGTACTTGCCCGGATTTGGACCCACGTCTTAGTCATTGAGTCACATTAATATTAATGAGTATAATAAAATCTCATATTCAACGGTCAATACCCAGGAGCAGACAATAGCCATGAAATAATTTTATCAAACTTTAACTGGAAAATCAAATAATAATATTCATTATACCCAGTAAATCCCCTTGGGGTTTCAATGTAATCTTATTCAGAGCATTGGTTCCAAACCTTTGATCTGTGAACCTCTGATGGTCCGCAAAAGTTTCAATGCGGTCAGAGGTTTTAAAAAACGAACTAATAAATTTAGAAATAACATAAATCTATGCAAAATGATTTTAAATTACTGTCAAAAAATGTTGTGTTTTAAATTTCCTATTGGCATTGTGACTTATTTAAACGAATAGATGTCAATGCCACAAGTTTGGTTTTAGATTGACACCGTTTATTTTTCTTCTGGCTATCTCTGTCTGTCTCTGGCTGATCCTACTATCAAGAAAGAAATCAATGTGGTCCCAAGTCAAAAAAGATTGAGAACCACTATCATAGAGAATAAAAAGTTTTTGTATGAGTGTTCTCATTTTGTAATGCAAACAAAAGGCATCGGACAATAGGAAATGAGAAAAGTCAACTATTGCGCTGTCAATATCATAATGTCATATTATATGTTTTATAAATAAATATTATCTTTGCTATGTGAGATTAATCATTAGGATAGAAATATTTAATACTTGTTTCTTTGTGTAATGATAAATGCTGGCAATAGGCTAGCGGTCTACCAGATTGGACTAACTTTTTAATCACTTTCTGTACCATAATTTGATGTAAACAAAACCCAAAAGGCTATCGTATTGGGGTATGCATAAGAATTGTATTATCGCCCGGACGACTTATTGCCAATAATAAACATAAAAATAAGTGTTATTTTTTTGATCTAATATTATATTTATTTAATGAAAATCTTTTTATACTACTAGCATTACATTCATAAATAGGGATGTTTCGTACGTAGAAAAATGATAATTCTACTTAGTCCGTCAGTGAGATTATCAAATAATATTGGACACGTAATTTTTGCTTCACCAAATCAATAAAAATTGACAAAGATAAATCGCATCAAAGTTCAGGATTGGGGGCTTGTGACGTCACTTGTTAGTATAAAGTGTACTAGCGCTGTGACGTCACACGATATTTCAACGCATTATATCGTCGTCACTTTATGTTTACGTTTCAAAAGAAAAATACGTGTCCAATATTTTTTATTAATCTATTTGACAGACAAAATACTCAGTCAACTACCCCATTCTGCCAAACTATGAAACAGTAAAAAAATCTGAAAACTTTCGTTCCACAAGTGCATAATAGTATATTATGCAACTAGTGAATAAAGGACGGTTTTAAAGCGAGGGCCATAGATGAATCACGAACAAGTGAAGGATTCTAACAACTGAATCACGACCGCAGGGAGTGATTCATGATGATTGAATCACGAGCATAGCGAGTGATTCAAGTGTTAGAATCCTGAACGACGCGAGTGATTCATGGCCCTCGATATAAATCCGTTTTATTCAAGAGTTGCATACTATATTTTATACCATGACTTCGAGAAAAAGAAGGATTTAAGCCAAAAGCACAAGGAATAATAATAAATAAATAAATGGTTTACTACCTTCAAAATTTACAGAAAATGAGAAACCTTAGGGCTTCACATTTTTTGTAAATTGAAGCTGAGCCTTTGAGTTTGAGTTACCTAAACAGCATCTGTGTTTCAGGGGCCAGTGACCACCTCCGTTAAGTTACATAATTATAATTAATTAAACACCAATGCAATTAATATTAGAATTACAATCCAAATAAGTATTCACTAAACATCCTAGACCAAAATAAAATCATTATCAAAATCCTAAAAATAAACAAACTCAAAATTAAATCAACGAAGGAGTTTGAAATTCGAATATTCTTTGTTTGCACAAACAGTTTGTATCGAGTATTTTATGCGCAAGTAGGTTGTATTGCATTGAGATGGAGTTCAAATATGTATTGGTGTGTTCTAAATTCAAACACCAAAACAGTGATTAAAAGTGCTTTTTATTCACTGTTTTCAGTGAATAAAATAAGCTTTTTAGAGGGGGAATGGTATAAAGAATATTTTGACTTAATGATACAAATGAAAATAACATTATATTGATAAATCTCGATCTGGTTTCAGTGTCTGTATTTGACCATAAAGGCTTCACATTTTTAGTCTTGAGTCAACGTCCTCTTAATATCTCATAATATTAAGATAGCCGACGTTGACGTTATTGACACTTAAAACTATTTATGTTCCACTAGCTTTGGCCGGTGGCTTTGTCCGCTTGGCCGAGACAATTTCCCGAGATAAATAATCCGATATACAACGATAGAGCAGCTATATATCACAGCTATGTTTTTGAAATGAGGGCTTACATTTTTGTGCACCAGTTGGCGCCACTGGCGAGTAAGGTCCTTAAAAATATAGCTGTTAAACGTTGATATAATGGCCACGGAAGCAAAGTTTGATTTATAATCATTTCTAATGCCGTAAAAATGCTATTAAACATAAAATTGAGTATGCTGTAGTTTCGTAACGATGATGTGGTCGCACGCTTACCTAGAAGAAACCTATTCACTCTTGATTTAAAGACTCCCAGGTTGTAGCAATCAGGAAATACAGACTCTGGCAGGGAGTTCCACTCCTTAGCTGTACGCATAAAAAAAGTATTCCCAAAACATTTGGTGCGTATGGGTGGGATGTCCACCATGTACCGATGTCGCATTGCCGTACATCTTGTTGTGCGATGATGGAACGGGCTAGGAGGAATCAGTTCATGCAATTCCATCGCACACTCCCCGAAATGTAACCGATAATAAACCGACAGACTGGCAACTTAGCGCCGATGTTCAAGGCTCTGGAGCTTAGACTCGACCAGTATCTCATTGCCGATGAGCCTCCTGGCCCGTTTTTCGATCGACTCAAGTGCATCCAGCTGGTACTTGACAGATCCGTCCCAGAGATGAGAGCAGTACTGAGGCAATGCATGACCGAACTTGCGCTTGATACAAGTTGAGCAACTGTTCTGGCGTGAAGTACCGTCTCACCTTTGCAAGGATCCCCAAGGATTTTGCCTCAATGAATGGACCAAAAATAATCTGTCATATTTGTCAACTATTCATAAATCCAAGTCAAGAAACTAAGAAATTTGACATTTTGAAAACCTCGCTTTACACCATTGCCCCTAGTGGCAAATTCAAACGTTATAGCCCTCGTTGGTCAGTACTGCCACAGACTACCAAGGCATTATTGATATTATTGGATGTGTTGCTTACTGACTGGGTTGTTGAGTTAAAATAAGCAATCACTACATTTAAAATTCTGGATTGCATCTGATTATGCTGGAAAACGATAAAAATGTATTTGGAAAACTCCAAGAATTCCAGAGACTGCTTCATAACCAGTTTAACCTCATTATAAGGAGTACACAGGGTTAGTTTCCAATGACCAGCCAAAATTTAAAATTAAGATCCAGAGATCTAACCGCAGGTGCATTTTTGAAATTTATTGTCGAATAAAATAAAAGCATTCATTTAAAATGTCTAAGAAATTTCCTTTACTTTAATAAAAAAAAATAGAACCGATTCTGAACCGTCACTGAAAAATAATTTTCAAAATTGGTTGGTTGGATTTTTTTTGTCTGTATGTATTTTAGTTTAGTTAGACTGCCTAAAGAAGACATTGTCCGAAGCACAGTAAAACGACTGCAATACAGTTTCCGATATAGCTTTGCACTCTATTTATGGCACAATTCGAATCCCATTGAGAATTTATTGTAAGTACTTTGGTAGTAAATACAAGCAAGTTTGTAGACTGAGATTTAGATAGTGTCTTCTTTGTACGAAGAGGTCTTTGCCCCCGCACTGGAACAAAAATAGCCTGCCTGATATTATATACCCAAAATAAATGCCTTATAAACAATCCTTTGTAGGAGTTAAGGTTCTATAAAAGGTTTATAAGTGTCCTGACTAAGATGATACATCTTATAATGGTGTGTAATAAGACATTTGGTGTTTATAGATTATTCAAACTTATAACGAAATCTTATAGTCGTATATAAGTAACTCTAATTGACCAATAATGAAAAAGTATTTTAGAAGTAGCTTGTACTTTACCACAATACCTCAACAACACCTAACAACCTAACACCTGTAAGGGTAAATGCTCTAACAACGTGCGCCCAATTCCACACTTACAAACGTTTGAAAGTGTACTATAAGAGTAAAAAGAAGATAGTCTTAGGACACTGTAAGACCTGCTAGCTGGTTAACTTTTGGTGTAAAATAATAAGGGGTTATTTCTGTTTCTAAAAGCAGGTCAATTATTAAGCATTGTACGGTGTAAAACAAAAAGAAAATCACTGAAATCGGTTCAATTGGTGAAAATGTCAATGAATACGCACACAACAAAAAAATGAGGTTGAGACGAATTGAGGACGTCCTCGGTTTTGAAGTCGGTTAAAACATCTTCATTTCCTTTGAGTTGTGTAGAAAGATATTTAATGATAATGCTTACAATATATTATATCCGGCCGTTATTCTGCAAAGGATATGTTAAAATATACCTATTCGCACTAAAATTTCATCCGGGGCGAGACTTTTGCCATTAGCCGGTGATAAAATAGACTTCAGGCTACTACTGAGCTATTTGAGGCTCGAAAAACCAAATCAATCAAATCAAAATAAGTTTTTTATTTAAGTGTGCACACTGTGCACATAGGTAGTTTTTGTTATTTAAGTTTGTAGGTATGTAAATAAACTTATGGTACAAATTAAAAAAAAAAAACAATTTTAACTAAACTATTTAAAGGTACTTGCAAAATTGTCAAACATGATATGAATCTGTCGCGCATTCGTAAGCGTCAGTAGGTCTCTATGGAGAAGAACGTGCAAGAAACTCCACGGACGCACTTTATGGTAAAATACATAATTATATGAGAACGATGTAAAAAGACGTGTACGAAAAAGCGTCTAGAGTAAAACAAACAATTCCAAAATACAATAAGTACCTTATTAAAACAGGAAGAGGCTGCTAAGTTATGACCAATCCCAACTGATGGCGCCCGCTCACGGACATGACACATGGATTGGCACCACTCAGCTCAACCATCATGAAGGGAACCGAATGATCCAACACATGTGCCACCATTAGAGTGATATTAGAGAGAGAGAGGACACACTCAACTGCCAGGGCACACACAAGTCAACCAACGACATATAGCTACAATAAATGGTAAATTTACAGTTGGTACATAGTATTCACACATGTCCCAAAGGACAAACAGTTGCAGCTAGCAACAGTTACATTATAATATTAACATAACTTGAGTTTCAACAGTAGTCATACGGAATGAAACCTAAAAAAAGTTAATCTGACATATTCATACTTTATTATCATCATCATCAAATTAGCAGAAAGACTTCCACTGCTGGACATAGCCTCCTCCAAGCGTCGCTACATTGACAGGCCCCGTGCCGGTTGTCTGTTTGTATCGAACTTAAAACAATAATATTTTACTCAACGTAATTGTAAAGCTTCTCACAAAAAGTTAGAGACAAGTTACATACAGTTAAGATATTATCTTACAAAAACGAACGATAAGAAAAAAAATCCGTAATAAAATTATTTTCACACATCCAACCTTTTTTGACGACCGTACCCGATGACGTCACAGCCGGTGTCTCAGTTTATTCCGGCTGAATATTTCAGGCCGTAATTACAGCCTCTTTTCAGCCATTCACGGTCGTGGCTTGCCCTTAATTCGAGCCCAGGGCACACAGTATCAAATATTCAGTAGATCAACTCAGTGTCACAGAGTATCTTTTGGGGAATTCGTTAAGAATTAATCGAGTTCGGTTTTGTGGGCTTTTGATTAATTTTGTGTATTGTTATTTATGTATTGTTTTTATGTGGAGTATGAATTGAACACAAGATGCTTTAACTGATTTTGTACTGATTGTGTTGTTTTCACCCATTACTTATGCAGAAAGTTTTTTTTTTTTAATTTTATCAATTTGTACTTACAGTTAAATATTTTCCTTTCCTTGCATTCGGATAAAAAATATTGCAATTAAGTTAAATGACGGCTACACTTTTAATTCATATTATTTTCAAACGCTCCTAATTATGCCATGTCAATTTCATGGACCCCTATATCAGTTGATATGCCATGACAACGGAAAAATACTTCGGTTTTTGCCAGTGAATAAAAAACTATTTTACCGTCAATTTGATGATTGGGGATGGCGTCGAGTTTAAGGACGGAATTTAGGAGTAAGTTAATCATAGACACTATTTATCAATGAAAGTATAATTGTCGTGACCAAATCTAGACTTGAGGGTTGGACATTCTTGTACTGGTACAGAATCAAAATGTGATTATTTCAGACAGAATTACATACATATCTTCGCTTTTAAATCTTCTTAAGATGTTACTCTATTACACCCTTTGTAAGAAGTTTAAATTAGTTCCAAAATTTAGTTCAGAACTAGAACATTGTATTCCTAGGAACCCACTAGGTACCGAAGTTTTTGAACGTGTCTTAGTTACCTAGACGATTTTAAATTGTTATCTTATCTTATCTTGTGAAGGGGCCGAGAAATAACTCGGACACTTCGACCCATTGCGATCTATTGTAGTCCCCTAGATAAACTATCTCCTCCCCAATCTCATTGAAAACTCTTTTTATGAGTTTTACAACGAGACTAGGAAATATGAGCTTATTTTTCACTTTGTAGTTTTCTTATTTGGAAGTCGGTAGTATTTTTTTGTAAAAAAGATTTTTATTTTTCATATTTTGGTTGTACATACCTAATAGGCAAGTTGTTTAGTAAATTACCTTAACGCCAGAATAGATAATCCGAATAGCATGAAACATGAACATAACCGGTGAAATGAGAGATCTGCGTACCCCTTAAGAGCGTACTGGCGTGATGTTATTTTATGAAATGTTATAATCAATAAACAGACATGCGATTAGAGCAATCCCGAGATTTAACCGTTATTAGTTGAAGAGTTCTGTCGTATACCTTCGAATTTCTTCATTAGATCTCCACCAAATTAAAATAGAACCAATTTCGAAACATATTCTTTCAAGCAAAAAATAATTTTCAAAATCGGTCCACAATTGATGGAGATATCGGTGAACATACACAAAAAAAAAAACATACGTGAATTCAAACATAGAACCGAGGAGGTTTTATGTTCGAATTCATGTATATTTTTTTTGGTAAATCGGTTAAAAAAAAGTAATTAAAATTCAACAAACAAAATATATGCTTTAATAATAAAAGGAGGAGAGGACGTACATACTGTTCACGGCATCAAACATTTCTTTATTTACTACACGATCAAAAACAAACATTGACAATTTACTCTCCCAGATAAAATAACATTGTACTGTAGTAAAAGTCTTTTCAAACACAGGTTGTTGATCCTTCTCGTGTACTTACGTGGGATAAATAAATATTATACTTGTCCTCTAGATAAAAGTAAACGTACTCTAGGTAAGGATTTAAACAGACTGATTCAAGCCTGTCTATAATTACAGTCTGAATCGGTATGTAAAAATGTAAAATAATTTTTAAGACTCAGGCCCTATTTTCAAGTCAGTTAGAAGGACCTCCAATCGGATCAGTGACCATGAAACGGCAAAACCCGTAACTTATTTTTTTTACCCGACTGCCGGAGGAGGGTAATGTGCTTATCAGTCTATGTATGTTTGTTCCTATGTGGCGTTCTAGAGACCAAATGCGTTGGCCGATTTTAATGATTTTTACGACAGTCGATTCGACTTAACCATGCGAGTGTCAGTGGCTACATTAAAATGGAAAATAGAAAAATGGCGTCTTTTGGACGCAATATTTAGGGGACCAATTTTTTTTTCTTCCAACCCCGTCTTAAGGGGTATCAAAATAAAGGGTTTTAAGAAGCGATTTCAAAAATAAATAAAACACTTATACGTATAAATGTAAGTTATTGGGAAAAAAAAATCTAAATATTACTCGTTACTGCTGGGTAATGTCAGCCATCCACAAAAAAAGGGTAATGAGCGGCAACGGAGGTAACGAACTGAGCGGACCGGAATAAAATAGTTGTGCAATTCCACTAAAAAAGAGTTTCATTCAGCATTTGACTTCCACTGCCAGCGGACTTGCCGGTGAGTGTGAGTCCGTTCAAAAATAACTTGCGACTCCATGACACAGCGGACCCATTTTAACTCGCTCAATTCGCTCCGCTTACTCGGTTGCGGTGGTGCTCGTATGAAAATCAGTGTTGTGAGGCGAACGGAGTCCGCACGGAATCCGCTCGACTCTGCGAACACTTTTGTGACTCTTTGAAATCGTTTAGTTCTCTCCGCTCACTCTTATCCAGTGGAAGCACTTCTATGGAGCCCGTTCCTCTCACAGTGGAAGGCATAAATGTCATCCTCGTAACCTATTCTCCTTACTCTTCGTATGAAAGACTGGCGTGATGACTTAGAAGCGTTTACGGAAGATTTGCCAGAGACACCAGAAGCTCTAAAGGGTTATTCTTTCAGCAAAGGCGACGATCAAAATGCTAAAACGTTAGGGAATGATCTCATAATGACGGTTCTAGACAGAGTGGGTAAACAGTCATGGATCAAACGAAATAGTTATATATTTACATTTTACTTTTTATTATGTATTTTTTCCATTTTTCTCTAATTGCTTATTTACTACAATTTTTTTGATCAGTTGCAGTAAAAAATATCTCTGTGGCAGAGCCCTAACTTGATCTTCAATTATGACAATTTGAGTGTTTTGTAAGAAAATATAAAAAATTGTAATAAATAGACTAAATTGTCTATTTATTACATATATATATATATATTTTTTTTGTTTTTTTTTTTTTGGTCGTGTTACTCAAATGAGTAAAACGGAAAAAAAAAACATTGTAACTTTAGAACCAACTGCAAATAATCCCAACAATCACCCCGTTTCTTTTGATCCACCCTAGTTTTCAGAGATTTTTACATCATCCTGTATCATCATCATCATCATCATCATTTCAGCCGAAAGACGTCCACTGCTGGACATAGGCCTCCCCCAGGCGTCGCCACATTGACCGATCCCGTGCGTCTCGCATCCAGCGCCTTCCCGCAACCTTAACCAGGTCATCGGTCCACCTAGTGGGAGGCCTTCCAACGTATCGTCTTCCGGTTCGCGGTCGCCATTCCAGAACTTTTCGGCCCCATCGGCCATCCGTTCTGCGAGCAATGTGCCCTGCCCACTGCCACTTAAGTTTAGCAATTCTCCGGGCTATGTCGGTAACTTTAGTTCTCCTGCGGATATCATCATTTCTGACGTGATCACGCAAGGAAATTCCGAGCATAGCCCTCTCCATTGCCCTTTGGGTGGCTTTAAGCTTTCTGATAAGGCCCATTGTGAGCGACCATGTCTCGGTCCCATAGGTGATCACTGGCAACACACACTGGTCAAAGACTTTTGTCTTGAGACACTGCGGTAAATTGGACGAGAAGATACCACGCAACTTCCCGAACGCCGCCCAGCCGAGTCGGATTCGACGGTTGACCTCTTTCTCGAAGTTGGACCTACCCAACTGGATCGTTTGTCCCAGGTAGACATAATCGTCTACAACTTCGAGTGTAGAGTCTCCGATCTTGATAGGAGTGGGTGCTACATGGGCGTTCACCATGATCTTGGTTTTGTCCATGTTCATTTTAAGACCCACTCTTTCGGAAGCTTTACTGAGGTCATCGAGCATTTTACTGAGGCTTTCCATGGTCTCAGCCATGACCACTATGTCGTCGGCAAACCGAAGGTGAGTGATGTACTCGCCATTAACGTTGATGCCTAGGCCCCTCCAGTCCAGAACCTTGAATACATCCTCCAGCGCAGCAGTGAACAGTTTCGGAGAAATGACGTCTCCCTGTCTCACGCCACGCTGGAGAAGGATTGGTTTCGAGGTCTGATCCTGAAGACGGACTGACATGGTGGCGTTTTTGTACAAACACTTCAACACCTCAATGTACCGGTAGTCGATCTGGCACCGTTGGAGAGACTGCAGTACATCCCAAGTCTCGATCGAATCGAAGGCTTTCTCGTAGTCCACAAACGCTAAACAGAGAGGCAGGTTATACTCTTCGGTCTTCTGTATAACCTGCCGCAGCGTATGTATGTGGTCTACGGTGCTAAAGCCTTTTCGGAATCCGGCTTGTTCGGGAGGCTGGAAATCATCAAACCTGCGCGCGAGACGATTCGTGATGACTCTTGAAAACAACTTGTAGACATGGCTAAGAAGTGAGATGGGCCTATAGTTCTTCAGCCGGGCATTGTCGCCCTTCTTGAAGAAAAGTACCACCACACCCCTGCGCCATGCCTTTGGCGTTTTGCCCTCGAGTATGACGGAATCAAACAGCTTCTGAAGGGCCTTAAGGACCGGTTTTCCACCCGCCTTCAGGAGTTCAGCCGTGATTCCGTCATCACCCGGCGCCTTGTTGTTTTTAAGCTGTTTCAGAGCCATCCTAATCTCGTACAGGCTGACATCCGAGATATCTTCGGTATAGTGACGGGTCAATCTAGCTCTTGGGTCGTTTGCTAGACTCGCAACGGGTTTGCTGACTGATGTGTACAACTCGATCTCCCATAGAATGTCTCGATCTCCCTCAGAAGCTCCGGTTTGGCGGATACGGTCCTGCCATCGTCGGTCTTCAGTTTCGTGAGCTGGCTCTGCCCAATAGCCAGATCCCTTGAAAAAACCTTGGAGCCTTTATTTAGCTCAATCGCGGTTTTAATACGCTCGGTATTAAAGCGGCGGAGGTCTCTTTTCAAGGATTTAGAGATCTGTCTATTGAGCTGCCGGTATTTGCACGCCTCATCTGAAGACTGCAGGATCATCTCACGCCTCTCCTTCATAAGCTTGAGGGTAGGATCAGAGATCTTTTTGTTTCTGTCTGTACGACGGGTCTTGAAAAACTTAAACCCGACCGTATGAACAGCTTCCACGAACCCGTTGCTATATTCGTCCACTGAGCTACCTAGGCACTCGAAACGATTCTGGAGTTCGAGCTGAAAGCTCTCGGGGTTTTGGACCTGGATCTGTGCTGGACGGAGCGTGGACTTCATCAGTCGAGACCTTTCAAGCTTAATATTAATGTTCAATGTGCCTCTTACCATGCGGTGATCGCTCCCGGTTTTTACCGAATTGATCACAGAGACATCATTGAACATTTGCTTCTTGGTTGACATGATGAAGTCAATCTCATTTTTTGTTGCACCATCGGGGCTCTGCCAGGTCCACTTCCTGTGTTCACGCTTTTTGAAGAAGGAGTTCATCATATAGAGGCCCTCCTTCTCCATAAAACTGGCCAGTAGGTGACCCCGGTGGTTCCGACGTCCAACTCCAATTGCCCCACTTGCAGCTCATCCTCGTCTCGTTTGCCCAGTTTCGCGTTGAAGTCCCCCATGACAACGGTGAAGTGAGTTTTGAAACCATGCATGGCTCTGGAGATATCCTCATACATGGTCTCTACCTCGTCGTCGGGGTGTGCCGAGGTTGGGGCGTAAACCTGTATGACCTTCAGCGAATATCTTGAGGATATTCTGAGTATAAGGTACGCCACCCTGGTCGACACGCTCTCGATCTTCACCACGTTGTCCACAAGGGACTTGTGGACGATAAACCCGACACCACCCTGGGACTGCCGGTCACCCTCTCGGAAATAGAGCAGGTTACCGGATTTGAGGATTATCGAGTCCTCCCCTCTTCGGACTTCAGATAACCCTATAATACTCCATCGCAACCTGCTCAATTCCTCTTCGAGTTCGGTGATCTTCTCGTCGGTCCGAAGTGTGCGCGTGTTGTACGTTGCCAGGTCCAGTCGTCGGTGATTGTTGGGGTAGCCGGATCTCGTCCGGAGATTCTTTGCACCCCTTGCCATGCCGTAACCTCGACCGCTACTGTAGTCGAGGGTAGGCAGGCTGCCGGGTACTAGGGGCCATTTTTTATTTGTGCTTTTCATTGGGGGGGTTTTGCCATAATCGCCACGCTTGGCAGGCGGGTTGGCGATCGCAGTATGGTTGTTACAGAAGCACAGAGAACGCTGCTGCCCATTCTCTGGTTTGTCCCTTAGTCGCCTCTTACGACACCCACGGGAAGACATGGGATGGTGAAATTCTTAACGTCCGGCACCATACGGAACATCATCCTGTATAGTGCTTGACAATCTTTCAAATCGACTTTTACCCAATCGCTATCGTTTTCAGTTCGCTAGAACCTCAAGAACTTACAAAAAAAAATATCCCAGCAGTTACGTTTATATTACACAAAAAATATAATGAAAATTACAGACTTGACCTACTGTTTCTAAAGTTACTGTGAAACTGACTTTTATAAACTTCAATTCAGTGTGATTTTTCACTCATTGACTGCCTGTCGTTTTTAATTAATCCCTGATTGGGAAAAACACGGCGATGAGCTAAAAATTTAGGCTGTTATAAAAAGAAAAACTTAGGTAATTATTTTCAACACTTTTTAACCATCGCTTCAACGAATTAACGAGACAGTTATCACGAAGTCGTATTTTTAAAAATCTTTCACGAATAATATTGATTCATCGGAGTAGTTTATCTCATAATATCCAATTAGATTTAAAGATATTTATTTCCCATAAGAACTTTTAAAATATAACAGTTCACTTATAATGAGATACAGAGTTACTTATTCTAAATAATATTATAATATTTGCCTCCGGGACGTTGGCGACATTACAGAGTACATACATGTTTTTTAGTTTTCTCTTAAATATGTTAATATTATCACACCTCTTTACATTTTCAATTCATTACCACTATTGACAAAATTCTTAGTAATCTGAAACTTCAAAGAAAAGGTAGGTTACAAATGAACATGTCAATTTTAAACGTAAGGTGAAACTATCTTCAAGGGGACCAAGGAGTCGTCTGGCGCCCATGTGCTGATTAGTTCCCTGGGGTGGTCACGGCGTGCAATGTGTTCTAGTGCGCCAGTGATGGGAATTAGAGGAAGGTCCGGTGACGGACAGCCAAGGCAAGTTCGCGTTGAGTGCTAACGCGTGCCCGTGTTCCCGCCATAAGTGGCACATGAGGACACCGTGTAGTTTTAAGGCACAGATACCCCTGAGTAGCTGATTTTAAAATGAGAATCACGTCTAAACGGCTAGTCGTATTTTTTTGGAAAAATATATGTTACATTAGACCATTTTCTTAATAATTTGATTTAAGAAAATTTTGTGTTTTATTCGTACAACACAGTGTAATTAATTTGTAGAGTTATGTCTAAAACGAACAAAAATACAACACTCGCACCAAAACCGCAAAGCGAATTTTTTGAAATTGACACCATCCCAAAGACAATTCAATTACCTACATTCTGATCTAGGTTTTTTTTTAAGTCATGGATTAATAAAAACTACAGAATTTTGGATCGCGCGGGTGTGAAACGAGTACGCGTTTGGTTCCCTCAAGATCCTTGGTGGCTATCGTCGTCTTAATGGGTTGGAGTCCCACATAACTGCACTATCTCTCCGTGGCAGTGCAGTATGCATGAACATATCGACAAGCAAAAAAAAAAGTGTGAAACTATCACTCTCCCAAATTGGTCTTGAAAGTAAAATAAACCTTTTGCGCTTGACCAATTGATCTTTTATTAACAAATAATGACGGTGCGAAACAATTTAAATTACGTCGATGGGCGATAGCAGTCGAATATCATGTACCCTGTATTTCAGAAAACTAGCTGTTGCAAGCGACTTCGTCCGCAACAAATTCGTATTTTTTTTTCACAGTAATGATCTGTTTTCGGAATAAAAAGTCGCCTATGTTTCTCCTGATAACATCAGTTATGTATCAGTGAACGTTCCGCCAAAATCGGTTCAGCCGTTTCGGAGATTGCCCGGAACTAACAGACAGACAGACAAAAAATTAAAGAATTGCGCATTTGTTATAAGTACCGTATATACTTTCACATCCATTAATAAACGTTTGATATTACTTGATATAATTTGATGTTACATACAGACACTTTAATTTAATTTCTTTGTATGTATATACATTTCCTTCGTGCGCGAGTCCGACTCGCACTTGGCCGGTTTTTTTAAAAGGTCAGCAACGCTTTCCGAGGATAGGTCAAATGGTTATCTTTTGTGAGCAAAGGCGTTTTTGTTTACTTTGTCAGAGTTGTTTATTTCAATTGGGTGACTAAGGTACAATTTTGAATGTCAATAATGTAAGTTAAAAAAAATAATAGATTCATCTATCTCATCATCATCCTATTAATGTTCCCACTGCTGGGACACAGGCCTCCTCTCTGTGAGAGGGAATGGGCCGTAATCAACCATGCTTGCCCAGTGCGTGTCATATGTCTTCGAATTTTTGGTTCTAGGACATTTTAAGTCTTTATTTGTATAGATGTATGCATTTCAAGTGCAAATCGAGCAAATTCCATCGCATTGCGTCCAATGAACTTACTTGCAAGTTAGGTCGCCAGTCAGTCTAGTCGCCTTTCAGTGTGGTATAAATCGAATCGCGTCGAACCATCTCATAATGACCTTTCTAGGTCACTAGCTTTATCAAATGTCTCGTGGTCAATTCCAAACATTATGAACTATTTAATAGACGAAAAAAAGGATGAGGTTCTCAATTCGACATGTAATTTTTTTTTATGTATGACCAGGCATAACTTTTTATAGTGATCCGATTTCAAAAAATATTTTTTTATTGGAAAGATGTGAAGTATACCTCATAATTGGTCTCATTTAAATTAATAAAAATAATATACATTCCTGAATGTAGACAAAAAGGTTTAAATGATAATTTGTCCACTGAATTTTCTAAATTAAGTAAACAAAAATGCGAAAAAGATAACCTTTGTAACAAAAAAAATAACCGGCGAAATAACGAACCAAAAAGCAAAACATAAAACTAAAACTTTTAATATAGCATTTTAAGGCGGCGCCAAACGAACAAACCTGCAAAATAATTACCTAAAGTGAAGAAATATTGTAGCTAGATTGCTCTTCTTTGATAGTTTGTTTGACAATCAAATTCAGGTCACTTTATCTAAAACCTCTAGTCAACTGTGTAAGTATACGTCTCAAGAACATAAAAATACTCGTACTCATAATATTACATTTCTAGAAATCCTCTCAATTTTATCCTTTTATCGCAAAACAAGACGCCATTCTAACACAATTTAACGGGTAAGCATTCTCCCAATTTTCGGGGTCGGATCGATTTGGACCCTAAAGCGGTACCTTCAAGAGGCCAATTTTTGGGGCTCCGAAGGTCCAATAGATTCCGTGATTGCTCGAATTTATTTCATGATTGCTCGATGTTAATATGATTTTGTGTAGGGATTATCGTTTGACATGTTTTGGATTTGAATTTTATGTTTGATTCTTTTATATGTATGTATATAGATTAAGTATGGTTTTTTTGATGATTTCAACATTGTTGCGTCTTGAATAGTTAATAAAAAAAAAGAAAAAAAAAAGGTTATCTAATCTAAATTAATTTTTTCTCGCTCACCTTTGAACACCATCTCACCTGATGGTAAGTGATGACTGTTCGACGGTGAAGCACGCTAGCCTAGAAGAAACCTATTTACTCTTGACTTAAAGACTCCTAGGTTGTAGCTATCGGGAAACACAGACTCTGGCAGGATATTCCACTCCTTAGCTGTACGCACAATGAAAGTATTCCCAAAATGTTTAGTGCATATGGATGGGATGTCCACCATGTACCGATGACGCATCATCATACGTCTTGTAGTTTGATGACGAAACTAAATTATTATGTATTAAGAAACACATATTTTATTTTTACTGTTTATATATTTGTTAAAGGTTCTGAAAGATCCCCATTACGAAAATTATTACACAGCTAGAAAGCTAAAATATCGCTGAGTGTCATACATAAGCTTCATTTTATCTCAAAAAATGCACGATGCAACGTTATCGACCTTCTGAGCGAATCTAAGGGAAAAACTCAGTTCATAATAAAAACAAAACAGGATTTTAACAATTTAATTTGCGTTCTGGGTTAGTTCACGACAACGATTACCACCTTTTTTTGCTGATTGTATCGAATTTCTTCCTACCTCATTATTCAATATTAAATATATCGTTTTTCATGCTTATCTTGCACAAAATCCCTGAAAATATACTCCGTGAATTATATCAGAGAAGAAAATGAGTTAAAGGGATCAAATTAAATTCGGGCAATTTATTTTCATGCTCCGCTCTCCTTGGGAAATAAGATAATTTGCCTTACGCAGTAGCCATTGCCTTTGTTACCAAACTATGAAGGCAGTTTGTTACAAAGAACTGTTAACTGGAGCCGACTGACAAAGGTCTACTGAGAAGGAATTTTCAAAATTGTTGGGGTCAGATATTCACGCCTTGTATTCTAACTCGACTCCATCTCGAATCACAATATGAATAACATAACGAAATTAATTTAAAAATCGATTGAAAGCTAATAAAGCTGCTATTTTTACAGCTCTATATATTTCACACGGAAATAAAAACAAAACAACAATAAAGTACTTAGTTCTGAATTCAAATTATTATAAACGATAAATCTAATAATTGATGGACAAGGAAATGAGCATTCGTTTGTATTCGGCAATGCGAAGATTGCCGATGGACATTAAGAAAATTGTTGAACTGTACTATGCTTTTCTTTTTGTTTCGGTGATACATTTTACTAAACTATTTGGGGCCAGTAGGTGGCTACGTTTATTGCAGTCTCAGAAGCATTGTACAGGTCACCCAGGGTGCAAATTAATGGACAGCCGGGACAGTCCATCAGATGGGGCATAGCCTACACAGGGGCACCACACTCGCACCGGCTGTTCAATGGACATACAATCCGTAATTTTGCCAAAAAAATATTTTCAGCGGCCTTCTTGGGTGCGCAATCGATTCAATGCCTTCAACACAGGTCACTGCAGTTCATGATCGAGAGAAAGATGCTCCTTAGGCTTAATCACGTCATGAGGTGGTGAATACTTCTCCAGCCACAGTTTGCCCCACCCCTGAGGATCGTCCTGGATTGTCTGTGTGATTCGTTAGAAGCTCTTATTCTTACTATACTGAAAGAAAAGACCGAAACATGAAAACAAGTCTAACCACTCAAACAAAAATGCTCGTGACATTCGTGCAGATGGTAGATAATATTAATGAATTAACACCTTTCGTTACCGAATAAATTGTTCGATATTTTTTTAGAAACCGCGCGAACAACACTAACCCTAAAACAATAACATTATTTTCTACCAAAAATCTACTACAAAATGTATTCCTTTTGCCGTTCTAGCTTCAAAGCTTCACCCCTTAGATGTCCGACCTGCGCGCCCAACATCGGCCAAATGCCCGGGTACTCCGGCGCCATTTTGCGCTATTGGCGCGGTGTCAGTAAAACGCCGATTTCTCGGCAGTTTTGTAAAAGAACCATGTATTAAACTTATGTTGTTAGAATCTCTATGAAATAAGCTATCATATTTCAAATGGATTTATCCAGTTTTACCTTGTAATGTATTGGTAATTGTTGTGTTAAGTCAGTGTAAGGGAAATTTTAAAAGAAACAGTCGTAACATCTGGTAGTTCTAGCTTGCATTAAACTATGTTACTTAATATCCAGCAATGAAGATTATAATAGTACTAAAAGAAATACAACTGACTTCCAAAAAACACTACAAAGTGAAAAATTACTTCAGTATCGGAAGTCAGTGTTCATGTTTTCGTTTCTTCGTTGTATAAACCAACTTTCGAAATTAAAGTGATTTTTCACTTTGTAGTGTTTTTTGGAAAGTCGGCTGCATTTTTTTTTTTTTTTTTAATTTTGGTGTATATTGGGCAAGTTCTATAGTAAGGTTCCTAAGCGCATCAAGTGATGCCAAAATAGATTACCCGAATAACATGTAACTTGAACAGCCGGTGGATTGAGATTGTACCTTGGTGAATTGTATGCATCTGCCTAACCTTCAAGCGTACCGGTGTGATGTTATATTATGAAATGTTGTAAACAATGAACAGAAAAGCGACTGCAGCAATTCCGAGAGATTTTGTCATTTCTTGAAGAGTTCTGTTGTAGATATACAAAGAAGTTCTTCATCAAATCTACACCATATTAAAATGAGATCAATTCGAGAACATACAAATTCAAACAAAAAAAGAATATTCAAAACCTGTCCACAGTTGATGTAGATATCGGTGAACATAAAAAAAAAAGAAAATAAAAAAGGAAACGTACATTCGAACATGGAAACAAAGAAAGTCGGTTAAAATGTATCCTTTTTGCCGTTCTTGAAGCGGAATATGAAAGGAAAAAATAATAAATTATCTTTCCTAGACATGAATTATTAGAACTAAGTAAGGACATTAATTTTAAAAGAAACAGTTGTAACATCTGGTAGCGCTGGATTGCATTAAACTGTAGTAGGTACTTAATATCTTGCAAAGAAGATTATAATTGTACTAAATACTAAAAAAGGATCACTGACATTGGTGAAGAAAAACATAAGGACACCTGGACTTTTTAATTATATTAATTTCTGTTAATTGTTAAGTTTGCGACTGCCTCGGTGGTATACTAGTCGAAAGCGTTACTGTTGACTATGACGGCCTTGGCTTCGATTCCTGGGTTGGGAAAAGCTTTTTTTATTTATGATGGGTTTGCTCTTGACTCTAGTCTAGGTCAGAGGTTACAGGGACAAAGTCGACGATGGAGTAAGCTTACCCAGAAGATGCCTGTTCACTCTAACTTTGAAGAGATTCGGGTTGTATGTATGTTGCGTGTTTCCATTAAAAAAAATCTCAGTAGCAGCCTTGAAAGAAAAAGAATTATACACACACGTACACGTAATAATACTGAACTGAAAAAAGAAAATAAAAAAATTCTGATACTTCACATTGTTTTTTTGTTTATGTTCACCGATTTTCCGTCAATTGTGAACCGATTTTGAAAATTCTTTACGAGTTTGAAAGATAATGTTTCCAAATTGGTCCTTGGTACACTCTCATTTCACTAGCTATGATCAAGTTTCATAATATTCGGATAATCTATTCTGGAATTATAGGCACCTTACTACAGAACTTGCCTATAGATACCACAACTAAAAACTAAAAAATATAAAAAAGAACAAAAAAAATGCAACCGACTTCCAAATAAAAACACTACAAATTAAAAATTAACTTTTTTTTCGGCAGTCGGTGTTAAACGTAGAAAAGAAAACACGAACACCGACTTCCGAAAAAGAAGTTATTTTTCACTCTGTAGTGTTTTTATTTGCAACACGGTTGTATGTTTTTTTAGAGATTATCTTGCTTCTTGACTTGTAGTTTACGCCTGGTTATTAGATTACCCATCTACCTCAATTTCATACTGAAATTCAGCGTTGTCAACTCCACACTAACACGACCTCAGTATGATATCCAAGTACCAACACAATGTACCAAACGACACTGATAACCCAAACTACATGCCGATAACACCTTTACACCTAAAAAGGAGCTAAAGGTTGTCGTTCACCACACAGTAATGTAAACGCATAGTTACAGCAGGTGAAACCTGTGGGTCGCGAATAAATTTGAAAGAGAGTGACTGCAGCCCTGGCTCAAGCAACTGAAGGAACACGGGTGGGTTTTAGTCAGTAAAAGTCTGATACGCTTCACCCAGAGCGGCAGAAGTCAGTTGATGATTTACCAAGGTGAAAAAAAAATTTAAACCTGTAGTAATGCCATTTCTAAAATTGCAGTAGTGAGTGCAGACAACCGAGCTTGACTTGAGGCTCTACACACAGAGATTCTGAATTGAGTTCAATAACATAAACTCCGCATTATGGACACAATTTGACAAGTTTAACGCTAATGTACAGTTACATGGTTCTCACATACTTAAAATATTTGTCAGTATGTGACAACCATGTTCCTATTTTTCAAGTGAAGGAATTTACCTGTTAGTGCTTGTAATACTTGTAATATAGTAGTGCTAGGTGCATCGTCCTCACGAATATGAATTTATTAATGTAAGTACTTTAATATTGTAAAAAGCTTATTTTTTTTTAAAGTGTATGGAATTTTTTGTGAGTTCTTCTCCATAACAAGCTACTTGCCCGAATGCACGGTAGAATCAATTGTTATTAATTAATTGTTTTTATTATTTAATTTTAATTACCATCATTAGGAAAAGAACTGCATCGATGATGAGTAGGGTCCGGGATAGTACTAACACTGTCCTCAGAACGTTAACGTGCAAAATAGACAGTCCTTTGACTGTGTACTGGGCAAGTGTACACCTGCTCAGAAATTGAAAATAGATTCGGTAATTATTATTAGTGTGTAACTTGTTTTGTTTACTGACAAGTTACTAACATCTTGTTATGTTTTATTTTTGTGTGTAATACTAACAACCCTACTAACGCTGTATTTGTAAAAATGTCCACACCATGTCCCACTCATACGCACAAAACGTTTTGGGAACACTTTCATTATGCGTACAGCTAAGGAGTGGAATTCCCTGCCGGAGTCTGTGTTTCCCGATAGCTACAATCTAGGGGTCTTTAAGTCAAGAGTGAATGGGTTACTTCTAGGCAAGCGTGCTTCACCGTCGACCACATCATCGCTTACCATCAGGTGAGATAGTGGTCCAGCGCGAGCCTAATAAAAAAATATATTATGGACTTTCGTCTGAAATAAAGATAATTTAATTTACGATTTCGCCATACAAATGAATGCGACAGTCGCGTGTTCGCGCGATGATCGCGTAGTATTAGGACAGAGCCTTACACTACACGTGAACGCTTCCAATGAATGACCACCTTAATAGAAAGATAAGGAGTGAAAATATACGATATTCTTAGAGTGAATAGTATTTTGTAAGACGTTACTGACAGCAATGGTGTCGAGATAAAAATAACGGTCTTCCGTCGCCATTTTAAGGACGACGTAAATAGTTTGCGAATATTTTGTTAGAAGTGTTAGGAGATAGTGATGTGATATGTTGATCTGTAGATAAAATGACATATTTAAAGACATTTTATGCAAGTCTGTAGGATTGCTGTTTGTGATATTAAAGCCCCGTTGAACTTGATGATAATTTATTGCCAACTTATGTTACACGTTACAATAATTAATTTATCATGTGACAACCCTAAGTGGAGGGATGAAAGGGACTGCGTGGCTATCGCCCTTCAGACCTCCCCTAACTGGCTAGTTCCTGAAGACTGCTAGGCTATCGAAGCAGGAACTAGTGGTACTAAGGATCAGAGCTGGCTGCGTGGCTACTGAACTCAGAACCTCTAGCTAGTGAATGTAGAATTTGTGTGTAGTTGCTGTCTTCTAATTTATGAAGCTGCTCATCGCAGTGCTTTGAATAAGTTACACTAGATGGCGCTGTATGTTTGTTACAAGTCTCAATTTCGTTGCAGTGGCAAGCAATAACTTAGGCCCCTTTTTTGATCCTTGGTTAACTCAACCAAAGGTAAACTAACAAAAAGCTAATGGCAAGATATTCTAGCAAATAACAAAAAAATCACGTTTGTTGTATGGGAGCCCCACTTAAATATTTATTTTATTCTGTTTTTAGTATTTGTTGTTATAGCGGCAACAGAAATACATAATCTGTGATAACTTCAACTGTCTAGCTATCGTGGTTCATGAGATACACAGACAGACAGACGGACCGAAAAGTCTTAGTAATAGGGTCCCGTTTTTACCCTTTGGGTATGGAACCCTAAAAATGAAATTTACTGTAAAACGCATTTATTTATCAACTCGGTATGTATATACGGAAATAGTCTTTAAAATGGTCAAACAATTAACTCTCCAAATTATTTGACCATTTGTGAGGCTAACAATTGATGAAAAAACGTATCTAATCGACATTCTAAACCATCGGTTAGCATTTTTTATATTTTTTAATTTATCGATGGGCTCGCGTTTGACCACTATCTCGGCTGATGGTCAGCGATGATGTGGTCGACAGTGAAACACGCTTGCCTAGAAGTAACCTATTCACTCTTGACTTAAAGATTCCAAGGTTGTAGCTATCAGGAAACAAAGACTCCGGCGGGGAATTCCACTTATTTAAACATTGGTTGAATTATCTAGGGATGAAAAAACTGGGCCTAAGAATATTTTCCTGAATTGAGTACGTATTATTTAACCCTACCTTAAGGGTAAAATTGGGCAGGATTTAATACTGAAGTATAGTATTTTCAAAAATACTCAACTTCAAATGTTTAAAATCAGAACACGGCGATAAAAAAATATCTGAACAAAAAAAATGAAGGTAAATTCTATATAGTACTTACCTCTGGTAATTACATACCAGTTTGATATTAAATTAGAGGTTCTTTTAATAGATTGTAACTGATATTACTATCCGAACGTTCTTAAAAATACGGGATTTACTGCTGTTTTTTTTAATATGTTTTAGATTTTATTCGTTTGTGAAAAATTGCGATAGGAGCCGTAGTTACTTATTAGGGGTTTTAATTACTATAATTACCTTAAACAAGAGTGAATAAAATTTAATTCATTGTGTATTGAAAAAGTTAATAATCATGTCACTTTATTAATTTACTAGCTGTCCCACGCGGCTTCGTTCTCGTCAACTGACTACCTACCTACCCTACCCTAGCTACCCTACATACATGAATGTTGCGTAACTTTAACCACTTACACAGCGCACGCAACGAAAGCTCTAAAAAAGGAATATTATTGCCCGTTAATGCATCATTTTTCATTTATGCTCCTCTCCTATTGTCCGTAGCATAATGCTATATAGCCTAATAGCATATAACCTTCCTTGATAAATGGACTATCCAACACAAAAAGATTTTTTCAATTCCAACCAGTAGTTCTTGAGATTAGCGCGTTCAAACAAACAAACAAACAAACTCTTCAGCTTTATAAGATTATAGTATAGATATATTTTATTGTACACCACATATGTATAAATTACAGGACTAACATAAATTTCTTTAAATAAATTAAATAAGCAATTTACCTCAAGTTACTAATGACATCGAATATGTAATGGAATTATTTTGATTTGCATATCTTGGTCTAGTATTTCGAGTAACGTTAAACTATTCAACATTTTAAGCTTCATAATCGATTTTTATTTGTTGTTTTTTTTTTTTTTATGTCCAGTTTTATCTGAAAACACCTGAAAACCTTGAAAAGAAAAGAAAATACATCTGTTCAACACAATTCTTTCCTTTGTAACATTTATAAGG
Organism: Orthosia gracilis; assembly: GCA_947562075.1. Lineage (NCBI taxonomy): Eukaryota > Metazoa > Arthropoda > Insecta > Lepidoptera > Noctuidae > Orthosia > Orthosia gracilis. The sequence goes on along the minus strand of OX387267.1, from coordinate 7,084,667 downwards.
ATAATCGTAGGAATAACTTCTCGGTCCCATTATTCATATTGTCTTCATAGATGGACAGTGATTAGGATAAGTAAGATATTACACGTTATTAAGAATATCTTCTTCAACAATATGTAGATAAAATTAAGCATTGTTTCCATGGGGGTAGGTAGAAACTACAAAACGCCACTAGCTACGTTCCTTAAAATTCCTTCTTCAATAATGTTCGTAAGATTTTGTGATGAATTCTATTTCAAATCCTACCTACACTACAAATGTGAAAATCTGTTAGTTTGTATCAATCACGCCTCAACAGCTGAATGTGTTTAGAAACAAATTAGAACTTGAGTAGACCATGACCTGTTTTAGAAATTAGGACACCCTTCATGTAGGTAGTACATTCTTTTTTTAACTATTGCATGTAAAGTACCCAAGTGTATCCGCGATCAACGGATCAATTACTTACCTGATTGTCATTTACATCATTCATGCCCAACAAAAATAATAGTCGCACCAACTCACAACGGCCCCATTAGCACCCTCTATCTACGGAACGCTGAAAAAACAAAAGCAACTCAGCCGAATGTTCGAAGCCTTGTTATTACATGGTACAAACTGACATGACCGTAATTTGTCATAGTCAACTGGGAGAGCAGGATTCTGGACGAAAATAAACAATGAACGGCAGAGACTTCCCGTACCGGGTATTTGTGCCTACTTAGATTTGTTTGTATGCAAAAATTGTCTAATAATAAAAACACTAATAAGTACAAAATAACTTTCCTTTCGGAAGTCGGTGTCTTTCTTACCTCATGTTTTCACCGACTTCCGAAACGAATGTTATATTGCACTTTTTAGTGCTTTGTTTGTTTAGAAGTCGGTTAATTTTTTTGCGGAAATGTTTTATTTCTCTCTTTTTAGTTTTAGTTCACCATCACTACAAATTGAGCAAGTTCCACAATAAGGTACCAATAACTCAATTTACACATTCGTGCTGTTTGTCGCTAAAGAGTTCGGTTGTATGCCACATAAAATATCTTGAAAATTGCCTAACCGATTTTGATGAAACTTGCACCTACCTAAGTTGAGAGATATTAATCCAATAAAAAAGACTTATTTTGCTGTTTCTCTTCTTGTAGTAGATAATATTAATACCAGCCTGTACTGTTCCACTGCAGAGCAAGAAGCAAAACAAATTATCGCGAGCTGACTGACCAAAACCATAAATGATGCAGAGCAAGAAGCAGAAGAAACGAGCATTTATCACCAATCACCACGTTTGCTCACGGTGAGTTGGCGATTTCAAACGAGTGTTAAGAAGAAATGCGGTCGCAGACATCCGACTGAATTTCCTAATTAAAAAGTTATAATTCAAGGTTTAGCTCTCATCTGTTTCCTCCTCCAATATTGGACCAATTTAAAAGATATGCCATTAACTAAAAACTAAATTATATACTGTGCTCCTATGTTTTTCCTTTTTGATGATAAATTATCTTTAGAAGCACTAGAACCCTCAAAAGATGCTCAAAATTGCGCTGTCATCACAGGCCTAATGAATAAATTTGACAACTATAAATGAACAAGGGCATATATTTTTTTTCTGTTCATGGAATATCTTTTAAATTGGTCTAATATTGGAGGTGGAAATAGGCGAAAGCCAAACCTCGAATAGTGGCTTTTTACTTAGGAAATTCAGTCGGATGTCTAAATAATAAATTACGAAAAGCACGTTATTATTTTTGTTCGTGCTGCCATTTGTAGGTCATTGACATTTGTTATGGAGATCCAGAAGTCAAGAAGTCTTATAACCATTTTCACCAAGTGTCATGTTACCTAGTACCTAACTGTGTTGTGAAAATTAAGAAAAAAGACAATAAAAATAAAAACATTAATTAGAAAAATATTTTTTTAACAAGCTTTTTTCGTATTCTTTTCAGCAAACCTTTTCATTTGATACCCATATCATGGCAGTGCACAAAAAATAACGATTCCGCCATCTTGAGCCGTCCGCCATATTGGATTAAGAATGACGTCACTTAGCTAACCATGCATTGTCATCCAAACTAAACGTTTATGCAAAATTTCTTCTTAATTGGTAGAAGATAATTGCTATAAAATTCAGTTCCAAGATTTGACCCGAACACATATACATACATAAACATAGATTGCAACTTAAATAAATGCTTGTGAAAATCAGAAACCCGACTGCTTAAGAAGCAAACTGAAAAGACAAAATCATGCTGTGCAGCCGAAGGTTTCATTTATGGTTTTGGTCAGTCAGCTCGCGATAATGTGTCCTCCGAATACTCAGCAAGGCTTCCCATTCAACCATTTCATTCATAGCAAAGGAAAGGTTGTCGTTACAAAAATACAACAGGTAAAATTGTTTCTAATTCAATTTCTCAGTTCTTTTAAGTCCCTTCTAAAAATAATCCCTTTGGAATAGGAGACTTGATAAAAGAAATTGTTTGACTGAAAATATATTTTTCCATTCAATTGTATTTTTTTTTTGTTTTATTTAATTGACCTAAGTTTCCTGAGGGGATTATGTTACGACAGTTCGAATGTTAGGCACATTAATTTTATTATTTATTAATTTTTAGGTTTCCGTACCTCGAAAGGAAAACACGGAACCCTTATAGGATCACTTTATTGTCCGCCCGTCCGTCTGTCTGTCTGTCAAGACCCTTTTTCTCAGGAACGCGTGGAGGTATCAAGCTGAAATTTATATCAAATACTCAGGTCTATTGTCTCTAAAAAGCTATGAAAAAATCAAACTTCTAAGCCAAATTTTCGACACTCGCAAGAGAATCAAAACCTACAGGGTACCTACTTCCCGTGAACTCAGAATTTTGAAATTTGGTACGAAGCAACGTCTTATAGCACAGATAAAAGAATAATTGCGAAAACCGTAGAATTTTTAGTTACATCATATAATAAAAATATTTTTAATAACTTTAAACTTACTATCCCTTACCTCTAGAACGCGTAGAGATAATTAATTGAAATTCATATCAAATACTCTGGTCTATAATACCTTTAAGCTGAGGTTTGTACGGAACCCTCAGTGCGCTAGTCAGACTCGCACTTGGCCGTTTTACATTTTCAACATACTATTTTTATATAATACTCGATCTTATTTATCAGTATAATCAATACAACTTTAGTTAAAAGATCGAATCAACAAAAAGCTCTTGTTATAAAATTATTACCCATGGGGTAGGTAGAAACTACAGAACTCCACCTGCTAGGATCCTTACATACTTCTTTTTCTTCACTCACGTACTTACATCTAGTCTTATACCCATGGAAAAAAGGCACGAGTTTATGCATGTATGTATGTATAAAATTATTGTAACTTAAGGCCATATAAGTAATCAGAAAGCTTAAAGTCACCCAAAGGGCAATGGAGAGGGCTATGCTCGGAATTTCCTTGCGTGATCACGTCAGAAATGATGATATCCGCAGGAGAACTAAAGTTACCGACATAGCCCGGAGAATTGCTAAACTTAAGTGGCAGTGGGCAGGGCACATTGCTCGCAGAACGGATGGCCGATGGGGCCGAAAAGTTCTGGAATGGCGACCGCGAACCGGAAGACGATACGTTGGAAGGCCTCCCGCTAGGTGGACCGATTACCTGGTTAAGGTTGTGGGAAGGCGCTGGATGCGAGACGCACGGGATCGGTCAATGTGGCGACGCCTGGGGGAGGCCTATGTCCAGTAGTGGACGTCTTTCGGCTGAAATGATGATGATGATGATGATGGTCATATAGTTGACCTTACCTAGTAGAGCTCTTTGTGAAAGAATTCATCCGGGAAAGTACTGCCACCATCACTATTACTACATTTATTATAAAATAATAGTTTTAAAATATTATTTAGTTTTTAGTCATAAAAAAATAGAAAATTTCTTTAATTTTTTTTCTGTTATTGCATTATCATCGGTCGCTGGTAACTGTGCAAATTTACAAATTAATCCAACGTTTTGAAAGGGGTGAAAATCACGTTCAAAGATTCCGTAACATAGATACATACACACCAAATAATAAAATAAAAGCGTGGCATTAAGTCCCCCGCCGCGTTTGTCAACTCAAAAACTACTAAACGGTTTTTCATGCGGTTCATTAGAATCACGGTTGATCACCAATAGGAAGAGTGAGAAACGAGGAAGGTTTTTCTGCATTATTTGTCACGGACGAAGCCGGGGCGGGTCGCTAGTAATATAATACATTTCTCCTGCGAAGCAGTGTCACCATGCTCTGGTTTGAGGGATATGTGTACCGGTGAAATTACAGACATAGGTGAAGAAAAAGCGACTGCAACAAAGCGCATGCCAAAAATCGGCTTCCTTACTGCAACGCTTGCGTAGCACTCGGAACGGTATCCTGAAAATCATTGTTGGCAGAGTGGAATGCCCCATCCAAAGACACTGGGAGGAAATAGGTATAGTTTGTGTTAAATCGAATTAAGTACTACACTAAGATAGCATAATGCACTAACATAGCATTTAAGCATAATCTGTAACTAACCACTAACAACTTATGGACTGATATAGGTCTGAAACACAGTTTTTTTTTTTTATATTTGAACTTTGTCGTTTAGATTGCAACGCAGCTGTAGTTCTTCTAGTATTGTATATTTTCACAGTCGTCAGTGACCACTTAACACCAGATAGCCCATCTCCTTGTTGTCATCCAAAAAAATAAATGAAAACGGACCTGCAATCAAAGAACCTCCACGAGTGTATATATTTATGTAAGTTCGTACCGGCACACCCTTTGCAGATAGCCTGCTACCAAACTCCATGACTGGCAATATTTTTTGCAAGGTATGAGCTATTTGTAACATAAACCTTTCATGATGAGACAAAAGAAAATATGTGCTAGATATAGATGAGACAAAAATCGAGAATTACCACGCTCATTTATAATTGCTAAACACAAAAGTTCTTAAATAGTTAATTAAAAATTACAACATTAAGGCAAAATCTTTTATTTACATAGATTTTTAACCGATTTTCCAAAAAGGAGGAGGTTTTCAATTCAGATGTTAAAATATGTATATTTTTTATATATTTTATATAAATCTTCTTTTTTTGTTTTAAAAATTCTTTTTCTTTTTCTACCGGTTATGTTCAAGTTGCATGTTACTCGGGTTATCTATTCTGGCATCACTGTGGGTATTATAGGTACTTTACTATAGAACTTGTTCATTATGTATCACAAAAAAAGTGAAAAATAAAAACCTTTTTACAAAAAAATACGACCGACTTCCAAATAAAAACACTACAAAGTGAAAAATAGCTTCAATTTCGGAAGGCGGTGTCAAAAAATTAAGAAACGAAAACAGGAACACCGACTGCCGAAATTGAGGTTATTTTTCACTTTGTTGTGTTTTTTTTTCACAGAGTTTTTTTGCGTTAGAACAAGCTTAACATAACTGATACATTTTTTTTTCAACCTAATATAGGTCCCAATGCTGAGCAACGATCTCCCCCATAGCCGTCCACCGTTCCCGATGTGTTCTCTTTTTGTGTGTTCCGTCATTTAGAACAAATTTTTCTCAATCAAACTTCCTACCATTTTACCTTATTTAAATAACAATACAATTCAAGTTCCATACTTAAAACAGTATTAAATACTAAAACACAATTCCAAAGAACCTAAAAAGTCAAAGCACCTCTTACACAATGCAAATTCAACCACTAAAATATAAGAGAGAATTTGGCGTAGCACCTCTACGAGATTTCGTAGCTGCTCTACGAGAATTCGTAGCGTCCCGTAGCATCTCGCTACGCGCATCCACGGGCCTTAGTTACACTCAGAGCGTCGCTGCGACAGGGTGTTCCCTATTTCTCTCTCGCTTTCAAAACTCTTCTTGTGAAAAAAAAGTCTTTCTCTATTCATCTTGAAGCTAAGAAAAGAGTTCGTTCGTTCGTTGTTCAGTGTTTTTGTGATTTTATTTTTCTTGAATATTTTTTTCAAAGAGTTTGTTATCGTGCCTCCGTTTTGTTATGTAATGCGTAAGTATATAAGTTTTTGTTTATATAAAATTACTTGGATGCTCGTTTCATGTTTGAAATGACGAGCATTTCCAGGTTTTTTTTGTGTAGAGAGAGTTATTGTCCTAAAAGTACTTTGTTTGATTAAATAATTAAGAGCGAGTTTTAAAATTTTCGGGTGGCGGTTTTAATGAAATTTTAGGGTTTTTAACTCGTTTGAGGGTTCGTAGATTAATGTCGTGTCACGAACATTGTCGTTTTAGCGAATTTAAAAATTTTATTCGACTATTATTTAAGTGAATTTCACACAAATATTGAAGTAAGTGAATGTAATCGTTTATACAAATGAATTCAATCAGTGAAATGAAGGCTTGTAGGTAATAAAAATTCCAAAAATAATTCGGGAACATTAATGGTGTCAGCGTTTCGCCCCCAAGGGGCGCATTCGTGAAAATGTTTGCGTACGAACGATATGCCAAATTATAAAATGAAAAAGTTTAATTTTCGAATTCCCATCTGTCATGATTAACTTTTGTTTTTTTTTCTTTATATATATAAAAAGGACAATGCTATAGAGTATTCTGAGGTATCTGTTGTACTGAATTTATTTGTCGTATTGTGAGACCTGTGTTCATAATTACTTATAAAGACTAATATTAAATCATTTTTTTTAACCACAAATAAAAACTTAGCATTTATCAAAAACTTATAACTTACTTATTTAAGACTAGAATGTTTCTTTTATAACTTTGATGATGTTCACTGGTCTATTACAAGAAGATTATTATTTAAATAATGAAATTGAGTAATCACTGCAAAATTAGCAACTTAGAAAGACCTTATTACATGGTTCTGGTAGGATCATCGATATGGTGGTGTAGTTACTGTTTACACCCTTTAAGTGGAGGAGTGAATTAATTGAACAAAGCATCATATCTTATTGTATGACTTTCTATACTTTCTGTTTACACCCTTCAAAGTAAAAATAAGCAAGCATTTAGATTTTTTTTAATTTGTGAAATCATCAAATTCAAATTCATTTATTTACCAGAATGTAGGTTTACAAAGTATGATCTTAAACCTTTGACGGTCCCTTTATATTCTACCATTAAATATGGTGAGCAAATATTTAATTTTAGCTTGTACTATCATCTAAATTTATCTTTATTAAATTAAGAAAATAGACAGTAACAACAATAAAACCTCATGCATTATGATTCTTACGGAACAAATTAATTAATTGGTAACAGAGTTACATATATTTACCTATGTCAGTTCAAATAATATCAGATTAAGAATACAATTATAATTTATTGTAAATTTAATTGATAATGTCAAAACTTTTATGAAAAGTAAACAGTAACTATAGAAAGACCTCATGCATAGAATTTTACGGAACAAATTAATTCATTGATGATGGTGAAGCGGCAGGGCGTGTCAGACTTTTACTCACTATAACCCATCCGTGTTAATTCAGTTGCTTGAGCCAGGGCCGCGGTAACTCTCTTTCAAATTTATCCGCGACCCAAACAAGCAAGCATACGCACTAAATGTTATGGAACTATTTTCATTGTGCGTACAGCTAACAAATGGAATTCCTTGCCAGAGTCTGTGTTCCCCAATAGCTACAATCTAATTCAAGAGTGAATAGGTTACTTCTAGGCCAGCGTGCTTCCCCGTCGATCACATCATCGCTTACCATCAGGAGAGATAGTGTTCAAGCGGGTGCCTATAAATAATAAAAAGAGGCATGAATTTATTAAACAAAGGATCATAACACATGACTCTGTATAGTTTCTGCTTACTCCCTTTACGAAAGCGTGAGTCTATTAAACAGAATCAATCAACAAATAAATATATTTAAACTTTTAGTCCCGGTTTTGCCGCCTTGTGTTATTTTACTAACTCCGATTTAGTGGCTAACACGGCGAGTAAATTATTCATTTATTTATTTATTAAGACACTTTATATCACAAATATCAGTGCAGCCCTTTATGTATGACATATTTGTTATTTAACCTCGCATTAGCAACTAACACTGAGTTATTTTTTTGTCGCAATGGGAATTCGTTTTCTAAAATAAACCTTTTGATAACCCGAAGCCTATATCTTGTTGACACTCGCGACAATACACAATTCTTATTCAAATCTTTCACAAACAGACATTGCTTACAGACATAACATTATCTATCTACAAACCGTTGGCAAATGTATTTGAATCTTTTATTATTCCTTATAAAAGTGATTGTACAAGAATCAAATACAAAATCGGCTTATCTTGGTTTGTTTCTGTTCTGATATTCTTTGGTTTAATATTGTCGATAAATATTCTTGATATTTTATTGATAATATTAAATGGTACATAAACGATTTCATTGGTGAATGTGAGTCTTATTATTAATTTTCGGAAGTCTGAAAAAAAGTTTTCGGCTATTTATAACCGAGAAAGTGGGTTGGGGTGTCAGGTAGGCAGTTGCTCTATGAACAACCCTAGTATCCTACAGCATCCAAATTGACTGGAAGGTAAGCTACCGTATTAACCAGTTACACACATATACTCACACACATACTAACACCCACTCATACAAACATTTGATTTAATTTAATGTAATTTATGTACCTAGATTAAGCATAAAATTTACATAATACGTTTTGCTTTTTGTATAATACGTCTTGCTATGGAAGAGCGGATTCTCTAATACAAGCACTACCAGCCTATAAGGAGGATTCAATAAGAAAATATTGATTATACCCAAACTTGTTTAACCAATAAACTATTTTGCATTTTCAAATAAAACTAGCAAGCAAACTAAACATGTTTACTTTTTATTTTGTTTATTCCTATGACATAATCTGACATTACTTATATTTTATTTATATAATAGGTAAGGGAAAAGTTTCTTCGCATTTTTTAAGAAGATTCAAAACATTTTTTAATATGGTTTATTTACATTTAACTAAAGTATGTAGGTACCATTTTGTTTACCAGTTATCAGCTTCTTTAAAATTCGTTCGGTTTCATTACGTCGAAATAAAGAATCACAAATGAGTACACGGTTCATTAGGTTTCTTTCAGTGAGCTCGTGAGGTACCCAAATATCGGGCTTTCTTGTGTACCCAGTTTTTTTCAAATGCACCAAAACTGTTTTGTGGTCAATTCCCAGTTTGAAGAACTGGGAATTGACCATAAAACAGTTAACTACGTCGTAAATACTGATATGCAGATCTTGCTCCACCTTTTTCAAAAATAGCATCCATTTTATCCGTAATAGGGGGAGGGAGAACCAGAGCGACGTGCATCTTTGACATCAAAATTTTCGGATTGAAAACGCTTAAACCAAATTTGTGCTACCCTCACAGACACTGCACTAGGTCCATAAACATCGCAAATTTTTTTCGCGGCTGTCGTTGCATTTTTACCTTTTTTGTAGTAAAATTTTAAAATGTATCGAATTTCTTCATTAGATTCACTCATCTTGACAGTACGAAAAACAAATGAAAATTACACATTTTCCTAATTTGAATTTGGAATTATGTTCTTTAAAATTTAAACTTTCAATAATACCAAAACCAGCCAGATACAAATAGTATAGCCACAGAGATTTTATTACAAGTTCATACATACTATAATGCGAAAAGACTTTTTACCCAACCTAATATTTATTACATATGACATCGTATACGTTTTTATTTTTATCTATGACATACAATATCTTTGATTTATGACTTTGGATACATTTAGTTTTTTTTTTAATTCATGACATTGTTTACGTTACTAACATTGTATTAATTTAATTATAATTTTGCATACCCAAATTGGTGGAACACGGTTGAATGCGCATTCACCTGAAATCTGGTAGTGTATTTTTATGTACTGTGTTGAGAAATAGATGAATTTCAATTTGAACAAAGTTGTGGAGGTCTACGCTTGTCGTTCTCTGTAATGTTTTAGTATTTAGGTAGGTACATACGGTTATCCCAGAAGCCAATCTAACATAGTTTACAAAAATTTAGACAGACTAGAGTGATAGGTCTAATCATTCTCATAACTTTATTTAAATGTATTTGCTTAGCTGATCCCCGCAGCTTCGCTCCAGTATACCACCCGACAGGACCCGTTTTTGGAATTAAAAAATAGCCTATGTCACTCAAGAATAATGTAGCTTTCTACTGATGAAAGATTTTTTAAATCGATCCAGTAGTTACGGAGCCTATTCGGTACAAACAAATAAAAATATCTTTCCTCTTTATAATATTATAGTACTAGCTGTGCCCGCGGCTTCGCTCCCGTCAACTGCCTACCCTTTTTTTTTTTTTTTTTTGGCGTCGAGAACTCCTCATGCATACTGCGCTACCACGGGGAGATAGCGCAGTTATGTGGGACTCTAACCCACTAAAACTCCACGGTGTCCTCCTGTGCCGCTTATGGCGGGAACACGGGAACGCGTTAGCATACAACCGCGGACCCGCCGCGGCTGTCCGTCTCCGGACCCTCCTCTGGGGTTTACCCCCCATCACCGGCGCACCAGAACACACTGTACGCCGTGACCACCTCAGGGACCAAACCAGCACATGGGCGCCAGACGACCCCGTGTATGGCACCCTTGGTCCCCCTATGACGGGTCAGGACAGTGGCCCCGCCACCTACCACTTTTCGGCCGCAGGAGATAGGGAGAGCGGCCAACGCTATACCGACACTCCTCCTCCCCTGCGGCCCCACCGCTTCCGCCATCAGACGGTGGCGACCCCGCGCAGGCCGCGGTGGGTAGGGCAAGCGGCGCTCCGTAATACCGGCACTCCTCTCCCGCCGCGGCCTCCAACCCTCAGACACGATGCCTACTGTACCACATCGCGGCCCGCCTCAGTTGCGATGGCGCCCATACGCCACCGCAACCTACTTATTGGCCGCTACGTCGTCGGCTTGTCGGCAAAAGCCCTGACGAGCGGCCCCTCCTCGGGTTCCTCTTCGCTTCACCGTGGTTGTCCAAGCCACGGTTACTGAGCCCCCTCGCCTCTACAATTCTTTTTTTTATTTTTTTCTTTCATAAGAACCTTCTCCTAACACTAACAAACACAGCAAAAAAAGAATTAGCGAGATCGGTCTAACCGTTCACGCGTGATGCCGTGACCAAGGGAAATAGGGATTCATTTTTATGTATATAGATAGATAGATCACTGAAGTTTTTTTTCTTCTTGCAAACATTTCCTCTAGATCAGATGGACAGTTGCTCCATTAAAATACTGGTATACAACTACACACGGCTAGACAGGAAGCCGCCAAAGCATAGCCGGGACAAGGCTATGCAGATGGCAGTTTTGTTAGCCATCCTATCCTTCATAGTCATATTATTCAATGGCAAATTGTCATAATCTTGCTAGATAGACGATTAATGATCGTAGTATGTTGCTATTAGCAGACAGGAGGACGCTGTTCCGTCTATCTTCTTGATGTTCATAATCTCTTTGTCACCGTGCACGTATAAGATCTAGGCTAAGGCAATAGAGTTGATATTCCCAGATCTTAATATGCGGTTAGTACCTAAAACAATATTCGGGCTTAGTATCAAACTATTTCTCGAAATATCTCTTCGAAATTCGAACGGTTGGAACGTTGTGAATTCGTGATGATTTACTTTTAAAAACAAATGAGTTCGCTTTCCAATTGTGTGCGCTCACTTTAGTGAGGTGAGATGTCTTCGCTTGTCTTTTGTTTTTATTATTACAAGCTTTATATTACTTTCCTTACGAGTGTGTCCAGCAACTATTAATCCATATTTAAAGCACTTCCTAGCATCCGATAATACTGAAACTTAGTATACTTATGCAACTTTGGGAAAATTGAAATAACACCGTACTATGGAACTAATCTCAATATGGAGCCGAAATGTGACCATAACAACTCCTCCACTCGTGTTTGGGCTCATTGGATGTGTATAGACAAATGGCATTACATTTTTACCTGACTGCCGAAGGAGGGTAACGTGTTTATCAGTCTATGTATGTTTGTTCGTATGTGGCATTCTAGAGACCAAACGCGTAAGCCGATTTTGATGATTCTTACGTCAATCGATTCGTCTTAAAACTGCGAGTGTCACTGGCTACATTAAAATTGGAAAATAGAATAATGGCAGATTTTGGGCGCCATATTGTGGGGTACCAAATTTTTTTTTCTTCCAAACCCATGGTGTGGGTTATCAAAAACAAGGGTTTTAAGATTTGATTACAAACATATACGACACTTATATGTTTAAATGTACCTAATTCTAAACAAAAAAACGGCTAAAAAGTTATAAATAAAAATTATTTATAAATAACAAAAAACCCGACTGCTTAAAAAGAGAACTAAAAAGACGTAAAGAAGAAGAAAGTCATGCTGTGCAGTCGGAGGATATCTATGCGCGTGATGGCTGACCAAAACCAGATGTATCCTCCGACTGCACATCATGATTTTCTTCTTGTTTACGTCTTTTTAGTTCCCTTTTTAAGCAGTCGAGTTTTTTGTTATATTTATATATTTTTTTGTTTATTGGCCTATCTACAATTGTTAAACTGTTTATTATAATAATACAAGCAATATGATACAAGAATAGTGTACAATATGATGCGTTAGACACAGCATGCAAAGACAAAATTATAACATCCATAAAATTACAATAACAATTGCAGTGCAGAAATAACACTTACAACGACTAGTGTGTAAGAAAAAAATAAAAATATGGTAATTACTTTTGATGGACTTGGCGCTTGACTTTTTGAAATGTTGTGGAATAAATATGTATTGATTCATTGCAATTATTAAGAAGCCTGCAAAGTCTGGAGTTGGATCCTGATACAGTTTTGCGGAATGGAGGACGTAATAGTTTAATAGAGACGTATGTATATTTAGAACCCGTTCAAAAAGCTTGTTTAGAAGATCACCTAAAACATATCTATTTTAAAGTCGATATGTGATGGAAGTCAGCATCAGAGATGATTCAGTTCCCATGTGATAGTGCGAGGGCATCAAAAATGTGTTGTTTTTATTATGCATGTGTGCTCGAGAGCCTATCTGTAGACATGCATTTGTAATGTGTGTGTGAGATCAGTTTCAGAAGCGTTTGGGGATTTGCCATAGAAGTCTGGTATAAAAAATGGTGTTATTTTTAGCCCTGTCGCTGGATTCTTTTTAATACAGAAAAAATTATGGCGTGTTTGAACCCTACTCATTCCTTTTTTAACGTGAGACAATCAGAACGCGACCGCCTGTTGTATGTTTGTTTGATTTTGAAGCCGTAGCTTTGTGTACAATAAAATATCATCATCATCTGCCTAGCCTTTTTTCCCATTAATTGTTAGGGTCGGCTTCCAGTCTTACCAGATTCAGCTGAGTACCAGTTTTTACATGGAGCGACTGCCTATCTGACCTCCACAACCCAGTAACTGGGTAACACGATACCCCTTGGCAAAACTGGTGTCAGATATCAGGCTTCTGCATACCCGTAACGACTGTCAAAGATCTTCAAATGACCGTCGGGACCAACGGCTTTACGTGCTTTCCGAGGCACGGAGAAAACTCGGTATGTTAAAAGTGAATTCACGGACCGACCTCGTCAAACATTGCTTAACCTTGAAGATCGACCTGTGCGGCTGTTGTTATTTAGTCACGAGCACCTCGTAAGTTAAGTATATAAAATAAAATAAATCAATATATATTTATTGCCCCAAAACCCTACTTTGTGGGGACTTACTCTCATACTTGTCTTCACCTCCACTTCCATTATCGCCAGGTGCGTGTCGGACTTCGCACATTTAGAGTTCCGTACCAAACCGCAAAATCTAGTTGGTTGTAATAGGTAGAATGAGGAAATTTCAAATTAAAAATCTAATTTATTATCATATTGGTACTTGTTACTAAAATATACGTAATAATAAACATTATAACTAAATTTGAAGTTCATAGGTGAATTTGAAGAAAAGAAAAATCCTCGGAACAAAATTTTATAAAAATGCAGACTTTTGTGTTTTCTCATTCCTTTGCTTTCCAATATTTTTAAAACAAAAAATACAGTATTTATGTACACAAAGATATCCCATCGATGGAGTAGGTATATTTATTTTTTGCGCCTTCTTTTATCTATATGCTCCCTTAAAAGCATTTAAAAATATATTTTGAAAATTTTGATGCTTTGTTTCAATAAGATGCTTGTACTGTAAACATTTGAAGATTGTAGCTCCAATCATTTGGCTATAAAATCTGTGTGACGGACAGACAGACACGTGAGTGACAGCAATAGGGCTCCGTTTAGACCGTTCGGGTACGGAACCCTAATAGGAAAACTTGATCCCATTGCTCTTTAATCACCGTTTTGATCCACCTAGAGCTTCTTACTTTTCCTTCTCTTCACTTACCTTATTTTAATTAACCTTTTCATCCACTAAAATTTTCTATAAAATATTAATTTTTGCTTTCTTATCATTTCAATAGACTGCACAATCTATGAAAATAATTTTATCTATGACTTAGTCAATTGGTTTTTATAAAGTATTGTAATTAGTATTATTTTAATTTTATGCTCGTATTTGACAACCATGGTAAGCAAAGATGCGGTCGACGCTGGAATATGCTTACGTAGAAGTAATCTATTCACTCTTGACTTAAAGGCCTCTAATATCTAAAGAATTGTGTCCTTTTCTTAACCAACACTGGTATCTATCCGAAAAAAAACGAAATTCAAAAAATCAAAGTCGGTTTTTTGATTTTTTTATTAACTTTTTTTGTTTATAACTTTTTAGTGAAAATTCTGATAATTTCTTATCGGATTTGGTACATTTAAACATATAATTGTTACATATTTTTGAAATCACCTCTGAAAACCCTTTTTTATTGATAACCCACAAGATGGGTTCGGAAGAAAAAAAATTGGCCCCCCACAATATGGCACCCTCAAGCCGCCATTTCTCTATTTCCTAATTTTAATGTAGCCAGTGACACTCGCAAGGTTAAGACGAATCGAATGACGTAAGAATCATCAAAATCGGCCAACGCGTTTGGTTTCTAGAACGCCACATAGGAACAAACATACATACATACACTGATAGACACATTACCCTCCTTCGGCAGTAAGGTAAATATACATATACCTATATACATTCAACACTGCTCAAAGATCACTCTGGAAACCCCCATTCCGAAACCTTCACCTAAATTCATCACTCGTTCCCACGGCAGTTATCGTAACTTTTCTTTTTATATTTAGATCAGTCGGAAGGGGAACAAAGGGACGGTTGAATCCAAGGTCAAGTTCGAGCTGTTTAGATAAACACTCGTTTGACCTATAAATATTATTATTTTTGTCGTGTGGAGGTATTCTGGTATTATTTTTATTTGGTTAGCGGAATAATAGTACCTAGGTCTGTAATTACCAGATATCAATCATCAATACATATAATAAATCTGTAGAAAAGTCGTTTTTGTACATTGAAAATATTCCCAAAAAAAAATAGCCAGGGTGTTAAAGGATAACCAACAGAACCAATTGCCAGCATTTTTGGATTTTTTATCTGTTTGTCTGTTTATTTGTGCACGCATCACGTAAAATGTACGAAACCAATGTAGATCATTTCTATAAATAAAAATTGTGCGTAACTTGAAGTATAACTTAGTTTTTGTTTCATCGCAATCGGTTCATTCTATCAAAAGTTAGATGAATTTAAAGTGTTCAAGAAGTAAAATTATCACAACACACACAATTCAGATACTCGGACAGTTGAACTCCATACTCGATAGATGGCGTAGTGCATTTGAAATCATTTTCTGAATGGCAGTGTTAAGACTTTGCGAAAGATTGACCCTAGAAAAATAATTTGTAGGGTAGGTAGGAAGGTAATTAAGGTAGGTAGGAAGGTAAGAAGGGTAGGGTAGGCACTTGACGGGAGCGAAGCCGCGGGCAGAGCCTACCGTGATAAAACTTTATGCAGAAATTAAAAACAATATACAAGGATGGACTGAATAGATACAACTAACCTAAACTGGGCCCGTGTGGGGGATTAAGGCCCATTCCTTCTCTTCTAGGAGGCCTGAGCCGCAGCAGTGGGAACATTATCTATACTATTTATTAATATTATGAAGCTGATGAGTTTGTTTGTTTGTTTGAACGCGCTAATCTCAGGAACTACTGTTTGGAATTTTTTTTTTTTTTTTGTTTGATAGCCCATTTATCGAGGAAGGTTAAAGGCTATATAACATCACGCTACGACCAATAGGAGCGGAGCATAAATGAAAATTGTAGCAAAAACGGGATAAAAATATTCCTTTTTGGGAGTTTCCGTTGCGTGCGCTGCGTAAACGGTTTAGATGGGTAGGTAGGTAGCCAATTGACGGGAGCGAAGCCGCGTGGGACAGCTAGTTTATGATAATTATGCATTTTGTACCATTCGATCTTATAGGGGTGCAGATACAGTATATGGCAGTAAATATGATTACATTCATTTTATTTAGATTAAAAATAATTTATCATCACGACTGTGTTACGCAAAGCGGTAGGCAGAGGTTTATCTACTTATAGTAGATCCAGATTTCATCAGTTATTTTTAAGAACCATGTTTGGAAAAACCAATAACGCTTTGTCTGTAACAAGAATCGCCAACAACTCCAACGAGTTATTTAAAATTTTACCACATGTCTGTGTAATTATAGAACATATTTAAGTTTTGTAGTTAAAAAAGAACTCATATTCTGTCAAGACGTGACTTTGCAGGTTACAAAATCACGTCTAAAAAATGTGAAAAATGAGTATTTTCTATACCAGTCCGCTATACTTGTTAACAAAGGCTAACCTAACAACTAACAAGACTGGTGTCTGCTTCCACTGTTACCAAATGCGATGGAAAGTCCAATGTTGTACATAGAAGCACGAACAGATTTAGCACTACTAATAGGTTATACTAACTGAACGTTAAGACCAGTGGCTACAATATCAGCCTCTTCGAATACCGTGGTTTGCTATCAAGGAAACGAGTAGGTATCATATTGTTCTGCTTCATAGATTACGCTCTTGTCACTACCCATCCCGCAAGTTTGGTTGTTTGATGAAGAAAGTGAATTCTCCATCTACTTATGGAGTGTACTAAGACTAAGAAGGAAAGAGAGACACTGTTGAGCAGAATCAAAGTAAACGAATATGATATTGGTCCATATGTAAAAGTTTTACTTGTACTTCACCTGAGATAGCAAACGTACTTACTGATTTGTTTATAATTAATAATTCATTGGTTGGTGTAGCTTCGAACAAGTTTAAGTTATGATGAGGCTGACATGCCACTGTGGATAAAAGCCTCCTTTAAAAATGTTTAATAAAAAAAAGGCCAGTGGCAAAAAGTTATTTTTGAATAACTAGTACCTAACTCACATTTGTATTTTCTAGTCGCCTTCTTCAAGAATTGTTGTCGCTCACTTAATTTCGCCCATTTAGTATTTCGTTAAGTCATTAACAGTATTTTTACCGACTTCAAATAGAAGGACGTAATTAATTCGACACGAATGAATGTAATATTGTTGGAATTGCACAATATTTGTATATGTTACTCTATTTGGGTTTCTTAACATGTGTGCAATATTTCATAAGTGTATGTTTGTATGTATTTTTGTTCACGCATATCTCCGAAACTGCTTATCGGATCGCGATCATTCTTTTTGTGTTAGATTGTAAATATAGACCATTGAATCTGTGACTTTGGTACCTCTTGTTTTTTTATCGTTTTTCACTTTGTAGTGTTTTTATTTGGAAGTCGATTGTGATTTTTTGTAAAAAATATATTTTTTAAGCCGGTAATAAAGACGTATGGAAGATGAAGACATGTTGCGCCGAGCTACATAAGTTGGGATAAGGTCAAGAAAATGAGAAGCCGGTTATTTATACTAAATATTATTATGGTACTTAAGCAATAAAGTTTTCTGGTTTATTGTACAAATACAAATACAATATACTCGAATCAATCGTTGATTCTAAGTTTTCAAAAGTAATTTATTTATTTGGCCAACCAACAATTGTATATAATGATACATTTAAATTTCAAGTTTGTTTATGTGTAAGGTTACTATTACAATTTCTAAAAGGTTAGCACAGGATGCCCCATAAAAAAATAGAGTGGCAAATCAAATTTAAATCTAAAGGAAAGTTTACGACAGCACAAAAACAAAATTCAGCACAAAAGCAAACCACAATCAAAATTAAAATCCAAGTCAAAATTAAATTAAAATCAAAAAATATAAATAAATGAAATTAAAATTACAATTACAATAGAAGTAATGTCTATTACTCACAATATTTCATCAAGTTAGTTCAATACCAATATAGCATAGGTACAGTTCACATTATTCGGATTCTCACACTAACACGGAATGCGTATCATCACTTAGTATTACGTCACAAGCTTTGATCATAATATGAAAATATACACAGTCACAATATTCTGTAAACATTTTGTGAGCGCGGGATTAGAATGTTGTCTCAAAGATTACTTTTGTAAATAAGATATTTACAATATTATAATCTGTGTGTGTTTATCCTGTCTGCGGTTCAATATATTTATTGTAACTGCAAATTTTGACTCGTGACTAAATAAGAACAGGTCAATCAAAGGTTAAGCCCATCCCACCCATACGCACTAAATGATTTTACGTACAGCTAAGGAGTGGAATTCCCTGCCGGAGTGTGTTACCTGATAACTACAACCAGGAGGTATTTCAGTTAAGAGTGAATAGGTTACTTCTAGGCAAGCGTGGTTCACCGTCGACCTTATCATCGCTTTAACATAGATCTTGAGATGAGAGCAGTGGTGACCTAGTGGTAATGGCCGCAACTTACAAGTTGTAGGTCGTGGGCTCGAACCCAGGCAGGCGCTTTACTTTGAGTAAATTATTTCAAAATGGTGAAAGAAAACATCGTGAGGAAACCGGCATGTCTTAGAACTAAAGATTCAAAGACATGTGACGTCCACCAATATGCGCTGGGCCCGCGTGGTGGAATACGGCCCATTCCCTCTATTGTCCTAGTCATTCCTAGTGCAAGCCCGCCTCTGCGGGCCTCGCTCTCGGTTTGGGAGGGGAGAGTGGTGTTTGACTCCCCCCGCAACGTCAAAGCGGGGCGCGCGTGGAACACTACGCGTCACCACCTCGGGTCCTGATTTGTGGGGGGCGACGGACGTTCCCGAGGCCGTCGCCCCTGTGTCCATCTATCCTATCCTATCCTAGATCTTGAGATAGTGGTTAAACGCGAGCCTATCAATAAAAATAAAGTTACGTTATAATTCATGGTCAGTTCATGGATGGCTCTAGTCTCTGGGTTGTAGAGTTCAGACTGACAGTCGCTCCATATTATAAAACACTGGGTTTCAGCTGCGTCGGTTAAGTGTGGAAACCGTCCCAAAGAAGGTTGAAGATAGGAAACGGTTTGACAAAAGGATGATGGTAACTGAGCTGCAAAATAACACTTTTTACCCGACTGCCAAAGGAGAATAATGTGTTTATCAGTCTATGTATGTATGTTTGGTCCTATGTGGCGTTCTAGAGACCAAACGCGTTCGCCGATTTTGATGCTTCTTCAATCGATTCGTCTTAACCTTGCAAGTGTCACTGGCTACATAATAATTGGAAAATAAAAAAAATGGTGGATTTTGGGTGCCATTTTGTTGGTGGCAATTTTTTTTCCTTCCAACCCCTTTCTTGTGCAGTACCGAAATGAAGGGTTTTCGGAGTTGATTTGAAAAATATATAACACTTAATACACGTTTAAATGTACATTACCTGAAATAAAAAAAAACTAACAAAAAAGTATTAAATAAAAAAATAATAATTCAAAAAATCAAAAATCCTAAAAAATTCTTCTTTTTTCTAGTTTTGGCCAGCCAGTTCGCGAATACGTATCCTCCGACTGAGCAGCATGATTTTCTTCTTGTTTACAACTTTTTAGTTCGTTTCATTTACAGTCGGGATTCTTGATTTCCTGAATTCTTTTTTTTGTCAAATTCTTCGGATTTCGTAGCGGGTGGTGTAAAGTTTGTGAGTGTATCTATGTATGTTATGTGTAAAATCTTAATATTAAATGACAATGTAAATTAAAAATACCAACAAATTTGTCAAACCTCGTTGACGCCTACAGTATTACGAATTATGAAAATATTATCACCCTTGAAACGTCGGGCAATTTAGCTTGCGCTTAAATTGCGTGGAGCTAACCTAATAAGTTAAGATATCATTCATAAATAAAAATAAATGAAGAATTCATGGAGGATTTTTTGAGTAAAATTGCCTGGGCAATGTTATCATTAACTTTGCCTCTTAAATGACGCGAGCAGTAACGTCACCTCTAAACATTACTTCGAAATTCGAACGGTGTTTTGATGTCAATCCGCGATGATTTACTTTAAAAACAAATGAGTTCGCTTTCGAATTGTGTTCGCTCACTAGAGTGAGTTGTGAACTTTACAGAATAGCACTATGGTTCTTGAAAACTTCTTATTATTTTCTGGATTTGGCATGAGCTATATATATAGCTCATATAATCGTACCCCACTTCTATTTTGCTGCTAGCTTTTATTTAACTTGCAATGTATGTGAGGGTATTCGGGTCAAATCTTGCAGTTGAATTTTAAAGCAGATATCCTCCACCGATTAAAACGAAATTTTGCGTACACGTTTAGTTTAAATGACGATGCATGTTACGCTAAGTGACGTCATTCCAAATCCAATATGGCAGACGGCCCAAGATGGCGGACTAGTTATTTTTTGTGCACTGCCATGATACGGGTATCAAATGAAAGGATTTTCTGAGAACAATACGAACAAAAACTTGTTTTAAAAAGAGATTTTTCATGAATGATTTTATAATACGGTATAAATACAGTATGAATTAATTGTAATAAATGGAGTACGTTGATTATTTCATAAAACAGAAAGATTTTAATTTGGAATCGAGAGTCGGATTTCCTCGAGTCTATTCACAATTTATTATGTCTTATTTCACATTTATATTTAAATCACAGTGATACTATTTATTATAGTTGCAATAAAATCCCTGCTTGAGTTTCTCTCAGAGGTAAAATCACTACAAAGCGATCACCTTCAGCATCACATTCTTCTTATAGTCAGCCTGCATATTTATTACCAATACGTTCATCATCATCTTCATCATCATCATTTCAGCTGAAAGACGTCCACTGCTGGACATTGGCCTTCCCTAGCATCGACACACAGATCAGTCCTGTACGTTTCGCATCCACCGGCTTCCCGCAGCCTTGACCAGGTTGTCACTCCACCTAGACACGGTCGCCACCCAATGATTTTTCAGTCCAACGGCCATCTGTTCTGCATGCAATGTGCTCTGCCCACTGCCCACACTTAAGTTTGGTAACCTTGGTTTTCTTGCCGATACGTTATAAGAAGAATATTGATCTTCATCTTATATAAACCCGGCAAGAAAGATTTGCTCTATCTACAAGTAAGTTATAACTTTTGTCATCTGTAGAGGACACAAGAATTTTTGGCTAACTATTCTCCAGATAATTTTAAAATAAGCACTTAATCTCTTGACACAATTTATAATAACTATACATATCCACATTTAGCTTTACACAAAATCTTTTACACTTCGTTGAACTCAAAAATGCAAATTATATTAGCCACCAAGTGTAAATCACGTCTTGAAAATTTGAGCGAGAACTAAATTGCGTAAGTCTTATGATTACGTTGTAAATAAAATATGAAGATTACGTCTTGTGTCACAAGTGGGGTAATATGTCTCGTATTCATACTATGTTTAAAATATATTCATGTAAGATGAGTGGAATAATAAGTTGTTGTTTCAAAAAATTCGAATCTTTTGGTAAAGAATATTTGGATGGATTGTGTGGAAAGTTGTGTCTTGAAAGGACTCAATTAATTATATAATGGCAAAAAGAGATTAAAGGGGCGGAAGATTAAATGCTGCGCTGACCCCACATAAATTTGGATAAGACCACGAGAATATATATTTTGGGGATGACGAGAAGCGGTGTACCCGACAGAATGTCGTATCGACATCAATGACGATTTTCCCACAAATTTTCTTAGTGCTCACACTCGTTGTGAAAGGAACTCGTTATGAAAAAAAATAAACTGACTTCCGAAACAAAACACTACAAAATGAAAAATAACTTTCTTTTCGGAAGTCTGTGTCTTTGGTACTATCTTTTTCGTTTTTGACATCGACTGCCGAAAAGAAAGTTATTTCTCGCTTTGTATTGCTTTTTTTTGAAAGTCGATTTAATATTTTAGTTAAAAAGTTTTTATTTTGCTCTTTTAGTTTTAGTATCTTTTATTACCATGGAAAAACGCATAATTAAGGATAACTTAAATACTACTCGTACTTAAATGGGACCACACGAGAAGCACCAGCTTTCAAATAAGAAATGAATCATTATAATTGGCGGAGTAATCGTGTAACAAACATGCGATCGAATTGAGAACCTCCTCATTTTTGAAGCCGGTTAAAAAATCATGCTTCTAGACTCAGCCGTTTAGGCGGAGCGTTATCATCAGTGAATGAATTAATTAATTTAAGATTTTTATTAAGTAGATTGCACGGTTGGCATAAATAATGCTGAAAACAGTTTGGAGGAATAAATATAGGACCAATAATCGGAGCTTGTTGGCAGTGTGAGGAAGCTTGACAAACGTGAAGGCCTACCTATGATGATTTTATTATTGTCTTGAACTTCGTTAATTTTTTTTTTGGTGCTGTACCACCACACTATGCCCAATAAGCACAAAGACCAATAAGCACAAAGGGTCGTTTACAACTGGCCCAGTTGCCTAGCACCACCGATAAAAAATATCATAAACATTAATAGGTCCTAACATTCTGAACTTACGTTAAGAACGGCTTTAAAATTTAAACCTAAAAGTAGATTTTCAATCATGATTTTTTTTTAATTATCTAGATACTTGCCAGCTTTTTTACCCGCAATTTCATTTGAATAGAAATTAAAAATAAGCGTAGGACCAGTTGCTCCAAACGAAATAGATGTTGGCACTGTGCCAAAACATAATCTTTTGATGTCTTCTTGTTATTCTCACACTAACGCAGCTTTATTCTTTTGACAAGTTACTTCAGTAAGTGTGACGAATCCTAGAGAGTCAGATTGGGACCAATTATGCGGATAGGCTATCTTTTCACAAGGATTTCTAACCGACTTCACAAAAAGGAGGACGTTCTATGTTCGACATAATGGATGTTTTTTTATTTAATTTTAATTCATTTATGTTTACCGATATCTCCGTCAATTGTGGACCGATTTTGGCAATTCTTTCTTGTTTGAAAGGGTATGTTCCGAAATTGGTCTCATTTTAATTTGGTGAAGATCTGATGAAGAACTTCGAAGATTTACAACAGAACTCTTCTAATAAAAAACGGCAAATCTCTCGAGATTGCTGCAGTCGCATGTTTGTTTATTGTTTATACCATTTCATAACATAACATCACGCCAATACGCTCTTAAAGGGTACGCTGATTTCTCATTTCACCGGTTATGTTCATGTTTCATGATATTCGGGTAACCTATTCTGGCGTTATAGGTACCTTACTAAACAACTTGCTTGTTAGGCAGGTACAACTAAAAAGTGAAAAATAAATATTTTTTTTACAAAAAAACACTACGGACTTCCAAATAAAAAATAACTTTATTTTTGGAAGTCGGTGTCCATAACGCAATAAATAGGTACCTATGAAAGACACCGACTTCCAAAAATCAAGTTATTTTTCACTTTGTAGTTTTATTTTTTCAAAATGTTTAGGATTCACCATGTGGAATTCGCTGGTGCATGTCAATTCCATTCTTTTTCTACTTTTAGTCACAATTTATCACTCACTTAAAAATGTCTCTGGTCCCATTTACGAAATGGTCATGCTGAAATAGAAATTCAAGTCTGGCACAGCGCTTTTAAAATTCAAAACAGAGACTCGACGACCGATTCTTTACAGAATTGAGTCAATATCATCTTCTCTACAATATTAATGACTTATTTCCCTTTTTGAAGTTGTAGACAATTGTGGGGATTCAGAAGTGACTATCCAATGGGAAAATGTTCTTAATATTTAAGTGGATTTGGGTAGAATATTAGCCTATATTGGATGGATGAGTAAAGTAATAATGTTTTGTTTAGAATGTTGAGTTTATGTTAATCTAAATACGACTGTGATTTCTTTTTACCCGACTGCCGAAGGAGGGTAATGTGTTTATCAGTATGTATGTTTGTTCCTATGTGGCGTTCTAGAGACCAATCGCGTTGGCTGATTTTGATGATTCGTCTTAACCTTGCAAGTGTCACTGGCTACATTTAAGTTGGAAATTATATTAAAATATATTATTATATTTTTGGCGCCCTATTATGGTGTCCCAATTTTTGTTTGTTTTCTATCCCATCAGAGTATCCAAAAATAAAGGGTTTTAAGAGGTGATTTCAAAAATATATAACACTTATATGTTGAAATGTACCTAATTCGAAAAAAAATTATAAATAAAAAAAATTAATTATTAAAATCAAAAAACCCGCCTTCTTAAGAATCGAATAAAAAAGACGTAAACCAGAAGAAAATCATGCTGTGCTGTCGAAGGATACATCTGGGTTTGGTTAGCCAGCTCGCGAACATGTATCCTCCGCTGCATAGCACGATTTTATTCTTGTATGTCTTTTTAGTTCGCTATTTAAGCAGCCGGCTTTTCTGATTATTTTTAATTTTTTTGTATTCGTAGTTTCGAAATCAAATGAAAGGATTTTGAAAAGCAGATAGAATTTTATCCTTTTCTACTAATACCAACCAAAGTAAGTTCTTGCTTAGAACATAATTTTTTTTAATATTCTGGCAGGACGTACCCATCATAATGTCGACTTAAACGTGGGCGAAGCCGCGGGCAAATCGAAGCTAGTTTGCTCGCGGCAGTTAAGTTGCATCGACCGGGCACAAAGTCCAGACTCCGGGCGGCTGCTGAGAAATTCTTGATGGAAAAATACAATAACACTTGGCCCGACCCGAACATCGAACTCAGAAGTTCATGTTCAGTAGTAGCGCTAACTAAAGTATTGTCCAGTAGACTATTCTGTCTAGTAAAATGTTTAATGCAGCTTGAATGTACATAGTGAAAGAAAGACATGAAGAAAACGTATTTATACAACTCGACACAAATGATACCAAAACCTTAATTTTATAGAAGTGAAAAATACAAAACTAAACAAAAAAAACAGAATATGAAATCGTAAAACATAATGTAAATCAGTATACATAAGCAAGTCTGT
The DNA here is from genome assembly GCA_947562075.1 of Orthosia gracilis. Classification (NCBI taxonomy): domain Eukaryota; kingdom Metazoa; phylum Arthropoda; class Insecta; order Lepidoptera; family Noctuidae; genus Orthosia; species Orthosia gracilis. The sequence continues at coordinate 7,059,378 of OX387267.1, read as the reverse complement.
CATAATATATAAACAATGAACCATAAAACAATCAAAATACATAAACTACTAGAGCGCCATAACCCGATTACAAAGCACAAGTCTAGCACAAAATTGTGTGCCGACAATCCGCCAATATGCACGCCAGTTTACGCATGAATAATTAAACCCATTCGCTGCATCTCCTAGCTGTATATGTTAGCCTAAATTGTGACCTGTATTTTGATTAATTTGTGATTGATATCTGGCACAGCTTTAGAGTTTATTATTGAATTTGACATCTATAAATAGAATAGAGGATATGTCTAGGTATCTACTAAACAGGTTTTCCTACGAGACTAAATCACATTTATTAAATACTAGCTGTCCCACACGGCTTCGCTCCCGTCAACTGGCTGCCTACCTACCCTACCCTACCTACATGAATGTTGCGTAACTTTAACCACTTACACAGCGCACGCAACGAAAGCTCTCCGTTTTTGCGACATTTTTCATTTATGCTCCGCTCCTATTGGCTGTAGCGTGGTGTTATATAGCCTTCCTTAATAAATGGACTATCCAACACAAAAAGGTTTTTTCTATTCCAACTAGTAGTTCCTGAGATTAACGCGTTCAAACAAACAAACAAATAAACAAACTCTTCAGCTTTATAATATTATAGTATAGATTTATTCAAAATTATATACTAATACCACGAAGATACATACACGTCTAACCTAAATTGACTACTGAAAATACAATTAAAAATTCAATTAAAATCACTTCCCAATATTTTCAATGCACTTCGGTGCTAGTCCTGTGAACTTCAACAGGCTGCTATAAAATATATCTACCTCATTTAAAATAATATTTAACAATCTTATGGCGAGTGACAAGGGAGCAAATTTGTTCAGGTGAGTCCTAGAGGATGGCTCCAGTAGCGTTGGCATGAGGCGACTCACGTCCCCGCAGCCAGGCGGCGTGCGCAGCACCAGCTTCACTAACAGATCGGGGTGGTGTAGCCAGCCGCACCCGAAACACGAACCTACACAGAGCGATGTCCCTCCGTATCGCCAGCCTGCTGTACCCTACCATTCTCTATAACGAAGAGACTCGCGTACATGAGCAGGAAGAAGAGATAGACACCGTGCAGCTTAAAAAACAAAAAGTTATTGAATTGGTTTTGGATTCTTTCCACCATGATACTGTATTTTAGTCTCATTCAGCACTCGTGTACATGATTCTAACCACTGTCCTATTCTGAAAGGCTTTGCAGTCTGAGTATAAAGCCGATATTTCGGGCGGACTTGCCGCATATGTCTAAGATGTGCTCACGAAACATTAATTTCGAAACCATCTCCACCCGTTGTCCCACACATGCGTGACTCGGCTTCCTTTTCATAATGACACATAGTTCAGTGCATCTGCTGGTTGAATATGTGCGCCTATTACTTTGCTAAATTGTGACCTTGGTATTGTGGTTTATTTCAATCTGGTTAAGCAAAAGGATATTTTGGGGATAATAACTCATACATTATCCGAAAAAAAAAACATGCCATTTAAGTAAACCATAAATAGTTTTCATCTAGGCAAGCATACTCCATCATCGCTTATCATTAGATAAGATAGTAGTCAATAGTACATAGGTAATGTGGCCAGAAATGATTAAAAAAACTTAGCCATCCGATATCATCGTAATTGCAGATAGGCCTGCAAGAAAACCATATATAGCATATCTTTGGTTATCCTGGGATCTCTATGCAATGCTTTAATTTAAAAATAAATGATGTGCCCAAATATCTTACGTCCGTGAAAAATCTGTGAAAGTCTTTGTTTGTTGCGTTGGTGTGGTGAGCTTTCTATTTTATGCTCAGCAAGCAACTTCAGCAACACATCTCATATTGTCTAGTACACAACTCTTATAGTAAATTGTGTATTAATGGCGGTAAGTAAGGAATTACGATCGAGGCTCTAGTAGAAGTCGAGGCTTTCTGAGTCGAGGTTAGTAATTCCCGTACCGCCCGTGAAACACACAATGTTTTTCATCACATTTGCGAGTAAATAATTATGAATTTTAGCTTTAATACACAAGATAGCACAACTATTATTACGAAATACTTGAATTTTTTTCAAGCGGATGGCGGGCTTTTTGTCCACACCACAGATTATATAAATGTTTCGTTCAGAAACGTTAAGGGCAAATACTTACGTAGGTATACAGCTATGAATTGCGTTTGCCGTAAGGTTGACATTCGCGTAATAGGTAAAAAAAAAAATTTTCGTCGTTTTGATACAAAAAACTATTAAAATCGATTATTAAGAACATTAGTTGAGTATTTAAGTAACATGTAGCGAGGTTGCAATGAAACTCCTGTTAAGATAACTTTTTAAGACAATTTTTCAAGTGCGTGTAAACTCCTTGCTTGAACTTGCATGACCTGTGTACTGTGCTATAAATTAAAAAAAAAATACTTACCGACCTTGGGTTTCAAGACAAAAAGAAAGTTCGAGGGTTTTATATGGGACATTAAGGCCAAGTTAACCTGTATATTTAGATACTGTTTACGTGCAAGTGTGATGAAAAATACTATTTACTCGTGGCTAAGTAAATGATAAATAATAAATGATAAATGATTTTATTTCTGTAAGTAGGTTTGTACAAACACTTTTACATGTCGATCATATTTTTAAAACTAGATGAAGTCGGCGTTAAAGTATACATGTCGAGAAATCGGTCATCTCGCTGTTAAGTCTCACGATGGGGTCCACCTCCATTGTACCTGATGTAGCCTGCAGCCTACACATACTGCTGATATAGGCGAGGCACCCGAAACCGGTTTCCGTCGCCGAGCCGGAGGCGCAATATTCAAACCCTTTTACGGTACAAGGGTAGCTAGGCTGGAAAAGAGCTTATCTTTAATTAAATTCTCGGTCAACTGGAGACCTCACACCGTATACGCGCCGAACTGAATATCTACTCCAATTGAGCTATCAAGCAAGTTCAATTTGATAATCCTAGGCTTGAATTAGGGCAAGAACGTGAGCTGCTTCCGCGATTGTAGTACCATTTTTTTCAGTATCTAACGATAAAAACCTTATCCTGTGATCTTTTGATATCAAACAACGTACAATCAACAACGATCAACCCAATTATGCATTTCCGAACGCTAGCTACAATAAATAATTCGTGGACGTAACAAGTTCTGAATAAATTGTCAGAAACTGTCGATTATAACGACTTTATACACTCGTTTTATGTGTTTCTAACAAGAACCTACTGTACTTTAAAACCGCATATCTTTTTTTTTTTTTTGCGTGGAGAAATGCTCATGCATACTGCGCTACCACGGGGAGATAGCGCAGTTATGTGGGACTCTAACCCACTAAAACTCCACGGTGTCTTCCTGTGCCGGTTATGGCGGGAACACGGGTACGCGTTAGCACTCACCGCGAACCCGCCGCGGCTGTCCGTCACCGGACTCTCCTCTACCCCATCACAGGCGCACCAGAACAAATTGTACGCCGTGACCACCCTAGGGACCAAACCAGCACATGGGCGCTAGACGACCCCGTGTATGGCACCTTTAGTCCCCTTGTGACGGGTCAAGGTTAATGGCCCCGCCACCTACCACTTTTCGGCCGCAGGGGTTAGGGAGAGCGGCCAACGCAATACCGACACACCTTTTCCCCTGCGGCCCCACCGCGTCCGACATCAGACGGTGGCGACCCCGTCCAGGCCGCGGAAGGTAGGGAGAGCGGCACATCGCAATACCGGCACTCCTCTCCCGCCGCGGCCTCCAACCCTCAGCAGCGATATTGTATGGGACCTGGGACGCTCCATACAACATTGCGGCCCGCCTCAGTTGCGATGACGCCTGTTACCTAGCGGCACCGCAACCTACTAGTTGGCCGCTACGTCGTCGTCTTAATCGGCCCCTCCTCGGGTTCCTCTTCGCTTGACCGTGGGTGACCAAGCCACGGCTACTGAGCTCTCCCGCCTCGAAAATGCGGGAACCCACCGGGGGGGAAAACCACATACCTACAAGTATTATTTATCTTTTTTTCTTTGCGCTCACTTGAGTGAGCAGAGCTGTGAACTTAACAGAACTCGAGTGAGCAAATGCCAGTACTAAACAATTTCTTAGAAAAGAACAATAAAATTCTAAAAAAGACATGAAAAGATCTTCTTTGAAACGTCATTTCATTTCCCTATTTACTCGGTACTTAAAAACCAATATGTTTCTTTGTAAACCTCTACAGAGGTTACCTCTTATACGTTATATACCTCTTTTAATACTCCACTTTACCGACCCAGGGATGATCTTAAAAGAGATATTACGTATTTCACATCTTCACAATGAAAAGTCCCGGCCATTATAGCCCAAGATCCAAGACTACTAAAATCTGCAATAAAATATTGTTTTTAATAAAATTTAATTTTCATAAATGATACAAGACTGCTCCAGAGTTACGGTGCAATATCTAGTCGCAATTTAATTAATCAAATGAATTCAAATGTATGTTTAATAGTTAACTCAATGCTCGCCGCATTTGTGTACCTAAGGCGTTTGTGACAAGACATGATAAATTATATCGTGTCTTACAATTTGTCATAAATGCTAGCACGGGTCAAACATGTGACATATTTTAAAGGCGCGACATACCTTTTTTTTTGCTGCCCGGCGAGCACGGCCTCCTGCGACGTTTCATCGCAGTTTGGGCGATAAAGCCAATTTGTCATAAATGCCCACACAGCGGCGAGAGAAAATTTCTTGACGTTTGTTTGGGACTCATTGAGTGTTAGTTGCTAATACGGGCGCACCCATTTTGTCTCAAATGTCACATTTTGACATTTGAGGTGGTGATAAAATTTGATAGTTGAAAAAAATACACATGGTTGTCCCGTGCTAACATTTATGATAAATTGTAAGACATGACATATTTTATCATGTATGTGACAAACATCTGCGGTACGCCTATGCTAGCCCCGCTGACTTCATAATGCGACATAATCTGAATAGGCGACCAAATAAAATAATACGTATAAAAGTGTGGCGTTCATAAAGTTAAACAACTTTTTAACTTTGTTGGACACTAATTAATTTTTGACATACGACGCGGTACTTTCTTTTTCTTTGTTTGTTTGATAACATAGTCAGTGTTTGATATAAATATATTAAACAATTATTGTGAAAATATCAATTGACCGCAAACACATCTGAAATAAACGTCAAGAAGTTATGTCGCAAGTCAAGAAATTATCTCACGCCTCCGCCGTGCTATTAAGACAAAATGGCTTTATCGTCCAAACTGTAATGAAAAGGCCATGCTCACCGTAGGCCATGCTCACCGGGCAGATATTTATAAAGTTCTTCAAGCGAATCCATCGTCATTGGTAAGAAAATAGGAAAAAAGGTTGCCAGCTTCAGTTAGCCGCAATCTTAAAGTTGCTTGTTTATTTGCTCCTGTGGCAACCGGTGGCTGATTTTGCTTACGTACCCGTGATACAGGCGAAATGCCTAAAGTAGGACAAAGAATGTTCCAAAAGAAGGTAAAACAAAAAACTAATAGCGGCTAGATATTACCCGGCAACCCTGCTGTAATCTATTCTTCTTTTAAGCATCTTTCATAAAATTAAGTTTAATCAAAAACAGTAGGCTACAGATTTTTACGTTGGGATCTCGTACTATTTCACATCCCACTTATTGAGCTTTCCACATTATTTGATGGCCATGTGAAAATCTTAAAAGAACATTTTAAATTTTATAAAATATTTTGTCTGAGAGTTTTGATATTAAAAGTTATGAAAGAAGTGTCGCGAGTCACCGGAGTGTCGAGGGTGTCAGCTTGGTGTTCGGAAATTGAAAGATCTGTGAAATACCGTAGTTTGGTTGTGCTTTTGAATAGGATAAGAATAAATTTTATGCAGCACAACGTTTCGAATAAAACTAAATTATTTGAGCTTTAACCTCAAGCTAGAACATGGCTTAAATATAATAATCAATCAACATTATCACCATCTGCCTGCATCACGATTTTTAAATACAGCAGAGTTATTTTTGTTTTAGAAAATCAATCTGCAGTACCGTTCAGGAATATGGCTTAAAAATAATGTATCTACACTTACAACGTAATATTCCAAAAATGAATTTGAAAATATAAACACGTACTTTTTTTCCTGGATAGGTAAAATAAAAATAAAACATTACAGTGCAACATTTTCCTTCGATTTACAAACAATTGTACCATAAAATAACTTTTTAATTTTTATAGCACACTTTTTCTTTTTAATTTATTGTCGCGTATGGGCTCATTGACTTTTTGTAGAAAAATAGTGTCATTGTCTATGACACGCTGCGCAGACATGCGCAATGAGAATCTAAGTTGTTTTATTTCAACTGTGTGAGTGAAGACAAAATAGTATACGCAACGGCATATAATTAGGTGATAAAACACTCGTGTGATACTATTATTACACTCGTGTTTGAATAACCCCTATTATGTGACCGCATAAACTACTAGTAATCAATCATTATTATTATCTACCTTGGCACTTCCTATGTTGAAGGCGGCTTCTAGTTTAATTGGATGTAGCGGGTTACTAGTATTTTGCATGGAGCAACTGCCTTTCTGATATCCACAGCCCAGTTAGTGGTTAACACTTTACTGGACTGTCTACGAATGATAGTTGATTTTGCCGAGGAACGGCGGGTTCTCGATATTTAATGAATCGTCATCTCATCCACGGCATCTACTCCGGCAATTGTATCATCGATCAACTCCTGTGGCTGTAGAGTAATATTTTAGCAGATAACTGTAAATAACTCCATGATACATTGAGAGTAAGAAAGAAGAAAAGAGAAAAAATATTTAATTGCCACAAATGACATTCAAACATTGCATTACAAGAACAAGAACAGTGTTAGTAGATTTTTTTTTAAACACGTAAAGACACTGAATTATGACAGTAAAAAAAATTTGAAAAGACAAAAAAAATAATGTGAGTATAAATAAAAGAAGGTGAATTTGCAGTTGTGGCAAGAAGGCTTCCACTGAGCTGATCTTATGATCAATAGAAACAAAAAAAAATACAGTAAGATACCTTAACTATAATATTATAAGATTTTTGTTTTTTTTTTTGAGATCTTACGTGACGTCGTGCGCACGCGCGCGCTCTTTTTAATATTTTTGTGTTCAAGATTAAAGTTAACTATTAGGTCCTTTATTGATTGATTCGATAGGCAATATCACTCAATTGTTTTATAAGAAAATTGAAAGTGTATATCGGTTGTTGCATCCCTGTGAATGTAATTGCGTTTCACTCAGTAAAATCGTTTACCGGTGTGATATATCTGCCACGTGTTTTAAGAAAGCTTGATTAATTTATTATTAAAGGATAATTCTGACTACGACACAGGAAAGTTAATGAATCAACTATTAACGTAATCTCACTAAACCTCAAACAATATCCTCTGGGCCCTCGTCCTTCATACAATACATGTCTTTGTAGTCCATTGTTCAAGGGATCTGTCCCTTAGGCCTTGTGTAGGGTGATCACACGGTGGCTACAGCGTTAGCGGGCGCGGTGGTGAGCGCGATTTGATGGCTACAGCGGTTAATGACTCAATTACTGTTATTGTCATGCTGAAACGCCTTCCACAAGGTAAAACAAGAGACAATCTATTGTTAGCTCTGTTTCTTGCTGAGTTCTTCGATGATACATCTGATACGCATGATTTAATGTCACAAAAACATGACTTTATTGTTACGGAAATGATATTTTTATTTCGTGAACTTCACTCTCCGCTTTATGAATACTTCTTTGTGAATCTTAAACGGTTGAAGATTAAGTTAGAGGAGGGAGGGGGGGGAGAAACTATCGATTCAGATCTTGGCTCGCAATAGTCATTTTACTATGGACCCAAAAACCGGTATCGAGGCACCCTCGCGGTGTGATTGGCCACGGGAGCTTGTGCTTCATATTTCGCTTCCGACTATCTGCGATAACCCCTCACTCTGGTCAAAGCCTTAGTCCTATCTCAGGAATGATTATCTCGGGAACTATAATGATAGATGCTGCATCGTATAAAAAAAACAAAGGGATTGTTTTGGTTATTGGGTTCCTAAGTGATACTGGCAGCGTCCAGCTTTGGTCCTTAGAAAAACTATTAAGTAACTGAGATAATAATGTGTTTTTCCATTATTAAATGCTTAGTTTCTTAAGGATAGGCTACTGAAGCGAAGTCACGGGCTACCAGCTACTGCTTCATATTTTGCATAAAACACAGCACTCGCGTAAGGTTATCACTCTGGTTGAAGCCTTAGTTCTATCATGATTGATTAATTCGGGAAATATATTGATTGAGGTTGCGTCGTATAAAAACAACAAAGGGATTGTTTTGGTTATTGGGTTCCTAAGTGATACTAGCAGAGTCGAGTTTTGATCCTTAGAAAAACTATTTAATAACTAAGATAATAATGTGCTTTTCCATAATTAAATGCTTAGTTTCTTAAGGCTAGGCTATTGAAGCGAAGTCACAGGGTACAAGCTACTGCTTCATACGCGTCCACGTCAGCACCCGTGTAAGCTTATCACCCTCGTCGAGGCCTTAGTCTGTCATGAGTGATTATCTCGAGAACTATATTGCTAAAGGCAGTGTCGTATAAAAACAACAAAGGGATTGTTTTGGTTATTGGGTTCCTAAGTGACAATGGCGGAGTCAAGCTTTGTCCCTAAACAAACTATGAAGATGGATAGTTTAACTATAAGTAATCCTACTAATATTATTATTTATGTGAAAGTATGTATGTTCGGATGTTTGATAATCAATGACACATCAACAGACACATGGGTAGATCTTTTCCTTGATGAGGATATAAGACAATTTACTATGCCGGGAATACTTATTCCCGAAAGGAACTTTCCTTAAGTATAATTTCTGACTTTCAAACGGATGAAGCTGTAAAACTGAAAATTACTTTATTTTTACCCGACTGCCGAAGGAGGGTAATGGGTTTATCAGTCTATGTATGTATGTATGTTCCTATGTGGCGTTCTAGAGACCAAACGCGTCGGCCGATTTTGATGACTCTTACGTTAATCAATTGGTCTTACGAATGTCACCGGCTAGATTAAAATTTGAAAATAGAAAAATGGCGGATTTTGGGCGCCATATTGTGGGGGCCCAAATTTTTATTTTCTTCCAAACCCATCGTGTGGGGAATACAAATAAAGGGTTTTAAGAGGAGATTACAAAAATATATAAAACTTATATGTTTAAATGTTCCCAATACAAAAATGCTCGCGCATATGTATCCTCCGACTGCACAAAATGATTTTCTTCTTGTTTACGTCTTTTTAATTCGCTTTTTAAGCAGTCGGGTTTTTGTTATTTTAAATGTATTTATTTGTCATATGAGGTACTTAATATATTTTATTTGGTCTTGTTAATAACAAAAAACATATATTAAGGCTCTTAAATCACGTTTTTAGTGTAGCTATTAGTATGTCGTGAATACGCTTTTCGTATCTGTCCCTGTGATCGTGTTATTAATCTTAACTACGAATGGGATTCGGTACGGTATTTTCAGAATCATTTAAGAAAATTGAAGTAATTAAGAAATCTTGGTTTTGTCTAATCTAGAAAACCTCGTAAAGCAGAGGCGGGCACTAATGAAAAAAAAATTCAAGCATTTGAAACTTACTCAAATTATCGTTAACTTTTCTCTCTGCAACTTTCTTACAAGCCCTAATTAATCATTCACTAAAATGCAAGTGCTTGCCATTAATTTTTACGTCTACCACAACGAGACTGTGAGTGACGCGTAAATCTCTCAGGAGAATAGAAAACCGATGTATCTGCGAATCGAATCGCTTCGAAAACGCAAAATGATAATGTTTTTTTCTGTAATCAATCTCCTGGTGCCTATTCAGTGAATTTGTGAATTTGAAATGTAAGTGTCTGTACTCTTGAGTTTGAGTGGTGACAATTTAGATGCTTTTGCCGTTGTAATAGTTTTGTTTTTCTGTTTGAGAAGAGCTCGTGGCTAAATAATAACAGCCACACGGGTCGATCTTCAAGGTTAAGCAACGCTTGACGAGGCTGGTCTGTGGATGGGTGACCATTTTCAACATACCGAGTTTCCTCCGTGCCTCGGAAAGCATGTTAAGCCGTTGGTCCCGGCTGTCATTTGAAGATCTTTGTCAGTCGTTACAGGTAGTCTGAAGCTTGAGATCTGACACCAGTCTTGCCAAGGGGTACCGTGTTACACAGTTACTGGGTTGTGGAGGTCAGATAGGCAGTCGTTCCACGTAAAACACTAGTGCTTAGCTGAATCCGGTAAGACTGGAAGCCGACCGCAATATAGTTGGCAAAAGGCTAGGTAGATTAAATAGTTTTGTTTTTCTAAGAAGTGTTATTAGTAAATGTTTACGTCTGTTAATTTTTTTTAGAAGTATATTTCTCATACTTACAAGTTTTTGCTTCATAAATGGCAAGATTTTCAAGTCTTCTTAAATACATATAAGCAAAGCATATTAAGAGAGCAGTGTTGGCCTGGTGGCTATGGCCCCGACTAACGTTTCGTGGATCGTGGTTTCAAACCCAGGCAGGCACTTTACTTCATGTAAATTATTTATTCACCACTGTTCTGAAACGGTGAAGGAAATGTCGTGAGGAAGCCGGCATGTTCTAGAAACAAAAATTCAAAACATGTGACTTCCACCAACCTGCATGGGGTTCGCGTGGTGTATTAAGGCCTATTCCCTTGCACAGAGAGGAGGCCTGTGTCCCAGCAGTGGGAACTTTAAAAGACTAATGATGATATGATAGCATATTCATTCTTTTTATTAAAGTTTTATGCGCAAATAAAAATACAAAGCCAAATAATAATAATAATAGAAGAAATACGCATCCTTTTTCAATTGAAAATACTATGCATTTGTCTTCAAGTCTGACTCAAATTTACAAATAAGTAACTAAATTGAACTTTAAACCTTTATTTATTTATATATATAAACTATTGATACCAGAATATACAGGAACAAATAAAGTAAAAAATATACAACCTTTCCAAATCATTTAAATAAAAAACCGGTCATGTGCGATTTCCATTCGCGCACGAAGGGTTCCGTACCATTATCGCAAAAACATTAACGCACGTTTGTGGTATGGGAGCCCCACTTATATATTTATATTATTGTTTCTGGTTGTTGCACTAATCAGCAGTTATTTTTCTCTTGTCAACTAACAAAAAAACCGGCCAAGTCCGAGTCATACACACGCACGAAGGCTTTCGTACCATTATCGCAAAAAAACGGCAAAAAATCACGTTTGTTTTAAGGGAGCCCCACTTAAATATTTATTTTATTCTGTTTTTAGTTTTTGTCTTTATAGCGGTAACAGAAACACATCATCTGTGAAAATTTCAACTGTCTAGCTATTACGGTTCATGAGATACAGCCTGGTCATAGACAGACAGACGAACAGTGGAGTCTTAGTAATAGGGTCCCGTTTTTACCCTTTGGTTACGGAACCCTCAAAATCATGTACCTCAATGTTTAAGCTTTTTAAATTTAAAAAAGTGTTTCACAGTCACATTTCAACCACATATGTCCTAACAATTTAGGTACCTATATACCTTCTTCATCTAAATCTACTATAACTACCCACCTGCTGCTCAAAACCATCAGGTGGAGTGTAACCACAACATTACAAGTTTGGATACATGCCAGTAAAAATCTAATACAAAAATAATTCATAGTAGATTTCATCACAATGAATTTGGCTTACTTTGGTTTCGCTAGCTTGAAATAACTGAATGCCTTTCAAAAGAAGATTCTGGCGCCCAGTCTTAGATATCATGTTTCTCTGTAACTTTAGTCAATTGTTCCATGTTGCATATTCGTATTCAGTTGCAAATTAACCAACTTGGTTTTACATTAGAAAAACACAATAATATCGACCCCTTATGTTAAACCAAGTCGGTTAATTTTATCTGTTCGGTACTTAATTAGGAAGGTACCGACTGAATAAAATATATATAGACTTGATTTTACATTCGCTTTCACAATTTTTTTGCGGTAGAATAACGCGAGAATTGTATGCCTTAGTGCAGGACTTACACATATACAGGCGGGATAATATTATTGTCATTAAGGCGATATATACTCCCCAATATTAACGCAGTACTTGGTGGTGCGTCCGCTCGGAGCCAAAATATCAATATTGAATCTCCTTTTGAACAGTTTTGTTTGCAAAATATTATTGGATTTACATAATTATGATATTTTAGTTATGAAGAAATTCCAGACATCAATTTTTCTGTGTAAAAATATATTTAAACATCCAAGTCGTTTTGGAGGAGTATCCAAAAGTTGCGAAAAATATCGTGCTGCTAATTATTTTTTTAAAGCAAAACTATTTGATATACGAAAAAACCATGTTAAAAAAATAATGTACATGAAACAATAAGCTTAATTGGGTTTTCCATTAGATGGAGATATTCCAGAAAAGTGTGAAGCCTGAACTAGTACTATGTACACTATATGTAAATATCTATTACCGTTTTGTATTGTTAATTTTATTTAATTTGCCTTCGTTTCAATGTGCATTCAAATTAACTTGGTCAAGGACAGCAAAACATAAAATTAAACATGGTGGATCAGATCAGCAGTATGAAAAAGTTTCATTTTAACAATATCATTTGCTTGACGTTCATCGTAATAACTGCGATAATTTATCGTAAAATTATTTCTTTAACGTGTCAAAGTCGTGTCAAACACAACCGTCATGGCTGCCCTAAAAATAGGGTCATCTTATTAAAAAACTTTTCAAATGATCATTTTTGTACACCTGTATTCAAATTATTTTGTTAGAAACATAAAATATTATTAAATTCCCTATTTATTTATTTATCTATGTATGTGGTTGTTCAACATCAAACGTCTCCGTCTCGATTTCCTCGGAAAGCACGTAAAGCCGGTGGTCCTGCGACGGTGATGTCTGATTGTTATCCCATTGTACTATGCTAGTAAAGGACCAGAGTGTGCATCAGTATTTGCGCACTTAGTACACGATAATATCTCCTGCGTATTTGGAATTCGGTTGGGACGATTATTTTATTTACGAGCTACTTATGTAGTTCACAAAAGACTAGATGCTCAATGTAAATGCTCTACGAGAACATTCCCACTTACAAACATTCCTCAGTTCGCAATGAACTTCCATGCCAGTTGAATTGAGTTCACAGATTTGCATGCGATTTTCATCCTTAACTCGTAGTAGTGGTGGCAATCAAGCGTCAATTTTCTCTGCATGATGTGCATTGAAATCTTGTCTTTTGAGCCTTTCAGTTTCCTCGCTTTGTCTGTGCTCTTATTGTAGCATAGTAAGAACATGAAGTTTGTATTTCTAAATATATCGTAAAAAAGTGTCTCATACACCTTCGTTTTGATAACTACTCGTATGTTTAATTCCCATGTAATTCTAAATAGCGAGCGAACCTTTTAAGTACTGATAAATTCTGAAGGAATAAACCTAATGCTTGACCTAGGAAGCACACCCAGAGTCAGGTTCACGCAGATAAAGTGGATTAGAATCTTATTATATTAGAGGTTCTGAAAGTAATAATGATTATAATTCATCATCTGCCTAGCCTTTTTCCCAATTATTGTTGGGGTCGGCTTCCAGTCTTACCGGATTGAGCTGAGTACCAGTTTTTACATGGAGCAACTGCCTATCTGACCTCCACAACCCAGAAGCTGGGTAACACGATACCCCTTGGCAAGACCGGTGTCAGATATCAGGCTTCTGACTACCCGTAACGACTGTCAAAGATCTTCAAATGACAGCCGGGACCAACGGCTTAACGTGCTTTCCGAGGCACGGAGGAAACTCGGTATGTTGAAATGGTCACCCATCCACGGACCGACCTCGTCAAGCGTTGCTTGACCTTGAAGATCGAGCCGTGCGGCTGTTGATTATAATGATTGTTTTAAAAGTGTGTTTTGACTTCAACATAACACAGTTTTTACAATACTTCATTCTAACAGAATAATACAAAACAATAAAGACATATATTAAAACATAAACATAACTTCATACCTCTTTATGATACCATTATACAACTTTCGACACCGACAAAAGTCCTTACTGTAACCCTAACTATGGTCATTTATACCCGTGTATATCTGAAACACAATAAAATGAAAACGAGCCAGTGCCGGGGTCAATTAGACCCGACAACGTTGCGTAACTGCCATTGGGAACGTGGGTGATCGTTGTTGTCACGGAGTAGGTAGTGAATGGAGTGCTCATATATATTAATCGGGTCGCTTTAGGTAAAATAATCTGTTATGCTTCTTAATGAATACGCAAGTCTATCATCTAAGAGAACTTGAGGCCCTAGAAAAGTGATATTTTACCATCAAAAGCGTATCCTGTCCTGTAATCGATCCCCTAAATTTAGCATTTCGACCATTGCCATCGCTGACATCGATACAATAAGTTATTCATTAAAAAATGTTTTTTAAGTAAGCTTTTTTCGTATTTTTCACAGCAAACCCTTTAATTTGATACCCATATCATGGCAGTGCAAAAAAATAACTAGTCCGCCATCTTGGGCCGTCCACCATATTGAATTTAGAATGACGTCACTTAGGTAACCATGCATTTTCATCCAAACTAAAAGTATTTGTAAAATTTCATCTTAATCGCTGGAGGATAACTGCTTTAAAATTCAGTTGCAAGATTTGACCCGAACACACATACATACGTGCATGCATAAAAACATACATACATTGCAAGTTAAATAAAAGCTTGTAAAAATACCACTGATTGGAAAAAAGGCTTCGTGACCACTTGGTCAAGAACGAAGAAGATGCTACTTAATGAGTATTTTTGCGGTGCACGGTGGTCTCATAATATTTTCAAAAGATATCTTATGATTATGCTCAGTTGTGCTCATTTGAGCACAATCTTATTGTATTTTTTGACTATTTCTAGAGAGCATTGTCTTACATCTATAATCCATTCGCACTTCAAGATAATGTTATTTCAAATTAAAAAAACCTGGCCGGTTTTTTGTGAGAGCCGGACTCGCGCACCGAGGGTTCCGCACAAACCTCAGCTTAAAGATATTATAGACCTGAGTATTTGATATGAATTTCAATTTGATACCTCTACGCGTTCTTGAGGAAAGGGGTAGTAAGTTTAAAATTATTAAAAATATTTTTATTTATATGATGTAACTAAAAATTTATGGTTTTCGCAATTATTCCTTAATCTGTGCTATAAGACGTTGCTTCGAAGCAAATTTCAACATTCTGAGTTCACGAGAAGTACCCTGTAGGTTTTGATTCCCTGGCGAGTGTCGAAAATTTGCGGAAATTTACGGCATAAACGGCTGTATCTTTTGATTGCGTTGGCTTAGAATTTTGATTTTCACAGCTTTAAGGGACAGTAGACTTGAGTATTTGATATAAATTTCAGCTTGACACCTCCACGCGTTCCTGACAAAAAGGGTCTTGACCGACAGACAAAAAAAAGACAGACGGACGGACGGATAACAAAGTGATCCTATAGGATCACTTTGTTATCTGTCCGTCCGTCTGATCCGTTTTTTCCTATCGAGGTACGGAACCCTAAAAACTGTGCAGGCAAAAAGACAAACTTTTCATATCAACTACTCATATTTTATTCACCCTGTTCGGCCTTTTGAATTCTGCTTCTTCGTATCGCTGGTACTACAGTCTTTAAAATTTGTTTAGCCCTTTTAATTAATTGAAAACGTAGGCAAGGCGAGGCAATTTTTGTCAATTATTCTGACAGTTTATTGTTCATGAAATCATCACTTACTGTAATAAAACAATAGACGTTGCCCTATTTAGATAACAGACAATCAGAAGTCAATTTAATAAACTAACATTCGCCGTCACACGCAAAATGGCCGTGTTTTCTTTTCATCAATTCAAAATAAATTTTCTAGATTTCTTTATTGCAAACAGTACGGAGTTTATCCCTTTTATCCCCTGATGTACCCGAGTATGTTCGTCCTTGGCATCGTCGGGTACACCAGGCTAGCAGTAAGAAAGGACGGCGCGCTGGTTAAATATGTGGCGAGCATCCTACTAGGGTTGTTGCACCACCCGAAGGTGCTAGAAGCGCTGCGGCTGCGCGCACCGGACGGGTGCGTGGCCGCCCGGCTCTGTTAGACGTGCCATTGGCTAGGACTAACCTCCTCAACTTTTTCCCTATCTCACAAGCCGCGCGTATTGTTAATGTTGTTACAATGTCGGAAGAAATATTCGGGCATAACCTGTCGAGATTTCTTCAAAGAGCTTAAATAATTATTGAGAGAGGCCTGTAGCTGTAGACTTTGGCATGTTTGATTTAATTTAATTTATTGATGTAATATTAATAATAATTATTATTTTATTGTGTGTAATTTTGTTGCTAGTTTATTTTAGTATTATGTAATTTTGTGTGTTTGTGACTTGTAGCATCATATTGGATCAAACTGTAAAGATGTTATAATTGGTGATAATAAATAAATAAATAAATAAATGTATGCTCTTATAATGATCAGACCAAAAAGTTACTGTTAATTGAAACTTAACATACTTCAGCAGCAAAGCAAAATTTTCCAACAATCATGTGTCAACCCGCACAAGTTTCGCGTTGTGGACTAAGGTCCACACTCTTCCACAAATAGGCGGTCTGTGTCTCAGCTGAGACAGTGGTAATCTTTATAGGTTGATTATTCATTTATGCTTACTTGAGCAGCAGCCAAATATTTTAACCTACTTCAAAAAAGAGGAGGTTCTCAATTCCACAGTATATTTTTTTATGTGTGTTATCTCAGAACTTTTTCTAGTTGAACTCGATATCTGTTGAGTAGTTTTTGAGTTATCCTTAATACTGCGTAGTTTTAGTATAGGGTACCAAAAAAAAATAAAAAAAAATCTCAAAGAATAAACCGACATCTAAAGCGAAACACTAAAAAGAGCAAAAAAATCTTTTATTTCGGAAGTCGGTATTGAAAAATGAGGAAAACAAGAGACTAAAGACACTGACTTTCGAAGCAAAAGTTATTTTTGCACTTCTTAGTGTTTGCTTTAGTCTTCGGTTTATATTTTGTGAAAAGGTTTTCAACGATCAACAGCCAGTTGTCACAGTGAAAAAGTACTAGTAGTACTAGTCTTTTGATCATGCAATCGCTCACTCCATTCACTCACTACTCTGTGGCTCCCGAACCATTAACCAGGAATAAGGGTAATACAATGGCCGTACACCCGAATATATTTTTATCCAATAGCCAAAGTTAATGTTTTGCCTTCATTAATTGAAGAGGAAAGAAAAATATAAGAAAGATTAGTATTCTACGAGTGTTGCTCGAGTTTTGGCAAAAGTGCCTTATAGTGGATTGGATTTAAGTACCTTTTTCAATGGTATTAGGGTCATTATGTTTATAGGACGGACTCGTAACTAAGTTATAGCCGTACGGGTGTATCTTCAAGGTTAAGCAACGCTTGCCGAGGTCGCTTTTCGGATGGGTGAAACTCGATTATATACCGGGACTCTTCTTCTTAAATTACAGTAAGCCGTTGTTGGTTCCAGCTGACATTTGAAGATTTTTGTTAGTATTTCATGGGTGTTCAGAAGTCCGCCAACTCAACCGTAAAAACAACTTTGAGAGGCAGGCTAGCAGAAGAATACAGCTGGGCTGGGCGGCGTTTGGGAAACTTCGTCGAGTCATCTCGTCGCGTATTCCACAGAGACCAGAGTATTCAATCAGTGCGTCTTACCTGTTTATGACTTACGGGGCCGAGACGTGGACGGTCACTAAGGTCTTTCTTGAGCTATGAAAAGGGCTATGCTAGGAGTCTTTCTGAGGGATCGAATCCGGAACGAGGTGATCCGGCAGAGAACCAAAGTTGTCGACATAGCTCAGAGAGTAAGCAAGCTAAAGTAGCAATGGGCCGGCCATAATAACCGTAGAACCGATGACCGTTGGGGTAGACATGTTCTTGGGTGGAGACCGCGAACTGGCAAACGTAGGGTAGGACGTCTTCAGGCTAGGTGGAGCGACGATCTTCGCAGGTTGGCTGGAAGCAGCTGAATGAGAGTTGCCGAAGATCGAAGCAAATGGCGTGCAATTGGAGAGGCCTATATCAGCAGTAGACTGCTATATGCGAAGACCGTCAGTCTCACCAAGGGAACTGACTAAGATGTTTTCCAGATACTGAGTTGTGAATATCAGAATAGTCAGTCGCTCCATTTAAATACTACTCTAAGTACTCGTACATGTACCAAGTTGGAAAAAGGCTGGATGATAAGTTATGGTAATTTTTGAAAATTACAATGCAAATATGTAATTTAATTATATATATTTTTAATATAATTATACAACCGACTTCCAAAAACACTACTAAGTGAATTAGAAAAAAAAAACACTACAAAGTGAAAAATAACTTCAATTTCGGAAGTCGGTGTTCCTGTGTTCGTTTTTAGCGTGATGGTATGTTATGAAATGGTGTAAACAATAATATCTCCGAACTTCTTCATTCGATCTTTACCAAATTAATAAAGCAACCATCTCAAAATAAACTTCTTTCGAACAAAAAAATAATTTAGCAAATCCGTTTGTTTACGACGGAGTTATTACTGAAAATACTTTAAAAAAATGTTAACATCCTTTCTGTACAGTTGGTTTAAAATATTATGTAACATCAATGTTCAATTATTCTAGGCGAATTATTAGCATTTTATTTTGTAAAAATACGTAATTTTATTCGGTTGTCTGCCAAAAATATATAACTAGTACAATAAAGCCGTTGTATTTGCAACGAACAAAGGCGAATACTAAAATCAATGTTAACCTTGGTTCACAATTTGAATTATTTTGAATAAGAAAATATAGTCTATTAAGTTCTCGTTAATAAGAAAATCGGCTTGTCTAGACTTCTATAAGTAGATTAATATCGTTTTATTAAAAATAGAACTAATTCATAGTTCAAAAGACCGTAGTGCCATTCTGTAAAGATCACAGCTCGCCTCACTCAAGTGAGCGAATATGAAACCGAACTCATTTGTTTTAAAAGTAAATTATATAGGATTCACAACGAGACAGCGTTCGAATTTCGAACGTGACGATTATAGAGATCCACTTAGCACTGAGCTGTTGACCACTGCTTGTGAGGCATAGCCAAACTGTTCAATACAAACACAGTGTAGGTCATTGTAACTGGAGTTTAGTCATAGAAATTGACGACCTGTATCTACTCTGACTATGGAAAAATATACATACACTTATGAAATTGGGCACATATGTTCAGAAGCCTTTTGAGATGTGGTGTTACAGGAAGATGCTGCGTATCTCGTGGACGAACATTTCGATATTGCAGGACCTAAAAATTGAAAAAAGGCCTAGATTGTCGAATGTGTGCCTACGCAAGATATTTGACTTCTATGGCCATATTGCCCGTAAACCTGGTGACAACTTACTAAAGGTAATTGTCACTGGAAAAGTCGAGGGCAAATGGCCTAGAGGCAGAAGTCCTATACGCTGGTCAGACCAAATCCGAACCACGCTGAACATCAAAGCCTCGGAAGCCGTGCATGTTGCTGAGAGTAGGAGCGGGTGGCGGAACATCATTAAAGAGAAAGTTTTGAAACCATGATTTGGTCACGGGAATTGACGCGAGGAGGAGGAGGTTTAGAAGCCTACATAAAGTAACATATGTGAATATTGTAACATTAAATACATACGTTTAACTTACCACAGTGTCTCACAATGGGCCTCATCAGAAGGCTTAAAGTTATCCAAAGGGCAATGGAGAGGGCTATGCTTGGAGTTTCCTTGCGTGATCGAATCAGAAATGAAGACATCCGCAAGAGAATCAAGGTAACCGACATAGCCCGAAGAATGGCCAACTTAAGTGGCAGTGGGCAGGACACATTGCTCGCAGAACGGATGGCCGTTGGGGCTAAAAAGTTCTAGAGTGGCGACCGCGTACCTGAAGACGCAGCGTTGGAATTAATGCCTCCCTCTAGGTGAAGCGACGACCTGGTCAAGGCTGCGGGCGTCCGGTGGATGCGAAACGCACAGGACTGGTTAGTGTGGCGACGCTTGGGGGAGGCCTTTGTCCAGCAGTGGACATCTTTTGGCTGATATGATGATGATGATATATACGTATCGAATTAATAAAATTTACCAGTCGATAATAACAACCAAAACTTGCGCTAAGCGCATGAAAATATGCATTTGCGATTCTGTGCTCTTGCATCTTCAACGCACAACGCAGCGGTATGCTATGCCGGAAACTTAATCCTCTTCACCACGGACGCATACTGCGATGAAACAAAGGACAATTCTAGATACCAGCTTGATGCACTAGATTCAATCGAAAAGCGGGCCAAGAGACTTATCGGCAATGAGGCACTGGTCAAATCAAAGCTCCAGAGCCTTGCATATTGTCGCCGAGTTGCCAGCTTGTCGGTTTTTTATCGGTTACATTTCGGGGAGTGCGCGATGGAATTGCATGATTTAATTCCACCCAGCCCGTTCCATCATCGGACAACCAGACACACGGCGATGCTCATCGGTACATGGCGGACATCCCACCCATACGCACAAAACGTTTTGGGGACACTATTATTATGCGTACAGCTAAGGAGTGGAATTCCCTGCCGGAGTCTGTGTTTCCCGATAGCTACAATCTAGGGGTCTTTAAGTCAAATGTGAATAGGTTACTTCTAGGCAAGCGTGCTTCACCGTCGACCACATCATCGCTTACCATCAGATGAGATAGTGGTCAAGCGCGAGCCTAATGACAATAAAAAAAAGAAGATATTTTTCTAAACGATTCGATTATGTGTTCGTCACCGCATACCGCATTCCACAACGTGATGCGTTCCGATCAAGAGACCAAATCTTTAGAGGGCTGCAACCTAATTTAAGGTGTCGATATCTTTAATTAATCTTCGCAGTAATGTAGCTATTGGCTTAACTCCAAAGTCTGTACATTTTGCTTTTAAAATGAAATGGTTGTGTCCTCATTAGTTATTCCTATCACGTCTCGTTCTAGTTCTAAAATGTTAAATTAGTAATTAAGTAATTGAATTCTGTTATAATTAAATGAGAGGTATCCAATTAGTTTTATGAGCCTAAAGAATTTATAGTAAAGACGTTTTGTGACTTTGTAAAATTATTAAATCAATTAGTATTTGAGTAGATAAGTATGAATATTAGGCAGTCCGGGGCAGTGGTCCAACCGCTCTCTCCAACTAGTCCATGAGTCTTTGCTAGGGGCAGCTGTCCTACATTAAAAATAATTGGACCACAGCACCTTTTGAGAGATCCGTGGTCCAATTCATTTCAAAAATAACTTGGCATCTCTAAAAACCTCAACTGCATCTTTATGTGTGTATGGTACCCACTGGTTTACGGCTATACTGAACCTTTTTGCATTAAAATAACAAAATTGAAGTCGGGTGACTAATTTTTAACCGACTTCCCAAAAAGGAAGAGGTTCTATGTTCGACAGCACCTGTGTTTTTTTATGTTATATCTAAAAAGCACTTTTTACAAAAAAATACTACCGACTTCTAAATAAAAACTACAAATTGTAAAACAACTATTTTTGGAAGTCGGTGTCCATAACGCAATAAATTGGTACCTATGAAAGATACTTTAATTTGGACCTTACGTCTTTTGTGTGCGATGTCGCTTGATAAAGTTTTAAAATTTTGTAAAACTTTTAATAGACGTGACATTGTAATATTTTTTGCATTAATGCGCCGACTTAGTTTTGCATGTAAGCTTTCTGAAATGTTATTAGTCCTATGTCTCTGGCTAAATACGCTTATAAGCTGAGAAACTTCATCAAAATTTCATTTAAGGGCCTACATCCGCTTTACTGCCCTAAAACGGTAACTTTCTAAAGCATACTCCAAGGTTAAAAGGTTTGAAAAAAAAAAAAAAATGTTTCATGTAAATTATTTTTTAAACATGTTTTTTTCGTATAACAAATAGTCTACCACAACAATATAATTACCACAATTTGGCGTCGTGTTTACAACTTCCTCCTCTACCTAAAATGAAAGAAAATCTTCCATTACTTATTATTAACCGTGTTTCCGTAATAACTGTAGGATTGGACTATAAATATAAATTGAAGGATACATAGAATTTCCTATAAGTACGTACATTAACGGTCACCGATCATTTGCAACTCATTTTCCTTTGATTTGCGCATCTCCAATATACATTTCCACTGTTTTAAACACGAACTTTATAGTATTGACGACAATTCCTTAGCATCACTGTTCCATCTTTTCTTTACACATAAACACACCCAACCTCTTCCATTGTTTTTGAAATATTATATTTGTAATTTTTAGATAATTTTCTGTACGATTTTATTTTTAACAAAATACAGGGATGAAATCTCACAAACAAAAACACTATCATTCGCTATTTTAATATTATTTAGGATATAAAAGATTAATTGAATTTTCTATGTTTTATTTTTAATTTAATTTACTACAAAACAGGCCTTAGGCGTCTAAGTATTTGGAAACTCCTAAACTGACCTTTTGTACTTCATAAATCTCTCCATGCAACCTTAATCATTATTCTGTATGCTAATTTAATTTGGACCCTAACTTTTGCTGTAAATCAAATCTAATAGGGTTTTAAAATTCACAAACCTTACAACGCAAAAGGGGTAAGGGTCCCTATTTTATGTCAAGGGATATATTTTACTCTCGACCTAAGTAAATATTTTGACGTGATATTGAAATTTTTGTGTACTAGAGTTTGGATACGATATTGTAAACATTATTTTTATTTATGTTTGGAAATAGTAGGCAAATATTGTTTTGGCAAGGTACATTGCTTGTAGAACGAATGATCGATGCAAGATAACAATGGAAGGCCTCGCTCTAGGTGGACCGATGATCTCGTTAAGGGCCTACATCCGCTTTAGTGCCGTAAAACGGTAACTTTTTAAAGCATACTCCTTAGTATAGGCTAGGTTAAAAGGATTGAAAAAAAAAAAAAAAAATTGTTTCATGTACTTTATTTTTTAAACATGGTTTTTTCGTATAACAAATAGTTTTGCTTTAATAAAATAGCAACACGATATTTTTCGCAACTTTTAGACGCTCCTCAGAAACGATTTGGATGTTTAAAAATATTTTTACACAGGATAATTGATGGCTGTAATTTCTTCATAACTGAAATAGCATATGTAAATAAAATAATATTTCGCAAAAAAAACTGTTCAAAAGGAGGTTCAATGTTGATATTATGGCTCCGAGCGGGCGCAGGACCAGTACTGCGTTAACATTGGGGCGTATATATCGCCTTAAGGTTGCGGGAATCTGCTGGATGCGAGACGCACTAAATCAGTCAATGTGGCGACACTTGGAAAGGCCTATGTTCAGAAGTGGACTTCTATCAGCTTAATTTAATGATGGTGATGATTATGAATAAAAAATTACAAAACGATGTCAAAAAAAAAACATGTCGACATGTTGTCAAAAAGGTTCTCACTCCTAGTGAGGATCTATCATCTATCTATGTTAAACGAAGAGATAGAGAATGGACTGAGCTTCCAATATTCAGTTATGATATGAATACGAGTAGAAAAGTGAGAGAAATATAGAAAACGTGCAGCTAGAGATTGTATTTTTTTTCTAGAATTCTGATTATGCACGACACAGGCTTATAGTGTCACCATCATTACTACGACGTACAGAAAAGGGGAACCCTTCGACCAGATATAATATTCAAATAGCGCGGAGACCTTTGATTGCGGGATATAAGATTTGTGTGACGCCATGTCTTTTTGTAGCTCGTATGTTGCGGATAGTTGTCATTTCTCAGTCCATTCTTCATGTTCCAGATATAGGTAGGTAAGTCTTTAGAATTTTAATACTGCAGGAATGAGTTAACACATTTTTGTAAACTCTCACACCGTTTTAGTTGAAAGTGGATTATCATCGCTGGATTCATTATCGTGAAGTAAAGATACTTAATCATAAAATATATAATCATGCCTGTATTCCTTGCAGGGTAAGGCTGAAGTGCCAGCACATTTTACCATCAAATCTGAAATATGTCAATAATTGTCACGAAGCAGTTAAAAAAGAAAGAATAACATTAAATTTGCAAAAATATATGAAAGACGCAAAAACAATGAAAATGATAAACACAACCAGTAGTTTACAAAGCATGAAATAAAAATTAAATTACAAATTTAAAAAAACCCTGACAAAAAAAATTGCGATAAATAAACCTCATACTCGCGTCGGCGAACCTAAATTTGTAATTTAATTTTTAATTCATTCTTTTTATACTACATATAATATACCTAGTATTAAAAACGCTTCACTCGACAATCTATCGAAACACGTACTTATCTTAGATATCTTGCGGAAAAAACCAGAATCAAAGAGTGTATAACTTTTGAATGGCTCAACCGATTTTTATTAAACATAGCTAAGAACACTCTCGGCAAACTCACCTTTCAAACAAAAGAAAATAAATCAAAATCGGTTCATCCATTTAGGAGCTATGATGCCACAGACATACACACCGATACTCAGACACACAGATACACTGATACATAGCAACACGCGTCAAACTTATAAAACTCCTCTTTTTCCGTTGGCGGTTAAAAATTAAAGTTGGTGCCTCACGGCTGCAATAAAGATACATGAAATTTCAGACATACTGCTGCTGTCTAACGCTGATTTTGTATTGGACATTTTAAAGATAAATCGAAAAACACTTTGTCTGAATTGGATATCAAACCCAGTGTCACACTCTCAACTGACATTTAAGAAAAACAGTCAATGCTTCTTACATCACGTTAGTAACACAATGAAGATAGATCTGTACTTACAATAGGCCAACATTATCAAGTATATTGGGGTCGGCTTCCAGTCAACTGGATACATCTAAACCCCAGTATTTTACATGAAAGTACTGCCTGTTTGGGCCCCAAAACGTAGTTATAGGATAACATCTAGTGTAACAAGTCTGTATTTCCTGATAGCTGCAACCTGGGAGTTTCTTCTAGGCAAGCGTGCTACACCGTCGACCACATCATCGCTTACCATGTGGTGTTCTGCTGTGTAGATCCACATCCTTTAGTCTATTTACGTTTTATTATACTATACAAACCACACCTTTCATCTTTTGAAATTGTATCAACTCATGTGATTCACTATATTCTTTGATACTGTTAGCATCTGAAAATCACACTTTTAGTTACATCTGATTGTTTTAAAATTGCACAATTTAATTTATATTGTTAATTTGTAAAATCTTAGAATATTTTATATTCTGAGATTTTTATCTGATTTTTTTTCTTAAGCCATAGACATAACATACCATGGACTAGAACTTCCTTAAGCTAGTTGTACATTATAATAAGGGCAGCGGCAGACTGCCTCCCCCTCTGTAAACCTTACGTTTAGCTCTTCGGAGCTAAACGTAACATTACAACCATCAGGTGAGATAGTGGCCAAGCGCGAGCCTAAAAATAAAAAAAAAAGATATGTCATACACTTACATTACGTAATCCCACTGAATTCGCAGAATGTGTTTCAAAGTGCCATTGTGTGTAGCTTAAACACAATAAAACTGGTAATAAAATTGTATACGAATTTTCTGAAGATTCATTCAAAGATAAAGTATGGAATTTCACTCGGAATTATCATTATTGTGTGTTCTCTGTACGGTTATTACAGTAGGCTTGTGTAATCCTTTTGTTTTGAACAGAATTAAATTAATTTTAGGTTGCGAATTTATTGTCAAACTCCAAAAAAAAAGCATTTTCTCATACAGATAAAAAATTAAATATCACTACTGACTTTAAACATCACTTTCGAAATTCGAACGGTGTCTCGTTGTGAATCTGAAAATATATACTTTAAAAGCAAATGAGTTTGCTTTCGAATAGGGATGTGAACGCAAAGCTGAGCGCAGATGTCGCTTGCGGTGCAATGGCTGCTGTCAAATCATTTTTGGTTTGTTTACATCACGATTTTTGGTATTTTATTTTAATTTAAACCGGCCTACCATCGTTATTGACAATATGTATTGTCCCTGGAAGCTTAAGGAATTGAAAGACAAACTAAAGAAATACTACAACTAAAGAGATCGTATTAAGGGGCAGACTTATAAATAATAAAATATTTTTCATTGGTGATAATTATGTTCTAGATTTGGCTATTTCTTACTTGAATCATGGTAGAAAAATTTACAAAAAATGAGAGAACATTGCTACTACTACTGATATTCTTTACGTTTTAGGTTAGAACTTTTATTATATTTTCGGCAATCAAAGCCCTCAAGCTTCGGAAGACCAATCAAATGACATTCGTTAATAGCACCACTATTTCGCCGAAGATTACCAAACAACATAATCAGAGTTACTTTGACGGGAGGTACCTTCATAACATAACCTATAAATATGTACAGCCTTTTCCCAGTTTGTTTAAGCGTTGTATCTTTGGGCAACAAATGAACACCGGGATTGTTACATCCTGGTACAGCACACAGAGGCATATTTCGAGAAAATTTAAAATAACTGAATGACAGGTTACAAAATGTATGGATTTGACAGCTTTTAATAACCATAGCGAAGATGCGCCATCTATCTTAAAAAAATGGCAGTTCACATCCCCATTGTCTGCGCTCACTTGAGTGAGGTGAGCAGTGAACTTTACAAAATAGCACTTCTACAGAGAACATTTAGTGTACTGTAAGCTAAAAGCAACCTTGTCCCTCATGAGTTAAAGACTACTAAATTGTCAGTTACAAACTGTAATTTTCACGACACTAGTTTCGCGAGCTAACATTAACTTCCTTCCCACAAAGTAACACAGGTCTCACGAGGTTTTGTCATCCTTTGTGACACATTTTGAAACTGCGTAACATCCAGATAAAAGATTAGCTACAGAAGGTCGACTCCATACAACGAGCGAAAACGCTCGCACACATAGACACGCTTCACGTACAGCGAGTGCAAGCTCTCTCGCGACCGGCACTTGCTTTCCCTGTATGCACAGATTACTATGTAAATCGGAGCGTTCGGTTTGTACAATATTCTACTTGCAATGTTCCGGTTGTCATATCAATATTCAGAACTTCTTTGAGTAAACACAGATACACTCAGTTTGTATGGAAAGTTTTGACAATGCTGACTCTGGCTGTGACCGCCAACCACATCGCGATGAGAATAAGAACATACATAATATTGTCATGTTTATATGTTTTTCTGGTATACGATTAGTATATATTAAATAAGAAGCCTCTGTGATCTGCTCAATACAATAAGAGAAAACGCACGCACACATAGACACGGTTCTCGTATAGCGCAAGCAAGAGATCTTGCGACTGGCATTTGCTTGCGGGTGTTTTGGTGCCGCAAGCATAAAACACGAAGTTTTTGGTATCACAGATAATATAATACTGGCATACAGAAGCCTATTCCTATACAAAGAAACCGTGCCGATGTAAATACAATTCTTCGTCTGATTAAACTGATTATTTTTCTAAGAACATTGATCGCGTTCGGTTCCGTTAAGGTGACAATGCATGGTCAACTAAGTGACGTCATTCTAAATCCAATATGGCGGATGGCCCAAGATGGCGGACTAGTTATTTTGTGTGCGCTCCCATGATATGGGTATCGAATGAAAGGGTTTGCTGAGAAGAATGTGAAAAAAACTTCTTTTAAAAAAATATATTTAGTTTCAATCGCTTTAGGTGAAGATAGTTCAACTCATGTTTGTGTGCGGCGCCATGTGTACGTCCGCTTTTAATACAGCTTTAATTTGTGTGGCCGTGACGCGGCAGTCGTCGTCCGAGCAATCAAGGTTACCCACGCATAGCGCCTCGCTTACCCACACATAGCACCTCGCTTGCCCACACATAGCGCCGCGCGCATAGATGAGTTATCATTGTATGTCTGTTTTCCTCTCCTTGAATGGAGCCGGCCTTCTGTACACCTATCTATTCTGTGACACATCTTTGCGTGTTCTACATACAGACAAACATACATACTAAAGTAGATTCCTAAGTAGGACACAAGTTTTGCGACGGCAGTAATTTATTTATACGATGCGTGTCGTGCTACCTGCAAGA
Source organism: Orthosia gracilis (assembly GCA_947562075.1). NCBI lineage: Eukaryota > Metazoa > Arthropoda > Insecta > Lepidoptera > Noctuidae > Orthosia > Orthosia gracilis. The sequence goes on along the minus strand of OX387267.1, from coordinate 7,031,256 downwards.
TGGAAAATAGTGGGTATTAAAACGAGCTTTTACGGTATTATTTATAGAGGTTAATTTCTATAGGGTTCTGTAAGCCTGGTCACTTTCTGGTCAGTAAATCTCCTAGGTCTATACACCTTTACATTTTAGTCGTTTAAATCCCGTGCACGGTCGATCTGGTACATGAAACAGTATCGATGTGTAAAAATAAAATGAAAACATATTTAAAAACCGGATGAGTGCGGTCTGGCTCACGCACAGAAGGTTCCGTATAAACAGCTACATTCACACAAAATAAATAGGTAACATTCTTAATTTTACTTTCTCATGTACATTTTATATGTTGGTTGACTATTACTCGTAATATTGTAAAGCCTACTTAGCTGTGATAGTTTTCCTTCTAATTTCGTTATATATACTATTGAAAATTTTTTCATTTAGCTGGCAGTGGGGAAAACACTAAACTCTTACAAAAAATTAGAAATTTAAAGCTTAATTTTACGCAAACAGATCCCTGAATCGAAAAATGGTTTTTAACAAACCCGTAAAATTTTAAATGTCCAATCCATCGATACCCCCACCATGGGACGGACGAGACAAAAATACATTCCTACTTTACGTGTACACCATAAGAATAAATTATTTCATTATTTTATTTTAACACTTTGTCGGCGTGATTAATATATTTATCCAGTCCAAATTATACCTTTCTTGTACTAAGAATCTCTGAGCTAAGCTGTGGATGGATGGACAGACGGACATAGGGAAACTATAAGGGTTCCTTGTTGACTACGGAACCCTAAAAAATCACAAAAAAATAAACTGACTTCCAAAGCAAAACACTAAAAAGTGCAAAAATAACTTTCGTATCGGCAATCAATGTCTATGGTACCTTTTGTTTTAACATTTTGCAACATCGACTGCCGAAACGAAATTTATTTTTTGCACTTTTTTAGTGTTTTGCTTTTGAAGTCAGTTTATTTTTTCGGGTTATATTTTTTATTTTATCTTTACAAATCTGTACTATTAAACCGACTTCGCAAAAAGGAGGAGGTTATCAATTCGACAGTTTTTTTTTATGTTTGTTACTTCAGAAATTTTTATTGGGTGAACCGATTTTGATGTTTCTTTTTTTATTTGAAATCTGGTGCTTGTCATGTGGTCCCATTTAATTTTCATCAAGATCTGATGAGAGAAATACATCAGAGCTCTTCAATAAATGAAGGCAAATCACTCGTTTATTGTTTGCACCATTTCATAACATAACATCAAACTGGTACGTTCTAAAGGGGTACATAATTGTGATCAGTTCACTCTGGTATACCTACTCTCGTTGCACCGGTTTTGTTTATGTTTCAGGTTATTGGGTTTATCTTTTCTGGCTTCATTTTGGGCACAATACGCGTAGGTACCTAGCCTATAGAACTGGTACCACAACTAAAAAGTGAAAAACCAAAAACTTTTTTACAAAAATTAATCATGTACCATTTTCCGTAGGCCTGTCAGATATATCTGAGGCCCTATACAAGTGACATTCTTTCATCGGAAGCATGGCGATAGTTATTGTCAAAAAGGCGAAATTGTTAGGGGTTGATAAGCGATATCGAAAAATCACGTGATCAATCTCTTATATTTTGATAATAAAATATTATAAAGCTGAAGAGTTTGTCAGTTTGTTTGAACGCGCTAATCTCAGGAACGGAATTGGAATGGAAAAATTATTTTTGTGTTGGACAGGCCATTTATCGAGGAAGGTTATAGGCTATATAACATCACGCTACGACCAATAGGAGCGGAGCATAATGGAAAAATGTTGCAAAAACGGAAAAAAATATTCCTTTTTGAGAGCTTCCGTAGTGTGCGCTGCGTAAGCGGTTAAATTTACACAACATGTATGTCGTGATGGCCCAGTTGCTAAGCTCGCCTCTCGTGCTTGAGGTCGTGAGTTCGAATCCGGGCAAGTACCAATGTGACTTTTTCAAATTCATATGTACTTTCCAAGTTTATCTTGGACGTTGCTGACAACGGTGAAGTAAAACGTCGTGAGGAAACCTAGACTTATAGTGAATTTATTATAAGATTGTGCTCCATTGGTGTGATTGCTGCAAGGCGTTCCAGTGCGAGGATAAACTAATAAATAAATAATAATGTCTGTAGGGTAGGTTGGGTAGGGTAGGTAGATAGCCAGTTGACGGGAGCGAAGCCGCGTGGGACAGCTAGTTTTTGATATTTCGAATAAAGCCTTCGCTGACATCGAATGCCACTTGTCTAGAACCTCTGAAAAATCCCAACATCAATGTGCCTGACCTTTTTTTTTGGGTTTGGAAATCATCCAATGACTTCTCCCGCTCTGGGTGAAGCGGGAGGGCGTGTCAGACTTTTATTGAATAGAACCCACTACCTCTCTCTTTAGTAGATGTTTTTCTTGATTTCTATGTTTTTTGTTCCATACTTATTACTGTATATATTTGTCTATATAATATACTAGCTTTTACCCGCGGCTCCGCTCGCAGTGAAGCATTATTTTTTTAATAATAAATAGTATCCTATGTTACTTCTAATACCTCCAAGAATATATGTACAAAGTTTCATGATGATCGGTTCAGTAGTTTTTGCATGAAAGCGTAACAAACAAACTGACATTCACATTTATAATATTAGTAAGGATATATATATATATATGTCTTTATTTTATATATAAATAGTACACCAAAGACTACCTTCAGTACTGTTTCTCTTTTCATTTTTAAAATCCATCCAAAGGTTGTCTTGAAAAGATCGCTTTTAGCGATAAGGCCGCCCATTGTGTCACCCAGTGTAATTTTTACTTCTCCTATACTTTCTGTAACTTATATGGTGTACATAATAAAGAGTATTCTATTCCTTCAGTTGCTTAGGAATCGAATCTGGGATCTCACGCTCAGTAACCATCGCGCCAACCAGTGCTAGACCAACGCAGTAGTCAGCCAATAATACCCGAATATTGAATCCATAAAATTTTTCCTTCCCAAGAATTCACTTAACGAAATAACACGGCTCTATATAAATGCATTTCCCAATAAAATTTGACCCAAATTGATTCGATACGAGGTTATTGAACTGTATTGTTTCGAGTCAGGAGTTATAGGAAGCTACCTACCAATTTATTATTACAAGCTTTATATTCATTTGCTTTTTTATGTGTCCGGTAACTAGTAATCGAATTTTCAAGCATATCTTGACATCGGATCAAGCTAAAACGTACTTGCGTAATACTAGCTTCTGCCAGTGGCTTCGATCACGTGGAAAGTGTTTTATCATCCCAAAGGAACATTATACCTATGTGCTATTCCAGACTATAATCTATCTTTGTGCCAAATTTCATACAGATCCATTTCAGCCTTTCAATATCAGAAGTATTGCCGAAAAGTTTAGTGCGTTTGGGTGGGAAGTCCACCGTTTACCGATGGCGCATCGCCGCACGTCTTGTAAAACGATGATTAAACGGGCTTGGCGGAATTATATCATGCAATTCCGTCGCACACTCCCCGAAATGCAACCGGTATAAAACCGACAATCTGGCAACTCGGCGACGATGTTCAAGGCTCTGGAGCTTTGGCTCAACCAGTGCCTCATTGCAGATAAGTCTCTTGGCCCGTTTTTATGTTATGTTTTAAATGTATTAAAAGTAATAATTATTATCTTCCTGCCCTTGTCCTATGTTACTTGGGGTCGGCGCAACACGTTTTTTCTTCATTCTTCCCTGTCATCAGTCTTCTGCTTCCCTCTATCATTAAACATCAAATTACCTCTAAGAATTGAAACTAACTAACGAAAGCTCTTTTGAGACTTCTAAAAAAATAAGTACGAAAACCTAATATTTTATCAGCACCAGTCCACTTCTCTTTAAAACCAAAAATAAAATCCAATTTCAAAATAAATCGTTGACCTCTCGAGCTGACGTCATTTAAATGACGTCACACATCCTGACAGGCACTGCAATAACTAAACAATAAGCACTCGACCCATATACAGTATGTGCCGAAACAGACCGAATATACAGGGTGTTTACATAGAACTGGTCGCATCAATTTGGGTCAAGTTTTTATTGCGGTATGCAATTACATGGTATAAGGTAGATGTGGGTGTGTATGTAGGTAGGTTATAAAGTTTTGTGAGTCGTATATAGAGGCGTGAATGATTTATTCATATACTAAGCTGCCGGCCGCGGATCCACCTACGTAGACTTAGTACTTTCCCTAACACCAATTATTTTAGCCTATGTGTTATTCTGATGTATAAGCAAGTAGTTTTTGTGTAAAAGAGTACAAGAACTGCTCAACTTACTGCAAGAAATACTAGTTAATCATATAAGAAAAATAAATATCAAATAATATTACAGAATTTATTAAAATACTGATAAGATTATGTTATTATTTATCCCAGAAAAAATGCACAGTTCCTTTGGGAAATGAGACAGGATCCAGCCTCGAAAAAATATCGTTTTCTCATGCAGATAATTTGCATTGTAACAAAAACAAAAATAAACCTTTTTACCCGACTGCCGAAGGAGGGTTATGTGTTTATCAGTCTATTTACGTATGTATGTTTGTTCCTATGTGGCGTTCTAGAGACCAAACGCGTTGCCCGATTTTGATGATTCTTACGTCAATCGATTCGTCTTAACCCTGCGATTGTCACTGGCTACATTAAAATTGGAAAATAAAAAGTGGGGGTTTTTGGCGCCATATCGTGGGGGCCCAAATTTATTTTTCTTCTAAACCCATGGTGTGGGGAATGAAAATAAATATTTGTAAATAGTTTTTTTTTTTTAAATAATAATAAACCCGACTACTTAAAAAGCGAACTAAAATGACGTAATCAAGAAGAAAATCATGCTGTGCAGTTTGAGGATAAATCTGGTTTTGGTCAGCCAGCTCGCGCATATGTATCCTCCGACTGCACAGCATGATTTTCTTCTTGTTTACGTCTTTTTAGTTCGCTTTTTAAGAAGTCGGGTTTTTTTATTTTTAAATATTTTTATTAGTTTATCAATGAAGTACAACCAAATATAATCTACAATCGCCCTTAACCTTCCCTGTTTATGCAAAGCCTTCCAATCCAATTTTGGTTAAACAACGTTTTAGTTAAACGGACAGATTCATTGGTGCGTTCGGGCTGTGGTCGGCAAGCCGCATACCAGAGCTGCGACTATAGTAGGCTTAACTATTCATGTATTTACAGAGGCCTGTGATTTTACAACTGACGGCAAAGGCTTGTCAAATACAAAAGGTTCAAGGCTGCACTGTAAATTCAAAAGTATGTGTTACTTTAATTTCACAGGTTTTCAGTCTAGAGTTTGACAAATTTAATATTCAACTTTAAATTTTTAATTCAAAGATCGAGAGATTTGACGATGTTTTATAATGAAATCTCTCTTTTTAATTTTGACTTAGTCCCTAGGATATTAGATGAGACTAAATATGGCACCTACAACAAGAAGACCGCCCATTGTGTCACATAATTTTTTACTTGTTCGAATCGCTAACGTGACGGCACCAGGCACTTTTTGTTCCCGCGATTTTTTTCCGCCCCTTCTGCGACGTATGGAATTATAATATGAAGCTGCACGCACTTGCGGTAAAAAAACCGCACGGTAAATAATCCGCTACAAATTTCTGTCTTGCCTTGGAATCTACCGCTCTACGGTGCGGTTTAAATTCGTGCGAATATTTTGTGCTCTATGAACAGGTAGAAAGAGACAAATATGGCGTTGAATTTTATCCACCGTGCGTGTTAGTTATGATTCAGTACGTGGATTAAAAACTACGCGAATAAAATTCGCTCGGCTAAAAACCGTAATGTGTGCTAAGTCTTAGCCTCCTTAGTTATCCTTTTATCTGACGAAAAAATTTCAAGGGGTAGAATATAATTGTATATAAATAAAACTAATCAACTCCTTGTAAAAAATAAAAGATTAACAAACATTAAAATTAAAAAGCCCCCGTACTTATGACACGTAATTATGAAACGGTATCTTTCAAAAGAGATTCAAAGAGTAAGTTGCAAATAACTTTTAAACGGCTGAACCGATTTTAATCAAACATAACTAAGAACTTTTTTGACAAAGTTATCTTTCAAACAAAAAAAACTAAATCAAAATCGATTCATTCGTTTAGGAGCTATGATGCCACGGACAGACACACAGATATACAGGGAGTTAATAACAGCAAATGGAAACTGAATCAATCTACAGCCAGCTTTTTCCCTTCTATGGGGTCAGCTTCCAGGGTAACAGAATTCAGCTCAGTACCAAAATTTTACATGGAGAGACTCTCAATCTGATTTACTTAATCCAGCTTGTCGGCAAAACTGGTATCTGATGACCCCCGACGGAAAAAGAGTGGTGTTATAAGTTTGACGTGTGTACCTGTGTGTTTGTGTATCTGTCTGTGACTTCATAGCTCCTAAACTGATGAACCGATTTTGATTTCGATTCTTTGTTTTGAAAGATAATTTTATTGAAAGTGTTCTTAGCTATTTTTGATGAATATCAGTTTAGCCGTTCAAAAGTTATGTGCGTTTTACTGTTTGAATCGGGGTGTTTTTGCAAGATATTGTGTCATAATTACGTGTTCAATAGCTTGTCGTTTGAAGCGTGTCTACTACTAGATAAATTATGTAGCATGAAATAAAGATGTGTTAGGGTATTTAAATTTTATTTGTTTTATTTTAGCAAGCAAAAGAATGTTGTAAAACTTCTTTATAGATCTGCCTATCCCCTGTGACGAAAGTAAGCGTCATGTTATGTAATTTACAAGCTAAATCTCCGAGTTAGTTGGTAAACTACCGTTATAAACAATTATGCTTTGCCAGGTACAGACTAAGTGTGTTTTCGTACGAACTTGTTAATTAGGTTGTTGTAAGCAAAGCTGACGATGTAGCTAAGTACTTAAGTATGTAGGTAAATAGACACGGAGCCAGCATTGCGTAGTCAAAGTCAAAGTCAAATGTATTTATTTTGACTAGGCCATTAAGCGGCACTTTCGAACGTTAACAATTAAAATTAACAAGTAATAAAAATTGATTCTACCGTGCCTTCAAAAAAGTAGTTTGTTATGGAGAAGTACGCAAGAAACTCCATACTCACTCTTATAAAAAAAATAAGCTTTTTACAATATTATAGTACATACATTAATAAATTCTTATACTTGAGGACGATGCACCTAGCACAACTATACTACATATAAGTATTACAAGCACTAACAGGTAAATTCCTAAACTTGAAAATAGGAACATGGTTCTCACATACTTACAAATATTACAAACATAGGTAAATTACCTAATTCAACAACAACGGAACAGTGTCATATTTTTTTTTAAACAAAATTTGTAGATAAATATTAAATACGAGTAAAGCGTTACTATAATTATGAATTTAATCCAAATCAACCAGTTTGACTTTGTCTACACTAAAGATTGGTCTGACTGGACGGTAGGGAACTATCATCAATGTCTTGTTGACATCACTCTGCTGTTAAAGTGCAGATACCCCTGAGTAGCTGATTTTAAATTGCGAATCACGTCTAAACGGCTTGTTGAATTTTTTTGGAAAAATATATGTTACATTAGACCATTTGTTTAATAATTTGATGTAAGAAAATTTTGAGTTTTATTCGTATAACATAGTGTAATTAATTTCTAAAGTTATGTCTAACACGGACAAAAAAAACGATAATCGCACCAAAACCGGGCGTATTTTAATGAAATTGTCACAATCTCAGAGACAATTCAATAATCTACCTTTTGATCTAAGCCTTTTTTACCCGACTACCGAAGGAGGTTAATGTGTTTATCAGTAGATTGAAACAAACATACATACATTCATAGATGAATGTATGTATGTTTGTTTCTATGTGGCATTTTAGAGACCAAACGCGTTGGCCGATTTGGATGATTCTTATGTCAATAGATTTGTCTTAACTTTGCGAGAGTCACTGTATTAAATACATTAAAATTGAAAAATAGAAAATGGCGGCTTTTAAGCGCAATGTAGTGGGGGCCTAAACTTTTTTTTCTTCCAAACTAATCGTGTGGGATATCAAAATAAAAGGTTTTAAGAGGTGGTTCCAAATATATATAACACTTATATGTTTAAATATACCTAATTCGAAAAAAAATGTTTACTAAAAAGTTATTAATAAAAAAAGTTTATTCAAAAATCAAAAAACTTGATTGCTTACGAACCGAAAAGAAGTGAATATCATGCTATACAGATGGTTTTGGTCAACCAGCTTGATTTTCTTCTGATAAATGATTTTATTTCTGTAAGTTGGTTTGTACAAACACTTTTACATGTCGATCATATTTTTTAAAACTAGATGAGGTCGACGTTTCTTATCTAACTACCCTGAGAAGAAAGGCCGAAACAAACTCAGAGGTCACAGTCTCTTTTAAAGTCCAGACAAAACCCTTACTCTTGTTTACATCTTCGATCCGGTTGCCAAAGCCAACCCTAAGATATTTTAGAGAAGTAAAGTAAATTAATAGACAGTGCAAAACTAAATTGAAATTACTTTAAAACTTGTGTACTAGGCCTACTGAAATATTAATACGCTGTCCAGGCAAGTAAATCCTCTATAATTGAAAAAAAATATGCTTTTATGAATAACGCATAAAGAAACATTTTGTCAAATTGATGGATTAGCAGTCAAATTGGTTGACATGAAAAGAAGTGGCCAAATAAGAGCTACGTGATTGGCCAATCTGCAAGGTTAAGCTAGGCTTACCACATTCGGTCCAGGGGTGATCATTCTAAACACAACAAGGTAAACAAAAGCCACGTGACTAGCAAGTCAAACGCTAAAAGCCCAAAGCGTAACATTTTGTAAATATAACTTCGAAATTCGAACGGTGTCTCGTTGTGAATCCGTGACTTTTAAAAACAAATGAGTTCGTTTTCGAATTGTGTGCGCTCTCTTGAGTGAGGTGAATTTCACAGAATAGCATTTAGTGAAAAATGCTTATTATGCTTATTGTGCGTAGCGTTTTCCCAACTATGCTGGGATCGACTTCTTTGGAAAACGGAATAATGGCGAATTTTGGGCGCCATATTGTGGGGGAACAATTTTATTTTTGTTCCAAGCCCATCGTTTGGGATACCACACTATGTGTTTCGAACAATCGTCAAAATAAAGGGCTTTAAGAGGTGATTTCAATAAATATATAGCACTATGTTTAAATGTACCTAATTTGAAAAAAATATGTTAACAAAGTTAATTCCAAAAAACCAATAAACCTGAGTGCTTAAGAAGTGAACTAAAACGAAGTAAACAAGAAGAAAATCATGTTGTGCAGTCGGAGGATACACGCGTCGCGTATATGTTCTTAAGCAGCCGGATTTTTTGATTTTTTTAGTTTACTTTTTTACATGATGCGATTGCCTATCCTAACTCAAAAACCCAGTTACTGACTTATACAAACGAAAGATAAATGATTTTATTTCTGTAAGTTGGTTTGTACAAACACTTTTAAATGTCGATCACATTTTTTAAAACTAGATGAGGTCGGCGTTTCTTATCTAACTACACTGAGAGAAAAGGCCGAAACAAACTCAGAGGTCACAGTCTCTTTTAAAATCCAGACAAAAATCTTGGTTAGATCATGTGAATACCATGTAGTCTGAAGTCTGAAATGGTCTTATGAGGAAAGAACCAGCCAGATTGAGTAGACCTGTCCAGTCAGTGCACGCATTTGTCAATAACCGCGCAGTTCAACTCAGAATTTAAAGTTAAGTTGTGTTTTCAAGACCCATACTTATCACTGCTTTTCAAGCATGCATACTAGCATGAAAGGCTCACTGTAAGTCTTTTTTTTCGATACGAATAACTTCGAGATGTAAAACTAAAACTAAGCGCTAAAATCCTAGCTTATTATTAGTTTTCATAAAGTAATTAATATTAGTTTTCTTTCTGTCAATTTATTTTTTGAACATAACGAAAAAAGATAATTGCATTCGATAAATTTTCTTTTTCCTGTTTAGGGTTCCGTAACTCGAAAGGAAAAAACGAACCCTTATAGGATCACTTTGTTGTTCGTCTGTCTGTCTGTGAAGACCCTTTTTCTCAAGAACGCCTGGAGGTATCAAGCTGAAATTTATATCAAATACCTAAGCTTAATCTCCCTTAAAGCTGTGAAAAAATCAAACTCTTAAGCCAACGCAATCAAAAGATACAGCCGTTTATGCCGCAAATTGCCGCAAATTTTCGACACTCGCAAGGGAATCAAAACCTACAGGGTACTTCCAGACAGAATGTTGAAATTTGGTATGAAGCAACATCTAATAGCACAGATAAAGAAATAATTGCGAAAACTGTAAATTCAGTAGTCTTAGTTACATCATATAAATAAAATATTTTTAATAATTTTAATCTTACTATGCCTTTCCTCATGATAGGTATTAAATTGAAATTCATATCCAATACGCAGATCTATAATACCTTTAAGCTGAGGTTTGTACGGAACCCTCGGTGCGCGAGTCCGACTCGCACTTGGCCGGTTTTTTATGTTTATGTTGTGTGCTCTAGTGGCTTGTGTCAAATAAACGTGTTTTCTTTTTTCTTTTACACATAACCAACGATTTTAACGAAAATAGTGGCCAACAAGCCTACTAGCTATTTTTACTTCCAGACTTTTTGACGTTTGTCCCCTTTCTACCGATATCAACCGTGACTCAACAGTCGTATTGTCTGCGCGCGACGGTCTCCCATTGACACGACTGGCCTGATTGATCACGGGTTCAGAGTTAGGTAAACTATTTGTTCGCGTCACGAGCAGAATTACAATCTATGGCCGTTATTTATGAAAGTATTAATTTGAGCTGTTTGGCAACTGATTGTACATTCTAAATTCAAACACTATTAAAATAAAAATCTTGACAGTGTTTATAGATTGCATTTCAGATTCTTTATTCAAATTCTCTTTATAAAATATGAATATAGAATGTGCTAAGCAAAGCAATTATAACATTACTAACGTTCATAAGCACCAAACATTGCTTACGAAGGGACCAAATTAACTTTGCCGTTCGAAAACTGTTGTCCTCATACATTTATAAACAAAATTAGTAGTTTTCCAAGTACATTTTATAAGTTGTTCGACTATTACTCGTAAACTTGTAAAGCCTTATTAGCTGTGATAGTTTTCCTTTTAATTTCGTTATATATACTACTAGCTGTCCCACGCGGCTTCGCTCCCGTCAACTGGCTACCTACCTACCCTACCATACCTTACCTACCCTACATACATGAATGTTGTGTAACTTTAACCGCTTACACAGCGCACGCTACGGAAGCTCTCAAAACGGAATATTTTTCCCGTTTTTGCAACATTTCTCATTTATGCTTCGCTCCTATCGGTCGTAGCGTTATGTTATATACGAGTAGCCTATAACCTTCCTCAATAAATGGAATATCCAACACAAAAAGGATTTTTCAATTCCACCCATTAGTTCCTGAGATTAGCGCGTTCAAACAAACAAACAAACTCTTTAGCTTTATAATATTAAGTATAGATTGCCGTGAATTTTTTCACATATCCAAAAGCAAACATTAAGCTGGCAGGGGAGGACACTAACTAAAATTAGCCATTTAAAGCTTAATTTTACGCAAACAGATCCCTGAATCGAAAAATAGTTTTCAGAGATCCATAATATTTTTGATGGCCTATCCAACGATGTCCCAAACCATGGGATAGACGAGAGAAAAAATCATCCCCATTTTCCGTGTACAGGAGGTACCACTTTTTTTCTTGGTTTTGTTTTACCACTAACAAAAAGAATACACTTTTTATGTTAGTTTGTGGCGTCTCGCAGGTAAATCCGAGTGATTGGCTACTGCTTAATTGGGCGATCCTGTGGAGACTAAAATATAGCTTCCAGCCAGGTACTAACATGCAGTCTCTGAGCTAAGCTGCGGACGGACATACGTACGGACGAACAGACAAAACTATGTATAAGAGTTCCTTGTTTACTACGGAACCCTAAAAATTGTGTTGTAGAGGCTGCTAAATGGGACTTAAATATAACTAGCAAAATATGGGTACTACTTTTATGTAACCGACTTAAGGGTTGGGCAAAGTTGAAGGTGAGTTGTAGACAGGTATCCCAGTAAGCTGAAAAATCTTTCGAGATTTAGCTCTATCGATTTCAACACGTCAAACCAAGCTAAATATAATCAAACCACCAAACGTTGTTACACAATACGTTTACCAATAGTTATGACCATAAACACTAGGTAACAGCTTGTCTAACCGAGCTGCGTGGTTTTGTATCGACGCCAGCGATATTAGTTTGTGGTACAATGAAATTTAGTGTACCTAAGTTATAGGCGTTTCGAATAAATAGTTTTTAAGGTAAATAAAAGTTTTAAGAATTAGTACAATGGTTTAAGTAAAAAGGAACAGTGCTATTTTGTAATAAAATTCAGTTCGAACCTCACTCAAGTCTAATTCTTTTAATCCCAATGTTTGCCCCATACATTGAGGCAACGGCTCATCCGGCAGCCAAATGATCCTTGCATAGGTGAGAAGGTACTTCACGCCGGAACATCTGCTCAATTTGTATCAAGCGCAAGTTCGATCATGCATGGAGTACTATTCTAATCCTTGAGATGGATCTGTTATACAGGGTGTTTGGAAGGGAGCTGTACATACGCCTAGGGTAGAAACTAGGGATAGTCTGCTACCTACCCCCGCCCATTATATTGACCTTGGCCTCAAGGTTTTTTTTTAATTTATTATTATTTTTTATTTGACTTTTTTATGATTTTTTGACTAAAACTACCTGTAGCTCAAAATCTATCCATGGGACCGGTCGGCTAATGGTCTTGTTTTAATCGTTAGAGTCTTAGGGTCCTGCAAAAAATTATTTTACACCAGAAAATTGTGGAGAAGAAAAGTTATGGGGCCTGAAGTACCGTAGTAAGGTAAAGAAATAATTTTAAGGGCAACTTTCTATGGGGTTTAAAAAAAAACTAACAGGGTTGGAGTTCTTCTGATTTTTTTAAAACATCCTCAGTCCATGCCCTTTCTAACGATATGCTAAAAGTGTAATTATCACTTTTAGTTTTAAAGTTATTAATTAATTTCCGCAACTAGGGCACTTCAAGCAAAAATTTCAACTAATGAAAATTAAATGTGTTCGATCGTAAAAGGATGGCAAATGAAACAAAAAATTTGGTAATGACTAATGTCATTAAATTACAAATTTTAATTAATTACTAATTTTAATTAATTACAAATTTTGTTCAAATAATTCTAAATTTTGTTCTAATTCTTGGATTGGTCGGGGTGGGCCAATTCCCTGGCCCCCAAGGTCGCCTGACCTTACCCCACTCGACTTCTACGTCTGGGGAAGGGCGAAAGAGTTGGTGTACGCAGAAGAAGTACCAACAAGGGAGGTTCTAATTAACAGGATCCACGCCGCATTCGATACAATGCGCGAGGAACTGCTGCTTAGAACGGTGACCGTGGAGATGAGGAAGAGGTGCCGAGCATGTTTACAGGTCAATGGTCATCAATTTGAACAAAATTTGTAATTAATTAAAATTAGTAATTAATTAAAATTTGTAATTTAATGACATTAGTCATTACCAAATTTTTTGTTTCATTTGCCATCCTTTTACGATCGAACACATTTAATTTTCATTAGTTGAAATTTTTGCTTGAAGTGCCCTAGTTGCGGAAATTAATTAATAACTTTAAAACTAAAAGTGATAATTACACTTTTAGCATATCGTTAGAAAGGGCATGGACTGAGGATGTTTTAAAAAAATCAGAAGAACTCCAACCCTGTTAGTTTTTTTTTAAACCCCATAGAAAGTTGCCCTTAAAATTATTTCTTTACCTTACTACGGTACTTCAGGCCCCATAACTTTTCTTCTCCACAATTTTCTGGTGTAAAATAATTTTTTGCAGGACCCTAAGACTCTAACGATTAAAACAAGACCATTAGCCGACCGGTCCCATGGATAGATTTTGAGCTACAGGTAGTTTTAGTCAAAAAATCATAAAAAAGTCAAATAAAAAATAATAATAAATTAAAAAAAAACCTTGAGGCCAAGGTCAATATAATGGGCGGGGGTAGGTAGCAGACTATCCCTAGTTTCTACCCTAGGCGTATGTACAGCTCCCTTCCAAACACCCTGTATACCAGCTTGATGCACTAGAGTCGATCAAAAAGCAAGAGACTCATGGGCAATAATACGTAGATCAAGTCAAAGATAAAGAGTCTTGAAAACCGTCGCCGAATTGCCATCTTGTCGGTTTTTTATCGGTTACATTTGATGACAATTCCACCTAGCCCGTTTCATCATCGGACTACCAGACGTACGGCGATGCATCATCGATACATGGTGGACATCCCACCCATGCGCACAAAACGTTTTGGGAACACTTTTATAATGTGTACAGCTGAGGAGTGGAATTCCCTGCCGGAGTCTGTGTTTCCCGACGGTACAATCTGGGGGTGTTATATATACATATTTTAAATTGTTCCATTATTGGAGGAGAAAATAGGCAAGAGCCAAAATTCAAATAATGACTTTTTACTTAGGAAATTCATTCGGATATCTGCGGCCGCAATTCCTCTTAACTATGAAGATCCATATGCTGTTATTATTATTATTTTGTCACAAGCTCTAGATGTAACAATGCATTGTATGTTATACTTTCTAATATTACATCTCCGGAAACCACAAAGAAAAATATTATTTACTAACCCAATACTGTATTTCCTACAACATTTTCCCGTTTTCTCCGACAAACTTAGGTAGCTACACTAAGCCATTTCAAGAGTTAGTGACGTCACTAAAGCAATGGGATGTAATGACTCATTTCCTGTACATTGGCTTTTATTATTTGTTTACGTACATAGCTCTTGTTTATAACATCTGGGGTAAGGGTAGGTTGGATTGTAAGCGGAGCGAATAGCGGGAGGTATATACTTACCTTTGTTTTTTTTTTGGGTTTGAAATCGTCCAATGACTTTTCCCGCTCTGTGTGAAGCGGAAGGGCGCACAGATGAATTGAACTATCTATACTACCATAGCATACTTATTGAATTTTCTGAAATAAAAAATCGGCTTGTTTCTCTCAAGAATTTGACTTTACACAAAAGGTTTTCAGTCTACCTTAGTTTTTCTGATTGTAACATTAATATCTTGAAATAAGATCTTCTTTTTGCCGTTTGTTAGCTACTTTTTAACCGACTTCGCAAAAAGGAGGAGGTTCTCAATTCGACTGTTTTTTTTTTATGTTTGTTACCTCAGAACTTTTAATTGGGTGAACCGATTTTGATGATTCTTTTTTATTTGAAAGCTGGTGCTTGTCGTGTGGTCCCATTCAATTTTCATCAAGATCTGATGAAGAACTTCGGAGAAATACATCAGAACTCTTCAATAAATGACGGCAAATCACTCGGGATAGATCTAATCGCATGTCTGTTTATTGTTTACACCATTTCATAACATAACATCACACTGGTACGCTCTAAAGGGGTACGCAGGTGTGAACAGTTCACCCTGGTATACTTTCATTGCACCGATTTTGTATAAGTTTCATGTCTTGGGTTAATCTATTCTAGCTTCACTTTGGGCACTATACGCGTAGGTACCTAGCCTATAGAACTGGTCTATTATGTACCACAACTAAAAAGTGGAAAATAAAAAACTTTTCTACAAAAATTACAACCGACTTCCAAACAAAAACACTACAAAGTAAAAAATAACTTCAATTTCGGCAGTCGGTGTCAAAAAACGAAGAAACGAAAACAGAAACACCGACTTCCGAAATTGAAGTTATTTTTTACTTTGTAGTGTTTTTGTTTGGAAGTCGGTTGTAATAGGTATTTAACAATGTGCTTAGTACAAAAATATTTAGTTTTTTTTTCTAAATAAGCCTAAGTTAAAAGTGTTTTCATCTCGATTTTGCACCGGGCGAAATATAATCCCTTGTATTGTCATTCTGTAAAGTTTACAGCTTACCGCACTCAAGTGAGCGCACCCAATTCGTAAGCGAACTCATTTGTTTTTAAAAGGGTATTTAAGCAAACTAATTAAAAGAGATCACCAATAAATCATATATTATGTCACTAGAAAATTTCATAAAGTTAGATTAGTGTATATGCAACAGAGTGAGATTTTGTATGAGATTTCTGAATGCAGGGTCTAAAGTAACCTAACACGAAGGACTCCTTCGAACCTAACCTGACCGTGACCGGGTGCCCTAAGCTTCTGAGCTCGCTTCGCTCGCTCTTGAACCGATTCATTTACCATAATTTGTTATTCTAATGTTGACATTTTCATTAAAATTATAAATTTTATGTTTTAAATTGGTAACGAATACTATTATTTTAATAACTGAACGAAATAAAATGTAACAAATAAAAATGAGTCGCAGTCAGGGATCGATAATCGATTTATTTGGTGACAGATTTACCATTCTGAGCACAAAGCTATTATTTATGTAATAAAACTATTATTATAAGAACGAAGTTTATATTCATCTGATGCGCTACAAATTGATTGGTAATCCATCTCTTATTGTACACATATATTAACATTAATTTGATAATTCATACCTGGGAACACTTTTTGTTTATCTGAGAACGAAAATATTTCGTGGCGATAGATCTATTTATTAGGTGATACAACTTGATGACAAATATAAATTTTGGTGACAAGAAATATAGTCCCCTTTTTAAAATAAATCATCGTGGATTCACAACGAGACACCATTCGAATTTCGAACGTGATGTTTCGAGTCCTCTGTCATCCGCTGTCAATGTGGCCTAGGCCTGAAAGTGAAGGATTTGTGGGGTCAGTTACTTTTATTGTAAGAAATGTATGTCAATGGGCGCTATTGTTTTCTATTATATGCCTGTGTTTAGCCCGGAGGGCAAAGTCCTATAACAAAACATTGTTTACTTTTTATTTGTACAGCTGAATTCTAGGCTAAAAAATAGTTTCGCGTAGTTATTTTATAACTTATTCTTTTGATGTCGTTGAGATTAAATGAATTTATTTGCCAAAGACGCTTTGTAAATAAATACTGCACATGATTCTTTTTTTTCGTTCTTGCTTATCTTAGAAAAATATTTTATCTTGGATAAATAAAACATCTGTATATGTAGAAACAGACATTTTAAGAGACCTTAAAAATCATTTTAACGGCTCAAAATTTTCAGCACATATCCCCAATCAGTCAGCCATGCTAAACTGATCAATATTTCATAGTTACTTAATAAATAGACCTAAGAATATTTTCAAATCATCATTGGTTAAAATAAGTTTTGCAAAGAGTTGAGGAAAAACAAAGATAATTATGATGGATGGACTTTGTGAAAGATAAATAAATTATTAATCAAAAAATCTTTTTTTAAAACAATCTTTTTCGTATTCTTCTCAGCAAACCTTTTCATTTGATACCCATATCATGGCAGTGTACAAAAAATAACCAGTCCGCCATCTTAGGCCGCCAGCCATATTGGATTTAGAATGACGCCACTTAACTGACCATGCAGTGTCATCCAAACTAGACGTGGATGCAAAATTTAATTTTAAACGATGAAGGATAACTGCTTTAAAAATCAATTGCAAGATTTGACCCGAAAATACTTGCATAGATACATATATACATTGCAAGTTAAATAAAAGCTTGTAGAAATGATATGGACGAATAAAACATAGATCCTAAATGAATTGTTACTTAATTAGCATTGTCTTGCATCACAGTATCATATTAGCTACTTTTTAGTTGTGTGTGTGTTAGTTTTTACTAACATAATCAAGTAAACGCAAATGCTAAACTATTCCTCGTAGATTTGTCCAAAACTAACTCACTTTCTGGGAAAAAAAGGATATAATTAAACTTAGACCCAATAAAGCTTCCCTCTTTGCCAAGAAGATCTAGATTCCTGAACCGAAGTATAATAAATGGGATTAAAGTAAACGATTCTACTGAAGATAGGCTGAGCCTAAAATAGATGAAAGTGGCCTCGACAAGCCTTTAGATGGTTGATTTGTATTTATTATATACTTTATTGTACACCACTTAAATAATTACAGGACAAAACATTATAAAGATCAGTGTACAATGGGCGGCCTTATCGCACAGGGCAATCTCTTACAGACAACCTTTGGATGGACAGAACGAGAGGAGATAGACATAGGGCTGTCAGTGTACAAAAACTATATTTAATAATATTACTTAGATTTAACATAAAATACATACATACACATAAAATAATGTACTAATAAATGTCAAATATAGAACAGAGAAAGGAGAAGAATAGTTAAAAAGAATGGAAATGCTCCTTCACCTCACTAGGTAATGCATTCCACAAACGAGCTGCTTGAACCGTGAAAGATTTGTCGAAGAAGGATGTGGAATGCATACGAGTGCTTAATTTTAGGATGATCTTAAGGACCGAGAAAGAATTGTATTGAGGTTTTTGTAGGCTTCTTTGATAATAATAATGAAATACTTGGTGAAAACCCCATTATGTACCTCGGAATCTGGCTCTCATGAGTAAGCGTTTTTCTATTAGCAATAAGGATTATCAAAAGTCTATGATTGTATTATGTCTAGACACATACTGTTCCTCAGTTTTTTAGGACCTCAGTACAATGCTCGATGACCTCAGTAGAGCTTACGAAAGAGTGGGTATTAAAATGAACATGGACAAAACCAAGGTGATGTTGAATGCCCATGTTACAACCACTCATATCATTTATATTATTTATATTAGCACTTTTTGTCTTTTGGCCCAATTTTAAATAAATAAAGCTTTTACATAATTAAAAATAAAGCCTTTTACATAATTAAAGAAAGTGGGATTCCCACCCACCGTATACAAGAGATGTAAGCAAGAAGAACAATCAGTATGAAGAATGAAAGTACAAGAGGCATGAAAGAGGAATGGAATGAAAGAATTTGCACAGAATAGGCGCCAACTTTGTTGAGCTGGATTAGTATTAAGAAAAAAAAAAAGAAAAACCACTCATGTCAAGGTCAGAGACTCTACACTCGAAGTTGTGGAAGACTATGATCCAGTTGGGTAGGTCTACCTTCGAGAAAGAGAGGTCAACTGTCGAATCCGACTCGGCTGGGCAGTGTTCGAGAATTTGCGCGGTGTCTTCTCGTCCAACCTACCACAGAGTCTCAAGACAAGAAAAATATTAACTAGAAAGTTATAAATAAAAAATTGAAAATCCGACTGCATAAGAAGCGATCTAAAAAGACGCAAACAAGAAGAAAAACATGTTGTGCAGTCGGAAGATACATATTCGCGAGCTGGCTGATCAAAACCACATGTATCCTCCGACTGTAGAGCATGATTTTTTTCTTGTTTACGACTTCTAAGGTCTCTTCTTATGCAGTCGGGTTATCATTTTTTATTTATAACTTTCTAGTTAATATTTTTTTTTTCGGTTTAGGTGCATTTAAACAATTACATGTGCAATATATTTTTGAAATCCTCTCTTTAAAGTCTCTGTTTTGATATGGATACGGATGGGTTTTGGAAGAAGAAAAAAATATTGGGCTACCAAAATATGGCGCCCAAAATCCGCCATTTTTATATTTTCTAATTTTAATGTAGCCAGTAACACTCGCAAGGTTAACCAAATCGATTGTCGTAAGATTCATCAAAATTGGCGAACGCGTTTGATCTCTAGAACGCCACACAGGAACAAACATACATACATTCATATACTGATAAACACATGAACCTCCTTCGGCAGTTGGATAAAAAGGTCAAAATAGGGTTGCCAAGCTCTACCAAAATGTCACGTTATCAATCACTTACATGATGGCATTTCGATAATCGCCAACGCTGTTAAAACGTTACTTTGACCAAAGCCCCAGGCCTTTAGGTCAAGATATACACTCAAGTAGGAACCTTTTACCCCTTTTACCGTTTAGATAACATTTACATTACCCCTTTTTACTTGCGAAAACATTTGCTAATGTTTTTAAACATAAAATGAATGTGATATGGGTTCCCCTGTGATTAATTTATAAAAACAGCTGAACCTATTATAATTTTAATAAGGTGTGGTTTGCATGGTACCTATGCTAAAATATAATTGAATATAAATAAAGAAAATGATTTTGTGCGGAAAATTACAAGGGACGCCGATAAGCCATGCATGAAATCTAATTTAGTATTTCAGCTTCTTCAGCTTTTTGATATTTACAAAATTATGAAAGTGTCAACAACACACGAGCTTGAAAAGTCTTACAATTAAGTCACTTATGGAACCTGTTACTAAGAAAGAGAAAATTTTAGCTAAGTAAATAAATTGATAATTAAAAAGAAGTTTTCGACAAGCTTTTATTTAACTTGCTATGTATGTATGTAAGTGTGTTCGGGTCAAATCTTGCAACTTCATTTTAAAGCAGTTATCCTCCACCGATTAAGATGAAATTTTGCATACGTGTTTAGTTTGGATGGCAATGCATGATTTGCTAAGTGACATTATTCTTAATCCAATATTACGGACGGCCCAAGATGGCGGACTAGTAATAATTTGTGCACTGCCATGATATGGGTATCAAATGAAAGGGTTTGCTCAGAAGGATACGAAAAAAGATTTAAAAAAAAAAAGAATACTTATTTATTTTGTTTCAAGTGTACAATTCGGTTTAAAGATATTTATTTTCTCAAAGAACAAATTACAGTTCACTTAAAGAGAAACTTAACTAAATTAACAGTAGGTAGTAGTTAACATTACGACATTCATACATCGAAGGAACTTGATGTCATAGAAAAATTTTTTTATTAAAACAAGGGTAGATTAGCAATAACAAACAAAGCAGTTTTAACAAAACTCACAAATACCTTCATCTGTTGCCAATACATAATTACTCTAATATTATAAAGAGAAACGATTTGACTGTTTGTTTGTGAATTTGTTTGTAATGGATAAACTCAGAAAGCACCTACCCGATTTTGGAAATTCTTTTACCAGTAGAAAGCTACATTTTATATTACGGAAACGGGCCCTGTGGAAAGGACCAGGGGAGCGAAGCCGCGGGGAAGAGCTAGTCGTCTAATATAAAGTTTCGTAGACCTTTTTTAAAGGTTGGTATACTAGTGCACTCTCTGACAGTTTTAGGTAATCTATTGTATAACCGAACACCCTCACATTGGATAGTTTTCATGCCGTATGAGGTTCTCACTGTTGCAGCTTCTAAGTCGTCTTGGTTTCGAGTATTGTATCTATGAATCTTCCGTGTGAATGATATATTCGTGTGTATGTTGGTAGTTAGAATTTTTCGGATAGTCATGCATGTGTGATACGTATACAGTTGTTTTAGGTTAAAAAATTTTGTTTTTTTGTATAGTAGTTCCGTAGGCGTATAATAATCGTAGTTGAAGAGGACTTTAATGATTTTATTTTGTGTACGTTGCAGGTGTTGTTGATTTGTCTTCGCAGCCTGTCCCCATACTTGGATCAGATGTTCCAGATGTGGTTTGATAAGGGTGTTGTAAATAGTGTGTCTTAGCTTGTAGGGTATGCATTTTGCAATGTTACGTATTGCTCCGGTTAGTGGCAGTATTCGAGATCTCACGTAGTCAACATGCGCTCTGAATGTCAATTTACTGTCCAGAATTAGGCCCAAGTATTTCTCATGTGTTGATTTTCGTAGTGATTGGTTATTTATTGTAATATTTGGAAGTACTGGTATTTTTTTATTCTTTGCTGCAAAAATTATATACCCTGTTTTGCCAACATTCATAGTCAGAAGATTCTGATCGAGCCACATGTTTAAAACGTTAAGATCCTTCTGTGCTTCAGGTACAATATCATTGATGGAGTCGCCAAAATAAAAGAGACAAGTATCGTCTGCGTACAATGATATGTGTCCAGTCAGTCCAGCGGTACTAATATCGTTAATGTATATGAGAAAAAGTAAAGGACCCAGGACTGATCCCTGGGGAACTCCGCAGAGTATATTGGCCGTTGTGCTTTCAAATTTATCAAGTTTGACGATCTGTTTCCGGTTAGTCAGATAAGACTCAAACATTTTGTAGGCTGTAGAAGTAATACCTATGTTTTTCAGCTTCTTAAGGAGAATAACATGGCTAACAGTATCAAAAGCTTTTTTAGATCGATAAAGACACCAAGAACTAGTTTTTTCTTATCTATATTATCCGTTATTTTAGTTACTAAATCAACAGTGGCCGAAAGTGTGTTTGAGTGTGGACGAAATCCATACTGGTGCGTATAAAGAAAATTTGTATTTGTTAGGTGTTTAAATAAGCGGGTGAACAAAACCTTTTCGAAAATTTTTGATATAACAGGTAACACTGAAATGGGTCGGTAGTTCCCGGGGTCAGTCCTAGTTCCAGACTTATATATAGGGGTCACTTTTGTTTATGCAATTGTTTATGATGACAAGTGTTTATGCAATTAGTTAGGTTAGTAATAATTAGGTTCTTAATACATTTAATCGATTTTGTTGTTATTCCATCGATTCCACAGCTGGTATCATTATCCAAATTGTCTATAATTTTGGATATCTCATCCTCAGTGCAGGGTTCTAGATTTGTTAGTTGAAGGTCTGAACCTGGAGTTGTTAATGTCCTTTGTGGGTTCGGATTTGTTTGTGTTATATTCTGAGCCAGTAAAAAACCAATAGTAGCAAAATAGTCATTAAACGTATTACAGATTTCTGTACCATTCGTTATTACTTTATCATTAAACAATAATTTAGGTAGATCGCAAATGTCGTTTGTTTTATTTTTAGCTAAGGTATTTATTAATTTCCACATTTTTTTGGGATTCTTAGTACATTTTTTAAATGCGTAATAGTAGTAGTTCCTTTTATCTTTTTTTATTTTAGATTCTACTCTTTTTTTTGCAGCTTTATATTTTGACTTCAATTGTATGTTTTCTGGATTTGTCAAACAACCATGCCATAATTGATTCCGTTCATTGATATAATTAATAACTGTTTTATTGATCCAGTCTTTTTGTGGTAGGTTTAAAATTTTGTATTTTATTAGTTTCGAGTCATTTATTCTTCTTAGAATGTATTGTTCAAGAAGGGCATAGTTGTTTCCTATATCAAACGCATTATCCTTTTGTATGTTGTTATACAGAGCTTTGTAATCAATCGCGTTATATTGAACTTTTTGTTTTAGGGTCTGTTTGTAATGTTTAATTTCTAGGTAGATTTGTTTATGATCTGAGAGTGTTGATTCGATTATTGCCATGTGTATTTTCGCGTTCCATATATTAGTACATGCATGGTCAATTATTGTTTTTGTGTTTTTGGTTTGTCGAGTGCAGTAGTTTTCGTGTATGTTGTTAAGTATGTAGTTTCCTGATTCTTGAACAGCGTCTGTGTAGTCAGTTGTTTTACGCTCACTATGTAGTAAATCGATATTAAAGTCTCCAAATACAATTGTCTTTTGGTTACCCTTTTCTAATCTTTGAGTGTAAATGTTAAGAAAGTCGCTAAAATTCGTGCTTGGGGGCTTATAAATTAAACCAATGGTCAGAGAGTGCTTTCTTAAGTTTATCCACAAAAAATTGTTACCACACTCATATCGCTCCTCCTCTACATCAAATTTTACACTTTTGTGTATGTACATTGAAACACCCCCGCCTATACCATCTTTCCTAATATTAAATATATGTGTGTAGTTGGGTATATCCAGCAAGTCCACATCGATTTTAGATTTAATCCATGTTTCGGTTAACAACACAATGTGTATAGTGTGATTAAAGCCTCGTAGGATGCATTTTAATTCGTCAAGCTTACCTGGCTTTACCAAACTACGCACATTTGCATAAAACATTCTTAACGAGGCATCAGATGAACATATATTTTGGTAGGTATCTACATATTGATAGGTTACGTTATCTAATTCTGAGGTATCAAAGTCGTTTTGCCGAGAGTTTTGCTGTAGTTTTTTGATGTAGTTTTAACAATCTTTGGTATACCATTAACGTATTTTATCGTGAGATCTGATTCACCACCTTCCATACGCCGTGATAACTCCGCACGTTGATCCTTCATGTATTTTATTTGCATCGGTGTTTGGTCGGGTAATATGCGAACATTGTCATTTGCAAGACTGGATCTGTTACGCAAAATGTGTATCACTGTTTCTTGTTGTTGAAAGGTAAGCTTTAGGTATCTAGTTTTATCTGGGTTATATCTGCCAAGACGCGTGCACTTTATAGGGGATGGACATTCCTTATAGATGGCTTGAATTGCGGTAAGCGCCTGCTTGGTATCATATTCTCGCAATTGCGACGATCGTTTGGGAAAAAGCATGTGTTAAGTCTAAAACATTAAAAAAATGAATACCTTTATTTCCCAGAACAACAAACAACCTTGCACAATTTAACAAAGCTTCGTAGACAGGCACGTAATAAGATTGCAACCTTGCACAGTTCTTCCAAAGGTTTACAGTCAAACAACAAACCAACCAATATACCAGGCCCCTCAGAAAGTATTGCGAAAAAAAGTTTTTATATATGGGAGACTGGCCAGTTATAATGTTTTTCGAAAATATGATTATTTATAAGTAAAAATAAGTAAGTTCCAATTTCAAAATTTCCCTCCACATTTTTTGCGAGTTAATTCAAAGTATTGTGTCTCACTGAAATATGGATCTGCGCCGGGAACATTTTAGAGCTATGATTTTATACGATTTCAAGTGTCGCCTGAAACCGGATGAATCGTACGATAGACTTCAAATGGCATTCATGGATGAAGGCCCTTCCAAGGCAACCGTGTATCGTTGGTATAACGAATTCAAGCGCGGTCGACCAACTTTGGGGGATGACGAAAGAAGCGGTCGCCCTTTGACGGCTGTTACCGAAGAAAACGTGCTAGCAGTGAAAAATTTAATCCAAGACAATAGGCGAATTACATATCAGGAGATTCAACACATATTGAAGATTGGATCGGGAAGCGTTCACGAGATTCTACACAGCCATCTTCGCGTGAGGAGGATAGTATCACGCTGGGTGCCGCACAACCTCACCGATGCTCAGAAGCAGGCCCGGGTGGAATGGTGCCGTGATATGCTTAACAAATTTGAAGCAGGCTCGTCTCGGCGTGTTTACGACATCGTTACAGGTGATGAGTCCTGGATTTATCAATACGACCCAGAAACCAAGCGCCAGTCGACTGTTTGGGTGTTTCAAAATGAGCCAACGCCTACCAAAGTGAAGCGATCTAGAAGCGGGGGTAAGATTTTGATCGCTAGCTTTTTTAATTTGACTGGCCACTTGGTATCAATTCCCTTACGGGATCAAAGAAGCATTAATGCCGAATGGTATACTACCAAATGTTTGCCAGAAGTTTTCTCTGTTATAAGCAACAAGCGACCAAACACAGGGCTCCGCGGGCTACTGCTCCACCACGACAATGCACCTGCGCACACCGCACTCAAAACGAGGGACTTCCTGGACAGCACGCCAGTCAAACTCCTGGGTCACCCTCCTTACAGCCCTGATCTAGCACCGTGTGACTTCTTTTTATTCCCAAAAATAAAAAATCAGCTCAAAGGGATACAATTTTCGTCGCCGGAAGATGCGCTGGCTGCGTTCGAGCAGGCTGTAAACGAGGTGTCTGCGGCGGACTGGAAAAAGTGTTTTGAAAACTGGTTTAGGCGCATGAATCTTTGTATAGAGGCTGGTGGAAAGTACTTTGAAAAGATTTAATAAAAATATATGTACGTATAGAACAATTTTTTTTAGTTTCGCAAAACTTTCTGAGTGTCCCACGTAACATGGAATTTAATACCCATATCAAAATAATTGGTCTGCAATATTTAATTCAGAACGTTGTCACTTTACTAACTGTGTATTGTCATCCAAACCAAACGTGTATGCAAAATTTCAGCACAATCGGTTGGAGATAAGTGTTTTATAATACAGTTGTTAGATTTGTCCCACACATACTAACCAAACACCAACACAACAACAAGACACACCACACAACACAACACACAACTAACAAGATTATTTTTTTTTTTTTTTAATGTTAGTCATTATGATTTGACTGTACAAAAATCGCACATAACTTTCTTTTTAATTTTGACAATGACATTATGCTCTGACATTACTTATTTTTTTTTTTTTTATGTTGTATAATTTTAATAAATTTTGTAAATCATGCCTTGCTCATTCACTTAACATCTAGAAATGTACATAAATGTACAGTTTTGAGCAATAAGGTATTGATTTGAATTTGAATTTAAAATCTTGTTAAAGAATCCTTTAAAACCCGTTAAATCATTTTGTGAAGAGAATTCTAAATCGAGTAAATTAAAAATCACTTATTTTAACAAAACGCATCTTCACACAAACGCCATCACCATTTTTAAACGATGATTAATTTCCGCTTCCTCTCAAACTTCCTCTCTTGAAACTAAACTCGCCCGCTGAATTTACGATCCTTGAAACAACATAAATTTCAAAAGGCTTCGTTTTTGAGAACATGGCTGCCAGAATGCAAAACGGAATGTGTTACACTCACAGAGTACGGAACCACCGCGTAGCAGCCACTGTAAACGTAGAAACAACATTACGAATAATATTCGTGCCCGCGTTATGTGCGCCGAAACCAATTTATGGTTGTCAATGTCAAATCTTTTTTTTCAGTAACGCCACTAAGCAATAAACAATAAGCATCACCTCTGTACCTATTTTTACCGACTTCAAAAAAACTCGAGGTAATCAATTCGACACGTATTTATGTAATATTTTTGCACAATTTTCACATAGGTTACTCTGTATGGGCTTCTTAACACGTGTGTCTAATTTCATAATTGTATGTATGTTTGTTTGTATGTATGTTTGTCCACGCATAACTCCGAAACTACTTATCAGATCGTGATAATTCTTTTTAATGGATTCAGTATCTCTCAACTTAGGGAACAGTGTAAATTTCATCAAAATCGGTTCACCAGTTTTCAAGATATAGAACATACAACCTAACTCCTTAGCGACAAAAAGCACGAATGTGTAAATAAAGTTATTATGGGTACTAAAATGAGAGACATAAATATTATTTTCTTTTCGGCAGTAGGTGTCTTTGGTACCTCTTGTTTCTATCATTTTTCAACACCGATTGCCGAAACGAAAGTTATTTTTGAATCATCATCTTTTTAGTATTTTGTTATAGAAGTCAGTTTATTTTTGTAAAAATGTTTATTTCTGTTCCTTCTTCTTGTCTGTGTATTATGTGTGTGTGCATAAATAAATAAGCGACAAATTTGAAAGAAAAAAAATGTTAATATTATTAATTGATTCTACTGTCCATTCGCAAAGATAGATTGCTATGGAGAAGAACGGACAAGAAACTCCACAAATAATTTAAGAAAAAAGTATTTTACAATACGTACATACACACATTATCCTTATACGTGAGGACGATGCACCCAAAAAAAAGTTTAGATATAAAGTTTTACAAACACTAATAGGTAAATTCATACATTATATGTAATGTCAGATTCGTCACGAGCCGTCAATGTCTATGAGTAAACGGTGACACTCACTGAGACGCTCGGTTTGTATGGAAAGTTTTGACAATGTCGTCTCTAGCAGCGGCCACTGAGGCGCCTCATTGCTCTGTGGTTACAACATTCCACAACCTCTTTATAAAGTGAGGATGGGTATTTTTATTTGTAGTTTCTAGGCAAGGGTGGATAATTCTTTGTTGTTAAAATACATAAAAAGTACTGTCACAGTTTGAGAGAGAGATTAAAACTGCAATTCAAATAGATTGTTCGCCAGTGCTTTCTCTTATAGTAAAAAAAATTGTTTGACACCTTTCAAACAAAATAAATACCTTAATGATTGTTAAAATCAAAAATGTTTGGAATTGACCACGTCACATTTCGTCAGTAAATGTCAATGCAATACAATTCACAATTTTGACAGTTATTGTGTATAGGATGTCAATGTGTCTAGGCCAGGGATTCCCAAACTATTTCAGACAAGAGACCTCTTTACCAATATGAACTGACACCTCCGACCTCCATAGCCAAAGTACTTTAAAAAGCCGCTTATTGACTTGCCGAGTATTTCATCTTGTACGAACTCGTGCACGCTTATTGACTTTTTCAGTTTGTAAAAGTACAACAATTATACTTTCTACTAAAATATTAGTCATTTTTATAACAAGTTGGTACACGTAACACAACTTATTACAGTATCTTGAAATTTTCAAATAAGAACTTGTGTTAATTAATAGGGGTCAATTTTTAGAACTGAACGAATAGATTGTTCGCCAGTGCTTTCTCTTATAGTAAAAAAAATTGTTTGACACCTTTCAAACAAAATAAATACCTAAATGATTGTTAAAATCAAAAATGTTTGGAATTGACCACGTCACATTTCGTCAGTAAATGTCAATGCAATACAATTCACAATTTTGACAGTTATTGTGTATAGGATGTCAATGTGTCTAGGCCAGGGATTCCCAAACTATTTCAGACAAGAGACCTCTTTACCAATATGAACTGACACCTCCGACCTCCATAGCCAAAGTACTTCAAAAAGCCGCTTATTGACTCGCCGAGTTCTTCATTTTGTACGAACTCGTGCACGCTTATTGACTTTTTGAGTTTGTAAAAGTACAACAATTATACTTTCTACTAAAATATTAGTCATTTTTATAACAAGTTGGTACACGTAACACAACTTATTACAGTATCTTGAAATTTTCAAATAAGAACTTGTGTTAATTAATAGGGGTAAATTTTTAGAACTGGTCGATCCCCAAAATCAGTTTCCCTGGGAAACCAATTTCGAACCCAAGGGGTCAATATGACCAATTTGAGAATCCCTGGTCTAGGCCATATTGACGTAAAATAAGTGGCAAACATACACCAGTTTGTTCTGATGTCCATTTTCATAGCACAAAGCGCTCTTAAAAACAAAGATAACCCAGTATGAGCTAGATCACTGTCCTAGTATCAATTCAATTGAGTCCCCAAAGAGTCATAATACGTATTACTTCAAATCATACTGGACCATAACATTAAACCCAACGTAACCTAGGTAATAACTAGGGTCTACAAGACTGAAATATGACTTAATCATAGCGGCTTGTGAAACCATTGTCTAGCTAGGTGAAAAGTAGGTTTTACCTGCGTCTCTATCCGTTTGTGTTATCTGATTTTTTTAGTACATCATTAACAATATCTTTGACAAAAGGCTAGTCGGAATACGCAGTACGTTTTATTTAATGCTACTAATACCGTTATAGGGAATATGCATGTAATTTTTTTATTTGCTAAATGAAATACTTATTAACAAATATGAAATATTTTTAAAAATATCTCCTTCAGAGGCGAAGGTATAAAGCGTCAAAGTTGAGAATTAGAAAGAGAGACATGACGTCAGATGGCACGATGCCCATATAACTGCTATAGAGACCGGCGTTTTAGGTCGAGAGAGACAGAAATATATTTTTTTAAATTGTTCTCTTTCATTTTTCGATCAACTTTGCTTCTGTTTTCACTATTTATTAGTACTCTATTTTAGTGTTTTTATTGATAAACTGTTTAAATATCATTTTTCTTCATGCATCTTCCCTAAAAAACAGGTAAATAAAAATGAATTAAACATACAAACATCATCATATCGAAGGGTACCATGCTTCTACCAACTAACAGACTCCCACGGCCTTCCCGACCGATTAAACTTGTGGGAGGCTTTCCAAAGCTGCCTTTCTTTAGCCATTTTGCAGACCTCACTCGATAACCTTTCGCCCCATCGACCATCCCATTTATGAGTAACTAGCTTCTGCCAGCGGCTTTGCCTGCGTGGTAGTCGAAAATTATCCCGGGGGAATATATTCCCGGGATAAAAATATCCTATGTGCTATTCCTGAGTATAATCTATCTCTGTGTCAAAGGATGACGGGCAAAAAAATTTAACGCATCTTTGGGCGGAAATAAATACCATAAGAAGAAAGAAAATTGCAAATCGGCCTTTATACAGGAATAGATTAGTAATTCAACAATGCACATAATTTTATTTTGAAATAAACATTTAGTCGTTTTTTCATGATAATCAAAGTCTCCCAAAAGTCTGTTTATAAAATTTCGCGCGCTCGTTTTCGTCCCAAATCATCATCCATTTCGATACAAATTTGCAAAAGTGCTAATTCGTACGCGAACTAACTTCTTACTGCTCATCACAGCATCTATCTCTTTCGCACGTATTGTCGGATTAGATAGCATGCATTTTAACCTCGCGCACAAAATAGTTCCACATCCCACCCATTCGCACTAAACGTTTTGAGAATACTTTTATTATGCGTACAGCTAAGGAGTGGAATTCCCTGCCGGCGTTTGTGTTTCCCAATAGCTACAATCTAGGATTATTTAAGTCAAGAGTGAATAGGTTACTTCTAGGCAAGCGTGCTCCACCGTCGACCACATCATCGCTTACCATCAGGTGAGATAGTGGTCAAACGCGAGCCTATAGATTATATAAAAAAAAAGTTCGTGCCTTTGACTAGGGGAATCTTAAGTGGATCTCTTGTTAGTGAAACAGAAAATAAATATGTTAAAGAACGCACAGAATTGTCATGAAATGATGTGTTAGATAAACGTGATGAAACCAACCACTGCTAGCTTTATGTAACTAGGTAATAAGTAGGGTCCTCCTAAAATATAGCTCAATCTTTACCCGAGTCAGCCCATTGTCTAGTTCCATATGAAAGAACACGTATTTCAAACGATGCTCACGTTTGAGGCACGTGACGATTTTCTTTTTTTCTTACGAGTTTCGATATTGTTTCATAATATTATTTTTGTGAGATATTTTCTTCTTTTTAGATGTTATTAAAGGCCTATTTCTTGAGTTGTGAGCTAAGCGATTTTGATCTTTGATTACTTGTCAAAGTATGTGGAATGAAATGAAGAATTACACTACGCCACATTGCTTTGCTTTTAGCAAAGTTACCTTTTGTGTTTCAATTTACATCAGAAAGCTCGTATTTCAAAACGATCAAAATCAATTTGCTATCTCATCACAGCGGCAAAATGTTGCCAAATGTGTACGAAAATTGGACATCATTTTGACAGTTTGAGACCAAAATTAGAATGCGACCGGTTCTACAAAATCGGGAATTGCCTTTCATTTTAAAAGAAATTGCAAACTTAAATCATACATCAGTTGTGCAAATTATTTCATCACCACTGCTCTCAAAACGGCGAAGGAAAACATCGTGAGGAAACCGACATGTCCTAGAACAAAAAATTCGAAGACATGTGACATCCATCAACCCACACAGGGCCCGCGTGGTGAATTACGACCCATTCCCTCTCTCAGAGAGGTGGCCTACGTCCAAGCAGTGAGAACAGTAAAAGGTTGTTCATGATGATGATCGTACAACAAACAAGATTAATTTAATGATATTTGTTACACAAACGACTAATGTAAAGTGATCCCCGCAGCCAACAGACACTTTACCATCGCTAAATGCTTTGCCAACCCGGAGACAAAGCTAAAACGTCTCATGTGCCTGTAGTTACTTCGGCATGCATACCCTTCAAACTGAAACACAGCAAAGCTGCTTAGCTTTACGCATTATACCCATTAGCGGGTACAGTACATTAGAAGGTATAAGGGACCCTCGCTTATACCTTCTTCAGTTTTTAAAAGCATTTTTAGTATGTTCCTGCCTTTTTACCCAACTGCCGAAGGAGGGTAATGTGTTTATCAGTCTATGTATGTATGTTTGTTCCTATGTGATGTTCTACAGACCAAAAGCGTTGGCCGATTTTGATGATTCATACGTCAATCGATTCGTCTTAAACCTGCAAGTGTCACTGGCTACATTAAAATTGGAAAATAGAAAAATGGCGGATTTTAGGCGCCATGTTGTGGGGGTCCAAATTCTTTTTCTGCCAAACCCATCGTGTGGGGTATCAAAATAAAGGGTTTTAAGAGGTCATTACAAAAATACACAACATTTATATGTTAAAATGTACCTAATTCTAAAAAAAAATAACTAAAAAGTTGTAAATAAAAAAAATATTTAAAAATAACAATAAACCCAAGACTACACAGCATGATTTTCTTCTTGTTTACGTCTTTTAGTTCGCTTTTTAAGCCGTCGGGTTTTTTTCCATCTTACTTGGGGTTGATGCAGTACGTTTTGTTCTTCTATACCATCTTGTCAACTGTCACGCTATCACTGACTCTCTTTTTCTTTCGTATCACTCCTCACTCATCATGATTTCAGCCGAAAAGCCACTCTGATTGGTTCTGTGCGTTTCGCATCCACCGGACTCCCGCAGCCTTGACCAGGTCGTCGCTCCACCTAGAGGAAGCCTTCCAATGCTACGTCTGCCGGTACGCGGTCGCCACTCCAGAACTTTTCAGCCCCAACAGCCATTCGTTGTGCTTGCAATGTGCCCAGCCCACTGCCACTTATGATTGGCAATTCTTCAGGCTATTTCGGTAAACTTGGTTCTCTTGCGGATGTCTTCATTTCTGATTCGATCTCGCAAGAAAACTCCTGACTCAGTCCAACCATATCACCTTTTCATTCACGACACATGTGTAATACATTTTTATTTCAAAACTACGAAACTGAGCAGACTACTGCATAATAACTGACTAAAAAATTAATCACTTAAAAATAAAACATAAATTGATAAGTTCATGTTTTTTTTTTGATGTTTTGTCTAGTTGACGCTAGACTTTAATTAATATTTTTTTAACTGCGCGTGACTATTTTATCATCATCATTATATCTTCCGGTTCGGTTCCGGCCATCCGTTTTGCTAGTAATGTGCCCTGCCCACTGCCACTTAAGTTTGGCATTTCTTCGGGCTATGTCGACTGGTATGTGACTGTTATTGATAGACAAAAATGATGATAAGCTTGAAGCTGAATTTCGTTCTGTGTCATTGTCGTCACTAATGTATGCTAACACTCTAGTTAGCAGATTCTACCAAGCATGTTGCCAACAAATAAGTTATTCATTAAAAAAATGATTTTTTAAACAAGCTTTTTTCGTAGTTTTCCTCAGCAAAGCCTTTCATTTGATACCCATGTCATGGCAGTGCACAAAAAATAACTAGTCCGCCACCTTGGGCCACTACCACATTGCATTTAGAATGAAGTCACTTAGCTAACCATGCACTGTCATCCAAACTAAACGTGTACGCAAAATTTCATCTTAATCGGTGGGGGATAACTGCTTTAAAATTCAGTTGCAAGATTTGACCCGAACACACTTAAATACATACAAACATACATACATAAATTGCAAGTTAAATAAAAGCTTGTAAAAACTCGAAGTGACGAACCTATTTTTATTATGACAGTACTTACATTCGTAATATCAAAGATGGCGTTTTGAACTTTTTATAAGCACCTATTCTATACCTACATCCGTTACCTTATTGACTTAATGTAACCATTTTTAACCGGAAAAGGAAATGGTTGTACAAAGTAGAAAGATTTCAGGCCATTTTATTGACCAAAAGTGGGGCTATAAAATGGAATGGCTTAGGTATAAAATGTAGGTCCCTTTTTTATTGAGTTTGAATTTGGAACTAGGTTTTAAAGGCGGAATAAAACTTAGGGAACTTTTACAATCTCAATATTTATATGACTAGAATAGCGGTTTTCGTCCTTAGGGAAAATAGATAGCCATGTGGTCAAAGAAGAATTGCCAGCTGGTTGTGAGAGACAAGCTGATATTATTGAGCCAAAGGAGGAACTTCAATTTGATGGTAAGCTATAACTCAATATAAAGCTATTACTTTATTATTATTACTTATAAAAAAACATAACGTTAAAAAAAAACGAAATTAAATCAGTGCTTACAAAGATAATAAACTAACATAAAAACATTCAATTTAATATTTATAGCCTCTTTATAATATTTGATGCGATTTTATCTTCTATTCAATACATAAATTTTCAGAAACTACTCGTACTTACCTTATTTATATTGCAGCTTATTGGGTGGCCCTTATTTATATTGCAACTTATCGGGTGGCCCTTATTTATATTGCAACTTATCGGGTGGCCCTTATTTATATTGCAACTTATTGGGTGGCCCTTATTTATATTGCAACTTATTGGGTGGTCCTTATTTATATTGCAACATATCGGGTGGCCCTTATTTATATTGCAACTTATCGGGTGGCCCTTATTTATATTGCAACTTATTGGGTGGCCCTTATTTATATTGCAACTTATCGGGTGGCCCTTATTTATATTGCAACTTATCGGGTGGCCCTTATTTATATTGCAAGTTATCGGGTGGCCCTTATTTAGATTGCAAGTTATCGGGTGGCCCTTATTTAGATTGCAACTTATCGGGTGGCCCTTTTATACTGCAACTTATAGGGTGGCCCTTATTTTGTTTTGAGTAGCTTAGGAATCCTTAGGATGTAGGCATTCGCTAAGTAATCAATCGCATCTAACAGTAAATTAGCAGTTGGATAGTTTTATTCACACAGAATCGTAGGCACAACTTTTATAGTGACTTGTCCCTATATACCTATTCCCAGATATATTACTAATATAAAACGCCATTTATATTTTCTGCCCTTTAACAAATAAAAGGCTCAAAAAATCCCTCAACTACAAACTATTTTTATCTCTATTTGAACTGGACCGAAGTCTATATTAAGATGACAAAGCAACCACTCAACTAAATTGGCAATGGGCTGGAATGAGTCTGTAACTTTGCCTCTTTGGAGAACAAACAATTGCGACTTTTTTAATTTCTTTAGGAAAACTGGCAGTTTTTTGCAGAGGGAAAATGCCGGTGATAGCATAACATTGCGGCAGTATTTCACAAAGGTTAAGACAGAGGTTTATTTCGATCTTGTTTCGATGTTTAAGTCTCTTAGACTAGGATAGTTGAAATCCCATGAATAGGTGGCGAGTTTGACGTCATCGACCGGTCACGTATCAAGCCTGCGGACTCCTACAAGGAAATTTCTATTGGAAAACTCCACTTTGCCCGAACTGGACAACGAGCCTTGGACATTACATTCAAAAGTCTTGGTTGCGACCAGGCACGGCCTACGAGACAGACTCAAGATTCCTTTACATACAGGGTTCTTCTTTGGTATTGCTTTTATATCTTAAAAATGTAATAATCGTTAAAATTTATAGAATGTCACCTTGCCTAGACTCTCTAGCCCAGGGATGGCGAACCTACGGCACGCGTGCCAGAGTTGGCACACGGCAAAAATTTTCGGGCACGCCAATATAAGGTTATTTAGCATCTAGATAATTTGAAAAAGCAGGTATGACATCGACTTCTACTTTTATATCGACAAAACATAAATTTGTAATTTAAATAATTGCTGTACGAATTTCAGATTGCAAATAAAGAGTTAATAAGTGGCCACCAATTTTAGATTCTTCGGCGGCACGACATTTTCACATTTATAAAAATATAGAATTTAAAGGCACGTTTTCTAATAAAGGTTCGCCAACCCTGCTCTAGCCTAAAATAAGACACCGTTACACATTAAAATCAATTAAATTTAAAAGACACACAACCGTTTTCACAGTAATTCTCAATTTATTGCTCTCTAAATGGACGGACGTGAGTGCTAGCGTCCATTTACTTAGAAAACAAGAGCATTTACTTAAAACATTAGCTCTTAGCTTAACTGACGTTGAGATGCGGTGGCTGTGAAAG
Organism: Orthosia gracilis; assembly: GCA_947562075.1. NCBI lineage: Eukaryota > Metazoa > Arthropoda > Insecta > Lepidoptera > Noctuidae > Orthosia > Orthosia gracilis. Next base: position 6,995,571 of record OX387267.1, on the reverse strand, counting down.
CTTACAAAGAAAGGAACTGTTCAATTAAATCTTTTACTTATTTTGCGATAATATGGGTGTACTATTATGTAGGTGAACCCGTGCCCAACCCTTCTTGGAATACAGGCGTTATGTTATGTTATTTTTACCGATTTCTATAAAGAAAAGTACTTTTATTTCGACAAATTATAGGTATACTTAAATCTAATACTTTTAAATAAGCAATTCTTGTATATATGTATGTATAAGGTCTCGGGGGCGATAAATCGATCTAGCTAGGTTTCATTTTTAGAAAACGTCGTTTTCATCTTTTTTCACCCGAGCAGAGCTCGGTCGCCCAGGTACTAACAATATAATGATAGAAAGAACCTTTTAAGGCAGTACCGTGACCAGTGGTGTCTCATCCCATACAAAGAATCCATGCCGACGTACTGTACTGATTATACTGATTATTTTTTGTACATCGTTCGCGTTCGGTTCCGTTCCAGTGATATAGATGGTGATCTATCTATCGCCGTGGAACGGAACTGAACGCGATCAATTTAGAAAAAAATAACCGGTACAATCAGATGAAAAACCTAGTTACGTCGGCATGGTTTCTTTGTATGGGATGAGGCATCTGTATGCTAGTATTATAATATATGTGCCCTGACCAAAAAGTCTTGAGCATTTCTTGTGCCCTAGGGGCATACTGGTGGCGCATGAATTTACAGTAGTGAATACTGAGAGATTTTAGAACAAAATCTTTATAAAATCGAATATTGGTCTTTCGAAAAAAGAAAAGTTACAAAATGATCGTTATTAAATTGTCTATCCATTAGTGTTAGTACAAGAATTAATTAATGAACACTTTACGAGGAGATGCATGCTTATCAATCATTATTTCTCATTTTTATGTTTTTGTTGGAAGGAGATTAGTGAAACATGTACTTCTGTAAAAAAGTAGTCTACCATTTTGGAATCAATATTATGTACAAATTTAATGTATTTTTATTACCTAATTGATATTTCTTTTTCAATTACGGGTAGATAGCTCTTAAAAACTGCACAAAAACGGCTGGCGCGGCGTTTTGCTCGGGGAGGCGCCTTAAGCAAAAAAATGCTTGTATTAGGTAATTTCGCTCTGCCGGTTTTCATTAACTATGTATTGTTTTTATAATAATTTGTTTTGTTAAAAATATATTTGGTACCCACATTGTTAGGAAAACGAAAAAAAAAATATCACCCCCTTTTTTTAGGGAGGTGCTTTTAGAATTATATAGCCTTTGTCACTCCTACAATTGAGACGAATCCAACGACACCTCATATGTCATAATCCGTCTAGCTGTTTGGGCTGTAGCGCGTGCTATAGAAATGGACATACATACATACATACAACCGCTCGAAAAACATTACCCGCCCGCAGTCGGGAAAACAATAGGTACTAAAGACACCGACTTATTTTTCGCTTTGTAGTGTTTGTAATAAAACAATGCAATTTCTCTCAAAACGATGAAAGCAAATATCGTGAGAAAACTTATATCCTAGAACAAAAAATTCGAAGACATGTGGCATCCACCAACCCGCACTGGGCCCGCGTGGTGGATAACGGCCCATTCCGATCTCTCGATTCTCATGAATTAACTGATTCGACAAATACTCAAAAAGACAGACTATCGAGTCTACACCTCACAGAGCAACTAGTAAGTTAATGGTGTAGTAACTGACACATTTGATTTGTATAGATAGTTTTGACACTGCCACCTTAGCAGTGCCGCAATCAGTAATATTTACAAAGGAGCTTGTGACGTCACTTCTAAGTAAAAAGTGTATCCAGACCGTACAACAAAATTACAAAGCAATATGTGTCATCACCCCTATCAAATTTTGTGTTCACCAAAAAAAATTGATCTAAGTTTTAAATACCCAGCCTCATACCAATTATGCATTCCCAGGTACAAAGTCCCTTCCCAAACTTGTAAATTGGGTCGTCGCAAAGTTGACGGTGTAGTCCGAAAACACTTACTCGCTAATTTATATTGAACGCGGGAGCACTAGTTTGTGCTGACTTGTAGAAACTTGCTCTTTACGTTCGGAACGGAACTGGTCACATGTGTGAATTATTTTGGGTCGAAAATTTTGATTTTGATATATTAATTTGATGCGACCTAGTAAAGTTTCATAGGCTAAGTTATAGACGGAAGGTTAATACTGAATATAATTACTGAATAATATGTACTAAATTGGTAACACTAAGCAGGGATTGTCGTGGTTGTTGTTTGGGTGGGTGATCGTTTTCTGGGAACCGTATGAGAGCTTAGGAAAGCATTCATTTTTTGTTAGTTTATCCTCGCACTGGAACGTCTTGCAGCAATTATACCAATGGAGCACAATCTTGTTATAAACTCACTATAAGTCTAGGTTTCCTCACGATGTTTTCCTTCACCGCTGTCACCAAGTTCCAAGATAAACTTGGAATATACATATGAATTTGAAAAAGTCACATTGGTACTTGTCCGGATTCGAACCCACGACCTCAAGCACGAAAGGCGAGGTCTTAGCCACTGGGCCATCACGAGGTGTCACACGCTTACGTTCAGGCGTTAGGTTGAGGTGTTTCTCTTTCAGAAGATTCATCATACTGGTCTATCATGTCAAAGGAGGTGGTTCTCTGCCTCTTTTGCCTTCTGATATGCTCAGAGCAGTCCTCGCAATGTGCTGTTCTATCCTTCTTATGACATATCGAAACCATCTCAATCATGTTCTTTTAATTTGTCTTGTATTAGAGCTACTTTTTAAGTACCACGGATGTATTCGTTCCGGACCCTGTCCATTCTCGTTATTCTCTCAGACCACCGAAAAGTTCATTTTTGTGCGTTGTATTTTTCGGACGTGGTTATCAAATCAAATTAATTTTATTTGCTCAAGCATGAGTACCATATATCTATATCTATACTAATATTATAAATGTGAATGTAAGTTTGTTTGTTACGCTTTACGCAAAAACTACTGAACCGATCATCATGAAACTTTGTACATATATTCTTGGAGGTATAAGAAGTAACAAAGGATTAAAAACAATGGCTTCACTGCGAGCGAAGCCGCGGGTAAAAGCTAGAACATAAAAAAAAATGTCAGCATGAAGAGATGTTAGGATATATAAATATTTGAACATCATGTTTGCCTTGAAAAATGGCAAACAATATATTAATAAAGGATACAAATAAAAACATTTAATAGAATGTCATTTTAAAAAAACCGGCCAAGTGCGAGCCGATAGCAAAAAACGGCAAAAAAATCGCGTTTGTTGAATATTTTTTTATACTGTTTTTAGTATTTGTTGTTATAGCGGCAACAGAAATACATAATCTGTGAAAATTTCAACTGTCTAGCTATCACGGTTCATGAGATACAGCCTGGTGACAGACAGACAGACGGACAGTGGAGTCTTAGTAATAGGATCCCGTTTTTAGACTTTGGGTACGGAATCCAATAAAATTAAATAAATGTCGTGCGAATGTCAATAAAATAATACAAGTCAAAATTATGATTCTAGAATGGCAGAATAAAATAATAAAAAATATAAAGATTTTAAAATAATAAATCAATTCAAAATAATAATTCTTAAATGTCAAACCAAAATTACTAAAATCAAGGTTGTCTTTTAAGTATGCATGCCTAAACCGCATAACCAATATTGAAAAAATTGGAACGTAGATAGGTTGGACCTTGCAGTAGGACATAGGATGGTTTTTTTCTCGCCAGTACATTCTCGTGGGCTATTTTTACGACTTTTACGTGGATAAAAATACAGCCAAAATTTATCTCTATAAAATTTTCAACGACCATGAACGTAAAATAATCACAGAAACATGACTACCTCTTGACATTTTCCCTCGCACTGTTATTAAAAAAATATACATTTTAAAATAAAAATACCAACACGAAATTTTATTTGTACGACTTCCTACTTACGTAGGTATGTAGAATGTCATACAATCAACACGAGTACGAGAAATCGTTTTAATAATCATGCCAGGCGTATGTCACATAAGTGGGGGTTGGTTTTAGTGATAACCGAAAGCGGATACGGCATGAGAGGTAGCGGTAATGAAAGCAAGACGGAGGAGTACCTTGCTAATATAATGTTTAATAATGTTTATTTCCAAAAATTTTCTAACAAAGGTAACAGGTACAGTAATATGATGATACAAAATAAAACACAAACTATACACAAACTTGGTGTTACATGTAGATTTTTGACGTGACAACGTCTTAAATTAGGTTGTGGCTGGGAGGCACTTATGAAAAAGTGTAACGCTCGGTAACGTTACGATGAGTCACCGAACGAGAGAGAGGCCCGCCGAATGCCTTGCGTCTCTCTCCCACTCAACTATGATCGGTCTGCCGCGCGCGCAGCACTAGAGAATTAGGCGCATTGAATCGGCGCATGCTTGTGTCTCTGTCTTTGTCTTTCTCGAACGTTCTTGGCGTTGGAAAAACAAGAAAGCATCATAATACAAGTTCACACGTGTTGTTAAAGTATCGTCAGCTGTGTCTGTAGTGAAAATGTGGAGTGCTTAGATTCGTCATTTACAACAACTACAACAATAAAGGTAAATAATTGTACACTGATATTTCATTATCGTAAACTATGATTGATTGATTAATTGTTAGATTGACACAAAAGTTGAGAAACTGAGTTTATAGGTTATGTCATACTATTGATAAATGTTGATAGTGTTAAGTAAATTATTAGTTTAAAATTAATTAATTAATTAATTTGTTTGTTGTAAAAGACGTTGTCACGTAAAATCTTCGCCCGTAAAACCGACTTTACAGGCAACCATTTTTTTACTTGTATTTCTTCTCGTTGTTGTTTTGGTTTTCTAAGATTGTTAGCGCAGCGCCAAGCCGCTGTAATTTACAGTTGTTTACGGAATAGATAAGTTGTCTGTCTTCCTGATTGATATCTAAAAAATTAAACAGTTGCTAGTCAATTAATACTACGGTAATTAAATCTAATTTTGCTTATTACTGGAGTGGGCTAGAGTTCACAATATTGGCCCATCTTCGTGGTTTGTTAAGACCACAGCTACCGGTAGCGACTGGTTTTGTGGATCATAGATTGATTCCACAAAGTAGAACAACATATTTAAGGTATTTTCTTTTTTCAGAATTCAGCAAGATTTCTTATATTTACGCAAAACACTATAGGATTTAATTTGAGTCAAAACTCGCTAAAGCTTATCACTGTGTCCTCAGCCAAATGTCAAAGGTCTTTACATAATGAGTTCGAATCTCTACACACGACGTATGATGAGCTCGGTCTGTTTATTATCACGCTTCTCACACAAAGGAGGTAATAGAATTGTAAGCCACTCTCCTGGAAATATTCGTAATTACTCGCCTTTTATGATACACGTGGAAGATAAAGTTATAATGACGCTATATACATCTAGATAAATGTACGAATCATTTGAAATAGTAGGTAGATCTTTGAAAGTGACTCAAATACGTACGCCTTCTAAACTTGCAGCTATGGGATACCACAAAGCGTTAGCCCAACAAAATGTTGCCCTATCCGATCGAATTGAACATGCTCAACTGTAGATTTCGCAATCACTAAAACAATCAGTCCGTGTCCAGATATTAGCAAAAGGCCCCAAAAGGCATGGAATTTAAACATAACTAGCGAAATGTTTGTGCTCTATATATACATATATGTCGTAGGATAATTTGATACTTCGAATCTTCGCGAAAATCCTAGGGGTTTTGCGAAAACGCGGATAATTAGACATAGGCGAAAAATTATCCAAGTACGATTAGTACTTTGGCAACATAGTCGACGGAGCCCCGCTGCGCGGGGCTCCTATTTCCGTCCGCAGGGTCTAAAGTAACCTAACACAAACGAGATGACGGGAGCTGAGTTCGCTCGCTTTGCTCGCTCACTTCAGCTCCCGTCATCTCGTTCGAACCTAACCTGTCCGTGTCGGGGTGCCCTAAGCTCCCGAGCTCGCTTCGCTCGCTCTTGGACTTTTTCCAGTAAGATTGAGAAACAGTTTCGCCATTGTCTAAATATCCGTGTTTTCGCAATATCCCTAGGGTTTTCACGAAAATTCGAATTATCAAATCATCCTACGACATATACATGACTAATGATTATGTTGATGATAACGTAAGATGTTTGGTCCTTCGAGCCGGATCGTTGTCATTTTATTTCCTTTCTCTTATTCAATAATCATAAATCTTGCTATACAGTCCACTCACGTTTCATTTGTTCCACCACAACCAATCGATGCGATCAACACTATCTTGCTTTCGGGGAATACAGGAGTTATAACTTATACTAAACAATCACAAAAAATCAAAATTTTAACCAATTTGTCAACGCCTTCGAAATTCAATTAATATATTTAAAATCGCCACTGAAGATTCATCTTCATAAATAATAATCAAACAAAGTACTTTTGGGAAATATCCAAGATTGAACAAATGAACAAGAAAGCCTTCCTTTTCAGGTCTGTAGCTGATTTAAAACAAAACATCGAGATACTGTGTCTGTGATAAAAGAGAGAGAAATCTTAAAGCAAAACCTTTTTGTTGACAGTTAAAAATAAACATTTTTTCGCGTGTTATCTGTTGCGATATTTAAAAAAATTACGTTCGATGTTGGGTTCTCAATCTAAAAAGTAAGTGTTGCTGTTACAATAAATTCCTCATTCAAATCAGTGTTCTTTCTTCTAAGTGGAAGTAAATAAAAAAATTGTTTTTCTGCAATATTGTTGGTTGTTATTGTTAAAGCAGTGTTGCTAGTGTTTATAATTTAATTTGTGTGTGGTTTTGTGTGACAATAGTGTCGTCACAAGAATCGACAATGACGAAGAACTTTTTGACGGTGACCAACATAGTGAACGAAGGGATCAAAGGGAGCAAGATCTCTAAGCTGGGGTTGTCCAAGTACCTCTCTCAATCTCTGTAAGTACTTAGTATAAGTTTTCACTAATTTGAGCCTGTATAATGTTTTTTTTTTAAAGAGGCCTACCTATTTATTTTAATGAAGGATCGGCAATATTTTTTTAAAGTAATATTAAACAAATACAGCGTCCAAAACGTTCATAATATAAACTGAGCGTAGGTGGCAACACCACTTTATTTTTAATAGGTCCTGAATTCCACACCGAAGCCAATATTTAAAGGCATACTTGAATCAAGATGGCGTCAAGTCGTGAAAAAATTTTGGCAGTGAGTAACAGGCACAACAGTGCATTTCATTTCTTTTTATTGGTTTCTTTATTCAAAACGGCGCTAAGCATCGATGCCAACTTACCTCTATAGTGTATAAGACGATGCCCTAATTACTCTGGTTTATAATAAACAGTGCGAAAACCTCAAAGCAACTGTTATAGAAAGTAGAAATTTCTCAAAAGCCACAGCAAAATTCATGCAATAAACTCTAGTATTTACTATCCGAATCAAACTCGCTGTAAAAGAAATTGAATTGATGTAACTTGTAAGAAGTTAAAATATCAAGTGATACGAAGGAAATTAATCATTTTGTCTTTTCTTATTTACTCGTTGTTCTTTTCTGGAGGAGCTCGTGGCTAAATAATAACAGCCGCACGGGTCGATCTTCAAGGTTAAGCAATGCTTGACGAGATCGGTCCGTGGATGGGTGACCATTTTCAACATACCGAGTTTTCTCCGTGCCTCGAAAAGCACGCTAAGCCGTTGGTCCCGGCTGTCATTTGAAGACCTTTGACAGTCGTTTCGGGTAGTCAGAAGCTTGAGATCTGACACCAGTCTTGCCAAAGGGTACCGTGTTACCCAGTTACTGGGTTGTGGAGGTCAGATAGGCAGTCGCTCCACGTAAAACATTAGTGCTCAGCTGAATCCGGTAAGACTGGAAGCCGACCCCAATATAGTTGGGAAAAGGCTAGGCAGATTGATTGGACCGTTGTTCTTTTCTGATTCAAGATGGGATCCAAGACAGTTAAATAATTTCTCCAGGAATTATTGTGGTCAACGCTATGGATTTTACCTTTCAGAAGTTGCAGTGGTTATAATTCATGTGGCGAGCTAAAACATTAAAGCGGGGTGCATGAAGCATAAAATACTAAAAATTCTACCTAATAAACTCTGGAATTTAGTAACCGAATCAAACTAGCTGTTCCAGAAATTGAACATTCACGTCAAAAGCATTTTTGTTATAACTCGTAGGGAGTAAAAAATATCGACGATTCGACGTAGTTGAGTAGGGTTGCCATATTATGTACAAATTTTACTGAAAATTTAATAACCGCTTAATTTTTTTTAAATGTAATAAAAAAATATAAACCAGTCCCGTATTACAGCAAATTTAAAATAAAAAAAATAAACTTATCATCCAGAAAATTCGATTTTCGAAATAATCGAAAATTACCTTCACATTCAAAAGTCTGGCATTTTTATTTCTCCTGATTTTTATTTCTTTCTTCTGGCAACCCCACGTAGTTGTAGGAAATAGCGGCCCCAATACTTTCCGCGATAAATCTGATGTCGAACAGAGCTAGAAAATATTAAGGTTTTTAGTAGTGTATCAAATGAATGGCTTTCCGAGTTGACTTGAAAACAAATGACGAAAGGGGAGCGGTTTAATTTTCCAGTAAGATAGATACTACGTTAAATGAAAAATGCCATAGCTTTAAAGTGCTTGTGTGGCCAAATAGCAGAGGTGGTCACTGGTCAATTTATTGACAATTGATTTGAGATATTTCAGTTCCTTTTAATGTATACTAATATTTTAAAGCTGAAGAGTTTGTTTGTTTGAACGCGCTAATCTCAGGAACTACTGGTTGGAATTGAAAAAATCTTTTTGTGTTGGATATTCCATTTATCGAGGAAGGTTAAAGGCACATCACGCTACGGCCAATAGGAGCGGAGCATAAATGAAAAATGTTGCAAAAACGGGCAAAATTATTCCTTTTTGAGAGCTTAAACCCAAATTAAACCCTTAACGGTATTATTAGTAAGTAATTGAATTTTGTTAGTATAGAAAAGTAAGATTAAAATAAAATACCAAATTTGAGTCCAGTATAAGGATGTTGAGTTAGTACAAGCAGATGCATGTCGTGACTGTGACAGAAGGCTTCCACTCAGCATAATGCTGTGCCGTGGGAGACCCACAGCACGGCGCTGATTTTCAGTGGTCGTCTAAGACGTGACGTACGGAAACCAAACCCTGTTGCATCCAATATAAAACAAATATAGAAAGATAATATAAACCACTACGTTAATATGTTGCGACCAAAACGAAAGTAGGTATCAAAACAAAGTTAACTAAACTTAAAGTGCGGGTATTATTGCTCTGTATCGCTCTCACACCCACACTGGCGTGGCGCTCTTAAAAAACCTTTGAGAGCCTACGTGACGTCGCGTCGTGCACACGCGCGCGCGCTTCTTGTCGTGCGTGAGGCAGCGTGCGCCACTCAGACGCGCACCGGGCGGTTCGTTATAATACTGTACTTAATGTACATTTTTGTGAACGTTCTTACTTTTAAATGAATTATTTTATTCTTGTTTTCTCGCGTTCACTTGTCTTTAATAGTAACCATTTATTCCCTAGACACAGATGCATCTACCGAAGTTCTAAGTCATTTAACAAAAACGTAGGTATTCCAAAAGACAATTTCACAAATCATTAGATTGCTATCTTTTAGGGTTCCGTGGAAGAATGGCAAAAAGGAACCCTTTTATTTCGTCGAAGTTGTGTATCCGGGTGTGCAAGTCACACAAGTCTTCTCTGACACTATTGATACTAGCAGCCTAATTGCGTAAGTGAATTCGGCAAGGCAAAGGGTTTGACTGCCATCAATCAACCAATCACATAGACGGAAATCGACATCGCGTCTTTCATCTCGCATGTGATTGGTTGATTGATGGTGGTTAAACTCTTTGCCTTGCCGAATTCACTAACGCAATTCGGCTGCAGATCGATGAAATGCGAAAGGAAGGTAAGTGTATTTTGTGCACCTTAACACCTAAGATATTAAAGTCACAAAAAAAGTACAGGTGGCCCTCCCAAGAGAAGCCGCAACCGAGAGATAATAAAAAAAAAACTCAATGCAAAATCAATCATATGGAATATCATTGAATTCCATAAATCAACAGTTTGTGATGTTACTAAATACCGTTTTATTTCAGCCGATATTAACTTCTCTTTCAAAAACACATAAACAACATACTTATTTTTAATGACAAAATTGTTATTTTTAAAATCAACATTTTGCATAATAAATACATGAGTATTGCATTATAAATACTCATCCCAACTACGGAACCCTTACTATTCGAGGTCCAAATCGCTCTTGGCCAGTTTTTTCCTACAGTTTCAAATAGTTCGTCCTTTGCGTGCGTCCCAGTAAATGGGTAGCCATTTTCTTAAATTGGATGCAATTTACGTCCAAACTCGTTTGGTAGATAGTTTTATTACGAGTATATATATGTAGGTATTTTCAGATAGTGGCAATTTAAGTTTTATGATGATTTTTGTCGTGGTGGCCCCAATGGTTAAGACCTCCTCTCTCAGGACTCTCGTGCTTGAGGTTGTGGGTTCAAATCCGTTCAAGCACTGCTAAAATTTGCCGGTTGATCTCCATAACTCATTTGATAATAGGTACTAATCTACACAACTAGAATCCTAGAGGGTTCTAGTTTTGTAGCAACCCAGTGTTTTTTGATCTGTGGCGTCCGCAATCCCTTCTTTTCGAATCATTCTGAAGACGGCGTCAATAAACATGCAATGACTATGTAATGGCTCACAATGGCAACTTTAGCTGATATCTTTAATGCCCTTAATGTGACTCAAAAGTTTTCTTTTCGTTTTTGTAGTTCTAAAATTTTTTTTTTCCAAAATTTATTGCTGTTTTTTTATTAAATGGGTTCTTGAGATCGTACTTGATTTTCTAGGGGCCCTGGACTAAAAAGGTTATAAAACGGTGCTCTAATCTACACGCGCGAAACTAATTATTATCTACATCAGACTTTTGAGTCGTCACACTGTTATTATACGGCAGGAATGGCACGTAAAATCTTTTTATTATGAAACTGCTCTAAAGTCTGTTTTGCTTATCGAAATATTCTATGTCTGAAAAATTCGGCTTATTCAGTAACAACACAGGCTCATCTTCATCTGTCAAGCCTTGACCCGGCTTCATCGGTGGTCAAAGAAATGGTTTCGGAATAAAAGTGTGTTTTTCAAAGACTACAAATCCTAAACACATAAAAATGCCATCATTAGACAAATAATTTAATTGTTTTTCTTCTCTTTTCTGCTGAAAACATAAATATGAAAGAAAGCCAAGTTCTTGATAGCGGTTTCGCAAATGACAAAAGTTACATCTAACTGTGGGTATAACAATTTCTTTCGAAGTTCTTTAAATCATACGGCTTCTGTCACGCACACTGTTCTTTAGTTGCTTTAAAAAAGAACATTTTCTGTGATTTTTGCTACACAATGGGGCAACTTGGCAAGTTATATATACCTACAGTTTCTGTACAACTTAGTTAAATATGTGCCTACATCGTTTTCCAACCGACTTCAAAACGAAGGAGGTTCTCAATTCGACTGCATGTTTGTAACACGATTACTCCGCAAGTTATGAACTGATTTCCATGTTTTTTTATTATTTGAAAGCTGGTACTTCTCATGTGGTTCCATTCGAGATCTGATGTAGAACTTAGTAGATATACTACAGAACTCTTCTATAAATGACGGCAACCGAATGTCTGTTTATTGTTTACACCATTCCAGATCTAATTCCACCTAGCCTGTTTCATCATCGGACTACCAGACGTACGGCGATGCGCCATCGGTACATGGTGGAAATTCCACCCATACGCACAAAACGTTTTGGAAACACTTTTATTATGCGTACAGCTAAGGAGTGGAATTCCTTGCCGGAGACTGTGTTTCCCTACAGCTACAATCTCGGAGTCTTTAAATCACGGTACCTTTGGGTATGCTGACGACAGCACTGTTGCTGAGAGATACTTGTCCAACGCTCGTGCTACCGGGCCTCAGATTCAGTCTCTCCGGGAGGCCATGGTGGAGCGCTTGAACCTGTCCTTGCAGGCAGTCTCCGAATGGGGCGATGCCAATCTGGTCAGGTTTAATGCTGCTAAAACCCAGGCGTGTCTTTTTTCCGCTAAAAGGAGCCAATTTCACCCGGCTCCAACTTTCCGAGATGTGACCGTGCCAATAACTGACCATCTTGAGCTTCTTGGCGTTACGTTGACATCGACTCTCAATTTTGGCCCATACATTGAGGCAAAGGCTCAGCTGGCTGCCAAAAAGCTGGGAATCCTTGCAAAGGTGAGAAGGTACTTCACGCCAGAACAGCTGCTCAGCTTGTATCAAGCGCAAGTTCGATCATGCATGGAGTACTGTTCTCATCTCTGGGACGGATCTGCCAAATACCAGCTTGATGCACTAGAGTCGATCGAAAAGCGGGCCAAGAGGCTCATCGGCGATGAGGCACTGGTTAAGTCAAAGCTCCAGAGCCTTGAACACCGTCGCCGAGTTGCCAGCTTGTCGGTTTTTTATCGGTTACATTTTGGGGAGTGTGCGATGGAATTGCATGATCTAATTCCGCCCAGCCCTTTTCATCATTGAACTACCAGACGTACGGCGATGCGCCATCGATACATGGTGGACATCCCACCCATACGCACTAAACGTTTTGAGAATACTTTTATTATACGTACAGCTAAGGAGTGGAATTCCCTGCCAGCGTCTGTGTTTCCCGATAGCTACAATCTAGGGGTCTTTAAGTCAAGAGTGAATAGGTTACTTCTAGGCAAGCGTGCTCCACCGTCGACCGCATCATCGCTTACCAACAGGTGAGATGGTGGTCAAGCGCGAGCCTATCAAACATAAAAAAAATTCATAGCTACATTTAAATGGGCCGGAAGCGATCCCCTGTAGGTGTTAACCGACTTTCAAGATAACAGTTAGGTAGTAGCGGGTATAACCACACCTGGTCGTATTAATTACTTGGCCTAATTGCTTTACCTCTTCATCATAGCTTGGGTGGGTTTTAAATTAGGAGAGGTAGCGATTTTGGGTAGATAACTGTTCTTTTTAACCCTCGATGGAAAAAGAGGTGTGTTATAAGTTTCACGTGTGTAGCTGTATTTGTGTACCTGTCTATGGCATCATAGCTCCTAAATAGATAAAACGATATTGATTTCGTTTATTTTGTTTAAAATTTGACTTTATCGAGAGTGTTCTTAGCTATGTTTGATAAAAATCGGTTTTGCCGTTTAAAACTTATGGGCGCTGTTTGAATCGGGGTGTTTTCGCAAGATACCGTGTCACAATTACGTGTTCAATAGGTTGAAGATCAAAACGTGTCCACTACTAGATAAATTATGTTACAAGAAATAAAAATGCGTCGGGCGTTTTTTTTTTATTTTACCGCGGTCCGCCAATTGGTGAACCTTGGACTATACTTTACCCAACGACCGCTAATATTTCATAACTTGTACCACTCAAAACTTAAAGGTCCCTCATGAATCGTTCTTATTTTAATGAACTTTGGGTATGGGCAGCGGTTGTGCTACCTGAAGGCTTATTAGAGCTGAACTTTGACTTGTTATTAATATGGAGCTTTTTATTTCGGAACTGTTATGTCGTAAGATGTTTTTAAATAGGGGTAGCAAGCAACCTTTCTATCGAAAATTTGCTAAACTTGTTTAAAGAGAAGGGTATCATATAAATTATAAATGGATTGAATATTGATAAAAGACATACACGGATGTTATTTGGTGATGTTCCTTAGTAAAGCTAGGTGCGCAGTACTCTTAAGCGACCTAGTATATCTAGGTCTATGAACGTCACTGCAGGCGCGGGCTTGCGGACGGCGAGTAACGGGTAGCTCGCCGTCCGATAAAGACCACGCCCGAGTCGACGGCGCGCTGTGTTCCACGCGCGCTTCAAAGAGATTTCAGCAAAACTGACGGGGTCCGCTAGGGCCGATGCCTGTCTGGGTCGCGGCTAAATTTTAAAAAGAGTTACCGCGGCCCTGGCACAAGCAACTGAAGGAACACGGGTGGGTTGTAGTCAGTAAAAGTCTAACACGCCCTCCCGCTTCACCCAGAGTGGGAGAAGTCATTGGATGATTTATCAATCCAAAAAAAAAAAACGACTATGAACGTAAGAAGGAGTATGTTAGTTTCTGCCTACCATACTCAGTTCAGTTCAATTAATTAAGAATTTCGTTTAAATAAATAACTTCGTTGGATTAAGACTGAGAGCTACCAATAATTATCTCACGACAGTTACCGAAACAGACAACTTACCTCAACTCGCGTATTTTACATTAAGATAATTACAAACACACATTAAACAAAAGTAATTTTAATTGGAAATCCTGGAAACTCTTGACATTTCATCTCACCCGTATATTTCTACCACAGAGCAAAAAGACGTCAGTGCGGCCACTGCTAGGAATGGCAATGTCAAAACTTTCCATACAAGCCAAGCGTATGAGTGAGTATCAACGTTTATTCATAGGAATTGACGGCCAGTGACAATCCTGATTATGGCTTTGACTTTAGAACATTTTGGTAAGCACACATTGCGTAGCCACAAATATTATTAGCTGGGATCGGAATAGGCCGAATATATTTGCCTAAACTTGAGCAAAGGCACTAACATAGACTAAATAGTATCTTTTTTGAAGTTCCGTGATAGTATTAGTCGTAGATGGGAAGATGACGTCAAAAAGGTGGCAGGGACGACTTGGACTAGAAAAGCAAGAGATCGATGTTTGTGGAGAGCACTTGGGGAGGCCTGTGCTGGAAAGCAAGACAATCCAGAAGCCGGTGTCGATTAAGAAACCATATATTATAGTAATTTAAACACTACTGTAGTATTAAGTACAAATAAGTTAAAATGTTAATTGTAAGATTGTTAATAAAGGCTTATTATTATTATTATTTATTAATAACTAGCTGTGTTTATCTGCCTACCTATACCTTACCTACTTACCTAGACCTACCTACCTGTACCTACCCTACTTTCTATCTACGTAGGTCGAGCGTTCACTGCACAGAATACTATTTACTCTAGGGAGAAGAATATCGAGTTCATACAAAAATAAGTAAGGACAGAAAAAGAAAGTTATTTTTCACTTCGTAGTGTTTTTATTTGGAAGTCGATATAATTTTTTTGACAAATAAAGTATTTTTATTTTTCACTTTTTAGTTGTACCTAATAGGCAAGTTATTTAGTAAGGGGTAATGCCAGAATAGATTACCCGAATATCATGAAACTTGAATATAACCGGTGAAATGAGGGTGTACCAAGGTGAACTGTACACATCTGCGTATCCCTTTAGAGCTTACTGGCGTGATGTTATGTTATGAAATGGAATAAAAATAAACAGACATGCGATTGCAGCAATCTCGAGAGATTTGCCTCATTTATTGAGAGAGTTCTATTATTGTATATCTCCGAAGTTCTACATCAGATCTTAACCGAATTAAAATGAGACTAATTTGGGAAAATATTCATTCAAACAAAAAAATATATTTTTTAAATCAGTCCACAATTGACAGAATATCGATAAAAAAAAATCCAAAAAAAAAAACAACATAATGTCGAACATACCTTATCCTTTTTGGAAAGTCGGTTAAAAATACCTATCTATAGCTGGAGCTCGAACTCGCAACCTTATTAGTAGGCCACCACGCTTATAATAGGCTATCCAGATCGCGTCGGGTTTTAGTTGTGTGTTTCTACCTTTATTTATTTATTAATAAATGATAAATGATGAATAATGGCGTAGCCGAAGTAAAGATAGATGGATTGTGTGAGGAGTAATATTAAAGAGGAGAGTCTTTGAAAAGGTGGTGCAACGGTGGTGTGGTATGGAAAGAGAAAACGTATTGCCAATACCTCAAGTAACATGGGATAAAGGCAGGCAGATGATGATGGATGACTAATGGCGTCTTTTTCTTTCATCGTCTTTTCTTCTCGATTCCAAACTCTGTGGTTTATTCAAATTGAAACATCCATTTTCTAGTGACATTTTGTAAATGAAAACCGTGCAGTCATATTCTTCTAACTTCTAACCGGGTACAGACAGACTAAGCGAACAAGTGCGTTTGCAAACTTATTCGAACAGGAATGCTGATTTTGGTACTCGTAGTACTAAAACTGCTGACGAACAAACGCGCGGTTTCCGTCTGTGATTCCTATCGAAGGCGTTCGATCACTTGGTCTGTACCTAGCATAATAATTCTCTTTTGAAATTATATTTCGAAATAAGAAATAATTAAGAAATAAATTGCTTGTTACCAAGAATTGTTTCTGATTCATTAGGAGTTCTTAAAATTGTTTCTGATTGGTCATTAGGGACTTTGATTTGTTTGTGGAATAATGGACCAGGTGGCGGTAGAAATGTTTTTGTAAATCTGAGTAAAGTTATTTTTAGAGTGTTTTTGTTTAGAGGAAAAATAATACTGAGTGCTTTTCAATTAAAATTATAATTAATTTTAATTGAAAAGAAACTCAAAATCAATCTTCTTGGCTATTTCTCTACTAAAAACAAAACAACTTTTTACAAAAATCACAACCTCCCTACCCCCACCCCTCCCTACATCTCCTTCATATCTTCGGGAACGCTTTGAGTATCTTGTTCCGAGAGGAAAACCTTGCCGTTCCTCATCGTCTCTTCTCCTTCGTTTTCCTCCCCACTCATCAAGTCGTTACGGTGGATCATTTACTGTTCATGCTGTCCACCTCTGGAACAATCTCCCTCACTCCATACGGAATAGCCCTTCGTTGGGAATTTTCAAGAAAAGAATAAGGGAACATTTCCTGTCAGCGTGACGCATAGATGATAATGTATTTATTTATTAATTAAGGATTTTAGTAATATTTTATATAGTATGTATTATGTTTATGTATTGTGTGCTGTACACGTATTTGTTTAGTTTATATAGTTAGTAAGAATTTATATTTTAAGTTTTGCTTTGCATCTGAGTATGCTGTCCTCATTTAGTAAAATATCTCTATGACTCTAGAGGTTTGCTGTAAGAGAACCCAATTATGGGTTAAGCTCGCCTTTGTACATAAGCTGTCCTACTGTACTTGTAAATGTTTGTTTTGTGTACAATAAAGAATAAGAATACAACCGACTTCCAAACAAAAACTCTACAAAGTAAAAAATAACTTCAATCGGTAGTAATTTTTGTAAGAAAAGTTTTTTTTATTTTTCACTTTTTAGTTATGGTACATAATGGACCAGTTCTATAGACTACGTACCTACGCGTATAGTGCCCACAGTGAAGCTAGAATAGATTAACCCAATAACATGAAACTTAAACAAAGCCGGTGCATTGAGAGTATACCAGGGTGAACTGTTCACACCTGCGTACCCCTTTAGAGCGTCATCAAAATCGGTTCACCCAATAAAAAGTTCTGAGGCAACAAACATAAAAAAGTGAAGCCAAGTGCTTGTCCAACTTCGCATATTTAGGATTCCGTACCAATTTATCAATATATTGGTATTGGTTAGTAAAATAAAACAATAAACATTATCACCAAATTTCAAGTACATAGGTCAATAGGAAATTAAAAATTCTTCGGTACAAGATATGTGACAGACGACGGACAAACGGACAGACAGACCGTCAGACAGACGGACAGTCAGACGGACAGATAGACGGACAGACAGACGGTCAGACAGACGGTCAGACAGACGGTCAGACAGACGGACAGACAGACGGACAGACATACGGATATACAGACGGATAGACAGACTGACAGACAGACGGACAGACAAACGGACAGACAGACGGACAGACAGGCGGACAGATAGAAAGACGGGCGCATGAGTCACATCAATAGGGTTTGGGCCCTTCATCCAGCATTCAAATCTTCAATCCGATGGCCTAAAAAGTTCTACATCAAAAATAAACGACGAAAATTATAAATAACGACTTTCCATTTACTTATGTAAACCATAACAATATTTTAGTCAATATCTTAACAGGCATCAAATATATTAAACTGTATTCCTTGTAGCCCCAACGGCATTGGATGAACGTCTTCAAGAACAGGACTGAGTTTCTAAAAGATAAAATATTTCAAAAAGTCTCAGGAGACCTATTAAAAGTAATGGAACAACCTATCCTTACCCAAGATCTTCTTAAGACTAAAAGTACAAACAGCAAAAATCCTAAATTCAAGGACTTGTAAATTTTAAATTTACACCTGAGCCTACTTAATAATTTTTCTTAACCTTCTCTGCAAAACCTGCTATAAATTTCAAGTAATTTTTGTGGAATTTATAAAACTGTGTACTTTCCATAGAGTAGTGAAAAGGACGGAGGGCGTAGGTCATGAACATAGAAGAGATACATTATTTGATTTAAATAAAAAAAAACTTTTTCGCAACCGCCTTCCAAAGAAAAACACAAAAAAGAGCAAAAATAACTTTCGTTTCGGAATTCGGTGACACAAAACGACAAACACAATAAAAGGTACTGCAGCATTATCACGCTGCCTATTGATTCGGCTGAATAAAAACTATTCCGTTCGTGTAAGTCGACCTCATTTCTAATTTTTTCTTATTTCGGTTCAAACTTAGAAGTTTGATCATTCCATTGGATGACAGAGAAAATTTTTCTGGAAAATTGGCGACGTAACTACTTGGAAGTAACACGTTTAGTATTTTTTTTAAGAAAATTTCAAGTGCAAATCGTTGGATTTATATCGCATTGCGTCCATGCATTTTTTGGATTACATTTCGGACATTCTCTAGTAATAAATCCAGGAGTGCGACACTTAAAACAAATCATGCCTGTGATCTCTGGGCAAGAGCGGTAAGAATGACCAACTTTGTTACATTTTAAGCAAAGCTGAGACTGACTACAACTAGGACAAGTCCGAGGCTTACTAGTTGTTGGTTGATGGGAAGTTTTGTTCGGCCTGGGTTTTGGTGAGTTAACAGCCTGAGAAGTCTTCCTTTACGTCGCCATTCCTTTTTTTCTTTGTATATTTTTTATGTTGAACAATGTTTGTTTTTATTTTATCTTTTATTCGTCAAAATTAAACGTGACACATGTAGTGACAATTTTTTTTTTTTACGCTACAAATATTTTTTGGATTACATTTCGGACATTCTCTAGTAATAAATCCAGGAGTGCGACACTTAAAACAAATCATGCCTGTGATCTCTGGGCAAGAGCGGTAAGAATGACCAACTTTGTTACATTTTAAGCAAAGCTGAGACTGACTACAACTAGGACAAGTCCGAGGCTTACTAGTTGTTGGTTGATGGGAAGTTTTGTTCGGCCTGGGTTTTGGTGAGTTAACAGCCTGAGAAGTCGACTGGTCGGCAACACAATCGAAACTGGCTACCGCCTTTGGAGGTTTTAGAAAGGACTCGAAATGAGTAACAGCTTCGATTAAATTATCGATGTCATGAAATTTTTGGATGGACAAGCAAGGAGTGTACTTTGGCAACATGTTGTGAGTGATGATCCGCAACAACTCCGATTCTTCAATAGGCTTGCTCAGTTTAGCATTTAAGTAAGAAACCTCGATAATAAATTCTCTTATTAGCTGTTCCGGTCTCTGCTTGAGGTTACGGACCTCCTGGCTTATCTTAAATTCAAAATCGGTCGTACCGAATGTCCTAAAAAAGGCTTCTTTGATCTCAAAGAAGGAAAGATCCGGACGACGGATTGACCTAAAATATTGAAGTGCGACACCTGACAAGACTTCATGGAATCGCCTAACTAAGTAACCATCAGACAAATTGTCGGCCTCCCTGCACTCTTCTAGACTCGTGAAAAATTCCCGTACGCAGGTCTTTCCATCGAAAACAATCTTCCACTTAGTAAGAGAGAACTGCCTGGTAAATTGTGGGCGTTCATCAGATCTTATTGGAGAAGGAACAACACTTTGTGAGGAAGCGCGAGAAGCTCTTGGCTGAATGGGACAAGGTGGTGGTCGCGAAATGATGGGACTATCACAACGTGGAGTCTCACCAATAGGGAACTCCTCTTCTGACATGATGTAACTAGTATAGACCTAATAACGAATGAAAGAACAGACAAAGGACGATTGAATCCTAGCGAAAAATAAGCACGGCATGAACAGCTGGACAAAAATAATCCAGCAACCAGCAGTCAGCGAACGCCAAGCTAGTAAACAAAGATCTAGGCTAAATAAGGAGTAAAAATCAGGAAACCTATCGTTATATTTGCTGCCATAAGTGGATAAAATAAAAGACGGTTATGTGTACTATAGTTCACAAAATTAAATTCCATTAAAAAACATTACATTTCATGAAAAAAATATGTCAAGGAAAATAACAGCTTCACAGATCTGTACTGGTGGTATAAATCCTAGAATACCTTTCTTGAATGGAAGAATATCAGCGTCCTGAAACAAATAAGCTTAAGAATCATTAGCTCCCAGAGGGAGTGACCATCCTCAATAAAGCAAAAAAAATAAATTATGTCGAATCATTTAAATTTCAAAGTTATTAGGTAAAAACACTTACTTTAGTTGTTCGGGCGCCAATTTGTAGCGTAAAAAAAAAAATTGTCACTACATGTGTCACGTTTAATTTTGACGAATAAAAGATAAAATAAAAACAAACATTGTTCAACATAAAAAATATACAAAGAAAAAAAGGAATGGCGACGTAAAGGAAGACTTCTCAGGCTGTTAACTCACCAAAACCCAGGCCGAACAAAACTTCCCATCAACCAACAACTAGTAAGCCTCGGACTTGTCCTAGTTGTAGTCAGTCTCAGCTTTGCTTAAAATGTAACAAAGTTGGTCATTCTTACCGCTCTTGCCCAGAGATCACAGGCATGATTTGTTTTAAGTGTCGCACTCCTGGATTTATTACTAGAGAATGTCCGAAATGTAATCCAAAAAATGCATGGACGCAATGCGATATAAATCCAACGATTTGCACTTGAAATTTTCTTAAAAAAAATACTAAACGTGTTACTTCCAAGTAGTTACGTCGCCAATTTTCCAGAAAAATTTTCTCTGTCATCCAATGGAATGATCAAACTTCTAAGTTTGAACCGAAATAAGAAAAAATTAGAAATGAGGTCGACTTACACGAACGGAATAGTTTTTATTCAGCCGAATCAATAGGCAGCGTGATAATGCTGCAATACCCCCTTTCTAAGAAAAAAAAGGACGAAAGTACGAGTGAGAAGAAAGATAAAGCTGGAACAGGCAATGACAACAGCAGGAATCATTTCTGAATCAAACGATATCGAAGTGCAAAAGATACTGAATAAACACGGTGGCCACCACATCTAAACGTTATCCGCGCGAACTCGCGATATCTCGATTACATCTATGGAGAATATGAAAGAAAATAACAAACTCATAAATCTAAATATATATTGTTCAATTAGAGACAAACACCAACAACTACCACATCCTAACAACTATGAAGAACAACCAGGGAACTATACATCTAAGTAAAGCTAGCCTAACTTAACATAAGACTTAACTATTACCTAACAACAATAAGAAAAACCCCGGGGATCCCCAAAAAATAAATAACGTCAACACGTAAAGTCCAACCTTAGTTATAGAAACGAAAGACAAGTTGGACAAAAAACAAAAAAACAAGTTTGAGAAAGAAAACTTAAGTCAATTAAGTCAAAGAAGAATTCAAGACAAAAAAACTCAAATCAGAGAACTCAAGTCAGAAAACTCAAGTTTAAATTCAAATTAAATGTAGAATGACACACCATTTGTGTTAAACTAAAAGAAATAAAATAACCTGAGAACACAGGTTGACACAACACAGAAAATAATAGATGTCATTATTAACAGATAATTCATGAAGTTTTTAACATAATCAAAAACTTATGCAAAGAAATATTCCCATAAACCAAAGAGGAAAAAGGTTTAGAAAGCAAATGTTAATGTTAAAATGGAACAAAGAGAATTCAATCAAATTTATTTTAAGATATCTTTGATATGATATTGTCCGGAGTGGACTGAATCACAATCCTGGAGCAAATATGTGGTCCTAGAAATGACTCTTATTACACGGCACTTAATAAAACGTGGAGCAAGCTTTCCAGAAAAAAAATCATTTCCAGAAGACTTGGAAAAGTTCTTTCTCCATACAGTATCACCAATATTCAGAGTGATAGCTGATCGATTAGAATTATATGCACGAGAGTTACGGAGGAAAGCTAAAGAAAGATTATCAGCTACCTTTGCATAAACTTCGCTGAGAGAGGATAGGTTTGAAGCATGACGAGCCCGACTGTCTGCCAAATTAGAGCTTCGAGTCTGACTATCTACACGACTGCTATCCATAAGGACCTCTCTACCAAACATAAGAAAGTTAGGCGTAAAGCCAGTAGCTAGATTAACACAAGAATTGAGGTAAAGCTTAACTTTAGGTAACATTTTAGCCCAACTTCTTTGGTTTTCACCAACCAAAATACCTAAACACGTAATAACACTTTGGTTGTATCGCTCAACCGTATTTGCTTGGGGTGTATAATATGGCGTAAAAGTAGGTGATTGAATATGAAAAGATCTGAGAAAATTAAGGAATTGATTACTACGAAAAACTGTAGCGTTGTCGCAAAGAATAGTACGCGGAACCCCAAAATTAAAGAAAATTTCAGACTCTAACGCTTTTATAACAGAAAGAGCGTCAATCCTTTTCAGAGAAACTAGCCAAACATATTTGGAAAAAACATCTACCATAGAAAGGATATATTTATAACCATAATAAGCACAGGGCAACGGACCAATTATATCGATAGAAATCATCTGTAAGGGCAAGGAAACCTCTTTAGGGTAGCACATCTGACCGCGAGGTTGCGTGTTCGAGATTTTATAGGCTTTACAAACCTCACATTGACTTAACGTCGAAGTAACGTCACGGAACATATTTGGCCAGTAGAACAACTCCCTAAGCTTTAGATACGTTTTAGTAACACCGGGATGTATCGAAGGAAAACTATTGCGAATTTCCCAAATAGCGTCTGGAACCTTTTCAGCTGGTAACACCACGTGCCATGGTTCAGAAGATAAAGGACTAGTAACAGGCATGCGTCTCATAAGGATACCGTTATTTATAGCGTATGCTGGGAACATTTGTGGCGTGTCTCGAGCCCCTATTTGGATTTATATCGCATTGCGTCCATGCAAACCAATATGTTGCATTTAGTTCTGCAGCATTATTGGACATTTCTTTCTGAGAGTGTCAATTGTTCACCAGGAATTTAATTTGTTTCCGAGTTACCGGCGCATAAGGCCGTCTGTTACAAAGAACCGGTATGTATTTAAAACATTTTAAATTTTAACTGTTTGGAAGGTTCTGTTTTGAGTATTGTGGTGTTTATTTCCTTTTATTTTCTCACCATAGATTCGCTCAGAATCGGTTCTTGGAATATATAACAAGCTGTGGACTGATGTTCCGAGTTATTTCAACACCGACTGAGTTCGGGAAGCGTGTGCTTGCGGGGGTGACTCCATAATATACGAGTGAAGACCCCGGGAGGACGTCGTGACATCGCTCCGCGTCAAGTGATCCCAAAATTTTGTTCCTATTCACTTTTTATAATTTGTAGCAATAGCGAAGTATTTATTGAATAGTTTTTTATATGTATCACCTATTCGTGTCAAAAGGTCGTGAAATGAACCGTTTTTAATTTTACATTTATGCACGGTTATATTTTAATCGCGCCTAGGGCCGGATAGCGGTTGCAACCCCTTCTCTCCTATAGGCATTATTTTCCAAAATTACAAATTTTATTCTAGACAATCCATTTCCCAACTTTACCGATAGTCTTCCTTTTCGTCGCCATTCCTTTTTTCTTTGTATATTTTTTATGTTGAACAATGTTTGTTTTTATTTTATCTTTTATTCGTCAAAATTAAACGTGACACATGTAGTGACAATTTTTTTTTTTACGCTACAGTACCTAATAGAGACACCGACTCAGTTCAGTTGTATGTTCCATATCTTGAAAACTGCAAAACTGATTTTGATGAAACTTGTGTTATTCCCTAAGTTAAGATACCTAATCCAATAAAAAAAAAAATGCGTGGACAAACATACATACATACACACAAACAAACATAAATACACTCATGAAATTTGGCACTCGTATATAGAAGCCCACATAGAGTAACATAATTATGTGAATATTGTGCAGATCCAAAAATATTACATACATACGCATCGAATTGATTACCTCCTTTTTTTAAGTCGGTAATAATCCACTTATAGCAAAAATTCAACCACGTGTTAAAAAAAGGCTAGTCTAATGAAATGCGAACGTGATCCGACAGCAAAAGTCGTTTGTGATGTCTCTCATTTAGTGGAAATATAGCCGAGGAATTAAGAGTGACAATATTTGAACAACTACACCACACCAATGTCTTGCTGACTGGCTTATCTTTCATCACAGTATAAGCAACTCATCATCATCTTTTAAGCTGAAAACCATCCACTACTACGTCGAGGCGAGGGGGCTCAGTAGCAGTGGCTTGGTCTCCCACGGTGAAGCGAAGAGGAATCTGAGGAGGCACTCTTCAGGGCTTTTACCAATAAGCCGACGACGGCGAACAAGTAGGTTTAGGGTTGGAGGCCGCGGCAGGAGAGGAGTGCCAGTATTACGGTGCGCCGCTCTCCCTAACTTCCTCGGCCTAGACGGGGTCACCAACGTCTGATCGTGAGTGAGCGGGTTGGAGTCCCACATAACTTCACTATCTCCCCGTGGTAGCGCAGTATGCATGAGCATTTCGCTTTTCACATCCAGCGGACCCTCGTGGACATCATCGTCTATCTTGTGGGAGGCCATCAAACATTGAGCAATTTACGCTAGAATGAAACAAAAGAAGGTCACAGTCCTCTCTATCATTTTATTTGCCCTGTGACACGTTCACAGTTTTGTTTCGCCTACTTATTACTTTAGGAGACGACCCGCGAGAACTTTGTATGCTAATTCAACCATTTTGGAGAATAAAAGGAATATTTTTTTGTTTCTGTTTCGTTTAGCTTGCCTTTTTGCCTTGTGTCGAAGGCTTGAAGTCACGTTTTGTGGTAATAGCTACAATATTGTGTTTTCTACACTTGAGAGATCGAGGTTGTGTGTGTGAGTGAAGAAAATGAGATCAACCTTATTCTTCAAACTTTCGATGTATTTTCTAGACACAAGCTTGAAAAGGCCTTAAACAAGCGACATATTATCAACGAACGCGTAGTGATAGCAATTGGAAATTTGACAAAAATATAATGAAAATGTCACGTTACCCAGGCCTTTATGTGTTGGCATTTCATACATAGCCATAGCTACAGAGTAACATCTAATAACACTTGGCTAGAGTCTCTATTTGCGTTTTTTAATTATCATCGTACATAATAATATGCTTACGTTCTTTGCTGGGTTGGCAGAGCTTTAACCGCATAATACACCCGCATTTTGCTAGATATGATTTTCACACTCATGTAAATAGGTCAATCTTTTTGCATCACAAAAATCCTGGCTGTTAAGATGTTCTGATGGAAACCGCAAGATAAAAAAATGACAGACATTCAGGTTTCTAACCCGTAACAACTGTCAATAATTTAATGACAACCATGGCCTTAACATGGTTGCTGGAATATAGAATAATTTAGGTAAGCGTAGCTTAAACTTCAATCGACTAAGGTTCCCCGTCTCCGGTTTAAGTCGACGGCACGAATTATTTTGTGCGCGAGGTTAAAATGCGTGCTGTTTCATCCGACAACACGTGCGAAAGAGATAGATGCTGTGATGAGCAGTGAGAAGCTAGTTCGCGTACGAATTAGCATTTTTGCAAATTTATATCGAAATGGATGATGATTTAGGACGAAAACGAACGCCCGAAATTTAATAAACAGACCTTTGGGAGTCTATATACCTATCATGGAAAAACGACTAAATGTATATTTTCATAAAATATTTGCATTGTTGAATTACTAAGCAATAATTTAAAAAAAAAAGTATTATTAATTTATTGTCGAGGCCGTTTTGCAATTTTCCTTCTTCTTATGGTATTTATTGCCGTCCAAAGATACGTTAAAATAAGTGTTCAAATATGGAACTTTCGACGCTCATAACTTTCATACGTGTATTTTTTTTACTTATTTGTTTCCATATAGGGCTAGATAATGATGAGAAAAATTGATATCATTTTTTATTTTGAACGTACATCGTCAAACAGTGGAGTAATCGCCAGCCTACGTTTGTATGGAAGAATGATCGACTAGCGTAACCTTAAAGCCCCGAGCCGTCTCTAAAGTTACCGAAAATATGCTTTTAAATAGGGATCTAAAAGCGGCAATAACCAATTTTAACAAGTTCGGTAATCATCCCCTGGATATATTACCCCAAAGTTATTACATATAATCTGTTGCCAAAATTCATCAGAGTATTTCATATTTTATTTATATCGGCAAACTTGTTGACTCTGGCAATCTGCCAGTCGGTGGAAAATTAATGGGGCCATATTTCACGCTGTTTGACTTGTGTAGTGTTACTAATGTGGTTTACTTATTTTTGTCGCTATTTTAAGGACTTTCTTCTTCTTTGTCCAACCTTCTTCCCAGTTCAGCTGGGTTCGGGCCACCTTGTACTTCTGCGCCAAAGAGCTCTCTTCTGGGTTGTCTGTTTGCTCAGGTTCCCCCTCAGGACCTCTTTCTGCATGTTTGACCACCAGGTGGCGGGTGGATGTCCACTTCCTCGCGGTCGATCGGGAAATTTAAGGTTATATATGTAAGGAGTTTGATAGACATAAATTGGTAGTGGACGGGCGATCATCGTTACACGTCGAGACAGCTTTACGAGCTCGCTTTGGCACGGAGGGCAAGGATTTCACGTTAAGCCTTTGGTACCTCTTTCCAATGAGTATCATGTTACTCTGTAAACTGGGTTGTGGAGGTCATGCAGCAGGTTTACTAATGATAACCATAACACATATTGACATAATTTACATTGGCATAACAAAACATTTTTTATTTTTTATTTATTTCATAAAAAATTACATGAGTGGGTATAATCAAATCTTCTGCCAAACTGCAGAAGATTTGTATAAAACATGGCCAAATGCTCATGCAAACGTGAGTGACCTCCCTAGGGGCCAAACCAGCACATGGGGCCAGACGATCCCGTGTTTGGCACCCTTGGTCCCCTTGTGACGGGTCAGGATAGTGGCCCTGCTGCCTACCACTTTTCCAACGCAGGAGATAGGGAGATCGGACAACGCTATACCGACACTCCTCCTCCCCTGCGGGTACACCGCGTCCGCCATCAGACGGTGGTGACACCGTCCAGGCCGCGGAAGGTAGGGAGAGCGGTGCCCCGCAATACCGGCTGTCCTCTCCCACCGCGGCCTCCAACCCTCAGCCGTGATGCCTCCCCTCGCCACGATAATGCGGGTACCCACTGGGGGTCACTGGCTCCTAACCAACACACACATCAATATAAACAACATAAATCATCAACATAAAATTATTATGACGACTATTATGCCTTAAAAATTTATGCAACAACAAATTATGCCAAGCAAATTGTACCAAATGACAGTTAAGCTAACCTTTGCATTATTCTAAAGTATTATTATGCCACAGTATTATAATGCTAAAAATATATACATTATGTAAAAACTTAATGCCAAGCAATATTATGCCTAAAAACTTATGGCAAGAGGCTTCCCCATGCAGCGGTCATCATAATTATCATCATTTCAGCCGAAAGGCGTTCTTCGCTAGACATACAGACCTCCCCAAGTGTCACCGCATCGATAAGGCCTATGCGTCTTGTATCCAGCGGGTTCCCGCAACCTTCACCAGTTCATAGATCCACCTTGTAGGAGGCAAACTTAGTGTTGGTAGCCTCCGCCTTTTTACCCGACTGCCGAAGGGGGGTTATGTGTTTATCAGTCTATGTATGTATGTTTGTTCCTATGTGATGTTCTAGAGACCAAACGAGTTTGCCGTTTTTGATGTTTCTTACGTCAATAGATTTGTCTTAATCTTGCAAGCTACAATAAAATTGGAAAATAGAAAAATGACCGATTTTGGGCGCCGTTTTGTGGGTACCCAATTTTTTTTTTTCCAATCCCATAGTTTGGTGTATCAAAATAAAGGGTTTTAAGAGGTGATTTCAAAAGTATATAACACTTGTATGTATAAAAAAACCTAATTAGAAAATGAAATGTTAACTACAAATTTAAAAATAATAAAAACAAAAAACATGTTGGTTTTTTTTCACGCTTCCTTATAAAAAACTAAAACTCCACTGCTTCTGGTTATACTGGAAGTGGACTCCAATGTTCATAGTTGGATAATAGGCTTGTCAGATCCTCTCCTTTCGTGTCTGATAATTTACCAATTACATGAGTAACAACCGCACAGATCAAAGCTGCGGTTGGTTTGGAGATGAGTTAGGGTAGCCATCCCTTATCGAATCCCCTCCGAGTCTGGGACAGTGTTAGTTACAGTGTCTATACCAAGTGCTATGCTGTAATCTTGTGACTGGGTTGTGGAGGTCATTTAAGCAATTGGTCCTTGTTAAGGCGTAGATACCTCTCAGTAGGTGATTTTAATATGAACATCACGTATAAATGGCTAGTTGTAATTTTTGGAAAAAAAATAAATGTTACATTAGACCATTTTCTTAGTAAAAAAAGAAGATATGTAATAATTTTGAGTTTTATTTCTTTAACATATTGTAATTAATTTGTAAAGTTATGTCTAACACGGACAAAAAGACATAAATCGCACCAAAAGCGGGCAATTTCTTATGAAATTGTCACCTTGTCAAAGACAATTAAATTATCTACATTTTGATCTGAGTATTTTTTTAGGAATAAGGAAAGTAACAAATACTACTGATTTTCGGGTCGCACGGGTGTGAATCGAGCGCGCGTTTTGTTTCCTCAAGATCGTTGCCGCCTAGTCTCTTAGACTAAGCGATCTTTCTGATGGCTTAACGCATTCGATTTATATCACATCAATAAGCAATTTTATTTAGCGAAATTGCAAATGCGTTCACATGGACGCAATGCGATGCAATTCGACCGATTTGCACTTGAAATTTTCTTGTAACATAATTTTAAAGATATAGCTATCAGTAAGGCCCCTTTAAGGTGCAAATAAACATCGCGACCGTGACGCGCGACCTGGGCCAGAGACGTTCGACTCTACTAGTCGCGTTCGAAATGCCCGAACATTTTGTTATCAAACAATATAATGAACCAATTTTTTATCGACTTCCACATTGAAAACTATATTTTTTTGCCTCTAGTTGCATAAATATAAATCGTTGATATTTTTAATAATGAAGCCAATCTTTGTTTATTTTTAAATCCTACTAATATTATGAATGCGCAAGTTTGTGAGGATGGATGTATGTTTGTTACTCTTTCACGCAAAAACTACTAAACGTATTTGGATGAAACTTCACAGTAATATAGGTTATACATCAGAATAATACATAGGCTACAATTATAATGATTTTTTGTAATTTGGTCATAATACAGGGTGTTTGGAAGGGAGCTGTACATACGCCTAGGGTAGAAACTAGGGATAGTCTGCTACCTACCCCCGCCCATTATATTGACCTTGGCCTCAAGGTTTTTTTTTAATTTATTATTATTTTTTATTTGACTTTTTTATGATTTTTTGACTAAAACTACCTGTAGCTCAAAATCTATCCATGGGACCGGTCGGCTAATGGTCTTGTTTTAATCGTTAGAGTCTTAGGGTCCTGCAAAAAATTTATTATATATAATTATTTTACACCAGAAAATTGTGGAGAAGAAAAGTTATGGGGCCTGAAGTACCGTAGTAAGGTAAAGAAATAATTTTAAGGGCAACTTTCTATGGGGTTTAAAAAAAAACTAACAGGGTTGGAGTTCTTCTGATTTTTTTAAAACATCCTCAGTCCATGCCCTTTCTAACGATATGCTAAAAGTGTAATTATCACTTTTAGTTTTAAAGTTATTAATTAATTTCCGCAACTAGGGCACTTCAAGCAAAAATTTCAACTAATGAAAATTAAATGTGTTCGATCGTAAAAGGATGGCAAATGAAACAAAAAATTTGGTAATGACTAATGTCATTAAATTACAAATTTTAATTAATTACTAATTTTAATTAATTACAAATTTTGTTCAAATTGATGACCATTGACCTGTAAACATGCTCGGCACCTCTTCCTCATCTCCACGGTCACCGTTCTAAGCAGCAGTTCCTCGCGCATTGTATCGAATGCGGCGTGGATCCTGTTAATTAGAACCTCCCTTGTTGGTACTTCTTCTGCGTACACCAACTCTTTCGCCCTTCCCCAGACGTAGAAGTCGAGTGGGGTAAGGTCAGGCGACCTTGGGGGCCAGGGAATTGGCCCACCCCGACCAATCCAAGAATTAGGAAAGCAGTTGTCCAGAAGCTCCCTCACTGCTAGGCTCCAATGAGCAGGACAGCCGTCGTGCTGGAAGACTATGGGCCGATCTTCGTCAAACACTTCTTCCGCTAAATCAGGCAAATCGTTTTCGAGGAAATCTAAGTAGTTTTGCCCGTTTAGGTTGTCTGGCAAAAAGTGCGGCCCTATCAACCGATTACCGATGACGCCTGCCCATACGTTCACGGAGAACCTTCGTTGAAAACCTCTGTGCCTCTTGACTCTCGGGTATTCGATACAATGCGCGAGGAACTGCTGCTTAGAACGGTGACCGTGGAGATGAGGAAGAGGTGCCGAGCATGTTTACAGGTCAATGGTCATCAATTTGAACAAAATTTGTAATTAATTAAAATTAGTAATTAATTAAAATTTGTAATTTAATGACATTAGTCATTACCAAATTTTTTGTTTCATTTGCCATCCTTTTACGATCGAACACATTTAATTTTCATTAGTTGAAATTTTTGCTTGAAGTGCCCTAGTTGCGGAAATTAATTAATAACTTTAAAACTAAAAGTGATAATTACACTTTTAGCATATCGTTAGAAAGGGCATGGACTGAGGATGTTTTAAAAAAATCAGAAGAACTCCAACCCTGTTAGTTTTTTTTTAAACCCCATAGAAAGTTGCCCTTAAAATTATTTCTTTACCTTACTACGGTACTTCAGGCCCCATAACTTTTCTTCTCCACAATTTTCTGGTGTAAAATAATTTTTTGCAGGACCCTAAGACTCTAACGATTAAAACAAGACCATTAGCCGACCGGTCCCATGGATAGATTTTGAGCTACAGGTAGTTTTAGTCAAAAAATCATAAAAAAGTCAAATAAAAAATAATAATAAATTAAAAAAAAACCTTGAGGCCAAGGTCAATATAATGGGCGGGGGTAGGTAGCAGACTATCCCTAGTTTCTACCCTAGGCGTATGTACAGCTCCCTTCCAAACACCCTGTATAACGATAAATATCAAGTAAGTCGGAAAAAAATCTGCCCTCTGAGAGCTATCTTCGCGTGCGCTGCCTAAACCGTTGGACATACACAAATATAATGTACCGTAGGATTATTGGTCTTAGATAGTTCTAAATAAAAGTCCTTGACAGCATATATCTACCTTTTATGTGGCAGCTACTATGATCAAAAAAATTAGAGATTCTTATGGAAATTTTAATAATGTAACCCAAAGTAGCAAAATGTTGCATATAAAATTCGTTCTTTGGCGTGCGCTGAGAAAACTATTGATGATACATAAAAAATATGTACTACATGATTAGGTAGGGTAGGGTAGGTAGGGTAGGGTAGGTAGGATAGGGAAATTAGGGTAGGGTAGGTAGGGTATGGTAGGTAGGGTAGGGTAGGTGGGTAGGGTAGGTGGGTAGAATAGGTATGGTAGGTAGGGTAGGTAGGTAGCCAATTGACGGGAGCGAAACCCCGGGGGTCAGCTAGTAATAATATAATATCATCGTATTCTTCCTCCTAAGATAGATATTAACTTGAAAACTTGGCTTTCCATTGTAATGTGGAATAATAATTTTCAACAATATAACTGAGTTTAACGACTAAAATTGAGGAGAGTTTGTGAGCGACACATGTCTCGGCGAGAGCGTGTCGCAACACCCACCGCCGCGACGCGCGACCGAGGCGGGGTGCCTCGGTCGCAGTCTCGGTCTCGCGTATCGGTCGCGCGGTGGACTGAACTGGAAGCCAACCTTAACATAGTAGGGTGTAGGCTAAGAGACTTTTATCTTTTTTCTTCATAGTTCATGGCGATGTAAGTAAATAAACCAGAAATTCTCAAGGTACTATTTTGTCTTATTTTGCCTTTATATTGAAACACGTGGAAGCTGCAAGAACAATCTATTGTGAAGACAAGACTGCTCTCAAATGCACTCTGGGGTGATGCTCAATTTATTTTCAAAGTTCAAAATTGGTAGCGTGAAATAAAAATTGTGTTCTACAGTAATTTTTAGAAATAGCTACCTAGTTTAAGAAAGCTCGATTTGTTTTATAATCAATAGATTTGTTTTACGATAAGTATAGTATCATCAATTTTAATATAATCAATACATATAATAAATTTGTAGAAAATTCGTTTTTGTACATGGATAATATTTTCAAAATAATTGCTAGGTTGTTAAAGGATAACCAACAGAACCCATGTCCAACATTTTTTTTCTGTTTTGTTGTGCAAGCATCACGTATAATTTACAAAACTTTTGTACATAAAAATTGGAAATAATTTGTAGTATTACTAAGTTTTAATTCATTGCAATCGGTTCACTCTGTCAAAAGTTACATGAATTTAAAGTATGCAAGAAATAAAATATCACAGCACACACAATACAGATACTCGGGCAATTGAACTCCATGTTCGATAGATGGCGTTGTGCACTTAACGTCATTTTCTGAATACGGTGTTAAGATTCTCCGCGAAAGAATGCCCTAGAAAAAAATATGGTAGGTAAGTTGAGTAGGTAAGAAGTTAAATAGTGTAGCGTAGGAAGTTGACGGTAGCAAAGCCGCGGGCACTGCTAGTAGAAAAATATTAATAACAGAAGCCTTTAGGTTTTACAAGATAAATCACGTAAACTCTTCGAAAGTTTTTCATTCTAAGTACAGAGAAAGAAGTATCATTTGGTAGCCTTGTACCTTGTCGAAGTTGGTTGCCTAGTATTGTAAGTTTATATAACTCTGTATGCCATACAAAAAACAGGCATAAGATATGCTTGGTAGCCTTTTCCCCGAAGAACAAAGATTAACTTCTTTTGGAAACAATTTTATGTATGTTTACCTTACTGAAGAAGATCTTTCACAACCAAATCTTTATATTTTTCTTTTAATATATCAAGAAAATAGAATCTCGAAAATACAGAAAGAAAACAATTTAGTTTTTTTCCTACAAATAATGTTTCTATCAAAAATAACAACTAGAACTATGTACGGTCTTCTCACAAAAGAGCTGGTAAGTTTAAACTTGAAAATGATACAATTTGCATTCGTTATAACTAAAAATGTTTTTACAGTTTGTGTCTGAACCTGAAATATTTTAAAAAATATAACCATTTTGTTGAACCACAAAAGAAGTGAAGTTTCTTTTCTCATAAGAAGAAAAAACTAGTTTTCTCCAACAAAGAGGTTTTTATCCCTTTACTGACTTATAAAATTTTAATGAAAATATTACAAGAAGTATAAAAAATTGAGCTTTTTTTTTAAACATTCTTAAATGATTCTTAAGATGTTAAGCAAAGTGTCTGTCATTTGTCAAAACTATTTGAACCGTTATTGAATGCTGGGAAAGAAATTTAAAAGTGTTCTTATACTAAATGTCAAGTCGTGTTTGTCTAGGAATTAATTGAACTGGATTTTTAAGCACTTCTTTTTGCGTTTGTAAAGTGGTCTAGTCAAAGTCCAATTATGATATTTGTGCCGTTTGACGTCAAAACTATTTTGAATATTTTCTTCATAATTTGTGCCTTTTTCTTAAACTTTTCCATTAATTGATTTAAAGCACGAAGCTGATCGGTAGTGGAAAAACCTGGGCGAAATCCTGCTTGATCAGGAGGTTGGTGGGAATCTTGCTTGCCGCCGATACGATTATGGATAACTTAATAAATGATTTGTGAAGATGTAAACGCATGTTACTAAAAGAGTTATGAATATAAATGTGGACGGATGGAGAGAGAGTCACACGCGGACGGCCAAAGAAAATATGGATGGACTGTGTGAGGAGTGATATGAAAGGAAAGGGAGTCAGTGATGGCGTGACGGGGGACAGGACGGTATGGAAGAAGAAAACATGTTTCGCCGATCCCAAGTAACATGGGACAACGGCAGGAAGATAATGATTTGTGAAGATGAAACACTGAACATATTGGTGTGTAACTGTTAGCGTCGCTTATATCCTTTTTCTTGTGAATTCTAGCTTATTAAAGTTTGGGCTCCTACTAGAGTTGAACCTAAGTAATTGCCAAAATGTTAGTCTAATAAAAGTCCACAAAACCCAAGTTTTGGTCACAGCGGCAAATCTCAGGAGAGATCAATCGACGCCTGAGAATTATATAGTACACAAGAGTGTGCTCTAAAATAGATTCTCGCTCTCTGTCCTAAATCTTATCTAAGATCGATAGAACAACAATAAGACATAACCAGAGCGAGCTTAGGAGCCGGACCTACGGCTCAATATGTTTTCCGGGCGTATCACATAGAGACAACTTAAAATCTCCGGGCTAAAACTGGGAAATTCCTGCAATAATTATAATAGCTACTTTTAGTCACTTAGCCAACATTTTACCTCATTCTTCTTCGAAAAAGGTAGTTTGTTCAAAAATCACTATTAGCTAGCTCAAAAACAACGCTTTGTAAAAAGTATTGTACTTAAAAAAATGTTATTTCTGGTGTGATAATATTTTTAATTGAATTTGTTATCCGTTCAACCAAAGCTTGATTATTCTTATGTTTAATCAATAACCAAGAATTCTCAATAATTTATTGAATTCAAATATTATATGATTTAATTATGTTATTACAAAAAGTTACAGAGTTTTTACGTAGGTACAATGCTTGCCTCGATAATACTTAAATATTTTTGTATCAATAACCAAGAATTGTTGAGTGCAGGGCAGCGGTGTGATAATGCACCTCTGACTGCCTTTGAAATAAACAGACTTAATAAAAACAAAATGTAAACAACAAAATCAAGTTTATCTCAAACAAAAATCTAATTAAAAAGAAACAAATCAGGAAAACACAAAAGCGGCGAATCTTCAATACAAACTTGCCAAGCTTGGCCGACTTGGCAATTAATTCCTGCCAAGTGGCGGGCAGATTGCCAAGTATTGCCAGGCAGACAAGTCTGCTTACCGCTTGTAAGTTGTTGCTGTGAAGTTTGCGCCTTGGGGAATTAGACTGGTATCTTGGAATTATGGTATCTGGAAAGATGGCGAATGAACGGGGGTGTGGGGAGTTGGTTGGCTGGCTATTTTAGTTGATTGTTTAATATCTTTTTTATGGATGAAATAATCAGCTCTGACGTAGCAATAAAATTATGCAGCTTTAGAAGCAAATGAAGAGAAATTCAATACACCGGGCGTGAGTGTTATGACCAGATGCATGAATGGAGCAAAAGGAATTATGTCAGGATGGTAGCGTAGCGTTCTGTTGTTTCTGCGTACCCCCATGGAAAAAGGCGTCAATCCAGAAATAAACGTTTCATGAACCATGAATCTCATTGCAAATATTAGCTTAGTGTTTGAAAGACTAGTAAGTTCATCTCCAACTGTATTACATTTTCAGGGTCATGCATTTCTTCTCCTGCCTTCGTGATTTGCATTATAAAAGGCTTAACTTATAAATTGTAAAGTGCCTTAATTTACTGTACGACGTTTATTTCCATTATAATTTTAACTCTTGTTGCCTAAGATCCATTACTTTTGTACCCAAAAAACAAACAACAAAACGTTTTAAACGACACCCGCGTGTCCCAAGATACTTACTCAAATACTCATTCTGTCGGAAGCCGAGACCAAATTAACCTGACGAGGAAAAAGGTGAACCATTTACCTTTCCGTCCAAAAAACTGTGGCTTGACATATCTTGAACAAAAAAAAAATACTAGGCGCGGCTAAAGAAGTTTTTACTTCAAAAGAGAATTATCTCGAAATTCATCCAGAATTTTTCGGCTTGAACCCTTTTTTTTTTTTTTTTTTTGATCTCGCTGGGAAAAAATGCATTACGCATACCCACCCATTGGGGGAATGGGGGGCTATGTGGGACTCCCCGGGCTAGCCCGGTATACCCACTAAAATAACCCAGCGGCACTCCCGCATCGTCTTGAATTGGAGGAGGACTGGGAAACTGGCAGAGCCTTTACGTCCAGTCCCCCGCTGACGACCGCCCGCTTTTACAGCGGGGCCTTCACGCCCCTCCCTCAGTGGAGGGGCCCGGGAACGACCGCGAGTGCTCGGCCGTTCCCGCCCGGCGGGGGTGGTGACATGTGCAATGCGAGCGAAGGCGCCCCCGCGCCTGTCGCCCGCTAGTCACCACCAGGAGGTGGGAGGAGACGATCGTACAACCGCCTCTCCCACCCCTTCTTCGCCTGCGGTGCGGCGGTGCGAGAGGATCGTCCTCCCGCGCCCGCTCCGCCGAATCCTTTTGCGACATCACGCTCTCGCAAAAGGAGGCAACCGCCGCCCAGGCCTCCTCACTCCCCAACATGGAGTTGACAACGCTGGGAAGCGAGACGTCCTGCCCGATCACATCGGTTAGGGCACGGCGCAGCCCAGCCCAAGCTGGGCACACCTCGAGGGTGTGCTGCGCCGTGTCCTCTGCCGCGCCGCAGTGGTAGCAAGCTGGGGTTACCTCATTCCGGATCCGGTGCAGGTGCGTTCCGAAACAACCATGTCCGGACAACACCTGCACCAAACGGAACGAGAGGAAACCATGTGGCCGCTCGAGCCAGCCCTGCAGGACTGGCCCGAGCGCGTCCAGCGTCCGGCGTCCAAAGGTGGCGGTGGCGAGGTCCTCCGCCCAATGGAGGACGATGGCGTCCCTCGCCTCCCGCCGCGCGGCCTCCCGCTCCTCTATGACGGGGCGCTCACCCAGCGCCCTACGCCGCACCGTCCAATCGTACACTCTGGCGAGCACCCATGCCTCCAACTCCCAGGGAGGGGTGCCGGCCAGAGCGCACGCCGCCGAAAAGCCCACAGAGCGGTAGGCCCTCGCCACCCGCTGTGCAATGGCCCTTTGTGGCCTGCGGATGGCGGTTGCATTCTCCCTCCTCTGAAGGGAGTCCGCCCAGATGGGCGCCCCATACAGGGCCATACTGCGCAGGATGCCGGCATACAGTCGCCGGCACCGTCCGCTCGACCTCCCGAGGTTGGGGAGGAGCCATGAGAGGGCGTCCGCGGCTTTCAGCAGGCGCGTCGACAGCCCGCTAAAGTGCGGGCCGAAGCGCCACCTGCTGTCCAGCACTAGGCCCAGATATTTCATCTGGGCCTTCACCGCTATTCGGACGCCCTCCACGACGATGTGGGCATCTGGAGGGCAGCGCTGCCGAGGCCC
Source organism: Orthosia gracilis (assembly GCA_947562075.1). Lineage (NCBI taxonomy): Eukaryota > Metazoa > Arthropoda > Insecta > Lepidoptera > Noctuidae > Orthosia > Orthosia gracilis. Next base: position 6,958,069 of record OX387267.1, on the reverse strand, counting down.
GTGGAAGAACACGGCCTCGGTCTTGTTCAGAGCCACCCTCAATCCCAGGCGGCGGATCCTCTCTGCGACCAAGGATCCGCCAGCCGAGGCCAAACAGGCCGCCTCCCCAAAGCTCCTCCCCCGGGCAGTGAGGAGAGTGTCATCTGAGTAACAGATGACACTCGTGCCCTGGAGGAGGGCTCCTCGCAGGAGCCAGTCAAAACCGATGTTCCACAGGGGAGGGCCTAGACCCGACCCCTGCGGAACACCGGACTCCGCACCATAACGTCTGATCCTGGCCGTCTTGTCCACGAGAAGGACCTCTCGGTCCTCCAAGTAGCTGGCCAGGATCACCCGCAGATATTGGGGCACTCCGTGGTATCGGAGTGCCTCCAATATGGTAGAGTGGGGCACGGAGTTGAAGGCGTTGGCGATGTCAAATGACACCGCCAACACTCCGCCCCCGACTCCACCGCCTCCTGCACCTGGACCTTCAGCAGGGCCAAGGCGTCGACCGTCAAACGCCCCCGTCGAAATCCGAAGCGTCCCGGAGGAACGCCGCCTCCTGAGCTGCCTCCCGGTCCAGGCGGGTGAGAGCCCACCGCGGGAAAGGAGATTGGCCAGAGCGGGCCATTCCTCCCCGCGGGCCCTGGGTGGAGATGTCGAACCGCACGTAGCAGTGGTCCGACAGAGTCTCCACCATCTCCACCCGCCAGTTCACAACGCGGGCGGCTAGCACGGGGGTGGCAAACGAGACGTCAACCACAGACCCTCCCCGCTGCCGCACACACGTGTGAACATTACCCCTGTTTAGGAGGGAGACGCCGCACGAAGCCGCCCAAAATTCGGCGGCGCGTCTCCGGACGTTGCAACAGGCGGCTGCGTTGCCCCAGGCCACCGACTTTGCGTTCAGGTCGCCCAACACGGCGACCTGACGTGGTGCCGCCCTCCCGACGACTGCCGTAAGGACCTCGAGAAAACTCTCGAAGTCCCTTAGAGGGCGGTTTGGGGAGAAATATACACCCACCAGGGCTATGTCTCCCCACGCGGCGGCCACGTATCCCGGTCCCCTCTCTAAAAGCGAGAGGGGAGGGGAGTCCGTGGCGGGCCGCGACACCAACGCCACCAAGCCGTCCCGATCACCCAGTGCCAGGTATCGAGTACGGCTCGGCGACCACCGCCACGTCCACCAACCACTCAGCCACGGTCTGCATCAGCAGATCCTGAGCCGCTCTGCAGTGGTTGGTGTTCGCCTGGAGGATGCGATGTTCGACTCTATGCATTAATCGGACATCGCACCCCCCTCCTCAACAGCCGCCGTGGTCCCAGTGTCTGGGACGGCGGTGGCAGCGACAGGCCGGGTCGGCGCCTGCGCTTTGCCCCTCTTGAGGGGAGGAATGCAGTTCCTCCCCTTCATGATGTGACCCGCAGGGCGGCCACTGGCGGCACACACCGCGCAGTGCGGCGTGGCGGCCTTGCAGGAGGCGGCTTTGTGCCCCTCCTTGCCGCAGCGGTAGCAGCTGTCCGTCCTGTCTATGCTGGACGGACAGAGGGCCCGGGTGTGACCGATGCCGAAGCACCTGAAGCACCGCAGAGGCTGGACTTCAAGTGCCCGGACTGCACCCGAGCTGAAGCCGACAGCTAGCCGTCCTTTATCGAGGACGGCTTTGGCAGCGGCGATTGGGCACTCCAGGCGAATGGTGCCCATGCCGCCGCGGCCGGGTCTGATGCCCCGGCCTTGGACCGCTGCGACATCGCAGCCCCCTATGGCTGCGACCGCCGCCACCACCTCCTCCTTGGTGACCGAGTCGTCTAGATCGGTCACCTCTATGGCCGCGGACTTCACCGGCCTGGCCACCTTGGCCGCGTCCGCGATGACCTCCTGCAGCTAAGCTGCAAAGAGGTCCGCGTTCTTGCCGCCCTCCACCCCCGGGAACTCGAATATCCGAGCCCCAGCCTGTGTCCGGCGGCATGAGACCTTGCCAATCCCCAATTTGGTGGGATCGGCATTGGTACGCGCCCGCATCATGACGGACGCGTAGGTCTCACCGCGCTCCGCAGCCTCCGCGGTGAGCGTCACCACGACGGCTGCGGACTTGGGAGGAACGAGTTTCCTCTTGGCGCCGGCTGGGGGGGAACTTTTCCCCTTCCCCTTTCCCTTTCCAGTCGACTGCGACTGGCTGGGAGGGGTGGTGGCAGAGACGGCTGAGGGGGAGCTTTTTCCCTTCCCCTTCCCCTTGCCCTTGGCACTCGACTGCGACTGGCTCGGAGGGGCGGTGGCGGGGACGGCAGGTACGACCGCTGCCGTCTTTTTGCCCTTGCCCTTCCCCTTGCTGACCACCTTCGTCCAGCCCTGCTGGTTGGTCGGGGTGGTGGAAGGCAGGAGGGGGTCCTCCTCCCTCTGTGAGGTCGGCCCCGGCTCACCCCTCTTCTTGTCCGCCGCAAGAGGCAGCCGGTAGCTTTTCTCCGGCAGGAGTCGGTCCTCTATGCCCGCTATGCAGGCCCTCGTGTCGGCTTGAACCCTTTTTTTTTTTTTTTTTTTTTTTTTTTTGATCTCGCTGGGAAAAAATGCATTACGCATACCCACCCATTGGGGGAATGGGGGGGGTATGTGGGACTCCCCGGAATGAATCCGGTATACCCACTAAAATAACCCAGCGGCACTCCCGCATCGTCTTGAATTGGAGGAGGACTGGGAAACTGGCAGAGCCTTTACGTCCAGTCCCCCGCCGACGACCGCCCGCCTTTACAGCGGGGCCTTCACGCCCCTCCCTCAGTGGAGGGGCCCGGGAACGACCGCGAGTGCTCGGCCGTTCCCGCCCGACGAGGGTGGTGACTCGTGCAATGCGAGCGAAGGCGCCCCCGCGCCTGTCGCCAGCTAGTCACCACCAGGAGGTGGGAGGAGACGATCGTACAACCGCCTTCTCCCACCCCTTCTTCGCCTGCGGTGCGGCGGCGCGAGAGGATCGTCCTCCCGCGCCCGCTCCGCCGCCTCCTTTTGCGACATCACGACCTCGCAAAAGGAGGCAACCGCCGCCCAGGCCTCCTCACTCCCCAGCATGGAGTAGACCACGCTGGGAAGCGAGAGGTCCTGTCCGATCACATCGATCAGGGCACGGCGCAGCTCAGCCCAAGCTGGGCACACCTCGAGGGTGTGCTGCGCCGTGTCCTCTGCCGCGCCGCAGTGGTGGCACGCCGGGGTTTCCTCCCTCCGGATCCGGTGCAGGTGCGTTCCGAAACAACCATGTCCGGACAACACCTGCACCAAACGGAACGAGAGGAAACCATGTGGCCGCTCGAGCCAGCCCTGCAAGACTGGCCCGAGCGCGTCCAGCGTCCGGCGTCCAAAGGCGGCGGTGGCGAGGTCCTCCGCCCAATGGAGGACGATGGCGTCCCTCGCCTCCCGCCGCACGGCCTCCCGCTCTTCTGCGGCGGGGCGCTCTCCCTGCGCCCTACGCCGCGCCGTCCACTCGTACACTCTGGCGAGCACCCATGCCTCCAACTCCCAGGGAGGGGTGCCCGCCAGAGCGCACGCCGCCGAGAAGCCCACTGAGCGGTAGGCCCTCGCCACCCGCTGTGCAATGGCCCTTTGTGGCCTGCGGATGGCGGTTGCATTCTCCCTCCTCTGGAGGGAGTCCGCCCAGATGGGTGCCCCATACAGGGCCATGCTGCGCAGGATGCCGGCATACAGTCGCCGGCACCGTCCGCTCGGCCCCCCGAGGTTGGGGAGGAGCCATGAGAGGGCGTCCGCGGCTTTCAGCAGGCGCGTCGACAGCCCGCTAAAGTGCGGGCCGAAGCGCCACCTGCTGTCCAGCACTAGGCCCAGATATTTCATCTGGGCCTTCACCGCTATTCGGACGCCCTCCACGACGATGTGGGCATCTGGAGGGCAGCGCTGCCGAGGCCCGTGGAAGAACACGGCCTCGGTCTTGTTCAGCGCCACCCTCAATCCCAGGCGGCGGATCCTCTCTGCGACCAAGGATCCGCCCGCCGAGGCCAAACAGGCCGCCTCCCCAAAGCTCCTCCCCCGGGCAGTGAGGAGAGTGTCATCTGCGTAACAGATGACACCCGTGCCCTGGAGGAGGGCTCCTCGCAGGAGCCAGTCAAAACCGATGTTCCACAGGGGAGGGCCTAGAACCGACCCCTGCGGAACACCGGACTCCGCGCCGTAGCGCCTGATCCTGGCCGTCTTGTCCACGAGGAGGACCTCTCGGTCCTCCAAGTAGCTGGCCAGGATCACCCGCAGATATTGGGGCACTCCGTGGTATCGGAGTGCCTCCAATATGGTAGAGTGGGGCACGGAGTTGAAGGCGTTGGCGATGTCGAATGACACCGCCAACACTCCGCCCCCCGACTCCACCGCCTCCTGCACCTGGACCTTCAGCAGGGCCAAGGCGTCGACCGTCGAACGCCCCCGTCGAAATCCGAACTGGGCGTCCGACAGGTCCGGCCCTACCTCCCGCAACTGGCTATTTAGCCGGGTGGCGATGATCCCCTCGAACAATTTACCGACCTCATCGAGCAGAACGATGGGCCGGTATGCCGAGGGGGAGTCCACCGGGCGTCCCTCTTTCCGGAGGAGGCACAATTGCCCCTCCTTCCACAGTTTCGGGAACCTCCCAGCCGTAAGACACGCGCTGAAGAGGTCCCGAAACCTTTCCTCCATGAGGGACGTTGCGATGGCCACCACCCGTGCGGGGACGCCATCCGGTCCAGGAGCCGTCTTCTTCGCGCGGAGGCTCAGGATCCCCGCGCGAAGTTCCTCCACCGATACCGGAGGGACCTCCTCCTCCGGCGCTGCCACCACCCCCCCTGGGGGGTTCATCGTTGGTGGGGTGAAGTCGGCCCTGCGCGGAAACAGGGACCGGACCACCCCATCCAGCAACGCCGGCTCCAGGGTCTCCGTCACTGGGGGACCAAAAGGGCGCAGTTGGTTCCGCGCCGCCTTATATGGCCTCCCATACGGATCCCTGTCGAGGCCCTCCAGCATCTCAGCCCTCGCCGAGTCCTTGGCGGCGCACATCGCCGACTTGAGGACCGTCTTTGCCTCCAGGTAGGAGGCGTAGAGGCGGTCCTCCCCGGCCTGTGATCGGTTGGTGCGCCGCCGACTCCGCGTGTAGGCCCGTCTGGCCGCCACGCAGGCGGCCCGGAGCCCCGCCAGCTCCTCCGTCCACCAATATACGGCGCGACGTGGAGGCGGACGGCGTGACCGAGGCATGCTGGAGTTGCATACCTCGGTCAGGGACCCTCGGAGCTGGACCGCTGCGGCGTCAACGTCCAGGGCCTCCACAGGGGGCGAGAGCCAGTCCTGGAGGAACGCCGCCTCCTGAGCTGCCTCTCGGTCTAGGCGGGTGAGAGCCCATCGCGGGAAGGGAGATTGGCCCGAACGGGCCATAACTCCCCGCGGGCCCTGGGTGGAGATGTCGAACCGCACGTAGCGGTGGTCCGACATGGTCTCCACCATCTCCACCCGCCAGTTCACAACGCGGGCGGCTAGCACGGGGGTGGCAAACGAGACGTCAACCACTGACCCTCCCCGCTGCCGCACACACGTGTGAACATCCCCCCTGTTTAGGAGGGACACACCGCACGACGCCGCCCAAAATTCGGCAGCGCGTCCCCGGACGTTGCAAGAGGTGGCCGGGTTGCCCCAGGCCACTGACTTGGCGTTCAGGTCGCCCAACACGACGACCTGACGCGGTGCCGCCCTCCCGACGACTGCCGTTAGGACTTCGAGAAAATTCTCGAAGTCCCTTAGAGGGCGGTTAGGGGAGAAATAGACCCCAACCAGGGCTATGTCTCCCCACGCGGCGGCCACGTATCCCGGTCCCCTCTCTAAAAGCGAGAGGGGAGGGGAGTCCGTGGCAGGCCGCGACACCAACGCCACCAAGCCGTCCCAATCACCCAGCCAATGGCCAGGTATCGAGTACGGCTCGGCAACCACCGCCACGTCCACCAACCACTCAGCCACGGTCTGCATCAGCAGATCCTGGGCCGCTCTGCAGTGGTTGGTGTTCGCCTGGAGGATGCGATGTTCGACTCTTTGCATTAGTCGGACATCGCACCCCCCTCCTCCACGGCCGCCGTGGTCCTAGCCTCTGGGACGGCGGTGGCAGTGACAGGCCGGGTCGTCGCCTGCACTTTGCCCCTCTTCGGGGGAGGATTACAATTCCTCCCCTTCATAATGTGGCCTGCTGGGCGGCCACTGGCTGCACAAACCGCGCAGTGCGGCGTGGCGGCCTTGCAGGAGGCGGCCTTATGGCCCTCCTTGCCGCAGCGGTAGCAGCTGTCCGTCCTGTCTACGCTGGACGGACAGAGGGCCCGGGTGTGTCCGATGCCGAAGCACCTGAAGCACCGCAGGGGCTGTACTGCAAGTGCCCGGACTACACCCGAGCTGAAGCCGACGGCTAGCCGTCCCTTATCGAGGACGGCTTTGGCGGCGGCGACTGGGCACTCCAGGCGAATGGCGCCCATGCCGCCGCGGCCGGGCCTGATGCCCCGGCCTTGCACCGCTGCGACGTCGCAGCCCCCTATGGCTGCGACCGCCGCCACCACCTCCTCCTTGGTGACCGAGTCGTCTAGATCGGTCACCTCTATGGCCGCGGACTTCACCGGCCTGGCCACCTTGGCCGCGTCCGCGATGACCTCCTGCAGCTAAGCTGCAAAGAGGTCCGCGTTCTTGCCGCCCTCCGCCCCTGGGAATTCGAATATACGAGCTCCCGCCTGTGTCCGACGGCATGAGACTTTGCCGATCCCCAGTTTGGTGGGATCGGCGTTGGTACGCGCCCGCATCATGACGGACGCGTACGTCTCGCCCCGCTCCGCAGCCTCCGCGGTGAGCGTCACCACAACGGCTGCGGTCTTGGGAGGAACGAGGTTCCTCTTGGTGCCGGCTGGGGGGGAGCTCTTCCCCTTCCCCTTTCCCTTACCAGTCGACTGCGACTGGCTGGGAGGGGTGGTGGCGGGGACGGCTGGGGGGGATCTTTTCCCCTTCCCCTTCCCCTTTCCCTTGCCAGTCGACTGCGACTGGCTGGGAGGGGTGGTGGCGGGGACGGCAGGGACGACCGCTGCCGTCTTTTTGCCTTTGCCCTTCCCCTTGCCGACGACCCTCGTCCAGCCCTGCTGGTTGGTCGGAGTGGTGGAAGGGAGGAGGGCGTCCTCCTCCTGAGAGGTCGGCCCCGGCTCGCCTTGCCTCTTGTCCGCCGCAAGCGGCGGTCGGAGGCTTTTGCCGGCAGGAGCCGGTCTTCGATGCCTGCTATGCAGGCTCTGACGAAGGCCCTCTCCTCCACCATAACCTTGCGAAGAGTTTCCTCAAGGTTGATGGAGGAGGCGGGGCCCTCTGCCGCAGGTCTCGGCTCGGCTTGTGTTGGCCGGGCCGTGGCTTCAGCCAGCTTAAGGTGCAGCTGGCTGACCTCCGACTGCAGGCGATCAACTTTCGCCTGCAGTTGCCGCGTTTCATCGGAAGCCTTCCGCTGCACCAGTTCCGCAACGATGCTGCGCATGCTCGCGGCCCGGCATTTTAGGGACTTTTGGAATGTCCCCTTCAGGTTTGAGGACTTGGAGGCGACTTCCACGATGCCCTCTTCGTCCTCTTCGGCCATCCGCTCCAGCTCCAGCAGGGAGTGGTCGGCGTACAGGACGCGGGACGCACCGTACCCGGACTTGGCACGGTTGACGCGCGCCCGCTCCTCTTTGGCCGCAACCTGCTCCTCCAGCTCCTGCTGGAGCTGAGTCCGCCTTGCCAGATCCAACTGACGTTGGGCGCCAGCGAGACCCACGTCGTGGGTGTCCGCTATTGTCGTCGGCTTCTTTGCCTTGACCTTCCTCGCGGGCTCCTTCGCCGAACCCGAGGCCGAGGAGCCATCGGAACCATCCTTCAGAAAGGCCCGCTTTCTGCGCCGAGATTCTCTCTCGGCAACCGTCGAACTCGCGTCCGACATAATGGAGTCGTTGTCGGAGTCCGTCAACTCTACCACCCTTTCATCGCAGAAGGTCCGCCCTTCTTCCGACGCTGAAGCGTCGCGTTGGCCCTGAGAAGGGCCTTTGGGTTGGCCCTGAGAAGGGCCTTTGGGTTGGCCCTGAGAAGGGCCTTTTAAGAACCGCCCGCGGGCGTCCCGCGCAGATTTAGACATATTCTCGGCAATATCGTACACGACAAGGCAATAGATTCGCTACGATCGCACAGTGCACTTTGGCCGTGCCCAGTCTGCCACTCCGTTACGGTGGTCAGAACTGGGACGTTTCCAGGGGATACGACGTGGACGTAAGCACTGTGAGGGGATCCCCCGTCGGCTTGAACCCTGTATCAACCGTGTGAAGTATGTTAACATTCTTCTTCTTTAATCGGTCCCTCATTACTGAGGATCGTGGTCACTGGACCCCTTTAAGCGGACAATCTGCCTCCATCGATTCCGGTCCAAAGTTGCCATCACCACCTGCTGAAATTTGCTTGAGGACGTAGCTTATTTCGCTTGGTCAGACCATCGTGCTGGCGACCGGCCTCATGCTCTTTTCCCTTCGGTATTGTCAACAATTACCAGTTTTTCTAGACTTCTATCTCCTCTTCGCATTGAGTGACCGAAATAGGTCAAAATACGCTGTAGGCATACTGTAGACAATCTGGTCTTGATATCGAGTTGGGAAAGGATAGATACATTTGTGCGTTTGGCTGTCCATGGTATTCGGAGCATCCGCCTCCAGCAGGCAGCACCACATTTTGAATGCTTCTACCCTCCGTCTTTCCCTTGCACGGATTGTCCACGTCTCAGCTCCATAGAGGAAAATGGGGAAAATTTATGCTCTGACTAAACGGGCTTTGGTTTTGTAACTAATACCACGATTTTTCCAGATGTTCTGCAAGCGTGTCATAGCATCTATAGCCATAGCAATCCGTCGTTTTATTTCTGTCTCTGTCGTTTAACATTCTAATCTAAACTAATTAGACCGATATGGCCCGCAGCTGGACAAAGTCCTCTCTCTTCCTTATCCACACACGTCGTCCTCTGCCTTTGCGGATAGCCTTATCTTTCTGACGTCCCAACTCCTTGTCAATTTAACAGTGCCTGTAAATGTTTTAATTTAAATCAAAACTTTGAGTTAGGTAATTATTTCTAAATGTAATATTTTTCCCTTTTGAAAATTAAAATTATTTTTGTATATAGGAACATACGAACTAATTTTCTGACGTCATACAAGCCCTGCATCGCACAAGCAGAGTTTTCGGCGCAATTTGAACACATGCAACAGTCCGACAACAACCGTTGGGGAGTTACCCGAACCAAACATAACAACCGTCTGGTCGGAGGTTCCTCCGTTTTCAATGGTGGTTTGTGGGTCTTTTCACCCCGTTTCGCAAACCTTTCAACTTAAAATAATTTTAAACATTATTACCAAGATTCGTAGACCCAATAGATTCAAAACCAAACGTCTGGGGAAAGGGCTTCAATTTCAGCATTCTATATTTCTCCTATTTCACCGAAATTACTTGAAACTTCAGGTCCTGCCTCTTGAGACCTAGAACGTGTTTGAAACTATGAAGTATCTGCACGTACACCCGAGACCAAGGGTTGCTAATTAAAATGACCAGCCCTTAAGCTAAAACAATGTTGGGTCGTGACTTATTAGTGGCATGTGTGTGTAGGTAAGTAGTTCAAATAATTCCAACTGTTTAGCCTCTACAAAACTTTCGCAAGTATGGAGATTAGAGGCGATCAAATTCTTTTAACTTTACACAAAGTCATGTAGCAGGGGATCTTGTTGGGGACTTCTATTTCTTAAATACTCTATCTTACAAGCCGTATGCTAAATGGCATATGCCATTGGCAAATTATTAAGACCCTTAGCGTCTTATTAATAAACTTGGACTAAGGTAAGATTAACTTTATTTCAAGCATTAGGTTGGTACTTACAAATTTCCGTATTAATAAATACGGAATAGGAAGGGATTATACTAATATGACTCTAGTCTCGAACTTAACACCATGGTGCTAGCTAATTACCCGGCTGCCGAAGGAGGGTTACGTGTTTATCAGTCTATGTGTGTATGTATGTTTGTTCCTATGTGGCGTTCCAGAGACCAAGAGCGTTGTCCGATTTTGATGATTCTTACGCTAATTGATTCGTCTTAACCTTGCGTGTGTCACTGGCTACATTAATATTGGAAAACAGAAAAATGGCGGATTTTGGGCGCCATATTGTGAGGGCCCAATTATATTTCTTCTTCCAAACCCATCGTGTGGGTACCAATGGTGTAGTATCAAAATACAGGGTTTTAAGAGGTGATTTCAAAAATATATGACACTTATAATTATGTTCAAATGTAACTCATTCGAAAAGAATATTAACTTAAAAGTTATAAATATGTGGTTTTGGTCAGCCAGCTCGCGAATATGTATCCTCCGACTGCACAGCATGATTTTCTTCTTGTTTATGTTCGCTTCATAAGCAGTCGGGTTTTTTTTATTTTTTTAATTAACTTTTTTTAAAGAGTGTATCCATGGCAACTACAATTAATTAATATGTTTGATTGACATTTTGTACGTTGTGATTTGATGATGAATTTTTTTAGTTTAAAATAAATATTTTGTATTTATATTGAAAACCATTCCTTATTTTATTGTTTATCCATCTTATTCTAGTAATATGTAAAAATAATACAGCTTATGACTAGACAGGAAACATTATTACAGGAATTGGCTTGAAGGAGATGTGATTAATTCTTAGGTATTTTATTAACATTAGTATGAGGGGTACACTCGTCCTAAATTACTTTTGGTCACATCGCCCGGAGACAGTCAGATAACCTGGAAAAACTGGTTATAGTAGGAAAAGTGGATGGTAAAAGGCCACGCGGACGCTCACCCACTCGTTGGTCAGACCAGATCAGGGCAATTACGGGACTCGCGGTGACCTGAGAAGAGCCGAAGACAGAGTGGCTTGGAAGCAGCTCGTCAATGACTCCGTGAATGATTTTCAAGACGGGCACGACCTTCAGTAATGAAGACAACGAATAAGAAAAAGAGACACTCGTCATCAGATCCTCAAAGCACTACAAATACTAAATACTAGCTGTTGCTAAATAACTTGTTACTAAATACTTGCTGACGAAGTCGCGGGACTTCGTCTACCTAGCACAATGATATTCTAGTAAACAGATGTGTTATACACTCACAAAACAACCGAAAAATTGTTCCGCGCAGCAGCGGCAGCACACATACACACTTTTCATTCATCTGACATTTCACTACAAGTCGAAATGGATGGCTTGGTAAAACCAACAAGAAAAAAAGAGACAGCTAGTGTTTGTCACTTGCGTGTGAATGTATACAAACATTATTCTGACCACCAATGTTTTTCTTTTTCTAACCTCCAAATATCACAATAGTAGGAAATAAAATAAATAAATGAGTAAATTGAGGCGTATTGCGTACATACATACGGTATGAGATCCCTTCTGTTTTAAGTACTTTGATATCATAATTGGTACACTTTCTAAGCACACACGATGGCATTTTTTTATTTTGTTTTGGTTTCAACAAAGCGTATCGCTCTTCGGCATGCGTGACATAGACTAAAGACTATACGTTCCAATTAGGAAGAATTTGAGTCTTCACAATGTACGCGATCATAACATATCTGTTTACTAGAATATCATTGGCCTAGCATTAGCACTTCTTATATGTATCGCGAAATAATATTGTAGGTGTGTGCCTAAGTACTCGAGAAACTATTGGTTCACTATAAAAATTTCCATCTCCCTTTCTACCCCTTAAGGATGGTTTCCAGGATGAAATCTATCTTATGAGGAGTTAATTTAAGGTCCTGGGAAGGACCCAGGACCTTAAATTAACTCCATCCAAAATCGATTCAGCGGTTTAAGCGTGAAAAGGTAACAGGCAAAGAGACATACTATTATAATTTTCTCTGTGTAGTGTTACTTTCGCATTTAATACTTACTTAATTCTTTATTGTACACCAAAACAATAAATTTACAGAAAGTGAAATCAATATTCATGTACAAAGGCGAGCTTAACTATAAAATGGAGTTTTCTTCCAGCAAACCTTTGAGTGATAGAGATAATAATAATTGAGGGCAGTAATCCAGTGTACAATTTTGCAGTAAGATACTAATTAAATATACAATATTAATACATACATAAAAGAACTACGTTCATAAATACAAATATACATATATATATACTGATAAATGATAAATGATTTATTTCTGTAAGTAGGTTTGTACAAACATTTTTACATGTCGATCATATTTTTAAAACTAGATGAAGTCGGCGTTTCCTATCTGACTACTCTGAGAAGAAAGGCCGAAACAAACTCAGAGGTCACAGTCTCTTTTAAAGTCCAGACAAAATCTTGGTTAGATCATGTGAAGACCATGTAGACTGAAGTCTGAAATGGTCTTTTGAGGAAAGAACCAGCCAGATTGAGTGGACCTGTCCAGTCAGTGCACGCATTTGTCAATAACCGTGCAGCTCAACTCAGAAATTAAGGAGCTCAACGATTCGACGAACAATACCAAAGAAAGGACATTCGGGTAGGCCGCACAAACTACTCAAACTGCCAGACCATGATTAAAACTAACTTAGATAAATTAAAATTAAAAACAAACAAAAAGTATGATCCACATAGTCTTCACATTCACAACAATTAAGAAAAAAAAAAAAAAAAGAACTTAAAATAAAATAATATAATACTTTAAAAAGTAAATATTCTTGTCAATGCAAGAAAACAAAAAAAAGAAAAAAAAAAACAAAATTCATGGTGCAAGATATAAAAAAAATCAAAATTAATTGGAGCAGCTCAATCCCAAGCCTGTTTGTCCTCCACGTAATCTTTAATTGTATAAAACGCTTTCTGGCACAACTTACGTTTAATGAATGTTTTAAATTTATTAAGACTTAGATCTTGTACGTGGCTTGGAAGCTTATTATAAAAGCGCACACATTGACATCTAAACGAGCCACCTATTTTCGTGAGCCTTGTTGCAGGTACTATAAATTTGTGTTTGTTCCTAGTATTTATGTTACTAATATTATTTATTGTGTTGAAAGAAAATGCTCCTTATTCTATTATATATAATTACTAACTTTTACCCGCGGCTTCGCTTGCTGTGAAAAAATACATTTTTTTTTTATTTAAAAGTGTCCTATGTTTTTTCTAATACCTCCAAAAATATATGTACAATGTTTCATGATGATCGGTTTAGTAGTTTTTGCGTGAAATCGTAACAAACAAACTTACATTCACATTTATAATATTAGTAAGGATGTGATTTAAGATAAAATTGTTGAGATAAATTTAAAATTGCCTCCTTCACTTTCAAAACTGTATGACAGATGACACTCTGTCCGCAATTTTTTTTCTTTTTTTCTACTTTATGTCGTCTACTTTCTTGGTTTCATTCACTGGTTCATTCTTTTTAGTTTTAAATTTAACACGCGTAAATCCTAAAGTAAGGAATACTCGTAAATAGTTATTCCAAGGTTATTCCATGTTTATTAATAACATTGCTAAATCTAAGTTAATCCTTTGTTACTCCGGGATTAGCTAGTCCAACAGTAATTTCGGAGTAAGCTGGTAATAAAATACGCCATTTTTATTAATAAAATGGTTAGAGAATGAGTTTCCAAACTGATTTAAGGAAATCTTGTGCACTCATCTCGTGCATTCATGCTTCTATCATTTGTTTCTCTTGATTCTTTGCCACTTAATAAAATTCATAGATTTATTAGTCTATGAATTTTATTATGTAGAAAAATTTAATCCTGATGTGACGGTTCCTAAACGACCCTAGGCTGATAAAAATTTCGTTTTTCCTAAACGTGCCCTAGATTTAGAGTTAGGGTCGGCTCTTTTGATGAAAGAGAGACAGCGCCCCACCATACCGCGCTGCCTAATGAACCTCGCACCATTGACTGGACGGTTCTCTTCCGACTATAGTGAAAACCAAAGTATGTTTTGTTTTGTTTTGGAATTCACAGTTATAAATTTATAACTTGGAAGTGGTTTAGAAGGATAAAATGTAACCTAAGGGATATAAACTAAATTGTTATAATTAACTGAATCTTGTTTGAGAAACCCTATACACTAATGTATAGAGTATTAAATCAAAGACCGAAAAGTGGTCACGAGTAATGAATATACATTCAAGAATTAATACAAATACAAATTAAATAATTTGTCAGAGAGTTTTAACTCTAGAAGTAACTGGAGTTGATTAGATCAACTCTCCTAAAGACAGCCCCAAAATGCGCCCAACCCGCCATCATTTCCTATGTGCAATAGCTGGTAAGAAGAAATGATGAAACAAACTCCCAGCACACATTTCTGTCTGTTAGCCATAAGGACTTTAAGTAAAACAATAATAATGTATGAAGTTAATTAGACAAAGGGTTGCAAAATGCATTATTTACCTAACGGAAGGAAATGGATAGGAACGCTACGCTTGCGCTGTTAAATACGTTTACTTGATTTACGTTAGTGAGTTCATTGATAATAGTCTAGATTTCCCACCCACGTGACGAGCAACCGCTAACACCAGCAAGCACGTCGCACATGTACTATGGGGCCTAGAATGCAGGTTCTAGAGAGAATCTGCGGCGGCCCCAAAAATACAAGTTTCCTAAGCTTTAGCATGGCTTGCCCAGTCCTAAGACAGTGGTCAGTTTTGTGCCTATTTGCCCCTGCAATTTGAGCGAGACATGCTACCAGATTTACTGGACGCGCGCTATGGTAAATAGCTCTCCCTATCGGCCTATACACCCCTTATAAAGACAATACAAATAATGCAAGCGTACCGTAGACTCTGGTCTGGTGCAGAATTCATTGCCAAAACTTGCTGTACGTCGGAGCGGATTTATTCGTCGCTTCTCATTTCCTTAATCTACCCATTGCGTGGATTTTCGGGACCGCTAAGGAGCGGTACCCATCCAATATCGTGTCTTGCTAAATAGTGACGATTTTGAGCTGCCTACAAAACGGCGTGGGTTAGTTTTAACGAGACACGTTCCCTAAGCGTCCTTAGACGATGTAGTCTGGGGTTCTTTGTGAAGCCTACCGTGTGAAGCCTACCCCCCTCCCTGGATCTGAGCGACAGCAAGTATTACGCAAGGTTCTCTGAACCAGACCTTCTATAGGAACCAGTATTTGTCAACAAACAATCGGTTGTCCTACGTTCCCAATTAAGGGAGGCCATTTAGCCTATTTTATACAAATAGTGGATATTAGCGGTTCCGCCTTCCATGTGTGTTATGTCAGTTAACTCTAAATAAAGGCCCATAATCAAAGTGGTAATTGTAGAGTGTAACAATTGATGAAATTAGCGCTTGTAAGTGTGAAGGAAGACTTCACCGCTTCCCTAGACCAAATGCTAGTGACAAATATCTGTCGAGGTGTGGATTAGGAGTTAAATACAAGTTCTCGCCATGCTAGAATAAAGTGTACATTAGTGATTTGTCCCTAATTACGTTATATAAATATTAAAACTTACCCAGTCATTCAGGCACTCACTCACACAATACTATTACGAAAATAAGACTAAATTATAATTTAACTTAATAGTTAAACTCGTTACTACGATATTTACAACGACACGACTTTCAATTATTGGTTCCAAAGTAATACCCTATAACTCGACTTCTCTTGATCTCTCAAAATCAGTCCGTCCTGTTTCCCTGCCTAAAGCTAAGTGTCTCTTCTCCCAACATCCTTGGGTTCCCTACCTGCCCTAGCCATCTATAGAACCCCGGCGCCCGCACACCGCCATGCGCCGCCTTCGGGCGCCTGCGATTTCTAAAAAATACCACGGTACTCTGTTCACGGCTTGCAGCCCCTTGGCCAATCTTAATTTATGGTTTTCGGGTTCGTGTTAGAAATCGGATATTCAAAGTCTCTTTAGAATTTCGTTGAAATACTACTTTTGTCTTGACAGCCCTTACATCAAGAGGCAATTTACGAGTTTCTTTAAAAGGTTTTGTTTTAGAAATGTATATTGTCTCATAGTTTATGACGTTGCCTGTCAAACCGATCTTTAAACCCAAGTCCGTGCCTCAATGTGTTTCGCACATATGGCGGCCACGCGCAGTTTGAAATATAAAATAATATTCGGTAACCAAAATATAGAGATAAATGGCGTGTAGTCACATTCCCCCCTCTGAAAATCAGACGCGTGACATAGTACAGCGGATGAGCTTTCACAATAGGATGACCTCTGTTGCCTCATAAAACAGTCCTAGTTTATAACCTCGTACCCTAGTGCTAGGTTCACCAAATGGACTAGTTATAATTATTCTAGTTGGAAATTTAATCCAATAAGATTCAATTTCTGCTATTATTCTGTAGTATTTTACAGTAACATTTACGTTCGCGTCACAGTTGTTTTGCCTATTTCGAAAGGTATACCATTTCTAGTCACATTCAAGTAACAAAATTCGTATAAATCTGTGCATGTTTATAGTTTAATCTCACATATCACAATCTCGTATTACCTTCTATCAGCCGATACATAATTGCTGTATCTGAATAAATCTTTTATTATGACGCTTATCCATTTCATTATCAAATAACTAATTTCAATAGACCCGTAGGTATGCTTTTGCTTAGTTTTACACACCAGAGTCTTCGTAGCTTTCAATCACTACAATAATCTTGTTAGAAAAGATCTCAAAAGATCTGAGCATGCTTATTATTTAAATTTACATACCAGATTCTCTCCTATTAGTACTACCTATGGTACTCTCTCGTTCTAAGCTCAGCCTATCGCAGTTGCGCTGGACAGCGGTCTCTACTTAAGCACCTTAATGCCGAGTCAGCTGCCGAATCCTTTTCAGGAGTAGCTGAAACATTTTGCACGTGTGCTTATTAGAATTGTATACCAATAAGATGGAATAGCCCCCCTCTGACCTTAAGCATTTCTGAAACCGAACAAGTATTAGAAGGTTAAGTACATAAATCTGCCTGCCTAGCCTTTTCCCAACTATATTGGGGTCGGCTTCCAATCTTATCGGATTCAGCTGAGTACTAGTGTTTAGGTACATCAACCTTTAAAATTAAACAAAGTTATTAGAATTCTAACATGAGTTCGAGAGTTATATCCAACTGATTTTAAGAGGCCAGAGACTTCAAATAATCCTACAAAGGTTTGAAAGTCATATGTAAACTGTAACCACCTCAGATTTTCCAAAATAAATTTTATTCTATGCACCATAAGTTTATCTTGCTAACGGGGATACGCATTGGAAAGTCAGAATCATGCCCCCCTCAGATTGTAACAATTTTAACAAGATAACTTTCATAACTTTTCTTATTGGTAACTAGCCATAGCTCCAATTATCGGTTATGAGCTCATGAGTCATAATTAGAAAACAATTGTTTTTCTATTGTTTCACACCTGATTCAGGTATCGCGGCCGTTGAGGCATCGCGTTAAAAAACACAGGACTTATCTTAGGGACTAGAGTCACGCAACAGCATCTGCCGGTTTCAGCTGGTGTCAATCACCTGGATGAAGCTCTGGGCCAAGAACACACCGTTGGTCTGACATAGAGTAGAGTAGCTATGTGATGACTCGGGTATCCTGGAATTTGAAATAAGTCCACACAAGTATCCATCCTCTTAAAACATGGCATACTCTGTCGAGTCAGCAGTATTTAGTGAAGCTTTCTATAGTTATAATTATGTTAACGTACCTATTAGGTAATTAAATAGTCACCTTCACGTTTTGTATATCTTAGGAACCAGTACTATACTCATAACTAAGAATATGTGCTCAGATTTCTCCGTACAC
The DNA here is from genome assembly GCA_947562075.1 of Orthosia gracilis. Classification (NCBI taxonomy): domain Eukaryota; kingdom Metazoa; phylum Arthropoda; class Insecta; order Lepidoptera; family Noctuidae; genus Orthosia; species Orthosia gracilis. Next base: position 6,940,291 of record OX387267.1, on the reverse strand, counting down.
TCAAATACGCAACCTTATTTTGTAATAAAAAAGGACGTAACAAAAACGTATCATTTGAACTACTTCGTAACTTCTTTTAACTATAAAATTTTAACTTTATGCGAATTATTGTTTCCTTACCCAATTAAATTACGTAGTAGTGTGATTGCCTATAAAGTTAAATGATATTGAGCTTAAGAATATTGAACAAGATTGTTTTCAATAAAAAACATGTGAAACCCTTAGGGCCTCGTCATCTGCATTCAAAGTGTCGAGTGGCTAACCGCCAGTCAAAGTCACGCGTAACCACGTGTGTGAATTTCACGACGTTCGAGTAGCACTAATTATAAAATTAACTGACCCATAACTTAACTGCCACGACATCTGCCCATTAGCGCGTTTAGTTAAAAGTTGTCCGTTGTAATTTTGTGTTGATTATTTTACGGACCTAGATGATACTATTTTTTTTCTAGATTTCGTCTATTGAATTATGCAATAATCCAAGTGCTTAACCTTATAAACCTTAAAATAATCCATACATCGAAAGATGATTGGTATTTTCTTTCATTATTCAGGTGGTTATTAGTTTCATTATTGAAGTGGTTTTACTAATAACCTATCAAATCTACTGAACTTCTTAACAATAGATAATTCAGTTCACTCTTTTTAACTTTATCCTAAATAAAGAAACATTAAAATCACAAGCATGCTAAACGAGACGCAAAACCCATAAATATAAAGAACCGTATTTTTCATGTAATAAGGTTTATGTTTAATTGACACCGCGGACTGCCTAGTACCTGATGTTTAAAATCATGAATCTCACACTTTAGTTTGTTATTACAGCTAAGGGCCTACAACCGCTTTAGTGTCGTAAAATGGTAACTTTCTAAAACATACTTCTTAGTAACGGCTAAGACAAAAGGTTTGAAAAATCTATTGTTTATTGTTTCATGTATATTAAGATTGGGGTTTTAACTCAGTATCGGGTGACTCCTTTTTTTTTTCTGTTCCGGTCAGTCCTTTGTTTTAATAAAAAAAACGGCGGAGTCATTCGGCTAGGGTCGACGCAAAAAAAAGGACGCAGCTGTGGTCATCTGTACACGGCATTTTGTTTTCTAAATGATCCCATAATCATAGATTCTGGCGACAGTACTTGCTATGTATGATTTGCCCAACCTGTCTCACAAAAACTCACATTTGTAGGGAATCGAACCCATGATTATTTTCCATCTTTTGGAACCAACAATAATTCTTTTATTTACTTTAACATAAAATCCAACTCACATTTACAGGGGGTCGAACCCATCATTACGTTAACTTTGGAACCGAATAAATGAAACCATACTTAAATTATCTAAATGTTTATGGGATTAAAACCCACAGTAGCACAGACACGAGATTGTTATCTCTCATCAACCAGTATATCAGATGGGAATTGAACCCAAATCCCTGACAATAGAATCCATGTATATTCTTAACTAAATAATTCATACGGGACTCGAACCCGTTACATGTAGTCGTCAAATTCAACTAACATATTGCGAGCGTTAACTATTCAGTCGTTGTACTTTTTATCGTCTAACAATTCTAAGAAACCCTAAAATTACGTTGTGTTATTTTGTCGTAAATACATACGATATTATTACCTATAATATTTTTAACCGTGGTAACTCTTTTTGTGCCTAACGAATAATAGAAACTTAACTTACGTTGTGTTGTTTAAGTAACCCTTTCTTACGTTGTGTTGTTTATAGTAACCCTTTCTTACGTTGTGTTGTTTATAGTAACCCTTTTCTAGTTCTTTCTCGTTGCACTGACGTTAATCAGTACATTTAATGACGAGAATCCTGGTCACGGCTTCCAAATGTGACGGTTCCTAAACGACCCTAGGCTGATAAAAATTTCGTTTTTCCTAAACGTGCCCTAGATTTAGAGTTAGGGTCGGCTCTTTTGATGAAAGAGAGACAGCGCCCCACCATACCGCGCTGCCTAATGAACCTCGCACCATTGACTGGACGGTTCTCTTCCGACTATAGTGAAAACCAAAGTATGTTTTGTTTTGTTTTGGAATTCACAGTTATAAATTTATAACTTGGAAGTGGTTTAGAAGGATAAAATGTAACCTAAGGGATATAAACTAAATTGTTATAATTAACTGAATCTTGTTTGAGAAACCCTATACACTAATGTATAGAGTATTAAATCAAAGACCGAAAAGTGGTCACGAGTAATGAATATACATTCAAGAATTAATACAAATACAAATTAAATAATTTGTCAGAGAGTTTTAACTCTAGAAGTAACTGGAGTTGATTAGATCAACTCTCCTAAAGACAGCCCCAAAATGCGCCCAACCCGCCATCATTTCCTATGTGCAATAGCTGGTAAGAAGAAATGATGAAACAAACTCCCAGCACACATTTCTGTCTGTTAGCCATAAGGACTTTAAGTAAAACAATAATAATGTATGAAGTTAATTAGACAAAGGGTTGCAAAATGCATTATTTACCTAACGGAAGGAAATGGATAGGAACGCTACGCTTGCGCTGTTAAATACGTTTACTTGATTTACGTTAGTGAGTTCATTGATAATAGTCTAGATTTCCCACCCACGTGACGAGCAACCGCTAACACCAGCAAGCACGTCGCACATGTACTATGGGGCCTAGAATGCAGGTTCTAGAGAGAATCTGCGGCGGCCCCAAAAATACAAGTTTCCTAAGCTTTAGCATGGCTTGCCCAGTCCTAAGACAGTGGTCAGTTTTGTGCCTATTTGCCCCTGCAATTTGAGCGAGACATGCTACCAGATTTACTGGACGCGCGCTATGGTAAATAGCTCTCCCTATCGGCCTATACACCCCTTATAAAGACAATACAAATAATGCAAGCGTACCGTAGACTCTGGTCTGGTGCAGAATTCATTGCCAAAACTTGCTGTACGTCGGAGCGGATTTATTCGTCGCTTCTCATTTCCTTAATCTACCCATTGCGTGGATTTTCGGGACCGCTAAGGAGCGGTACCCATCCAATATCGTGTCTTGCTAAATAGTGACGATTTTGAGCTGCCTACAAAACGGCGTGGGTTAGTTTTAACGAGACACGTTCCCTAAGCGTCCTTAGACGATGTAGTCTGGGGTTCTTTGTGAAGCCTACCGTGTGAAGCCTACCCCCCTCCCTGGATCTGAGCGACAGCAAGTATTACGCAAGGTTCTCTGAACCAGACCTTCTATAGGAACCAGTATTTGTCAACAAACAATCGGTTGTCCTACGTTCCCAATTAAGGGAGGCCATTTAGCCTATTTTATACAAATAGTGGATATTAGCGGTTCCGCCTTCCATGTGTGTTATGTCAGTTAACTCTAAATAAAGGCCCATAATCAAAGTGGTAATTGTAGAGTGTAACAATTGATGAAATTAGCGCTTGTAAGTGTGAAGGAAGACTTCACCGCTTCCCTAGACCAAATGCTAGTGACAAATATCTGTCGAGGTGTGGATTAGGAGTTAAATACAAGTTCTCGCCATGCTAGAATAAAGTGTACATTAGTGATTTGTCCCTAATTACGTTATATAAATATTAAAACTTACCCAGTCATTCAGGCACTCACTCACACAATACTATTACGAAAATAAGACTAAATTATAATTTAACTTAATAGTTAAACTCGTTACTACGATATTTACAACGACACGACTTTCAATTATTGGTTCCAAAGTAATACCCTATAACTCGACTTCTCTTGATCTCTCAAAATCAGTCCGTCCTGTTTCCCTGCCTAAAGCTAAGTGTCTCTTCTCCCAACATCCTTGGGTTCCCTACCTGCCCTAGCCATCTATAGAACCCCGGCGCCCGCACACCGCCATGCGCCGCCTTCGGGCGCCTGCGATTTCTAAAAAATACCACGGTACTCTGTTCACGGCTTGCAGCCCCTTGGCCAATCTTAATTTATGGTTTTCGGGTTCGTGTTAGAAATCGGATATTCAAAGTCTCTTTAGAATTTCGTTGAAATACTACTTTTGTCTTGACAGCCCTTACATCAAGAGGCAATTTACGAGTTTCTTTAAAAGGTTTTGTTTTAGAAATGTATATTGTCTCATAGTTTATGACGTTGCCTGTCAAACCGATCTTTAAACCCAAGTCCGTGCCTCAATGTGTTTCGCACATATGGCGGCCACGCGCAGTTTGAAATATAAAATAATATTCGGTAACCAAAATATAGAGATAAATGGCGTGTAGTCACACTGACATTTAAAGATTATTTGTAGTATATGGTAGTTTCATTAGCCGGCTAATTTGGCCAAAACTAACACAAAACAGACCGGTTTGGAAGGAGAAGGAGGACGGCTTGACAAACAGTGGGACGCAATGTAGGCTATTGAAAATCGATTTGAATCGACTATTTTGCACATTTAATTTTTATAATTCCTAAGGTTTACAATTTTATTTCGAAACAAAGGAAAACTACGCCCGAACAACACACCTTTACATTTTAATTTATCGTAGGGCACTATTTAAATATACCGAATATTGCATGTCATATCTCGATTCGCAATAACAGGGAAATTCGTGGAAAGCACTAAATAAAAATACCACATGCGAGGTACACATAGTTTATTCGAACAAAAAATTCAATTCACAGCTACGAGCTTTCAACATTGGAATGCCTGCTGCAAACTGTAAAACATTGCCTACATTGTAAAGTCACTGTTAATCAAACATTCCTGAAACTACAGTTTTAACTTTTTAGTAGTGTTTTGGAAGCAACCGTTTTATTTCGAACTAGTTGTTTCCTGTGTCTTAGTTCTCGTTTTTAACCGACTTCGCAAAAAGGAGGAGGTTATCAATCCGACTCTATTTTTTTATGTTTGTTACCTCAGAAGTATTTATTGGGTAAACCGATTTTGATGATTCTTTTTTATTTGAACGCTGGTGCTTCTCATGTGGTCCCATTTATTTTCCTCAAGATCTGATGAAGAACTTTGGAGATATACATCAGAACTCTTCAATAAATGACGGCAAATCACTCGGGATAGCTGCAATCGCATGTCTGTTTATTGTTTACACCTTTTCATAACATAATATCACACTGGTACGCAGGTGTGAACAGTTCACCCTGGTATAATCTCATTCCACAGTTTTGTTAAAGTTTCATGTTATTGGGTTAATCTATTCTGGCTTCACTTTGTGCATTATAGGTAGCTAGCCTATAAAACTGGTCCATTATGTACCACAACTAAAAAGTGAAAAATAAAAACATTAAAAATAAATTACAACCGATTTACAAACAAAAACACTACAAAGTGAAAATAACTTCAATTTCGGAAGTCGGTGTCCAAAAAGAAGAAACGAAAACAGGAACACCGACTTCCGAAATTGAAGTTATTTTCACTTTGTAGTGTCTTTGTGGATTACAATTAGTGGATTGCAATTTTTGTTAATTTTTTTTAATTTTTTTTTTCTTTGTGGAAGGTCTATTTCAAATCGGAAACAACGCTTGGTTCCACCTTATATATCGATAAACTCGATCTTATGTAGCAAGTATTTAAAAACAAATTTAGATGCATGCATTTATGTGCTATATCCGGTATGATACAAAACAGGCTCTTGCTTCCTAACATGAAGATAGGTAATTCAAATTACAAATCATTAAAAAAACAATAGTCCAATGCAGTGACTGAAAGGATTTGGAGAAAATTCGCGGGGAGATGATGACCTACATATTTATTTTTCCCGGTAGTACCCTCGTCCCCGTGGGACACTTTTTGAATTTGATGCGAACGAAGCCGCAGGTAAAAGTTAGTTTAGATATAAACCCTAAAAACTACAAGTCGATCTAATCTTACTAATTATAAATGCAAAAGTATGGATAGATGGATGTATGTTTGCTACTCAATCACGCCAGAACGGATGAACGAAACTGGCTCAAATTTGGCACAGAAATAGATTATAGTCTGAAATAGCAAATACACAACTTTCATGTATACTTAAATCTTTTACTGTCCGGGTTGCTCATCTGTGGAATGCATTGCCTGACCCAATTAAACGTGCTCAGTCGTTGCCTGTATTTAAAAAACTCATCAAAGAACATTACATATCGCTGTGATTATGCTCTTGGTTTTTAGACATAATTTGCTATGAATGTCATACATCATTTATTTTCATTGCTTTTATATTAATTATGTATATATTAATGTATCTATTTTTTAGCATATACATGTATATGTATTTGTGTTTCTAGTAAGTATTAATGTATCTATATTGTGTTTATTGTTAGTATTGTCGCACCACTGACAACCCCTTGTCATGTCCAGGTAATTTTTGTCCATTCCAGGTTGCCTGGAAGAGATATCAGAATGCAATAAGGCCGCCCATTGTATGTTTTAGTATTAAGTTTCTATTTTTCTTGTGTATTATGGTGTATATAAATAAATAAACATGTACACAATACAATCTCGCCCAACAATATTGGTCTCAACAAGACAACTCGGTACCTATTCTAAGCAATTCCCGTCAATCTTACTTGTTGATAGCCTGGCTCTTTGCCAGCCCTATAACCGTCTGGAGGATGTTGATAGTCGAAGATGGTGAGCTTCCGTTAAAACTGGCCCGTTTTGAGGTGATTGGAATTGGTATTTGGGAATGGGAGGAGTAGACTATATGTGAATATAGATTTTGGTATTTTCTTGTGTCTAGTAGGCTGGTCTGATGTTAGTTGTGGATCTGTACTGCAAAATACTATAAGATTACAGAAGGTTATTTTTTTTTAATTAGGTGTCGTAACCCGCACCTGTTTGAAAACCCGTTAAAAACATATTTACAAGGAAACGAGGGCTTATTTTAAGAGTTGCCAAAACTGCTCTAAGAGTTGTGAGCATGCGTCATCGAATGTGAACCATATCTCCTATGTGCGATTGAATGAGAGTGTTTGACGAAAGCATGAAAGATGTTGTGTGGTAGATCAAGGATTTTATTTCAACCTTCAAAATTTTCATCTAGTTAAAAAAAAGTCTGGGTTCATTGGGAAAATGTGGTATTCTGCAGTACAGATCCAAATCTATTTACGTTTTATAATACTATACAAACCACACCTTTTCATCTTTTGAAATTGTATCAGCTCATGTAACTCACTTTTATGTATTCTTTGATACTGTCAGCAACTGAAAAGCATACTTTTAGTTATCTCCGATTGTTTTAATATCCACAACTTATTTTTTACTGCTAATTTGTAAAGAATATTTTATCCTCTGACATTTTCATCTGGTCTGACATCTGTCTGTCCAATTTATTTTCTTAAGCCATAGACATATCATACCAAGGACACTTCTTCTTCTCGACCTTCTACAAAGCTTGTTGTACATTATAATCTTCAAAATAAGCTCACCGGCAGAATACTCCCTCTATAAACCGCTTTTTATTCATTCTGGTCATGATTACTTAAAATTGAGATTTGAATTTGAAATTCGGAATATATGATACAGAACGAGGAAAAACCCATCACAGGGGGACAAAGGATACCCGTGTGATTTGTAATGCCCTTCAGTGGGACAGAAACAGGTTGCTACTATTATTATTATTATTTTGGCAATTCAACAACATTCACTGCGTCATTGACGGTGACATTGACATTCAGCTGACGGATTTTTCAAACATAAGAAGCAATGGGTAAAGCATATCCTTCAAAATCTTTCAGATTATATTAGAAAATTTATTATGCAGTTATACTGTGCAGGCTTGTAAAACTAAGTTCTCATTGGAATCTGACAGCCACTTCTTTTTACATTAACTTAGAAAACTGCCAAGCCTGTAGAACTTTAGGAATTGTTTCCAAAAACGGTCCAATTTAGAGAAATGTTAGATTTTTGAGGTATAGAAGCCAGACGTAGACAGTTTCTCGGAATTAGTCGTAAAAGCAAATGAGAATCATATTCATGATCGCTTACTCCGAGCTTTGTAAACCTAATGAGGTGAGGAATTCGTTTTTGGCAGGGAAAAGTATCTTTCTACTTATATTTTTTGTGAATCATGGAAGACTGCCTTATCGAACTATTTTTCCTGAGTTAATTTTATTAATTTTAAACGACTTTCCAAAAAGGAGGAGGTTATAATATGTTCAGCTGTATTTTTTTGGTAGTGTTTTTTTGGTTTATTTTCACCGAATACTCCGTCAAATTACGGACCGATTTTTAAAAATATTTTTTGATTTGAAGGATATACTTGCGAGGTAGTTCCATCACCAAGTCAGGATCTGATGCCATGGAAATCGAAGGAACTCTTAACAGTTTATAGGCATGCATATAATGATTTTGGTATTTTTATCAGCATGGCAAGCATTCGCAAAGTATCATTTGGTGCAATGGAACTGATGAAGAAGACCACAGATGTTCACTGAAACTTCTCAATATTAAGTATGTTTTGGGAATCAGATATCTCGAATAGTTAAATGACTGTGATGAAGAAATGGTTCTAATGAAAATGGTACCATCGAACTGATCTGGTGAAGAAGCCGGAAGGTAGGCACCGGCACTCCGTAATACAACAATGTATCCCAGTCGTGTTTAGGCTTGTTGAAATTGTTATGAGAAGTCTTTTACCTATAAACTAAGATCATGTTCATATTATAAGGTATCAAAACAAAAAGAGAAAATAAAAACTGTTTAGCAAAAACTTAAACCGACTTCCAAAACAAAAAAAAATAAAAAAAAAACGAAAAATAACTTTCTTTCGGAAGTTGGTGTCAAAAACGAAAAAAGTTAGGTACCTACCAAAGGCACCGACTGCCAAAATAAAGTTATTTTTCGCTTTGTAGTGTTTTGTTTTGGAAGTCGGTTTAAGTTTTTTGTTAAAAAGATTTTTAGATAGTTTAAAATGAAATAAAAAATGAATCAGATCATTTCACTGCACCGTTCAATTCTTACTAACAATGATGATGAAGATAATACCATCTAGCCGCTTTCGGTCATAGCGACCGCATTCCTTGGCTTCTCAATGTGGTTGCGAGCTCAGGTTTGCTACTCTGTTACGTGTAATTCTTACTAAAAAAAATTTGCAAGTCTGTATGTTTTGATGTCTATTATTCAATCACGCCTCAACTTACTTGGATGAGTCTTCGCAAACAAGTAGGCCATGACTTAGATAAGGATATATGACTATTTTTATGCTTTGGTATGCTTTCCGACTACGAGTACTGCAAGGGCGAAACCAAACACTGGTCTGAAAGAGGTTACTAGGCAGGAAGGATTTCAATACGAACATCCCAAGAAAAAAATTTTTTTTTTTTTCTTCCATGTCAAAATAAATAATTCTAAGCTGCTTGAGCCTTCTTGCCCAATTTACAAACAAGAAGAAGGAACAGAAAAATAGGTACAACTGTGGTGCTTATTTTACAATATTTTTATTAACTTTCAATGTATGTGTGTTCGGGTCAAATCTTGCAACTGATTTTTAAAGCAGTTATCCTCACCCGATTAAGATGAAATTTTGCATACACGTTTGATTTGGATGACCATGCACGGTAAGCAAACAGCTTGTTTAAGAAAAGTATTTTTTATTGAAAAAAAAAAATTAAAATAAATCGCCATTCCTTTCTTTTCTACTTCCATATCTATTTCCCAAGCAACAACAACATTAACAAAATTAAATAAAACTTAATGAAACTCATCATAAATTATTTCCCAACACTCTGATCACTTTTCCACGGAGCATAAATTTTAAAATTAATTGCAGACAACGTAAACGTTAATATAATTTATTTTTGGAACAAACTTTCATTAGTACAAGTCAATTTGAGTTGAATTACGACCATGGCGAGCGAAATGGCGAAACTTTTTGGTATTAATTAAGCATAATGAGCTTGTGGCTCAATAATAACAAGCGCGAGGGTCGATCTTCCTGGTTAAGCTGCGCTTGCCGAGGTGGGGCGGTGGATGGGTAACCAATAATTAAATATCGAGACTCCTCCGTGGCTTGGCAAGAACATTAAAGTGTTTGTTCTGATAATTTTATTGAGATAATCCCACCGCACTATTCCCAAACCACTGCAACTCCTGAAAGCCAGAATCAACAGTGGCGACCACCAGAAAAGCGCCGAGGCAATGAAGCTCGACGAAATCCCGGCGAATGGTTCCGATTGTCATTTATTTTGTAGATTTTTGGCCGTTGTTACGCGGGTAGTTAAGAAGTCAGAAAACCTCATTCCAGTCTTGCCAAGGATTATTGTGTTACACAGTTACTGGGTTGTGTAGGTCAGATAGGCCATCGCTATTCGAATGACAACTGACAGATTATTACTGGGCCCCGGATTGCCAGTAATTTACCTACAATTTGAAAAGTTTTTTTACGTCGATTGTCGCTGCTATGAGATTGAAAGTTGAATTTGAACATTCATCATCATCATCAGAGACGTCCACTGCTGGACACAGACCTGACCCAAGCGTCACCATATTGACCGGTCCCGTGCGTCTCAACCTTCACCAGGTCATCGTTCAACCTAGTTGGAGGCCTTCCAACGTCTGCCGCTTTGCGTTCGCCACTCCAGAACGAACATTGTACAATTTGAACATTAATTTTCAAGAACTAGAATTGGCTTTCAGGATAATATTATTATTATTTAAGTATTTATGACATTAGTTAGTATTTATTATTGTTATATTTATTTTCTCAATATGCATGGATGTAAGAGTATATATTAATTATCTTTATTGTATTCTTCTTTATTGTGAATTCTTTAATACACGGTGTCTACATATCTTTTTTTGCAATTCTCCTCTCACAGGTATGATGGAAGAGATTTCGTTAGAAATAAGCATACATTTGTACCTATTTTCTTTTCCTTCATTTTGTCTATTTATTATGTATGTGTATGTCGCATCAAGGCTGGCCGATAGATGCAAACCATCGGGAAGTCAGGATGTATTCCCTTAGGTTAAGACATCGTGTATGGGCAGGTCGGTGGGTACAGTCGTGCAAATTAAATAACACAAATTATTCGATACACTGGGTCTATTTAAATAGTTCACAGTTACAATCTTGCTTACTAATATTACGAATCGATACTGATTCTACAACGTCTAAGCTTCAAGGCGGTCAGTACTCAACTCCTAAATTCTGTGTCCCCACCACGCAGGTCGTTAGAGAAAGCGCGCCACAGCGTAGTTGTGCTTCATTTGCCGAGAGGTGGCGTGCTCGTGATGTGTTTTGACGTCCGTACTATTGACTTAACCCGACATGTACATTAATGGTAAAATAAATAAATAAATAAAAATAAATTACCATTATTTCGTTTTCAAATTTAGGAAAAGTTAACATATATTTTCCATTCAATAATACTCCATAAAATGTCCTGTAGAAAACGAGCTAACTAATATTTTTTTAATCACGAAGAAAAAGATCTCTACCGGACTACGATCAACTTTTATGGAGCCATTAGGATGTTATCAACTAACATAATTAATCAAATCATTTGCCCGGCTTCTTCTTTTGTTTAGTTTTAATTAGAAGGTACCAGCGCTTGACGAATTAACTTCTTTGATAACTTCAAGTTACCTCAATTACCGAGTTACTTACAAAGAGAGATTGATAAAGTTTTGTGCTTATGGTTTGGTGGAAGATTGTCTGCTTTCAGTAAATTTTCTGACTTTCATTCTTTATGATACATTATTGCTTGTTGTAAATCGGAAGACAATATTTGAGTTTGTGCTGATTCGATTACAAGTAAAATTTTAAAATCCCTCAACTCATTTTTATTTCATTCTACATAATGTATTAAGTATTAGACAAGCTTCGATTGACAATCTATTGAACACGTAATTATAACACGATATTTTGATTCAAACAGTAAAACGCCCATAACTTTAGAACGGTTGAACCGATTTTCATCAAACAAAGCTAAGAATAATTATAATAAAGTCACCTTTGAAACAAAAAAAAAACTAAATCAAAATCAGTTCATTCGTTTAGGAGCTATGATGCCACAGACAGATACACGAATACACAAGCACACTAAGAGTAACTATAATGCCAAAATAGATTACCTGAATATCATGAAACTTGAACATAACCGGTGAAATGAGAGTGTACCAAGGTGAACTTTACACGTCTGCGTACCCCTTTAGAGCATACTGGCGTGATGTAATGTTATAAAATGGTATAAACAATAAACAGACATGCGATTGCAGCAATCCTAAGATATTTGCCGTCATTTATTGAAGAGTTCTGTTATATATCTCCGAAGTTCTTCATCAAATCTTCACCAAATTAAAATGGGTCCAATTTGGGAAAATAGTCTTTCAAAAAACAAAATGAGTTTTTAAAATCGGACCACAATTAAAAATAAATACTCAAAAAAAAAACAACTGAAGTCGAACATAGAACCTTTTTGGAAAGTCGGTTAAAAATATTAATAAGATAGGTACTTGTAATTCAGTGTCCCAAGGCTCAGTTACATAATAAAACATAAATCAATTTCGTGCAATAATATTCTAAGCCGACTCCTTCATCTTTCGTTTGTGCCATAAATTCAATGAAATTGATATTTTATTGCAGAAGCAGCGAGAATTGATAAAACGACTTGTTATTCTGTTGGTGTTGTACAATGTTTTTGTGATTATATAAAAAGAGTATTCGAGTAACATTGCATAATGTTTTCCGTATATGACATACTACCTCACAGACATAAATCTAACTAGATGACGCGATTGTATGTACTTCGCGTGTCAAAAAACGGACTAAAGTTACGACAAATGATCGTAATCTGAGCATTTCATTTAGAATTATCGGCACTGGAAATCCACCGAATTCTAGAAAAATGCCCTTTTATGCCATATTGAGATGTAAAGAATGTGTAGAAAAAGTTGGCCGAGACATTGGAAATTATTTCTTTCATTGGTAAGTAAATTTGTTATTTCATTGTTTGTAAAAAAGGGACTTGCGTTATCTATTTAAATTTATGTCTGTGCTGGAAGGAGATAGAGAGGGAGGCCAAAGAAAACATATTTGGATTGTGTCAGGAAAGTTAAGAACAAAAAGGAGTGAACAACAACGTCACGGTTGACAGGTGAGAATGGAAGAATAATACAGGTTCCGCTGACCTCAAGTAACACGGAACAAACTTGCATGATATTCAGGCCTGCATTCCCAAAAAAGAAACGTTTAAGTTCGGTAAAATATGACTTAAATGTTCAACTTTAATTTAAAAATCACATTCTTCAGGCATACTTAGGAACCATGACATTATTTAAAAATTAAGTGTTAATTCGGACGTAGATTTTTCAATTTAGACCAATATTTTCATAACTTTCATCCCAGTTACGAAGCTAATGATTTTGTGCATAAAAGTACTACTAATCTCGATGAATTCTTCTACTTGTTATCTTTTTTTTTTTTTAATTTATATAAAATCCGTAACTCGAAAACTATGAACAGTCGCGGAACATACATGGGGGTGATTGGGATGCCACCAAAAATTCCTAATGAAATTGCAATAAAAAAATCCTAAAAATAATTCGTTTTTCGTTCTAAGCATTAGAATAATGAAAAGTAATTAAATTCTTCTCTAATCGAATTACTTTAAATTTCTGAGCACTTATTAAAAGTTTGAAACTTATTAGAATATGTTATTAATATAATATATTGAAACTTAGAAGTTTCATAATGAATATATTAATTAGGCTTACATAGAATTTCGAAAGTTTATAAACCAATTATTCCAAAAAGCTTCTGATTTCAATGATCACTGAAATTTTGTTCTACTTTGATAAAACATTGTTTAGTTTTAATTAATCTGTATTAACTCACTATAGGACAAAAGCCAAATCATTAACATCATCTGCTTAGCTCTGTGATAAGGAGTGGGCCGTAATTCACCACGCTGGCTCAGTGCGGGTTGGTCACATGTCTGCGAATGTTTAGTCCCGAGACATGCCGGTTTCCTCACAATGTTTTCCATCGGCGTTTTGAGAGCAGTGGTGATGAAATAATTTGCACAAAGTAAAGCGCCTGCCACCGACCTACAACTTGTAAGTCGCGGCCCCTGATCTCTCTGCCAACCTTGTACCAAATATGTTTGGGTCAGCTTCCTGTCAAAACAGATGTAGCTGGATGCCAGTATTTCACATGCAGAGACTGCCTACCTGACTTCCACAACCCAGTAACTGAGTAATGTGATACCCATTGGTAAAACGGTTTGTCACTGTTTCGAGATTCTGGCAGAATCGTAACTGTTTCAAATCTACAAATGATGACTACTGGGTCTAAGTATGTAAAGGATGGACAAAGGACAAAACTCAGCAAGCGTTGACGACCATTTCGACTGCCCATAACGCAACCTAGCGGCAGCGCTCTGTAACAGCGCGCACATCGTGACAACAGTAGAGCAACCGACGGAGGGTGCGGGGGCCGCGGGAGGGCGTTCATCGCCACACTATATTAGCAGCGCGCATCAGTTCTTCAATCTTTTTTTCTTTCATAATTCTTCAATCTATCGAAACTTCTCGAAAAAACACACATTGTTGGGACCAATCTATCTTGTGATAATCAGAAATTAAATTGTCTTTCAAGCCACGCATCGTGTCTCTATTACCACCGGCTGACCCAATCCACCACACACACGCAACAACAGCAAGCATTGCTTAGTTTGGACGTTTGATCCACGTGCTCTTTTCTACTTTTAAAATGACTGAATGAACTATTAAAATATAATACACTCCAGGCAAAAACTCAAATGTTACATTGGTTTCTCAAACATAACGCTTGCTATCTCCAAACCACTTACCTAGTCGTTACGACGTAATTACGTCTCTTGTCTCAATTGCTCTATTACGGAGCTAATGTTCAGAAGATATCCTTAATAGTGTGGTAATAATATTGTCTAAGGCGGTAATAACTATGATTCTGTTCATCATTCACTGAATGAATAAAAGTTCAGAGCTCACCTCAATCAAATAAGCGCTCACAATTCGAACCGAACTCATTTGTTTTTAAAGTAAATCATCGCGGATTCATAACCTCATGACATCGTTCGAATTTCAAAGTGATGTTAGCGAAACTAACCTGCCAGTTTGAATTCTCTGTTTAAGTTATTCCTCTTGTGCAAAGTGCAGTGCTCACTGAGTTACGGCGGAACCATACTCACGTGTCGTGGCGTGGCGTGGCACGGTATCCACCAATCAAACGACTCTGTTTCAGCCTACGTCATAATACAACGACTTTTGTAGCCAATCAACTGCGTCAGAAGGCACCACGCCACGACACGTAAGTGTGGTTCCGTCTTTACTAATCTTTGTACCACTACTTGAGATTGTATTGTCGTATTCTATCAAAATGACTACAAGGCTCGATAGGGCTCCCATGTGAATGACCGACCGACCGCGACCTGCAGTATGCGGGCCATTGCCTGAGTGCGCATGAGTAACAGCCGATAGGACGGCATGGCGTCGCATCTTTAGGTCAATTACGTCAGACCGAAGTGTTATTGCAACATGATGACCACAACCGCTCTGCCTAGTGTGTACCGACAAAGAAGAAGAAAAACATGATCTTACTGTTAGTCTGCATCGTTCCATAGTTGAGCAAAGGCCTCATGACTTTAGTTTATTTTAATCTAGGGCTATTGTGGAAATCTAGTCGTTTCTTTTGTTTAAGTAGCTCCAAAGTACAATGTGAGTTTTGGAGATGGAAAAAAGCATCGCGGAAGATAGCCAACACCAATAAAAAAGAAAAAGAAACGTTTTTACAAAAATTACAACCGATTTCCAAACAAAAACACTACAAAGTTGAAAATAACTTCAATTTCGGAAGACGGTGTCAAAAAACGAAAACAGAAACACTGACTTCTTTTTTATTCCCAACTTCCGCGATGCTTTTTTCCTTCTCCAAAACTCACATTGTACTTTGGAGCTACGTAAAAAAGTTTTTTATTTTTCACTTTTAAGTTGTGGTGCATAATGGACCAGTTCTATAGGCTAGGTGCCTACACGTATAGTGCCCAAAGTGAAGCTAGAATAGATTAACCCAATAACATGAAACTTAAACAAAACCGGTGCAATGAGAGTATACCAGGGTGAACTGCTCACACCTGCGTTCCCCTTTAGAGCGTACCAGTGTGATGTTATGTTATGAAATGGTGTAAGCAATAAACAGACATGCGATTGCATCTATCCCGAGTGATTTGCCGTCATTTATTGAAGAGTTTTGATGTATTTCTCCGAAGTTCTTCATCAGATCTTGGTGAAAATGGGACCACATGACAAGCACCAGCTTTAAAAATTTAAAAAGAAACATCAAAATCGGTTAACCCAATAAAAAGTTCTGATGTAACAAAGATAAAAAAAAGAATACTGTCGAGTTGATAACCTCCTACTTTTTGCGAAGTCGGTTAAAAATTACTCCATGTTCTTCATCAGATCTTGATGAAAATGGGACCACATGACAAGCACCAGCTTCAAATTTAAAAAGAATCATCAAAATCGGTTCACCCAATAAAAAGTTCTGAGGCAATACATATATTATTAAAAAATACAGTCGTATTGATAACCGCTTCCTTTGTGCGAAGTCGGTTAAAAACTACAAAGATTTTGCTAACCCAAAATGATAAAAATTGTCCTATTTCCCAATTTATACAATTCAGAACACTCCGGTTCTAAATCACAATTCATAACTAAATTCAAATCCTCAAAATGTCTCACAAAAAGTACATTTACCTAACAAAGCCCACTTGACATAATAAGTGGAAAGAACATCACAAAAACCTCGACTGACATTGATCACGAAGTTAGGTCAAAGTTATCTTAATAGCCGTTCTGAATTGATCGGACCGGGAACTTCTCGAAGAGCGAGATCTTGCGAATTCAGCCCAAATATATCAACGTGTTGTTTGTTGTGTTTAGGAAAAGTATCGATAAATTGTGTCGCATCTATAGTTTATATTTTATACTCAAGATTCAAAAGTTGACTAGCCGAAAGACGTACACTACTCCTTAGACATACTGGGCATAATACTCCTATTATGCCCAGTACGTCTAATCATTGACATAATGAAAAGAGCTGGGAAAAATTATATGCTTTGCTTTAATTAAAATACAAATGTAAAAAAAATTGTAGGTCGTGTATTTTTGAAATATAAAATACAAATGATAAAATACTGTCGATCATCCATCGTGACATTCATACTAATAAACTTAATTAATACACAAAAGTTTCGTGAAAATAACCGTTTGAAAAACACTGGCGTACGTCAGTCGCCATTTTGCTTACGAAAGCTATCAAGCGCTATTTTCTGCAGACTGCACCCATTAATAAGATCACTAAATGTTTTTATGTTCAAATGTATTTTGAAGCCATAAGTATTTGAAATACTAACCACAAAATACCTTAGTGTCAGGTATTTGATATACCGAGTAAAAATAACTTTTTCCTAAAATTACCAAATATGTATTTGAGGAGTGCAGTGATGGCCTGTCGCTTGTCCAAAGCCCAGCTGAAATGTATTCCTCACCTAAAAGTATCGATACTTTTATTCCAATTCTAGTGCGTTTATCGATACTTTCAATTCATATCGATATCCCTACTTATTGGAAGTCTTGAAGACTGACCTGATTTGACCTTAAATAATATTCATGAATCTTCTGGAAATTCCTGAAGGAATGAATAAGTCTGACGAGATATTGATTTTGCATTGATTTTAGACAACTTAGGCCCTATAGTTTGGATTGGCTGTTAAAGTGTGCAGAATTAAAAAGTCTTTGAGTGGTTTTAAAATAAAATAAATTCGAAAAGAAATTTTTTCGTAATAATATATTTAAAACTTTGAAACGTAGCCGTAGTGGGTAATAAAAAAAGGTAATTAAAAGATTTTTTTGCGAGCTGGCTGACCAAAACCAGATGTATCCTCCGACGGCACAACATGGTTTTCTTCTTGTTTACGTCTTTTTAGTTTGCTTTGTAAGCAGCCGAGCTTTTTGTTTTTTTTTAATTAACTTTTTTTATTTATAACTTTTTAGTTAAATATTTTTTAGAATTAGGTACATTTAAACATATAATCTATACAAAATTATAAAGCTGAAGAGTTTGTTTGTTTGTTTGAACGCGCGAATCTCAGGAACTACTGGTTGGAGTTGAAAAATTATTTTTATTTATTTACGCTTTATTGTACACCATAAAAAACATTAATAAAAAGAAACTTAAGTCTAATACACATACAATGGGCGGCCTTAACGCATACCGCGATCTCTTCCAGGCAACCTGGTATGGACAGTAATTGCTTGGACATGACATGGGGCGGTCATTGGTGTAACAATAAGAGTGCTAAAATGATATACTGCAATAGATACACAGATAAATACATAAGCTATGTAATAGATACATAAATACATACATACCCACTTAATATAAAGGCAAATAAAAAGAAATACAAAAAAAAATGACGACAATCTGTTGATAATGACAGTTCAGTTTGAAATTGACAAGCTAAGAAGAAGACAGCGACAGATAATGTTCCTTTACAAGTCTTTTGAACACAGGCAATGATTGAGCACGTTTGATTGGATCTGGCAATGCATTCCATAGACGAGTAGCCTGTACAGTAAATGATTTATCCAAAAAAGTCGTGCAATGCGCTGGCATTTGAAGTCGTAAGTTCTCTGATGACCTAAGAAATCTCGTGTGGGAATCGCGGAGAAACTGGAAACGATTCTTGAGGTAAAAAGGGGTGTAAGGAGGATTTTTGTGTTGGATAGCCCATTTATTGAGGAAGGTTATAGGCTATATAACATCACGCTACGACCAATAGGAGCGGAGCATAAATGAAAAATGTAGCAAAAACGGGAAAAAAATATTCCTTTTTGAGAGTTTCCGTTGCGTGCGCTGCGTAAACGGTTTAGATGGGTAGGTAGGTAGCCAGTTGACGGGAGCGAAGCCGCGTGGGAAAGCTAGTTGTTATATATTTTCGATATCACCTCTTAAAACCCTTTATTTTGATACCCCAAACGAAGGATTTCGAAGAAAAAAAAATTTGGTGCCCAATATGGCGGCCAAAATCCGCCATTTTTAATTTCCAATTTTAATGTTAAGGCGAATCGTTTGACGTAAGAATCATCAAAATCGGCCAACGCGTTTGGTCTCTAGAACGCCACATAGGAACAAATATACGTTCATACATACATAGACTAAACACATTATCCTCCTACGGCAGTCGGGTAAAAAAAGAGACTTAATGATAGCGTGACGGTTAAACAGGACTGAATAAAAGAAGAAAACGGGTTTTGAATGGTTGCTAGAATGATTTTTGGTGCCACTGAGTGCCAGCTGCTGGTAAAGCGGTACAACAAATGCGTTGACTACCATTTTCGAAAGGATTCTTCAAATTTCATTTTGTCTGAAATTTTCTGCTCATGCCGTTAGGGATTACAGGCGCGATGTTACATATTAACGGCCTTATAGTATTACAAGAAACAAAGTAACACCAATTTCCACAAAATTCTAACATCCACACAGTTTGAAAACACAAAGATAACTTTTCGTTCAGAAAACATTTTCGGAACTCATTTGAGATTCATAAGCAGTATAACCGAAGTTAGATCTCATGATAAATGGCTTTTACCATCAAAGTATCGCTATCTTTACGAAGGAAATTATTAATACCTAAACTTCCAAATTCAGTAGTGCTAATCTGTAAGTTCACCTCACTCAAATGAGCGCACACAATAGGAAAGCGAATTCATTTGTTTTTAAAGTAAATCAGCGCGGATTCACAACGAGACACCGTTTGAATTTCGAACGTGATGTTTAGAGAATAGAACTATACTGTGATTTTTGATTTCGTAGACTAAACTGACAGCTGCCAATGACCTTATTTTTTTTTAATGTTGCATGCGCGGAACATAGTGTTGTAGATAAGGCTCAATCATAAGTGATTCATCGAATCGATGTGACATGACTCCTGAATTTAATTTTGTTTCGGTGTAAATAAATGTTTTAAGAATATAAATGTAATATATTTAAATATAACGGTATTCATACACATAGTATATACATTTTTATTGTGTTAAATATGAAATCAACAATAAAATAAATGCGATCGATAAAATGAAGTCTGACATAAATGAGTAGAAACTAAATAAGGGCTGCTAATTTAAAAAAAAAAAACTTTTTTGCCGTGAAATAGTTTCATTTTCGATCTACTTCGAGTTCTGATTAACTTTCGATCACTCAGGATAATCAGGATACGACACTATTTTTATTTAACGATAAAGTGACAGCCCCCCAAATGTCAGTTTAGTCTACGAAATTAAAATCACACTATACTGATTTATAAAATTGATGAAACGAAAGGACTACTTAACGCAAAAAGGTTGGGTATCATTATAAGGGCCTACATCGCGAGTGTCGATTCGATTATAAAGTTTCTTCCGGCACATCCTGAACATTTTTATTTATTTATCAGATGGAAAACCAACAGCTATACATAAAATGAATAAAACAGCGGTATTCTCAATGGTCGCAATTATAGACTTAATTGTGGTTGCCGTAAGGTCGACATTCGCGTCATAGGTCGATATTAACCAAGGTCACGTCAATGCAGTAAAACACATGGGATCTTTAGCAGCGGGCCCAACAATCAGAAAAATTAAATCACTTACGCTAAATGAAAAATTAAATCACTAAAGTTTACAAAAAATAAAAGGCCCGTTTTGACAGCTATAAAAATACTTAATAATAATTAAACTTGATACGTGCGAATGATACTCGTTGTTATAGTGTGTGGGTAACATAGTAATTAATTAGGATTGTGTTTGATTTTTCAATTTCTTACGTTGAAAGTTATCGCGGCGTGTAAAATGAGAAACGTCAACGGGCTTCATATATTGTGACGACTTTAACAGTAAAGAACAATATTGCACACTTTCCATTTTTGTAAAAGTAAAGGTTAATCTGCTTACGCACTGATGAGATTTTATCCTACATATCCTACCTTTTCCTACATACCCAGTTTACCCTACTCTACCTACATACCTACTTACCTACCCCACATACCCAGTTTACCCTACTCTACCTACATACCTACTTACCCTACCCCACATACCCAGTTTACCCTCCTCTACCTACATACCTACTTACCCTACCCCACATACCCTGTTTACCCTACTCTACCTACATACCTACTTACCCTACCCCACATACCCAGTTTACCCTACTCTACCTACATACCTACTTACCCTACCCCACATACCCAGTTTACCCTACTCTACCTACATACCTACTTACCCTACCCCACATACCCAGTTTACCCTACTCTACCTACATACCTACTTACCCTACCCCACATACCCAGTTTACCCTACTCTACCTACATACCTACTGACCCTACCCTACATACCCTGTTTACCCTACTCTACCTACATTCCTACTTACCCTACCCCACATACCCAGTTTACCCTAATCTACCTACATACCTACTGACCCTACCCTACATACCCTGTTTACCCTACTCTACCTACATACCTACTTACCCTACCCCACATACCCAGTTTACCCTACTCTACCTACATACCTACTTACCCTACCCCACATACCCAGTTTACCCTACTCTACCTACATACCTATTGACCCTACCCTACATACCCTGTTTACCCTACTCTACCTACATACCTACTTACCCTACCCCACATACCCAGTTTACCCTACTCTACCTACATACCTACTTACCCTACCCCACATACCCAGTTTACCCTACTCTACCTACATACCTACTGACCCTACCCTACATACCCTGTTTACCCTACTCTACCTACATACCCACCTACCCTACCTATGTTATTTGTTTTATTTCAGAATTATAATAATAATATAATAAATTTATTCAGTTCGCATAACAAAGTACAAAATTAAAAGCTAGTAACAAAAGACAATGATCCTTAAACGCTAGATTTTTCATATTCCCTGGACTCCACACTAGGATACCCTGTGTCGTGGAGTCCAGTCTCTTCCCAAGTAAGGGTACTATGTTAACTATAACTGAACTAATTACAGAAGAAAGAGAAAAATAAATTAACTTAACAAACCAATAACAAAAGAAAATTTACAACAATAATATTTTAAAATAAAGTTGAGAAAAGTGGTTTGGTGTTTTTTGGAAGTGTGTTTTAGTGTGTGTGAGAGTGTGTGTGTGTGTGTGTGGGTGAAGAGTTGTATGTATGTAAGGGTGTGTACGGCGTATTTGGGTGGGTATGGTGTGTGTGCATGATTGTTTTTTTTTTTTTTACTGTATCACCACTGTATATGCAAAAGGAGTTCTGTTTGGTCATAGTTTTTGGGATGCAGCCATTTAAATATAGCGTTTTTACAAGAGTTGTACGTTAAGGTGAGTATAGTTTTACTATAAGAGTGGAATTTAGAATAGAGGTATCTACCCTACCTACCTACCTACCTACCAATTTGTTAAACTTTTTATTTGAATAAGAATTAATACTACAGTACGAATGTAACCAACTTTTGTGTCTACCGACGATCTTTTTAATTATAGAACACAAAAGCTGCTATTGTAACTTAACTATGATATTGAGATATATTCTCTTGGAGACTTTTTTGTAGGTAATAATGAGTACTTTAATCATGTAGTAAATCATTTTTATGTATCATCAACAGTTCTCTCAGGGCACGCCATATAATGAATTTTATTGGCGACTTTGGGTTACATTAATGCAATATTCATAAGGATCTCTATTTTTTTAAAGAAATTATAGCCAATGTTACTCGGAAATAATGTAGCTTTTCATATGTGAAAGATTTTTTAAATCAGTCCAATAGTTTCGGAGCCTATTCGGTACAAACAAATAAACAAAAAAATCTTTCCTCTTTATAATAATACTGTCTAGCTGTCCCACGCGGCTTCGCTTCCGTCAACTGGCTACCTACGTACCCATTTACCGTACCTACACTACATACATGATTGTTCCATAACTTAACCGCTTACGCAGCGCACGCAACGGAATCTCTCAAAAAGATTTTTTTTTCCCGTTTTTGCAACATTTTTCATTTCTGCTCCGCTTCTATTGGTCGTAGCGTGATGTTATATAACATATAACCTACCTCGATAAATGGAGTTTGTTCAATTTCAACCAGTATTTCCTGTGATTAGCGCATTCAAGCAAACAAACAAACTCTTCAGCTTTATAATTATTAGTATAGATATATTGTGTATAGACTAATATTCAACTGCATCCAGCATTCATAGAATGGAAGCCGACCATTCACAATTGGGATGTGGCGATTTTTCTTTTTTTTGTCTACGACAAGCTTGCGTTTTACCACTATCTGAATTAATGGTAAGCGATGATAAGGTCGACGGTGAAGCACGGTGGCCTAGAAGTAACTTATTCACTCTTGACTGAAAGACCCCCAAGTTGTAGGTATCAGGGAAAAGATTCCAGCAGGGAATTCCACTCCCTAGCTGTACACGAAGTATTCCCAAAGCGTTTAGTGCATATGGTTGGGATAGTCAAAGTCAAAATATATTTATTCAACTAGGCCAAAAAGCGGCACTTTTGAACGTCAGAGAATTAAAATAAAATTTACAAGTAATAAAAATTGATTCTATCGTGCATTCGGAGAAGTAGCTTGTTATGGAGAAGAACGCACAAGAAACTCCTTACTTACTCTTTTTAAAAAAATATATATGTGTTTTACAATATTTACATAAGTACATACATTAATAAATTCAAATATGAGAGGACGATGCACCCAGAATAACGCTATACTACGTACAGGTATAAAGTATTAAAAGCATTAACAATTAAATTAATTAGGATAATATTTTTGTGTTCACCAAAAATATAAAGGTACATCTATGTATGCATTTCTAAAATATTGATCTTAAACCCGTTTAATTGTTTTACTATAATTAAACTACTCGGCCAACAAATTAAATATGATACATCAAACAAATTCCAAATTAACACCAAGATATAACACTTTTTTATTGTAGTGCGCTGCAAATATTCTATTGTAACAATAACTATTTTATTCTTCCCCGAAAAATACTGATCGTGCATCAAATATTCCTGCTCGGGAGCTTAGGGCACCCCGACACGGACAGGTTAGGTTCGAACGAGATGACGTGAGCTGAAGTGAGCGAGCAAAGCGAGCGAACTCAGCTCCCGTCATCTCGTTCGTGTTAGGTTACTTTAGACCCTGCGGACGGAAATAGGAGCCCCGCGCAGCGGGGCTCCGTCGACTATGTTGCCAAAGTACTATACATTTTGCAGTGCATTATCTGAAGTAAAACTAAAAAAATAAATGCTTGTTTTTAAAATTAGGTGTATTACTATTTTTACAAATTTGCAACAGTTGTTAAATAGATGCTCGTTATGACATATTTTAATGAACATATTTTGGTGCACATTCAGTATATTTGGTGGAACACAGGCAAAATTAGGTAAATGAAATGGGAATAAATTGAAGTACTTTTAAATACCATCCAATTAATTAATTTGATAAATAGGGACATGGTCCTCACATACATATATCCACCCATATGGATGTGGTGTTTTCATTCTCGGTTCCTTGTTTATACAGTCATTCTGTGCACAAAAAATATACCAACTGCTTTCATATAAGCCCATATACGAACAACGACGTAAGCTCATCCCTTTGTGACACTAAGGCAAACTTTGCGCAAACTAATACAAAACGAAGTTGCTTCACGCCAACTCTCTAACTAGCCGAGTTTGTGGTCGTGTCAACTGTTTTGTTCTTTTATAGGGTAGTTTTGACAATTATTTTTCAAAATGGAGGGTATTTCCGTTGGTTTTTAAATAGTGTCAATTATATAGTTTTGGGGTCAGATAGTGAAGTAAGGTGTGAGATTTGTTTTTTGTTAGGGTTCCGTACCCGAAGGGTCCAAACGGAGCCCGAATGTTGTCACTCACGTGTCTGTCCGTCTGTCTGTCTGTCTGTTTGACTATCACACATATCAAACAGGTTTCACAGCCGAACGATTGGAGCTACAGTCTTCAAATTTACACAGTATAAGCCTCTTGTTGATCCAAAGCCATACAAATTGTCAAAAATTATTATTAAAGGTTTTCAAGGCTCCCATAAAGGGACACGCGAAAAAATAAATATGACCTACCCCATCGGGTGGGGTATCGCTGTTTAGAACTTGTTCATTAGATAAATAATGTATCTTTTTGTCTTCAGTAATATTGTAAAACAAAGGAATGAGAAGACACCAAAGTCAGCTTCTTACAAAATTTTGTGGTGAAGAATTTTTCAACTCCCCATTGACCTATGAACTTCAAATTAACATTTAAATAAACATTATCACTAAATGTTTATTATTAAGTATATTTTACTAACAAGTACCAATATATTGATAAATCCGGTTTATTATTTGAAATTCCATGTTTTTTCCAAAACCAAACAACTTGATTTTGCGGTTTGGTACGGAACACAGAATGTGCGAAGTCCGACTCGCACTTGGCGGGTTTTTTATTCCTGACTAGCCCGCTGTTGACCTGGATCTCGCTTTATGGTGAATGATGGATAAGATCTTTGATGGAGCAAGCAGGCCAAGGAGAAGCCTGAGTAAATAAATAAATGGGGTATTTATTTATATATATTTTATTGTACACCAAGATAAAAAAACAATACATTCAGAAACCTTAAAATAAACACAAACATACAACAGGCGGCCTTATCGCGTTCTGCGATCTCTTCCAGGCAACCCAGATGTATGGTACATAAATTTAGTTGAGACTAGGCTCCGCTAGTGGCTCCGCCCACGTTTGAAAGGATAATCCACCATGCGGAGCTAGTGTGGTTTGGTAAATGTGACATGTCTTTGAAGTTTTGGTTTTAAGATATTAGGAACACACAGCAAAAAAGCTGGATATTTTCTCGCAAGATTTTTCCCTTCCTTAATAATCACGAAAACAAAATATTCTACCTTCTCCACCTACGACTTTCAAGCTCCCTATGTTTGCTGAACATCCCCTATTTACCCTATTTGACGAGTAAACACAGTGTATAAACAGCTTAATGAGCTACATGTAAGTACATGTAGGTGTAAGTAGTAAGTACACATAGATAAATGACAAGGTATAATGACGTACAGTCGTGAAAAGAATTTTAAATGGATTGGCAACCAATGAATCCACGTTTTTTAAAAGTGTTAAGTCCTCCGAAAGTAATATATACCTCCACATGTCAGTTTTTAGGGTTCCGCACTCGAAGGGTCCTAACGGAGCCCTATAGCTGTCATTCACGTGTCTATCTGTCCATCTGTCTGTCTGTCGTCTTCCATACAGGTTTTACAGCCAAATGATTGGAGCTACATTCTTAAAATTTTTACAGTATAAGCATCTGTTGTTGACCCAAAGGCATCCAAATTGTCCAAAAAAATTTTTTTATCTTTTTAACAGCGCTCCCATACAGCTAAAAAGGGGCACGAAAAAATAATAAAAATACTCATTGAGTAGATAAATACTGTGTGTATTTTTTTGTTTTAAAAAATATTGGAAAACAAATGAATGAGAAGCCACCAAAGTCAGCTTTTTTTTACAAAATTTTGCTCCGAATATTTTTTTAACTTCTCACTGACCTATGAACTTGAAATTTGCTGATAATATTTATTATGATGTATTATTTACTAACAAATACCAATACACTTATAAACCAGATTCTTTATTTGAAATTCCCTCATTTTTCCTATTACAACTAGCTTGATTTTGCGATTTGGTACGGAACCCTAATTTTTTTATTTTTTATTTATATAACGTTGCCCCGCACTAGGATTAGATTTAGATTTCTTCCTGTATCGTGGGTGCGTTTATAAACATATAAACTCACATACACAACACCCAGAGCCGGAACAACTATCTGTAGGTCATACAAATATTTGTTCCGTGCGGGAATCGAAACCGCGACACGCAGCGCAGCAGTCAATCGCTTAACCACTGCGCCAACCGTGCGCCTTAAATTTGCGAAGTCTGACACACACTTGCTAGATTTTAAACTGTCACTTCAATTACAAATGAATGTTCTACGTGTTTTTTCATAGTTTGAATCGGTAGGTAACGTAAGGTAGGTAGCCTTCGGGCTAGCGACGTTTTTCCTAGGCTGTGTGTGTATGGTAGCAACTGGATGAGAGAATAGAATAGAACAATACCGCTATTCCGCCACATCTGGTTCAGCTAGAACATCAGGTCTTAAGTATAGCTGGGGCAGAGAGCGTCCACAAAAATCCTCCATCACAAGCAGTCATCGCATCTGTTAAGATAGAAGATCGACTAAAAGGCAGTGCAAATTGCAGATTATACATCGGAACTGTACATACAGACTACATAGAATACTGCTAATTAAACCTCAGCGAGATAACAAACAGTGTCTGTCACCGACATAAATCTAACTAGATAACGCAAGTCCCTCTATCTGTATGAAAACCAAGCGTGCCACTTTTTCACACACAATCTAAAAATAAATTTACTTACCAAAGATTTCCAATTTCTTGGCCAACTTTTTCTATACAGTCTTTACAGCTCAATATGGCACTATTATGCATTTTTTCTAGATTTCGGTGGATTTCTGGTGCCGATAACGCTAAATGAAAAGCTCAAATTACGATCATGATATTAATTTTTTGACACGCGAAGTACATACAATCGTATCATCTAGTTAGATTTATATCTGTGGGGTTTGTTTATTGGCATATCTCTGATAACTGTGCAGATACTATGTCTGTTTGTATTGTGGACATCCGATCACAGTACGGCGCATAAATTGTGGGACTATTTAGTTACATATATAACAGCTATATTAGTAATTCATACAGTAGTCCTATAATTTTACATGAAGTAGTATTTAATTAATACATTTGTATTTGGAGGACTATTAATTACTTCATTAATAAACTTGATGTGGCCAGAAAGGTGGGGTTTATTACCACTAAGCGGGCAAAAGTTCAAACTAAGAGCTATTACTAAGAAATAAGTGAAAAAAGTAAAGTCAAAAATCCCGACTGCTTTAGAAGCGAACTAAAAAGACGTTAACAAGAAGAAAATCATGATGTGCAGTGGTTTTGTTTAGCCAGCTTATAATTATGTATAAAGAATATAATTTTTAGTACTTTTATTCGAGTTAGTTAAATTTTAACATTAAAGTGCCTGCCTAATAGGCAAGTTGTTTAGTAAGGTACCTATAACTCCAGAAAAGATTACCCGAACGTCATGAAACATGAACATAACCGGTGAAATGAGAGATCTGCGTACCCCTTAAGAGCGTACTGGCGTGATGTTATGTTATGAAATGGTATAAACAATAAACAAACATGCGATAGCAGCAATCCCGAGAGATTTGTCTTTATTTATTGAAGAGTTCTGTTGTATATCTTCGAAATTCTTCATCATATCTTGACCAAATTAAAATGGAACCAATTTCGGAACATATTCCTTCAAACAAAAAAAATATTTTTTTAAATCGGTCCACAATTGACGGAGATATCAGTGAACAAACAAAAAAAAACATACATAATGTGGAACATAGAACCTTCTCCTTTTTGGGAAGTCGATTAAAAAATGGCACGGTTACCAATGAGAGTTCGCCTTCCCTGCTTTAGACCAACGAAACAGTTTCTTATAATAGTTTCGTGTCTCATTTAACTATCCTGTACAGTACAAACATGTCCGTCGGCAAACTTCGTGTTCGTCGGATTTCTATCAGTTGCCCTTTGTACTTGGTGCAGACCGGACGCTCTCAAACAACTATGGAGTATATTATAGAGTTGATAATACTCTTTTAAAATAATGTAATTTATTTTAGAATTTATGGGAGGAAAGCTGCTATTTTACAGCCTTATATATTTCACACGAAAATCAAAACAAAACAACAATAAATTACTTAGTTCTGAATTCAAATTATTATACACGATAAATGTAATACTTGATGGACATCGAAATTAGCATTCGTCTGTATTCGGAAATGCGGTGATTGCCGAGGGACATTAAGAAAAGAGTTGAACTGTATATTATTATAATTAAAAACTAACAAAGCCTACTTTTAATAATGAAGGTAAAACAAAAGCCTTCTAATAAACACAGAACCATAACCCTTTCAACGGCCAGTCTCTTACAAATCTTTGGGGAAATTCATACCTTATGTTGTTAAACGTAGGGTTTAATTTACCCCAAGGATTACAAAGAGTTGTATTTCCGTGTGTAAGTAGTGTTCTCTGTGTTCATAATGAAAGGAGTTCCTAGTGTAACTATTTAGGTTTGGGTTTAGCCTGGCGTATTTGTGTGGATTGGCCAAAAAGCATAACTGACTGCGGAGTTCAGAGCTATCGTTTCAAGTAAAACTTTTTAACAAAAAAATCAAACCGACTTCCAAAACAAAACACACACGCAAAACGCGCTTTCTTTGGTACCTATTGTTTGTCATTTTCGATTATTTATTTTTTTATTCGACACCGACTTCGGAAAAGAAAGTTTTTTTTCGCTTTGTAGTGTTTTGTTTTGGCATTTGGTTTGATTTTTATGTCAAAAAAAATTTTTTAAATCTCTTTTTAGTTTTGGTAGGTACCTCAAATTACCATAAAAATCATTTATAGCCAAAGTACATCTCATGACGATTCCAATAAGCACAAACACGACTAAGATAAATTGTTTTATTTCGGCGTTCCCCTGTGTACCTGCCGGCTTCATCATCAGATTAGTTTGATGGTACCATTATCATCGGTACCATTTATTTATAATTATTTTCTTTATAATAGTCGGTTTACTATTCAAGATATCTTATACCCGTGACATACTTAGCACTAAGGAGTTCCAGTAGTCATCTGTGGTCTTCTTCAGCAGTTCCAATTCACGAAATGATACTTTTTTAGTGCAAATGATTGTAATGTTGATGAAAATACCAAAATAGCTTTATTTATATGCCTATAATATTTGAGGATTTTCCTGATGACCATGGAATCATCTGGGAAATATACCCTTTCAAACAAAAGAAGAAGTTTTCAAATCGGTCCAGGCGTCTTTGGTTAAACGGGGAAAATACATAAAAAATAGGTGCCAACGAATTGAGTACCACCTCCTTTTTTTGAAGTCGGTTGATAAAAACACATATAAATATGACCCTACGACACTCATACAACGTGTGGTTCTAGAAAATTGCGTTGGTAGTTGGCCGGCGCGTGTCGGTTTCACTAAAGAAATGTGTGCCACCGGTCGCGATCCGTTAACATATTGTTGATTTGCTCATTCCTGTTGCAACACGCTTCGAGAGCGAACGTCGAAGGACGTTAGACTGTAAACTGATTCCAGCCTGACTTCCACAACCCCGGAACTGGGTAATACGCAACCTATTGGCTAGACTGGTGTTAGATTTTTTGGCTTCTGACTACTAACTTTCAGAGAACTACAACCAGGACCTTAGCATGCTTTGCAGGCACGGAGGAGTTTTGGTGTGTAAGTCATGGTCATTGGTCACCTATTCAGTCGGCAAGCGTTGCTCCGGCGCGGGCTTGCAGACGGCGAGTAATGTGTAGCTCGCGCTCTGAAAAAGACCAGGCCCGAGTTGACGGCGCGTAGTGTTCTACGCGTGCCTCAAAGAGATGTCAGCAAAAATTGACGGGGTCCACGAGGGCCGATGCCTTTCTAAGTGGCGGATAAAAAAAAAAAGTTACCGCAGCCCTGGCTCAAGCAACTGAAGGAACTCGGGTGGGTTTTAGTCAGTAAAACTTTGACACGCTCGCCCGCCTCCCCCAGAGCGGGAGAAGTCATTGGTTGACTGCCCATCACAAAAAAAGATATTTGCTCAATCTGGAAGACGGTTCTCTTATGCCATACTAGCCTCCGCTAGCGGCTTCGTCCGCATGAAAAGTGTTTTCTTATCCCAAGAGAACAGTATGCCGGGATAAAAAGTAGCATATGTACTATTCCAGTTTATAATCTATCTCTGTGCCAAATTTCATCTAGATCCGTTCAGCCGTTCTGGCGTAATTGCGTAACAAACATACATCACAAACTTTCCCATTTATAACATTAGTGAGGTAAATAGCGTTTTTACCTACTCTGCTTTTTAATAACGTATTTAAATCTCATTCATTAATCAAGAACAAAAACAGGAAGAAAATGATAAAAAAAACACAGAAAAATAAAACCAAAACAACAACCAACCAATTGCAGATCAATACCGCTTTAAAGCAGGACTTTCAAACAACTCCAAACCGATTCCAGAAACTTTACTTACCAAATCACAAAGTATCTCCAATGTAGAAAAGACAAATTACCGATCCGCTTACTAAAAATGAAACATTACCAAAAGGTATGCTTAAAAAAGCAATAATACATCTTTGCGAAGATATCTCGATAAATCCTTTTGATTCAGTAAGGATTCATTTCCACTGATGCGCAAACCGGAAAAGAGCAAGCGAGCAAAGCAGAGCTTTGACTAGACATTAGCTCTACTCACTTTCTGTGGTAACATTAAAATGGTTAAACAAGTCCATCGAAGCAAATCCGAACGGAAAAGTAAATATTGTATAATTGTAATGGGTACTTCGTGTATTTACATAGATAAAAATGTACACAATGTTTGTGTGTACTTAATCAATTGTCACTTCATACACACTAAAACAAAAACAGCTATCCAAATATGCCTAAAATGAAACTACTTTTAGGTACAGATTTAAGATTTTAAAACAAATTCTTGATATAAAACTTTGAATTTGTGTGAAAAAATAAATGAAAAATGCAATAGATTCCCGATCAGGTACAGACACAGTAAAAAGCGTTTAAGAAATTTATTTGCGAAGTTTTACTATGTATTTTAATTTGTCTTCATATTTTTTCACCATATCAATTCATCTCTTAATTGGTATGAATATCGTCTTTTTACAGTTCATACTCATCATACTTAAAATTTTTTTGTCAAATGTATTTACAAAAAATATCTCCACACCGCTCCTTTCCAATGGAGAACCACCCTAATCCCCACCGACAGAAGGCAAAAACTTTGTCAGGAACTGACCCCGAATTTGAAAGATTACGGTTACAATGTGGCAAGCAATTTTATCTTTTACTTGAAGATTTTCCCGAGGTGTGAATTTATTGGTCAAAGTTTTCTTTTGTGCGATGGATTTGGAATTTTTAAGGCTTTTGTGGGTAGTTATAAATTCTTTTTTATTCCTCTTGTTATTTCAAGCACGAGGTCTTGAATAAAATTCCTAACTCGGGCAAAGCTTTATCAGTAGGTGCCCAGAGTCTGAATTTGTGCCTGGTTGATAGCAATATGCCCACGGTCAATGTCGCCCATGTGATGCACCAACCAGATCAAGTTTGCAGTAGGCGGTCCATCGCATGAATGCACACGAATAAAAGCCGAAAGAGAGTTATGGCGTCTCATCGTGAAGCGAATCATGTCAGCGCAAAATCTCACTGGAACATGATGATAACGACCACTCTGCAAAGAATATACTGACGAAAAATAAGATGCCAATAGGCTCGCTGTCAATTACACTCATTCAATCTCCAATGAACTCATTACATCCTACCATCTTTATGCAGACGATCTACAAATTTATTCGCGAGCTCCTCTCGAAAATCTGGCTATCGTTGCCATCAATCTGAACCTGGCTCGAATTTGCGATTGGAGCAAGCGGTACGGGCTTATGGTCAACCCTATCAAGACGCAGGTTATAATAGTGGGCAGTGCGAGAATGGTTTCAAGGATCGACTGGACGTCTCTTCGCCAAGTTCTTTTTGACAATTTACTTAGTTAAGAACTTGGGGATATTCATCGACAAGAACTTCTCTTGGACTGCCCAAGTGCAGGAAGTAAGCCTCAAGTTATTTGCATCTGCTGCAACTTTGAGGAGACTGCAAAATTTTCTTTCGACTGCCACCAAGATTGCGCTTGCACAATCTCTTCTTCTTCCCATCCTTGATTATGCTGATGGCAGTTATCTTGAACTTACTCAAGAAAAACTCGATAAACTTAAGCGGCTTCAAAATTTTTGTATAAGGTTCATATACGGTTTGCGCAGGTATAAACATGTTTCCGATTTCCGTGTGAAGCTCAAGTGGTTGCCAATTCGCCTTCGCCGGAATGCTCATATTCTTTCTCTTCTGTATGGTGTGCTCTTTACTCCTTCCATCCCTCTTTACCTCAAGGATCGTTTTCAGTTTATCTGCAATTCTAACACAAAATCACTTAGGTCATCGGATAACTTGCGACTTAAAATGCCAATGCATTCCACTACTTTCTTGGATAAATCTTTTACCGTCCAAGCTGCTCATCTGTGGAATGCATTGCCCGACACAATAAAACGCGCCTAGTCGTTGCCTGTATTTAAAAGACTTGTAAAAGAAAATTACCTTTCACTGTGATTGTCGTTAGTCAAAATTTACTTTCATTGCCTACATACATATACATATTGGAGTATGTATGTATTTATGTATCTATTATGTAACATATGTATATACTAGCTTTTACCCGCAACTTCGCTCGCAGTGAAGCCAGTAAAAAAAAAATATGTATCCTATGTTACTTCTAATACCTCCAAGAATATATGTACAAAGTTTGATGATGATCGGGTCAGTAGTTTTTGCGTGAAAGCGTAACAAACAAACTTACATTCACATTTATAATATTAGTATAGATTTGTATATCTATTATACTATGATTGTACATTTAAAGTAAACATTCATAATGTTATGTGTTATACCAATGTCAATCCCATTTCATGTCCAGACTATCACTGTCCATTCCAGGTTGCCTGGAAGAGATCGCGGTTTACGATAAGGCCGCCCTTTGTATATTTTAAGTTTCCATTTCTATGTTTTAACTTGGTTTACCTACAATAAAGCATATATAAATAAATAAATACACGGGACTTATATATAACTGTGAAGGTGAGATCCGCAAGCACGTCGGAATGGCCAAGGGTGCCATGTCGCAGCTCTAAAGAATATGGAAGGATCGGAACACCACAAAAGAGACCAAACTATCACTAGTCAAATCCCTTTTGTTTTCCATATCCCTGTACGGAGCGGAGACGTGGACTCTGAAGGCCGCTGATCGATAGCGCATTGAGGCTTTTGAAATATGGTGCTACAGAAGGATGCTGTGTGTCTCATTGACGGCATACAGGACGAACATCTCGATAACGCCGGAGCTCAAAGTAGAAAAAAGGCCAAGATTATCGAATGTTTGCCTCCGGAATATATTTGACTTCTATGGGCATATCGCCGGCAAACCTGGTAACAAACTACTTAAGGTAATTATGACTGCTAAAGTCCGTACCATTTTTGCATAAAATGGCAAAAATATTTTGTTGTATGGGAGTCCCACTTAAATATTTATTTTATTCTGATTTTAGCATTTGTTGTTATAGCGGCAACAGAAATACATTATCTGTGAAAATTTTAACTGTCTATCTATCACAGTTCAGTAGATACAGCCTGGTGACAGACAGACAAACAGTGGAGTCTTAGTAATAAGGTCCCGTTTTTACCCTTTGGTTACGGAACTCTAAATTTACTAGCTTCTGCCAGCGGCTTCGCTCGCATGAAAAGTGTTTTATCATCCCTAGGGAACATAATACCGGGATTGAAAGTATCCAGACTTTAATCTATGTTCGTACCAAATTTCATCCAAATCCGTTCAATCGTTCTGGCGTGATTGAGTAACAAACATACATCCATCCATCCAAACTTTCACATTTATAATATTAGTAAGAAGTTTATGTTCAATCTTAATAACTTGAACTAAGTTAACAGATGTCTGTAATAGTTGAGTATTAAATGAATTCATTAAAATAATCTTCAAGCTTAAATGAAGACAAGTTACAAATCAAGTTTAAACGCTTCACTCGAGGTCTTAAGTTAGATTACTTCTTTTGCATATTGCTGTAACATGAATATTTATTTGAATGGATATCATTATGTTATCTTTCAACTACGTAGTAATGTTATCATTAATCACTACTAAACCGATCACAAAGGTCGTATTTATTACTTAGAACCAAAACAGTGCAGAAATGTTATATGAAATCTCATTGTTGCACAGGTTTTCATTAATGCACTGTTTTTTTTTACATTTTATTTAGATATAAATTTACCACAGAGGTTAAAATAAAAATCGAAAAAAAGAAAGAATCTGGCTCAAAATAAAAATCGGCTGCATAAAATCGGTTTGATGAAAAAAATACTGTTAATAACCTTTTGCCGCAAAAGTCGCGGGATATATATTTTTCATTAACTTTAGTTTTTGTTTTGAGTAGGTATATTTTATCACGTTAGGTAGTTACGCAGTTGAAAGAAAAGTAGATTACGTACCTCGCTAAAGTGAGTAATTAATGCACTCGTGTTAATTTAGAGCCCTCGCATGCGCTCGGGCACCAACATAACACTCGTGCATTAATAACTCACTTTGCACTCGATGCAAGAATCTACTATTATCTCTCTGATCATACTCATTAGCATCATTTTCTTGGTTTATCTCAATTTATTTGGGGTACGTGCAACAAGTATTATTCTTTCATATTTCTCTAACAGTCGTCATTTTAGTAGCAATATCTTCTTAATTCTTAATTGTACACCAAAAAAATTACATATACAACTTGAGTATTATAAAGTTGATGTACAAAGGCGAGCTTAACTCTAAGAAGAGTTTTCTACCAGCAAACCTTAGAGGGATAGAGAGAGTTTACAAATGGAAGAAGAGAAGTAGTCTAGTGTACAATTTTAGAATAATGTAAAATAAATCAAAAATATATTTTGTAATTACTTATGTATAATTTAAATTATACATAAATAAGTACAAAACACATACATATACTAATATTATGTCATTCCGAAAGAAAATGATCCGCAGCCACTTCAATTTAGACCGAAACTCCGACACGTGATCGTATTTACAGAGGTCAAAAATAAAGCTTTATTCCGCCAGTCTTTAATCTTCTTTTCCAAGGTTTGAGAAAGTATCTTACTTAATCTCAGTAGACCTTCCGAAAGAGTGGATCTTAGGTTGAACATGGACAAAACCAAGGTGATGTTGAATGCCCATGTTACGCCCACTCCTATCAAGGTCGGAGACTCTACACTCGAAGTTGTAGCCGACTATGTCTACCTGGGACAAAGGATCCACTTGGGTAGGGCCAACTTCGAGAAAGAGATCAATCGTTGAAACCGACTCGGCTGGGAATCGTTCGGGAAGTCGTATAACTTACTACAGTGTCTCAAGACGAACGTCTATGACCAGTGTGTGTTGCCAGTGATGTCATATGGCTCTAAGACGTGGTCGCTCACAAGGGGCCTCATCAGAAAGCTTACAGTCACAAAAACATTGTTATTACATTTGGAATCATTACACATATTATTATATTTGCCTTTAAGATTTTTATGCAATGCACAACTAAGAATAATAGGCCTGTGTACCAGCAGTGGGAACATTATAAGGCCGATGATGATGATAAAACAAAAATATAAAATCAAACTATGCTATGATATTAGGTATTATATAAAAAGTAAATTCGTGAAATATTGAAAAAGAATAGAATTTCTCTTTATGTGTGTCTATTAAACATTATAATGGTTGCGAAGAGTCCTAAATGAAAATGTTAAATTTAGATTTAAAATGCCCCTACATAAAAATCTCTAAAAAGCAAAAAATAAGCCTCATACTCGCATCGAAGAATCGCCAACGTTAATAGCAGATTATTTTATTTACTTAGCGGTTCGCGAAGCGAGTACGAGGCTTATTTCTTACTTTTTAGAGATTTTTTATGTTAGAGGTTTTTCAAATTTTTATTAAATTTTTATTTCATGCTTTTTTAATTACATTTAATATATCTAGTAGTAGACACGCTTCGATCGACAACATATCGAAACACGTTAATCATGACATGATATCTTGCGAAAAAACCGCGATTCAAAAAGTAAAATGCGAATTTTGAACGGTTGAACCGATTTCAATCAAACATTACTAAGAATACTCTTGACAAAGTCACCTTCCAAACAAAAAAACTAAATCAAAACTCGGTTCATCCGTTTAGGAGCTATGATGCTACACACAAACATACAGATATACAGCACACACACACACATAATTATATGTATGTAATTTAAGGCTTTTTGTCCGATTGTTATCACTGTTATGATGCAACTTTGTTTAAGTCCTCTTAACTTGTACAGTGCCAATAAGATCACGTTTACATCTGACTGACCTTAATATTTAAGCAATGCCAAGCATGACGCAAAAGCAACTGAACTTAAAAATATCTTAAAATCTAATATTCAAGTCTGCATATCTTCAGCCTGTATATAATGTTTTTATTGGGTGATAATCGCTCATTTTATAGATGGTGTCTGGCAGCTATCCAGCAGATTATCGGGGTGATTTTGGCAACCATAAAGTTCTATGATAAAGTCTGGATTAAGAAGTCTGGGTGACGATTTATTAATTATCTCTTGAAGCTTTGTTTAAGTGACCTAGTTGAATAGTCTAGGTGCCGTGTTACTCAACTGGCTAGCAGAAATCAGTTGGGCAAGAAATTCTGATATCAATTTGTAAGTTGGAAAAAAATATTATTAAATAATTTTTGTAAATCTATTCTAATATTATAAAGCTGAAGAGTTTGTTTGTTTGTTTGAACGCGCTAATCTCAGGAAGTACTGGTTGCAATTGAAAAATTCTTTTTGTGTTGGATAGTCCATTTATCGAGGAAGGTTATAGGCTATATAAAATCACGCTACGACCAATAGGAGCGGAGCATAAATGAAAAATGTTGCAAAAACGGGCAAAATTATTCCTTTTTGAGACCTTACGTTGCGTGCGCTGCGTAAACAGTTTAAGTTACGCAACAATCATGTATGTAGGGTAGGTAGATAGCCAGTTGACGGGAGCATTATGGATTTTTATACTTAAGACAGCGTTCGATAGGTCTTGGCCGTCCAAGTGTTCTTAGATAAGTGACTTTTTTATATTTTTGTTCCGAACTTATCATGTGGGGTATCAAAATGAAGGGTTTTTTTTTAATCTAAAGTTGCCCATATCTTTTCATCGTATTGACTCAGGACCTTCATTATATATAGGTACGTAATAGGGACTATAGA
Source organism: Orthosia gracilis (assembly GCA_947562075.1). Classification (NCBI taxonomy): domain Eukaryota; kingdom Metazoa; phylum Arthropoda; class Insecta; order Lepidoptera; family Noctuidae; genus Orthosia; species Orthosia gracilis. The sequence continues at coordinate 6,902,212 of OX387267.1, read as the reverse complement.
CCTCAGTATCTGTTATAAATTTCAACTTGCTAGGTCCACCCGTTCCTCCTTCTCGCTACCCAGAGCGGGAGAAGTCATTGGATGATTTCCAAACCAAAAGAAAAAAAAAGGTCCACCCGTTCCTGAGAAAATCGGTGGTGACACACGGACAGACAGACGGACAAACAGACAAAAAAGTGAACACTTTTGTGTATCAATTTTATCCTTCATAAAATTTCCTTAACGGGGTCCTTATATAAAAGTCGATTCTTAAAGAGTAAACACTAAAAATAATATCAAAGAAACGTACTAACAAATTAATTGTACTTCTTTTTAAAAATTTGTTTAGATTACTTTGAGAAAATGTTTCTCCAAGAAGGTTTTATGTACAAATATGTTTTATGTATAAACACCATCATGTCGCGTTGTTTATTAGCTTAGCTATTAAAGTTTTCAAGGATTAAATGAAATGTTTTCCGAAAAGCCGAGGTAAGTAAAGTTAATTAATTGCCTGTAAATAAAAGCCCGTAAATAAGAGTTGGATTTCCGTGCCACGAATACAATTATTTACTCTGATTGTTCTTCTTCTATTTGTGTTAGACATCATAATTTTTGGGCCCAGTAAATGGCCGCGTTTAGTGCAGCATATGAGGCGATGCTAGGTCAGCTAGAGTGGAGGTGGAGGTCTGCTCCGCTTGGGCGGAGCACCGCCGTGTCCTCGTGGAGGCGATCAGCGGTGGCGACCTCTCGCGTCCAGCCTTGGTTCAGGCCATGGTACGAAGCGAGAGGGCATGGGAAGCTGTCACCTCCTTCAGCGAATCTGTAATGCTCGCGAATGAGGAGGCGGAACGCGTGAGGGAGATACAACGGAGACGCCCTCACGCCCCTAGCCACCGCAGGAGACGCCCTGGGCGTCGGGAGTCGCGAGCCGATTTCTGGCCACCGTAGGCGCAGGCTTGCGGACGGCGAATAATGGGTAGTTTGCCGTCCGGTAACGACCAGGCCCAATTCGACGGCGCGTAGTGTTCCACGGGCGCCTTAAAGAGATGTCCGCAAAAATTTATGGGTTCCGCTAGGGCCGATGCCTGTCTGGGTCGCGGATAAATTTGAAAGAGTGTTACCGCGGCCCTGGCACAAGCCACTGAAGGAACAAGGGTTTAGTCAGTAAAAGTCTGACACGCCCTCCCGCTTCACCCAGAACGGGAGAAGTCATTGGATGTTTACCGAGCAAAAAAAAAAAAAGTCAACTATAGTGCAGGTAAACGGACATTTGCGACATTTTACTTATTACTAGCTTGTGCCAGCGGCTTGGCGCGCATTAAAGTTGGAAATTATCCCAAGGGAACATACTCTAAAGATAAAAATTATTCTTAATCTTTCGCCCAATCTATTTTTGTACAAAAATTCATTAAAATTAGGCTTGAAAACTTATTAATTCTCGTATTTATAAAATTTATTTGAATGTGGATTATACGTGATTTAAAAGCTTACCAGCACTGTGTTCTATGAACATTTCAAATGGTTAAGTCATTAGGATCAAAAGTTCATTAAGTGGCAGACAGTCAGACGGTTAGACAGACAGACCAATAGCGCTAGGTCTAGTAACAGACATCCGTTTTTACCCGGGCACGGACTCCTTAAAACTAATCATGTTTTTATTATAACAACACTGAATTATATATAAAACTAACTGACCCAGCGAACATCGTTCCGCCTAACAGTCGATTATTTTTTTTTTTTTTTTTTTTTATTATGATACCTAAGTATTCATTTTCATTTTATTTTTGCTAATTCCAAATTAAGTTATATTTTTACTGACAATACTGGACAGTACTTGGACATTGCAACATTACTTTATTTTTCTAAAATAAAAGATTTTTTCTACAATAAACGTAGCCTAAGTTACTCCTTATTACATCAATAAAAGTCCCGTCAAAATCGGTCCAGCCATTTCAGAGATTAGCCGGAACAAACAGACAGGTAGATAGACAAAAATTGTAAAAAATGTTATTTTGGTGTATGTACCGTATATATACCGTATATATATTCATATAAATGTAGTAAAAAACGATTATTTCAATATTACAAACAGACACTCCAATTTTATTCTATTGTTTTTATTTATACTAATGTTCCTCTCACTGACATTTATTTCAACTTCATTTTCGCATTCACGTTCAATTATTTTCCATTTCTCCTTACACTCCGTTCCAATTTTCCCGCAGTGCTCTTTTCAAATTTTCCATTTTTCCTTATGGTTCCTACTTAAGCTTAAATAGCTTCCTCGCTGCTGTGAAAACAGATCTCGCAGAGCTGTTTTCTTCCGTGGTCCGGAACGAAGGAGAAAAGAAAATATTTGAATTTGGAGGGTGTGGGCATCAGTCTGGAAGCAATTTGGTGGATTGTAGGTAATAATCATCTAAGAATGATGATCCTCACTAACGTTACAAACATCACATGCATCGTATTCTGTGAGCTCCAATAATTAAAACATTGGTTTTACTTATATACATAAACTCACTCCTTTTTTCCATGGGTGTAGATAAAAACTCTTCATACACTTTTTGCTTCTTTTGCATTCATACGTCATGCACGTTTTTACCGTGCAGCAAAAAAGGTACCAAGTGCAATTCTGTAAAGTTCACCGCTCACCTCAAGTGGATACACGATTCTAAAGCGAACTCATTTGTTTTTAAAGTAAATCGTCATGGATTCACAACGAGACACCGTTCGAATTTCGAACGTGATGTTTAGAGTTAAGAAAATGAGGACGACGAGTTGCCAGCCTGTCGGTTTTTTATCGGTTACATTTCGGGAAGTGTGCGATGAAACTGCACAATTTGATTCTGCCTAGCCCTTTCCATCATCGGACTACAAGACGTACGGCAATGCGCCATCGGTACATGGTTTATATCAAACCCATACGCACAAAGCGTTTTGAAAATACTTTCATTGTGCGTACAGCTAAGGAGTTGAATTCCCTGTCTTTGTTTCCTGATAGCTACAACCTAGGGGTCTTCAAGTCAAGAGTGAATAGGTTACTTCTAGGCAAGCGTGCTTCACCTTCGACCACATCATCACTTAACATCAGGCGAGATAGTGGTCAAACGCGAGCCTATAAAAAAAAAAAAACAAAATATGCTGGTTAGACATATATAACCATGAAGGTTTATATTGGATCTGTTTGCGCAAAAATCATCAATTTAAACAAGGTCGGGTCGACCGCATTCTTTTATAAGTAAAATAGAAAATGGAAATGTGGACCCATTGTTAAAAGGGTGAGAATTGCTACTAAAAGAAGGGCTAAAACTACCGTTTTTACGGATATTTTTTGTATAAAAATATGAGGATGTTTTTAGCGATATTTTTCCTATATAATGTCAACCGTTGTCGTTTTTTCTGCATTGTTGTTATAAGTAAGGCGTTTCGTGTGTAATAATATGTTTTTTTCTTGTTACAGGTAAGTTTGGACACAGTTTCATACCGATATCAAATAAGGTAATCTAAGATTAATTCCAAAAATAGTTTTTTAATTATTAATTTAAAAACTAATTAGTATAATGTCGAAATTCGTCAAAAATAAAAGGAAATTAATAATAACTTTGTGTGCCCTTTTATAATTAAAATACCTGAAACTTTTATTCCATCATTGAAAATATTTTCCAGTAAGCTTCCCACAGATAATTAATTTTTGTTCCAAATAAAAACATTATCAACGCAGAAATTAAATAAAACACAGGACCACCTCTTTTCAAGAAACTTCTTAAACCGTCTAAAGAGAAAATGGCATTAAATAAAATAAAAATATTACTTCAGAATTTTCTGTGACCTATTCATACCTATAAAGTCCAAAGTGAGACGATTCAGTTAAAGATTTCAAACGAAATTAGGGCCTGCAAATAAAAGCTGGCCTCGTTAAAATTCAAAGGCCAGTCCTCCAATTATAATAGCCATAAAAACAAAATTAAAAGTAACGAAATTGCGAGAAATATCACGGAATTAGAACAAATATCACGGAATTAGGAGCAAATATTTTGCAATCCTTTTTCGGGTACGATTTATATGTATTTCTGTTTTTATTGCGCGGAGGGGTGACTGGTTTGACCCTCTAATTTTTGAGTGTGATAAATAATTTTGTTGGTGACAGCAGATGGTCGTAATATTATCAGATTTGCAAACTGGGATTTTATGTACTGGATTCTCGATAGCCAATGAAAAAACATAATTCATATTTTATTGAGTTCAGGAAAAACGAATACGTCTGATTTATTTATATTATGCTACTAGCTGACCCCCGGGGCTTCGCTCCCGTCAATTGGCTACTTACCTACCTACACTACCTACCCTACCTACCCTACCTACCCTACCTACCCTACCTACCCTACCCTACCCTACCTACCCTACCCTACCCTACCCTACCCTACCTACTCTACCTACCCTACCCTACCCTACCTACCCTACCCTACCCTACCTACCCTTCCCTACCCTACCCTACCTACCCTACCCTACCCTACCCTACCCTACCCTACCTACCCTACCCTACCCTACCTACCCTACCCTACCCTACCCTACCTACCCTACCTACCCCACCCTACCCTACCTACCCTACCCTACCTACCCTACCCTACCCTACCCTACCTACCCTACCCTACCCTACCCTACCCTACCCTACCCTACCCTACCCTACCTACATACCTACCCTAACTACATACCTACCCTACCTATCTACAATTCTTTTTTTTTTTTTTTTTTTTTCTTTCATAAGAACCTTCTCCTAACAATAACAAACACAACAAAAAAAGAATTAGCGAAATCGGTCCAGCAGTTCACGCGTGATGCCGTGACAACGGAAAACGGGTTTCATTTTTATATATATAGATAGATTAGTGTGTATAGGCACGGACAGGTCTATGGTCACCCATCCACGAACGGACCTCTGAAAAGTTTGCTTAATCTTGAAGAGCAACCCGAGTCAAAGTCAAAGTCAAATGTATTTATTTCGACTAGGCCATTAATCGGCACTTTCGAACGTTAACAATTAAAATTAACAAGTAATAAAAATTGTTTCTACCGTGCATTTGGCAAAGTAGCTTGTTATGGAGAAGAATGCACAAAAAACTCTATACTTACTCTTTTAAAAAAAAAACTTTTAATAATATTAAAGTACATACATTAATAAATTCATATACGTGAGCACACAAGCACTAACAGGTAAATTCCTTCACTTGAAAAATAGGAACATGGTTCTCACATACTTACAAATATTGCAAACATAGGTAAATTACCTAATTCAACAACAACGGAACAGTGAGCGAGTCATATTTTTTTTTAAACAAATATTGTAGATAAATATAAAATAAAGCGTTACTATAATTATGAATATAATACAAATCAACCAGTTTGACTTTGTCTACACTAAAGATTGCTCTATGGAGCAGGACCAGCATGTTTCCAAGCATTCTTATCTTGAATATAATCATAATAATTTGTAATATGCTTGTTTACAATGTGTACTTTTAACTATTATTTTACCGAGCAGCTCCTGCCAACGAGTTTCTTATGATTTCTTATTAGATAGAATGTAGAATTACAGAGCAGTGGTGACCCAGTGGTAACGGCCGCGACTTATGAGTCAAAACCCAGATCGTGCGACCGTCGTTCGGGGAGGGGGAGTGGGATCGAACCCAGGCAGGCGCTTTACTCTGTGTAAATTATTACATCAACACGCCCTCAAAACGGTGAAGGAACATCGTGAGGAATCCGGCATATTCTAGAACCAAAAATTCGAAGACATGTGACATCCGCCAACCCGCACTGGGCCTGCGTGGTGGATTACGGTCCGTTCCCTCTCACAGAGAGCAGGCCTGTGTCCCAGCAGTTGGAATATTAAAAAGCTGTTGATAATGATGATGATGAGACAGATGAATCAATTATTATTTTTTAACTTAAATTATTGACATTCAAAATTGCCGCTTAGTCACCCAATTGAAATAAACGACTTTGTCAAAGTAAACAAAAACGCCTTTGCTCACAAAAGATAATCATTGGACCCATCCTCGGTAAGCGTTGCTGACCTTTTAAAAAAACCTGCCAAGTGCGAGTCGGACTCGCGCACGAAGGGTTTCGTACCGTTATCGCAAAAAAAGGCAAAAAAAAACATGTTTGTTTTATAGGAGCCCCACATAAATATTTATTTTATTCTGTTTTTAGTATTAATTGTTATTGTGGCAATAGAAATACATCATCAGTGAAAATTCCAACTATCTAGCTATCACGGTTCATGAGATACAGCCTGGTGACAGGCAGACAGACAGACAGAATGACGGACCGCGAAGTCTTAGTAATAGGGTCCCGTTTTTATTCCTTGGGTACGGAACCCCTCAAAAATTATACAATCAGCTGTTAGCGACGAGCCTCATCATTATTTTCTGTGAAATAAACTGACAAAAACCTGCACACAAAATAAAAGATAAAAGTTTCAATAAAGTTAAAAACCAAATACATTTTCTCTCCAAGATAAATATGTAACGTGGAGAAACCATTCTCTACAATAGAGATTGGAACAAATTGGAACGACTCTACAAACGGCTATTGAAAGTAGAGCTCTCTTTTAAATGTCTCGTTAAAACTCTAGGTGCCTTTTTAAAAGCTCGCCGCTTGCAGTGACCATGATTTGAGTTTTAAATTTGAATTCAATTTGGGTTTTTAATTTTTAATTCCGGCGTTTTAATGTGGAGGGATTATTTTGCAAGCTTCGTGGAGTTTCATTTTGTTAATTCTTTTTGATTGTGTTTCTGTAACATTTTTTTTACTACAAAAATAGAAAAAGTATATTTTTATAGTGTCAATATATTGCTGAAAACGAAACGAACGGAAGACCTGTTGGAAGGCCTCCCACTATGTGGACCGATGACCTGGTTAAGGTTGTAGGAATCTACCGGATGCGAGACGCACGGGATCGGTCAATGTGGCAACGCCTGGGGACGCCGGAAGACGTCCACAGCTGGATTTAAGCCTTTAAGTCCAGTTGTGGACGTCTTTCGGCTGGAATGATGATGATATTGCTGTTTGGCCTGTTTTTAAACACAAGGAAATATTAAAATATTATTAGGATGTCTAGAAAATTTTGACATCAAACTTTTGTACCTTGTAAGTTAAGTTATTTTTTTCTCATTATATAACGACTATTTATTATCAGTTCAAAGAGAAATTCAAGAAAAAAAAATAGCCATACAAGATTGTATAAGAAGTTTTTTAGTAAATTACATTATAAGGCCTGATACACGCAATATGGGGCAATTAATTACATCCCCCAAATCTTGTCTCTTAATAAATGAACACGACACAATCTCTTCTAATCAAGTCATGTCATGAAATAAAACTAGCGCACTATTTCTTCTCCCACACCTCAGCCTATACAAACAATATAAGGATGTTTATCTATTAGCGCGAGAAAACAATGCGGAGCTAAGCGTATTTAACATTACTTCACGCCTGTATTGCCCGAAGGGTTGGATAGAGATGCACCTATTGGTAAAACCGGACACAAATCCAGAATCCGGGATTCTACGGAGAAATTCCAATTGGAAAAATCCAAAAACACTTTTCCCAGCCCAGAAATCGAACCCATGACCTCATGTTCAGCTGTAGCACTTGCAACCATGACCAACGAGACAGTACATAGTTAGCCCCCGACGGAAAAAGAGAGGTGTTATAAGTTTGACGTGTGTTGCTGTGTATCTGTGGGTCTTTCTGTGGTATCATAGCTCTTAAACGGAGGAACCGATTTTGATTTAATTTTTTGTTTGAAAGGTGACTTTGTCGAGAGTGTTTTTGATATATTTGGTAAAACGGCTAACCGTTCAAAAGTATTTTGCATTTTTCTCTTTGAATCTGGATTTTTTCGCAAGATTTCATGTCATGATTACGTGTTTCGACAGATTGTCGATTGATGCGTGTCTACTACTAGGTGTGCAGTACTAGTAGGTATGTGCAGTTTAAAAAGGATGAAATAGAATAAAATTCACTGCTGAAAATAATCTCGGTTCACCGATGCGAGTACGAGGCTTATTTTTTCATTTTAGATGTTTATTTTTTAATATATGCGGATAGAAACGTCAAAAGTAATACAGGCCTATTGGTTTTCGACACATCTCTTCTCTTTGCTTTCGTGGATGACAGTCCTTACAGATTTTCCAAATTGGACAAAAAGGTTTACTGTATTATTTTCTTTATCTCACAAACAAAGTTACTACTACTAATAAAATCTAATAAACGACCGAGTTTCCCAAACTAGTTCGCAAAAGTTATTTCTTACAACAATATTCATACGGGTTATGTCCAAGAATAATCATAAATCATTGTCAACCTGGTAGAACTTGGGTATTATAATGTGGGACGATTATTGTTATGGTAGATCTTGCAGTCTTGAAGACTTATTTTTGTATTAGACCTTAAGTGAAGCATTTTATATTGTCAGGTCTTCTTTCCATTTCGTCCGGTTTTGGGCAAGTGTAGACCAGTCCTTTCAGCAGCTGCCAAGTTCGTCCCCAACTTATCCCACAGTAAATAGTAAGAAAATTATTTAAAACATTGGTTTGAATTAGTACACGAGTAAGTAAGTATCTCAAAAGTCCATCTGCAATGCAACTTAACACAATAATTATCTATAATATAAAAATGAATCGCAAAATGTGTTCGTAAGCGCATAACTCAACAACGCCTGGACCAATTTTACCAAAACTTTTTTTCAAATGTTCGTTAAAGTCCAAGGATGGTTTTTACGGCGAGAAAAATTCGAATAATTTCCGGGAAAACCCTAAAAACAGCCCTTTTCTTTTTCCCATACAAACGTTTTCTAACTAAACTGACATTTTCATGTGATCTGACATCTGTCTGTCTTTAGGGTTGGTAGTTTGTAGGATTGGGTAGGTAGGGTAGGTAGGGTAAGGTAGGTAGGGCAGGTTAGGTAGGGTAGGGAAGGTAGGGTAGGGTAGGTAGGGTAGGGTAGGTAGGGTAGGGTAGGTTAGGTACGGTAGGTAGCCAGTTGACGGGACCAAAGCCGCGGGGGTCGGCTAAGTAATATAATATGTTTTTTTTTTATCAGATATTAAACCAAATCTAGAATAAAGATGCTTCAATAATTTTAGAAGCACATTTTCCAGATTTTAATTTAATTTATTTATAAAAAGATTACTTTTAGCCAAAGATCTCCCACAAATCTACATTCCCTAGAATTTTAATTGTTTTTGCTGAATAATACTTACCTATTTCGTGCAATATAAATGTAGTTATACTCTAAACAAATTCCGAACCAATAAAATGTTTCAAACAACTAAATCCTCACCTCAGATATCCGCATAATATTCTGTCCTAGATGATAATAAATCACTGTCACCCTACTCTTCGCGGTGAAATTAAATTCTTTTACCAACACGGCTCAGCGTAATGCAAAAATACTTCGGAATCATATTTATACGTTAAGAGATATTTTTCGGTAAAAATGTGTGCGGTTTTTCGTCCAAATGTTTTTGGTGTCTCGGTAAAATGTTTGCGGTTTTCGGTAAATTGGCGTAGAGTACGGATAAATTGAGACGGTTATTTTTGCTGTCATTCATGTTGTCTTTATGAGAAGTTGCGGGTTGTTTAACAGTGACTAACACTATCAAAGTAAACTTTTAACCTACTTCAAAATGGACGGGTTCTTTTTTTATTTTTTTTATTTGTTATTTACCTCAGAACTTTTTACTAGGTGATTTTGATGTTTTTTTTTATAATTTGACAACTGGTACTTTTCATGTGCTTCCATTTAAATTTGATCAAGGTCTTATGAAAAGCTTCGGGGATATACAGAAATCTTCAATAAATGATACAAATCTCTCGGGATTGCTGCAATCACATGTCTGTTTATTGTTTACACCATTTCATAACTTAACATCACGTGTAATATCATGTGCGTTCAAGCGTTTTTGCCATACCTACCTATTATTGGAATCAAATATAACAGCTCACAATGTTAGGACCCATTAACATTAATGCTAATTTTATCCGTGGTGCTAGGCAACTGGGCTTATCCCAGTTGAAAACGACACTTTGTGCCTATTGGTCTTGTTTGTTCTGTCTCCTGCTTGATATGGAGGGAAGTGGAAATTTGAATTTTTCCTACTTCTCCATTACACTTTTCTGATTAATTTCGTTCAGGATCCAAGACAGTAAAATTCATTCGTCGGGACTTCGTCGAGCTTCATTGCCTCGGCGCTTTTCTGGTGGTCGCCACTGTTGATTCTGGCTTTCAGAAGTTGCAGAGGTTTGGGAATAGTGCGGTGGGATAGTCCCAAAAAAATAAAAACATAACATCAAGCCGATACGGTAAAGGGATATACAGATGTGTACAGTTCCACCCTGATACACTCTAATTTCACTGGTTGTTTTCAAGTTTCATGTTATTCGGATAATCTATTCTAGCAAAACTGTGGGCATTACATATATGTATCACAACTAAAAAGTGAAAAATAAAAACGAAGAAATAAAAATAAGAAAACCGATTTCCGAAATTGCAGTTGTTTTTCAATTTGTAAAGTTTTTATTTGGAAGACGGTCGTATTTTTATTGTAACAAAAGTTTTTACTTTTGTTAGTTATAAGTTATTCGGAGATGGTAAACATGTTTCAAGATTGTCACTAGCAACCATGTTATCATCTGCCTAGCCTTATTACCCAACTGCGCGAATCAAAGGAGGGTAATGTGTTTATTTCAACTACGTTTGGGGTTGGCTTCGAGTCTAATCGGATAAAATTGAATACAAGTATTTTACATAGATCCACTGCTCATCTGACCTCCAGAACCCAGCACTGCTTAAGGGATAAGACGAGTTGTCAGATTTTTAAGCTTCTACTTCTCCTAACAACTGTCAAAATCTTCGAAGGAAAGGCGATGCCAACAGCTTACCGGGTTTAAACCCTTCTAAGTCAAAAAACCCCAATACACTTTGACTTTTTACTGTAGAGTTTACTAACGAACTACTGCGCACTGGAACATTCCATTCTAAAAATCTTTACGTAATAGAAATTTTTCTGTCACATTCTATCAAGCAAGCCATATAAAATACTACGCCAATTTAACAGCAATTCCAGCGAAGAAAGAACAGGGCTTGACACGTGCCAACATACGGGTTTCAATATATTTTGCACTTCTAATTTCATTCTAAGGCTTTACTGACTTCCAATGAAGAAATTCAACTATTCTTTAAAGATCACAGCTCACCTCACTCATCTGAGCGAACACAATTCGAAAGCGAACTAATTTTTTTTTAAAAGTAAATCATCGCGGATTCAAAACGAGACACCGTTCCAATTTCGAACGTGATGTGCCTATTGGTCTTGTTTGTTCTGTCTCCTGCTTGATATGGAGGGAAGTGGAAATTTGAATTTTTCCTACTTCTCCATTACACTTTTCTGATTAATTTCGTTGCAGGATCCAAGACAGTAAAATTTATTCTCCGGGACTTCGTCGAGCTTCATTGCCTCGGCGCTTTTCTGGTGGTCGCCACTGTTGATTCTGGCTTTCAGAAGTTGCAGAGGTTTGGGAATAGTGCGGTGGGATAGTCCCAAAAAAATAAAAACATAACATCAAGCCGATACGGTAAAGGGATATACAGATGTGTACAGTTCCACCCTGATACACTCTAATTTCACTGGTTGTTTTCAAGTTTCATGTTATTCGGATAATCTATTCTAGCAAAACTGTGGGCATTACATATATGTATCACAACTAAAAAGTGAAAAATAAAAACGAAGAAATAAAAATAAGAAAACCGATTTCCGAAATTGCAGTTGTTTTTCAATTTGTAAAGTTTTTATTTGGAAGACGGTCGTATTTTTATTGTAACAAAAGTTTTTACTTTTGTTAGTTATAAGTTATTCGGAGATGGTAAACATGTTTCAAGATTGTCACTAGCAACCATGTTATCATCTGCCTAGCCTTATTACCCAACTGCGCAAATCAAAGGAGGGTAATGTGTTTATTTCAACTACGTTTGGGGTTGGCTTCGAGTCTAATCGGATAAAATTGAATACAAGTATTTTACATAGATCCACTGCTCATCTGACCTCCAGAACCCAGCACTGCTTAAGGGATAAGACGAGTTGTCAGATTTTTAAGCTTCTACCTCTCCTTACAACTGTCAAAATCTTCGAAGGATAGGCGATGCCAACAGCTTACCGGGTTTAAACCCTTCTAAGTCAAAAAACCCCAATACACTTTGACTTTTTACTGTAGAGTTTACTAACGAACTACTGCGCACTGGAACATTCCATTCTAAAAATCTTTACGTAATAGAAATTTTTCTGTCACATTCTATCAAGCAAGCCATATAAAATACTACGCCAATTTAACAGCAATTCCAGCGAAGAAAGAACAGGGCTTGACACGTGCCAACATACGGGTTTCAATATATTTTGCACTTCTAATTTCATTCTAAGGCTTTACTGACTTCCAATGAAGAAATTCAACTATTCTTTAAAGATCACAGCTCACCTCACTCATCTGAGCGAACACAATTCGAAAGCGAACTCATTTTTTTTTAAAAGTAAATCATCGCGGATTCAAAACGAGACACCGTTCCAATTTCGAACGTGATGTGCCTATTGGTCTTGTTTGTTCTGTCTCCTGCTTGATATGGAGGGAAGTGGAAATTTGAATTTTTCCTACTTCTCCATTACACTTTTCTGATTAATTTCGTTGCAGGATCCAAGACAGTAAAATTTATTCTCCGGGACTTCGTCGAGCTTCATTGCCTCGGCGCTTTTCTGGTGGTCGCCACTGTTGATTCTGGCTTTCAGAAGTTGCAGAGGTTTGGGAATAGTGCGGTGGGATAGTCCCAAAAAAATAAAAACATAACATCAAGCCGATACGGTAAAGGGATATACAGATGTGTACAGTTCCACCCTGATACACTCTAATTTCACTGGTTGTTTTCAAGTTTCATGTTATTCGGATAATCTATTCTAGCAAAACTGTGGGCATTACATATATGTATCACAACTAAAAAGACTGAACCCAGCACTGCTTAAGGGATAAGACGAGTTGTCAGATTTTTAAGCTTCTACTTCTCCTAACAACTGTCAAAATCTTCGAAGGAAAGGCGATGCCAACAGCTTACCGGGTTTAAACCCTTCTAAGTCAAAAAACCCCAATACACTTTGACTTTTTACTGTAGAGTTTACTAACGAACTACTGCGCACTGGAACATTCCATTCTAAAAATCTTTACGTAATAGAAATTTTTCTGTCACATTCTATCAAGCAAGCCATATAAAATACTACGCCAATTTAATAGCAATTCCAGCGAAGAAAGAACAGGGCTTGACACGTGCCAACATATGGGTTTCAATATATTTTGCACTTGTAATTTCATCCTAAGGCTTTACTGACTTCCAATGAAGAAATTGAACTATTCTGTAAACTTCACATATCACCTCACTCATCTAAGCGCACACAATTCGAAAGCGAACTCATTTGTTTTTAAAAGTAAATCATCGCGGATTCAAAACGAGACACCGTTCCAATTTCGAACGTGATGTTTAGTTACCCGATTTAGGAAACAAAAGGTGGTTGTACCAACATTAAATTATTAATGATTGCTCAAACATAACATGGGTTTCATTACATTATTAGAATGGCTATTGTTCTGAAATAATGGTAACATTGCCTCAGTAAGCTTGAAAGGAATTCAGGTTGTCATAATGCGTGTATTAATCTTAGTTCAGCGCCTCTACTTATATGCTTTAACTTTGATTTAAGTTGTGTAATACCTAATGAACATAACGTCAGGCATTGATACTCGTAGTAAACAGATACGTTACACACTCACAAAACAACAGAAAAACGTGTACCGCACAGTAGCGGCAGCACACATACACACTTTTCATTCATCTGACATTTCACTACAAGTCGAACGGGATGGCTTGATAAAACCAAAAAGAAAAAAAGAGACGGCTAGTGTTTGTCACTTGCGTGTGAATGTAAACAAATATTATTCTGACCATAAATGTTTTTTTCTTTTTCAAACCTCCAAATATCAGAATATTAGGAAAAAATTAAATAAATTAGTCAGTTGAGGTGTCTTGCGTACTTACATATGGTATGAGATCCCTTCTGTTTTATTTACTTTGATATCATAATTGGTACACTTGCTAAATACTGTGAAGGGTTAACTCAGGGAAACTAATAATAAGCAGAAATTACCTTTAACTTATATTGAATCAACAACGTGCCTGCCCTCGGGCGGCTTTTACAGAAGTCCCAGCTAAACAAAAACTACACGCGTTCGATATATTTCAAATATTCTGTATTCGATTTCCTTCCAAACTTATAAGTCGCCAGTATTAGGTGTCAGCGGCCGAACAGGTTGCTTGTCCTATGTGGAAAGCCTCTACATGAGCTACGCCCCTACGAATAGATGCGCAGAATCACGTGAAGCGCAGCTATTCTCAACTTTGGAAGGAAAATCACTCTTACCTAACACCTTTACCTATCGGAGGAATTAATCTAAGGTCCTTCCCTTACAAGGGGAAGGCTCAAGTCATGGCAAACGAATTACCGGATTCGCCGATATTTACTCTAACTTCAGCTAATAAGTGCACATGCATTAACAAGTCAACGCCGTCATGCTTGAACCTCCTTGCACAAAACCTCCGAAAAAGTAACAAGGCGGCCTCTTATACCTAACAGAAATGATGTGATAACTCACATCCACCCGGATGGGGTTTAATTATGTGAAATTCAAACGTGATACAATATTTCATCCTCAAGCATTTATCAGGCCAGAGAAGGAAGGGCTGGATCGCATCGAATCTTCTAAACCTATCATTGAACTTTATCCAGAGCTTATCACACTTAACGTATTTAATATTATCAATAAGTTATTCACTGGACCAACGCCATAAACAGTCATCAACTGGACCAATGATGCCAAATCAACATCCTTTGCGAAGGCTATGCCCCGTAAGCAAAGTCGGTTTCAGTTATGACCAATACCTCTCCCACTCTTGAAATGCTTATATCATCAAAGCACTGGATTAAGCTCAGCCTAGCTGAATAAAAAAAAACAAATATTGCTTCGATGCGTAGTCAGCATTGCCAGCCTTTTCTTCCCCCGGCAGCTTACATCAGCTCATGGAATTGGAAAATAATTTGTTTTAATCACATCGATACTAATTGCAGCAAAAATCATCGATAAATATATTTTCTGCTTGCCCATCCCTACTAACTATGACATGTCAAATCTGACAACTGTCTATCATATATATATTTTTTTTTTAACGTACTTAGACATTGACGTTACATAACCTTGCCTACCAGTATCTACATTACCTTTAACTAGCCTACTCTAACATTAAACGGTTTTAGCCTATTTATATGTACAATATCCCTAAATCCTGTTCTTGCCATTTATTTATAGCGGCGATAACCTTGAACTGCAAGAGGAAATCCTCGAAACTGGACTTTGTTCCGGTCCCGGTAAAAATTGGCTGTGCCATTTTTAATTAAAATAGACCACTTATCTTTATTTTCTCTGCGTTTGCTCGTCGGCTGGGGTTCTCGCCGACAGGACTTTCGTTCCTCGTAACGACGCGACGTACACTCGTTGATAGGGCTTCGCGCACTGTTCTCGCCGTGCACACGCGAAAATATGTTTATTCGTATTTTTCTTAGACTTTTATTTATTTACCCGGATTTTCTTTACCCGGCGCCTCCACCAATATGTGAAGGGGTAACTCAGGGAAACTAATAATAAGCAGAAATTACTTTTAACTTATATTGAATCAACAACGTGCCTGCCCTCGGGCGGCTTTTACAGAAGTCCCAGCTAAACAAAAACTACACGCGTTCGATATATTTCAAATATTCTGTATTCGATTTCCTTCCAAACTTATAAGTCGCCAATATTAGGTGTCAGCGGCCGAACAGGTTGCTTGTCCTATGTGGAAAGCCTCTACAATACACACGATGGCATTTTTTAAATTTTGTTTTTGTTTCAACAAAGCTTATCGCTCTTCGCCATGCGTGACTTAGACAAAAGACGTCCCAATTGGGACGTATTCGAGTCTTCACAATGCGCGCGCTCATAACATATCTGTTTACTAGAATATCATTGACGTCAGGCCTGTATTTTCACCGAAGGGTTGAACAGAAGTGCACCCTCATGCCGTCAGTTACGTTTAAATCCCTACTATTCAATTATATTTACATAAAAGTAACGTTAATGTTAGGTACAAACTGCGGTAACTTTCATTTTGAAGTCGGTGTTTTTGTTTTATTTTCCAGTTGTTTGACACTGATTTTTTTTACTGAATCCAAAAAAAGGAGTTTAATTTTCAATTCTATACGTATGTATGTAATATTGCTGGAACTGCACAGTATTCACATATGTTATTCTATTTGGGCTTCTTAACATGTGTGCTAAGTGTATGTATGTTTGTTTGTATGCATGTATGTTTGCCCACGCATTTCTCCGAAACTACATATTACTTTGGTATCTTAATAATTGTTTTTGTGATGGATTAAGTATCTCTCAACTTAGGGAAAAGTGCAAGTTTCATCAAAATCGGGCCAACACTTTTCAAGTTATGGAGCATACAACCGAACTCCTTAGCGACAAACAGCACGAATGTGTAAATTGTATTATTATGGGTATTTTTTATCTTATTGTAGAACTTGCCCACTAAAAGTGAAAATTAAAAAAAACCCTTTTTTACAGAAAAAATAAACTGAGGTCCAATCAAAATACTACAAAGTAAAAATAACTTTCATTTCGGAAGTCGGTGACGTAAAACGAAAAATATGAACGTAAGGATTTGTGGAAACACCCACAACTTTTAGAAAAAGTAGACCAAATTAATAAGAATACACTTTCATCCATCCTAAATGTGGCCTTGGACGACCGAGCATGGCAACATTCGCTTCCCATTCGCTTGGGTGGCCTCGGCGTCCGCAAAATTTCAAGTATAAATTTACCAGCCTTCCTCTCCTCGGTCTACGGTACTGATAAATTAACCAGGAACATCTTACCTTCCTCACTGGTTGATTTTGAGGTACCGTGTTTGACCGATGCGTTGACCGCTTGGAAAATGGCTTGTCCCAATACGGATATACTGAAATAGCGGCGCAAATACTGTAACCTAATTGGTAATTACAGTTCTGAGCCGTTTGGGGTCGAAACGCTTGGGTCATGGGGCCCGAGTGCACGTCTCCTTTTTAAGGAAATCTCTCGCCGACTGATCGATACTGTGCGTGACCAGAGGGCTGGCTCTTTCTTTGCGCAAAGAATCAGCATTGCCATTCAACGTGGCAATGCTGCCAGTCTTCTGGGCACGTTCCCGGATGATAGCGATGTGGAGGAGTACTTCGACGCCCAAGTGTATCTTTCTTTTATATATAGTGTAAGTAGTTAGTTTTAGTATAAGTTTGTAAAGTTTATTTTTGTTTAGTGTTTAAGTATGTACATATTTACACCTTTGTTTTAAAAATAAATCGTCATATAATAAAAAAACTATTACATAAAATAAAAAAAAAATGAACGTAAGGTAATCCTTTTCACTTGGCGTTACGCTGTCAGTGACAGGTGACCCGTGAAATCAATTAAAACGCCAATTAATTTGTGAAACGGTGATTTAAATATATGGGTGTTTTTTTTTTGTCTCGGTGCGAGTGTCTAGTTTGAAGCCTGTAGCTCCAACCCCCTCGGTTTGAAAAACCTGTGTGGCAGACGACGGACAGAAGGATACGAGATTCACAGCAATAGGGCTCCGTTTAGACATTTCTTTTACGGAACCCTAAAACATCATAATTATGGCACTCTGCGGTAGTGTAACATTTTATCAGTAAAAAACATTCCGAATCGGATTTTCTATTACTTTGGATTAATTTCAATATCAAAAAATCTTGAAACAGTGTTACAATTAAAACTTATTAAATTAAGATATACTGCATTCTGCTTTCATAAAAGTACTGCAGAAATAACCTTACTCATTTGCAGGAAGCTGCCTCGGTAAACATATTTATCACACACCTTATCACGGCTTTTAAAATTCTTAGACTAGCCACACTGGAATGCTGTACATTGTATAAATTCCTGTTCATGAAATACCGAGAGCGGGCGATGGTAGCACAGAGTATGTATGAATGTGGCCTTCTATATGCTGGTGAATCTTAATAATATTATGAATGCGAAAGTTTGGATGGATGTGTGTTTGTTACTCAATCACTCCAGAACGGTTAAATTTAGCACATGGATAGGTTATAACTGTGTCAAAATAATAAATTGAAGTTATTTTTCTCATTCTACTGTTTTTTTGGAAGTAAGTTGTATTTTTTTGTAAAAACAGTTTTTTTTGGCAACCGGTTTTATTTTTTTGTAAAAAAAAAATCGGTTGTCTGTAAAGTCGGTTTACTGACGATAGTTGAACGTGACAACGTCATAAAAAAATACTGATGGAATGGTTGCATTTTTTAAAAGAAAATTTTTATTTTATTTGTTTGATAGATATTTTGTATGGATATAGAGAAGGAGGTAAATGGAAATCACAATTGAATTGATCAAGTTACATTTATTTGTACGCATAAATACAATTATGTCATTTTTTTTTACAATGTACATAGTTTTTACAAGTATCACTGAACAATATATCACTGAACATATATTTAATATCGAAAGAATCATTACCTTTATCGCCGCAATTATCGTTGCTATAAACAATTGACACCACATTCACTTTTCACTGCACTTCATACTTGACGAAAACATATGTATTATTGTATAGCAGCTGTCCACGCGGACGCATTGCTCACTCAAGTAGGAGAGAGACAGATGTCGAACGCTGCCGAACGCGGAGGCCGACTGTGCTTCTTTTTCGCTCGTTCCGCGCTCTCGCTTGCACTTCAAGCCTTAAATGGAACGCCTCAGAGCGAGGTAACGCCGCATGAGTCATGTTTTTTCGTGCGTGCAGCCGGCTCCATCGAATTATAAAACGTTGTCACGTCAAAAACAGTTTTTTTACAACCGCCTTCCAAAGAAACGCTAGAAAGTGAAAAATTACTTCAATTTCGGAAACTGGTGTTCCTGTTTTCGTGTGTTCGTTTTTTGACACCGCACAAATAAAAAAAAAAAACATCAAAATCGGTTCACCAAGTAAAAAGTTCTGAGGTGCAGACACATAAAAAAATACAGTCGAATTGATAACTCCTCTTTTTTGGAGTCGGTTAATTATTTTGTTAATCACACTGCACCGCTTCCGCCTCTCTCAGACTGTAGCCTCAGCCCGTTTAAAGAGTCGAACAAAACGCTTCAAGTTCTTACTCGGCTACAAAAATATCTCCAGAACTGTTTACAAAGAAAACTTTGTAAACTTCCCTCTGTAAGCCCAAGACGGGTACGAACAAGTTGAATTGGTAATAAGTTACGAATAACGGTATTGAATGCTGAGTCTTTTCATGTATATTTTTAGGGGATTGAAGGGAAATAGCTGTTTGCTTTCTTTAGTATAGTTTATTGCTGGCAATCATTGATAATTTAACTTCTAACATGACATAATATCACGCACGTAATTTCCGTCGGTCGTGCAGATGTGCTACTATATTTCCGCAGTTATTTATTTATTTATTGAAATAAAACGGCCAAAGCAAATTATACTATAACAATTTTTTTTCCAAAATATAAAAAATCAAAATTATACAAAAAATACACTTGATAAAACGAAACCTTTTTACATAAAAATACAACCGACTTCCAAATAAAAACACAACGATGTGAAAAATAACTACAATTTTGGAAGTCGGTGTTTCGGTGTTCCGTTTTTCATTCTTCGTTTTTTGGCTCCGACTTCCGAAATTGAAATTATTTTTCACTTTGAAGTGTTGACAAAAAAATCTAACCGGCTTCCAAATGGAAGACGGTTGTATTTTTTTGTCAAAAAGTTTTTTATTTTTCACTTTTTAGTGGTACATAATGGACAAGTTTTATAGTAAGGCACCTATAATGCCCACAGTGATGTTAGGATAGATTATCCGAATAAGACGTAACTTGAACATAACCGATGGAATGGGAGTGTACCAGGGCGAACTGTACACATCTGCGTACCCGTTTAGAGCATACTGGCGTGATGGTATGTTATAAAATGGTGTAAACAATAAACAGTCATGCGATCGCAGTAATTCTGAGAGATTTGATTTGATTTGATTTGATTTAGTGAAGAGTGCTGTTGTACATCTTCGAAGTTCTTCATCAGATCTTTACCAAATTTAAATGGAACTATTTCGGAATAAACTTCTTTCGAACAAAAAAATAATTTTGCAAATCTGTTTATATAAAACGAAGTTATGCCCGAATATACATTATAAATATATATATAAACATCCGAATTGAGAACCTCCTCCTTTTTGGGAAGTCGGTTAAAAAGAGACAGACATTTTCTGCTCAAGACTTTCACACACACAGTCACACATTCATCTCACAAAACTTCATACATACAGAAAGTATCATCTTCAATAATTTCGCAAGGAAATCAATATCCTTGTTTTGGTCCAGGAGAGTATTAAGAGCACAGAGTGTCCGTGGTATGGGTGATTTGGACCGCGCAACCGTACGACATATGGGATCTGTCAAGAGCTGGTGTTTCGTACCACGACTGAAGATGTCCAGAACAAATAAGTTACAGATATGGTTTTGTAGGTTTAGGTACCATGCAAGGGACGAGCCTCTTGCCATCGACCGGGCACAAACCCAAATACCAGGCTGATATTGGCAAATCTAGATAGAAAAGTATAGACACTACAAGACTCGAGAATAACACCCAAGTCCACATGTTCAGAAGTAGTGCTTACAACTACTACATCAACGATGCAGTCAAATTCAATTTGGCCAAAAGGCTCATAGGCGATGAGGCACTAATTAAGTCAAAGCTCCAGAGCCTTGAACTCCGTCGCCGAGTTGAAAACCGACAAGCTGGCAGCTTGTCGGTTTTTTATCGGTTGCATTTCGGGGAGGGTGCGATGGAATTGCATGATCTAATTCCGCCCAGCCCGTTTCATCATCGGACTACCAGACGAACGGTGATGCACCATCGTTGGTACATGGTGGACATCCAACTCATACGCACTAAACGTTTTTAGAATACTTTTATTATGCGTACAGCTAAGGAGTGGAATTCCCTGCCGGTGTCTGTGTTGCCCGATAGCTACAATCTAGGGGTCTTTAAGTCAAGAGTGAATAGGTTACTTCTAGGCAAGCGTGCTCCACCGTCGACCACATCATCGCTTATCATCAGGTGAGATAACGGTCAAGCGCGAGCCTATTACAAAATTAAAAAAAAAAAAACAATGTTCTCTATAAGTTACTTCGAAATTCGAACGGTTTTGCGAAGCGACGACTGTTTCTTTTGTTTTATCGTCAATTTAGCTCATGTTTTAGTAAAATGATTAGCCAGTTAACAAGGTCGTAAGTGGGTAAAGTGGTGTCGATGTAGTTTAGGTACGGAAGAACCTTTATAATCGTATCGACACTCACTACGGAGGCTCGTTTAATGTTATCTAACCTTTTTGCGTTGCGATGCGCTGTCCTTATGTTATAATCCCCGGCACGTAAGTTGACAAGAGTCGTTAGATGCGCAGAATTAGTTTTTTAGGTATCTTTGGTAGTGACGCGGGGCGCGGGGAACGTTTAGGACCGTTCCGAGCTCGCGATTGGTTGGACAGTTGACACAAGGATCGACTGACTCATCGTGTCGCGTCCACGTTCCGTTTGCTCTATTTGGTGGTTGGTCAGTTCGCGAAATATGCGCGAACTTACTCCACTACGCCAAAACCTTGTCAACTTATGTGCCGGGCTCTATACATTCAAGTTCATACATCAGTAGTAATGTTCTCTAAACATGACGTTCGAAATTCAAACGGTTCATCGTTGTGAACCCACCTTGATTTACTTTAAAAACAAATAATTTCGCTTTCAAATAGTGTGCGTTCACTTGAGTGAGCTGAACTGTGAACTTTATTATTTTGTTTATTCAGCCAGTAAAATTCTAAGCCTTGCCTATCAATCTGCCTAGCATATTCATAGCTACGGTTGGCTTCTTGTCTAACTGGATGTAACTGTGTACCAGTAAAGATTACCAGATTATTCCATTACCAGTTGCACCAGGACATGGAGCAACTGCCTATCTGCCCTCCCAACCCAATAATTGGGTAACAGGATACGCCTTACGGTCAAACTTAGCTTACTACTAAAGCAAATTAAATCCAAACTCCTAGTCATATAATTATAAATTAGAAATTAACTGCCAGTATCTAATAAAGTGAACCTGTAACTCACTTACTACTGCGGTTAAACCAGGTGGTACAGTGCTATAAACAATCACAGTTAAACCCCTACCGTCTAAAATAACTGCCGGTTTAAGCGATTTGAATATGGCTTTGGGCACACAAATGGTGGGAATATTAATTTGTTTAAATGTGCTATATTTAACCTTTCTGTCGACTTTTTGTGTCCAGTAAATACGTTGGGCACTGTCAGAGTCGCCGTCACGACCTGTTCGCACCACCGTCAGCCAGAACGGTCGCTAGAGCTGAATCCCCAGTGTGTCGTGCTTTGAAGATGCTCAATGCCCTCTTGACTGTCAATCCTGAATGTGATGTGTTTGAGGACGAATGGCATAAATTAATGCGTGCATGTCTGGTGTTCTGTGAGAGAAATTATTCGAGGGTGTCCACTGTTCCATGCTAATTGTATTGTTATTTTTGAATTATGAATTATTGATTACATTATATTTTAATATAATTGTTGATACATTTTCACTCCACTGTGCTATGTTAATTGTATATGTGCATTATCTTATGTAACATAGTTGTCAACATTGTTATGTTTCACGATTTTTAAGTTAATTAATGTAATTGGTATCTGTATCGTTTTAATTAACTATAAATAAATAAATAAAAATAAATTAAATAAATATTTCAGGGTGTGAAATTCTCATCGGACTGAATTGTCAGTTCGCCAATGAGCATAATTTTAAATTTGGAACAAAACTAAATCTGATTTGGGCAAGAGTTTTTTTTTTATATTTATCCTTTCGTGTGCCGTAATTAGCGAAACAATAGAAAGGCCAATGTTTCTCGCGTGGAATCACGTCTTAAACACACGAAAGGTTAAATCTGTAGGTTAGTTCGCAAGCATCCTTTGTTTTTAGGGTTCCATGGTCAATAAGGAACGTTATAGTTTCGCCATGTCCGACTGTCCGTCCGCAGCTTAGCTCAGAGACTCTTACTACTAGAAAGATATAGTTTGGCATGGATATACATATTAATTCCGACAACAAAGTGGTAAAATAAAACCAAGAAAAAAAATATTAGCTTACATCTTGGACACGTGAAGTGGGGTTGTTTTTTTCTCCTCTTTCCCAAAGTGTGGGGTATTGTTGGATAGGCCATTCAAAAATATTACGGACGTGTGGAAACCATTTTTAAATTCAGTGATCAGTTTGTGTAAAGTTAAGTTAAAAATGTTAAAATTTTGTCCCTTCGTTAGAGCGATGTTTGGTGCTTTCGTTGTTTATGAATGTAAACAATGTAACCTATTTATTTTTGGTGAATATAGCTGTTTATTCGGAACTCTGCGTGCTTGAGTCAGACTCGCACTTCTGGCAGCCATGCTTACTTATTACAAGATAATGCCGCGTGCTGTAAATGCCCATTCCCTCTTACAGAGAGAAGGCCTGTGTCCCAGCAGTGGGAACTATTAAAAATTTGATAACAATGGTTACTTATCAAAAGAGAAAGGAAGGTTTAGTATTAATAATGTATAAATCTATACAAATAAAATCAATGTTTGTATGTTTGTCCTCAATGCGTACCGAAAGTTAAATCCTATGTTTTACCGCTAAATGCTAGTTAGCTAGAGTAGCTTTTACAGTAACATAAATTACACAAAATTAAAAAAAATATATATCTAAACCTTCCTCATGAATCACTCTGTCTATTGGTGAAAACCTCATGAAAATCTATTCAGTGGTTTTGAGTTTATCGCGAACAGACAGACTAGCGTGGCGCGGCGGGGTTTTTTTTTTTTTTAATGAAAACTTTGCCCCACACTAGGAATTTCTTCCAGTATCGTGGGTGCGTTTACAAACATATAAACTCACATATACAACACCCAGAGCCGGAACAACTATCTGTAGGTCATACAAATATTTGTTCCGTGCGGGAATCGAAGCCGCGACACGCAGCGCAGCAGTCAATCGCTCAACCACTGCGCCAACCGTGCGTATATTGTAGTGTTATGTAAGAGTATTTAATGCACCCGCCATGTTTTCTCTTCATCACCCTTGGTTGACTGCTCGAGAAGGCCTAAGGCATTAAATCCGCCTTTGCACCTTTATGCATGAAGTCTAAATAAATAAATAATGTTTTTGGCTAGACTGCTTTAGGCGTATAAATATGGCACTGAAATCAATCCTACTTTCTTTCCACTCTACTTAATAATGAAAGCTTGTATATTATGCATGTTTATGTTCGTCGCAAGCCGATGCCCGTTTTAATTCAGATATTGTCTAATTACGTTCCAAAGTAAATTTTAAATCAAACCAAAAGCAAAATCATTCGTGCGAGCTCAGGCGCTTTATATCTCGCTTACCAAAAAAAAAACACCCATATATTTAAATCACCGCTTCACAAATTAATTAGCGTTTTAATTGATTTCACGGGTCGCAGTTAAGCACCTGTCACTGACAGTGTAACGTCAAGTGAAAAGGATTACCTTACGTTCATATTATTATATGGTTTACCGGCCTTTCATTCTGGATAAATAATTTTGGAATATGAGTTAAAATCACCATAAGAGGCGTTACAGAAATTTACGCTTGGTGTAAAATACGCCGTGCGTTTCGCATCCACTAAATTCCCGCAACCTTAATCAAATCATCGGTCCATAAGTGGGAAGTCTTCCAACGCAGCGTCTTCAGTTACGCGGTCGCCACTCAAGGTTCCATTGACAATCCGTAATGCGAGCAATGTGCCCTGCCCGGATACCGGTATGAAGTCATTTATTCAAATTAGGCTAAGAACCAACACTTTTTGAACTTACAAGTTCTACAGAGCATGTTGACCTTTCTAGCGTTTGAGCTGGCAAGGCGAAATGGACCAACAAACTCCCCTGCAATACATCTTTTTGTTAAGTTGGCACTCTGGGAAATCACTCTCGCTATAATATTCGCAACGGATCTTTGTGTCTCTGAATTGGTTGAAAGATCCTGCGCAGTAGCTATTTTTGTGATATATGTTTGGTACTCTAACTCACTAAAACTCCACGGTGTCCTTCTGTGCCGCTTATGGCAGGAACACGGGCACGCGTTAGCACTCAACGCGAACCCGCCGCGGCTGTCCATCGCCGGACCCTCCTCTGTGGACTACCCCCCATCACCGGCGTACCAGACCACACTGTAGGCCGTGACCACCTCAGGGTCCAAAGCAGCACATGGACGCCAGACGACCCCGTGAATGGCACCATTGGTATGATGTGACCTCTTGGTTGTAGCTATCGGGGAACACAGGCTCCGGCAGGGAATTCCACTCCTTAGCTGTACGCACAATGGACAAATAGTTGGGAAAAGGCAAGTAGATTGATCCATAAAATCTTATCTCTTGCCATTGAGTCCCTTGTGTCTTCTGTCTCATTCTGACTCGCCCTATCTTTTTCTAACTTGAAAGTTTCGAGGTTTGTAGGTCAGAAGGGTTGAAGGTGAACACAGTTGGAATGTGAATTAGCATGTTTAGAGATCACGGTGCAGATAATGCAAGGATGGCCCTGTTCCTAATTTCACCTATTGTTGCTTAGTACAGTTAAGATTCGCTATCTGAAAAATAACAAAATAAGTGTAGTACCATAAATAAAACAACATTAACGCTTAAAGTAATGTTCCAAATATGAATTAGAAATATATATTTTTTTCCTATATAGATAAAATTAAAAATATACCATTAGGTACAGTGCAACGTTTCCCTTCGATTTTCAAACAAAACCGTCATAAAATAAATTTTGAATTTTTACAATTTTACTTTTTACAATCGTCACCGTTATAGCTGATTATGTAAATAGTTTATGCAATGGCATATATAGGTATTAAAAACACTCGTGTGATACTATTATCACGCTCGGCTTCACCTCGTGTGTTAAATCCACACTCGAGTTTTAATAACCTCTATTATATTAAATGACCGTTGCATAATCAGCTATGACAATTGTCAAAGAGTTATAAATGTATGGGATTGACATGCATTACCGAAAAGTCACGTGACTTTTTGACAATAAATATCGCGGATAGAGTTTAAATTTGCCTAGGTTTCTCTGAACCTAACAAATGGGGCTCTAACATATCTGACGGATAATGCGTCGCATATCGTCGGTTGCATAACGCCAAAACGAAGAAATAGACAATTCAACATTCAACCTTACACACTCAACCGATGATGCGTTAGTGCGTTTACTATACTAGCTGACTATGCTCGACGCATCACCCATTAGATTTATTAGAACCCTGTGATAGATTATTATATTTCCTTGATCAAATAATTAATTAAAAATAGTTAAAAAAAAAAAAACAAATGATTTTTTATTTATTTCTCATAAACCTTATAGAAACTTTTGAATTGTCAAACAAAATATGAATCTAGTAGCACATTCTTAGAAAAATACATAAGGTGGAACGAGGTAAAAAGACATGCACTTAAAAGCGTAAAACAACAATTAAAAAATGAAATACGTACGTTATTAAAAGCAGGCCGAAACAGCAAATTTATGACCAATCCCAACTGATGGCGCCCGTTCACGAACATGTCGCATAGATTGGCACCACTCATCTCAACCATCATGGAGGGAACCGAATGATCCCACACATGTGCCAATTAGAAGTCTTCATTCCCTAACACGCAACGCACAGCCTAAACCGCCGAATCTAGAAATGTGAAATTTTATACAGGCGTTCTTTATTAAACAACAAAAGTGAGCACAAAGAAAGGCCATTGAAAATTCATCTCCAATAGGCGTTCAAGGGATGGGGAACTATCACCAATATCGTACCAAGACTTACGACTTGCTTTGTTATAAAAACAACAATCAACACAATAATTGAGTATGAGTTTTTTGTTTCTATTCTGATTAGACTATCAAAACAATATCTAACTGAGATTTTCACCAGTTTTATGATGAAAGTTGCAAAAACTTCTCAATCACGTAAGCAATCAAAAGAACTCGACCAAACAATCATCTTTTTATTGCTTTAATCCCGAAATATAATAAAAAAAAAACTTCAAACATCAATTTGCCAACGTTTGGTTACAGTTTCCAATCTTATAACAAGTCAGAAAACCTATAAAACTGGCCTATCCTATTATACATTTACAAAGCGAAAATATATGGAAATGGGGAAAACATTTCATGAAACCGTCTCAAACGAAAATACACTTTACCTTTTTAAAAATAAAGTGTATTCTTCATTGTCAACAAGATCAGAATTGGAAAGTTATGTGTCAAAATAAATGTAAACCTTAAACTTCTACAATTAAGGTCTATTTTTCATTGACTTCAAGGTCTCGTTCATTGTACAGAACGTTCATTGAGAAGTTATGTAATCATCAACATTCAACATCTTCAATCTAAACCGAACCTTAACTGTCTTTAATTAAGACGCATTTTCCATGAACATAACCTTCACTTTCAGTCTTAAAAACTTTTATAACACACAATTATGAACTTAAGCCTTCTACTCTTAAGGTATGTTTTCCTATGTCTCAAAATTCACTTTATATTTGCACGGCAATCAGGGGAAGTAAGAACACATCGAATGGAGGTGATACTTATCATTCAATGCAAGTCGTGAGGGGAATAAGGGATTATGTGGTCTAGGAAATAACCTTCACCTAAATATTGAGAAAGTTTGAATGTCAGAAAGGTAGCGTATTGATATACAAAAGTTTCTGTAATCATATTGCTATGGGCACGGGAAAAAAAGTCTTATCTACCTTAAAATAAAACAGACTTTGCAACACAAACTTATTCCTTGCTATTGCGTAGCTCTGCTACGCCGTAGCTTTCACTGCTACGGCGTAGCGCTGATTTTGCTACGGCGTAGCAAACATTTTACTTTGGTATTGCATGATCAATCTTGCGTTCACGTTTTAGGAAGTTTCATGACATAACATCACGCCTGTAATGTTTACAGTGGCTTACGTATGAAATACCTACATTTTGCCAATTACTACTGAAAAATTCAAGACAGAAAAACCCAAGAACTTTTTGCCTCACCAGGGAATCGTACTCAAAACGTTTACGCACTAGCGAGCACTAGACCAAAAAAGCAGTAGCTATCTTAATTTCTGCACTTACTCCAGCCATCTGTTTTCAGTGTTTTTTCACGCATATACAAAAACATCATTCCATCCAACTACTACACATTCTATACGCAAGCATGATCGTATGTTTGCCCAGTCAACGATACATCACCGTCAGAAGACGTACACTGCCCTAAATTAACCTAACTGACCTACATTCAAATATACACACACATACAAGGAGATTCTGAACAGCCAGTATCATTCTCTAAACATCACTTCGAAATTCGAATTTGCCCTCCTAGCCATATCCCAACTACGTTGGAGTCGGAGATAAGAATACTTGGAAACATGATGGTCCTGCTCCGTAGGGCAATTTTTAGTGTAGACGAAATCAAACTGGTTAATTTGTATTGTATTCATAATTAATGTTTATTTTTATTTACCTTTTTGTTTAAGAACTCGCACACTGTTCCGTTGTTGTTGATGTGACCTATGTTTGCAATATTTGTAAGTATGTGAGAACCATGTTCCTATTTATCAAGTGAAGAAATTTACCTGTTAGTGCTTGTATTAGTTTATTGCTATGAATTTATGTATGTATGTAAATGTTGTAAAACACTTTTTTTAAGAGTAAATATGGATTTTTTTGTCCTGTCTTCTCAATAACAAGCAACTTTTCTGAATGGACGGTAGAATCAATTATTATTAACTTAAAATTTATATTTTTGACGTATTCAATCTAACCGTATTCAGCTGACTCACATGAAAACACTGTCTATCTGATCTCCACAACCCATTAACTGGGTAACACAACACGCCATGGCAAGATTATTGTCAGATCTCAGGTGTCTGACTACCCGTAACGACTGTCAATGATCTTCAAATGATAGCCGGGACCAAAGGCTTAACGTGCTCTACGAGGCACGGAGAAGATGGTCACCCATCCACGCACTGACCTAGGCAAGCGTTGCTTAATATTGAAGATCGACCCGTGTGCCTGTTTTTATTATAGCAATGAACTCCTTTACTTTCCCTACCAATAAGGATATTAACTGAATATTTTGTTTTTGTCCAGCAGGTAGATTAATAAAAAATATTGGACACGTATTTTTCTTTTGACACGTAAACATAAAGTGACGACGATATAATGCGTTGAAATATCGTGTCACGTCCACATCGTGGCGTGACGTCACGCCGTTAGTTCACTTTATACAGACACAGTGACGTCACACGCCTCCTCCTGAAGCTGATGCGCTTTATCTTTATAATTAATTTGGTGAAGCAAATAATATGTGTCCAATATTATTTGATAATCTTAATGACGGGCTAAATAGAATTATCTTTTTTCTACCTGCGAAACATCTCTATTCGAAATTCGAATATTCCAGAAATATTGTTGCTAGATGATGGCGTTTCTAGTCTTTATGCTCTATATATTTCACAAAGTAAGACTGGCCATCAATAAAATTATTCTCTAAACATCAGTTCGAAATTGGAACGGTGTCTCGTTGTGAATCAGCGATGATGTACTTATAAAACAAACTAATGAGTTCGCTTTCGAATTGTGTGCGCTCAATTGAGTGAGGTGAGCTTTGAACATTACAAATATTTTTGAGTGACAGCTAAGTCAATTAAACTAGAAATATTACTAAACTAACTTTTTTATACGGCATCTCTGCTATCGCCTGTCATTTCCCACGGGGGAACCGTGCATTTTAGCTCGAAGATAAAGTACCTAAGTAAAGTACTCAGTGATAATGAAACTATTTTTATCAGTGTAAGACTTTTCGTTAACCGCTCAGTACTACCAGGGATAGCCTTCTATAAATTAACAATCCATTTAGAATCCTTAGGTATCATTTATTAGTTACAATAAATGCGATTTGCGCGTGAAACAGACAAATAATAGAATAGAATTAAATTGTTAATATATTTTTTGTAACACAACTATAGTTGCACAATAATTTTACAAAAATAATCTATGAGTGCAATAGCAGTCTAACTGCTATCGAAGCGATATCTACCAGATAATCTTGGCATGGATTGTAAGAAATTTAATGTATTTATTTCAGATTAGTTAGACATCTAAAGCGTTATATAGTGTAAATAAACACAAAAAAAAAACTGAAACGAAACTAACAAGTATACAGCAGAATAAAATGTACGTTTAAGCCGTCGGTGCTCCAAGGACCAATTGAAATTTGACCACTGAAAATCAGCGCCGTGCTGTGGATCCCCCACGGCACAGCATTATGCTGAGTGGAAGCCTTTTTGCCACAATCACGACATGCATCTGCCTGGCATCTTTTTCACCCTATTTCTTTTCTGTTTTATGCAAAATGTAGGTAGTAAATGGTATTATTATTTTATTTATTTCTCATCTTTACTAACTTACTTTAAGTACTACTAATACTACTGTTAAGGGTTTAGCATAAGCATATATTTATATTGTATGTCGTTTTGTGATTAATAAAAACTTTTTCTTTCTTTTCTTTTTTCTGTCATTTGGTCTACGGGGAAAATTACATGTTTCCATCGTCCAAATACCAACAAATGACAACAGAAATAAAATAAAAAAATTAATGGCATCAGATTTTTTTTGTTATGGAATATCTTCCATAGTGAACCTCCTTCAAAACTCATCCTGTATCCTCTTATAGTTACATTTAATAATCTATTACCATATTTTACACGTTTTGGCACAAAGTGTCAGTTAACTCCAAAAGTTGTGCAAAGTTAAATTGTTATGTGCCAAAGTTTTAACATTTTGTCTTATCTCTTCTCATCGGTGGCAAATGTTATACAAAATATTAGACGTGGTCTACTTGTTATTTTGTTTGTAAGTAGTAACCTTTAAATGTGACTACGAGTAAAAGAGGCCAAAAAATATGGATGAATTGTGTGGGACAATATATCAAAGAAAAGAGTCAGAGAAAGCTAAGGAGGAAATACGATCGCAGATATTTATTTATTATTTATTTATTATAATTATGCTTTATTGTACACCTTAAAATACAATTATAAAAAGAAACTTAAAATTAATACATATACAATGGGCGGCCTTATCGCAATCGGCGATCTCTTCCAGGCCCCCTGTATTTAACTGAATATCGTAAGTATAAAGTCAACATATATCTTTTTACCCGACTGCCGAAGGAGGGTAATGTGTTTATCAGTCTATGTATGTATGTATGCTTTTTCCTATGTGGCGTTCTAGAGACCAAACGCGTTGGCCGATTTTGATGATCCTTACGTCAATCGATATGTCTTAACCTTGCGAGTGTCTCTTGCTGCATTTAAACCGGAAAATAGAAAAATGGCGGCTTTTGTGCGCCATATTGTGGGAGCCCAATATTTTTTTCTTCGAAGCCCGCCGTGTAGGATATCAAAATAAATTGTTTTAAGAGGTGATTTAAAAAATATATTACACTTATATATTTAAATGTACTTAATTCGAAAAAAAAATGTTAATTAAAAGTTAATTCAAAATATCAAAAAACCCTGAATTCACTCTTTTATTTTTTATTCAATGAATGGAATATCTTTTAAATTTGTCGAATACTGGAGGAAGAAATAGGCGAGAACCGAAGCTCGAATTATGACTTTAAGGTCCCCTAGTCGACGGCACGAACTATTTCGTGCGCGAGGTTAAAATGCATGCTATCTCATCCGACAACACGTGTGAAAGAGATAGATGCTGTGATAGAAGCTAGTTCGCGTACGAATTAGCACTTTTGCAAATTTGTATCGAAATGGATGACGATTTAGGACGAAAACGAGCGCGCGAAATTTTAAAACAGACCTTTGTGAGTCTAGATATCATGAAAAAACGACTAAATTATTTTATATTTTCAAAATAAAATTGTTGAATTACTAATCTATCCCCGTATGAAGGCCGTTTTGCAATTTTCCTTCTTCTTACGGTGTTTATTTCCGCCCAAAGATGCGTTAAAATTTGAGTTGAAATATGGAACTTTCGACGCTCATAACTTTCGAATCTTTTATGTTTTTACTTTTTTGTTTCCATACAGGGCTAGATAATGATGAGACAAATTGATATTTTATTTTTATTTTGAACGTACATCGTCAAACAGTGGCGTAATCGCTAGACTACGTTTGTATGGAAGAATGATCGACTAGTTCAACCTTAACTAAAGAAATGCAAACGGAGCTCTTTGCCCGCATTTCAACTTAACGTGACAAAATGGAAGAGAAAAACGTGATGCGCCGACCCCAAGTAAAATAGGACAAGGGCAGGAAGATGGTTATGGTATGATTATTTAAGAGACACTGCAAAAGGGACTTGTGGCCAAGTAATAACCAAGTTGGTTGATCCGTCAAGCTACTTTTGCCGCGGTCAGTCCGAAGATGAGTGGCAATAGGGATGTTTCCTATTCTCCATTTGCGATAACATAAGACGTTTAAATTAGCCCATTTTACAGCCCGTTCAACCGATTTTGACTTCTACTTCGTTGGTAATACGACAAATGGTAGCTGTAGTAAACAGTTGGTTTTGGTAACAGGTTTATGCTTTTTATGTCATCCTTATGTTTACGGTGTAGATTTCAAAATCGGTTGAACGGACTGTAAAAAGATTTGGCAATATGTCTAATGTTATTTCAAATGGAGTTTTGGTAGAAAAATGATAATTCTGTTTAGTCCGTCAGTTATGATTATCAAATAATAATGGACACGTATTTTTTGTTTTATCAAATAGATATAGATTTTTTGAAAAGAAAAAGCGCATCTAAGTTAAGGAGTCGGGGCTTGTGACGTCACACGATATTTCAACGTTCATCGTCGTAATTATTTGCTTACGTGGCGAAATAAAAAATATATCGAGGTTATCTAACTGACGGATTAGTTCTTTTTTATTATAGATAGGCTCGCGTTTGACCACTATTTTGCCTGATGGTAAGCGATGATGTGGTCTAGTGGATGTTTTCTGTCAACTACCCTACGTGACTCCTCCGTGCCTTGGAAGCACGTTAAGCTGAGGGGCCCGCCTGTCGTTAATTTGTAGAATTTTCGACAGTGTGTACGGGTAGTTAAAATCCCGACGGTCAGACAAATAGCATTTTTCCGGGTTATTGAGTTAGCAAGTAACCAGAAGGAATTTTGGTAAGTACCAAAAAATAATAATAAGCCTGATATTTTGGTGTTGAACAAAATCCGTCCCGACCGTGCCGCATGATGGGAACGTCTTGAAAACCGAGAAAGATAAGTAAATCAAGTATTTTGAATTGGCTCGCGAGGTTGTCGACATGTGGGATGTGGACACAGCAATCATTGTACCGATAGTCGTGTCGGCCAATGGCTTAATAGCCATGATTACCAACACCTTAGGAGGCTTTCGTTAGGCAGCTGGATCAAGGGCTTGATTCAGAAAGCAATACTTCTGGACACGGCTCGTATTCTCTTCTGGAGCCCTGACCCCCGGTAGCTTGGATCCTGTTCCCGATACCGCCTCATTTTTTTATTGCAAATAAGAAATATTTAAAAAAGTAATACAAATGTAGTACTCGTACAAAGATGAATAAACGACTTAATAACAATAATTTATTAATTCATCAAGCCATACAAAAATTGTTTACAAATGAGAAATACACGTTATGGCAAAATACAAATGATGAAATCCTTACTTCCAAACTAGGTAGATGCCTGTATCATAGAAGTTAGAAAAAAAAAAAAAGAAAAAAGCTCTAATTAGATCTATTCATAACTTACTTCAATATTGCATCTTCATCGCCTGCAAATAATTAGCTTACCATGGAGAGATATTAAACGGATCAACAAACTCCTAACTATATTTGGTTCAAGATTGTACCGACATAAGTCCCTGGCGTCTGAGATCCAATCAATACCAAGATTGAAATAGTTTATTAGTCAATTAACTATGAATAGCTCTATTAACTAGGTTTGTAACTGAATCTTTGACTCCACAAATTTCGAATTGCCACAAGAAATTGTACGTCCGCATCCGTCTCAAATAAATCCTGTGTAAATTGGTTAGAAAAACAGCATTACACGTCAAGAAAATAGTGTTACCTGTTGAGACAAAACTTGGAAAGATTAGGATGAATGAAAGGCGATTACCAAAAGGTATTTACAAGGCAGAAGTGAGTGAAAAAACCAGAAGAGAATGCATAGAAGGACATACACGGTCTTACTGGTCATGTTCTTCAGAAAGGCCAGATGTGTAGTACTGATAATCGGCGTGCATGTACGACCGGAAGTATGGAAGTGAATGAAGCAAAAGGAATATGTAAGTGTCATAAATTCGTAGCAGGCGAGGTTCTGTAGTTTCTGCTTTCAATGGAAAAAAAATAGTTCATATTCGCGAGCTGGCTGAACAAAACCAGATTTATCTGCCGACTGTACAGCACGATTTTCTTCTTGTTTACGTCTTTTTAGTTCGATTCTTAAGCAGTCGGGTTTTTTGTTTTTTTTTATTCATTTTTTATTTATAACTTTTAAGTATTTTTTTTTAATTATGTAAATTTTAATCATGTAAGTGTTATATATTGTTGAAATCACCTCTTAAAACCCTTTATTTTGATACCCCACAAGATGGGTTAGGAAGAAAAAGAAACTTGCGCCCCCACAATATGGCGCCTAAAGTCCGCCATTTTCTATTTTCCAATTTTAATGTAGCCAGTGACACTCGCAGGGTTAAGTCAAAGTCAAAGTCAAAGATTTATTTGCAGATAAATATGGTTACAAAAGTTCTTACAATGGTAGTATTAGTAGCTTAACATATTCAATCATAACTTAATGACATGCAAATTTTTGGTATAGGTAGAATTCGAACATTAATTTAATTTATAATCAAGAAATTCTTTTATATTATAGAAGGGATTCTCAATTAACCACCTGCGTAAAGCCCTTTTGAAGCGGACCATTGGAAGTTCTTTAATTTGGTTAGGAATCTTGTATAGATCTGAATACACATAGGATAACAACTTCGCCTATATAGTTCCGTTTTTATTCTTATAGGATTTATTAATCTATTAGGATATCTGGTTTTAAAGTTACATTTATCTCCCAATTTTTCAAACATTTCAGGGTGAGATTTGGTAAATTTACATACTTCCTCAATATAAATACCAGTTAATGTAAGTAGTCTAAGTTTTCTAAACAGCGGTTTACAGGATGTGAGTGGGTCTACATTACAAATCGCACGTATACACCGCTTTTGTGCGATGAAAGCTCTTCCGAGATGCACAGAGTTTCCCCATACCAGTATACCATAGCGCAGTATTGAACCAACATATGCATGATAAGCCTGCAATGTGGCTTGTCTATTTGTAAGATTAGACAAACGCCATAGAGCATAAGCGAACTTACTGAGTTTTCCACATACCATATCAATATGATTAATCCAAGAACACCTCTCATCTAGAACTATCCCAAGAAAAGTAATACTGTCTGATTGTTGTATTTGTTTACCTTTATAAGTTATGTTTAAATCCATTTTATTCCAGTTTTTGTTTCGAAATTGCACATATTTGGTTTTATCTATGTTAGGTTTAAGGTTATTCTTTTCCATCCAAGTTATTATTTTGTCTACGGTACTATTTATTTCTTCATTATAGTTTTCTTTAGTTTGAGGGATAATTACGGAGACATCATCTGCAAAGAGTATGCAGGGATGGTCAGTTACTTTTGTCAGGTCATTGATATATAGCAAAAAGAGTGGGGGCCCCAAAATACTGCCCTGTGGAACGCCTGTGCCATTGTAACCTAATTTGGATTTATATTTCTGTTCACCATTTTGATTTGGTTTATCCACAGTAATTTCTACAACTTGCGATCTGTTTGTAAGATAACTTTTTAACCATGCATTTGCTTTACCGCGTATTCCATATTTATCACATTTTTTTAGGAGTAGCTCGTGCGATACAAAGTCAAAGGATTTTGACATGTCAAAAAATACAACAGCAGTCGGAATTTTCTGGTCAATATTTTTGGTAACTAGGTTAATTAAGTTAAATGCCGCTGTGGTTGTCGATTTTCTTTTTTGGAATCCATGTTGATCTCGATTCAAAATTTGGAACTTATCGATAAAATTTATTAATCGCGCATGCATGACCTTTTCGTAAATTTATGCTAAAATAGGCAACAAGGCTATCGGTCTGTAATTATCAACAAGTTTTCTATTTCCTTTTTTGTGTATTGGTTTAATAGCTGTCATTTTTAATTTCTCAGGAAACACTCCCGTGAATAATGATAAGTCTAATAAATGTACTAGTACCGGAGTAATGATAGGGCCTATGTATTTTATAATCCTTGTAGGTATTTGATCGTAACCTGTTGAATTTGTATCCCTGAGAGATTTAATTACTTTTTGTATTTCGTCATCATTGGTGGGCATTAAAAACATACTAGAATCAATAGGATCAATGTCATAATTATTAGTATTAATGTCAAAATCGTTGTTCGTCAAATTAATGTAATAGGCATTTATATAATTGGCAATGTCCGTGGGGCTTGTTAATGGTCCGGTTTCAGTTTCTATCTCCTTAATGTATGATTCCTGAATTTGATTATTATTATTGGAATTATATTTTATTAAGTCCCATGTTGCCTTGCATTTATTTTTAGCCCTAGATATGTAGTTTGTATTATGAATTTTTTGTGCTTTCTGTATACATTTTTTAAGTAATTTATTATAGTTTAAGTATTTTAATTTATTGCCTTTATCAGATGAGAAATAGTATTTAAAACGCAAGTCCCTTTTAGTTTTAGCTGATTTTTTAATACCTTTGGAAATCCATTTAAGACGAATCGATTGACATAAGAATCATAAAAATCGGTCAACGCGTTTGGTCTCGGAACGCCACATAGGAACAAACATACATAGATACATACAGAGACTAATAAACAATTTACCTTCCTTCGGCAGTCGGGTAAAATGAACTGCCTCTGGGAGAAGGTACCTATCGCCTCCGATAAGATGACAACCATAACATTCCTATGAACAGTTCTATAAACCTACTGATATAGGATATGCGTCAATGTCTGATTTAATTGATTCCTCGAGGGTTTGGGAAAGTCGGATAGGTTGAGACATAATATCTTGTAGGATAGTTGCTGTCTAGAGAAGGGTTTGTTAGATTTGAAGATAATAATATAGGTAGGTACGTATTGGGTATTGGTACACTAAAACAGCCTTTTTACCCGACTGCCGAAGGAGGGTAATGTGTTTATCAGTCTATGTATGTATGTTTGTATGAATGGTTTTGGTCAGCCAGATCGCGAATATGTATCCTCCGACTGCACAGCATGCTTTTCTTCTTGTTTACGTCTGTTTAGTTCACTTTTGAAGCAGTCGAGTTTTTACATTTTTGAATTAACTTTTTTTATTGAAAAGTGTCAAAATTCTGAATTTACGATGTATTGGTTAGTTGCTTGAAGTGAACTTTCATTCCAACTCTATTCGAATCGACTGTTCCAAGTATTTTTTTATTAGCATTATTACTGGTAGTAGAAGACATACACAAATTCATGTCTACTAGATTTTTGCTACGTTCAACCATAAAAGTATGTAAGCGGCGGCGCTCCGCAGACAAAGAGCCATTTTTCACACACACATTGACATAACGATTTTACAGGGATTCTCGGGCAATAATGGACAGAGCTCATTCGGGATCAACGATGATACTGTTTGGTTCAACTAAGTTGCTACTTATTAAATACCTACTAATACATTTGATTTAAATATAATTAACCAAAACCAACAAAATTGTTTTGAAATCAACTCGTCGTTTCTTTTAAATGAAAATGGCCCACAAATCACATTACAGCAATTGTTGGCCAAAAGAACACCTCGAATGCACTTGCAACCTCATTTTTATAGTCGTACACGTGCCAGTAACCCGGAACTCGAGTAACCTTGAACAAACGACGAAATTCAGCTGAACTTTTTTATCCATCGCCACGTCGTGGACTCACGTTATGAGCTGTGGAATTTCTGAGCAAAATTTTGTTTAAAGTACAACCAAGAGAACCAAGGTCACCGACATAGCCCGAATTAAAGCCAAACTTGAGTGGCCATGGGCAGGGCACATTGCTCGCAGATCGGATGGCTGATGGGGCTGAAAAGTTCTGGAGTGGCGACCGCGAACCGGAACACGTTGTGTTGGAAGTCCTCCCACAAGTTGGACCGATGACTTAGTGAAGATTGCGGGGATCCGCTGGATGCAAGACGCGTGGGACCTTTCAATGTGGCTCCACTTGGGGGAGGTCTATGTCCGAGGTGTCTATCTGAAAGGGCCGATCCCACTCGCAGAAGAAGGCGTCGTGGAGGGAAATGGCTTGACGCTTAAAACGCCGAAACCCCGCCTGCATTGATATGCAAGGTAGGCGGGACTCTGAGGTCATGGGTGGTCAGATTGAGGACTCTGTCCGCCCACTAAGTAACTCCAAGAAAGACGGTGGCACAATGCACAGCGAGGCTCAAGGGAGGCACCTTTCCAGTCTCCCCAGGGATTGCCCTAACAGGCGTTGCACAGAGGCGGTTTCTGGTTGGTCTTGAGAGTTCACAGGGTTCTACGTTCTGATGGTGATCACCAGGGTGGTTTTAGTGAAGTTAAAAGCCTTCA
Organism: Orthosia gracilis; assembly: GCA_947562075.1. Taxonomy (NCBI): domain Eukaryota; kingdom Metazoa; phylum Arthropoda; class Insecta; order Lepidoptera; family Noctuidae; genus Orthosia; species Orthosia gracilis. The sequence goes on along the minus strand of OX387267.1, from coordinate 6,863,256 downwards.
TTAGCTTGTTTTATCCCCAAAAGTCATGGCGCCCTTTGAAGAAATCCCCGTGTACACAAAAAAGGGCAACGAAGGAGGAATGAAAAAGAACTCAAACAAAATAATTTTTCTTCACATAAACTCAACGCCAATTGCCATAACTCTTCTCCGGATACAAGAAATACGGCACAACCTTGCCAATATAAAAGAGATACGTCTGAATTTCAATTTCTCAAAAGAAACTAACAACATTATCCTAACTTGTAAGTAACATAAGTTCAAGTTAACCGTGTGAGCGTGTACGGTAAACATTGTTTAAACTCTTTACAAAGGAGAAAGTTTTGTGGGTCTCAACTATAGACAGACATGATACAGGAAAATAATAGAAGGTTCACGGAAAATAGCAATGCTTTAGCATAATCATCCTACACTGCTGAGATACTGGACTCCATTCTAGGCCGTAGGTTTTATGTGGTGGACCCAAACAGTCCCAATGCGGATTGGTGGGTGTCAAGACTCTTCGAACTTTTGGTTCTACGAGATGCCGGTTTTTCACGATATTATTTCACATGTACTTCACTTTGCGAAATAATTTAGTGAAAGTGAAGTACATGTCTGATATTGACTTATAAGTCGCGGCTCTTCACGTAAAGGCATCGTAGACAAAATATGATGGAAATCAATATCAATACATATAATAAATCTGTAGAAAACTCGTTTTTGGATATCAAAAATATTTCAAAATAAAAATAGCCAGAGTGTTAAAGCCCTTTAACACTCTGGCACAGAACCCATTTCCAGCATTTTTGGAATGTTTGTCTGTTTATCTGATTAGTGCACACATCACATAAAATGTACGAAACCAATGTAGATAACTTATAACATTGTGCATAACGTGAAGTATTATTTAGTTTTTGATTAATCGCAATCGGTTAACTCTATCAAAAGGTATATGAATTTAAAGTGTTCAAGAAGTAAAATATCACAACACACAATTATTCATCAGATACTCGGACAGTTGAACTCCGTATTCGATAGATGGCGTTGTGCATTTGATGTCATTTTCTGCATGGCGGTGTTAAGATTCTCCGCGGAAGAATGACCTTGGGCAAAATATTGGTAGGTGGGTAGGGTAGGGCAGGCAGTTGACGGGAGCGAAGCCGTGCTAGTAAGACTGGACTTTCGGTATTTTGACTTTACGTAACGACTTTCAAAGAAAAACATCAAATGACAGCAAACAATCCACAAAGTTAAACAATGTTATTTGTTCTTTCTCGCAGTTATATCATGTAGGTTTAAAGCAACTTAGGTTTTGCCTAGTAGTAGGCGCGGTTCGACAATCTATTGAACACGTAATTATGTCACGATATCTATTCTTGCGAAAACACTCCGATTCAAACATTAAAACGCCCATTACTTTTGAACGGCCGCACGGGTCGATCTTCAAGGTTAAGCAACGCTTGACGAGGTCGGTTCGCGGATGCGTGACCAATTTAACATACCGAGTTTCCTCCGTGCCTCGGAAAGCACGTTAAGCCGTTGGTTCCGGCTGTCATTTGAAGATCTTTGACAGTCGTTACGGATAGTCAGAAGCTTGAGATCTGACACCAGTCTTGCCAAGGGTACCGTGGTACCGTGTTACCCATTTACTGGGTTGTGGAGCTCAGATAAGGCAGTCGCTCCACGTAAAACACTAGTGCTCAGCTGAATCCGGTAAGACTGGAAGCCGACCCCTATATAGTTGCGAAAAGGCTAGGCAGATTGATTGACTTTTGAACGGCTGAACCAATTTTTATCAAACATAGCTTTCGATGAAGTTATCTGATGAACAAAAAAACAGAATCATAATTGGTTCATCCGTTTAGGAGCTAAGATGCCACAGGTAGATACACAAATACATACATACACAGTTACATACGTCAAACTTATAACACCCCTCTTTTTCCGTCGGGGATTATAAACATTCCGGACCCAAGGCATCCCTGGTCAATTAGTACAGTGCTTGGCACTTGTTACTAAATGAACACCACTTCTTTATTATTAACTAGAAAAACCTACCTACAAATATTATGAATTCTTTTTTACAGTAACTTAAAAAATAAAAAGGTAATGAGAAGGTATTGTCACTTTACTGTGCAAAAACCTAAGATGATCACATTCTATTTCCAAAATTAAATTCCTAATTATTATGCCCAAATACAAAAGATTACCAAAATTAAACTTCTGCATTCCACTGTTCATTGTCACTACGCCACGGGGTATGCAGAGTACGCCATACGAAAGTACGCTTTGGTGAAACGCGACGAGTTTCACGTGAAATACGAATTTCATTTTAACAGTTGCGGTTTTTGGGCAGTACGTATTTGAACTCAGTTGAAATTAAAAGGGATGTGTTCTCATCTAAGCCTTGACAGTGTTCAGTGGTTATGCAATTGGGTTGGTGAATACCATTTATGTAATTAGAGACGTAGTGGGTTTGTGGTTTTTTATCTCTACGGTATCTGGCTCTAACAGGACTGTTCTCTGTTTTTTTGGGTTCTAGGTATATAAAGATTTTTAGGATTATCAATGTCAGTCTCTACTATTCGATAAACAAATACAATTGTATTTTAACTATTTTAATAGACCATAAACATGTTTGTCCTTTTTAACCGACGAAAAGGAGGTTCTTCCGCCTGTACAGCATGATTTTTTTCTTGTTTACGTCTTTTTAGTACGCTTCTTATGCAGGCGGTTTTTTTTATTTTTGCAATCAACTTTTTTTATTTACGACTTATTAGTTATAATTTTTTTTTCGTATTACGTTTAAACATAGAAGTGTTATACATTTTTGTTATCACCTCATAAAACCCTTCATTTTAATGACACGATGGGTATGGATGAAAAAAAAACATTGGTACCCCACACTAATAATAATGTTACCCGGACATCTTTGGGGAAACCGAAGGTTTTGTCTGTGCAATTATGGACGAAGTTATCATGACGAATAACTACCGGCGATTTATTGTGAAGGATGGCACGGTTGACATCTGTCAGGCATGTCACTACCCGAGTGAATCGATCCGCCACATTATCTCTGGTTGTTCTCGTCTATCTAACGATGAGTACTTGCATAGGCACAACCTTGTGGCCAGGATTATTCATCAGCAACTTGCTCTGAAATACAATCTTGTGGCATCGGAGGTACCGTACTACAGGTATGTGCCCGACCCAGTTCTCGATAATTGCAGTATCACATTGTACTGGGGTCGGTCCATCATCACTGACAGGACTATTGTAGCCAATAAGCCTGATATTGTGGTGATGGACCGAATCGAGAGACGTGCAATGATTGTTAATATTACCGTCCCGCATGACGGGAACCTCGTGAAAGTCGAGAAAGATAAGCAAATCAAGTATCTTGACTTGGCTCGCTAGGTTGTCGACATGTGGGATGTGGACACAGCGATCATTGTACCGATAGTCGTGTCGGCCAATGGCTTAATAGCCACGAGCCTCGACCTCGACTTTTTTTTTCTGTGTTTATTTATAAAAATATTAAAAAATGTAGAGAATAAGAAAGCTGTTAAATAAAGGACATAATAATGTTACCCACCCAAAATCCGCCATTTTTCTTTTTTTTCATATCTTATGTAGTTAATGACACTCGCAAGGTTAAGAAAAATCGATTTACGTAACAGTCTTCAAAACTGGCCTACGCGTTTGGTCTCTAGAAAGCCCCATAAGAATAAACATACATAGACTGATAAACACATTACCCTCCTTCGGCAGTTGGGTAAAAATACTAGTTTATTAATTCTGTAGCATTCTGCTAAACATATTTAGTTTACTTGCATCATGATTAAAATTATACCAAATATCTCTCTGGTGGGCAAAGACCCACTTCATCCACTCCTTAAATTTCTCAACATCTCTTATTATAATTCAAAATTCACTGCAGCCTGTATTATTGCTTGCACCAACTCGACTTCTACCCACACTCCTGCAATACATCCGTGACGAAAACACTAGTGTATGCTCACAAAACAAAACGATCGCTATTGACAGTGGATTCGACCCAGTTTCGGACAAAGACCGTCGAATGCTAGTCTGTGTGCGTTATTGGAGGAATCTGTAAATACTAGACTATATTTTAGCTTTGGTGGTGAATCAATATTGCGCTGATTTTGATAAATAACAGTAATTCCAGCCTATAACTGTGATACTAAAACGTAAAGGCTTCTTTTCATACAGAGAAGGCACGAGCAATAATTCATCATTATTATCATCATGTCAACCGAAAGACATCCAATTCTAGACATAGGCCTCCCCCATGCATCGCCACATAGATCGATTCTGTGCTTTTACACCCACCAGACACCCGCAGCCTTGTCATTCCACCTAGAGGGCGGCATTCCAACGCTGCGTCTTTCGGTACGCGGTCATCACTCCAGAAATATTCGGCCCCGACGGCCATTCGTGCTACGAGCAATGCCAATGACACTTAAGTTTGGCAATTCTTCGGGCTATGTCGGTTATCTTCGTTAACTCGGGGGGTGTACCCCATTGTTGCGAAGTATCAGTATCAGCAAACCTCCTAGATGACCTTTCGCGACAACGTCCTGCGCAATGGTAAACTTTCGCAGTAACATACATCGCAGTAAAGAACTTTCGCGATAACGTACATCGCAATGGTAAACTTTCGCAGTAACGTACATCACAGTAAAGAACTTTCGCAACAAGGAACTTCGCGATAGAAAACTTTCGCAGTAACGTACATCGCGGTAACGAACTTCGCAACAATGGGAATCACTCAACTTGTGCATGTCTTTATTTCTGAATCGATCACGCAAGGAAACGCTGAGCATAGCTCTCTCCAAATTAATTGTCTTCCTATGTCAGTGTGTATAACAACTCAAAGACTAACAAAAAACCCATAAAATACATGTTGTGTATATCCTTAAAATTTTAGCGGTATTTTAGGAAATGTAATAAGAATAAGTGAAATTATGTTTAGATAATGACTTTTATGACTCAATACAAAAATATCTGAGGTTGTGTGTGTAATTGAGTATTTTTTTTAGATTACATATGCTAGGGCCGCAAAACTAACATTAAATTGACGCATCTATGAGACTTAGATCCAAAGTTCTGGTTGTTAGACTATGTGGATACCGTAATAAGTAAGTCAGTCAGTCGTACGTTAGTTGCATAAAATATCGAAACAATAGCCCTTATTTTCTTTCTACATATAAAACAGATACCTTAAATAAATATCTACCGTACCCGCGACTCGAAATTGAAAGACTCACCTATTGTATTAGATGTTACCCATCGGGGTTGTAAAGATCAATGGGGGGTGAAACAAGAAATGGGAAAGAGCATTAAAAGCATTCGGAAATACACGTATATTTCTTTGTAATGATATTGTATTGATGTAATAAGAGAACAAAAATATTGATAGATAAATGTATTACATTCTTTTAAGAGTGTATAAAGTTATTCTGTTCTGTTCACAGCTCTCCTCATTCTAGAGAGCGCCCACTATTTGAAAGCGAACTCATCTGTCTTTAAAGTTCGAATCTCGAAGTGACGTTCAGAGAATGCAGAACTAATCACATTCTTTTGTTTTTAGATGATTTTTGACAATTGACCATTTATTGGTAGCCTCACCGGCTGGACTCTCTTGTAAGTGACATGATTATATGAGAAAATTAAACATTGTTGATTTTTTAAGGTTACTAAGGAAAGTTAAAAGGGTTAGTTATAAAATCATATTCACAATAATAGTAGATTGTTGCATCGAGCGCAAAGTGATTTATTAACTCGTGCGTGTTATGTTGGTTTGTTATTAACACGAGTGCATTAATAACTCACTTTCGCAAGGTGTGTAATCTACTTTTCTTTCAACTACCAATCTACCTACCGTGATAAAATATACCTACTCAAAATAAACACTCAAGTTAATGAAAAAAAAGTTATCCCGCGACTTTTGCGGCAATGGTTATTAACAATTTCATTTGCGGATGTTTTAATACTTTCTGGAGTTGAATTCATATCGCTATCGCTGTCTATTTCCATTTTCTTCACTTTTCTAAAGTATCAAAGGTTTAAAATGGTACAAAATGCGCGCTATTTGTTTTTTTTTTCATCAAGTCGATTTTATTCAACAGATTTTTTACATTTTATATTAAACTTAATGGGAGTAATTAAACCTCTGTGGTAAATTTATATCTAAATCAATCTGCCTAGGATTTTCCCAACTATATTGGAGTCGGCTTCCAGTCTTACCGGATTCAGCTGAGTACCAGTGTTTTATATGGAGCGACTGCCTATCTGACCTCCACAACCCAGTAAGTGGGTAACACGGTACCCCTTGGCAAAACTGGTGTCAGATCTCAGGCTTCTGACTACCCGTAACGACTGTCAAAGATCTTCAAATGACAGCCGGGACCAGCGACTTAACGTGCTTTCCGAGGCACGGAGGAAACTCGGTATGTTGAAAATGGTCACCCATCCACGGACCGACCTCATCAAGCGTTGCTTAACCTTGAAGATCGATCCGTGCGGCTGTTATTATTTAGCCACGAGCTCCTCCATTTAAAATTTATATCTTAATAAAAAATAAAAAAGTACAGTAATGAAAAACTGTGCAACAATGAGATTTCATATAACATTTCTGCACTGTTTTGGTTCAAAGCAAAAAAATACGCCCTTTGTGATCGGTTTTGTAGTGATTAATGATAATATTACTATGTAGTTAAAAGAAAAAAAATAGCACATGATGTTGAGTGTTTCCCCCAAGTTCTCATAATAAAGTCTTCACCCACCTAGACATACAGAAAATAATATTATCCGTTGCCTCCTGTGGTAGTCTCTAGCATTCCTATACGTTATTACAAATAAAATTGTTTATTATAAAAAAAACAAGCTTTTTTCGTATTCTTCTCAGCAAATCCTTTAATTTGATACCCATACCATGGCAGTGCACAAAAAATAACTAGTCCGCCATCTTGGTCCGTCCAAAGTATTGGATTTAGAATGACGTCACTTAGCTAATCATGCATTGCCATCCAAAATATACGTATATGCCAATTTCATCTTAATCGGTGGACGATAACCGCTTTAAAATTCAGTTGCAAGATTTGACCCGAACACACACACATACATACATTGCAAGTTAAATAAAAACTTGAAAAATACCGTCCAACCGATGTTCTCTGCCTCATTCTGCCGATATAGTCTCTACCTTGACGGAGCGGTAAGAAATGATAATGGGCCCCGCCCGCAAACAATAGGGGCGCGCCAGTATCATAAACTTCATAACTTTGTTTAAGTGGGAGAGGCGATCGTGTTTTGTTCCGCAATTTTTTTTTTCTTATGATTATGTCTTGCTTGAGTTGCGATACTGGTTTTCTATGAAGCTGGGTTTAATATTGGTAACAAAATAATCACAAAGAAACAGCAAAATACTAGCCTGGTGCGTGTCGGACTTCGCACATTTTAGGGTTCCGTACCAAACCGCAAAATCAACTTGCTGTTTTAGAATCCAATGGCTTGGCACGCGACGATGGGAAGAGGCCAGACAGGATGACCATAATGCTTTGGAAGGTGGGTAGGCCTTTGATGTGGGATGCAACATGTGTCGATACCCTTGCGCCATCCACCATCCCACCTTCTTAGCACGGCGGGTTGTGCTGGGGCGGCTGCTGCCGGTGCAGCAAACCTCAAACGGCGCAAATATAACAACCTTATTGGAAGTTATATTGAGCCGTTTGTGGTTGAAACATTAGGTCCATGGGGTCCGAGTGCGTATCAAGTTTTTCGATAAATTAGCACAAAGCTGAAGAAAAATCAGACGGCTGGCCTTTTCTTCGGGCAGAGAATCAGCATTGCCATTCAACATGGCAATGCTGCCAGCATTCTGGCCACGTTTGCCATTGAAATCGATGTGGATGAATTTTTTTATGCACAATGAGGCCTTTTCCCTGTCCTCTTTGTATTTGTATGTAGATTTGTGTTTTTAATTATTTTTTAGAATATTCAATTGTATATATGTTAGCAAATATTCGTCACTGGGTTGTAATAGGAAAAATGAGAGAATTTCAAAGAAAATCAGATTTATCAATATTTTGGTATTTGTTAGTAAAACATACGTACAAAAATTTTCACCAAATTTCAAGTTCATAGGTCAATGTGAAGTTAAGAAATTCTTCAGAACAAAATTTTGTAAAAAAGCTGACTTTGATGGCTTCTCATTCCTTTGTTCTCCAATATTTTTTAAAACAAAAGTTAGAGTTTTTATTTTAAACGACGATACACCACTCGATGGCTAAGGTTACAATTTGTTTTCGTACCCCCTTTTTGCTGTATGGGAGTCCCCCTTAAAACATTTAAAAATATTTTTTGACAATTTGTATGGCTTTGGGTCAACAAGAAAATTCAAGTAAAATTCAAAATTCAATTTTTCACTATGAAAATTTGAAGACGGTAGCTCCAACCGTATAGATGTAAAACCTGTGTGACTGACATACAGACACGTGTGTGCCAACAATAGGGCTCAGTTTGGAACCGTCGGATACGGAACCTTAAAAAGTAAATCAAATGATTGAGACGGTTTTTCAATTAACTATTGGTAAGTTTTGGTATGCTTACATGGCGCAATTAAAACTCAGTTTTTTCTTTCTTATAATTACGAGTATCATTAAACCAAAAATATTTTGGAATACCAGCCACCATTCTGTTTTCGGCCGCAGGCGATAGGGAGCGCGGCCAACGCTATACCGACACTCCTCCTCCCCTGCGGCCCCACCGCGTCCGCCATCAGACGGTGGCGACCCCGTCCAGGCCGCAAAAGGTAGGGAGAGTGACGCATTGTAATACCGGCAGTCAGCCGCAATATTGTATGGGTGTGATGCATGCGGGCCGCGATGTCGTATGGGACCTGTGTCCCATACGACATCGCGGCCCCTCCTCGGTTTCCTCTTCGCTTCACCGTGGGTGACCAAGTTACGGCTACTGAGGACTCGACAATGCGGGCACCCACCGGAGGGGAAACTCTGAGCACCTGTAGCGACTGTTAAAGATCTACGAATGGCACTCGAGATATGGTGTTATTTCCGAGGCATAGTGAGGTTTCTTAGAAATTTGTCGGCCACCCGTCAATAAATCGACCAAGGCAAGAGTTGCTTTACCTTGAATATCAACCCGTGTTCCTATCATAATTAAACAATTAGACCCAGTGTGAGTACGGTGCCCTTTTGCAGAATTTAGCATACATGTTGTAGTGTGTCAAGTGCCTACACACTTTGGAAGATCTTATGCTCGGCACTGACGCTGCGTTCGATGTTTCCACCTGCTGGACCCAAAACAAAAAAGAGTTTGCCATCGACTCGAGACAAAGAAGAATTAAGCCACGAGTTACTAAAAGATTAGTATCTGATTACTTAATTAGAAATCGTTCCACTGCTGATCAAAGTATTGTCCTCTAAGCCCAATCTCCCAGCGGGCCACTTCAACATGTCCGCGGACATTGACAAATTGCGGGTCACAAGGAGGGGTCACTGTGACCCTCGTCCACTTGACATTCATAAGGGATAAACAACAGATAGTTGGTTACAGGTTGTTCAAAATTGCATTATGTTGTATACTCGTACAAAAATACAAGACAAAGCTAACAAGAAATGATATAACGCCCAATGACCCCTGCTTTTTATATTCGCGTACGTAGTTTTTGTTACGTGTTAGTATATAGGTAGGGTTTGTTATAGATTATAGTCTGGAACGGCACTAGTATAATGTTCCCTTGGGATATTAAAACACTTTTCGCGGGCGAAGCCACTTGCCGAAGCTGGTAATATACAATTGGCTAAATGTGGATTTATGTTGGTGCACCCTACGATGTGCCTGACCCTACGATGAATGCAGGCATACAATTAAATAATTTATAGTAAAGAACAGTGGTAAGTCAAGCCAAACGCTTCATCATCATCATTTCAGCCGAAATACGTCCACTGCTGGACTTTGGCCTCCCCCAGGCGTCGCCACATTGACCGATCGAGCATCGTTGATTCATACATTATTTTATCTTTTAAAATAATGTATGAATCAACGATGCTCGTCGATTACGTACCCGAGAATAATGAGTGTCTGATGTCTATGCGGGTAAGCTACCAATAAGATCGGTGAATAAGTAAGAGTCAATATTATTCTAAAAACAAAATATTTCGATAGGTTTTTGTTTTAGATGGTGTTTTTCTATACATCACTTCGAAATTCGAACGGTATCTCGTTGTGAGTTCGCGATGATTTACTTCAAAAACAAATTATTTCACTTTCGAATTGTGTGTGAACACTTGAGTGAGGTGAGCTTTGTTGGATTTAGTTGATTAGAGGTCCACGTTTATCGCCCAAGAAACACTGTATTTCTTTCCTTATAAACTCTAAGAACTAACATTAACATTAATCTCTATTCCTTCTCGCCTCAATGGTTAGAAACTCCCATAGTAAATTCTAATCCTCCATAATAAACCGTTGCGTTTTATGGGTACTATGTGGGCGTGGGTAGGGAATCGTATTTCCATTGGATATTGGAGTGATAATTTTGAATGGTACTCATCCACTTTTAGAAATGGGCTTGTGTTGATCGATTGTTACAATTCATGTACTTATATTATGTACGTCGTTTTGTGACATTTAAACACGTTTTGTTTCTTTTAGTAAGCGCCATAGTGAATAGTTCAAGCCCTGGTCGATTATCTATACTTACTAATATTATAAAACTGAAGAGTTTGTTTGTTTGTTTGAAGGCGCTAATCTCTGGAACGTCGGGTTGGAATTGAAAAATTGTTTTTGTGTTGGATAGCCCATTTATCGAGGAAGGTTATAGGCTATATAAAATTACGCTATGGCCAATAGGAGCGGAGCATAAATAAAAAATGTAGCAAAAACGGGAAAAAAAAAGCCTTTTTGAGAGTTTCCGTTGCGTATGCTGCGTAAGCGGTTAAAGTTACGCAACAATCATGTATGTAGTGTAGGTAGGGTAGGATAGGTAGGGTAAATGGGTAGGTAGGTAGCCAGTTGACGGGAGCGAAGCCGCGTGGAACAGCTAGTAGCTAATAAACCTAATTGATAAAGTACTATAGATCGTAGAATAAAAACACCAGTTTTCAGGCAATCAAATAATAGGTACCTACTTTCTAAACAAATCAATACTATATGCAAGAAACACGGATCAGTTGATGAGAGTCGTTTCATAGGGTTGATCCGAAGGCCATACTTAAATAAGTGACAATCTGTCAACAGAAGCGTATTACCCTGGCGGGAGGCTTTAGTTTAGTCTCCTCAGGAAAGCCTGGTTAAGCAGTATGCTAGACTTTTGGTTGAACTGCGAGACACCACTCATTAAAAATCCGCCCAAGCGCGAGTCTGACTCGCGCACAGAGGGTTCCATATAAACAGCTACATTCACCATAATAAATAGGTAACATTACTAACGTCATTATTCCGTGACGCTAAAAGTATCTCTATGTTTAAAAAGCAAGTCAAAGAACACTATCTTTCATCTATCCCGTGATCTTATATATTATACGTATTTATTTATTTTATAGTAGTTATGTATATTCTTTTTATTTATAATTATCTTTCGGCACTTTTTGTAATATTTTTTATATACTATGTTTGTATTAGTTAAGTTTTACGCTATATTACCTTTCCTATTACTTTTACACACTGTGTCTATATTTCTTATCCAACTCTCCTGTCGCAGGTCTGCTGGAAGAAATTTCTTTAGAAATAAGCAGCACCTTTGTGCTCTTCTATCTTTATATGTATTTTCTCTTTTAAATATTTTGTGTGTATATAAATAAATAAATAAATAAACAAACGTTCATAAACAATGATAGCACCGAACATTGCTCTAACGAAGGGACAAAATTGTCTTTGCCGTTCAAAAACTGTTGTCCCCATACATCGATATACAATTTTTTTTTACTTTTCCAAATACATTTTATAAGTTGGTCGAATTTATTCATAAAATTTAAAAGCCTACTTAGCTGTGATAGTTTTCCTTTTAATTTTGTTTCTAAAATGCTGCCGTGAACTTTTTCACAAATCCAAAAGCAATAATTTAGCTGGCAGGTGGGGCAATACTTGACTTTAACAAAAATTTGAAATTTAATGCTTAATTTTACACAAACGAGTGCAATCTAAAAATAGTTTTCATAGACCCATTATATTTTTGAATGGTCTATCCAACAATACCCACACCATAGAATAAAAAAATAGAATAGAATAAAAAAAAACTTGATTTTATTTTACCACTTTGTCGGCGTGGTTAATATATATATATGGTTAATCTATATATACCTATATCCATGCGAAATTATAGCTTTCTAGTACTAAGAGTCTCTGAGCTAAGCTGCGGATGGATGGACAGACAGACATAGCGAAACTATAAGGGTTCCTTGTTGACTACGGTACCCTAAAAAACGAAAGTGTGTCAATCATCATCATAATCTTTTTTTAATGTTCCCACTGCTGGGACACAGCCATCCTCTCTGTGAGAGGAAATGGGCCGTAATCCACCACGCGGGCCGAGTACGGGTTGGTATTAGTGTGCCAATGGCGTTTGGAAAAATGAAAAAACAATTTGGGGGAAATCAAACGCTATCGAAATGAAAAAGTGGAGCTCGTGGCTAAATAATAACAACCGCACAGGTCGATCTTCATGGTTAAGCAACGCTTGACGAGGTCGGTCCGTGGATGAGTGACCATTTTCAACATACCAAGTTTCCTCCGTTGGTCCCGGCTGTCATTTGAAGATCTTTGACAGTCGTTACGGGTAGTCAGAAGCTTGAGATCTGACACCAGTCTTGCCAAGGGGTACCGTGTTACCCAGTTACTGGGTTGTGGAGGTCAGATAGGCAGTTGCTCCACGTAAAATACTAGTGCTTAGCTGAATCCGGCAAGACTGGAAGCCGACCCCAATATAGTTGGGAAAAGGCTAGGCAGATTGATTTCAAACGCTATCGAAATGTTAAGTAATCAATCCTTTACGTTTTGGCATTACGATCATCGCCATAGATGCTATCGAATAACACTTGTGTAGAGCCTCTAATAATGAGAAAGGTATCTTTATGTCACTCGTAGCTCCATCTAGTGTAGGTAAGTTACAACCGACTTCAACCTAATACCTCACTCATCCGTAAAACATAGGTCAAGGCAAGTTACATCAGTCTTTGATAGAATTCGACCGAAAACCACGCGGTGAGCTAAGAATTTCTGCTATTTTCAGTGGAACATAACAATGGCATTCTTGTTAAGCTTGGCTCGTCCCAGAGGAAACTAAGCGATTTTCCGCATTACGCCTTCAATCTGTCTTAAGGGCCTACATACGCTTCAGTGCCGAAAAACGGTACCTTTCTAAAGCTTATACTCTTTAGTAACGGCTAGGTTAAAAGGTTTGAAAAAATATGTATATTTATTATTGTTTCAAGTACATTATTTTTTAAACATGGTTTTTTCGTATAACAAATAGTTTTGCTTTAAAAAAATAATTAGCAACACGATATTTTTCGCAACTTTTGGATACTCCTCCAAAACGACTTGGATGTTTAAACATATTTTCACACAGAAAAAATTATGGCTGGATTTTCTTCATAACTGACATAGCATATGTACCTAAATCAAATAATATTTTGCAAACAAAACTGTTCAAAAGGAGGTTCAATGTTGATATTTTGGCATGGAGCGGGCGCACGGCCAGTACTGAGTTAACATTGGGGCGTATATATCGCCTTAACAGAATAATGACAAATAACAGGCAAAATTAATAAAATATTATCTTGATTAAATGATGGTTTTTATACACTTATTAATAACTAATACATACATACATAAACTCACGCCTTTTTTCCATAGGGTAGGCAGGTAGAACATCACCTATAAGATCTATGTATATCTTTCTAGGGCATCCCCTTCCGGCATTTCCATAACTAATAATAACTAATCATAGTAACTTATCTTGTTACCTAAGGTCTTAAACTAACGTGACGTGCTTAAACTAAAATACTTAATATATATTTGCAGCACTAGCTTTTTCTTGTGGCTTATGACACGGTCTAACCTAAGAGCGTTTGTTTACCGCCACCGTCACCGGGACGTCAACGAGAACGAGTTTTTTTTCTTCCCGAGATCAAGGTGACATAACGGCGATCGTTTGTCCACCGCAACGATCTTGGTAGGTATATAAAGCACTATATCTTGAAAACAAAAACCGGCGCCGGTGTGGTGGACAAGTTTAAACGTATTTTGTATTGCCGGTACATCGGCCCATCACAATCCGAGTTCTAGCGGTCACGTCGATTTACTCGAATTGACGGCGGCCGGGATGACGGCTTTCGGACGACGGGCTTGCGGTGGACAAGCGGCTATAGTAAATGTTACGGCATCGGGCCGTCATCACGTTCTCGTTGACGTACCGGTGACGGCGGCGGTGGACAAATGCACTATGGGACCGTGTTTTTTTTTTCGGGATAAAAAGCCCGCAACCCGTTTTCTATCAGTGAAAGAAGTTTAGTAATCGTATCAGTATTTTCAAAGATTAGGTGCAGCAATCTATCAACTTTATCTTTCCAATTTATATTACTGAATTAAGTAATATCAAAGTAAAGAGTGACTTGCATCTTAAAAACGTCATTAAAGAACTTTTTATAACACAGTCCCTTGCTCCTGAAGACTGCTTGCATCATCTTACAGCCAAAGAGCAGTTACCATTAATTAAAAATGACGCTAATGAACTGTCATATCGAGTAACTTCACTTTAAGGCGTTTTCTTTTGTAAGTTAAAGCTTTAACAGAAATAAAATGTACCCTTTCATTCTCAGCTATCAAAAGTATACCTTTGTTAGTGAAGCTGCGCTTCCTAAATGAGTAGCATATTTCCCTCTTAAAAAATAACTTTAGACAGTCAGCAATAGGGATGTTTCCTGGGCAGAATAATGAAAATTCTAATTAGGTCATCAGTGAGCTTATCAAACAATATTAGACCCGTATTTTTTGCCTAATCAAATAAATAAAAATTGACGAAGATAAAGCGCATCAAATTTCAGGTGTGGCGGCTCGTGACGTCACTTTGTCAGTATAAAGTGTAGCACACGGTATTTCAAAGCACTATATCGTCGTATTTTTTAACCGACTTACCAAAAAGAGGAGGTTCTATGTTCGACTTCAGGTTTGTTAGTTTTTTTTTATGTTTGTTATTGTGGACTGATTTTGGAAATTCTTTTTTTGTTTGAAAGAGTATGTTTTGAAATTGGTCCCATTTGGTGATGATCTGATGAAGGACTTCGAAGATATACGACAGAACTCTTCAATAAATGAAGGCAAATCTCTCAGGATTGCTGCAATCGCATGTCTGTTTATTGATTATACCATTTAATAACATAACATCACGCCAGTACGCTCTTAAGGGGTATGCAGATCTCTCATTTCACCCGTTATGTTCTAGTTTCATGATATTCGGGTAATCTATTCTGGCGTTAAGGGAGCTTACTAAACAACTGCAACAAGGTAGGTACAACTAAAAAGTGAAAAATAACAAACTTTTTACAAAAAAATACTACCGACTTCCAAATGAGAAAGCTACAAAGTGAAAAATAACTTTATTTATGGAAGTCGGTGTCCATAACGAAAAAAAATTGTACCTACGAAAGACACAACATTATGTTTACGTGGCAGTAGAAAAATACGTGTCGAATATTTTTAGGTAATCTAACTGACGGACTAAATAGTTTTTTTTTGTCATCTACCCTATTCTATTAGTGAAAGAATTTTAGTGATCGGTCCAAGACTTACAGAGATCATCATCAGCATCATTTCAGCCAAATACGTCTACTAATATTGCCCCCCCCCAAGTGTTTATCGGTTACATTTCGGCGCGTGTGCGTTGGAATCCCATGAACTGATTTCTCCTACCCTGTTCATCGTCGGACTACAAGACGTACGGCGATGCGTCATCGGTACATAGTGAAAATCCCACCTACACGCACCAAACGTTTTGGGAATACTTTTATTTTGCACACAGCTAAAGAGCGGAATTCCCTGGCGGGGTCTGTATTTTCTGATAGCTACAGCCTGGGAGTCTTTAAGTCAAAAGTGAATAGGTTTTGTTCTAGGCAAGCGAACTTCATCGTTGACCACATCACCGCTTACCATCAGGTGATATGGTGGTCAAGCGCAAGCCTATTATTTTAAAAAAAGAAAAAAGTAACTATTTCGACCGGTTCTGTGCATCTCACATGCAAAAGATCCCTTTATAATTAGGTATTAAAACACTCGTGTGATATTATTATCACATGAGGCTTCGCCTCATGTAATAAACCCACGCTCGTGTTTTAATAACCCCTATTATATGACCGTTACATAAATTACTATTATTATTGTGTGGTTTTTACAAGCTTTTTTTTTACTTTTACCTGTCCCGGTGACTGTAATAAAATCTTGCAAGCTAAATTTGATCCACTTCCCAGTGTCCGATTGAGCTGAAATTTTGCACACACGTTTGTTTATTTCATATAAAAATTTGTTAAAAAATAACTTTTTTTTAATATGCAAAGCTTATAATAATTCAAAATATAATTTTGTCATATAGCGGCACTATAGCTTGAAGCCTAGCAGTATGATACTCGTTCAGATATTTTCAGCATCATGCGGTGACGTAACGACCATTGAGATTACCTAGAGCAGGTTTTCGTATTAACGTTGCCGCATTCGACGCTGTGAACGTAAATTAGCTACGGAAAACTTGAATAGGTGATAGAGCAGGTGTTTGTCAAAAACTGACGAAAGTCAGTATTTCATTTAACAACTTGGTATTAAAAGTAATAAATATTTTATTCATCGTTGTAATTAATCGAGTGCATAATAAGAAAATTAATAACTTTAAGTCTGATTGTATCTTAAGTGTACCTACCTATTCTTAAAAACATCAAAAGGGAAAATTTCACAATTAAAGAAAACCGAACGCTTTTAAATCTCACTCTCAATTTGTCAAAAATACCATGCACGGATCGGTTTTCGCTGAGAAAAGATTGCACCTAGACCTTTGTCTTTGGAATTTGCCTTTAGATTATTTGCAATTGATCGAAATTCAAAGAAAAACTAAATTAATGGTTTCCTTTATTGTCCCTACATTTATCAAAATAGGAACACCAAATACAATACATACTGCCACATAGTTACCAGGAGCCCATAAACGCCAGGGGTGTTGAGATAATCCTATATCTCCAATTAGTCCGTCCCGATAACGCAGTCAGGCGTATGAACCAATACCTGGAAGGGTCAGCAAATTGACAAATTCAATGTACCTGCAGGCATATAAAGGGATATTGGATTTGATGTGGACATTACTTGGAAATGTCAAAATGACAATTCGTATTAGGTTTAAATCTGGAAGTATCTATATTGGGACTAACAATAAGATTTTATTTTTGTGTCGAACTCTTTGCAAGCAAAGAAACGAGTCATTGTGAATCAGGTTCCTGAATGGGTTAATTGTAATTAATGAGACATACGATGGGAGTCACAAAATTGCGTGGTATATTTTACTTAAAATACATCAACTTTTTACGGAAAATATTTCGTGAACTTTTGGACCTCTCCAACAAGAAGGTGGTCCGCGGACCGTGGACAAATGAGAGAATTTATTATTAGAAGTTTTTTGTATGGAGGATGACTTACATTGTTTCTTGTACTTTTCTAGATTAATTAGTACTAAAGAACCAAGTCATCGATTTTAAAGTTAATACGAAAACAAAGATCCTAGTTCGACTTTTCTTTTTTAATCCAAATATTTTTAACCAAAAAGAAAAAAAGTTTCCTCATTCTTTTTATCTGGTTGAACGAATTTTACGCAGAGCAAACCTCCTTAACTTTTTGGAGGTAACTCAATTTTCGGGGGTCAATGATCTTATCATTGGAATCTACATACTGCCTATCTAGTTAATCTAGTTTACGTTTTATCCGAAAATTGAGCAGATGAGACAGGGTAGGAATACGTTGTTTTGGATGAGGAAATCAAAATTAGCTCGTTCTTCAAAATGAGTTATCTCATAGACCTTTTTTAGGGTTCCGTACCCAAAGAGTAAAAACGGGACCCTTTTGCTAAGAGTCCACTGTCCGTCTGTCTGTCTGTCTGTTTGACACCAGGCTGTATCTCATGAACCGTGATAGCTAGACAGTTGAAATTTTCACAGACTAGAAAATTTCAAGACAGTTGAAATTTTCTAGTCTGTGCAAATTTCAAGACAGTTTTTAGCGATAATAGTATGGAACCGTGCCAGTCTGACTTGCACTAGGCCGCTTATTTTTTCAATTACTTTCGGTGTTTTGCTTCATTTCGACATTTTCGAGGATGGCTCATAATGCGTCCTAATTATACTTATTTTAACACAATTGACGTTGAAGTTTTTGATAGTTGACAGTTGACGTAACAACCTGCCAAAGGCAAAAACACTAGACTGGCTCAGGCTGTCCATTCAAGGAACCAAAGGTCCTTTTAAATAATAAAACTTAATGCAAAAGATATTTATTTTACCTTGAAAATAAATACATAAACTAACACGCAGAAACTATAGAAAACCACCTGATATATGTACTCCTGTTGCTTAACATAGGTGCATTCATACATCGGGTCATACACGCACGCCGGTTATAAATACTACGCACCAGGCCTTTCTGAAGAACAACAAAATTACTAAACACAAGAAACAAGCCGTAACAAAAAAAAACACATTTTTATAAACGAGTCTAATAAGGTATTAAATACACCGTTCTTAACGGGAGTACCGGAACACCGGAAACACCCGAGCGTCACCGAAGTTAGCCGAAACAAAATCAATATAAATACACGTTCGTAACTTGTGGACTTTCGGATGTCAGTTTGTTGAGTAGGGATGGGTGACAGGTTTGGTTGGGCAACCGAGTTGGGGATAAAATGCAAAATATAAAAGATTCGTAATTTTTAGGTAGCCACTAGCCAGTTTGATATCATGAATCTAAAGGCAGATTATTGTAAACAATGAATGAACATAACATCACACTGCACACCACAAGGGGTTAGGCATAAGTTAACGTACACCGTCAAACACAACCACATTTCGCCAATTATGTTAATTATGATGAGTCTACCACGACCCCGTTTCTCTGTTTTCCCGATACCACATCATCATTTCAGCCGAAAGATGTCCACTGATGGACAAAGGCCTCCCCAAAGCGTCACCACACTGATCGGTCTTGTGCGTTTCACATCCACTGGACTCCCGCAGCCTTGACCAGGTCTTCGCTACCCATAGTGGGAGGCCTTCCAATGCTGCGACTTCCAGAACGCGGTCTGCGAGTAATGTGTCCTGCCCATTGCCACTTAAGGCGATATATACGCCCCAATGTAAACGCAGTACTAGCCGTGTGACCGCTCGATGCCAAAATATCAATATTGAACCTCCTTTTGAACAGTTTTGTTTGCAAAATATTATTTGATTTACATATGCTATGTCAGTTATGAAGAAATTCCAGCCATCAATTTTTCTGTGTAAAAATATTTTTAAACATCCAAGTCGCTTCGGAGGAGTATCCAAAAGTTGCGTAAAATATCGTGTTGCTAATTATTTTTTTAAAGCAAAACTATTTGTTATACGAAAAAACCATGTTTAAAAAATAATGTACATGATACAATAATAAACATATATTTTTGTCAGACCTTTTAACCTAGCCGTTACTAAGGAGTGAAATTAATAATTCCTGAAATTAATTTCCATAACCAAATAAATATTTAGATAAAGAATTTAAATACATAATTGTTTAGTTAGTCATAATTATTTCCTTCAGTAGAACCATAAATCAATTCAACTTTGCCAAGGTCGTTCAAATATTAACTTAGGCAGTTGAAACTTAGTCTGAAGTTCAAATCAGTCAGCTTGTTATATCGTTAATAACTAGACCTTTTGAAGGGTGAACGACATTGGCATGTGTTTGATTTTGTAGAATAGGTTCATAGAGTAGGGACTGATGTATAGATTTAGATTCTTAATTCAAAAATTTGCTAAGGCCATAAATAGAACATAATATCACTCCTGTATAAGTACTACGAAAGCAGAGATTTATTTATACTGCCTACACTCACATTTTGCTAACCACGTATAAAATAAATTTATATTCATTAAAAAAACTTTTTTTGCAACAAGTTTTTGTTCGTATTCTTCTCAGCAAACTTTTTCATTTGATACCCATATCATGGCAGTGCACAAAAAATAACTAGTCCGCCATCTTGGGCCGTCCGCCATGTTGGATTTAAAATGACTTCACTTAGCTAACCATGCATTATCACCCAAACTAAACGTGTATGCAAAATTTCATGTTAATCGATTGAGGATAATTGTTTTAAAATTCAGTTGCACGAATTGACCCGAACATACTTACGTACATACATGCATACATTGCAAGTTAATTATAAGCTTGTAAAATAGTGATCTCACTGCTAACAACGTGATTGCTAAGTTCCAGACATACTTCTAGTGAGAAATTACAAATGAAAAAAAAAAATCTAACAAAAAAATTAATCCGACTTCCAAAACAAAACACTACAAAGCGAATAATAACTTTCTTTTCGGAAGTCGGTGTCTTTGGTACCATTTTTTTCCGCTTTTGACACCGACTTCGGCAAATACTACTACTTTATTAAGAACTAGCTTCTGCCTGCGAGGTCGCCCACATGAAAAATGTTGTCTTATCCCAAGGAAATATTATACTGCGATGAAATGACCAGACTGTAATCTATATACGTGCCAAATTTCATCCAGATCCGTTCGACCGTTTTAGCGTGATTGAGAAACAAACGTACACACATCCATCCAAATTTTCGATTTTATAATATTAGTAAGATAACATAAAAACTACTCGTCATATCTTGATCAATGTGACCACATGAGAAGCACCAGCTTTCAAATAAAAAGAAGCATCAAAATCGGTTCATAATTGGCGGAGTAATCGCGTTACAAACATACAAAAACGTATTGATTTGAGAACCTCCCCTTTTTGAAGTCGGTGGAAATCACTGCCTGGACCAGAAATCGAACCCAAGGTCGCATGTTTAGCAGTATCGCTTGCATTCACTAATACGGGGTAGTCAAAACAATCCAGAAAGTCAAAGTTAGCAAACCTTCACAGAATGATTGACCTACTAAACTACGGTCGTTCATAGTAGCTCTTTTAAATCAAGCTTTATTAGAAAAAAAAAACCGGCGAAAGTGCGAGTCGGACCCGTGCACGAAGGGTTCCGTACTTGGTAAATTGCGGATTACGATTATTGACGTATTAATAAAAACTGCTTACTAGATCTTGTTCAAAACAACTTTCCGTGGTAGTTTACATGGTAATGTACATGTTATATTTTTTTATTTTTATCATTATCTTATTTTAGAAGGGGGGTAACACATTTTAGCACTTTGGAAGTGTCTCTCGCGCTAACTATTCAGTTTAGAAAAAAATGATATTAGAAACCTCATCAATCATTTTTGAAGACCTATCCATAGATACCGCACACGTATGGTTTGGTAAAAAAAATGAGTTTCATTTCTAAGTATGGGGAACCCCCAATATTTATTGTTTTCTTTTTTGTAAAAATCTTAATGCGGTTTAGAGAATACATCTACTTACCAAGTTTCAACAGTATAGTTCTTATAGTTTAGGGAAAAAGTGGCTGTGACATACGGACGGACAGACAGACAGACATGACGAATCCATAAGGGTTCCGTTTTTTGCCATTTGGCTACGGAACCCTAAAAATCACAAAATCTCAAAGCGGGTGGTTCTTAAAACCAGGTCTTTTTTTTTATTGATTGCTCTTGACCACTATCTCACCTGATGGTAAGCGAAGATGTGGTCGACGATGAAGCACGCTTGCCTAGAAGAAACCTATTCACTCTTGACTTGAAGACTCCCAGGTTGTTGCTGTCAGAAAATATAGACTCCGGCAGGGAATTCCACTCCTTTGCTGTACGCGTAATAAAAGTATTCCCAAAACGTTCGGTGCGTATGGGTGGGATGTCCACCATGTACCGATGACGCATCGCCGTACGTCTTGTAGTCCGATGATGGAACGGTCTAGGAGGAATTAGTCGAATTAGTCTTCCATTAAAACGTACGCTTTAAAAGTCAAAATTTACTCCGCCTTTTATCACAAAAGAGAAATCATTTGCAGATTGGGAGTTGAAACTGTTTTGTTAGAGCGTGCACACACACTTGCAAAAACTACTAAACAAATGAATTAATATTTCACAGTCATATAAAACAACAATTAAAGACATGAAGTATTGTTTGACTGTCGTATAAAAAACATACTGAAGAAATGAGGTAATGTTTCACTGCCGTATAAAAAAAAAACCGGCCCAGTGCGAGTCGATCTCGTGCACGAAGGATGGTAGCCCCACTTAAATATTTATTTTATTCTGTTTTTAGTATTTGTTGTTATAGCGGCTACAGAAATATAATCTGTGAAAATTTCAACTGTCTAGCTACACGGTTCATGAGATACAGCCTGGTGATAGACAGGTGGACAGTGGAGTCCCGTTTTACCTTTTGGGTACGGAACCCAAAAAACTTCTAAAGAAATTAAGTAATGTTTAACTGTCGTATAGCGGTTGTTAATAGTATTTTTGACTGCCTAAAACGTACGAGTATTTAAGAAACTTCAAGCCAGAAATTCAACTTAAAAAAAATATTTAATAATCACAAAAAAACCGACTGCTTACAAAGCGAACTAAAAAGACGTAAACAAGAAGAAAATTAAAAAAAAAGAAAAAATTATGCCGTGCAGTCAGAGGATACATACGCGTGAGCTGGCTGACCAAAACCAGATGTATCCTCCGACTGCACAACACAATTTTCTTCTTGTTTACGTTTCTTTTTTTTTTTTTACAACTTTTTTTTATTTTTTTTAGAATTAGATACATTCTAATAAATAAGTGCTATATATTTTTGTAATCACCTTTTAAAACCCTTTATTTTGATACCCCACACGATGGCTTCGGAAGAAAAAAAATGGGTTCCCACAATATGGCGCCCAAAATCCGCCAATTTTCTATTTTCCCATTTTGATGTAGCCAGTGACAATCGCAGGGTTAAGACGAATCGATTGACGTAAGAATCAACAAAATTGGCCTACGCGTTTGGTCTCTAAAACGCCACATAAGAACAAACATACATATATACATAGACTGATAAACACATTACCCTCCTTCGGCAGTCGGGTAAAAATAAGCAGCAGCATAGCGTGTTAGCATAATCGGTCTATAATGTTCATTTAGCTGAGATACAGACATACCTTCCAATAGACATAAGTCGTTATTAAATCGCACGTCACTAATATGAACCCACCCTTACGCCGAGGCAGCGAAGTAATATTTTTTAGGAGACAAAAGACTCGCCTTGTTTAGAAGAATTAACTTTGGTTCTATTATTTCAGATAAACTTTTTGACAAAGAAGTAGGTTTTAGTCTACACCTAGCTTTGTTGTTTAAATCCTTGAATGTATGGTGTTGAAAGAGTAGGCATCAATTTTAGTTGCGATCCTTCTGATAGTTTTAAGGTTTCCAAACTTTTGAGAAGAGGGCTATGCTTGGCGTTTCCTTGTGTGATCGCATCAGAAATGAGGATATCCCCAGGATAACCAAAGTTAGTCCGAAGACTTGCGAAACTTGAGTGGCAGTGGGCAGGGCACATTGCTTACAAAACGGGGCCGATGGGACCGAAAAGTTCTGGAATGGCGACCGCGAACCGGTAGACGGTGCTTTGAAAGGTCTCCCACTAGGTGGACCGATGATCTGGTTCCTTAACCAGATTATCGGTCCACCTAGTGGGAGGCCTTTCCGCAACCTTTTGCGGGAAGGCGCTGGATGCGAGACGCACGGGATCAGTCAATTTGGCGATGCCTGGGAGAGTCCTATGTCCAGCAGTGGACGTCTTTCGGCTGAAATGATGATGATAAAGATTTTATTGGCTATTTTTTAAACGAAAGTATTAAAAAAAATAGCGGAACGTATTTTAAGATAAAATATAATCTTACTTAATTCAAACAGTCTCATTTCTCAAAATTTACTTACAACTGTAGCTCTCTTATGGTCACTACACCCTATACCTCATGCTCACTTGAGCATGTATTATAGGTAGTCCCTAATTAGGCAAAGCGTAATTGGGTTTTAATTGTAGCAGGTTCCCTGCCTACTACATGTGACTTCAAAATAATCAGCAAACCATGAGTACCATGTATTCCTCTGCTTTACCTTTTGAGGAATGGAAATTGCAATTTCAAACAAAGCAAAAGAAGATAGGCTCTTTCAATAGACGTTCGCAGCGGGGCGGGTGGGTTTAACCGACTTCCCAAAAAGGAGGAGGTTATTAATTCGAATGTATTTTTTTTATTTGTATTGCCTTTTCTTCTTTTCGTTTCGATGGTACATTTGATAAAACTATTTGAGCCCAGTAGGAGGCCACGTTTATTGCAGCGTCAGAGGCCCTGTAGAGGTCATCCAAGGTGCAAGTGAAAGGACAGTCGGGACACTCCAGCAAGTGGGGCATAGTCCGTACAGGAGCACCGCAATCGCACCCAGCGTGCAATGGACTAATAATCCCCCATTTTGTATTGCCTCAGAACTTTATACTAAGTGAACCGATTATGATGATGGTGCTTGTCATGTGGTCCCATTTAAATTTCATCAAGATCTGATGAAGAACTTCGGAGATATACCTACATCAGAACTCTTCAATAAACGACGGCAAATCACTCGGGATACCTGCAATCGTATGTCTGTTTATTCTTTACCACCATTTCATAAAATAAAATCACACTAGCTCGCTCTAAATGGTACGCTCTAAAGGGGTATGCAGGTGTGAAAAATTCACCCTGGTATGCTCTCATTCCACCGGTTTTGTTTAAGTTTTATGTTATAAGGTTAATCTATTCTGGCATCACTTTGGGCATTATAGGTATCTAGCCTATAGAACTGGTCCATTATTTATTTATTTTATTTTAAAGAAAGCTTACAGACTTATTACACCAATAAATAGCAAAATAAATTAGGATATTTGCTAATTACAAGCTTCCACATGTATATATTATGATTCGATTTTGAAAAAAAAAATACTATATAAGCGTGTTTCGAGGTAAACAAAACAAAACAAAATACTTGCTTAATTAAACAAAATCCAAAGGAACAAAATAATAATAATTGGAAACAATGACGAACGGTATAAAATAATATAATAATAAGAAATCGAAGTCGGGAACACTTTGCCAGGAAGCGAAGGTAGCCAAGCTACTCGCGTTTCCCACCAAAATATTCCCCATTCAACGATTTTCTAATTTTTTGTGCACTAGTGCAGAATAGATCAATATCCAGGTGAGATGGCAATTTATTGAAAGCTGTTACAATTCGTATGCAAAAGGCATTACGCCTATAATTTGTTGATGCGAATGGTGCCTGTAGCAGAGAACGTTTTCGCAAATTGCTTTGATTGGTACGAAGAAATATCTTGTTAAGCAGTTCAGGGCAGTCAATAGAACCATTCGCGATTTTTGTACCACAACTTAAAAGTGAAAAATAATAAATCTTTTTATAAAAAAAAATACAACCGGCTTCCAAATAAAAACACTACAAAGTGAAAAATGACTTCAATTTCGGAAGTCGGTGTCAAAAAACGAAAACAGGAACACCAACTTCCAAAATTGAAGAGATTTTTTAATTTGAAGTGTTTTTATTTTTTCATACAATTTATACACCAAGGTCCAAGAGCGCAGTACGGCGCCGGTGTCGCACACGCACGACAGCAGCACGTTATGTGTGTTACTATTGATTTTTTTGTTTAAAGCTTACAAAATGGATACTTTATATAGATTAATAATCCGGTCACTATAATAAAAAAAACCGTTATTCACGCTGATTATCCATCTTCCCAGTTCATACCCAATCCTTTTGAGCATCAACACCGATTATTCACTCATGTTGTGAACAAACAATAGCCCTTTTTTCTAACAAATATGTCTATCAGTATGCTTTATACCGTGATAAATTATCTGGTCCGACACACGGCTTGTCTGTTAATATTGATCGTATGTGTGGGGAGTGATATGTGGAGGCTGTTAAGTCGCATATAATACTGTATACACACTTAGTCAAAGAGAACTGTGCTAGTTGGCAACTATGATTAAGGCTTATACTGTATCTGTTTGATTGTAAATGGCAATACTGATCCATTTATCTGAAAACATGTGACACCAAAACTTACATGACCCCTCCCTCTAGATGTAGCGACGACCTAGTCAAGGCTGTGGAAGTCCAGTGGAGGTGATACGCAGAGGGCCGACCAGTGTGGCGACCTTTGGGGTAGGCCTATGTCCAGCAGTGGACGTCTTTTGGCTAAAATGTTGATGATAATAATGATGTGACACCATGAAAAACTAAAGACGTTATATAAAATAAACCTTGTTGAAGGTGTTGTAGTGCTATTCTGTAAAGTTCATAGCTCACCTCGTTCAAGTGAGCGCACACAATTCGAAAGCGAACTCATTTGTTTTTATTACCTGACTGCTGAAGGAAGGTAATGTGATGATTCAAAAAAAATATGACACTTATATGTTTAAATGTACCTAATTCGAAAAAAATAATGATAACTAAAAAGTAGTAAATCCAAATGCTATGCAGTTAGAGGATACACATTCGCGAGCTGGCTGACCAACAAAAACCAGATGAGCATGATTTTCTTCTTGTTTGCGTCTTTTTAGTTCGCTTCTTAAGCAGACATTTTTTAACCGACTTACCAAAATGGTTCGACTTCGTGTTTGTTTCTTATATTATTTTCTGTATGTTCACCGATATCTCTGTCAGTAGTGGTTTAAAAAAAAACTTTTTTTTTGTTTAAAAGAGTATGTTTCGAAATTGGTCGCATTTTAATTTGGTGAAGATCTGATGAAGAACTTCGGAGATATACGACAGAACTCTTCAATAAATAACGGCAAATCTCTCGGGATTGCTGCAATCGCATTTCTGTTTATTGTTTATACCATTTCATAACATAACATCAAGCCAGTACGCTCTTAAGCGGTACGCAGATCTCTCATTTCACCAGTTATGTTCAGGTTTGATGATATTAGGGTTATCTATTCTGGCGTTAAGGTAATTTACTAAACAACTTGCCTATTTGTTAGGTACAACTAGAATTTGAAAAATAAAAACCTATTTGCAAAAAAACACTACCGACTTCCAAATAAGAAAACTACAAAGTGAAAAATAACTTTAATTTTGGAAGTCGGTGTCCATAACGCAAAGAACTGGTATCTACGAAAGACACTAAAAGACTTCCAAAAATAAAGTTATTTTTCACTTTGTAGTTTTCTTATTTGGAAGCCGGTAATATTTTTTTTTTAAAAAGTTTTTATTGAATTAACTTTTTAAAATAAATCGTCGTGGATTCACAACGAGACACCTGTCGAATTTCAAAGAGGGATTTCTAGAAAAAGAGGGATTTTTAAGTAGCTGTGCCCTCTGCAATACCAGAGGGCACAGGGCTACTTCAAAAAGATTATTAATAAGTTTACCGCAGCTGTGCACTCGAAGCCTGCCACTCGGAAACCGTGCAATTTCCGTGTTAAAAAATTCACACTCGGCGACATTATAGATTTCTGTCAGCGATAGAATTTTCATAAATTTGATCATAACTTCCGTCAGAGATTACGTCATGCAAACAAAGAAACTATATAAATTATTACCTCTTTTATAAACAATCTTTCTCACTCAGCCTCAGAGTCAGAACTTGGGCCCGCTTCATGGCACTTACATAACTGGCAAATCCACTGCCGCATTAAAAGTGTCATCCCAAGGAAATATTATACAGGGATAAAAAGCCTATGAGCTATTCCAGTTCATAATCTATCTCTGTGTCAAATTTCATTCAGATCGGCTCAGCCGTTTGCCATTCATATCCACACACACATCTATCCAAACATTCACAATTATAACATTAGTAAGATGTATATTGTATCGTATACAGCAATCATTTTCATCAGTCCTTTAATGTCCTCTGCTGGGATACATGCCGCCACTCACAGAGAGAGAGTGGGCTTTAATCCACCACGCGGGCCCAAAGCGGGTTGTTGGATGTCACATGACTTCGAATTTTTGGTTCTAGGTCATGTCGGTTTCCTCACGATGTTTTCCTTCACCGTTTTGAGAGCAGTGGTGATGAAATTATTTACACAAATTAAAGCGCCTGCTCTGGTTCGAGCAGGTGCTGCGCAGACACAAGCTCTTAAGGTGATATATACGCCCCAATGTTAACGCAGTGCTATCCGTGTGCCCGCTCGGAGCCAAAATATCAATATTGAACCTCCTTTTGAAAAATTTTGTTTGTTAAATATTATTTGATTTACATATGCTATTTCAGTGATGAAGAAATTCCAGCCATCAATTTTTCTGTATAAAATATTTTTAAACATCCAAGTCGTTTAGGAGGAGTATCCAAAAGTTGCAAAAAATATCGTGTTGCTAATTATTTTTTTAAAGCAAATCTATTTGTTATACGAAAAAACCATGTTTAAAAAATAATTTACATAAAACAATAATATTTTTTTTTCAAACCTTTTAACCTAGCTGTTACTAAGGAGTATGCTTTAGAAAGTTACCGTTTTACGGCACTAAAGCGGATGTAGGCCCTTAAGTCGGAGCCGTAACCTCTACACCACCACTGCTCTTCACAGCAATTAAAAGATGAATAAAGAAGATTTTTGCTTAGTAATCTAAAAATGTATAAGGATAACTTAGACATTATCCAGCTCCCATTCCAGTCTAGCTAGAATGTCCCTGCAGTACTAAGCTTTATCTAGGAGGATTAATCAACGTCTGAATGTCAACCGTGCTAAAGACACTGCTTTACTGGGGATTATGTAATCAATACTGCTGGGTGCGACATTAAGGCAAGCTTGGAACGTAGGTAACTTGTTTTAGTAAGGCCGGTTACAGTACTCGACCGACCGTCGCGACGGTGCGTATGTCGCACTTGTAGTTTATGTGAAAATTCATAAATCGGTACGGCATCGAAACCGGAAAAAAATCGAGCCGCTATTGAGCGGTTCGATTTTTTTCCGACTGTACTTTTGACCCTTGACTGTACTTAGGCATTGGCCTAAGTACAGTCAAGGGTCAAAAGTGCAGTCATACTCTCCTAAAACTCAAATGGCTAGTTTTTGTAGAAGAAATAAAATTATCCAGAACTGATTTAATATTTTGTATAGAAATTAAAGTATAGATTATTTCTACTAACCGCCAAAAGTTGAATTTCTGCTACCTACAAAAAAATTGCCGTTTCAGTTTTGGTAGAGTGTGTCTGCACTTTTGATACTTATGGTACATAGGGAACTTTTTCTTGCGGTTTTGTTCTATCTGTAGCCACAATTACACGTTTTTAGAAATCCAAATAGAGTAAAGATGCGAATATTGTGCAATTCCAACAATGTTACATACATACGTGTCGAATTTCTACCTCCTTTTTTGAGTCGGTAATAAAGAATTATAAAGGCATAGAAATCATTCCAAGGGCACGTACTTTCGGGATGAATATGAAAGTATTCTTTGTCCTTCTCTACGGTCTAATCTATCTCTATACTAATACTCATTCAAATGGGTTTAGTCATTTAGGCTATAAAATGTAACAGACAGACAAAGTTACTTTCGCAATGTCATATTGCGTTAAGCCCAATTAAATCGGGATAAGGGCAGGATAATGATGATACTATGCAAATTATAGTAATTAAATAATCAATTAACTAATTTATAAACCAAATTCCATCACTGAATGCCACATTAAGTACACTTGCGACTGATTAACGGCATTATTGAATTGTCAGTTCACTAATATATGGCACTTCAGTTCATATGGTTGCCTGCAACTGATTGGTCTATTGACTGACTTCGTAATTTGTGATTTGGATTATCATAAAAGTGAATTAATTTAGTGAACACAGATTTTTCGGCCCAGTGGCTAAGACCTTGTCTCTCGAGTACCTCTTACTTTCTAAGTTCATCTCGGACTTTACAGGCAACGGTGAAGGAAAACATCGTGAGGAAACCTGGACTTATATAGTTAACTAGCTGTCCCACGCGACTTCGCTCCCGTCAACTGGCTACGTACCTACCCATCTACCCTACCTACCATACCCTACCTACACTACGCAGCGCACGCAACGGAAGCTCTCAAAAAGGAAAAAAAATAGCCCGTTTTTACAACATTTTTCATTTATGCTCCGCTCCTGAATTATCATAAACGTGATTTAATTTAGTGAACACAGTTTTTAGGCCCAGTGGCTAAGACCTAGTTTCTCGAGTACCTCGTACTTTCTAAGTTTGTCTCGGAATTCACAGGCAACGGTGAAGGAAAACATCGTGAGTAATAGTTAACTAGCTGACCCGGCAAACTTTGTTTTGCCATAAAAACACCAAACATTCATCTACACCTACCTACACTACCCTACCCTACCCAACCCTACCTACCCTACCCTACCCTACCTACCCTACCTTACCCTACCCTACCTACCCTACCCTACCCTACCTACCCTACCCTACCCTACCTAACCTACCCTACCCTACGTACCCTACCCTACTAACCCTTCCAATGTAGGTAAGGTAACAATTATTTTTCTTCATTTTTTTTTCATAAGAACCTTCTCCTAACAATAACAAACACGACAAAAAAAGAATAAGCGAAATCGGTCCAGCCGTTCACGCGTGATGCCGAGACCAAGGGAAATAGGGATTCATTTTTTATATATACAGAGGTAAAGCTGAAATAGCCAAGTCAGAGGCCTGTGGGGTGCTCAAAGGCGGCTTAATTAATTCTGACAACAGAAGTGGCCACATACTCACACGAAAAATAAAAGAAAGAAAGATAGATTTTTTGGGTTTTCTCCAGTTGCGTATTCCACAGAAATAGGGCTTTTACCGGGGTAAAAAGTAGAGAAACTCAAGAGAAAGTACAGCTTTCCAACGGTGAAAAATTTCCATAAACGGATTAGTACTTCCAGACTGGGAGCCGGCCCCAGGATAATTAGCAAAACGTACTCGCTAAGAGAGAGAGGAGGGCAGTGATGGCCTAATGGCAATGGCCTCGACTTATGTGTCGGAGGTCGTGGGTTTTACTTTGTGTAAAATATTTCATCACCACTGCTCTTAAAACGGTGAAGGAAAACATCGTGAGGACACATGTCCTAGAACCAAAAATTAATCAAAAAATGCACTGGGCCTGCGTGGTGGATTAAGGCCCATTCCTTCTTTCACAAAGAGGATGCCTGTTTCCCAGCAGTGGGAACATTAATGATACTCATTAATGAGAAACATTACTTTCCTTCTGGGGCAGTCGAGTAAAAAGACGAGGCAGATTCTTAAGTGCTATTCTGTAAAGTTCAAAGCTCACCTGACTCAAGTGAGCGCACACAATTCGTAAGCGAACTCATTTGTTTTTAGAGTCAGCAGATTCACAATGAGACGAATTTCGAAGTGATCTTTAGAAAACAATAGACAATCGATTTATTCATTTGATATCAAATCGCCTTTCCTTTGGCCGAACTTTCAAGATTATGATGATAAATAACGCGTCCTTCATATTGGAGAGGCAGTAATTATTCATCCTGTTCTTGCTATAGTTTTAATAAAATATTCATTTCTAGTTGAAATAAATCGTGTCGATGAATTGATATAAATAGTGGAAGAGAAAAAAGGAGGTAAATGGAATAGAAACGTTTAAGTGATTTGGTTATTCTTACTTTGAAGAATTATGTGCCTAGTCGCTTCTAATATAATATAATTCTTGTGACATAAATATCATTGGGCCCTTTTTATCCGACTGCCGAAGGAGGGTAATGTTTTTATCAGTCTACGTATGTATGTATGTTTGTTACTATGTAGCATTCTAGGGACCTAACATGCTAGCATATTTTGATGATTCTTACTTCGTCTTAACTTTGCGAGTGTCACTGGCGCATAAAAATGGCGGTTTTTGAGCGCCATATTGGAGGGCACAAATTTTTTTCTTCCATACCCATGCTGTAGGGTATCAAAATAAAGGGTTTTCACAGGTGATTTTTTACGTCTTTTTAATTCGCTTCATAAGCAGTCGGGATTTTTGTTTTTCTTTAATTAACTTTTTTTACTTATTCTTCTTTGCTTTTCAATACCTACTACCATTTGCATTGTTTAAAACTCAAAAATGATCCCAAGAAAACGTAATCCTAGAATAATATATTATTTGTTCTAGTCCAAGCCATGGTTCACCTGTGTGCCAATTTTGATCAAAAATCAGCCGTTAAGATGTAAAAAGTAAACAAACAGACAAAAGAGTTACGTTCACATACTTAATTTTAGTATTTACATATACGAACGATGTGTGTATGTAGAATGTAGGCTTCACGCAAAAAAAACACATAACCGACAAGGAAATACTTATACAAGCAGAAGTAAGTACATTGAAAATACCTACCGTGTAAATATTACAAATAAACGGTATATTTTTGCGCAAATATATCAGAAAGCGTATGTATCAGAGGCATCATGGCGTCATGAGTTGTTGCCGCAGCTATCCGTCGGTATGAGCCGTGAAATATAGTTATCTGAACGCCCGGAAAACACCGACATACGTTACCGTTCGTAAAATGTTGGCATGATCCGGTAAGTCTATAGGAAACTAACTTTTTGCCCGCGGCTTCGCTCCTGTGACACAGGATCTGTTGTTTTTTTTGAGACAATTATTTTTTTTACTAAAAATTACAACTGACTGCCACAAAAATTACTACTGAGTCGGAAGTCAGTGTTTTTTTTTTTTTCGTTTTTTAACACCGACTGCCGAAAATGAGTTATGTTTCACTTTGTAGTGTTTTTTTTTGGAATTAGTTTGAAAAAAATAATTTAAATTTTTCATTTTTTAGTTGTGGTACATAATGAGCAAGTTTTGCGGTAAGGTACGCACAGGTACACACAAAGGTATGCACAAAGTTATGCCAGAACAGATTACGTGATTATCATAAAACTTGAACATAACCGGTGAAATGCGAGTATACTAGGGTGAACTGTATACATATGTGTATGTTATGTAATCGCGTAAACAATAAACAGACATGCGATAACAACAAACCCCAGAGATTTGCCGTTTTTTATTGAAGAGGTCTGTTGTATATCTCCGAAGATTTCATCAAATTTTCACCAAATTTAAATGGGACCACATGAGAAGCACCACCATCAAAAACAGTTCTCCTAGTAAAAAATTCTGAGTTAACATGAAAAAACAGTTGAATTTAGAACCTCTTTCTTTTTGAAGTCGGTTAAAAAGTAGCCTATGACACTCACTAATAGTGTATCCTGCTATTATTGAAAGATTTTTTGAAATCCTATCAGCACTTCCAAATTAGTATTTGGAAGTGCTGATAGGATTTCAAAAAATCTCTCTTCCAAAAAATCCTCTGACGTCCAAACTATACCTTCATAATATTAGTTTAGATGTTATTTTGCTAGACACCAATATTCTAATCAGTCTTCGCATTTATATAACTCCATTAATAAAATTCTTAAAATATATACAAAAACTACCTTGGAATGTAAACAGATGCTGACAGAGTGGATAAAAACTCTAAATTATGTAGATACAGAAAATATGATTGTTCATATTATTAAGTAATAACGATTTGTATGTAATGTGTATGCTTAATATAAATAATGAATTTATGTATAACATATTGAATAAATAAATATATGTCGCGTTATATATTTGCTCACACATATTTACACACTCACGCACACCCTAACTCGCTCTTCCACACACACGTGCGCACTCACATACATTTAGTAAATTGTGCTATTGACTCAGTCAAATAGATTTAAGATAATTTATTATGATGATACATAAATGTAACCAAGTTATGGGAGAGAGGCCTCTCCTGGCACAGGTGTTTCACACTTAAAAGGAGAAGTCAAACTGTAATTATATAGGCTCGAGGCACTCAAACTCCAAACAACAGAAACATTTATTAAAACAAATTATTTGCGGATGCGTATAGGCATCATGGCGTCATGTTGCATTTACGTTGTTGTCGCATCTATCTGTCGGTATGAGCCGTGAAATATGGTTATCTGACGGCGAAAAACGGCGAAATACATTGTTACAGTTCGTCGCCAGGAAGCGTTGGTTTGAAGAGTGTAATGCCGGTGTAGGTGTGATTACAGGGTCGTGGTAATTTTGTTCTTGGGTCGAGAGTGTAATGCCGGTGTAGGCGTGATTACAGACTCGTGGTAATTTTGTTTCTGGGACGGGAGTGTAATGCCAGTGTAGTTGTGATTCCAGGCTCGTGATAACTTGGTTTCTGGGACGGGAGTGTGATGCCGGTGTAGTTGTGATTACAGGCTCGCGATAATTTTGTGTCTGGGACGGGCATGTGATGCCGGTGTAAGTGTGATAACAGGCTCGTGATAACTTGGTTTCTGCGACGGGAATGTAATGCCAGTGTAGTTGTGATTACAGGCTCGTGATAATTTTGTGTCTGGGACGGGTGTGTGATGCCGGTGTAGGTGTGATAACAGGCTCGTGGTAATTTTGTTTTTGGTACGGGAGTGTAATGCCGGTGTAGGTGTGATTACAGGCTCTTGATAACTTTGTGTCTGGGACGGCAATGGCAAAGGTTTTATGCATTTGGTAATGCAGATGTACATTTTATACAACAGATATTACCTACTTGCAATTAGGGTAAGTAGATTAGTGTAAGGTAAGACTGTGGGATGGGTTATTGATATGTACGATTTCCACACTGGCCTTCTGATAGATATTATATTCCTCATGTCAGATCCCCCACCATTCCCCCTACTCTCAGAAGTAATGTTTTTCTAACAAATATTTTCATTCGTAAATGCTGCGAGTTTCTTCCACAAGCGTTAAATTTCTTATTGTTATATCTGTACGCGAACAGATCGCGTAGCGTCGTTTGCAATAACAGCTCATGCCTTATGAGCGTCCGGCGAATGATTAGTATAACGGTTTGCTGTTTGCTTTTTAGGTAAACATCGCAAACTGTTTGAATTATAGATGTGGTGTCATTGTTTGATCATTGATTCAAACAGTAATTGTGAATGTCGTGTTAAAGGGAATTATAAAAACTTTAAAACAGAAATTAGAGCAGATAGGGTCTATTTTTTCCATTTGTATCAGCCCAGAATCTATAGGTAGTTATGCCCAACCTCGCCAATTGTCATCTTTTTACAGCCTTGTTACATGGGGCTTCAAAATACCTGGTAAAATGTGGTCCAAGCTTACAGGAAATAAATATAGATGTGGTATTATATAATACTCTTTTTTCATATATTCTGGCGGTTTTGAACACAAGCGTGAAATATATCCGTTTTCGAACAGATAGCCTCGTTTGCGGTAACGCGTCCGTCGAATGATTATTTGACGACGGTTTGCTGTTTACTCTTTAGGTGAATATTGAAAATACATAGTTGGTAATAGGAACAATAAAATATATGACAAAACATCACGCTTGTTTCCTCCGAAGGGTATGTCAAAGATGCTTGTATCTGTAGGAGTCCTATTGGGTGAACTCCGACTTTAGGCTGACTTATTTTTGACTTATAACATCATAATATGTCATCAGCTGGGGCAGAGGGCCTCCAGTAGTCCTTCACGGCGAACGGTCTTGAGCACCACGCTTTACCTCGCTCCACGTCATTCCGATGCTCGTCGCTTCAGGCAATACAGTACGCCGCCAGGTTTGACGGGGACGATCTCGCTTCCTTTTTCCTTGAGGATTCCAATCCTTGGCCTGTTTAGGAATGTGACCGGAATCCCTCCGGAGCATGAAACTTATCCATCTTCATTTACGATGCTTGATCTGGCTGACGATTGGGCACTCGTGGCATCTCTCCAACAGCTCTACGTTAGAAATGGTCTCGGGCCAGTATATACCG
This sequence comes from Orthosia gracilis, assembly GCA_947562075.1. Lineage (NCBI taxonomy): Eukaryota > Metazoa > Arthropoda > Insecta > Lepidoptera > Noctuidae > Orthosia > Orthosia gracilis. The sequence continues at coordinate 6,827,254 of OX387267.1, read as the reverse complement.
AGGATGTGACGAAGACGTCGTTTGACGACGAAGACCTGGATTTGGTGTGAGATGTCCTTTGACAACGACTTTGGACTGCTATTAAAAAAAGTTAAATGGTTTACAGTTTTACTATTGTTACTGATATACATTTATTGCAAGCATACAGTTTTCAGAGACGTAGCTGAAATATTTCATGTGCCTGTAATTACACTGGTACCCATTCTTTTCAAACCGAAAAACAGCAACAGCTGCTTACCGCTAGACATGGGTATCTATCGTACTACCCCAGACGACCTCTTTGACAAAGAGCTTCATCTACCACTAAAAGTAGATGCAAAGGTGCACTTTGTCATCCTCACTCCTGCAAACATTTCCATGCCCTCTCCCAAAAAGCCTGATATACACCCATCTATATATGTACTAATATTATAAAACGGAAAAAAAATAATTTTTATATATAACGAATAAACTTAAAAACTACTGGACCGATTTCAAAAACACCGTTGGGAAGCTACACTATCCCCGGGTGACATTAGCTACTTTTCATTCCAGTATTTCCACGGGAACGAGAACTACGCGGGTGAAACCGCGAGGCGTCCTCTAGTAAGATATAAAGGTAATATTTCATCGAAGCAATAAAACCGTCCTCAATGATTTGTATGCGTAGCGTGGCTGTTATGTAACCACAGAGCATCGAGATGTCTCTGCGGCCGCTGCTAGAGACATCATCATCAACATTGACTGGCCCCGTGCGTCTCTTATCCAGCGGTTTCCCGCTACATTTACCAGTTCATTGGTTCACCTATAGGGAGGCCTTCCAACGCAACGTCTGCCGATTCGTGGTCGACACTCCAGATTTTTTCGGCCACATCGACCATTTATTCTGCGAGAAATGTCTTCTGCCCACTCGCACTATATTTTGGCAATCCTCGGGGCTATGTCAAGACACTTCTGTCCACAACTATATTGGAGTCGGCTTGCAATTTAAGCAGATGAAGCTGAACACCAATATTTTACATGAAGCGACTATCTATCGGCACTCCACAACCTAATGCCATAAACGCAGCGATAGCAACTGCCCGTCCTATCGATGCTGGATGGACAGAGGGCTCGGGTGTGTCCGATGCCTAAGCACCTGAAGCGTCGCAGGGGCTGGACTGCAAATGCCCGGACTACACCCGAGCTGAAGCCGACGGCTAGTCGTCCCTTATCGAGGACGGCAGCGGCGACTGGACACTCCAGGCGAATGCTGCCCACGCCGCCGCTTCCGGGCCTGATGCTCCGGCCTTGCAACGCTGCGCCGTCGCAGCCCCCTATGGCTGCGACCGCCGCCACCACCTCCTCCGTGGTGACCGATTCGTCCAGATCGGTCACCTCTTTGGCCTTAGGAAAACGCAATAGAAGCTCTGCATTATTTCTATCCTCACACATAATCAATATATCCATGATTTGTCCCAAAAACCCTGATATACACCCATAAAATATAAAGGTAGCATTAAACCGAAGCAATAAAATCGTCCCCAACGATTTGTATGCGTAGCGTCCCTGTTACGTGACTAACGAGCATCGAGGTACCTCTGCAGAAAGAAAAAAGAAAGAAAGAAAGAACTCTAGTTTATTTGGCACACACAGATACAACAAGTAGAAACATCATCATTGGTTTAGATTCTCTGGTTTCTACTATCCGTAGCGACAAATGATAAATGATTTTATTTCTGTAAGTTGGTTTGTACAAACACTTTTACATGTCGATCATATTTTTTTAAACTAGATGAGGTCGGCGTTTCCTATCTGACTACTCAAAGAAGAAAGGCCGAAACAAACTCAGAGGTCACAGTCTCTTTTAAAGTCCAGACAAAATCTTGGTTAGATCATGTGAAGACCATGTAGACCGTCAAAGATCTATATGATAAATGACAACCAGCATCAACAGCTCATAGTGCTTTCCGTGGCATGAAGGAGTCTGTGATGGAGGGTAAGTATTCGATGGTCAAGCATTTCTTAAATCAAAATTAACCCTTAAGAAAAAATTAAAACTATATGTTCTAAGGTTTTATTCAGTGACTGGGTGACTCAAGGACTCAGGAAAAGTAGGGAAAGACTTTACGAGCTGTATGGCCTTAAGTCTTATATGAAAACTGAATCTTTTAATAAATATGTTGCTACTTATTCAAGATTTTTTTAGAAATACGTGTAAAGTAGCTTAGGTTTTATACATTGGCAATAAGTTTAAATTCGCAGAAAATAAAATCAAGACGGTTTTTTCAAAATTATAAATAATGAAACGAATAGGAACAAAAGAAATAATACTGATTACACGCTTGAAACTACACATGGACTTTTAAGAGATAACAAGTTCTTCTTAAGGTTCCTCTAGCCGACGCGGACGGCACGAACTATTTTGTGCGCGAGGTTAAAATGCATGCTATTTCATCCGACAACACGTGCGAAAGAAATAAATACTGTGATGAGCAGTAAGAAGCTAGTTCGCGTACGAATTTGCACTTTTGCAAATTTGTAAAAATGTAAAATATTCGAAATGGATGATGATTTACGACGAAAAAGAGCGCGTGAAATTTAATAAACAAACCTTTGGGAGTCTAGATATCATGAAAACACGACTAAATGTATATTTTCAAAATATAATTGTTTGCATTGTTGAATTACTAATCTATCCCTGTATGGAGATCGTTTTGCAAATTTCCTTCACCTTATGGTATTTATTTCTGAGATGCGTTAAAATTAGTGTTGAAATGTGGAACTTTCGACTCTCATAACTTCCAAATATATATTTTTTTTTACTTTTTTGTTTCCATACAAGGCTAGATAATGATAAGACAAATTGCTATCATTTTTTTATTTTGAACTTACATCGTCAAACAGTGGAGTAAGCGCCAGACTACGTTTGTATGGAAGAACGATCGACTAGTGTAACCTTTATCTTAAAGATCGATATGTGTGGCCGTTATTTCAAGTCACGAGCCCCATTACTAGGGATGGCATTTTCAATACCGTCTTTTAAAACCAAGCGTGACAGTGAGTGTAACTGTTCACTCATCGAAATTGATGATGAGTGAAAATTCTTAACAAGGCTATTGCAGCTGAAACACAGACATAAATCTAAATAGATGACGTAAGTGCCTCCTTGTATGAAAACCAAGCGTGCCACTTTTTAACAAACAATTAAAAAACTTTTTTGCTCACCAATGACAGAAAACATTTCCAATCCTTTGGCTAACTTTTTCTATACATTCTTTATAACTGAATATTGCATAAAAAGCATTTTTCTAGATTTCGGTGGATATCCGGTGCCGATAATGCTAAATGAAAAACTCACATTACGATTATTTGTCGTAACTTTAGTCCGTTTTTTGGCACGCGAAGTACATAAAATTGCGTCCTCTAGTTAGATTTATATCGTATCTGTGAGCTGAAACTTGTACGCAGCGCACTATGTGCGAGCTTGATTATTATAAGTAATGGCGTTTGTAATCGTTGACTTAATGCACTGCCTTCATCATTATCATCAACCTAGTCCACTGCCGGACATAGGCCTGTTCTATCGCACGCCATTTATCTTGATTCTAAAGAACTGTCATCCAGCTCCTCCCCAGCCACCCTGCGAAGACCGTCGCTTCACCTAGCCTGAGGGCGTCTCACTATACGATTTCCAATTCTTGGTCTCCACTCAAAAACACATCTACCTCAATGGCGGCCCGTTGTCTCTACAGCTTGCTTGTTCCATGCTCTGTATAAGTATCTACGCAAGAGTCGAAACAAAGCATTGTTAAAAAAAAAAAACATTAATTGAATACAAAAGGTCCTGTTCAATTAGGATAACGTTATTGTTTTCCCGAAACGAGGTATGTATTAATTAAAAACTGGGTAGACTGAAAAAAAACGTCTATTTTTGGGAACAAAAATAATGTTGGCAATCGGGAAATATGATAATTTTAATAATAAATTGTTGAAAAAGGGTGGCCATGCAGTTGTGTGTGTCATTGTCCTTACCCAAATGCGAGGCGGAGTTCAAAAGTTCGCCCAGTATTTTCCTTTAAAAGGAAAAATTGGAATGGAAAGGAAAATATTCCGCAAACTCTTGGTCTTTTCTATGTATCACTTCATAAGAACCCAAGTAATAATCGGTGTATCGTATTTTAGTAGTGGATAATTTGAAGATCACGTAAGATGTCTTTTCAGGCTGGTATTCTATCCATTTTCGAAATATAGAATTTCCATAAATGTAGTTGGGTCAATGACCAATATTATCAAGCTAGAACGTAACAGTTGTAACTAAAAAAGTATTCGTAAGTCCAAATTCAATTCTAAAATGGTTTTTTTTAAAAAGGTAACGGGTTTTTATTCAATTCGACCGTATATTTTTTTTTAATGTGTATTCGCGGATAACTTCATCGTTTATGAACCGATTTTGATAATTCTGTTTTTGTTGGAAAGGAGATATATCAAGGGTAGTACAATGATAAGGAAACTAGGATCTGTAGATAGGATCTTATAGAAATCGATGGAACTCCTCAAATATTGTAAACATACATATAGCGATTTTGGGATTTTCAACGATAATGCAATCATATGCACTCACAAAATCATTTGGTGAAGTGGAACTGATGAAGAAGACCACAATGGCCACTGGAACTCCGAAATAAAACTATGCATCTTAGTCGTCTTTGGGCTTATTGGAATCGTCACGAGATCGGCTATAAATGATTTTCATGTTAATTGGAGGTACCTACCAAAACTAAAAAGAGGAAAATAAAAACTTTTTAACAAAAAATCAATCCGATTTCCAAAACAAAACACTACAAAGCGAATAATAGCTTTCATTTCCGAAGTCGGTGTCGAATAACGGCAAACAATGGTTACAAAAGACACCGACATAGGAAAATAAAGTTATTTGTCGCTTTGTAGTGTTTTGTTTTGGAAGTCGGTTTGATTTTTTGTTAAAAGGTTTTTTTTTTAATATTTAAATCATTCTTCACAAGTAGACTTGCTTTAATTTGTTTTAGCCAGTTCACCGACAAAGTTTTCTTGAACGGATAAACGACCTGGACAATCAGATATCATCATCCATTCTAAAATTAATTGTCACCAACCAACGTCTAACTTAGCCCAGATGACAAGCAAACTTACTCAATATTTCATTATCACAGCCAAACTCTAACTGTTATTGTAAATTAGTTGAATTATCTTTGAGAAACAGGTAATAGCGAAACGAGAACTAGTGATGTACCCACGTTAATCCGATTCGGATACGCCACTGGATTATCTGAGTACCTGAAACGGATTTATGCTTGGCTTTCCTGGATTAAGAGATTTTTGTACTGTCTGAATGTAGTAGGAAGAATACTTAATGTATACATTTGGCGTTTTACGATGTTAGAAAGGTGGTTGATGCTGTAATTTTGAGTTGTGGATTGCGCATTGCGTCTTTTGCTTACGTGATTTGAGGCTACATTTAGGACGTAAACTGTGGTGTTCAATATTTTCAAGCAGTAGCTAATAATTTAAGTAGAATAGGACTGGATATGTCAGTTGCATATCTGACGAGCTGTGAATTAATAAAAAAGTTTTCATAAAAAAATAAACCGTCGTCAAAAGCAAAATACTAAAAAGTGCAAAATAACTTTCGTTTTAGAAGCTGGTGTCTTTGGTATTTCTTTTTTCGAAACCGACTTACGAAACGAAAGTTATTTTGCACGTTTTAGTATTTTGCTTTTGAAGTCGGTTTATTCTTTTGTGAAAAAGTTTTTGTTTATTTCTTTTTAGTTTTAGTATACTAACAATGAAAAGTTAGCAAGTTCTATAGTAAGGAACCTAAAGGACTGACAAAATACCCATAATAACTCAATTTACACATTCGTCTTGTTTGTCGCTAAGGAGTTCGGTTGTATGTTCCAATTCTTGCAAACTGTTGATCCGATTTTGATGAAACTTGCACTATTCCCTAAGTTGTGAAATACCTAATCCAATCCAATAAGAAGTTTTTGAGAAATCTGGTTTGAAGTAAATTTGTCATTAATCTTTGATTGAAAAAATTGTCAGATCACTTCGCCTAAGTTTCCACGGTTGGATTACATATAATTAAATTACTGGAATTCTTTTACATTAGAAATTCAAATGGTTAGTTAACTTTGAATTAAATACAAAAAATACTCCTAATCTAATGTTATTGTCCTTTCCCTTTTGTACACACTTCTGTCATCTGCCTCTACTAGTCTAGTTAATCTCCTCATTTTCGTCAGCATTTTATGAGACCTTATCATTAGTATTTTACCGACTTCAAAAAAACTAAGGTAATCAATTCAACACTTATGTATGTAATATTGTTGGTGTTGCACAATATTCGCATATGTTACTCTGAATGGGCTTCTAAACACGTGTGCCAAATTTTGTAAGTGTATGTTTATCCACGTATTTCTCAAAAACTTCTTATTGGATTGGATTAGGTATTTCACAACTTAGGGAATAGTGCAAGTTTCATCAAAATCGGATCAACAGTTTGCAAGAATTGGAACATACAACCGAACTCCTTAGCGACAAACAAGACGAATGTGTAAATTGAGTTATTATGGGTATTTTGTCAGTCCTTTAGGTTCCTTACTATAGAACTTGCTAACTTTTCATTGTTAGTATACTAAAACTAAAAAGAAATAAACAAAAACTTTTTCACAAAAGAATAAACCGACTTCAAAAGCAAAATACTAAAACGTGCAAAATAACTTTCGTTTCGTAAGTCGGTTTCGAAAAAAGAAATACCAAAGACACCAGCTTCTAAAACGAAAGTTATTTTGCACTTTTTAGTATTTTGCTTTTGACGACGGTTTATTTTTTTATGAAAACTTTTTTATTAATTCACAGCTCGTCAGATATGCAACTGACATATCCAGTCCTATTCTACTTAAATTATTAGCTACTGCTTGAAAATATTGAACACCACAGTTTACGTCCTAAATGTAGCCTCAAATCACGTAAGCAAAAGACGCAATGCGCAATCCACAACTCAAAATTACAGCATCAACCACCTTTCTAACATCGTAAAACGCCAAATGTATACATTAAGTATTCTTCCTACTACATTCAGACAGTACAAAAATCTCTTAATCCAGGAAAGCCAAGCATAAATCCGTTTCAGGTACTCAGATAATCCAGTGGCGTATCCGAATCGGATTAACGTGGGTACATCACTAGTTCTCGTTTCGCTATTACCTGTTTCTCAAAGATAATTCAACTAATTTACAATAACAGTTAGAGTTTGGCTGTGATAATGAAATATTGAGTAAGTTTGCTTGTCATCTGGGCTAAGTTAGACGTTGGTTGGTGACAATTAATTTTAGAATGGATGATGATATCTGATTGTCCAGGTCGTTTATCCGTTCAAGAAAACTTTGTCGGTGAACTGGCTAAAACAAATTAAAGCAAGTCTACTTGTGAAGAATGATTTAAATATTAAAAAAAAAACCTTTTAACAAAAAATCAAACCGACTTCCAAAACAAAACACTACAAAGCGACAAATAACTTTATTTTCCTATGTCGGTGTCTTTTGTAACCATTGTTTTCCGTTATTCGACACCGACTTCGGAAATGAAAGCTATTATTCGCTTTGTAGTGTTTTGTTTTGGAAATCGGATTGATTTTTTGTTAAAAAGTTTTTATTTTCCTCTTTTTAGTTTTGGTAGGTACCTCCAATTAACATGAAAATCATTTATAGCCGATCTCGTGACGATTCCAATAAGCCCAAAGACGACTAAGATGCATAGTTTTATTTCGGAGTTCCAGTGGCCATTGTGGTCTTCTTCATCAGTTCCACTTCACCAAATGATTTTGTGAGTGCATATGATTGCATTATCGTTGAAAATCCCAAAATCGCTATATGTATGTTTACAATATTTGAGGAGTTCCATCGATTTCTATAAGATCCTATCTACAGATCCTAGTTTCCTTATCATTGTACTACCCTTGATATATCTCCTTTCCAACAAAAACAGAATTATCAAAATCGGTTCATAAACGATGAAGTTATCCGCGAATACACATTAAAAAAAAATATACGGTCGAATTGAATAAAAACCCGTTACCTTTTTAAAAAAAACCATTTTAGAATTGAATTTGGACTTACGAATACTTTTTTAGTTACAACTGTTACGTTCTAGCTTGATAATATTGGTCATTGACCCAACTACATTTATGGAAATTCTATATTTCGAAAATGGATAGAATACCAGCCTGAAAAGACATCTTACGTGATCTTCAAATTATCCACTACTAAAATACGATACACCGATTATTACTTGGGTTCTTATGAAGTGATACATAGAAAAGACCAAGAGTTTGCGGAATATTTTCCTTTCCATTCCAATTTTTCCTTTTAAAGGAAAATACTGGGCGAACTTTTGAACTCCGCCTCGCATTTGGGTAAGGACAATGACACACACAACTGCATGGCCACCCTTTTTCAACAATTTATTATTAAAATTATCATATTTCCCGATTGCCAACATTATTTTTGTTCCCAAAAATAGACGTTTTTTTTCAGTCTACCCAGTTTTTAATTAATACATACCTCGTTTCGGGAAAACAATAACGGGAAAACATAAGTGTTGAATTGATTACCTTCGTTTTTTTGAAGTCGGTAAAATACTAATGATAAGGTCTCATAAAATGCTGACGAAAATGAGGAGATTAACTAGACTAGTAGAGGCAGATGACAGAAGTGTGTACAAAAGGGAAAGGACAATAACATTAGATTAGGAGTATTTTTTGTATTTAATTCAAAGTTAACTAACCATTTGAATTTCTAATGTAAAAGAATTCCAGTAATTTAATTATATGTAATCCAACCGTGGAAACTTAGGCGAAGTGATCTGACAATTTTTTCAATCAAAGATTAATGACAAATTTACTTCAAACCAGCATTGGTTTGAAGTAAATTTGTCATTAATCAAAGTTTTGAAGATGATATGTAGGTACACAGAATAGATCGGTAGCTCTAGATCCGGCTCACGATGATGGTATGATTGTACTCGTATCTACTAGTTTTAAGAGTCAGAGAAATATACTTGTAGCAAGATACTATGTAAGTAAGTCACGGGCCTCTAAAATAGGAAACACTATCAACCCCAGCTTAGACATCTCATCACACAAACGACACCACATTTGTCGGATAAATATCCGACTTACGGATACAATTCCAATCACATACACTTCTTTAAATCCTAGCAAATCTCAACATCTTATATAGCGTCGGTATCCGCATCGGAAGTCGATATCCGCGGCTTTCGAAGCCTATATCCGCCGTCACAGCTCATCCTTATTCCGAACAATATGAGATAATCGCGTTAACGAGTGTTGGTTCTTCCTACAGGGGGGAAGTAGGGGGAAAAGCCGTTATTTCCGCCGTTCCCTTTTATAGTTCAGTCTTTTGTTTTGTTTTGACAGATAGATTGTTGTTGTTCGTAATTTGAAATTGTTCACGCGGATTTTGAGTGTCGAATATTTGAGTTTGTTGCGGATAAGAATCGCTTTGTTTACGCCACTGGATTGGGTTTTATCAAAGTAATGTTGGGATAGGCTCGATTGACTTTAGTTAGTTACTGTTAGACATGCCACAAAATGATGTTTTACATTGTTCGTTCTTATTTAGATCTATTGGTTCTTATTTTGTTCTTCATTATCATTAGAAGGTCACCACCGCTTACCTATAGTACTTGGAATACCATACAGGTTCAAGGTTCTTTGCAACCTAGAAATAAAGGAACTTGGCGAGGGAAGCATTTTGATGAAAAATATTATCAACAAGTAAAAATTCAAGATTTCCCTTAACCCTCGACAGTTTTTTTTTATTTAAAAACCTAGTCAAATCTAGGCTCCAGAACCTCGAACATCGGCGCCGAATTGCTAGCCTGTCGGTTTTTTATCAGTTACATTTCGGGGAATGTGCGTTGGAATTGCATGAACTAATTCCTCCTAGCCCGTTCCATCATCGGACTACAAGACGTACGGCGATGCGTCATCGGTACATGGTGGACATCCCACCCATACGCACCAAACGTTTTGGGAATACTTTTATTATGCGTACAGCAAAGGAGTGAAATTCCCTGCCGGAGTCAGTATTTCCTGGTAGCTACAACCTGGGAGTCTTCAAGTCAAGAGTGAATAGGTTTCTTCTAGGCAAGCGTGCTTCATCGTCGACCACATCATCGCTTACCATCAGGTGAAATAGTGGTCAAGAGCAAGCCTACCATCAAGAAAAAAAAAACACGCTTCGATCAACAATCTATCGAACGTGTAATTATGACACGATATCTTGCGAAAATACCCGCAAACTGCATAATAAATACAAGTACGCCTAACCGGCGTATATGACTAGATGTATAAACATAAATGCACAATATGTTAGAATGGTAGCAGATGGCGTGATGTAGTTTCTGCCTACCCCCATTGTGTAAAGGCGTGTGTTTATGTGTGTATGTGTGGTCATCAGAAATATCACTATTACACATAACAATGGGTACTTACTTGCTACCTAGGTAGGTACCTGAATAATATGTTGGGGAAAATAGAAGATGGGAAGTATGTTTGTAATACCTTATATCTATATGTAGTATAGTAGTGTTTGAATGGGTGCATGGTCCTCACGTATATGAATTAATGTTTGTATGGAAATATAGTAAAACACTTTTTTCACTTCTTTTTAAAAGAGTGAGTATGGTGTTTCTTGTCCGTTTTTCTCCATAACAATCTACTTTTCCAAGTGGGCGGTAGAATCAATTATCATCCATACTAATATTATAAATTTAAAGTAACTCTGTCTGTTTGTTACCTTTTCATTTCTAAACCACTGAACGGAATTCAATGATATTTGGCAAGGAGATAGATGGCATCCTGGGGCAACGTTAGGAACCAAAATAAAAATTGGTACTTATTGTAGGGTAGGTAGGAAGGTATGTAGGGTAGTGTAGGGTAGGGTAGAGTAGCGTAGGTAAACAGAGTAGCGTAGGTAGGTAGGGTAGGATAGGTAGCCAGCTGACGAGAGCGAAGCCGCGGGGGACAGCTAGTTACTTATTATTTTTTTTTTTTTACGTTCAAAAGTGCCGCTTAATGGCGTAATTGAAGTAAAGAAATTTGACTTTGACTTTGAAAACTTACATGTATATTGTTTGTTACTAAAACACTCCAGAACGGCTGAACAGATCTGGATTAAATTTGGCAAAGAGATATGTTATAGTCTGGAATAGCACATAGGCTACTTTTTGACCCGGTATATTGCTCCCTTGAGATAATAAACCACTTTTCAAGCGGGCGAAGCCGCTGGCAGAAGCTAGCATTGCATAGATGCAACTGAACACTAGACAGTTGAATGTTTCACGTGTTGCGTTTGACAGCGGAACTCCGCAACCCAATTACTGAGAATACCAATGTTCAAACTGTCGGGTTTCTGACTACTCGACCGGAATAGCATAGGTGTACTGCGTTGGACAAGTTGGAGTGTCAATGAGTGATTTGTGATTTGCAACTCATCAACATCAGGCTTCATTCAATGTTCCCACTGCTGGGACACAGGCCTCCTCTCTGAGATAGGAGAAAGTGCGGGTTGGTGAATGTCACATGTCATCTTTGGTTCTAGGATATGCCGGTCTCCTCACGATGTTTCCCTTCACCGCTTTGGGAACATTAATAATAATAATAAATAATTATTATTATTATTTATTATTATTATTAATGTTCCCACTGCTGGGACACAGGCCTCCTCTCTGAGATAGGAGAAAGTGCGGGTTGGTGAATGTCACATGTCATCTTTGGTTCTAGGATATGCCGGTCTCCTCACGATGTTTCCCTTCACCGCTTTGGGAACATTAATAATAATAATAAATAATTATTATTATTATTTATTATTATTATTAATGTTCCCACTGCTGGGACACAGGCCTCCTCTCTGAGATAGGAGAAAGTGCGGGTTGGTGAATGTCACATGTCATCTTTGGTTCTAGGATATGCCGGTCTCCTCACGATGTTTCCCTTCACCGCTTTGAGAGCAGTGGTGATGAAATAATTTACACGAAGTAAAGCGCCTGCCTGGGTTCGAAAGTACGATCTATAACTTGCAAGTCACGGGCTGTATCACTGGGCTACCACTGCATCACCACATTTGCAACTTATACGACATTATGTAGTATAGTTTCTGCCTGCTAGTTCGCCTGCATGAAATTCGGAAACTATCTCGGCTCTTACTCTCGGGATAAAAGTACTCTGAACTTGCTCTCGCGAAAAAAGTATTCTTTGTCCTTCTTTAAGATCCAATCTATCTTCTCTAACACTAAAATTCATCAGATTTGGTTCAGCGGTAACAAACCAACAGACATAATAATTACCGTCGCATTTATAATATTAGTCGCTGATTATTGTCATTAGTATTTTTTTTTTTTTCTCTATGTTTAAAATTCTAGAATTTCTTTAACAATTACTCATGTTGGTTAACGGATATTATAGGTAAAATACTTTTTCTCAAAAATGGTATGTAATGTTGCCATAACATCTCTAAAAAGTATCCAGAAAGTGAAATCTACCGGAGACTTATTCACAACTGTCCAGTAAGAAGCGAGATTTTAAGTTTGGAATCTCCTACTGTCCAGTAAGTAAGTATGTAATTTACTTACTGGACAGTAGGTCATCCTCTTTAGATCTGCTTAGGAAAAAAAACATACGAGTAGTACCAGACACAGATAAGAGTTTAGCCATTATAACATGGTTATAGGAGGGAGGCTCCAAATATATATCTATCTCTCTTTTTGGTATGATATTTTATGAGATAGATATATTTATTTCCAGCCAAGAGTCCGTTAATCAAGATGTACAACAAAGAAATATACATGCCCCCGGGAAATCGATCTATATCTCTCAGTAATTGCCCTAATATGAATGTAACCTTAAACATTAATTAAACGAATTTGTTGTTAAACTTTCTTTCATTTTTGAGAAAACCTCATACATTATACAAGCCTCAACCAGTAAGAAAGCCATCCTGGCCAAGTATGAGTTAACCTGTTATATACGAGGCCTACTTACTGGATTCTGCAGTAAATACATAAGTACTATAACATAACCGAATGTCAATTTTACCAATCCAATCAGACCATATAGGAGCAATATGACCTTGTAATTTCGTCATTTACCTATAAATTCCCTTTCAAAGACACACCAAAGACATTTCAGAAGCCATTTCTCGAGAAACCATCAGCACACTTTAATAACTTCTAAACGTTTTAATATTTAAGAGAATGGCCTCTTGAGAACAATAATTGAGCTAACGACTCAGCCGGTAGTGACGCCATCTTGCGGCGCGCCGCGTAAACACTCATTTCCGGCCCCAACTGACAATAGACTTCATTCTTTGGAGTATTTTATTGTTTTTGAAAATTGAACTTATATTTAATAGGATGGTTAATTAGTGCTTGAGGGTGTGATTTAATTAATTTTTAGGTGTGAAGTAAATGGGAGTTTTCACTGTAGTCAATGGTCACTGTTGAATGTAGGTCTCTTATATATAAGAGATCAGTTTTTGATAGGGTTGCCATCCGTCCGGGTTTCCCCAGATTTGTCCTAGTTTATTTGTAGTCCGGGTTTTTCACCGATTTCTCCGTCAATTGTAGACCGATTTTGAAAATACTTTTTTGTTTGGAAGATTGTGATCCCAAATGGGGACCTATTTGGGTTCATAACCTACATTTAAATTTGGTGAAGATCTGATGAAGAAATTCGGAGACATTAAACGGAAGTCTTAAAAAATACGGCAAATCACCCGGAATTGCATGACTGTTTATTATACTCTAGCTTCTGCAAGCGGTTTCGCCCGCGTCAAAAGTTTTTTATCACCGCAAGAGAACATTATACCGGGATAAAAAGTAGCCTATTCCTAACTATACTCCACCTTTCTGCCAAATTTCATCTAGATCCGTTCAGCCGTTCTGGCGTGATGGAGTAACAAACATACATCCAAATTTGCGCGTTTATGATAACAGTAAGAAGTAAGATTACTATAGAAATTGACCGCAAACTAGGTGCCACAACAAAAAAAAAGTGAAAAAGGAAACCTTTTTACAAAAAATAAAACCGACTTCCAATTAAAAACACTACAAAGTGAAAAATTACTTCAATCGTTTGAAACGAAAACTTCAGATTTAAAAGTCGGTGTCAAAAGACTAAGAAACGAAACACTAACTTCCGAACTTGAATTTATTTTTCACTTTGTAGTTTTTTTAATAATTAGAAGACGGTTGTATTTTTTTGTAAAAAAAAAATGTGTTAAAACTAACAAACTACATTTAGTTTAAAAAAGTTATGAAAATAAAATCAGTTTAAATGTCCGGGTTGTAAGCTTCAAAATCCGGGGTTTTCACGCTCCTTGTCCTGGCCGGCAGATTTAAGAGATGGCAACCCTAGTTTTAGAAAACGGCTTCGGCCGCTTTTAGTTCGAAAATTATCCCAAAGGAACCTAATATCGGCGTTGAAAGTATCAATGTGCTAATCCAAGGTACGGTCTAGCTGTGTTCGAAGATGTCATTCAAATCAGTTCAGTCATCCGCATGTCTGTTCATGTGTTAGGCGTGATAGAATAAAAAACTTGCAAACACATAAGTACAAACTTTTACGTAATATTTGCAACATGTTCATATATAGACCGATTCGTTGTGGCGGTTAATCCTGCGAAGTGTCAGGCTATCATACTTGGGAGTCCCCATAGCTTGAGAAAGCTTGATGGTTCCATCCATAATCTTCGACAACGTATCAATTCCTTTTAGCTCCGAGTTTGAGGATCCGAGGATGAGTCAGCCGAAAGGTAACCGCAGCGTTGCGTTCGCTGTATCGATTAAAAAAATCTTCTCCCAGCTCACATATAGGCCATGCTTGTACAGTCAATAATTGACTATGGAGATGTGTGCTACTATGATCTGAATGCAGATCTACTCAATAAACTTGACTGCCTTCTGAATAACTGCGTTCGATTTGTCTTCAACCTCCGGAAGTACGATTATGTATCCCCACATCGATCCCTTTTAAAATGGTTACCCATTCGTCAGCGTAGAGCGCTGAAGGCCTTGACTACCCTGTTTTCTTTTATTGATAAACCCACTTCTCCTTCTTATCTGTCTTCTCACGTTCAATTCCTTTGCTCTGCCCACAGTAAGAATCTTCGCTCCACCAATAATCGTCTTCTACAATGTCCCTCTCACCGCCCTGGGTTTATTCACCCATCCTTCTTTGTCCAGGCAATCTCTCTTTGGAATGCGCTCCCTCAGAAAACCAGGATGGCAACCAGTCGGTTTTCTTTCAAATTGAAGGCACGTGAGCACATTCGCAAGAAGTTTGCACAATCATCACAAAATTGATTTGTTCGTTTCGGATTCTATATAACATTGTTTATAGGTATGTATGTATCTAAGTATATATTTATTATTACTTTTTTTTCGTATCTTTTCTCTATTCATCCTGTCATTAAGTTGCACCTGCCTTGTTTTATCTCTGCACCACTCTAAGGTCGACTGGTAGATAATGGCTAAGGCATTAGGTCCGCCTTTGTACGTATGCATAAAGTTTTTAATAAATAAATAAATTTCAGTTTGAATGAAAATTGGACCCTTGACTTATAGGGATAATAATTGGATAAGATACAAGCACATGTATGACTCATTATGCCAAATATACAAAATTAGCTGCAACATAATAAAATAAAATACGTAAACATGGAATAGGTTAGCTGCTATAAAATTGCATATTAATACAAGAAATACATGCTCTTATAATTTAATTACCCACAAAACCTTTTTCACGTAATAATAAACCCTCATCCAACATTCATAGCGACGAAAACCGCACATCCATAACTGTGTAGTACAGATTAATGCTCACTACAGATGCTTCAAATGGGCGGCAACCACAGCGGCCGCCTCTGCATCTATAATTATTCTGTGTTTCATTTAGGGTCGCAACGGAACTTCGCTTTCGCCTCCGTAGAAGCGATACTTCCATAAAAAAATCGTATCTCAGCATGTGCTTCAACATTGAGCAACATTCATTCATTGCATGAGTCGATCTCCAAAGGAAAGATGTCCACTCCTGGACATAGGCCTCCCCCAAGAGTTGCCACATTGATCGGTGCCGTGCGTCTCTTATTAATTAACAGTATTCATTGCGTGTTTAACGTTGTCGAGCAGACAAAATTATATGATCCATTATCAGAATTTTTAATTGTGAAGTAAATTGTGATTAAAATTATGACGAAATTAGGGTGAAGGTTTATTATAAATTTACTAGCTTTTACCCGCGGCTTCGCTCGCAGTGAAGCCATTAAAATATTTTCTTTTAATAAAAAGTATCTTATGTTACTTCTAATACCTCCAAGAATATATGTACAAAGTTTTATGATGATCGGTTCAGTAGTTTTTGCGTGAAAGCGTAACAAACTAACTTACATTCACATTTATAATCTTCTTCTTCTTCCTGCCCTTGTCCCATGTTACTTGGGGTCGGCGCAACACGTTTTCTTCTTCCATACCATCCTGTCCCCCGTCACGCTATCACTGACTCCCTTTTCTTTCATATCACTCCTCACACAGTCCATCCATCTTTTCTTTGGCCGTCCCCTCCCTCTCCATCCATCCACATTTATATTCACAACTCTTTTAGTAACATGCGTTTCATCCCTCCTCATCAGATGACCATACCAGGACAAACGGTTTCCTTTCAACTTTTCTGTCACTGGCGCCACTTTCAAACTTCCTCTAATATACTCATTTCTCACTTTATCCATTCTCGTCACTCCGCACATCCATCTCAACATTCTCATCTCTGCTACATGCAATCTCTTTTCATCCATCTTTTTCACAGCCCAACATTCTGATCCATACAGTACGACAGGTCTAATCACGGACTTGTAGTAGTAGACTTGTACATTCACATTTATAATATTAGTAATTTATCTAAAATGACTTTTGTGTCTTATTTTTAACAGACTTCAAAAAGGAGGTTTTCAATCGACTGTATTCTTTTATGTTTGTCACCTAAGAACCTTTTACTAGGTGAACCGATTTTAATGATTCTTTTTTTTGAAAGCTGTTTTCATGTCGTCCCAATTTGATCAAGATCTGATGAAGAACTTCGAAGATATACAACAGATCTCTTCAATAAATGACGGCAAATCTCTCGGGATTGCTGCAATCGCATGTCTGTTTATTGTTTACACCATTTCATAAAATAACATCACACCGGTACGCTCTAAAGAGGTACGCAGATGTTTACAGTTCACCCTGGTACACTCCAATTTTACCAGTAGTATTCAAGTTTCATGTTATTCGGGTAATCCACTTTGGCATAACTGAGGGTATTATAAATATGTGCCACAAGTAGAAAATGAAAAATATTTTTAATTTTTACAAAAAAATATAAACGACTTCCAAATAAAAAAAAAAACTACAAAGTGAAAATTTACTTTACAATTTCGGAAGTCAGCGTCAAAAAACGAGGAAACACACAGGAATACCGACTTCCGAAATATTTTTATTTGGAAGTCGGTTTTATTTTTTGTAAAAAAGTTTTTATTTCCGCCTCTACTCCATTTAGTTCCGCATCAATACGTTATCTCAACGCACTGTAGCTCTGCCTCCGGTAAGATAGTCTCAGCTACATCTCTACTCTGGATCTATAATTACTCTGTGTTCCATTTGGATTGGCAGAGTAGAGGCTCGCTTTAGCGCCTGCGTTTCAGTCTGTGTTTTAGACGTCTAGGCGATTATCTATGCGTTTGATGTTGAATTGTATGAAGTAGCTTATAAATCAACTGCTTGTTGATGCCACTTGGAGGGGCTTTTGCTATGTAGATTAGTAAACTTAAATAACCCGAATTTTTTTACTGCATCGGGGAGCAAATGTTAGCCCATCAGTCCCAATATGGCAAATCTAGGTTCCTGTTGTTTTAATACAATCCAATTTCAAATTGTTAGTAGTTTTGAAGAAGTTTTAGCCGTCTTGAGGTTCTAGACAAGTGGCATTAGATGTCAACAAAGGCGAAATCAGTCATGATGGGACGGATGACCGCAGTGAAAATCCGTAGCTCACACCTAATTGTCAAACCGCTGCTTGCGTTCACCATCTCGTGGAGTCTGCCCATAGCGAAGGCGACTCGCGAGCGCGCCGCCTTAATGTGCTTGGCGAAGGTGAGTTTGTTATCTAGGGTGACACCTAGGTACTTGGCTTGCTCCTCTCAGGGGATCAGCTTACCGTACTTAGTGATGGGTTTGAGGGGACGAGGGTTTTAAAACGGTTATTTTACTTTCATTCAGGCCTCGAGAAGAGGACAGTCTGGCTTTTGTCAGAATTGACTTCAATTCTCCAGAGGCGGAACAAGTGGTACCGCCTGTCCGCGTCCACCATGTCTAGGTGAGCATTGAAGTTCGGGGCTGTCAGCCAGACATTCGGCTTTTTCAGTATTTTCAAATGCTACACTGTTATCAGGCCGAATGAGAGGGGTTATGGCTGAGTCTTCAGTGGAGCGTAATTTCCTCTGAAAGTGCCAGAAAGCATGTTGGGTGGGTTCTATTTCGCTCAGCATCTTATCCCAGTTCGCAGAACGAAGCTCAGCAGTACGTTTCTTTACAGCACGCTGTAAATTACGCATATAAGCTTTGTATGCGACACAGCGAAAGTTACGATAAGCACGGATAGCTGCGTTCTTCTCGGTTATCAGCTTCCGTACATCGTCCAGGAGTTTCCCTTGTTGGATGTCCAACACTGGAACCTCCCTCGAACATTCGTTCAGGACAGATTGATTGTACGTGAATTCTAAGCAAGTCGATAGCCGCTTTCGTGTCAGCGACCGAGTCTCTAAGAGATTTGGGATCGAATCTAATCGGGGTGACTTGTTGGATTGGGGTGAATTGACAGTTTCTCACTTACTTTCCTCCAGTCGGTGACCGTTTTAGTAAGGGGAGGCTATCCTAGATCTGGGAGACCTGAGCGACTACCTAGGTGCATAATCACCGGACGGTGGTCCGAGTCGAATTAGTTTAACGTTTCTATGCGCTATGGAATGTAACCGAAGGTTAACATTCTTAAGTAACGCTATATCGAGAATATCCGGGTTATGCGTAGTTACGCTTGGGAAATGGGCCTCATCGGAGCAATGACGTCATACTGGAGAGATACCATTTTTCCCCTAGGGTTCCAGGCTGGATGTTTGGCATTGAGGTAACCCGATAGCATAACAGAGTCGCTCAAGCCGAAGAGGGCAGTAAGATCTTTTTTGAGGCCATTTGGGTTATCCTCTGATGACCTCGAGGGTAGAGGGCAATAGGCGGCGATGATGGTGATCAATTGGTTCTGAGCCAGTCATTCCGAGCCGACAGCTTGAGTACTCTAGGTACGAAGCGGGATCGGGTGGGGTAATTACGCTACAGTGAAGCTCATTTTTACAGTAAAGCAGCTAACGCGGCGAACTTCGTTCCGCCTAACAGTCGATTCTTAAATTTTTTAGATTTTTTTTATTATGATACCTTCTTAGTTTCATTTTATTTTTACTTATTCCAAATTAAGTAGTTTTTATTGACAATGAGATGTTGCGATGCGCGGTACTGGACAGTACTTGGACATTGCAACATTACTTTATTTTTCTAAAATAAACGTAGCCCAAGTTACTTCTTATTATATCAGCTACCGTCAAAATCGGTCCAGCCATTTCAGAGATTAGCTAGAACAAATAGACAGACAGACACACAAAAATTGCAAAAAATAATATTTTGGTGTATTTCAATATTACAAACAGACACTCCAATTTTATTAATACGTATAGATGTATAGATTAGAGTACCTCCACCGTGGGAGCGCGTCTTATTTTCAAAAACGACTTTTCTACAGATTTATTATATGTATTGATCTGACCCTAGTAACTACTGGGCAAACCCCAATAGTTGCGAGTAATCCCACATGGTATATTCCCGAGATAGATACTTATCACTTCTTACTTAAATTTTACAAGAAAATAACATTTTTTTAATCCTAGATATAAGTGCAGCGATGAACTCATTTTAACATACGAAGTGCCAGCGCTAAATAAGAGCTAAAAATAACCCCTTTGTTCTTGAAATATGTGTCTACTCGCCGGATCCGACCCGGATTTTTAAGAAACTACTAAAATATGACACTCAGCTAAAACGACCCTTATTATTGCAGACGTAAGGTTGGTGGGATATGCAAATGTAAAATTGCATTCCAAAACCATGTTTCATTTGTATGTGCCTCCATAAATTGTTAGTAAATACCAAAAATAGAAGATGTTTGCTCATAAATAACCGTAATTTAGCAAATTTAAAGAACATTCTTGGTTACATTTTCATTTTGAGGCATTTTCTCGGTAGTCAAAACAAAAAGAGGCACAAAGAAACCTCCATTGAAGAAATGCTTTAACATTTTCTGAGAATTCGAAATTTCGATCATTAAATGAATTTATATTTTACCAGGTTATTCAGATTTGATTGAAAAGGGTTT
The DNA here is from genome assembly GCA_947562075.1 of Orthosia gracilis. Classification (NCBI taxonomy): domain Eukaryota; kingdom Metazoa; phylum Arthropoda; class Insecta; order Lepidoptera; family Noctuidae; genus Orthosia; species Orthosia gracilis. The sequence continues at coordinate 6,806,721 of OX387267.1, read as the reverse complement.
GAAACCGTTTTTTGGAATGCCTGAGGTAGACATTTCACAGCAGTCTTTCAAAGGTGATTTTCTGCTGAATTGTGACAACCGAGAAACAGCTTTTATTAGTGGTGAAGGATTTGAAAAGCCAATGTTTAGAATTGAACTCCTAATAGAGTAGAGAATAGACGACTTGAAGGGTACAGGCAAAAAACAGGGAATGTCCTACAAAATAGATTTTGAGAAAAACGCATTTAAAATTTTAGAAGCAACTATGTATTTTTAACCTTCTTCTTGCTGGTATGTACCGGTAAGTCATGGACATTCCCGCTTCTTTTCGTTTCGGACATAAACAAAACGGTCTTTTTGGCGCCTTACGTTTACTTAAAAAAAAAGTTAGTGATTGAGAATAAAACTACCATAAATAAAGATTTGCTTGCCAATAACAAATAGAAAATTTTTAACTTTTGACATTCCCTGTTCTTTGCCTCTACCCTTCACTTATAAAGAATTATGGAAAAACCAGCAAAGTGCGTGTCGGACATCGCATATTTAGGGTTCCGTAGCAAACCGCAAAATTAAGTTGGTTATAATAACTGGTAGATGCCAAGCTTCACAGCTTGGCTCATCGCCGCAAAGTTGCCTGCTTGTCGGTCTTCTACAGACTGTACTTCGGTGAGTGTGCTCAAGAACTCCACGATCTCATCCCACCAGCCCCCTTCTACCATCGGACATCTAGACGCAATGCAAGTTACCATCCTTACCTTGTTGCCATTCCACCAATTCGCACCAAGCGCTTCCAAACATCCTTCATAATGCTCTCAGCGAATGAATGGAACTCACTACCTTCGTCTGTGTTTCCGAACGCATTTAACCCGAATCTCTTCAAAGTTAGAGTGAACAGGCTTCTTCTGGGTAAGCTCACTCCATCGTCGACTCTGTCTCTGACCTAGACTAGAGTCAAGAGCAAACCCATCAAAAGTAAAAAAAAAAAAAAAAAGTAAGGGAATTTCTTGAAAAAATCTGATTAATGAGTATATTGGTATTTGTTAGTAAAATATACCTACGTAATAATAAACATTATCACCAAATGTGAAGTTCATAGGTCAATGGGAAGTTAAAAAATTCTTCGGAACAGATTGAAAAAAAACTGACTTTGATGGCTTCTCATTCCTTTGTTTTCCAATATTTTTTCAAACAAAAAAAAATAGTATTTATCTACGCAACGAATTCTAAACAACGGTACTCCACATGTTGGGGCTGGTAAAAAAAATTTGACGCTCCCATTTTGATGTATGCCCGCCCCACACAAAAACATTTAAAGATATTTTTCGACAATTTATATGTCTTCGGGTCAACAAGATGCATAAACTGAAAATTTGAAGACTGTGGCTCCAACCATTTGGTTGTAATCCGTGTGTGACCGACGACGGATAGACGGACAGACAGACGGACACGTGAGTGACAGCAATAGGGTTCCGTTTGGACCCTTCGGGTAAGGAACTCTAAAAAGTAATGTTGCACCGACCGTGACCTGAAATAAATTAAGATAAATTCAAAATAATGATGATGAGTATGAAGAGCTCGCCTTTGGACATGTACTTTATTATCACATTGTATTAAATATTGTTTTTGGTGTACAATAAAGAATTAAGAATAAGAGTGTAAATTTCATTGCTAGCACTTTACAGAAATGTTAACGATTTCTTGCCCTGTGAAATCGTAAATAAATACCTTGTTACTAAAGTACAACCAACACCATAGGCAAATTAATTTATTCATTTATTTAAAACTTCATGCAAACAAACGGACAGAGGCGGACTTAATGACTTAGGCATTCTTTACCAGTCGGTCGACGTTTGGGTGATGCAGAGAAAAATAGTGTAGGTGCAATATTGAGAATAAATCACGATTACGTGATATTTATTCAAATACAAAGATATACATATAAACTATAGATACATACACTCGGTAACTATACACAAAAAAAAAGTTTATTTGAAAAAAAAAAAAAACCCGATTGCTTAAAAAGCAAACTAAAAAGACGTAAACAAGAAGAAAATCATTCTGTACAGTCGTAGGATACAGGAGGAGGACCAAAACCAGATGTTTTTCTTGTTAACGTTTTTTTAGTTCGCTTCTTAAGCTGTCGAGTTTTTTTGATATTTTGAATTAAGTTTTTTTTTATTTATAACCTTTTATTTCTTTTGTTCGAATTATTTACATTTTAATATATAAGTATAATATATTTTGAAATCAACTCATAAAAACTTTTATTTTGATACCCCCACGATGGATTTGGAAGAAAATATAAAAATGGCTATTACAATATGGCGCCCAAAAGCCGCCATTTTCTATTTTCCAATTTTAATGTAGCCAGTAACACTCACAGGGTTAAGATGAATCGACTGACGTAAGAATCCTCAAAATCATTCAACGCGTTTGGTCTCTAGAACGCCACATAGGAACTAACATACATACATAGATTGAACACATAACTCCTTCGGTAGCCGGTTAAAATCACTTAATGCACGAATATACGTAAACAGATAATTGGAGAACGTTAACACTGTGAAGCTGCTACTGCCAACTTCTTGCGAATGTGCTCGCCAACTTTCACTTTGAATGATAATCGATTGGTTGCCATCCTGATTTCTTGGGGGAGCATTCCACAGTGATATAGACTGAGTGAGGTTAGAACAGTGTATGAATTCAGTGCGGTGAATGGGACATTGAAGAAGACGGTTATGTGACGATCGAAGATTTTTATTGTTGTTGGCTCAAATGGATTGTGTGTCTATCCATTGTTTTCAACTACTTCATTTTCAGTTTAAATGTAAAAGAAGATCTAGAGACACTATGTTTAGTTTAAGAAAAAAAAACATTACAAAATCTTTCAAACACATTTTCACTCCTCCAACCCAGGTGTAACTTTGCAATCAAGGAAATTGAGGTCCTCCAAACCATGACCTCCACGAAATCATAATTGCCAAGAACATTCAAGCCACACCATTTTCTCGCCTCAAGTAATGGTTCTTGTAAATTTAGCAGTAATTCGCCCAATATATCTGGAGATAGTATTAATTCTGTCCACGAAGTCAATTCAGTGCGAAACACAACCTTTTGAGACAAACCTGCGTATGTTTTATTTATTAATTTTTTATTTTATTACTTAAGAAAACTTACAGCTAGGATACAGATAGTAGACAGTAAGTGAAGGAAGGCCAATTAAAAGTTTTCACTGACAATATTAGGGTAGCACAAGAAACAGTAGACAGGCAAGATAACGTAAGAAATAAGTACTCGTAAGAATGAAAGAAGAGACTGAACAAGTTTCAGAGTTCCTCAAAGAAGTCTTTACATTTTATTTTTTAAATTTCTGAACACTGGTGGAGAACAAATCAAGGTCATCAACAATCTGACACATCGAGTTGTATGCGCTGCTAGCTCTTATCATGTAAGAGTTTTGTCGATAAGTTGTGCGCGGAGAGGGAATATTCAGAGGTTGATGATTCCTTAAGGTGAAGGATGGAACGGATGGTAAATGATGGAAAATGTTATACACTTAATATTAAGAAAGATATAATGTGAAGACGCGAGCAAAACTGTAGGATGAATTTGGCAGATTAGAGAAAAAATATTGTCGTAATGATCGTGAAATAAGTACACAATTCAAAAGCGAATTCATTTGTTTTTGAAGTAAATCATCGCGGATTCACAACGTTCGAATTTCCGACTGCAGAAATCTGAAGGAATCAGTTTTGCTGACTAAATTTAATTTTCTGCAGGGTTGCCTGGAAATAACTAAATAAATTGAAATTTATGTTTAACCCCAAATATAAAATTTTTACAAATTATCCAACTTCATTTAGTAGAAAGTTGTATAGAAAATAGGAAAAAATAAGGCGTGGGGCGTTCCTAGTGTGGGGAGTTAAAAAAAAATACGAAATACTAGTTGCGGCAAGATGCGTCCAAAAAATACCACCCCGACCCCCTTGTCTAGAATAAATCTGTGAAAATTCGTATTTACTACATCTAAAACATTTCCAAAAAAAATGACATGGTTAAAAGATAACCAACAGAACCCATTTTCAGCATTTTTAGAACGTTTGTCTGTCTTTCTTTTTATCTGTTTATTTGTGCACGCATCACTTAAAATGTACGAGACCATTGTATATAACTTTTATACATAAAAATTGTGCGTAACTTGAAATATTATTTAGTTTTTGTTTCATCGCAATCGATTCACTCTATCAAGAGTTAGATGAATTTGAAGTGTTCAAGAAGTAAAATTATCACAACACGCAATTCAGATACTCGGACAGTTTAACACCATATTCGATAGATGGCGTTGTGCTTTTGAAGTCATTTCTGAGTGGCGGTGTTAAGAATCACCGCGAAGGAATGACCCTAGAAATAAAATTGGTAGGTAGGTAGGGTAGGCAGGAAGGTATATAGGGTAGAGAGGAAGGTAATTAGGGTAGGGTAGGCAGTTGACGGGAGCAAAACCACGGACACATCTGGTGTTTAATAAAAATCAAGTTTCATCATAAACAAATAACCTGCAGATTTTCACAGTGGTATCTCAGTATATAAGTGAATAACATTAAAAGTCTAAGCAACTTACATGAGAGTTCGAAATGAAAATATGCTACGTGAATTATGATTGTAACCACAATTTACCAAAAGAGATTGAATACATAACATATTAAGAAGCCAAACCCACCGCTCCGCAAAACTGTGGTAAAATTTAAAATATTTGTCATTAAGAGTCCCTTTGCAACCCACACATTGCCTAATTAAGCATTCACACAACACACCAAACATTTACAAAAATATAAAAAGTGTGAACAAAAAATAAACAATTGTAAACAAAGCCGGACCACTTTTTTACAAAACGCCCACTGAGTGCCGTGAAGTTGGCTTAATCGGAAATCGTCGCTTGTTACCGGAAGCCGACAATCATCCCCACTTTGCCTCCCTTTCCCTCACCACTGGCCACCCTGTTTCCGGTTCAGATAACGCGTCGCTTTGTGCTCATTTTTCTGCGTTGATACAAATATTATGTGTGATGGGAATTTTTAATATTTACTGTCAAGCGCTTGTCAGTTGAAAATACGGTCAGCAGTGCTATTCTGTAAAGTTCACAGCTCACTTCGCTCAAGTGAGTGCACGCAATTCGAAAACAAACTCATTTGTTTTTAAAGTAAATATTCGCGGATTCACAACAAGACATCGTTCACATTTCGAAGTGATGTTTAGAGAATGTCTTGGTTAAGGCGATATATACGCCCCAATGTAAACGCAGTACTGGCCGTGCGCCCGCTCGATGCCAAAATATTAATATCGAACCTCCTTTTGAACAGTTTTGTTTGCAAAATATTATTTGATTTACATATGCTATGTCAGTTATGAAGAAATTCCAGCCATCCTTTTATCTGTGTAAAAATATTTTTAAACATCCAAGTCGTTTTGGGGGAGTATCCAAAAGTTGCCAAAAATATCGTGTTGCTAATTATTTTTTTGAAGCAAAACTATTTGTTTTACGAAAAAACCATGTTTGAAAAATAATGTACATGAAACAATAATAATCTTTTTATTTTTCAAACCTCTTAACCTAGCCATTACTTAGGAGTATGGTTTAGAAAGTTACCGTTTTACAGCACTAAAGCGTATGTAGGCCCTTAATGAAAATAGTCGTTTCCATAAAGATGACGAAAAAGAGACTGGGGTCGATCAAACATAGATTAATTGTGTATATTTTTTCAGAAGTACTGCCAAATCTGGGACTCGTTTGTGTCCGGGTAATAGAACATTGGAGTTACAATCATAATCGGGCGCCATTTGATGAAAGGTTCGATTCATTTCTTTCAATTTGATGAAATATTCGCAACAAATGGTCATGTTAGGTTATAGCTTGTAAGCAAAATGCTTCAAAATGAAAAAGGGCCATCAAAATTTTTCCTGCTATTAAAAAATATTTATAACACAAAAAAGTCCACCTCATTTGCGTAGTCAGGTATACACAATATTTCATCGCTAAATCGAGAGTGTGGACTACAGAACACGGAATAGCCTTGCTGGAAGCGACTAGAGAAATATTATTTATACTTACTAATATTATAAATCTGATGAGTTTGTTTGTTTGAACGAGCTAATCTCAGGAACTACTGGTTGGAATTGAAAAATATTTTTGTGTTGGATAGTCCATTTATCGAGGAAGGTTATAAGCTATATAACATCACGCTACGACCAATAGGAGCGGAGCATAAATGAAAAATGTTGCAAAACGGGTAAAATTATTCCTTTTTTAGAGGTTCCGTTGCGTGCGCTGCGTAAGCGGTTAAAGTTAAGCAACATTCATGTATATAGGGTAGGGTAGGTATTTAGCTGTCAATAAACACAATATATAGTATGTGTTTGTGGGAGAAATATCTAATTCCTATTTTTTTTATGATATTTGATTATATTTTTGAGTTATTTCCGGTTTAATAAGTTCGTGTATTGACCACGCGTTCCCTACTACTGACAAGCAAGCCGCACTATAAAAGATTGTGTAAGATGTCGTTCAGAGCAGTTTTTACGTCGGACTCTGAACGTTCAAGCATGTATTGGTTGCTCTTGATTTATTATTAATGGTGTGCGATGCGTGCTTATAACTTCACATTTTTGTTCACCACCCTCATATGTTTCTTGACAGCTATAACCAGGGCGAGTGTTGGTCTTTAAAGTTGCCTTGACGCAATCTTTTTAATCCTGATTAATATTTCAAGTCTAAGCAAGCGTGTTCCATCGTCTACCACAGATGAGATAATGGTCAAAGGCGAGCCTATACTCGCTGATTTCACAGACTCAAGAAAATTTTGAAAATACAGTTTCCAGCAATGGCCACCGAGGCATTTCCTTGCCCTGTGACATGTACTTTACCTTAATTGTTACGCTCGTTAGTGCCATTTATTTGCTATTTGCGTTCACGGTATTTAGGAAAGTGACGACGTTTATTTCTGTGTTTATTTTTCGAATAATGGCGCTTATATTACAAGGTGTTAGTTTAGGTTCATTATGAGTGTTAAAAGTATTATTATAAAGAGGTTCCAGTTGTTATTAGAAAGAGTCTCTGGCATTACTGACCCGTTAATGATTCTTTCACTGACCTGATTTTAAGAAACTACTGAATGCTGTAGGCATACCTACTTTAGTCGTAAAAAAACCCGACTGCTTGAAAAGCGAAGCGGTTTTTTGATTATTTATTTATAACTTTTTTAGTTATTTTTTTTTCGAATTAGGTACTTTGAAACATATAAGTGTTATATATGTTTGAAATCACATCTTAAAAGCCCTTTATTTTGTTTATTGAAAGGTTTTTTACATATCATATTTTCATACGCGCGTCACAAAATTCAGTAGTTTTTTGTACTTTCCTCGTTATTCTATGACTTCAAAAAAATTCCTTAGATCAAATGTAGATAATTAAATTGTCTTTGAGATGGTGTCAACTTCATTAAAATACGCACGGCAATTTAAGTACGATTGTTGTTTTTTTTGTCCGTGTTATTGAAATTTTCTTTGATCAGATTATTAAAAAAATGGTCTAATGTAACATATTTTTGTTTCATAAAATTATGACTAGCCTTATAGTCGAGATTCTCATTTTAAAATCAGCTACTCAAGGGTGTTTGTGCCTTAAACTATGACATTACGATCCACAAACAGAAATGACCATAAGTCCTTTTATACGAGGACAATGAGGTCATTCTGACCAGCTGTAATCCAATAACAGTTCTTTATTAATACTAAAATAATTATTATAGCACTATTGCCATTCATGTCGCTCGCAATTTGCTAGGTTTATGTTCTACATTAAAACTCTAACAAAACATCGTGTTTTTTATATTTATTATTAAATAAAAGGTTGTAATTTTGAACATAATGGTGGTTTTATTTTGGTGATAGGAATTGTGGCATCGTTAATGTGTTAAAAGTTATTAAAAAAGGTGGCTTTTGACAAATTTTCCTTCTTTAATTTCTTTTTGGTGTAGGTATATATAGAGAGATATATATCTACATAGAGCTGCACCTCTGCCCAATCCATAACCCAAAATCAGGCGTGATGTTATGTTAACTTCTCAGTATTTGGGGGAAGGCGACCTCCGATGCTGTTTATGAACTAACGGTAGTTCATAAAAAAAGTAGTCGCTATACGAGTTATGCAGTGTTTACATATCTTTCTAAAGAGCCTTTTACAAATATGATATTTGTCTGTAGAGATATACGTCTTGTAATCGGAGTTTAACCAAATTGACTGCCTTTAATTGTCAAAAGCACTGAGCGTCCAAGTTCCTGTGTTTGATTACCGAGTAATGCAAAATGTTACTGTTCAACTCGAATATTTCAGAAGCAGCTCCGAGACTGGATTTGCCTGGTTGAAGGCAATATCTATAAGTACACTTAATTAACTTAAGTATCAATGCTTTCTCGGAATATCTGAATTTAAACATACAGAAGACATTTATATTTCCGTGTATAATTCATCAATCATCAACCATTACTGTCAGTCAATGACACCTTCTGCGTTGCATAACATGAGAAATATATTTGTATAGATACATATATTTCACAAGAGGATTACCATACGCGTACGGGTGCCGGCTCGCGATATATTTTAATACAAACGGTTAGCTGGAATTAATTATCTGACAAACGATTCGTGAATAATTCCGTTTGATGGGTTTGTGATTCGTAATTTGCTAAAGTAATTAAGATTTTTAATTTACTCTTAAAATTAAAATATTTTCGGACGTCTTCTTACATTGATCTCACATATACTTGTAATTTCGAGCAACAAGAATGATGTCACCAATACTTTGTTTTTTCTCCAATATGGATGGGTTTGTGATTCGTAATTTTACAAATTAAAAATTTTAATTTACTCTTAAAATTAAAATATTTTCGGACGTTTTTTTACATCGATCTTACATATACTTGTAATTTCTAATAACAAGAAAGATGTCACAAATACTTTGTTTTTCACCAATATTTTTTTGCACCAATGTTTACTAATTGAAAAGTGTAAGGGTTCGTGGAGTTTCTCTCATTTTCTTCTCCATAGAGATCTATCTAGGCTTGCGATTGTGCAACTATCTTCATGTGTGTGGCTGACTGACTGCTTGACAATTCAAAAATATCTTTAAATAGTAATAAAAATATATATTTGATTTTGGATTTTCGAAAGAAGTACCGTAGCGTTGTACTTGAAAGATTTCTTTCAAGGTGAACCAATGACCAGGTGAAGCCGGCGGGAGACCGCTGGATGTAAGAAACACAGGATCGACCGATGTGAAGAGGTCTATGTCCAGCAGTGGATGTTTTTCGACAGAAAAGATGACGATAAAAATATTTCTGCGCTGATTTGCACATGGATACCTAGGTCATCAAAATTTTTGTACCATAGATTTTGCATGGATAACCAGGTTACCAAGCGGACAAAGTTTGGAGTACTGCCATTTTTTTTCTGTTCGTGTGGTTTATTACTGTTGGTGGTGAATATTTCGGCGTGCAAAAAACGTTTTTTATTGTAATAACTGTCTGTGAATGTTCACGAAAAAAAGCGTGCTGTGCTAGAGGCTAATAATAAAGTACCTAACTATCTTTTGACTAAGACAAGTACTGTGAACTTACTCTAATTATATTTGTATTTATTTGTTTCAGGTAAGTTTGAAATCCGCTGAAAACCACGTAAGATTGACAATGTAAAACATAAGTTGAGCTGTCAAAGTAAAATTCACACCGATTTCTGAGTTAAGATTTTAAAGTTGAGTATTTATCCAACTCTATTTTAACTTGTAAACCTGGCAGCAAACTTTGGCAAAATAGGGTTGGACTGAACTCCAAATTCTTAATTCAAAAAGCGAAACCGAAGCACTTACAAAAATAAGGTGTAATTTATGTAAATTTCATCGCTAAAATCTTAGCAAGATAGCAACTGTCTTTGAGTAACAAATTAAAAAACACACAAAGCTAAGTAGCTACTTCTTTAAAATGTCAAAGTTTTCTGAGGTGTCCTTAAACCAGTTTGAAAGTTTTTACTTTGAAACGAATTGACATCAATTTTCAACCACTTCTTTCTATCTTTAAGTAACATACGAATATATTTTTTTTTTTATTGGAGCACTTTTTTTTTTAAACTGTCAATAAAATATCTGTGTGTCTCATGAAGGATTTGTCAACTGGAAGATAATTTGAGCCGTCTTAAATAGAGCTCGGATTATCCGGCATGAATTTACAAGCCATTTAAATGTATACGAATGTTCGATTATTTTCTTCATTTACTGTGCTTTTCTGATAGAGTAGAAATTCAGATATATATTTGGTATTTATTTTATTTCGAATTGATTGGAAACCCTTTTAGAATCCTACTGAGCTGGCATCATTTCAAAAAGCTTGTTGAGATTAAAATATAAAAGAGCCATTGATTACCACAGTAGAATTATTCTCTATTTTATTACTTAATTTAAGCTAGAAAATTAAGTCAGAATCTTTTCATAAACCTCTCTGAAAGTTTAAATTTAATTTTGCTGCTGACTGTTTGTTGTAATTTTACTTTAAGGTGATATATACGCCCCAATGTTAACGCAGTACTGGCCGTGCCCGCTCGGAGCCAAAATATCAATATTGAATGTCCTTTTGAACAGTTTTGTTTGTAAAATATTATGCTATTTCAGTTATGAAGAAATTGCAGCCATAATTTTTACTGTGTCAAAATATTTTTAAACATACAAGTCGTTTTGGAGGAGTATCCAAAAGTTGCAAAAAAATATCGTGTTGCTAATTATTTTTTTTAAAGCAAAACTTTTTATTATACGAAAAAAAACATGTTTAAAAATAATGTACATTAAACAATAATATATTCTTTTAAAACCTTTTAACCTAGCCGTTACCAGGAGTATGCTTTAGAAAGTTACCGTTTTACGGCACTAAAGCGGATGTAGGCCCTTAATATATGTTATGAATGAATCCTGAAAATAAATGAGAGCAAAATTTTCTGCTGACCCTAATCCTAGACAATAAGATAGATCTACAAATTGTTGTTGTCAATGACATTTTTATTTAAAAAGTGTGTTTATGAAGTTTGTTATCCGTTCGTTTCTATAACCTTTGCAAATGGACAGCTACTCGTAGAATCCCTTTTTTGACTATAAATGTTGACGCTCAAAATTATCGTTTAATGGTCTAATTACAAGAAATGATTTGACTTTGAAACCCATAGGTCAACGAACTGTACATACCTAATATCTATACCTCAGTCAATTTATAATTCATCTATTCAAAACATAATATTAATTAAATATTTGAACAAAAACAAACTCATACGCTCCATTGTTAGAACTTCTGATTTCAAACCTTTTCAGAAGCTTTTCATTACAAAGAGCTTGTAACTCACAAGTCCTTGATGTAAATGAGAATTAATTGTGTAAGTACTTATTAAAAGTGGGTCTTTCAGTAGAGGTCCCTAGAATGAAAAGCGATGTAAGTACCTAAATCTGGTAATTCAACCTGTTTTATGCTGGATATAAGAAATTTTACTGGTGTGAGGAGACAAAAAATTCAATATTGCTCCTTGTTGTCTCTTTCTTGTTACTTTTAAGTTAAAGGAAAGTTAGTTCTCACTAAGAGCGCCTTTGAAACCAATTTGCTCTATTTTTGGGGCAAGAATGGTATTTTATACCGATGCAAGTTTTGTGATTTTCACATCATGATTTCACACCAGTTTTTTGACCAAATTGATGTCACTAAACTCATTTTACCAGACTGTAATAAACGTGGAACTTTGTGAGGATGGTCATAGGTTATAATATATAAAAATAGAAGTACTAATCCAATGCGGACGGATCCGCAGGTGGCAGCTAGTGTCTAATAGCTGCCACCTGCGGATCCGTCCTAAAATAACTTGTAAACCAATTTGAAATAGATACACATTTTGATAAAGAAGAAATTCGAATAGTTGGGACTCTTAACTTGATAGATACCAATCAACGTAGGGTAAATCCACCATTTCCTTAATCACTAAGACTTTGCCGATTATCCTCAATCTATCTCCTGCCACTAAGAGGTTCCCTAATGGTACTTTAGCGAGGTTGCTCGGTGTGCGGTAGGCGGATAAATAAAAGTTTTTACACTGGCACGGTAGATGGAGAAAGATTTATTGTAGAATGAAGTTAAGCAACACAGTAGAAAGAATACAGCTTGAAGTACGAAGGAGTAGACGGACAGAAAAGCACAGTTGAAAGATGGTAGTTTACTATAGCGAGATGATTAGGATGAGCACGTCAGCGGAACAAGTAAGTACTAGTATCAAGGAGATCTGGCGAGTAAAAAAGTGAAGCGGCGGGCCGACGGAGCTGAATATATTGTGTGCGCGGCGCGGCGGAGGGAAGCCCCCTCCGCGCGCCGCAAACAACGGTGCGATCGGCCGGCCAGCCGTTCCGTTATCTAATACGAAACTTGGTTCGCTTGTCCGTGCGTACTTACAGATTTACAATTTCTTATTTACTGCTAACATTCACATTTACATTTACATATACACTGACAATCATTATTATTTATACAGGTATAGGTATTGTTTATTTATTTTACATATTTACATTTATTTATGCGTGTGTTTTATATATACAAATATAGTTATGCTACATCACCCCCTTCCAGAGATCGTCACTACGAGCGATAATAGTCGGGATAGTGAACCTTGCGCCCTGATCTTGTCGTCCTGATATTGTTTCCTTTGTCAGGTAATTTGGTGGTGTTTGTAGATTCTTGTTGTGTGGGTGAAGGTGTTTTTGAGTGTGTTTTTGTAATGTTTGTGGCAGTGTCCGTATTTGGGTCGCGTAATATGTATGCGGGTTTGAGCCTGTCAATAGAAACTGAGACAGTTTTACCGTTGACGAGGAGTTTGAAGACTTTGTCCCCGTGCTGTAGGACTTTGTGTGGTCCCGTGTATGCTGGTTTAAGGGAGCCAGAAGTCTCATCTCTGAGAAAAACATGACTACCTGTGCCCAAATCTTTGAAAACGAACGTTGTTCTGCTGCTGCTGCCGTGTCGGGATGCTGGTGATGGTTGCAATCTTTTTGCAAAGATTTTTAACCGTGCAACGTAGTCTGACATGTTTATTGTGTCGTCGACCTGTGGTTGAAATAATTCACCTGGTAGCCTGAGCGTTTCGCCGTAAAGGAGTTCTGCCGGTGTAGCTCCTAGGTCTTCCTTGTACGCGTTCCTTATTCCTAATAGAACTAGTGGCAAGGATTCGACCCAGTTTTCTGTGGAGTGACAGATTATAGCGGCTTTTAACTGCCTGTGGAACCTCTCTATGAGGCCGTTGCAGGCGGGGTGATATGCCGTGGTACGCTTGTGGTTAAATCCAACCATCTCCGATAAATGTTTAAAGAGTGCTGATTCGAACTGTCGGCCGCGGTCTGTTACAAGCTCGACGGGACAGCCGAAGCGGGAGATCCAGCCACTCACTAGGGCTTTTGCCACTGTCTCTGCTGTCATGTCAGATATAGGTATCACCTCAGGCCATCGTGTAAAACGATCGATGGCTGTGAGGCAATACCGATAGCCTTGAATTAGCGGTAGCGGGCCTATGAGGTCAATGTGGATATGGTTGAATCTAGCTCTTGGCAGCTTGTAGGTGCCCAATGGTGAAGAGTTATGACGGGTTACCTTGGCACGCTGACACATTATGCAAGAACGACTCCATTCTCTGCAGTCTTTCTTTACTGCTGGCCAAACGTATCGTTCTGTCACCATTTTTGTGGTCGCGTTTGCGCCTGGGTGACTCCAAGAGTGTACGCTGTCGAAGACTTTGCGACGAAGGTCTTTTGTGATGTATGGGCGAGGGATCTTGCCTTTTTCGTCGCAATACAGCTCGGTCCCTGATCCTGGCAGTTTTACCTTTGCAAGACGTAAGGCTGTGCTGCTGTTGAGCAGCTGTTCCAGCTCTGTATCATGCTTCTGTGACTCGGCTAACTGGTGTAGATCTACGGGCTGAGCAATCTCCTCGACCCGTGAGAGACTGTCTGCAACGACGTTGTCCTTACCTGATATATGGCGGATGTCTGTCGTGAATTGTGAGATGAAATCCAGGTGCCTGAATTGTCGTGGGGAGCAATTTTCTTTCCTTGAGTGGAAAGCGTAACAGATAGGTTTGTGATCTGTATAGATCACAAAGTTTCGTGCTTCGACCATATGTCTGAAGTACTTTATGGCTTCGTAGATCGCAAGCAGTTCCCTGTCGTAAGGCGAGTACTTCCTTTGAGCTGAACTTAGCTTGCGGGAGAAAAATGCCAGTGGCTCCCATGGTTCCCTGTACTTACACTGCTGTAATACTGCGCCTATCGCTGTATCTGAGGCGTCCGTTACTACAGCCAGTTTGGCTTCACAATCAGGATGGGCCAGCATCGCGGCTTTGCAAAGGCCTTCCTTGCTGGCGTTAAAAGCTTCCAGTTCTAGGGTTGTGAAATGCACTGGGTGGGAGCCCTTGACAGAGCCCGCCAACAGAGCATTCAATGGGGCCTGGTGTTGGGCTGCCTCGGGTATGAACCGCCTATAAAAATTTAACATACCTAGAAACCTGCGCAGTTCCCGGACTGTTGTGGGTGTGGGGTATTTCTTGATGGCTTCAACCTTCTCCTGCAGTGGGCTGGTTCCGTCAGCTGAGATCTTATAGCCTAAGAAAGTTACCTCTTTTACTCCGAATACGCACTTGGCGGTATTAATCACCATACCGTATTCCTGCAGCCGAGTGAAAAGCTGTCGCAGGTGGTGTTCGTGGGTCTTCTGGTCTTTCGAATAGACCAAAAAATCGTCGAGATATGCATAGCAGAAGTCCAGTCCCCGCAGCATTTCGTCAACGAACCGCTGAAACGTCTGTCCGGCATTACGAAGACCAAATGTCATAAATGGAAATTCGTAAAGGCCGAACGGCGTGGTAATGGCGGTCTTGGGAATATCCTCGGGGCTGACTGGTATCTGGTTGTAAGCCTTAACTAAATCGATTGTGCTGAAGATTGTGGAACCTGAAAGGCTGTGCGAGAAGTCGTGAATGTGCCTTATTGGGTAATTGTCGGGTACCGTCCTGGAATTAAGTAGCCGGTAGTCACCGCAGGGTCGCCATCCGCTGTTCTTTTTAGGAGCCAGGTGTAATGGCGATGACCATGGTGAACTTGATGGTCTGGCGGTGCCGTCTTTCAGCATTGCGTCAAACTCCTCTTTGGCTATTTTCAGTTTATCAGGGGCCAGGCGGCGTGGTGTGCATGAAACAGGTGGTCCAGGTGTAGTTTGTATGTGATGGACTGTATTGTGCGTTGATGCACGGTGTATGCCATGTGGTCGTGTGATGTCAGGAAATTCCCGCAGTATGTTATGGTATGTGGTGTCACCAATAATTACCTTGACCGAGGAAACAATATCTGACGATCGTGTAGGTGAAGCCGGGGTCGCGAGGGTAGTATGGCTGTCAATTAGCCGCTGGTTCCTGCAATCAACAATTAAATTGTAGTGAGACAGAAAATCCACGCCTATTATCGCCTTCGTAACGTCTGCTACAATAAATCGCCAAGCAAAGTCACGGCGCAACCCCAAGTTTAAATTTAAATTAATGTACCCGTATGTTTTAATAGGTGTGCCATTAGCGGCACAAAGTTGGTACTCCGTTGACTCATGTCGTCTCGATAATGCCGACCGAGGGTAGACGCAAAGGTCGCTGCCGGTATCGACCAAAAACTGTGTTTTCGATCGTCGATCGGTGACGAATAGGCGACCAGTGTTCGGACAATCGTCGGTCGCCATTATTGATTGCCCCTGGTGTTTTCCGGCGGTTTGTAATCGCAGGGTGGGTAGCATTTCCTGGCACGATCCCCGAATCGGTAATGGTACCAGCAAAGAGGGTACTTGCTGCTGTTTGACTGCGACCGTGTCCTTGAACGATGGCGCGTCCGGCTGCTGGATCGGCCGCGCGGCCGCGACATTCGTTCGATTTTCGCCGTTAAAATATCTACCTTCTTATTTAGCATGGCTATTTCCGGATCTGCGCCAGGCGTAGTTGTCCCTCCGGCGATGGCTGCTGTTGATGCTACCTGCGGCCCGACGACGTCAGCGATGCGGTCTGCCAGCTCTGCTAGCTCCTCTATGTCGGCTTTGGACTGCGAGGCGATAATGGCCTGCGTCCCGCTCGGTAGTCGGCTTGACCAGATGGTGCGCAGGAACTCCTCAGGCACGCCCGGTCCAGCGAGATTCAAAAGGTGGCGATAGAATTGTGACGGTTTCCGATCGCCAAGCTCTTCATGCATCAGCAATTGCTTGATCTTCTTCGCCCTCGACGCTGACATTCTCCTGACTAACTCTGCCTTGATTTTTTCGTACTTGTGGGTAGGTGGTGGGTCATTGATGATATCTTCTACCTCGGATGCGTATTGCGGGTCCAAGTTCGCCGTGATATAGAAGAATTTCGTTTCATCCGCCCTGATGTTCGAGAGCGCGAACTGTGCTTCCACTTGTGAAAACCAGAGTGACGGTTTTTCGGGATAGAACGGCGGCACCCGCACGCCCACGCGAAATAGTTCTGGCCCATCTTGGCCTGCTGCAGCCACGTTGCTCGTACCTTTGTCCGTCATCTTCGTGTTCTTGATCGGGGTCACCAATTTAGCGAGGTTGCTCGGTGTGCGGTAGGCGGATAAATAAAAGTTTTTACACTGGCACGGTAGATGGAGAAAGATTTATTGTAGAATGAAGTTAAGCAACACAGTAGAAAGAATACAGCTTGAAGTACGAAGGAGTAGACGGACAGAAAAGCACAGTTGAAAGATGGTAGTTTACTATAGCGAGATGATTAGGATGAGCACGTCAGCGGAACAAGTAAGTACTAGTATCAAGGAGATCTGGCGAGTAAAAAAGTGAAGCGGCGGGCCGACGGAGCTGAATATATTGTGTGCGCGGCGCGGCGGAGGGAAGCCCCCTCCGCGCGCCGCAAACAACGGTGCGATCGGCCGGCCAGCCGTTCCGTTATCTAATACGAAACTTGGTTCGCTTGTCCGTGCGTACTTACAGATTTACAATTTCTTATTTACTGCTAACATTCACATTTACATTTACATATACACTGACAATCATTATTATTTATACAGGTATAGGTATTGTTTATTTATTTTACATATTTACATTTATTTATGCGTGTGTTTTATATATACAAATATAGTTATGCTACAGTACCTTCAGCGACAAATACTACCATCCACACACTATTCGTCCTTGTACTACTAAACGCTATGTGATCATTGGTAACGATATGTTTACTTTACTGCTTTTTCATGTTTGTGTACCATAGAGTCTAGTGGTATACAAGCAGATTAGTGTCTGCCAGCTATGGACATTTGAAATATCAAAGTCAATTTTTTTTTCTATAAGGCCACTAAGCGGCTCTTTTGAACGTCACAAATTTTAATTTAAAAGTGATTCTATCGTCCATTCGGAAAAGTAGCTTATTATGGAGAAGAACGGACAAGAAACTGCAGAAATATTCTTAAAAAAACAATTATTTACTATACTCGTATCTACATATATACATTAATTCTCATTCGTGAGGACGATGCACGATATAACACTACTATACTATGTTGGTGTAGATATAAAGTTTTATAAGCTCTAATAGGTAAATTCATTCATTTGATAAATAGGAACATGGTTCTCACATACTTACAAATATTGCAAACATAAGTAAATTATCTAATTCAACAACAACGGAACAGTGTGTGAGTCAATTTCTCAAAACAAAACAAAAATTAAAGGAATTCAATAATTTTCAAACAAAAACAGTCATGCAGGGATGCGTTGCTTACTGTTTAGAAACAGAATTCTCTATTATATTTGTAGCTCTGCCGTAAGACCACATCTATGTTTGTTTTTTCAGCTTTCAAGCGGTTTATTAAAATTTGGCATCAAACCCTATATTTCAGCTAAAATCAATATTTTGGATCGCATCGAAAGAGATCCGTAAAAGATTCACTGACCAACCTAATACTGACACTAAAAAATCTCGTAAGTCGATTTAAAGCGATATTCGAAACTCAAATGGATGGAACTCTAACAAAGTATGCCAATCAACTTAAGGGTCTTTTAACTGATAGTCTATCGATTATCCTCAATCTATCGCCTGCCACCAAGATGTTCTCTAATGGTACGTTTAGTGACAAATACGAGAAGATCAATTGACCTCGTTAGACATTAGTTAGAAAACCGCATTAGATGTTAACTGTGTGACATTGTGTTTTCAAAAACCTTACTATTTTTTTATCTAAAAGTGGCATTTTACAACCAAGCATAAACCCAAACTTTTCTAAAGCGTCTTAAAATCTGTTTTTATTATTTATTGAAACTATTTACTTCTCTCTGCCATCATTTCCTTAATTGTATCGAAAAGGATAGAAATACATATACCTACTCTAAATATATCTCCTGCCACTAAGAGGTTCTGTAATGGTACCTTTGGTGACAAATACTGCAAGATCGGTTGACCTCGTTAGTGGAAACCGCCCTCTATTTGTCCCTGTAACAGTAAACTATTTGTGGTTTTTGGTAACGATGTAGTTACCTGTATGTCTTGTTTATACAATCTTTGTATATAAACAGGGAAACCTGAAACCAGAGTAAGATGAATTGTGAGTGTCTATACTCCATTTGCGATAACATTAGACGTTTAAATTAGCCCATTTTACGAGTACAGCTCGTTCAACCGATTTTGACGTCTATTGCGTTGGTAATACGACAAATGGTAGCTGTAGAAAACAGTTGGTTTTGGTAACAGGTTTATGCTTTTTATGTCATCCTTATGTTTACGGGATAGAACTCAAAATCGGTTAAACGGGCTGTAAAAAGATTTGGAAACATGTCTAATGTTATTTCAAATGGAGTTTAAGTATGCTAGATTTTTCATGGTTTAATCTGGGTTCCAGGAAAAGAATATGAAGTATTGTAAAAACTTGTACGATACTTAATACCCGATGATCCGAGCAAAAAAACAAAAATAAACTAGGTAGGTACTATAAATTTCGATTAATTTATAGGCAGTTTCTGAAAATGTCAAGTTTCTAATTAAAATGCGTGTCTCGTGATTTGAACAGAACTGAACTTTATTTCCATAGTGTACATACATACATAGGCACAGACAATATTAGAAGTTACTTATAAAGTATCAATAGATGGCGTTACTAGTATAACAAGTAGAGGATTATTTGTATATAACTAACAAAGTTGACTATTTGTTGAACACGATCTAAGTCTATAAAATCTGCTAAATGTTTGCATTCGTTAAATTTGTATTTGATACGTTCTTGACTGCAAATTCTCAAATCGGAAAACCGGTCATTAGAGTTCCAAGTAAGCTATTTAAGGTGTTTCTCCCCAGAAAAGAATTTAAAGCAAATTTATACTGTGCGATATAAGTGCCTGCACCCTAGAAGAACAGACACTGATCTTATTGGTGATGTTCTTCAGATAGGCCAGGTAAGCAGTACTCAAAACCTGATGGCGTGCAAGTATGACTAGATGTATTAACGTAGATGAAGCAAAAGAAGGAAGAAGGATCGTGACAGCTGGCGTTCTGTAGTTTCTGTCTGCCTTTATGGAAAAAAGGCGTCAGTTCATGTATGTTTGTATGATACAAGAAACAGCACTTAAAAAACAGTACAAAGTGAAAAATAACTTCAATTTCGGAAGTCAGTGTTCTTTTTTTTTTACCCGACTGCCGAAGGAGGGTAATGTGCTTATCAGTCTATGTATGTATGTATATATGTTTGTTCCTATGTGGTCTTCTAGAGTACAAACGCGTTGGCCGATTTTGATGATGCTTACGTCGATAGATTCGTCTTAACCCTGCGAGTGTCACTGGCTACAATAAAATTAGAGATGATTACAAAAATATATAACACATATGTTTAAATGTACCTAATTAAAAAAAAATGTAACTAAAAAGTTGTATATAACAAAATTAGTGCACAGCATGACTTTCTTCTTGTTTACGTCTTTTTAAACAGTCGAGTTTTTTGTTATTTTTAGATGTTTTTTTTTCTTTTTTTTATACCAACTTTTGAAATTTAAATTATTTTTCGCTTTGTAGTGTTTTTATTTGGAAGTCGGTCGTAATTTTTTGTAAAACTATTTTTATTTTTCAGTTTTTATTTGTGGTACATATCTATAATGCCCACCGTTATGCCAGAATATATTACCCAAAAAACTTGATACTTGAACACAACCGGTAAAATTAGTGTGTACCAGGGTGAAGTATAC
The DNA here is from genome assembly GCA_947562075.1 of Orthosia gracilis. Taxonomy (NCBI): domain Eukaryota; kingdom Metazoa; phylum Arthropoda; class Insecta; order Lepidoptera; family Noctuidae; genus Orthosia; species Orthosia gracilis. Next base: position 6,786,417 of record OX387267.1, on the reverse strand, counting down.
ACTTCTGCGTATCCCTTTAGAGTGTACCGGCACTATGTTATGTTATGAAATGGTGTAAACAGTAAACAATCATGCGATTGCAGCAATCCCGAGAGATTTGCCGTCATTTATTGAAGAGTTCTATTGTATATCTCCGAAATTCTTCATCAGATCTTGATCAAATTTGAATGGGACCACATAAGAAGCTTAAATTTAAAAAAATATATAATCAAAATCGATTCACCTGGTATAAAGTTCTGAGGAAAAACACATTAAAAAAAATACAGTCGAATTAAGAACCTCTTCCTTTATGAATTCGGTTAACAAAACACACACCCTTATCTTACACCTTTACTACCTACATCCTCTATAAAATAAACACAACATAACATAAGTAACACTCTCCCCCGACGTCTCCTAAGTAAGTTTACACAAATACCCACTTACAGGGCTTACTAACGCGAACAAACTAGTAACTTTACCCGTCTCCGCCTATTAGACGGAGCTATTTAATAATACTGACTTTCTTTACCGGCTTAGTAAAGTAAAAGTCGGTAAAATTGCGGTAAAAGTTCATATTGCTGTTGTAGGGATACTGTAAAGTTGGTTGAGGTGTATAAACACACCTTAAGGTGCGGTCCCATGGAGAGCTCTCAGTTTATTTATTCTTCATCAAAATTATTACTTACATACACACATAAAGTCACGCCTTTTTCCCATGGGGGAAGGCAGAAAGTACAGAATGTCAACTGCTACGATCATTACAATACATCTTCTTCATTCATTCAAGTTCATATATCTAGTCATACACGCTCGCCGGTTATGGACGGGGTCGCCACTGTCTGATGGCGGACGCGGTGGGGCCATAGAGGAGGAGGAGTGCCGGTATAGCGTTGGCCGCTCTCCCTATCCCCTGCGGCCGAAAAGTGGTAGGTGGCTGACCTGACTCGTCACAGGGTGACCAAGGGTGCCATACACGGGATTGTCTGGCACCCATGTGCTGGTTTGGTCACGGTGTGTAATGTGTTCTGGTGCGCCGGTGATGGGTTACTCCCCAAAGCAGGGTCCGGTGACTGACAGCCGCGGCGAGTTCGCAGTGAATGATAACAAGTGCCCGTGCTGCCGCCATAAGCGGCACAGGAGAACACCGTGGAGTTTTACTGCGTTTTCTGCCCGTGGTAGCGCAGTATGTATGAGCATTTCTCCAAGCTAAAAGAAAAAAAAAATGGATCTTTTGTTAGACGCCTTTTAATCATCCTTATTTATTTTTTTCAGTCAATGTGGCAACGCGACGCCTGGGGGACGCCTATGTCCAGCAGTGAACGCTTTGGCTGAAATTATGTTGATGATGATGATAAATTTATTATTATGAGGACCTCGTTGCCAAATAATAAAAGCCGCACAGATCGATCTTCTAGGTTAAGCAACGCTTGCTGAGGTCGGTCCGTAGATGGGTGACCATCATTACATAGCACCTTTCCCCCATGCCTCGGAAAGCACGTTAAGCCTTTGGTCTCGGCTGTCATTTGAAGGTCTTTGATAGTCGTTACGGGTAGTCAGAAGCTTGAAATCACCAGTCTGGCCAAGGGGTATGGTGTTACCCAGTTACTGGGTTGTGGAGGTCAGATAGTCAGTCGCTTCTTGTAAAATACTGGTACTGGAATCCGGTTAGACTAGAAGCCGACCCAAACATAACTGGGTACAGATTAGGCCGATTGTATTTTTTTCCAAATTAATGAATTATTTTTTTGTAGATCTAAGTGCAGTGTCTTTTTGTAACACAAAACTACCAGTTAAATAGCTTATATTGGGACCGTGCCTAAACTTACAACAAAGTCACATTCTATCAGCGATAATCACTGTCAAAAAGTAAAAAAATTATGGGCTTGTCATGCGCAATCGAAATGTCACATGGCCAATCCCAAACTTTTTGGATTGTCGACCATACTTATTACTGACACAATGTCACTTCGGCTAGCCTCTTGCATTCTCAAATCACGTTTGAAATTCGAACACTGTCTTGTTGTTAACCCGCGACGATTTACTTTAAAAACAATTGAGTTCGCTTTCGACTTGTGTGCGGTCACTTGTGTGAGGTGAGCTGTGAACGCAGAAAAGGCACATTGTAGTTATTAGCCTGTTTGCCTTTTATGCTCAGTTTTACAGGATTTATGTAACCTCACAAATATCAGTAACCACACGATCAATATAAACAGACAAATTTTGTGTCGGACCAGATAATTTATCACAATATTAAGCATACTGATAGACATATTTGTTACAAAAAAGGCCCATTGTTTGTTCACAACATTTTTGAAAAGTAAATAATGGGCGTTGATGCTCGGTAGGATTGGATATGAACAGGGTGAGGAATAGTCAACATGAATAATGGCTTTTATCATAGCGGCCGTATCAAAAATCACAACTTTGCAGAATTGCGCTACAGATTTTTAACCGAATGCAAGGAAAGGGTTATGTTTTTCGCGCGTATCTTGTACTTTTGTGTGTTTTTATGTATGTAATATTATTTATTACCTCATATCTTGCAAAGCACTAGATTCATTTATATGATTCAGTGCTCTTAGAAAAGTGACGTTAAAAAAACAAACATGGCTGATTTTGGACGCCATATTGTAGGGTCTTCATTTTTTTTTCTTCTTTACCCATCGAGTGGGGTATCAAAATGAAGGGTATTTAGAGGTGATTACAAAAATGTATACCACACATGTATGTTTAAGAGAAATTCGTAAAAAAAAATGTAAATAGTAAAAGTTAATAAAATCAAAAAACCCGACTGTTTAAGAAGTGAACTTAAATGATGTAAACAAGAAGAAAACCATGCTGTGCAGTCGGAGGATAGGTATATAATATGGTTTTTTAAAGCCCGCTCGTAAATAATTATGTATCCTCCGACTGCTGAACATAGAACCTCCTCCTTTTTGGGAAGTCGGTTAAATAGATCTGACCCAAAGATTATACATGTGGAAACAATAGTAAGTACATAATCAGTTGGATCTTACATTTATACTCCATTTGAAATAACATTAGACATGTTTCCAAATCTTTTTACCGCCCGTTCAACCGATTTTGAGTTCTATCCCGTAAACATAAGGATGAAATACAAAGCATAAACCTGTTACCTAAACCAACTATTTATTACAGCTACCATTTTTCGTATAACCTACGCAATAGAAGTCAAAATCGGTTGAACGGGCTGTAAAATGGCCTAATTTAAACGTCTAATTTTATCGCAAATGGAGTTTAGATAAACCAAAAGTATCCCAAATACTTTAGTTTAACTGACGATAAAATTAATAACAAAATTTAAAAGACGCCAAAAATCAACTAGAGCGTGAAAAATAATTAAAAATTATATTTCAAACAAAACTTGGAGGTAAATTATTTATTTATCAAAAGAAGTCGCAAACTCGATTAATATATTAAAACTTGGTAACAAGATGTCAAAGTTACATGAAAGTTTTTTAATAAAAATTATATGGGTAGGTACAGTTTGTTTATTACTACTACTTTACCTCGTCAGTGTAGTTGACACAAATGTGACTGCCCAGCTTGAGCTCCTGGGTTTAAACCCAGTGGGTACAGGAATTCCATAAAAAAGAATCGACCAAATGCGAGTCGGACTTGTACAAACAGCTACATTCAGCAACATAATTAGATAAAAATACTGTTCATAAACAATGAAAGCATCGAACATTGCTGCAAAGAAAAAAAAACCGAGTATATTTTATAAGTTGGTCGACTATTACTCGTAAATTTGTAAAGCCTACTTGGCTGTGTTAGTTTTCCTTTTAATTTCGCTACTTTACTGCCGTAAATTTTTTCACATAGTCAAAAGTAACCATTTAGCTGGCAGGGGAACCATTTAGCTGGCAGGGGAACCATTTAGCTGGCCACTTGACTCTTTCAAAAATTAGCAATATAGTTAATTTATTTATTATAACTTCATGCAACATAAAAGTACATAGCCGGACGTAATACCTGAGGCATTCTCTACCAGTCAACCTGGGCGGTGAAGAGATACTCGTTGGCAGGTGCATAAAAAATGAAATAACAATATTATAAACGCAAAATTAGTACAAAAGCATATAGATAAAATAAACATACTTAAATATGTTCTATAATAAATACTACATAGAAAATAATATATGAATAGAAAGGCGCATATTGAGGCGACTCTATTATTCGTTTAGAAAATAATGCCGCAATTTCCGCTTAAATGCATATTGACTGGTAGCCGTCCTGATATCGAGAGGAAGTGCATTCCAGAGAAGAATGGACTGATTATGAAAGGAAGAATGAAGAAAATCAGAAGTATGAGAAGGACAGAGCAAGAAAAGATTGTTAGATGAACGCAGATTCCTAGCTTAAAGCTTATTTTTACGCAAACTGATCCCTGAATCGATAAATGGTTTTCACAGACAATACCCATGGGATAGCCGAGAAAAAGAAACATACCCACTCTACGTTTTACCATTTTGTCAACGTAATTAATATGTATATCCATGCCAAATTATAACTTTCTAGTAGTAAAAGTCTATGAGCTAAGCTGCGGCCAGACGGACGTGGTTTAACTATAAGGGTTCCTTCTTGACTACGGAACCCTAAAAACATTGACCACCTCAATGATCACAGGAGCTAGGATGAGTTTTTGGGTTTGATTCCGGTTCGGAGTGTTATTTGGTATATGCCTTTGGTATTATTTACTTCCAGCCCAGAGTCTAGTTTCCTGCCCGGTTGATAGTCAGTAGCCCTCTAAGATACATTTAATTGCCAAAATGTATAGATCTTAACAGAACAGATCAGAACTAAACAGATCTGACGTGTTCCATCCCTGGTACAGTCATTTTTGTACATCAAATAAATGAACGAGTGAAACGAAGAGTCGTCAACCAACCCTCCCCCCGCTCCCAGTCAGCACCTTTTATGCGCTGGGTGTACATGTTCACGTCGCTGGCGAGGACTTAGACGTCTTCGCTGCCTACAGCCCGCCCCAAGCTCGCATCGACTTGGTGAGCCTTTAATCATTAAAAACGATGGAGGATACTTGAGAATAGAATCACATGGTGACTGTACCCAGCAATTTTTAAAGGCGTTAGGATTTTTATGAAAGTAACACCAATTTTCGTCATGTCCTACCCCATTGGCTTATGCCCTAGGTATCAAAGTCGTTACATCACTACTGCCACCATGCACGACGAGGCACGTGACCACTTCGTGCTACCGTCTTCCCTAGGGAATGAACGTGACAGTTACACAACAGGTGGGCTTTCTGGCAGTTACGTCAGAAACAATAGAAAACATTGCTTGAGGAAAATAAGGAAAATTTCAAACATGATGTTTAGAGATTACTACTGGATGCGTCTGAAATTGAATAAACCTAATAATTGATATTCGATCGATGCTCGTTATTTATCTGCAAGAGTTTCTACTTATACAAAAGTACCATTTTCTTGCAGTCCGTGCCATTGAGAGTTAAAAAGAGTTAGAGTTAGAGTTTAGGGCTGTACTGCAGTCTATCCAACGGTGCCAGAAATTGACTACCGGTACATCGAAGATCGAGGTGTTGATGTGTTTGAACAAAAACGCCTCCATGTTTTCTCAGTTCGACTTCAGGATAAAACCTCGAAACGTATCCTTTTCCAGCGCGGTGTGAGACAGGGAGACGTTATTTTACCGAAACCGTTTACTGCTGCGCTGGAGGATGTCTTCAAGGTTTTGTGCTGGAGGGGGCTAGGCATCAACGTTAATGGCGAGTACATCACTCACCTTCGGAACAGACGCACAGCATGATTTTCTTCTTCTTTACGTCTTTTTAGTTCGCTTCTTAGGTATTGGGGTTTTTTGATATTTAGAATTTTTTTTTTTTTCATTTATAATTTTTTAGTTAACAATTTTTTTCATTAAGCATATGAGTGTTTTTTGTTTTTGAAATCATCTCTTAAAAATACCTTTATTGTGATATCCCACAAGAAGGGTTTGGGAAAAAAAATGGGCCTCCACAATATTTATATTTTCCAATTTTAATGTAGTCAGTTAACACTTGCAAGGTTAAGACGAATTAATTGACGTAAGAATCATCAAAATCAGCCAACGCGTTTGGTCTCTAGAATGTCACATAGGAACAAACAAACATACATACATAGACTGATAAACATATTACCCACTTCGGCAATCGGGTAAAAATAATGGTTTATATGTGATTGGATTAGGTCCGTTGTAAACCAAACACTTCATGTGTCCCCCAAATAAAAACCCGTGGAGGTCTGGACTTGTAGCCACCATATGGGTTCCGATCCACTTATTAGGATAATTAATGTCTAGCCAAGTCTAAAAAAGCCGACCTCAACAAACTATATAATGTAGTTGACAAAAACAGAGAGAAGATGATCATATTAGTATCAGGATGTATAATTAATAATTTACGTTTAACTTACTGAAAATATTACTTCAAATAAGTAGCGATCAAAGCCACCGAAGCAATAAGACCAGCCAATCGCCCTGTCAACATCTTTGAAAAAATCTTCTTTGACATAACTCTCTAGTATTCAATAAAGAGAATTCAATATTCCATTCTATTTTCTCTGAGACGATATCAATTCCATCTTCCGCCAGCAAATCTTAAATCCATAGCAACTTCGAAAGCATGAAACTGGGTGTCTTGTCAAAGAGTATATAGATACAGAAGGCCGGCTCTATATAATGAGCGAAAACGCACCCACACATAGAAATGCTTCGCGCATCGATTATTCAGTACTTAGACGAGATTTCCTTTACAAATTCAGTCAACTAGCTGAGGTACGGGGGATGAGGATACGGGGTACTGCATTCTGAAGGATTCTGGTAAACTATAGGTATACAACTGTTTATTGCGTCTCTGTCTAATGAAATGGCATAACATCAGACTTTGTAATTATCAAATATTATGTTGAGAGAAATCCATTGTCTAGTCTAAAATATTATATATGCTTAGCTAGTCCTTTTTGTGGCTTAACACAAGCAAAGTAACATTTTATTGAGATTTTTTGAGAAGGCTTAGAGGGCCGATGGGTTTGAAACACAAACTATTCTACTTGTCTCTGTCTAAGATTGTGTATTTTTAACCGAATTCCCAAAAAGGAGGAGGTTCTATGTGCGACATATAGTTTTTTTTTATGTTTGTTCACCGATATCTCCGTCAATAATTGTGGACCGATTTTGAAAATTATTTTTTTGTTCCGAAAGAGTCCGTTTTGTTTGGTGAATATCTGATGAAGATCTTCGAAGATATACAACAGAACAACAAATCAAGACAAATCTCTCGAGATTGCTGCAAACGCATGTCTGTTTATTGTTTATACTATTTCATAATATAACATTATGCCAGTACGCTCTTAAGGGGTACGCAGATCTCTCATTTCATCGGTTATATTCATGTTTCATGATATTCAAGTAATCTATTCTGGCGTTATAGGTACCTTACTAAACAACTTGCCTATTAGGTAAGTACAACTAAAACGTGAAAAATAAAAAACTTTTTGCAAAAAAATATTACCGACTTCCAAATAAAAAAAACTAAAAAGTGAAAAATAACTTTATTTTTGGAAGTCGGTGTCCATAACGCAATAAATTCGTACCTATGAAAGACACCGACTTCCAAAAATAAAGTTATTTTTCACTTTGAAGTTTTTTTATTTGGAAGTTGGTAGTATTTTTTTGTAAAAGGTTGTTTTTATTAAACAGTGACTGCAATTAAAATCTTTAAAAAATAAAGACAAAACATTTATGATTATAAATCATGACTTATAAGATCTTCGTACGTGACTGCTTGTGTTTTTTCTCGTTGCATAAAGCTGGCCTTCTGTACTGAATCTACTCTATGGTCTATCCAACACGAAGTACAGTCACACACAAAGTCAAAGTAGGTCAACTGTGGTACACTCATTATGCAAGGCGATGTCGCTGTTTTTAATTTTCTAGACTAAGATATTTTTATGCTGGCTTCGATTTTTTACTTAGCTGTACTTTTAGTCTGTAAGTGAATGTAGATTGTACATTTTTGCTGCATAGTGAAATTTTATTAAGTAATTTTGAAGTAATAAGAATTGAATGGGTGACTGAAAGATTTATTTATGCTATCTAGTTCAGGCTACATATTTTTAACCGATCGCCCAAAAAAGAGGAGGTTCTCAATTCGGATGTTTTTTTTTTATGTTTTATCGGGCATAACTCCGTCATATATAAACTGATTTGCAAATTCTGTTCGAAATGGTTTGTTTTGTCCGAAATGGTCCCTGTATTTTGAATAATAGCCCTCTCCATTGCCCTTTGACTAATCGCTTGTTTGTACAAAATTGGTTTTTATTTATTTATTTATTATTATCGATAGGCTCGCGTTTGACCACTATCTCGTCTGATAGTAAGCGATTTGCGTTTCGCTCAATTAAGCATGTACTTCTTGTTCTTCTTCTCTTCTGAAGATGTGGACAACTCTTCTGTCAGAGTTAATTAAGCCGCCTCTGGGAACCCCACAGGCCTCTGACCTGACTACTTCAGACTCACATTAACTATATAAGTCCAGGTTTCCTCACGATGTTTTCCTTCACCGTTGCCTGTGATGTCCAAGATAAACTTAGAAAGTATATATGAATTTGAAAAAGTCGCATTGATACTTGCCCGGCCGTAGGTTCAACGGCCTCAAGCAGGAGAGGTAAGGTTTTAGCCACTGGGCCAGCACGACATATATACATGTGCGTTAAGACGCTAGTTTGTACAAAATTGATTTGTACAATTAAACATGTACGTGAAGACGGTACAATATAAATGCGCAAACGTAGTTTGCACCATCCAACTTTTGCACAAACCATTTGCGCATGTAAGTCGCTATCGTGTGGACACCATGCAGTTTTTGCGCCAATTTTTGCACCAACTGTTTGCTGCATGCGCAAACAGTTTGTGTAAAAATTGGCGCAAAATGTGCGTTAAGACGGCAAAACAGTATACCGCACAAATGGCTTGCACAAAACGCTAGTTTGTACAAAATTGATTTGCACAATTAAACAGTACGTGAAGACGGTACAATATAAATGCGCAAACGTAATTTGCACCATCCAACATTTGCACAAACTGTTTGCGCATGTAAGTCGCTATCGTCTAGACCCCATGCAGTTTTTGCGCCAATTTTTGCAAGATAGAGCGATACGGCGAACCTTTATGTAATAGGGGGCTAGCCTTTTGCCATCAGCCGGGTAAACATCCAGATTCTGTTCCTACTGATACATTCTTAGTCTCATGCCCACTAGATACCCACATGAGATAAAGGCAAGAGAATGATGACCCAATACGAGGTTGCTCGACTCGGAAATAGAGAACCTCGGTCGATCATATAATCACTAGTAGAACGAGACCAAAAAACTTTAGCAATAATATTAATAAATCCATTTGAAACAATTCCACAAATAAATCTTTCGCAAAGGCGACACTGTCCATATTTATAAAGTTAACATAACAGTTATAACGCGGCACTGTTATGTAAAACTCATCGTGGACGTATTTGAGCTTGTCAGGAAATTAGTTATGGAACACAACTAGTGAACACCAAAAGTAAAACACAGCCCGCATTAGTTAGGGTTTGGCGTTTGTAGTAAAACAACCGGATTTACCAGTAATTACACAGCACTGAATGGGAACGTCCAGTCACCGCTGTGTGGGACAACTTAATACTGCGTAGACGTAACCACTTACTTGTGTATCGAAGTTTCTAGTCGCTTCGGGAACAGTGAGTGCGAATGTCGATTGTTCTGGAAGATTCTCGAATTATCTAGAACCGTATGGAACGTTCCAGAAACATCTTCCGTGCTATATAAAGAGCAGTCGGGTTCGTCGTGAGTCAATTTCGATTGAGAAGCGGTACAGAGCAATTGGAAAAGGAAAATATTGCGAAGTAATAGAAGTTTGAGAAGTGTTTTTGTAATAAAGTGTGTTAAATTGAAGTGTGCTGTTTAAATAATTTATCCCTGAACCCCAGCTTGTAACAATATAATTAAATACCTTTAAACGAGCAATTTTTGTATATATATAATCTGAATCTCGGAAACGGCTCCAACGATTTTCATGAAAGTTATTATGCAGAGGGTTTCAGGGGCGATAAATCGATCTAGCTAGGTTTCATTTTTATAAAACGTCGTTTTCTCTATTTTTTACCCAAGCAGACCTTGGTCGTCTAGATACTAATTAATAAACGTAACTAAATAATTAAATATGAAATATGCTCATCTGTAGTACCTAAACAAATTAACGTAACATTTATATTACAACGCAGCACTGAATAATTATGTAAAACAAGTTGTGAAGCGGACATGTTGGAACTTGTCGTTAACTTGTTATGGAATGTCTGTGTTAGACTTTACAACTTCGTAGTTTGCTAAAGTTTAACCTTTTAGCTAAAGAGTATTTGATACTTTGAGAATTTTGATTGGAAAAAAGGCTATTTGTCTATGGTAGACTCTTTGTCGAAAACTCTTTTGACCCTTTTAGGCATTGTCCTTCAAAAATCTTACTAATATTATAAATGCGAACGTTTGGATGTATGGATGGATGTTTGTTTGTTACTCAATCACGTCTGGCATAAACGGTTGAAAGGATATGGATGAAATTTGGCAAAAAGATAGAACAGAACACAGGCTACTTTTTATCCTGGGTAATGTTCCCTTGGAATGATAAAACACTCTTCACGCAGGCGAAGCCGTTGATAGAAGCTAGTATTGCATAAATGAAGATATTGCATTAAGAGGATATATTTAATTATGAGGATATATTGCATTAAGAGGATATATTGCATAACGAGGAAATATTGCATTAAGAGGATATATTGCATAACGAGGAAATATTGCATTAAGAGGATATATTGCATAACGAGGAAATATTGCATTAAGAGGATATATTGCATAGCGAGGAAATATTGCATTAAGAGGATATATTGCATAACGAGGAAATATTGCATTAAGAGGATATATTGCATAACGAGGAAATATGGCATGTCATTTCATCATCTCAGTCAATCAGTTAGTCAAGTGCACTGGTGGACTAAAGGCGCTAAACGTTGTCACTTTTGCCCGCAAACATCGGGTGGCAACCAACAGGTCATCGGTATAGTTTGCGGCTTAGCAACCCACACTGTGTCCTTTGAAACGCAGGTTCAACTCATGAAGTTTTGAACTTATCCGTTTTACGATATCATTTGTATCAAAGTAAAAATAACAATATCGAGATTAAAAATTTTCAGGCGATATTAAAGCATAGGTATTAATAATTTTCTAAAAATGAAAGTGCCTAGTCCACCACTTTTTTTTACAATACGGAGTACCAACTCCATAGCGGCGGAAAAAGTAAGTTTTACAAGTTAGTATGACCCCAAGGTCTCATGCGCAATTCTAGGGAACAGACGGCCTAGTACAATTATAAAAATTGAATCGAGAAAGAAACCCTTCACAGAAGAAAACTTTATTACTTTTAAAGGCACACAAACAATTCTACAAGTGTCTAAAATCGTGGCAATGTAAGAAGTCGGATTTGACAGCTATAAAAATAATTAAACTTGATGCATACGAATGATATTCGTTGTTATAGTGTAGGGGTAACATGGCAATTAATTAGGATTATGAATTTGATTTTTCAATTTCTTACGTACAAAGTTATCGCGGCATGTAAAATAAGAAACCATCAGACTTCTTAGATTGTAAAAATAACAATATTACCAAATTTCAAGTTCATAGCTTAATGGGAAGTTAAATAAAATTTTGTGACAGACAGAAGGACATGTGAGTGACAGCAATAGGGCTCCGTTTGGATCCTTCGGGTACGCAACCCTAAAAAGTACTCTTTCTAACAAAACGGAGTACCCATTCCGTAGTGGCAGAAATAGTGAGTCTTGTCACGTTACAATGACCCCAGGGCTTCATTTGTTCAGTTCTAGGAAACAGAAAGCCTAATACAATATGAATTTTTAAAAGTTTATTACTTTTAAAGACACTGGAAAAATTCTACCTAATTAAGTATCTAGGGAATGAAAGTACTCAGATAGAAGACTTCTCAAAATTCTCAGTAAGAAACACAAAACTGACAGGCTGACTTCCATTTTTAAATAATAATGTTAAGGTTTAATAATAAATTGTGATAATGAGCAAGCTTCGTAAAAATGGTGGATGGATTGTGTGAAAGATGATATTGTTCCTAGAAATATGGTAGTTATTGAGCACGTTCTGCTCTGATTAAAAATCAAATGGGATTATTAAAGTCAGGACGATGCTGCCAGTTTTAGGAAATTTTATTAGAATAGAATATATTTTATTGTACTCAAAAAAAAAGAAACTACACATATATTTTACAGCAATTTAATACTATGGATACAAAGGCGTTCTTATCGCTGACAGCGATATCTACCAGATAACCTTCAAATGGACTAAAAAACTTAAGATGAAATAGGGGTTAGCCTACGGTGTACTGCTACAATAAAACATATTAATAAATAAAAATTATACAGCTATATAAAATAATATACACAAACTTACAAATAAACTGACATAATTCCATATCCTGTTATTTCTATATCCCCATTACGTTTAATCATGTTATTTCTATATCCCCATTACGTTTAAACATATTATTTCTATATCCCCATTACGTTTAATTTGTATATTATTGTGATTTGTAATTTTTTTTTGACTTGTTATTTTATTGTAATTTAATGTGTTATGTGATGTGATGGAGTTAAAAATACCTGAATAATTGAGTTAATAATTATCAATCCAAAACAATTTAAGAGAATTTAAATAATATTATTATTAATGCAGTAACAACTAGAATTTATACTCTAGGGGGAGGGTCTGGAGATCCGTAACTCAGGGCTTCCCTAGTACGGACTCCAGTCTCTCACCCTTTGTGCTTCTTGCAAATGTTTTAATATAGTTTTAAGTACATAGATTTTAAGGCAACATTTGAGGAGAGAAAACAATACATTTATTTATTAAACATACATAAATATTACAATATGTTATAAAATTTCAAAGAAGTGTTGAACAATGATATAAAAAATTATAAAGAAACAGAAAAGCAACAAAGCGAAAGGAAATGGTTCTTAACAAGATTTTTAAAAGATGCTAGTGACTGGAATTGTCTTACTGACATCGGCAACTCATTCCACAATCGCACAGCCTGGACCGTGAACGATATATTTTAGAACTTAAAAACCCCGAAATCAAATAGGTTCATCCGTTTATAACACACCTCTTTTTCGCACCCGGGGTTAAAATTGAGGCAGCTCAGCTGATGACAGGTGATCACCATCGCTTATAATCATCAACTTTTCTAGAAGCATCACATATTAGAAGCGTTGCCGCTACAGAGACAAACCTAGCCAGAACTTGATCTTGTATAAAGCGCAAGTTCGGTCATTCATGGAGTACTGGTCTCACCTCTGGGATGGATCTGCCAAATGCCAGCTTGTAAACTTGAGTCGATTGACAGACGGGCCAAAAGGCTTATTGGCAACGATGCTCTGGACGCGTCACAGCTCCAGAGCCTCAAACATCGACGCCGAGTTGCCAGCCTGTCGGTTTTTTATCGGTTACATTTCGAGGAGTGTGCGATGGGACTGCACAATTAGATTCCGCCTAGCTCTTTCCATCATCGGACTACAAGACGTATGGCCATCGGGACATGGTAGACATCCCTCCCATACGCACAAATCTTTTTGCTAATACTTTCATTGTGCGCACAGCTAAGGAGTGGAACTCCCTTCCGGAGTCTTTGTTCCCTGATAACTACAACTTTGGGGTCTTTAAATCAAGAGTGAATAGGTTTCTTCTAGGCAAGCGTGCGTCACCGTAGACTACATTACTTAACATCAGGTGAGATATTGGTCAAACGCCCCATTGATCAATCCCGTTTGGCGGCATTTTGCTTAAAAGCGGTATGTTAGTGCAGGCTTTTTTGTCTTTGTAATGTAGCCAGTCGCTCAGTAATAACGGGTACACTGGAAGCCAACACTGATATAGCTTGGCAAACGGCTTTCCAACGAAGCCACACTCTTTCGCTGGCTAGCAAACTCTTTCTTTACGATAAGGAAACTTAAAATAAATAAAAGTACAACTAGCCTCCTCCTCCTGGTTGCCTGGAAGAGATCGCGGATTGCGATAAGGCCGCCCATTGTATGTGTTTTAGTTTTAAGTTTCCTTTATAAATGTAACTTATGGTGTACAATAAGGTGTATAATAAATAAACTAGATCCCAATTTTCCCAACAAAAACCTATCAAAAGCAACTAAATTAAACAGGGACTAATAAAAGACAGCCATAAAAACCGACCTTTTAAAACACACGTGGTATCGAACTAGCCTATAATTCGGTTACCGTTTTGGTTCCGGAGGCCGGGTGGGCGGCCATCTTGGATCCGGTCCTTTCCGGTCCAGCCCTCATATCCGTTGAGATGGGATGTGTTATGCAATAATGGAGTTGAGGAAATTTTCAGGGCTCTTTTTGTGTAGCTGGAATGGATTTTTCTATAGTTTTGTTTTGGCACACAGAAATTGATTGCTTAGTAGTAAAATTACATAAATACAACTAAACAAATCAAAAAAATGCGCTAACAAAAATATTTGGTTCCAATAAATTACACTAGATGTCGCGATATGCATCAATATGTTATTGAATTGTGTGTAAAATTAACATTTTCTAGAATTGATCATAACAATTGTATGTTTATGTTTAATCAATTCTCTTAAGCACAAAATTAAGGAATATTGGGCTCTTTATTCACATTTCAAAGATTATTTGAACGGATCATTAAAAATTGATTCCAGTAGAGGGCGCCGTTTTAAATTTCTAAGGCATGGCTCTCAATTCGGTAAAACAAATTTTGGTAAAATAAAATTGTAAAAATGTGCAAGAAAATACTTACAAATCGTCACTGCATTTAAAGACAAAAATTGTCACGAACCGAGAAAACCGTTGTAAACCGTTATACTTGCAAGCAAAAGTATTTGCAAGTCGCTGCTAACACCATCTATAACCGTGGAACGGATTCGAACACGATCGAAGTACTTATTAAAACAATCAACTTAATCAGACGAAAAACGCTAGTTACATCGGCACGGTTTCTTTGTATGGGATGAGGCATCTGTATGCTAGTATTACTGTGGTTATGTCAAAAAATATTTTAATTTGTCTATCTTTTTGACAATTTAAGATAGATGAGGCCTGTATTTCTTAATTGACTTCACTGAAAAAAAAACTGAAACAAACTCAGAGGTCAGAGTCTCTTTACGCAACATAACGTACATATTCCCCGAAGGATTAATTCACACATACATACAGTTCGATTGAATAAAACATAAAAATTAAAATACAACCACATTTGAATGTTTTTTTAAATACATCAAATTTCCTATTTTATATTTCAGAAGCTGTAAGACGTTACTCCTAGGCAAGCGTGCTTTACCGTCGACCACATCATCGCTTACCATCAGGTGAGATAGTGGTCAAGCGCAAGCCTATAACAAACAAAAAGAAAAAAAATATTATGCAAACAAAATTCATAAAACAAAAAAAAAACAAACATTCAAATTCTCCATAGCGGAGAAGAGATTCTATCAGCTACAGTCTTCAAAAATCCGTTGCAGCTGCCACGCATTCTGCAGATCAGCTGCAGAATGCGTGGCAGCTGCAACGGACGCAACGCTAAATGACGTCATTCTAAATCCAATAAGATGGACGGCTCAAGATGGCGGGCTAGTTATTTTTGTGCACTGATATAGATATCAAATGAAAGGGTTTGCTGAAAAGAATACGAAAAAAGTTTGTCTTAAAAAATATTTTTAAATATTATTTTTTTAATCCTCCCGATTTTTTTATCGTTCCTTATTTTTATCTGCATGCCTCTAATACCGTACAAAACGGGACTTCTTTCTTTATCTATTTTATAAGCTCACCTCACTACGTAACAGAAAATATTAGGTTAAAGGATTATCTTGATATAATATAAGGTACGCAAATCAAGTATAATAACAGGTTGTGGATTGAAAAACTATATCCCAAGCAATCCTTCTCAATACTTTTATATAAATCAAACAAACAACCAGTCTTGCGAAGGAGACAGCATCCGAAAAGAACTCATCGCTTAACAAGAAGGGGTTGGAATTCAGCATTAAACATCGAGCATTGCCGAAGGTCGGTCCGTAGATGGGTGACCAACAATTACGTACCGAGACTGCCTCAAAAAGCACGTTAAGAAGAACGCTTCTTGGCTGTCGTATGTGTTACGTGTAGTAAGAAACCAGAAACACCAGCGGGCCTAGCCAAGTTACAAACGTTTCGTATCTAATCTCTTTCTACAATCGTTTACGCCTTCTATTTGTTTTGGTCTGACCACGTGACTCAACGTTCAGATGTGTCATTCTCATATATTGATTAGTTATTAACCCCGACGGAAAAAGAGGGGTGTTATAAGTTTGACGTGTGTATTTGTGTATCTGTCTGTGGCATCATAGCTCCTAAACAGATGAACCGATTTTGAAAAAGATTTTTTTAAAGGTGACATTATTGGAAGTGTTCTAAGCAATGTTTGATGAAAATCAGTTCAGCCGTTCAAAAGTTAAGGGCGTTTTACTGTTTAATAGTAATAAAAACTTTGAATCGGGGGTTATTTTCGCAAGATATCGTGTCATAATTACGTGTTCCATAGATTGTTGATCGAAGCGTGTCTACGAATAGATAAATTATGTAGTTTAAAAAGTATTTTAAAAAAATGTCAGACGTATTGGATTCTTTTATTTAGGTGTATTTGTCTACTAGCGTTATCGATTGTAGATTGTCAATTTGGCTGCTGGTGCAATCATGTCAGCGCGTATCGTATTACCCGGTTCTGGATTGTGAGGTCGAAACAGATCTGATTATATCCAGATTTCTCCATATTTTTTATCAGCTTGTCCTTAATAACACAAAAGCGTAGAAAACGGAACCTCTTCCCTTATCTATTTTATGAACCCACGTCGCTACGTAACAGAAAAGATAGGGCCAAAGGATTATGTTGATGTGATCCTGTGAAAGCTATCAATTCTCGCTTAGTAGCGCTCGCGATCGCTTTTGGTGGTAAAGTAGCCTAAATAAAGATACGTATTAAAGGTTGATGGGAGTTTTCTTTAAGAGATTTTGAGGTGATTACAACTATTTTGGTCAAATATTTAACGCTAAAAAGTAGCGTATGTTAAACTCGTAAGTTGATTATGAAAACTTAGTATTTTGCTAATTATAAAGGCTTAGATAGTTTTAACATCTTCAGAACTTGAAATTTTGAGAGTATGATTGCGGAATATTATGTAGAAGATTATTTCAAGTTCAGTTTTTTTCTAAACAATTAGTCAAAACAAAATGCAGTAGATACATAATATCTTAGTGAAAATTCTTCGATCTTCAAAAACAGAGCATTCAATTTTTTTACAGGCCGAGAAATTTGTTAGGTTAGTGTAACTGTAGTTGTTAGGTTGACAAGCCCAGCAGTTTTATGTGGAAAAAGAATACTAAAAAGTACATAATTGTATGCAATTTTTTTATATGTTTGTATTTTATAAAATAAAATTTGTGTGGAGCATTTGTAATCTACGAGAAAAGTCTGCAATTACACGTGTACAATTACAGTGCAAAGCCGGAGTGTATAATAAACTTTGCAGTCTTTAAATAACTTAGGGCATCTTCTCATTCTTTTATCTTTTAGTACAGCATTAGTTTCAGACTTAACGACAGGACCTTTCCTTTTCAACTTACTTTGTAGTTACTAAGATACTGTCTTCTTTATAATAAGTTAATCTACACTAGAGTTAGTTTAGAGGTAGTAATACTTTCATTAGATAAGTTTTATGTTGGCTTGGTTTAGTAAGCTAAACTCAAGATAAGGTAAGTATTTATTGAGCCACAATGGGGACACTTACAAGCAGAGTGAGAAGTAGATATTAAAGTTCTTGTTCACGTTTAGTAATTGTACCTATATTCATGAAACAACTCATTTTTATTTTCATTGATTTTTATTTCCTCGCACAGATATTGTGAGCATCTAGCCTTTTTAACCGACTTTCCAAAAAGGAGGAGGTTCTGTGTTCGACTTTATGTAATCTTGTATTTGTTTATTTTCACCGATTTCGCCGTCAGTTGTGGACTGATTTTGAAAATTCTTTTAATTTTTCTTTGAAAGTGTGTGTTCCCAAATTGGTCCCATTTTAATTTGATGAAGATCTGATGAAGAACTTCGGAGATGTACAACAGAACTCTTCAATAAATGACGGCCAATTTATCGGAATTGCTGCAATCGCATGTCTATTGATTGTTTATACCATTTCATAACATAACATCACGGCAGTACGCTCTAAAGGGGTACGCAGATGCGTACAGTTCTCCTTGGTATACTCTCATTTCACCGATTTTGTTCAAGTTTCATGATATTCGGGTTATTTTTCTGGCATTATTAGTTACCTTACTAAAATACTTGTCTATTAGGGACGACTAAAAAGTGAAAAATAAAAAAACTTTTTACAATAACAAACCTACGGCATTCCAAATAAAAATACTATAAAGTGAAAACGTTTTATTTGAAAGACGGTAGTATTTTTTTGTAAAAAAGTTGTTTTTGGAGCATAAGCATGTTAAATCTGTGACTTTCTCACCACGGACAGAATTTGACAGGTTGGTGCATGACACTCATAAATTCCTAATATACGTTTTCGAAGTTCTGGTTCCGGGACAGGCCGATTTCTTCACGATGTTTTACTTCACCTTTTTGAGAGCAGTGATTATGAAGTTAATACATCAATAGATGACAAACATGTTTTTTTAGGGTACAGTACCCGAAGGGTCCAAACGGAACCCTATTGTTGTCACTCACGTGTCTGTCCGTCATTTGTCACACGGGTATTTGAGCCAAACGGCGGCGGCTGGAGCTACAGTCTTGAAATTTTTCACAGTATTAGTGTATCTTGTTGACCTAAAGTCATACAAATTGTCAAAAACTGTTTTTAAGGGGGTCCCCATAAAACCAAATGGGGGCAAGAAATAAAAATTGGTATCGTTGTTTAGAGCTTGTTGAGTAGATAAATACTGTATTTTTTGTTTAAAAAATATTGGTAAACAAAGGAATAGCCACCAAAAGCCATAAGCTACCAAAGTCAGGTTTTTTTTAAATTTTGTTTTGAAGTTTTTTTTAACTTTCCAAACTTGAAATTTGATGATAATGTTTATTATTACGAATATTATACTAACAAATACTAATAAAAAAAAAACAGATTTTCCTTTGAAATTCCCTCATTTTTCCTATTACAACCAGCTTAATTTTGCGGTTTTGTCCAACACGCACTTGGCTGGTTTTACCTTGCTAGGGCTTTACCACAATTTACCACCTAATTTTATCTCCTGCCTTCTACAGGAATCAATCTGTCAGGATCGAGTCTAAATCATCACGCTTACAGTTTTAGGCCTACCTTGGTGACCCACTATGTGATGCGCCTGGTCCATCTGTCCTCACAAATCCGTTAAACAAGTTAAGATTTAAAAAATCTATCAAAATCCCCACAAAAAACCGCCTCTAAGACAACGGCTTTAAAAGGCCAAGAAAGAGGGGTCTACACTATTCGATAAGCACCATTTAGAGTCACTCGAGACCGTCTGGCTTTCTTTCTTACAAACACTTTACTGGAAACCCCACTTTACATGGTTATGTGGTAAATATTACATCCCTTTTTGTTGGTAGGAAAGACGAATTATTGATGACATTCCTGATTAGATATTTTGTAACGATATATTGATTAGGATAAACGGGGAAGTGGGTTGTGGCGGACGGAGACGCAGTCGCTATATGTATACTAATATTATAAAGCTGAAGAGTTTGTTTGTTTGAAAGAAAGAAAGAAAGAAAAATGAGTTTATTTTCATTACAAAACAAAAACACCTTAAAATCAAACAAAATATTTTTTAAACTATTAATGCCAAAAGGGCCTCAGCTCAGATAATACCAAATGGATAGGGTATTCCACTTGACGCTGATTTTTAGCTGCAGCCCACGAGTGCCATACGCTCGAAAACACAAACAAAACGCGCTAATCTCAGGAACTACTGGTTGGAATTGATTTTTTTTTTGTATTAGATAACCCATTTATCGAGGAAGGTTATAAGCTATATAACATCACGTTACGACCTAGAGGAGCGAAGCATACATGAAAAATGTTGCAAAAACAGGCATAATTATTCCTTTTTGAGAGCTTCCGTTGCTCGCGCTGCGTAAGCGGTTAAAGTTACGTAACAATCATATATGTAGTGTACCATTTACCCTACCTACCCTACCCTACCTACACTACTTGGTAGGTAGCCAGTTGAAGGGAGCGAAGCCGCGTGCGATAGCTAGTGTTCAATAAAGATGAGCTGTAGGTCTTCTTAGAATAGAAGCTAAACAAAGAGAAAAGACTACGTAGACAATGATGAGGTATGTTTATCATCTGTGGTAGAAAGTGGTAGAAATTTTGTGGTAATATTATTTCTTACTAGGTTAAGATAACCGGTTGGGACAGACTGCATGCAAAAAACGGTGGTACCAGATTTCGTTCATAACTTTGGAAAGGTTTAATTAAGTCAAAGTCAAAATTCTTTATTTCAATAAGGCCAATAAGCGTCACTTTTTGACGTCAAAATTTTTAATTCAATTGTAATAATAATTGATTCTAACGTCCATTCGGAAAAGTAGCTTGTTATAGAGAAGAACGGACAAAAAACTCCACAGTACGGACAAGAAACTCCACAGAACGGACAAGGAACTCCACAGAACGGACAAGAAACTCCACAGAACGGACAAGAAACTCCACAGAATGGAAAAGAAACTGCATACATGTACGGAGATGCCAGGCTTAACGAATGAAACTGGACTCGTATTGACGTTTGATTAGACTTTCACATTTTCAGTTAATATTGCCAGCCCCTCTCTCACAGAGAGGAGGCCTGTGTCCCAGCAGTGGGAACGTTAACGGCTGATGATGATGATGATTGCTAGTCAATTTAAAAGAAAAATAAGTTATACATAAATAAAATTCCCTTTAGGGAAGCGTAAACATTTTACATCAAAACAATATTTAGTAATGACAACGACAATTTAATTCAGAACGTGACTGCTCTCTCAGCGGCATCATTAACATAAAAAGTAAACATGTTTCAGCCATTTCTTGAGAGGAACAGACACAAATTGGATTGTCAAAGGAGATCTTTTTTGTGTTTTCTTTAAGTGGAGTTAAGTAGTTATTTAAGAGAAAAGGGGATATTATTTAATGTTGAAAATATAGAGATAAATGATTGGTTGAAATTGGGTGTTGGTAGATCGTTTTCGTTGGCAGATCATAAATATTCGCTAACTAGCTGACCTAAACCAGATGTATCCTCCGACTGCACAGCATGATTTTCTTCTTGTTTATGTCTTTTTAGTTCGTTTCTTAAGCAGTCGGGTATTTTTGATTTTTTGTATTAACTTTTTTTATGAATAACTTTTTAGTTAACATTTTTTCTCATCCACAGCTTGTTTAGTCCCCCGTCAAAGAAATTGTGAAAGAAAGAATAAATCCGCAATAATCGTACTTAACAATTATATAATTGGAAAACTTACTGTTTGCTAGTGAAGATTACAAAGACCTGATAAATTATTTATTAACACGGCACTGTTCATAATGCCCAATATGTGTAGGCAATATGATAAAAAAACTTTTGAAATGATTATATTGAGCGGGCTCTCTGAATAATGCCCATGATTTAATGGGCCGGGTAATAAAAAGGTGTGGTTTTAAATTATTTTAATGTTAACTCTGATTTTAATATAGAATAACGACGATAACTATGTAGGCAACAAGTGCCCTGATTAATCAATTGGTCCATGACATTATACAATAGAATATTAAAAAAAAAAAACAAATCTATATACAAAGGGGAGAGGCCACATCGATGTGTCAATAGGAAACGTGCCCAGACCGCTAACAGCATTGCCACGTTGAATGGCAATGCTGATTCTCTGGTTGAAGAAAAGGCCAGCCCTCTGGTCACGTAAAAAGTCGACGAGGTTTGTGCCAATGTCTCAAAAAACTCGAAACGCACTCGGACCCCATGGACCTCATGTTTCAAATAAAAAAATTGAATTTCAAAATACCTGAAATAAATGAAAAATGGCCATGATTTATCTGACCACTAACATTTTTACCAATAAATTAAGTGACCTTTCTACCATTCCAATCTGCAGCCCCAATCATCCTAGCCCAGACTGGCCTATTGTGTTTCTGTAATAAATTGCGAAACCCTTCTCTTTACACGACTTTTATAAATAGTTAGGGATGACAGGTTGACATACTCGTTTAGCTAGGCTTAGCCAAGTCTGCATTTTAGAAATTTTATTAGTGTTAGAAACGATTTATTTACAAACTGTTAACAGTGGTGGCCAAGTGGTAACGGCCGCGACTTACAAATTATAGGTTGCAACGGGGTTCGAACGCAAGCAGGAGCTTTACTTTGTGTAAAACATTTCATCACCACTGCTCTCAAAGCGCTGACAGAAAACATCGTCAGGAAACCGGCATCTCCTAGAACCAAATCAGCCTGGCCTTTGCCCAACTATATTGGGGTCGGCTTCCAGTCTTACCGGATTCAGCTGAGCACTAGTGTTTTACGAGGAGCGACTGCCTATCTGACCTCCACAACCCAGTAAGTGGGTAACACGGTACCCCATGGCAAGACTGGTGTCAGATCTCAAGCTTCTGACTACCCGTAACGACTGTCAAAGATCTTCAAATGACAGCCGAGACCAACGGCTTAACGTGCTTTCCGAGGCACGGAGGAAACTCGGTATGTTGAAAATGGTTACCCATCCACGGACCGACCTCGTCAAGCGTTGCTTAACCTTGAAGATCGACCCGTGCGGCTGTTATTATTTAGCCACGAGCTCCTCAAAAATTCAAATTCATGTAACATCAACTAAACCGCACTGGAACCACGTAGTGGATTATGGCCCATTCCCTCTCACAGAGAGGAAGCTAATGTCCAAGCAGAGAAAAATTAAGAAAAGGCTGGTGGTGTTTTTTATTTTGTTTTTGATTGGCTTGCGCTTGACCACTATCTCACCTGATGGTAAGCGATGATGTGGTCAACGGTGAAGCACGCTTGCCTAGAAGAAACCTATTCACTCTTGACTTGAAGACTTTGATGATTTTTATTAATTCACGTTCAGCGACATTCAATCATTACCGGCTATCGCTGAACAGCGACACAGCTCTGTGGCTCTGCCTTGCACGTGAGTCCCAGCATTACGCTGACCGATGGCCGTTTTGCGTGGTTGTGACGCATACTTTATTATAGTATTCGTATTTACGTTACTTATTCCTTTTGTTTTTTATTGTATGCGCCGTGCCTGGCGCAAATAAACTCTTTTTCTTTCTTTGTTTCAATCACTGCCGATTTTTATTTATTTTTTGTTTTCATAGGCTCGCGCTTGACCACTACCTCACCTGATGGTAAGCGATGATGTGGTCGACGGTGGAGCACGCTTGCCTAGAAAAAACCTATTCACTCTTGACTTAAAGACCCCTAGGTTGTAGCTAACGGGAAACACAGACGCTGGCAGGGAATTCCACTCCTTAGCTGTACGCATAATAAAAGTAATAATAGTAGTAATTACAATAGAAGTATGAACTATGCAGTGGAAATAGTTTAAAAACAACTTTATCTTTGTCAATTTCTATTTATTTTATAAAACAAAATGTACGGGTCAAAAATTATTTGATAATCTCACTGACGGTCTAAATAGAATTATCATTTATCTACCCTAGAAATATGCCTATTGTCTGTTTGGCAGACAGCCCAATAGGTCCTTCCACAGATATAAATCTAAATAGATAACGCAATTCCCTCCATCTGTATGAAAACCAAGCGTGCCACTTTTTCACTAACAAATTAAAAACAAATTTACTTACCAATGAAAGAAAACATTTCCTATGCCTCGGTCAACTTTTTCTAGACATTCTTTACAGCTCAATATGGCATAAAAAGGCATTTTTCTAGATTTCAGTGGATTTCCGGTGCCGGTTTTTTGACACGCGAAGTACATACAATCGCATCATCTAGTTAGATTTATATCTGTGGGTACTTCTAACTCTATTGTATGTTTTTATTGTAAAATTTAAATTGTAGGTCAATGTTAAGTAGATATAGTATGGTTCTTCATCAGTGTTTTGATTTACTTTAATGATATGTAATTAAAGTTAAACAAACAAATTAAAGAATTAGGTTTCTTTTTTTATCTTTTTTTGCAAAATTATTTATAATTTGGGAAATCTATGGCAAATGATAGCAATCTAGTCTAATTTTTTATCATGATGGGTTATTTTAACCGCGAGAATTCATAGTTATTTAAAAAAAAAACACAATTAAAGTTTTATTCATAAGATTGTTTTAAGTTGATTGTGTATAATTATAATAATATCACGCCGATAATCGTCGAGGGTGAGGTAGAAGTTTACCTAACCGTTATATATCTTGATCTAATAAAGTTCGTGGTTAATTAATAACAGCCACACCTGGTCGATTTCCAAGGTTAAGCAGTACTTTCAGAGGTCATTTATTCATCATCATCATATCAAAAGATGGAAGAATATGGTCGGTGATTCCAACTGTAATTTGTAGATCATCGACAGTCACTACGGTTGGTCTGATTCCTGAAATTTGGTCTACCAATCTTACCAAGAGATAGTGATGATTGAGATGATTATGCCATCTAGCTGGTTTCGGCCACCGCATTCGTTGGCAGTGTGAATGCGGTCAAATTTGCTGCTCCGTTATGTTCTCTCATGTAACTTGCATATCCATCCTTGGCCGAAAAACGCCGAGCACAAAGCGGACACGTTAGAAAACCGTTGACGGCGTGATAAATAGTAGCTGTTGGTGGTCTATCTTTGAGGTCGTCGCGTTTTGGGTCCAATGGAAACCACCTTCTATCCTCAAAGGCCTGTATCACCGCGGCACACGACGTCTCCACTCGGACACATTTTGTTCCTGATTCTCCCAAAGTGTGGAGTCAAGGATAATATAAGGGTTAATATAGTTTTAATAGTTACAGACTAGTTTGGCTTTGCAGGACAGGTAGGTAGACGCTTCTTGAAAAAACTGGTAATCAAGAGCAGAGATTCTTGTCAAGTAGCATTCGATGTCAGCGAAGGCTATATTCGAAATTTCAAATGTAGGGGATTGGTTTGAAAAAGCGTTATTGCGGCCCTGACTCAAGCATCTGAAGGAACATGGGTTGGTTTTAGTCAGTAAAAGTTTGATACGTCCTCCGGCGTCACCAAGAGCGGGAGAAGTCATTGGATGGCGTACAACCCAAAAAATAATGGGGTTTGATCACGTGGTTTTTCAATATCGCTTGTCAATTCTATACCATTTTGTCGTTTTGACAATCGTTAACGCCACATTTTCGATGGTATAATGTCACTTGTCTAGGAATTCTGGGCAATGTCGCAACTTCCTCAGTTGGGATTCTATCCATAATTCAATTTGATAAAAAAAACTTTCTACAAAAAAATACGGCTTGTGTTTAAACACCGCCCAAAAAAGTACCTATTTTACTACCAAAAAAATTCTAAACGGTTACCAAAATGGATAAATGGTCACCAAATAACGTTTCCTAAAATATTATGAAATAAATCCATTTTTTCGTATTATTGACTGCCAAAAAAATATATGGACGCCTTTAAAATACACTTTAGACCAAATATTATATATTGTCACTACTTAGATGTTACCAATTATGTAATACCATGACTTCTAATTTGGTCATTTTTGTTAGGCTAAAAAAGCTAACGATCGCTAGAATATTTCCCAAATATCAATTAATATACTGGGGTTCCCAGACGTACGTCGCTTATTTATCGTTATATGGAATTCGCTAAATATATTGAGGTTCAAGGTTCAAGTACGATTAGTACTCTGGCAACATAGTCGACGGAGCCCCGCTGCGCGGGGCTCCTATTTCCGTCCGCAGGGTCTAAAGTAACCTAACACGAACGAGATGACGGGAGCCGAGTTCGCTCGCTTTGCTCGCTCACTTCAGCTCCCGTCATCTCGTTCGAACCTAACCTGTCCGTGTCGGGGTGCCCTAAGCTCCCGAGCTCGCTTCGCTCGCTCTTGGAGTAAGATTTTTGGTAGTAATATTAATCTTTGAGTTGGATAGAATTTGGTGACCGTTGATCCATTTTAGGAACCAAAAATAATATTTGTGCGAGGTTTGCGATTTTTCTGATGTTATTTTATTTATTTTGGATCATAATATTATATACTTTAGGGCCCTTTTAATAAAGTCAATTGATTTTTTTTGGAGTTGTTTATTTTTTTTGGTGCCTAAGCTTAGAGTCTTAAAAATATTTTTGGTGACCGTCTAAATTATACCCAAAAAATACTTCCGACTTCCAAATAACAAAACTACAAACGTAGTACATTAATACCTCAATGACTACAAAGTGAAAAATAACTTTATTTTTGGCAGTCGGTGTCTTTCATAGGTACCAATTTAGTGCGTTATTGACACCGACTTCCAAAAATAAAGTTATTTTTCGCTTTGTAGTTTTCTTATTTGGAAGTCGATAGATTTTTTTTATAAAAGTTTATTTTTTATTTTTCACTTTTTAAATGTACCTGCCTAATAGGCAAGTTGTTTAGTAAGGTACCTATAATGCCAGAAAAGATTACCCAAACATCATGAAACATGAACATAACCGGTGAAATGAGAGATCTGCGTACCCTTTAAGAGCGTACTGGCGTGATGTTACGTTATGAAATGGTATAAACAATAAACAGACATGCGACTGCAGTAATTCCGAGAGATTTGCCGTTATTTATTGAAGAGTTCTGTTGTATATCTTCGAAGTTCTTCATCAGATCTTCACCAAATTAAAATGGAACCAATTTCGGAACATACTTTTTCAAACAAAAAAAGAATTTTCATAATTGAATAAAAATCGGTCCATAATTGATTGAGATATCGGTGAACAAACATAAAAAAAAACAAATATGATGTCGAACATAGAACCTCCTCTTTTTGGAAAGTCGGTTAAAAAGAAAACCATACTCAATTTGGAAAGAGATGACGATCGTAAAGTTAGCATAGCTGTTCTAACAAATACACACACAATTTGAAAAAAATCACGGTCTATAAAATGTTGGGTTTAGCATCAACTCCAGCAAATTTTTTGACAACGTTGCGTGATTTTTACTGACCATCCCATTTAACGATTTTTTCAGTACCTTTCGGTAATTTCACGATCCTTTTTTACTTTTACTGAGACGAGACTGTTTTATTAATATGGAAAACTCTTAAGCTGATTAAAACCGACTCTGGATAATTTAATCATGTGAAACCTGGCAAGTAGGTACTGATACGAATTGCATTTAAGCTTTCTGAGATAATCTGAAACATCATTGAGTTTTAATATAAGAAGAAATAATAAATTTCGTAGTTATAAATTTATTTTATGAAACTCGCAGTTCTTCTTATCTATGCACTAGATGTCGCACGCGGCTTCGCTCCCGTCACCTGGCTACCTACCTACCCATCTATCCTACCTACCCTACCTACACTACATGAATGTTGCGTAACTGTAACCGCTATCGCAGCACACGCAACGGAAGCTCTCAAAAAGGAATAATTTTGCCCGTTTTTCCAACATTTTTCATTTATGCTCCGCTCCTATTGGTTTTAGCGTGATGTTATATAGCCTATAACCTTCCTCGATAAATGGACTATCCAACACAAAGAAGAGAATTAGGAATTCCAAGAATTTTTCAATTCCAACCAGTAATTCCTGAGATAAGCGCGTTTAAACAAACAAACATACAAACTCTTCAGCTTTATAATATTAATATAGATAAGAAAAGGCTTGTCCCGTAATAAGAAATCTCACAGCTTCAAGCTAGATGAGCCAGAAGTATAAAATAAACCCTCGTTTAGAGACAGTAGGAAAAAGAAACAAAAAACATATTTTTATTATGTCTCATAGGTACCGTAATGCTATCATCCTTTCAAGAGTATGATCTTCAAGAGTCATGAGCTGCTGCTACTGACCTCCTGAACCTGTCTTAAAATCTTAATATGCTTTATGCTTGCAAAAATCTAGAATCCATTTTGTATAAGTAAGTAATAAATTAATCTATTCAATTAAGTTTTATAGATTGCGAATACTTTCTTAGCGTACATACAAATCGTTTTGCAAATACTTTCATTGTGCGCATAGCTAAGGAGTGGAAGCCCCTGCCAGAGTCTTCGTTTCCTGATAGGTACAACCTTGTGGTCTTTAAGTCAAGAGTGAATAGGTTACTTCTAGGCAAGCGTGCTACACCGTCGACCAAATCATCGCTTACCACGAGATAATGGTCAATCCGACGGAAAGGACGCAAGTCTATCGACAAATAAAAAAATACTAAGCCAGATGGTATTTTATGCTCTACGAAAAACTCTATTTACCGTTTATTATAAACAAAATAAGGCCTACTTCAAAACAAGATCTCTACATACTATAACATAAAGACGTAGAATGCTTGGTTATAACTTGTTCAGGAAATGTAGAGACTGAAAACTTCTGAAACATGTTTGCTAGAGAAATAAGTTTCAACCACGTTATCTCTATGAAACTTCAGGATTTCTAGATTTTATCGCCGGTTTTGTCTCTATGTAGAGTTTTAAACTTTGACTGTCTTTAGTTTGATGAGGATTTCTACGTGATGTTGGCTAAAAAAGTTAATGTGACATCACAGTTGCATTTTTCGTAGGGGTTGGCAGAGATGTTTTGCAAGTCAAAGTCAAAGTCAAATCTCTTTATTTAAATTAGGCCAATATGCTTGCACTTTTGCGTGTCAAAAATTTAAAATTATCAAAAATTTATTCTATCGTCCATTCGGCAAAGTAGCTTGTCATGGAGAAGAAACGACAAGAAACTCCACATTTACTCTTTAAAAAAATTGTATTTACATACATACATTAATTCATATAAATGAGGAAGATGCACCAGGACTAACACTACTATACTACGTATAGATATAAAGTATTACAAACACTAAAAAGTATATTCATTAATTTGATACATAGGAACATGGTTCTCACATACTTAAAAATATTGCGAACATGGTTAAAATACCTAATTCAACAACAACGGAACAGTGAGTGAGTCAATTTCCTAAACAAAAAGAGAAGAGAAAAATAAAATTAAAAATAAAACTGTACTATAACCGAACTGTACTGTACTGAATATAATGCTTGATCTAACTTACCTTTATTTCTAACTTACATTTATTTCTAGTATTACAATTGTGCCACTAGAAATATGTATGTTTTTCCTTACAAACATAATATTTTCATAAATGTATTGGCAAGAAACTGTCATAATATTAATCGTTTTAAATAGTGCCCTAAGAGATTCTCGGTGACTTAACTTATATATGGCTCTGACAGCTCTCTTTTGCAATATAAATATTGATTCAATATCAGCCGCTCGACCCCACAGCAAAATACCGCATGACATAATGCTTAAAGGTTTCTTTATCCGTTAACTGTCTCATCTTTCTAGCTGCATACGCAGCTGAACTTAGCCGACCCGCAAGAGAGGTCCGAGGCACGGATTGGCTCGATATGTTAAGATGGACTTTCATCTACGGATTTTGTAAGCGTTGTTTCATCTTCAATACCGACCCATCATCTTCCTGCCCTTGTCCCATGTTACTTGGTGTCGAAGCAACACATTGTCTTCTTCCATACCGTCCTGTCCCCCGTCACGCTATCACTGACTACTTTCTCTTTTATATCACTCCTCACTCATGTCCATCCATATTTTCATGAATATCGACTCGTGCAGTTATTAATACATACCGACGAATTCTCCGAGTCGCTGCTACTGAAGTCTTCAAAGGTCAAAAATAATAGCCAAGCTATAAAGTTAAATCTCGCATAATTAAGAACCCGTCTTTCTACACGATTGCCCACGAAAAACAAACAAAAGTTCCCACGTTTGTAAGTACATTCAAATGCACGTCTTAGATTACAATTTGGCATTGAGAGCGTCTTTTTTTGCTAGCAATGATCCATCCACGTATCCAGCGGACTCCTACGGCCCTCACCTGGTTATCGTTCCATCTTGTCCTTCCAGCGCTGTGTCTTCCGATACATGATCTTCACTGTAGAACCCTTCGATCTCATCGGCTATCTTTGCTGCAAGCAATGTACCCACTGCCACTTAATATGGACAATCTTTCGATCTCAGTACATGATCGGTCAGATAGCGACGCTTGGGGGAGGCCTGTGTTCGGTAGTAGACGTTTTTCGGCCAAAATGGTGACATTTTTTTTATTTTTTTTGGGTTTGCTCTTGACTGTAGTCTAGTTGCCAGAGGTAACAGAAGAGTCGACGATGGAGTGAGCTTACCCAGAAGAAGCCTGTTCACCCTAACTTTGAAGAGATTCGGGTTGAATGCGTTCTGAAACACAGACGCAGGTAGTGAGTTCCATTCATTCGCTGTGTGCATTATAAAGGATGTTAACTTGCAGTGCGTCTAGATGTCCGATGGTAGAAGGGAACTGGTGGGATGAGGTCGTGGAGTTCTTGAGCACATTCACCGAAGCACAGTCTGTAGAAGACCGACAAGCAGGCAACCTTGCGGCGATGAGCCAAGCTGTGATGCTTGGCATCCACCAGTGCAAGGTCGCTGATAAGCCTCTTGGCTCTGCGTGATGATGATGATGGCGTGTGGTTTTTAAGCTTCATCTTATCATTCTTCTTCCTTCACTGGTCCAATAATTATTTGTCTAGTCTTCTCACTTTTCAACACCAGGTTGACTGTTCGGGCAATTAGGCTTGCTTGAGGTCTCTTTCTATATTTGTTTTCCAGCCCCATCTAAGTAGTTTAAAATAAAATAAAATTTGACGGACAAATCTCTTATTTTTAACAAACCAAAATAAGTTGAATTTATCATTGCCTAGTTCAAGTGACTTTACCTACATTGTAGGTTATTTTTTACGAGCTCTACTTTTACGATTTATAGACGGATATAAAAATTATTTATGGCCATCGGTTTTGATAACTGTCACTGTAATTGCCAACTTTTATAGGGGTCTGTAAGAAGTCCCTTGGTTCAGTGGGTGAAAGACATAAAATTATGGTTTTTATTGCCTAATTTAACTTCTTTAAATGAGATTATCTTACGTAAACAAACCATGCCTGAAGCCCGGATTCCGATTTGTCCTAAAAACTTCGTCGGACTTCTTATAAAAACTTATTTAGATGCAGATTTCATCATCAATGCTTTCAAAACGTTGAAAGTAACCAGCTTGTCCCAAAAACAAAACATCGAAGACATACGACATCGACCCGTACTGAGCCCGCTTGGTGAATTACGACCCACTCCTTCTAATAGAGAGATGGCAGAGGGAGAATCCATTAAACATGACTTCAACATAGCTACGTATACCTTCCTCTCAGAGAATATTGGCGTGATGTTTTATATAACACTAGCGGACGGCTCGCGGTTTCACCCGTGTAGTTCCCGTTCCTGTGGGAATATAGGGTTAAAAAGCAGCCTATGTCACCCGGGGATAGTGTAGCTTCCCAACGGTGAAAGAATTTTTGAAATCGGTCCAGCTGTTTCGGAGTCTATAAGGAACATACATACATACTTTCTCTTTTATATTATATTTCTTGACTTGACTTGCCTTTACTTGACTTTCGAGTTATAGACGAAAATAAATAAAAACCGCGGGGAAATAAAAATGGATGCTGTTTATCAACTGAAAGGCACATTGTTAGATTAAATCAATTACTAAATGCCAGTTTCCGAGCTCTCAATTATCGGGCTGTTAACGTAATCGACGAATAATCGCCGGTTAATTCTACTTTCAGTTTCTCAACACCCAAATGTGACAAGCGTTTAACAATTTGTCACATTTGAGAAAAATCTCGAATTAACCACATGTTACAGCAGTTTTGACTTGACTTGACTTCGATATATATCGTAAAATAGATAGATACGTTAATTACATTCTTTATTTTTGAAATAAATTAATCACTAACATGTCTTTGAAAAATATTAAGGTATTTAGTGTCTATAACTAGGTACTTATTTTTCATAGACCCTTTTTCAAAGATTGAAATAATCATAATTAATTATTTTCCCATGAGACCTTCACCCTATGTAGGTTTAAAGTTTCAAATAAATTGAGTACCCAGTCACCTTTGTGCCTTCATAACACATATCATATATGAACCCTATGGGGTTCCAATACCCTATATCTTATGGGAATTCCTGCTGCAATATTGGGGAGTTATTTATCAAATAATTTCTTTATTGTTTTACTTCAAAAAGAACTTAGGATTAATAAATAAAATATTCGAGATGCTCCCGGTAACAAGATTAGACCGGAAGCCGCTCCATACATAGTTGGAGAAAAGTAGGAAGCTGTTGACTGTATTTTATTTATTATTTGTTACATACTTTATTGTACACCACTTAAACACACAGGACAAACATTTACAAAAACAAGTGTACTTTACAATAGACTTTAGTAAATACTCTTCACTAGGTACATATTTCTATACTATATGTATATATATAAAAATGAAACCCGTTTTCCGTTGTCACGGCATCACGCGTGAACTGTTGGACCGATTTCGCTAATTCTTTTTTTGTTGTGTTTGTTATTGTTAGGAGAAGGTTCTTATGAAAGAAAAATTAAAAAAAAAAAAAAAAATTGTAGATAGGTAGGGTAGGTATGTAGTTAGGGTAGGTATGTAGGTAGGGTAGGGTAGGGTAGGGTAGGGTAGGGTAGGGTAGGGTAGGTAGGGTAGGGTAGGGTAGGGTAGATAGGGTAGGGTAGGGTAGGTAGGGTAGGGTAGGGTAGGTAGGGTAGGGTAGGGTAGGGTAGGGTAGGGTAGGTAGGGTAGGGTAGGGTAGGGTAGGTAGGGTAGGGTAGGGTAGGGTAGGTAGGGTAGGGTAGGGTAGGTAGGGTAGGGTAGGGTAGGTAGGGTAGGGTAGGGTAGGTAGGGTAGGGTAGGTAGGGTAGGTAGGGTAGGGTAGGGTAGGGTAGGGTAGGTAGGGTAGGGTAGGGTAGGTAGGGTAGGTAGTGTAGGTAGGTAAGTAGCCAATTGACGGGAGCGAAGCCCCGGGGGTCAGCTAGTATATATATAATATTATAAAGCTGAAGAGTTTGTTTGTTTGTTTGATCGCGCTAATCTCAGGAACTACTGGTTGGAATTGAAAAATTATTTTTGTGTTGGATAGCTCATTTATCGAGGAAGGTTATAGGCTATATAACATCACACTACCACCAATAGGAGCGGAGCATACATGAAAAATGTAGCGAAAACGGGCAAAAGATATTCCTTTTTGAGAGTGTCCGTTGCGTGCGCTGTGTAAACGGTTTAGATGGGTAGGTAGGTAGCCAGTTGACGGTAGCGAAGCCGCGTGGAACAGCTAGTTACAAAATAAAATTATCCGCCGCATCTGTACGCGATAAACTCAAAAACTACTGAAGAAAGAAAGAAAAAGAAGGAAACAAAAATTGTTTATTTGCGCCAGGCACGACGCATACCATAAAAGTAACAAAAAATCTTAAATACAATCACAACAAAGTATGCGTCACAACTACGCAAAACGGTCATCGCTCAGCATGCTGGGACTCGGGTGTGAGACAGAGCCACAGCGCTGGTTTTCAGCGATAGCCGGTGTCGACTGGGTGACTCCGAACCAATGAAACCTTAGTGGCAAATAACGGAGCGAACAATTTTATTTATGAATAAAAAACAAATAAATGAGTAAACAGTAATAGGTAATTGATCGTTTGAAAGACGATGTTACTGGACGGATTTATTCGGTTTTCACCAGTAGAAAGAATGAGAAACGAGGAAGAACACGTCCGTGTGTCATTAGCGGAGTGCCAACTGAAAATCAGCGCTGGGTGTCTGACGCCCAGCAAATGCTGAGTTGGTAACCCTTTCGGTATGGGCACGCCCGGCACAATAATTCTTAAACCTTGTTTGTACTTTTTTTTTACTATTTTTCTCTGTTGCTTTGTGATTGTTGTTGTTGTGTTGTGTCTATGTCGAATAAATGTTTTCTGTTTCACTATTCTATTCTATTAAGGTTTTTGTCTATAATTTGTCACGGGCGAAGCCGGGGTGGGTCGCTTTTCGCTTTCGTCCATTCTAAATTCGAAAATTCTTAAGATGAGTAATTTACTAGGTTAAGGTATCCAGGCCTATTTCAGGTCAATAAACCTGTCTAACCTTTTTCCAACTAAGTTGGGATAAGAAGTACCTGAAACTAAAAAAGAAAAATAAAAAATAAAATATAGAAAAATGTATTGCACCTCTGCTGGACTCTTCGGGAAATCCAGGCGTAACATTGCATTATTAAAAAAAAACAAATTTACCTTACATAGAAGTATCTTGAATTACATAAGGTTTCATGCAAAATTACTCCTTCACTGAAAACAGGGATAACACCCAAAAGTCAAATATTTGTACACATCACATTTTTTCTGCCATACGATAACAAGATACTCCTAATTTAAGTATCTCATAGCGATGAGGAAACGGCATATCGTATACATACGGAAGGGAAAAATTGAGATCTGTTTTCCTCCGAAAAACATCAAATATTCAAACACCAAAATAAAATGAAGAGATATTATTCAGTTCCCGTTTCTCGATAAATGGTAAATATAATAGGTAGGTAATTTTGCATTCTTCGGGGGAAAACAAAATATTAGAATTGTATTTCTTTTGTTAATGTGATTATAGACTTGAGCGTTTACTTCTAACAGAACATCAAGCATTCGTCGTTTTTGGTCTTAAAAAGTTGGGGTCTTAAAAGGTAAATATTGGTTGCCTTATCTGGATTTAATCACAAATATTTTTTTTAAGCCTACGAAAGACCGAAAAACACTTTTACCAATTCGTTGTGCCGTCATTTGCAACACATCCGTTGCCTAAATTTAAATCAATTTAGTAAATTACAATTAGGTATCGTCTCATCATAATTTTTGCTATCATATTTTCCCCCGTTGGTGACTAGATCGAAGAAGAGACGAAAAAATTTTTTTTTTTTTTTTTTTATAAAACAAGCTTTTTCCTTATTCTTCTCAGCAAACCCTTTCATTTGATACCCATATCATGGTAGTGCATCAAAAATAACTAGTCCGCCATCTTGGGCCGTCTGCCATATTGGATTAAGTATGATCTCACTTAGCTGACCATGTATTTTCATTCAAACTTAAGGTGTATGTAAAATTTCATCTTAATCGGTGGAGGATAACTGCTTTAAAATTCAGTTGCAAGATTCGTACCGAACACACTTACATACATAAATACATAGCAAGTAAAAATAAAAGCTTGTAAATAACTAAATGAGTTATACGATTCATCATCATCTTCATATCAGCCGAAAGACGTCCACTGCTGGACATAGGCCTCCCCCAAGCGTCGCCACAGTGACCGGTCAGAGATTTAGTTTTTCTTGTAAAAGAAATGTGTAAGATAATGATGATGTGCGATTTGTATGTTTTTCTTGTATGGTTTATAATAAAGTATATTCTGATATATTATATTCTATTCCTGAGCATATGATCCCTTGCTAGGCCATACATTACTTTTAGATGAGAGATAAATGGATTAAAGTATTAAAACTCTAATGTATTGTCCAAAAGGTTTTTAGGAATCATTATTATGGGTTTTTAGGAGCTTTATGGACTGATGGTGTGAAGAATGAAGTGAGTGACAAGGCTCTTGTTGGCTGTTACGAGGACACCTGCAGCCGTATTGCGTAAGTGTGCAAAGATTTTAAACTCTATCCAACCGACCAAATCGGCCAATTACACAGAACGGAAATTCACATCGCGTCATTCATCTCGCATGTGATTGGTCGATTTGGTCGCTTGGATAGAGTTTAAACACTTTGCGCACTTACGCAATACAAAAACTGATTACTACGAATTGAAATGAAGGTGTGGCGTAAACTGCTAAATTGCAGAATGTGCAGTTGCACCGTACACACTGTGCTTTTCACATCCAACGGACTCCCGAATTGCCAAACTTAAGTAGCAGTGGGCAGATATACGACTAGCCGCAAAAAAAATAGTCAGCAAATAATTTAGCGAGAGTTTTTGTATTTGATACTCAATTGTCCAGTAATAATTATGAACGTCTGAAATCTGAATCATCATCTTTAAAAATATCTTAAAAGCTTAAAAATATTCAAAAGCTACTAAAAATATAGAAGCCACAGAGATATCTTTTAACAACCTACATCTTACTTTTTTAGCATCCTAAAGTCCCAATGCCAGGCCTGTGAGGCCAAAAATTCTCTTTTGAAACCGTTTTATGGTCTCTAAACCGGCTCGGTTCGGTTTACGACCGTAGGTAGCGGGAGTAAGTAAACGGATTTATTTGGCCGTAGTATGTAGATATTTAGATAGTGATTTAGGGGAAAGTTTTGGTACATAAGTACCCACCTTCTTGGTGACGAATTTTCTTTGTATTCCACAGAGCAGCGCCTAGAGACGTCTTTTCTTATAATATTCGTGTCCGTGCAAGTTGCGCTAAGCACTAGTTTCAGCTATCACAGGCATAGTTAAAATAGAGCCGTGGCTGTCGGATTAGAAGAAAGAAAGAAACGGTATTGAATTGCCACAAAACGACTTAGAAACAATATTAGATTACAAGAACAATAACAGTAGTAGTTGATTTTGTTGAAGGCGATATATACGTTAACGCAGTACAGGGGGGTGACCATAAGCTCTTAGAGTAAGGTTATTTTGAGATCGCGTAAGTGATGTATACAAGTCATATACATCTGTCCCTTATACACACTCAAAATAACCTTACTCTAAGAGCTTTGGGTCACCCCCCTGGCCGTGTGCCCGCTTGGAGCCAAAATATCAATATTGAACCTCCTTTTGAACAGTTTTGTTTGCATAATATTATTTGATTTACATAAGCTACGAGTATTTCAGTTATGAAGAAATTCCAGCCATGATTATTTTTGTGTTAAAATATGTTTAAACATCCAAGTCGTTATGGAGAAGTATCCAAAAGCTGCGAAAAATATCTGCTGTTATTTTTTTTTTAAAGCAAAACTATTCGTTACACGAAAAAACCTTGTTTCAAAAATAATGTACATGGATCAAAAACAAACTTAAATATTTTTTTCAAACATTTTAACCTAGCCATTACTATGGAGTAAACTTTAGAAATTAACCATTTTACTGCACTAAAGCGGTGGAAGGCCCTTAAAGTAAACCCTGAACGATAGTGTTTGTCGTTCTTACATATTATGTCGTTCATACATACAGGCAGGGATGGCGAACCTATGGCACGCGTACCAGTGGTGACACGCGGTTAAATTATTCAGGCACGTCAAGGTAAGATTAATTATCATCTAGGTCATCTACAACAATAAAAATAACACTTAATTTTACTTTATTATGATTAAAACATAAAATTGTAATCATTACGATTGCTTCGGGTTGCTAATAAGGAGTTACGCTAATAGCATCTACTTTTTGTGTACATTAAATCACCAATTTGATACTTTGACGGCTCGTTTTCGGCACATTATTATTATTTTTCTATAAAAATGGCACGGTTACCAATGAGGGTTCGCCATCCCTGGTCTATAGTCTTATGTCGTTCATACATATAGGTTTACATTATGAAATAAGTCTTTAAAAAAAAGAAATTACAAAAAAGCGAAAATGATATTTACCATATCGATTCCATTCTATTACAGAACAAAATTATAAATTTATTTAAGAAAAAGGTAATATTGTGTTTGGGACAATCCCACTGCATTATTCCCGAACCACTGCAACTCCTGAAAACCAGAATCAACAGTGTCGACCACCAGAAAAGCGCCGAGGCAATGAAGCTCGACAAATTCCTGGAGAATGAATTTAACTGTCTTGGATCCCGCAATGATATTAACCAGAAAAAAATAAAAAACTCCACTGCCATCCATATCAAGCAGAAGACAGAACAAACAAGACCAATAGGCACGAAGGGTCGTTTACAACTGGGATAAGCCCAGTTGCCTAGCACCACGGATAAAAATTTGCATTAAAATTGTGTTTGTGTATAATTAAGTTTGTAAATTGTCATTTCTAGAAATACTTATTTAAAGTATCTGTTACTTAATACCGTAGACAATTTTAGGTCCCGGAAAATGCACAGTCCTTAAGGGCTTAAGACGTGAGCAAAGCCACGGTAAAAAGCAAGTTACATGACACACACTTTCATGACATCAAAATTCATTGGAAAATGCTTAGTTTGGGCAACATAAAAGGTTTAAAGTTCTTTATTGCATTTTCAAAACAACCAATCCCAAATAGCTTATCACCAACCAACAGACTTACAAAATAAATACATACACACGTAACATTTTACGTCATTTGGCGCTATCTGCACCAGATAATATTGTAATTAACGTGTCCCGTCGCTAATAACTTAATTATAAAGCTCGATACTAATGAGGGTTTACGCTCAGGGTATTAAATGGGACGTCGATCTGCTGAACGAGGAATTATAACAAATTTATCTGAGTAGCAACCGATATTTTATCGAAGTACGAATAAAGAGGAATACAGACGAAAATAAAAAAAAATATGATATGACGCCAATAAAATAAAATAAAAAGTGACAATATTTTAAAATAACTATAGTGCATGCCTCAAAAGATGCGCCAAAAAGGTGAAATTCCAGATAAGTGACGGAGCAAAACAAGTTCATATACATATAACGTAATCTTACTAAATAATAAAAATGTGGAAGTTTGGATAGAATGTGTGTGGATGTTTGTTTAAGGAGCTCCTATTCCCAAACCACTGCAGGAGCTGCAGCTGCAGCTGCTGGTTTGGGAATAGAGCGGTGGGATTGTCCCAAAAAAAGTAGGTACCTTATTAGTTAGGTTACACACAAACACATTTACCGACTTGGATTTACTTTTACTTAAGGGGTCGACATTGTTGTGTTCTTCTAATGTCTGATTTCTAGCATTATTTATTTATAAAACTTTATACACAAGTACAAAGGCGAACTAATGACACAACGATGATCGATGATCGATGATCTTCAAAAGCAGTTCATTATCCACAACGACGTTACAGGTGGTCGAAAATGTCCTGAATGTCTTCGAGAAAAGTATGGTACAGCTGTGCCCTTGTCTGCTCGACTTGTTCGGGGCACTGCCGTGGCCCCAGATTATTTACTGGAAGACCGATC
This sequence comes from Orthosia gracilis, assembly GCA_947562075.1. NCBI lineage: Eukaryota > Metazoa > Arthropoda > Insecta > Lepidoptera > Noctuidae > Orthosia > Orthosia gracilis. Next base: position 6,747,083 of record OX387267.1, on the reverse strand, counting down.
GACCAATTTTGTAAACATCTTGAAAAGAGGACTCGGAAAAATACATTATGCTAGGATGCATTACGTATTTTTCCGAGTCCTCTTTTAGAAGTTTCAACTACGTATATATTCTAGTATTTCATTGGCATCCACCCCATTTATCTCAGTCCACTGTTGAGCTAAACTCTCTAAGTTTGTGCTATAACTCCGGGTTACCCGTCTCTCCTGAACCGTTAACTAAAACAGATTGGGCTAGTTTTTAACAAAGCATATTCTTAATATTTATTTTTATCTTATTGCCCACGCTTTGCTGTTTAACTTTAAAATTGTAGCAACTTATCTTCTAGATTTTTTTTCGTGGTTTCGTTTTTACTTGAATGAGATAAGGCCAAAGGGAAAGGTAGTTGTTTTAAGTACCTACTTAAATTAAACATAACTTGCCAAATGCGGGCGTCCGTATACATAGACAGGTATATAGGACGCAGGCTTCATAGGTTAAGTAGAGGCTTAAGAGGAAATGCAGGTAGAGAGCTCCGACTGAATTACCTTGGTAAAATAAACTTTTTACAAAAAACTACAACCGACTTTCGAAATTGAAGTTATTTTTCACTTCGCTGTGTTTTTTTGGAAGTCGGTTGTATTTTTTTTGTAAAAATAGGTACTTATTATTTTTCACTTTTTAGTTGTTGTACATAATGTGCAAGTTCTATAGTAAGGTATATATAATGCCCACAGTGATGCCAGAATAGATTACCCGAATAACATGTCACTTGAACATAAAATGAGAGTGTACCAGGGTGTACCGTACACATCTGCGTGCTCGTTTAGAGCGTAACTGCTGGCGTGATGGTATGTTATGAAATATTGTAAACAATAAACAGACATGCGATTGCAGCAATCCCGAGCGATTTGCCGTCATTTATTGAAGAGTACTGTTGTATATCTCCGAAGTTCTTCATCAGATCTTTAACAAATTTAAATGTGGCTATTTTGGAATGAACTTCTTTCGAACCAAAAAAGATCGAATCCTGAAGAATCATTTTACATAATATAACGGAGTTATGTCCGAACACACATAAAATTAAATAAAAAGTATATAAACAACCGAATTGAGAACATCCTTCTTTTTGGGAAGTTGGTTAAAAACAAAAAAAATACAGGCGTGGTGTTATGTTAATGACTTCTAATAATAAACTATAAGATTATTTTTTTTAAATTACGATTCCACTAACACTATCCATCGCACAACGCAATTTACAAAACGTATCTGATCCAAGTATTTATCTACAGAGACCTTCATTAATTGAGAAGGTATCTCACAATCATAAGTGTCCCTTAAAACTTACAGAAATAATTAATGCATTTGTTTTTGTCATTCATCATCATAATAATTGTCGTCCTTCTGTCCTTATCCAATTATATTTAAGGTCGCAAAGCATGTCTATACATTAATAGTGCCTACGATGCGGCCATGTAAAATTATTTTTTGCCGTAAGTCATTTGACCATCCAATTATGTCCGGCTGTAATCCACCCATCCGTACGAACCTGACGTAACAGAACGAAACGCAAGCTAGGAATGTCATCAATGCATCGATACCTTCAGTTCGAAATACAAACTCAACGAACAAACAATCCAACGGTTTGAATTCCGAAAACGTTCGAAATACTGGCAGCCTTTACCATGGAGTTTTAAGTCCGGCTTAGGAGTTTTGGCGGGAACGTGATGGCGTCTAAGTTGCTTCTTTGTTTTATTTTCCTAAAATTATGTTAAATTGAATATTAATAGTGTAAAAATTGTGTTTTTTTATTGTAATAATATAAGTGATCGTGGACGAGTCTGGGCAAGTAAAAACAGCGGTAGAACATGAGTTTGTATATGTTGTCTACAAAACTCCGTAGAAGCTTCCAATAAAGTTACCGCCATTTTATTGGGGCCTAACTAGGACATTGGAATAAAATCAAAAGAAACTAAACTTCTATTCCAACGTGACACTGGCTAAATGCACAAACCGTGCGAAGCCAAAACATAAAAATAAAAAATAAAGTCGGGCTTAGGTATTTTTGAATGGGATTCGAATTTTGAATGGTTTGATTCAATTCGGTTTTGAATTTGGAATGGTGGTAATACTTCAATACTTAAAAACATTTTGAATAGCATTCAAAATGTTTTTAAGTATTGAGGTAGGCAGCGGGTAAAATGGGGTAAATACAAAACTTTATTTATTTATGTACACACAAAATACTTAACAGAGAAAAGAAAGAATACAGTTAGAAGAGCACAAAGGTACTGCTTATGTCAGTAGAAATTTCTTCCAGCAGACCTGCGACAGGAAAGTTGAATGATAGACGAAGACACAGTGTGTACAAAGAAATAAGGAAACTTAAAATAGACTATTATAACTTAACTAATTATGTATATATATATTTTTTTTTAAATTATATTATTATTATTAATAATTTGGAATATTTTAATAATGTATCGAAACTAATATGACTAATTGTGTTGTGTTGTTAACTTCTGATTTATATTTTATTATTGTATGCCTCAAAGGCGGAACATATCTGAACTTATTTTAATTATTTAAGACCTGTATTTATGATGTATACCTATAGTCCACAATAAAGATGATTTGATTTGATTTGATAAATTAAACATATCCCTTAACTATATATTAAACTAGCTGTTCCCCGCGGCTTCGCTCCCGTGGACCACCCCACAGGACCCGTTTTCGGGATTAAAAATAACCTATGTTACTCAGGCATAATGTAGCTTTCTATTGGTGAAAGAATTTTTTAAATCGGTCCAGTAGTTTCGGAGCCTATTCGGTACAATCAAACAAACAAAAAAAACTTTTCTCTGTATAATATTAGTATAGATACAAGATAAAAACATACACACAATATATAAAATTATAAGATGTAAGATGTAATGTTCTTTGACCTGTTTCTTGAATAACGATACATTTTTAGAGACACGGATTATAGGAAGTGAGTTCCACAGTCGCAGTGGTGTCTCATCCCATACAAAGAAACCGTACCGACGTTCTATACTGATTATACTGATTATTTTTTGTACATCGATCGCGTTCGGTTCCGTTCCATTTCGTTCCACGGATATAGATTATGATCTATCTATCGCCGTAGAACTAAACCGAACGCGATCGATTTACAAAAAATAGATATAATCAGATGAAAAACGCTAGTTACGTTGGCACGATTTCTTTGTATGGGATGAGGCATCTGTATGCTAGTATTATATTATCTGTGCACAGAGTAACTTTGATTCAATATTAGTAGTTTAACAAAGCATCATAATATTCAAACTCAGTTAATTATCAAATTCGAATCCATGGTAAAAACAATATTGACATGAAACAAAAAAAAAATCAGAATGAACACTCATCAATCACGGTCGCTTATAGAAGGTTACTCTTACAAGAGTGTAAAGATACCATAAAGGTTGTATTTTTTTTTTATAGAGCGCTCATCTGGTCAAAATATATATTTATAAAAGTCAAGCATTTGCCTAGCCTTTTCCCAAATACTCGTATATATGTCCTGATCGGCTTCCTGTCTAACTGGATGCAGCTGCATAATAGTATTTTATCTACACTCACAATGTAATGTGCCAAATATTAATTAAAAAACTATTTTATGAACTCGTACTTTTTTCTCGTGGATAGATAAAATTAACAAAAAAAACCATTACAATGCAACATTTTCCTTCAATTTTCAAACAACTATAATTAAAAAAAATTAAAAATTATGGCACACTTACCACAATTTACTTTTAAATTTATTGGCGCGTATGGGCTCATTGACGTAATATATAAAAATAGTGTCATCCATAGATGTCTATGGATGCACGCGCTGCGCATTCATTCGCAATGAGAATCAAAATTGCCCGCCATACCACAAACCCATACCATATTTTTCAATTTCTACTTTTGCTTTATTTCAACTGTATGCGTGAAGATACAATAGTGTATGTAACGGCAAATAATTGGGCATTAAAATACTCGTGTAATACTATTATCACACTCGTGTTTTAATAACCCCTATTATTTGACCGTTGCATAAACTAATATTACATAGAGGGACTGCACACTGCACAATGCACATCTGCCCTCTACAATCTGGGTAACACGATACACTATGCCGATAGTTTCAAAAAGTAATTCTGCTGTTTCGAGAGTGAGTTTCAAAAGTAGCACCAGTCTATTGCTATTCCGTGGACTGCAATATACCGAAGTTTGAGGCACGAGGCGAAAATCAACCGAAGAGATACCTGCTTTTATTGGCAACCGACACTCGAAGCTGGTTGTGTTTTGTGTAGACTGGGCTGGAATGTGAATAGCTGATATTTTAGGCTTTGGTTGAATTATATAACAGTCGGCGAAGACTCACTCCTCTATGGAAATTAAGTTGAGGGCCTACATACGCTTTAGTGCCGTAAAATGGTAACTTTCTAAAGCCAGCAAAAAGGTTTGAAAAAAATATATATTTACTATTGTTTCATGTACATTATTTTTTAAACATGGTTTTTTCGTATAACAAATAGTTTTGCTTTAAAAAAATAATTAGCAAAACGATATTTTTCGCAACTTTTGGATTCGCCTCCAAAACGACTTGGATGTTTAAAAATATTTTTACACAGAAAGCTATCAAGCTGGAATTCCTTCATAACTGACATAGCATATGTAAATCAAATAATATTTTGCGAACAAAACTGTTCAAAAGGAGGTTCAATATTGATATTTTGGCATCGAGCGGGCGCACGGCAGTACTGCGTTTAAGTATATAGGAATAAGCATAGGAAAAAGCTAGAGTTTTTGTGGACTTTTACATAAGGGGTCCACATTACTGTGTTCTTCTAATCCGTTAATCCGATTAATGTGTTTGTTTGTAATCTAATTAATAAGGTACACACTGAATAAATTATCAGAGTTGGTTTTACATTCGATCTCACTACTTTTTGCGGTAGAAGAACTGCGCCGCGCGACTTGTATTTTTTACATGTTATGGTTTTGATGGAATTTCATTTCTTTTTGTACGTAGTACTCGTTTATTTCATTTTGGGTATTATTTCCGGTGCGTAGGCTACGGTCCATGTTCCATTAGGTAGGCACCTAGGACATCTGTACTGTAAATGTGAGCAGCGCAGGTGAAACATACAATAACAGTTTGTTTATGAAATTCAAATACTAAGCTAACTAAATTTAGTCTGCTATAAGATCGTTAAGATCACAATCTCATCACTTGCCTTTTTCATACTGCGCCGACTCTTAAGCGTTTTATGAGTATTAAGTTTATTAAAGGAGATATCGTCTAAGACTAATTCTACCTACAAATATTCACTATTTACCTACCTTCCTCGATAAGCAGTGTTGGTGACAAAAAATTGTATGAAATGTAAAAGTAACTTTGTAATCCCACATATTGGATGACTATTTATATAGGATTACAGAGTTACTTATGCAATTTGTATATCCAGGAAACGGGACGGAAATTGCGAGATGTTTTAGTTTTTCCTGGCTTCAGAGGCTAAACGGTAAATGGTGTTCCAAATTTGAAGTTTGTGAGTCTACTAGAAGTACCTTAGAATTTTGATGATCGGTGAGTCAGTCAGTGACGAAATTAAGGAATTTTGACTCGAAGTAATTCCTTAACTACAAGTTAAAATAGATTGTAATTTGGGTTCATGCCTATTCATATTATCTTCTCTTATGCACTGAAAATTGAGGCTTCTAGCTTTATCCACAATGAAGTTACAGAGAAAATGTCCTGAATGGTTTCGAGAAAAGGATGGTACGGCTGTGCCATTGCTTGCTCGACTTGTTGAGGGCACTACCGTGCCCCCAGATCAGCTGCTCCACCAGCCGCTTTAGTCTCTTTTTCAGAGACTAAAGCGGCCGGTACTACAAAGTCAATAAAATTTCACTTTGAGTGATGAAGTGACACAACTTTGTGTCACTTCATAGTAACGTAGAATTTATGTAGCAAGGTATATTAGTAGATTTTAGCTAGGCCACAAAATACCTTTATCATCGTCATCATATCAGCCGACAAACGTCCACTGCTGGACATAGGCCTCCCCCAAGCGTATGCACATTTATTTATTTATTCATGAATAAGAGACAACCATACAAAGCAACTTAATGATAAACACACAATAGACAAAAATCATTCAAAGTAATTTTGATAATAAAATTTAAGCAGGTCAACAGTTGGAGAATGTGAAAAGGTAGATGGTAAAAATTGTTTGGTTGTCTTTGGAGTGATTCGCTTTATCCCCTCATACTATCGTACAAAACTGTATCACGAGCGGATAGTCTTCCTCAATCTTTGAACAACAGATTCCTACAAGGTTCCAGTTACAGTTACACATAATTAGGTAGATTGATTACTTAATGTACAGGTAATAAATGATTGTATAGTTATATTAATTAAGTTACATGATTGGAATTATCTGTGTTGTTTTGTGTTTGGATATAAGTGTAGGGATATTTTAATGTATTATGTATGTTTCTGTATGTTTGCTTTATTATTAATGTGCCCTGTTATACCAAATTATTTAGTAGATTTTCAGTGTTGTTGTAGTCTAGTGTTTTTAAATATTTATCTATAGCTTTTTTGCATGTTTGGCTGTCAAGATTCTTCAATCTTAGATCTATACTTATTTACGTAAAGGCTAGGTCCGAGATAATTGTGAAATTTGTGTGCAAAAGATGTTCTATATTTGGGTATGTTATAAATTATATCGGTGACCGGTCCCTGCGTCTCGCATCCAGTGGCTCCCCGCAACATTACCAACAAATAATTCATAACCATAGCGAGTTTGCCAGCTGTAAATATTCTATCTCAGATACAATCTATGAATTGTAGATAACTTACGACTTAGGGCTGGCAATACCGACTGAGTTTTGGACGGTTTATTGGTATCGGACAGTTTGAATAGCAGCTGTAGGTAGTAGTTTGGTAGAATTAGACGGTGGTTTGAAATTGTGTGTTGCTAGTCAGAACTTGAGTTTCGTAGGTTTTGTAATTGATTTTGGTCGAATGAACATCGATTTTGAATGTTGTGAAATTAAAATACAGCACGGTACGCTTAAATAATTGAACTTCAAATTTTATTAATAATACCCTTTGTAAAAATGTTTCCCTGCATTTAATTCTTCTTCTTCTTTTTCGTGTGAGATGTGGCCACCTCTAGTGTCAGAGTTAATTAAGCCGCCTCTGGGAACCCCACAGGCCTCTGAATTGTCTATTTCTGATTTACATTAACTACACATATAAGTCCAGGTTTCCTATCGATGTTATTCTTCACCGTCGCCTGTGATGTCCAAGATAAAATTAGAAAGTACAATAATACTATTTGGGCGAAGACTAAAATCAAAATCAATTTGTTAAAATATAATATGAATTTCAAAATATACGCAGTTCTTAACAGCCAATAGAGTGCATAAGTCTTTTGGTGAGTGAGTGGTCAAAATCAGCTCTTAACCCCATGAGCGCTTATAATCAGACACAATAGAAAAAAAAATATTGTCTTAATTACCATATGTCCCTTTTAGGCCTCAAGCGCCTAATACTGCTATCTAGTTTTGTGTCGTTTTATTTCAACACACACTGTCACGATCATAATGCATTATTCAAGCATAAAAAGCACGCTCTACTTTCGAGATTTTAAAATGGCGTCGTAAGCGATAAGAATGCCAGAAATTCAAACAAAACATAAAAAATAACATCACTGATCACAGTGATCATAGATTTGTAAATAATACTTAATTCACATCAAACTTCCGCACCTCAATAGCCAGATAAAAAAAACATAACACATAATCACAAATTCATAGGTAATGTCATCCGCCATTTCTGAAATCTCTTAACCTCATTTCACTTCGGTCATCTTCGTGATAATTCGGGCCCAATCGTATTTCACGGCCATCCGTTTTGGTATGCGAATATTCGTATAATAACCGAGTTATCTGGAATGCATTCCGGGATATCGGATGCCGGAACTCCGGTATATACAGCTGAATAAATACCGGTTTGTGTGTATAAATGATCAATATTTAAGGTAATGGATCAGAAAATTACAGTTTGATTTTATGTGGAATCATTTCCGAGGGGTTGAGCATTTGACCACTGAAAAAAGAAAAACTGACAATGGTGAAAATTATACAGCTTTATATCATGGAGATAACTTTTAAAACATCGTAATTTAAAATAAACTGCACTTTATTATTACAGTATGTGATATTGATCGTATTTTTGAGGCATCTAATTTGGCGTTTACACAATTACTCACACTGGCAAGGAAATCAAAATGATCTATTGAAAACTTTAATTCAAGTCATCTAAAACGATAAGGATAAAAAATAAAGTGACCAACCCGTTTTAGGTCTTATATAATACCTTCTCTGGGCCTGGCCACAGGTGACCTCTCGCGTCCTGCCCTTGTCCAGGCCATGGTACGGAGCGAGAGCGCATGGGAAACTGTCACCTCCTTCTGCGAAGCAGCAAAGGAGGAGGCGGAAAGCGTGAGGGTGACGCAACGATGACGCCCTCAGGCCCCTAGCCGCAGTATGAGGTCGACGGCGCGTATTGTACCACGCGCCTCAAAGAGATTTCAGTAAAACTGACGGGCCCGCTAGGGCTGTCTGGGCCGTGGATAAATTTGAAAGAGATTTACCGCGGCCCCGGCACAAGCAACTGAAGGAACACGGGTGGTTTTAAGACAGTAAAAGTCTGACACGCCCTCCCGCTTCATCCAGAGCGGGAGAAGTCATTTGATGATTTCCCAAAACAAACAAAGGTCCTGTCCACATCGATTGCAATACAAAAAAAATACTTGACTAAACAACATTTTTTTTAAATTTAAGGTTTCAAATATTTCCTTTTTGACATCATCACTCTCCATTTGTTAATGATCAACAGTCGCTCATTAGGTCGACAAAAACATTGTTTCTTTTTAAGTTTTACAATAACGCAACTAGATGGCGTTGGCGTCGAAATAGAAGTCGCAATGGAGATTGTTTGCCAATTTGGTATAAGGTCTGGTGAGTTTCAGCAAATATACTTACTTTAGTTAGATCAGTATATTGTTTGGTCGTTTTATTTATACCTTCAACCCTGCTAGTATGCACATTAGTTCAAACATAAGTTAGTACCATTTGAATGTTTGGTATCTAACAGCATTTGATTCATATAAGTCTATCATAAATTGCGTTATTGGCAAAATTTAATAATTGAAAGTTATTTTGAAAAGAAGATTTTCTTGGTCTTTATAAAAATCAAAGAAGAAAAATAGTGTTGCTGTTTCAAAAGAAAATGTCGCAATGAAAGGAATTCGCCCTCGCTTCGGATAAAGTAGCTTACATGCCTCGCTGTAACAACGGCTTTCTGTCTAGATAAGAATCTAGATTAATAGTTACCTAGATTTTCCTCTTTAAAAATATTTTGTTTCGGTAAAAATAAGAATAGAATTTCATTTAGAATATTTATCAGTGTATATTTATCAGTGAGTCGTTTGAGTGCGTCATATTTTGTAGTTGGCTGTATTTTTAACCCCTAACGGAAAAAGAGGGGTAATGTAACTTTGACGTGTGTACGAGTGTTTATATGTGTATCAATCTTTGGCGTCATAGCTCCTAAACGGATGAACCGATTTTGATTTCGTTTTTGTTTGAAAGGTATCTTTACCGAGAGTGTTATTAGCTATGTTTGATGAAAATCGGTTCAGCCGTTCTAAAGTTATGAGCGTTTTATTGTTTGAATGGGGTGTTTTCGTAAGATTTTAAAAACCCTGACATATTTTTTTTATTTCATGCTACATAATTTATCTAGTAGTAGACACGCTTCGATCGACAATCTATTGAACACGTAATTATACGGTTAAAGATATTTATTTCTCAAAAGAATTAACAAATTCACTTCTTCTTTTTTTCGTGTGAGGATGTGGCCACCTCTGGTGTCAGAGTTAATTAGCCGCCTCTGGGAACCCCACAGGCCTCTGACTTGGCTATTTCAGACTTACATTAAGTATATAAGTCCAGGTTTCCTCACGATGTTTTCCTTCACCGTTGCCTGTGATGTCCAAGATAAACTTAGAAAGTACATATGAATTTGAAAAATCACATTGGTACTTGCCCGGATTTGAACTCACGACCTCAAGCACGTGAGGCGAGGTCTTACCCACGGTGCCACCACGACATCTATTTCAACAAATTCACTTAAAGAGAAAACATAATAGGTTTAGAACAATGCTATCTGCCAGTAAGCGTAGATAAAATACAAAACAAGCATGCATCTTAAAAAACATAGCAATAATACTTCGACTCAACATACATCGTTTTAGCCAAGTGCAAAATAAACGAACCAGAAGAAGGTAAGTTACACACAACAGACAACACAAACAATTTTGAGCAAAGAGGGTGATAAGTATATGTATATTTACATAAGTATGTATCAATATGAGTTATTTTTTAATTTTACACTATGTTGTATATCATTTTGTGTACAGTAAAGAATTAAGAAGATGAGGGTAGGGTGCAATTTAGTAGTCGTTGCGTGATACTAAGGTCTATGTACGAGTACAAATATATTTCAGTTAATATTTGTACTCGCACATAATATATAAATATATATTTATTTATTTAGTTTATGTAGACTATCATTATTTATTTTTGATTAATCAAAAGGTTGTAAAAGATATTTTAATATACATTTTTTTAGAGTCTTCTTGTTATTTAATCTTAATAATAATTCTTGTTAATTATGACCCGATATCTAACAAAAACCGCCCGATTTAAACAGTAAAACGAAATTTAAATCGGTTCATTCGTTTAGGAGTTAGATGCCACAGACAGATACACAAACACACAGGTACCAAACCTCTTTTTCCGTCGCTCCCGACGATTAAAAACCTTAAACATCATGACACCTTAACATCTTTATCGTTAACATCTTCAAAATTCTGTACACTTAGTTCGCAATAAAAATTTTGAATTTGAATAAAGAATAATAAATAAACCTGGACATTACATTGCTACTATTAACCGCTATATTATGCGTATCTTTAGATATTAAAAATCGAATATAATAATGATTCATTCTCTTCCAATGACCAAACAATCTCGACCGAACCAAAAATAGAATTCTCCTCGGCAAAAGTCCGTTGGACCAAAACTGCAAAATCATCGGAAACCGTTGAGGCTCACGAAATGTCGGTATTCCAGCAGTGGAACGAATATTAGGTGTTAGTCGAACTCCATTGTGCCACAGAATAGTAGAAACAGAAGGCTAGCTCCATTAATTCAGTTGAAAGACGTCCACTGCTAAACATTAGCCTCGCACAAGTGTCACGATATCAATCGCTCCTGTGCGTCTCGCAACCAGCAGCTGGCCGCAGCATTGACCAGGTCATCGGTCCACCTAGAGAAAGGCGTTCCAACTCTGCCTCTTCTGGTACGCAATCACTAATCCAGAATCTTCCGGCCCCATTGACCATCGACCCAAAACTAATTTCTGCGAAAACTGTGGCTTACCCACTGCCATCTCCATAAAACGAGCGAAATTAGGCGCACGCACACTTACCATGTACGTACAGCGATCTCGAACAAATGACAGTCGAGTGCGCTTGCATTTGCTGTACGTGAAACGTGTGTATGTGTGCATGCGTTTCCACTCGTTGTATGTAGACGACCTTCTGTATTGTCTGTTCTTTGATCCTGTGCTTTGAAAATAGGTCAGGGATATTCCGGGGAAGCCTTTTTGTGACGTCAAAATAGAATTACTTCGGTACGGATATGGAGACGTTTTCAAGCTGGATTAAAAGTTTTTCTTGAAATGCTTGTCTAAGCAACAGTTTTGTTGAAGTTTTATAGTTGTGTGTTTAATTTGATTCAGGGAATTTTTATTTGACTGTCTGCTATACACAAAATGCAAAAATAAAATAAAAGTAATTTAGCATAAAATGTTCTATCCCTAGGTCCTGAAAACCGTCTGATGGCGGACGCGGTAGGGCCGCAGGGAAGGAGGAGTGTCGGTATGGCGTTAGCCGTTCTCCCTATCCCCTGAGGCTGAAAATGGCGGGGCCATTGGCCTTGTCCCGTCACGGGGGACCAAGGGTGCCATACACGGGGTCGTCTGGCACCCATGTGCTGATTTGGTCCCTGGGGTGGTCACGGCGTACAATTAGTTCTGGTGCGCCGGTGATGGGAGGTACTCCCACGAGAAGGGTCTGGTGACGGACAGCCGCGGCGGGTTCGCGGTGAGTGCTAACGCTTGCCCGTGTTCCCGCCATAAGCGGCACAGGATTACTTTGGAGTTTTAGTGGGTTAGACTCCCTCATAACTGCACTATATCCCCGTGGTAGTGCAGTATGGCATGCATGCGTATTTCTCCACGCAAAAAAATGTCCTGAAACAGAAGTACGCAAGTTGGCAGACATTTAAATTGTCTGATGACGATGATGTTGTCTCAGACCTTCACTACTGTAGTATATTATTGCATTGTTTCTAAAATTTCATAAGTACCAATGCTAAATTTGAGCTCATTTGGATGCCGGGAATTCCTTGAAAAATTACCTACTTATTTGTTACCAGATACATACGAACAAAGCATGCAATATATAAAATATTATAATATTGTAAAAAATGAAACCTTTGCACATACAAACATAGACTCACGCCATTTTCCCATGAGGGTAGGCAGAAACTACAGAAGACCACCTGCTACGATCCTTACATATTTCTTTTAATTCACTCACGTTCATACATCTAGTCATACACGCACGCTGGTTATGAGTACTGCGCCTCTGCATATCTAGATAAAATCTAAATTTCAAACCTACTCGCATAAGATTTATTCCATACTCAAAGTAATAAGGTCAAACCAATGCATAGTCTGCCACGGGATAGATTGCCTGTTCCAGCTGTCTCTGGGGTATTCTTACAGCAGACTTGACACCAATGCATTGTAGTGAGGGCATAGTGCTGGTGGTTGTTTATTGAGAAGGAAGTGGTTTTTGATCTTTTCGATATTATTATATGTCAGGCATAGGGAAGCCATGGTTAGTGGCTAAAAAGAATTGAAAACCCTTGTATCACTCGTGGGAATCATAGTTCTTTAGATATGATTCCCACGAGTAACTTTGAGTCTATATGATTTCAGGGCAAAGACATATGCCTTCCGTTAGCATCCCAACATTGACGTATTTTGTGCTTTTTACCCGACTGCCGAAGGAGGATAATGTGTTTATCAGGCTCCGTATGTATGTATGTTTGTTCCTATGTGGCTTTCTAGAGACCAAACACGTTGGCAAATTTTGATGATTCTTGCGTCAATCGATTCATCTTAACCTTGCAAGTGTCATTGGTAATTTCAATGTAGCCAATGAATAATGGAAGCAAAATAGAAAAATGGCGGCTTTTCGGCGACATATTGTGCGGACGTTATTTTTTTTTTAACCCGTCGTGTGGAGTATCAAAATAAAGGGTTTTAAGAGATGATTTCAAAAATATAGCACACACATATTTAAATGTACGTAATTTGAAAAAAAAATGTTAACTAAAAAGTTATACATAAAAAAGGTTACCTAATTCAAAACATCAAAAAACTCGACTGCTTAAGAAGCGAGCTAAAAAGAAGTGAAAAAGAAGAAAATCATGCTGTGCAGTCGGACGATACATCTGATTTTGATCAGCCAGCTCGCGAATATGTATTCTCCGACTTTTTTATTATCATGTGTTATTCTTGCGTGAATATGCGGACATCACAAAGTTATCGGCAAAGACCCAGTGATTCAATTCAATGGGTTAGCAAAGATTTTGAACCTGCATAGTTAAAACCACATTCGACGATCATCGTCTATCGGTCTATTTACTTTTATTATTCAGCCAATGTATGCCGATATAAGTTATATATGCTTCAATTGATGAATCCTTGTGGCAATCCACAAGGATACTCAACTACTCAACATCAACGAAAAGACGTAGTCAAGCTTGTCTGCTATTGTTACAAAACGTTCGATGAATGAACAAAAATTTTTAATAATTGAAGACTTGTCCCCGCTAAGTAGATCACTCAACCAACATGATTGATTGATCTAGCCCGGAACCTGAAAAAAATATCAATATAGGTACCTTTCAAAACACATATCTTCAAAAAAAAATTGCCACAATAGACCTCACAGTAGCTGATAACGCTTTTGTATTCAAACTGTTTTATAACAATATTGTTCGCCACTCAATATTGTATGAGACTTCATCGCGTCACTACCCCCGGACAATATCGGTAAAGACATCAGTCAACGTAAAAAAATTCGGACAATGGGTCATAGAATAAAGAGGTACAAAAGTGTATCTTCATAAAATCAAAAAGTCATTTATTCGAATTAGGCTGAGATCAGAGGCCTTAGTGCAAGTTTTTATTCACGCTCCATCGCGTTAGCGTAAACGTCAATTTGTTTTGAAACTGGATAAACGCCGTCTGGTACCGACGGTAAGGAGAAACCTCTTTTTTTGTATTCATTTTGACTTATGAGATCGTTTACGTTACCACGAATGAGAACGTTAATAAACTCGGATTAAGCACACAGATCAGCATTTTAATAACAAATATTATTAAAGACAGTCTCCCAAAACGATCACTGAACGTGTAACATCAATGTTTGAGCACATTTTTGATTGTTGTATGAAGCTCAACTTCTGTACTTATCGACTTTGTGACAAGATGTCCTCGAACGAACAAAATGTTGTATATTACGGTTGAAATCTTTTGTTAGGTGACGTGTAAAAGATATCGTCTGTTGGGCATTTTTAAATTATAATGTTATTGAGTGGTGAACAGGTGACTCACCTGAATATTATAACAAAAATATTCGCTGCTTTTTTTTATTGCTATGGGGAAACTTACAGGCGTCGGCATTTTTGGAGACACCAGGCATTTTAACCACAGTAAAACCATCCCGATGATCACCATCAAAACGTAGAAAGGGACCCGTGACCTCTCAAAAGACCACCCTGGAACCCCGACTGTGTAACAATTGTTAGGGCACATCAGTGGGGAGACTGAAAAAGTGGCTCCCCTGAGGCTCGCTGTGCACGGCTGGTATGATCACTGTGCCAGCGTCTTTCCTGGAATCACTTGGGGGGCTGACACAGACCCCAGTCTGAACGCTCGCGGCACCGGATCCCCGCCTCCCTTTAAATAGTTACCGCCTAAGGACATATCCTTTATCACGATCCCCGTTGACCCTAGACAATTAAGATTCTTCTCAAGAGTTCAAAAACGTTGCCCATACAGTTTCGTCTTTCTGACAATTAGAACCATTGATAGAATCACCCTTTATCCAGGTTCTATGAAATCCTTAAGGCAGGCATGGACTATCTTCCCAAAGACAAGGCTGAAAAGTGTCTTTAATTACACCAGCACTCGTAACCTTCAATCCGGAACACGTCAACGCTGCTTGTCATCAGAATTAGATCACAAAAAAATCAAACCGACTTCCAAAACAAGACACTACAAAGTGAAAAATAACTTTATTTTCCGAAGTCGCTGTCTTTTGTACCCATTGTTGCCCGATATTCGACACCGACTTCGGAAAAAAAAGGAATTTTTCACTATGTAGTGTTTTGGTTTGGAAGTCGGTTTGATTTTTTGTTAAAAAGTTTCTTATTTAACTATTTTTAGTTTTGATAGGTAAGTAGCTCCAATTAACATGAAAATCATTTATAGCCAAAGTAAATCTCATGACGATTCCAATTAGCCCAAACACGACAAGGATACATTGTTTTCATTTCGGAGTTCCAGTGGCCATTGTGGTCTTCTATATCAGTTCCACTTCACCAAATGATACTTTCTGAGAGCTAATGATTGCATAGTTGATGAAAATACCAAAATCGTTATATGTATGCCTATAATATTTGAGAAGTTGCCTCGATTTCTCTAGGATTCCATCACCAAATCCTGGTTTCCTTATCACGGAACCACCCTTGGGATATCTTCTTGCCATCAAAAAAGAATGATCAAAATCGGTTCATAAACGACGAAGTTATCTGCGAACACTCATAAAAAAAACATACGGTCGAATTGAGAAACCTCCTCCTTTTTTAAAGTCGGTTAAAAAGGGCTTACGTCATACAAATCCTACACGGCACTATCAAAATCCTTCACGTTACTTAATTTTAACATAAGCATCAGACGATTGACAACCAGACACAATACCCGTTTGTTCGGTAAATCTTCCCTTTTCTATGGAGGTTGCGGAGCTTTCCACTCTGTTCCGTATACCCCTACACAGGTATGGTACTACTTTTCCAGACTACTCCTTCAAACAGAGATATTAAGAGGCATCTGAGCCACCACATACGAACTAATTACCTGACTCTCTTAAAATCCTTAATCGCGCAAGCAAAGTTTTCGGCATGATTTGAATACCTGCAACCTGTAGCTTGGCTAATTGCCCGGACCAGTCACAACACCCGTCTGGTCGGAGGATCCTCCCTTTTCAAAGGAGTTTATTTTTATTATAGATAGGCTCGCGCTTAACCACTATCTCACCTGATGGTAAGCGATGATGTGGTTGACGGTGTAGCTCGCTTGCCTAGAAGTAACCTATTCACTCTTGACTTAAAAGCCCTGAGGTTACGGCGCATACTTTTACGGTATGCGGAGAAAAGTATGGAGGTATGGTAGTACTTCCCGGGACGAGCTCCTTCACAAAGAGCTTTCAAACTACTTGTTCTGATTACCTTTCAAAGAAAAATAATGGTGCAAATATACAGTTTGCATACAAAGATGTTTTTAGACCATCGTCGAGTGTTTTAGTAATTTTCAGTTACAATTTTCCAATCGTCTTTTACGACTGGATAAGGTAGAAATGGTTATATTTTCATTCCATTAGTGGAGGTATGCTGTCTCATCATATAACTGCTGTTTGATATATTTTAGAGGTTAAACTAGTGAAGAGATTTTTATCTTTATTAAGTTTTTCAGTTACTACGTAAGCAGAAATTTTGCAATGGATTTATGATTTAGAAAATTTGTTTTAAGTTTTAATTTAAGTTTTTCATTATCTTATCACATTATGGTTTAAAATTATTTATTTCTCAAAGATTACAAATCATTTAAGAGGAGATATATAATTTAAAACAAAACATAAGCAATTTTAAGTACAGATGCGCATAGACGGTAGGAATTCCAAAAAAAAAAACGTTACATTTCTGGGTCTGTGGGTAATTTGAATTAACTTGAGCTTGTGCTCCACCGTCGATCACATCATCGCTTACCATCAGGTGAGATAGTGGTCAAGCGCGAGCATATAACAAATAAAAATAAAAAATAAAAACTTTGTCATTCGTGTTAACTAATACGGGCTACTGCTTTTGAACAGATAAAAGGAACGGTTTACAAGGAGTGAGTACGATAAAAATATTGGACTCGGACAGATTTACTTTTTTGTGATGCCTTTGAAATTATGTTTTTTAATAACTTTTTGAATAGAGATATTGATTTAGTATCTTTTATATGTTTAGATAAAGAGTTGTAGATCATTCATATCACATTCGTTATTTAATCTATACAAGAAGAGGCCTTCACCCAGCAATACACAAAAAATACCCAGATTTTCGTCATCTAATGGTCTATTAACTTTAACAAACACCTCGTGAATGCGTCTATAAGACCTTTTACGACACTCAAAATGAAAGGCAAAGCATTAAGAAAGTAATTTCTAAACGGAATCAAAGCTACGTTGATCCAAGCATTTCACTGCTTATTTTGCGTAAGAATATTCCAAGTGTTGAAATTTTAAACAAATTCTTAAAAGCACTCAACAGTTTCAGAACATTCTTCGGATAAGAAACATTTTATATTTTGCTATTTTATTTTGTAAGTGTTCAGACTAAGATTCTGAAGAAAAAACTGAAAAAGAATATTCTGTACTGACGTTGTACTCAATATATACAATCCGTGTGTCCGATAGAAGACACCATCGGCAGTAGTAACAAACTTTCATTCGTTACTTTTAATTTACATATTCATCCCATAAATTCGCCTCGCTATAGAGCTAGACAAATATTTAATTAGAGCTAGACAAATATCTAATAAATTAGATAAAAATAACACTTTTACGTGCCAATCTTTTGTATTCATTTTAACTACGAGTAGATGAGGCCGGTGTTTCCTAGCTGATTACTCCGAGATTAACACCACGCACGCTTATACAGGCACATAAAATTCCAGAATTTTTACCCGACTGCCGAAGGAGGGTAATTTGTTTATCAGTCTATGTATGGATGTATGTATGTATGTATGTTTGTTCCTATGTGGCGTTCTAGAGACGAAAAGCGTTGGCCGATTGAAAAATGGCGGATTTTGGGCACCATATTGTAGGAGACCAAATCTTTTTACTCATCCAAACCTATCGTGTGGGGTATCAAAGTAAAGAGGTTATTTCAAAAATATATAAAACTTATATGTTTAAAAGTACTAATAAGTAAAAGTTGTAAAAAAATAACTAATAAGTTGTAAGTAAAAAAGTTAATTCAAAAAATCTAAAAAACCGACTGCTTAAAAAGCGAACTAAAAATCATGCTGTGCAGTCGGAGGATACATATTCACGATCTGGCTGACCAAAACGAGATGTATCCTCCGACTGCACATTAAGATTTTCATCTTGTGAACGTCGTAATTTTTTTTTTCTTAATTTGCAATGCTTCTGGTATTGCAGATGTTCATAGACTGCAGCAACCACCAAGTAGACCATCCGTCCACTTATTTACCTCCCTATAACATAAAGAAAGCCAATAAGAATAACTCAAAATACTTGATCTCAGTAAAGGAAAACAGTCTTATTTGTATGTTGGATATTGAATTCAAGACGCCAAAAGCCTCCAGTAAGGATATCACAATAATATATCCGAAATTCCAGTTTCTTTCCCCGTTATGTAAGCCTCTTAGGTATTGATAGAAAAATATCTGCCAAGGCTTTTTCCTAACTGTGTTGGGGTCAGATTTTAGTCTGACTTCTGGCTACATTCGGCTGAATTTGAGTGTTTTATTAGAGAGTGACATTCCCACTTAATTGGTAAGGTTTTGTTTGCCGAGTGTCAGACTTGCTCTCATGATCTATCCGACAGGAATCCTCCAAAGAAGCTCGTGATTCTTTTATCGATGAATACATTTTTGAAATTGGGGCTGTTACTACTTTTAGAGATTACATTCTACAAACAAACAAAACTGCGCATTATTCTATCTCAGAAGAATGTGCGATACCTGTACAATAAACCATGGTAGCGAAGCCGTGGGAAAAAGCTATTTATGTATATATTTACCTACAGATAACATACTTCATTGAGCTCCGTTGAGCCACCAACACTCACTTTGAAAAGGCTCTTGTTCAAACGCTCAAAGGCATAAAGCGCACAAAATGGAGGTTCTCCAAATATGAAACTCATTCAATTTTTACATTGAGTACTTGGTCACAGTTGTTTGGCTAAATCTTTCAACTGGGCACTTTATTCTACATTGCTTCAAAAATATTAGTTCACTCTGTTTTTTATAAACAGAAAAAAACAACCCGCATATTATTTAAAAAAAGCCGTGCCATTATTTAACCATCTTTTCATTTCTTTGCTTCCAAAGAAGCATCAGAAAGAAAAACAAAAGCTGCACATTTTTTAACAAACTCGAGAAACGTACAACAGAACTTTCAGCTTTTAATATAAAGATTTTTATCAAGATAAAAATACAAAATTGTGCCGTAACGGAACCTCGGGTAAAAGAGGCTGCAAATACGGCCAGAGATCGTTGAAATTCATAGCCTTTTACCCGAGGGAGGGCGATGTCAAAGTCTCTTTATAAATGCCGTTGGAAAAGTCGAAATATTCCGGTACAAAATTACCTAAATGCGTCTTTAGGTATATTTCAACTGTTTGTGTCGCCCCTAGCGGCAAAATTTGGAACTTTAAGCATTTGAAACAACGCCATCTGTTGCTACTATGAACCAACTGTAAGTTAGCAGCGGAAAGGTAGCAAACTGACGGCTTTCTTTTTCAACAGATGGCGCAGTTTTAGAGAGTCCTGTAAAGTTCTTTAAGTTACTGTTAGATGTCGCCGTGTAGCAGTACTTTGTAACTATGTATTGTATATGTCTTAATTTGTGAATTGAATGACAGATGGCGCTGTTACAAAACACTTATTTAGTGATTCTTATACATAGATGGCATTACTTGTATCTGACAGATTGCAACAATTTTCTCAACAGGCGCTTTTCTTTGGACTTCACTTTCCCTGCTAGTTTCATTGTTTTGTTAAATTCCCACCTACTACGCGGCACCACTTGTGGCTTCCAGTTAGCGGTTTTTTTTACAACCAGCAATTTTCTTTAGTCCGGTATTTTTCCATTACTTTCTTTTAATAAAAGATAGATAGCAGTAATTAAACTGGGGGTGCTACAAATTGGATACACGCTGTTTCCTCATCGCCCGTTCAATGTTATTTATTGGCAGTTTGTATTGCAATATTTTTAAAGAAAACACTTCAAATAAATTGGGTAATATTTTCCTCACCTGCTGGTATTAGTTTTCAATGCCATGTTGTCTTGATAACAAATCGATTGGAGCTATGTTTTCATAAACTTGAATGGTATTTTATGCTTTATTTTACTTAAGGTTATAAAAGTCCACAATGGTTTTTTTTCGTCATTATGTTTCGTAAGTAGGTAAGTTCTGACCGCAGTTAGGAACAGGCTATCCAGAGATGCCATCCGCCCCGATTCTGCCGGGACAGTCCTGATTTTGATGACATAGTCCCGCGTCCCGACGGCATATTAATTTTGTATTTTTGATAACATGCATTAATCGCTCAAATCTTGCGCCTCATAGAATTTTGTGATGCTACCTACTTCTACTTTGAGCTTTGAATCGGGAGAAAGATTTTTAACTGATGAATTATTTGAAGACTATACTGTAGTAAAAAATAAACTACCACAGTTCGATCAAAATCGTTTTTTTTTTAAGTTACAATTATTTAAAACTGGAAAGGGTCAGAAGTTGAACGCATTATTTGCACTTGTATCTCGTGTTTTGAGCATAGAAATTGTTTTATGTTGAGCGTATATTTTCGGACAATGAAATAGTCTAATGTCAGAAATCTTTGTTAAGTAGATTTAATAAAAACAGAATTGCAAATTTTGCTAAACATGTCTATGTTTAGCCATTTCTATATTTATTTATGAAATTCTATAAATAAACATAAAAATGAAGAGTAATTCGATGCGAATCCGATAAGATTAACTTTAAAAAAAAATGAGTTCGCTTTAGAATTGTGTGCGCTCACTTGAGTGGTGTGAGCAGTGAACTTTACAGAATAACACATTTGCATGTCTGTGCATCCAGGTGGCGATAATTGGGGTAGGCCTATGTCCAGCAGCTGACGTCCTTCGGCTGCAATGAAAATAATGATATGAAATGTCATTTAATTTAATTCATAAATTTCACCATTTAAAATAAAATTTGAAACCCTTAATTCCGCCAATTAACAAACCACAATAAGTACTTCACGGGAACGTGTACGTTTTCAAATAATTATAATTAATTTGTAATGAACACAAAACTTCGGCTTCAGGAAATGGCTTGTTAGCGTAAATTGCTGTATTACGACTGTTAAAATGACCGCTCTATATTTTGTGCTGGACTTTTTTATGATCCAATTTGTGTCATGTTTTATTTGTTACGAAGTTTTATTTCTTTTGTTGTATAATGTTGTGTAGAAGTTAAATTGGTATGATTTCTGAAAAAAGGCGAGGTTTTATGAAATTTTGACTTTTCTAGAAGGTGTTTCTGCATTCTGGAAATAGTCATCTTCCTGCCCTTGTCTCATGTTGCTTGTATAGGATTTTTGTTACCCGACTGCGGAAGGATAATGTTTTTCAAGCGTATGCATAAATAAATTTAAGTATGTATGTATGTAGGTATGTCCATTTCTATAGCACGCTCTACAGCCTAAACGGCTTGACGGATTATGATATATGAGGTGTCTTTGGATTCATCTCAATTGTGGGGGTGACATAGGCTATACAATTTTAAAATATGTACCTCTACTCCCAAAAAATGAGGAGATACAGATATTAAAAACATATGAATCGTAATACTTACGTTACTATTTTGGCACAAATTCAAGATAAAAATAACTTTAATACCACATAACTTATTTGGAGAACTCTCGTTCATTAATAAAATTATAAACTCTGAAATAAAACAAATAATTAGCCAAAAAATAATTACTTGAAAAGAGAAAAACAAGCAAGGCGAGAAACAAAATTTATAGAAAAATCTGCCAAAACATTGTTTGTCTCCGCCTGCAGCACCTCTTAATATTTAACGTATAAATTTTATCTGGTACCTACTTATTTATTATTTATTTATTTAATACACCATGCACAAAAACGTACAGAGACGGACTTAATGCCTTAGGCATTTTCTACCAGTCAACCTTTGGGTGATGCAGAGACAAATAGTGGTAGGTGCAATATGAAAAGTAAATCACGACAAGGTGGGTTTATACAAATACAAAGATATACAATACATACAATATATATTTAAACCAATAAACTAAATACACGAATATACTTACAGCCGGTTTCCTAGATCTCGATTATCGGGCTGTTAACGTAATCAACGAATAATCGCCGGTTAATTCTACTTTCAGTTTCTCAACACCAAGTGTGACAAGCGGTTGACAATTTGTCACATTTGAGAAAAATCTCGAATTAACCACATGTTACAGCAGTTGTTGTTTTTTCTGTTTTTAGTTAATTATGTTTTAGCAGTCGGGTTTTTGTTACTGTAATAATTTGTATAGTTCTTTTTACTTTTCTTTCATATAGGCAAAGGAAAATACGTCGTAAATAAAAAAGGATTATTTTTATAAGTGTTACAAAAAGTAAGATTACCCCCACGAGTTTATATGTATATTTGTTAGTATTTTAATATTGAGTTTTTAATAATTGTACTAATTCTTCTTTTTCTTTCTTTCAGGTAAGTCAAAACTGTCACTATCCTGCGTACCGACCGGATTTTTCCAATAAAACGTAAGAAGAAACTAATATAAGATTTTTCTCCTTTTACAAAGAAAATATTATTTGAATCCACTAGTAGGAATACAGTGGCATTTGCCGAGAAATCGGACAGTTTTTGTTAAGAATATAAAAAAAGAAAACAATAAAAAATGGTCGGTCATTTGTTCTATAAGTAATTTTAAGATCCTATTTCAATCATAATCATCTTCCTGACCTTATCCCATGTATCTTGAGGTCATCGCAAAATGTTTTCTTCTTCCATGCTTACCGTCTTGTACCCGTCACGCTATCACTGACTCCCTTTTCTTTCATACCACTCCTCATACAGTCCATCCATCTCTTCTTTGACCTTCATCTCCCTCTCCATCCATGATATAATAATACAAGAAATAAATATTACTATGAGCACAAATAATATAATACTAGCATACAGATGCCTCATCCCATACAAAGAAACCGTGCCGACGTAACTAGCGTTTTTCGTCTGATTAATCAGATGAAACAGAATAATTAAAATCAGTTCATATAGTAAAAAGTTCTGAGGTAAAACATATATATATATATATATATATAAATTCACTCGAATTGATAACCTCCTCCTTTTTGGGAAGTCGGTTAATAACGCAAGACCACCATAACAGTTTTATCACCACTATTTATATAACCCCGTCATTTCGATGAGCGGTCCCCCCATGGGAAATTACCTTTTACATGGAGGCCATGATATTTAAGAGTTATTATTTACACTATTATTGTTTGGGCCCTGGTTATGGCAGTAAGCTCGTCTCTTAAGGCGATATAAACGCCCCAATGTTAACGCAGTACTGGCTGTGCGCCCACCACGCCATCCACCACGCGGGCCCAGTGCGGGTTGGTGGATGTCACATATCTTCGATTTTTTAGTTCTAAGACATGCCGGTTTTCTCACAATGTTTCCCTTCACCGTTTTGAGAGCAGTGGTGATGAAATAATTTACTCAAAGTAAAGCGCCTGCCTGGGCTCGAAACCACGACCTACAACTTGTAAGTCGCGGCCGATACCACTGGGCCACCACTGCTCACTAGACTCATAGTTTGTTCACTAGACACGATTCTGCAACGACACTTGTATTGGTTTTATAAGCGCGTGAGTGACGAATCACGCGTGAGCCGTGCGGTAAGGTGTGTCGTTTCGTCAACAAGCTCATACCGGATTTGTTCAACCGCTAAACTGTCACCGCAAAAAAACCGAACCGACATAGCGGTATCGACGATATAGCCGAAAATACGTATGAAAATCGTGTGGCAAGTGGTGCGGTGTCGTACAATAAACAAACGGTTAATCGTGACCACAGTTTGCGGTGTCGTGTGTCGCGTCGTGAACAAACTGCCTAACAATCTCCGTACCGATGATTCCTTTTTTTATTATCTTTAGGCTCGCGCTTGACCACTATCTCACCTGATGGTAAGCGATGATGTGGTCGACGGTGAAGCTCGCTTGTCTATAAGTAACCTATTCACTCCCCCTAGATTGTACTCGTAGCTAAACACAGACAGACAAACGACGGGAAACACAGACTCCGGCAGGGAATTCCATTCCTTAGCTGTACGCATAATATAAGTGTCCCAAACACTTTTTGTGCGTATGGGTGGGATGTCTACCATGTACCGATGACGCATTGCCGTGCGTCTGGTTGTCCGATGATGGAACGGGCTGGGCGGAATTAAATCATGCAATTCCATCGCACACTCCCCGAAATGTAACCGATAAAAAACCGACAAGCTGGCAACTCGACGACGATCCTTGTTCTTAATTTAAATTTCTTTCGAACAGTACTCATCCTCATCGACAGCCTTAGCTCCGGACTCGCAAAGGTCTCTATAATACGTACATAGCCGTTTTTTTTTTCTTTTCTTGTCGGCCTAGATGGACTTGGAAGTGGCAGTCAATTACTATCCGTCTTATATCCGACAATCGTACGACAGCTGGATTATGGGAAAGGTCAGCAATTCTGCCTGAACTTTTGATCTATAGAGCTGAACTTTTTTCTTTGAAGATATTTTTTTGACCTGTAGAGTAAGCTAGATTTAAGTAAGTACTAATACTATTTTAACAAGGTTGTCTTATTAGTCTGCGAATTATTCAACTTTGTACAGTGTTAGAACTAGACTTGATCACAAGCTTCCTATTACTTAATCTATACTTAATATTATAAAGCTGAAGAGTTTGTTTGTTTGTTTGAACGCACTAATCTCAGGAACTACTGGTTGGGATTGAAAAATTCTTTTTGTGTTGGATAGTACATTTATCGAGGAAGGCTATAGGCTATATAAAATCAAGCTACGATCAATAGGAGCAGAGCATTAATGAAAAATGTTGCAAAAACGGACAAAATTATTCCTTTTTGAGCGCTTCCGTTGCGTGCGCTGCGTAAGTGGTTAAAATTACGAAACAATCGTGTATGTATAGTGTAGGTAGGGTAGATGGGTAGGTAGGTAGCCAGTTAACGGGAGCGAAGCCGCGTGGTACAGCTAGTACTATTATACTTTTCTGTAACATTCATAGCTCACCGTAAATCACGACCATGAGTAACGAGTCTACGCGAACAAAGACGCGGGCGGAAAGCTATCTTTGGATAATAATTTGCAATATCCCACCAGAACTTAGTAGTCCACGCAGGCGAAGCTGCGGGCGGAAAGCTAGTCAAATAATATTTTGCAAACAAAACTGTTCAAAAGGAGGTTCAATATTGATATTTTCATCGAGCGGGCGCACGGCCAGTACTGCGTTTACATTGGGGCGTATTATATCGCCTTAAATTATTACAATTAACATGTATGTTTAAAAACAAGGTGCCAACATAAAAACAAAAAAGGAAATCATACTTACAGAAATAAAAGTGACACCAGTAACATTAGGGATGACAATCAAAACACAGTGCGGTGTGCGTCTCAAGGTTGCACCAAATGGGACTCCAGCTCAGCACGTGTCAGGAAATTTTCTTGACGTTGATATTCTGCTGGATACAGTGACATATGATCGCTAATCAGACGTGATATGTTGGTGTTGTTACAGTGTTATGCGAAAAGTATTCCACGTCCACCCGCAATTTTAATTTATTGCTTACAATAAAAAAAATATAATTTTTGCGGTAGAAAAAGTTAGACTAGACTGTATAACCAGTTTGATGTAACTATGTCTCAAACATGAGCTTGGATTGATGCGGTTAGAATTTTAACTAAGTTAAAGGTGTAGTTAATACACTGTTACTACGGTTGCTGAGTAAATTAATTACTCAGCAACCTTAGTAAGATTGTCTTAAGAAGAAGACATTAAAATATTTATTACATAAGCATACAACAACATGTTACAAGCTTTTATTTAACTTGCAATGTATCTTTGTAAGTGTGTTCGGGTCAAATCTTGCAACTGAATTTTAAAGCTGTTATCCTCCACCGATTAAGATGAAATTTTGCATAGACGTTTAGTTTGGATGACAATGCATGGTTAGACAAGTGACGTCATTCTAAATCTAATATGGCGGACGGCCTAAGATGGCGGACTTATTTTTTTTATGCTCTGCCATGATAAATATGTGAATCAAATAAAAGGATTTGTTAAGAAGAATACGAAAAAATCTTGTTTTAAAAAAAAGATTTTTAATGAATATTATTTTTTCCATAAGTTGGTAGGTAAGAGCTTACATTCAAGGTATCGCAATTGTAAAGACGAAACCATCTACGGATCGACCTCAGCAAGCTTCAACTAATCGATTGACTCTTGTGGGTGTTACTACCTCCTCTATCATAAATATAAGAAAGACTAGCACTTCGCCCGCGACTTCGTTCGCGTTATCAATGTTTTATCCTACAGAAGATGACATTTTTGTTTCACCCCCTTAAAGGTTGAATTGCCAAAAATCCCTTCTTAGTGGTAAACTACATTATAAAAAGAAGCACTGTACAGTTAAATTCATCAAAAATCTATATCGCTCCCTAAATCACCTTTTAGGATAGTTTTGAAAAACTATTAATGAAAACCTTCACTATTTACTTAGTCCAACAAATTTCCACCACCACAGTATTAAAACCAACAAATTTCCACCTATTCGACTCCTTAGTGGTAGAATTTCCAAAAATTGCATGACACATGCAATTTTTGATTTACACTCTTGGTTGATAAAAAGAATTCATGTATTTATTGGTTTTTGGAAATTCTACCACTAAGAAGGTGAAAAGCTGGAAATTTGTTGGTTTTAATACTGTAGTGGTGGAAATTTGTTGGACTAAGTAAATAGTGAAGGTTTTCATTGATAGTTTTTCAAAACTATCCTAAAAGGTGATTTAGGGAGCGATAAAGATTTTTGATATTTACAAACTATTAAAATTTCACACATACTTTCAACCCTTTTTTTACCCCTCTAAAACCAATAAATTCATAAATTATAAAGGTATTGAAGCAGTCTTGAATATGAAGTAATTTATTTTGATAAGGATTAATACCAAGATACAAATAAAGAGCCTTTTCTAGCGGCGCCATTTTAATTAAAATCATAAAATAAAAAAACACATATTGTGGCATTACTATAATATTTAGACATATGCTGCCCTGACACTTTTTGTAAACAATGATGTGTTCTGCAAAGTAGTAGAACATTATTTCATTCTATCATCAATAGTTTTCGCAGTGCACGCGATGTTAAAAATATTTTAGATAAATTTTTTACACCTTGGGTTACATTATTGAAGTTTTAGTAAGAATCCCTATTTTTTTTTTAAACATAATATAGCCTATGCCACAAAGAATTTTTCAAATCGATTCAGTAATTTCGGAGCCTATCAATGCAAACAAACAAACAATCAAATCTTTCCTCTTTATAATATTAGTATAGATAAGTCTTCCATATTCACCACATAGTATAAAAGAAAGTTCCTTCTACTGCGTCTGTCTGTCTGTACGCGGTAAACTCAAAAACTACCAATCAGATTTACATACAATTTTTGTCTTGTGTATGTGAGTTTAAATGTTTGTAAACGCACCCACGATACAGGAAGAAATTCCTAGTGTGGGGCAAAGTTTTTTTTAAAGTCATAAAGACAAAGACAACTATGGACATAATGATTCATGAGGAAGGTTTAGGTGTATAATTTATTGAGGTTTTACTAAAATTGGCTGAAATATAACAATGATAGTTGACGAAGGCGGAAAAATTATAGAGACTGTGACCTTTACTGGTGTGCGCCGAATAAACCATTACAGTTATATGCAAACCTAGCCGTGCAAAACTGGGGTGGGTTACTTGTTATATCCCTATAAGAAAAAACTATAGCATATAATACTATTATGATAAAAATGGACAATAGATTGAGAAAACAAAAGACACGGAAATACCATTGTCTTGAAGATGGAATGATTAACCAACTTCATAAAAGGAATCTTCGTACATTCATCGAATGGGCTAGAGAAAGATATTAGCAAAATCGATCAGTAAGAAACGCATCGTCGTCGTCATTGTGAAACCGCAAACATTTACTTTAAAATATATTTTTTATTCCTGTATTAAGCCTCGTGTATAAAGTTATTTTTAGTTACCTCGTGTATTGTAGTCTCTAATCTCAGATATCGTATAGACATATTATGTCAGTTAATTGGAGCAAGTTAACTAGTTCAGTCAGCCATAGCAAGCTGTGATTGACTGTTAGCTCAGCCAACCATCACTGACTATACTGATCTGTGAAGTTGTCAAGATTTCTACATTGATTGTGTTTACATCCTAGAGTATGTCAAAGTCAAAGTCAAGTCAAAGCCAAATGTTTTTATTTCGACCAGAGAGACCGAGGCCATTAAGCGGCACTTTCGAACGTTAAAATTAAAATTAACAAGAAATAAAAATTGATTCTACCGTGCTTTCGGAAAAGTAGATTGTTATGGAGAAGAACGCACAAGAAACTCCATACCTACTCTTTAAAAAAAAATAAGCTTTTATAATATTAAAGTACATAAATTAATAAATTCGTATACGTGAGGAGGATGCACTACTATACTACATATGAGTATTACAAGCACTAACAGGTAAATTCCTTCACTTGAAAAATAGGAACATGGTTCTCACATGTTATGTATGTTTACAGAATTCAATATTTGCAGTTACTAGTGCTATTCTGTAAAGTTCACAGCTCACCTCACTCAAGTGAGCGCAAACAACTCGAAAGCGAACTCATTTGTTTTTAAAGTATATTTCACCGTTCGAATTTTAAGGTGATATTTAAAGAAAGTTTTGATTTCAAAAATGTCACGTTGTACCAAAGATCGTTCGAATTTTAAAGTGATTTTCAGAGAGAGTTTTGATTTCAAAAATTTCAAGTTGTACCAAAGATGGAGGTAGCAAGATATAAAGTACTGAATTTATAAGAAGATATAGGCCATCAAGACAGATTCAAGATAAAGGAAAAATTCTGTGCGAGACGAAGTTTTTAGTAAAAAACTTTTTAACAAAAAATACAGCAACTTTTAAAGAAAAAAAATTCGGCAATTGCTGTCTTTAGTACCTTTGGTTTTTAACGATTCTACACACCGACTTCCGAAAAAAAAAACTTATTTTTGCACATTTTAATGTTTTTCTTTAGAAGTCGGTTCATTTTTTGTGAAAGTTTTTATTTCTCTCTTATTAGTTTTCGTACTCTATAACTTAAAAGTTAGCGAGTTCTATAGTAAGATACCTAAAGTATTGACAAAATTCCCATAATAACTTAATTTACACATTTGTCGCTAAGGAGTTAGGTTGTATATTCCATATCTTGAAAACTGCTCAACTGATTTTGATGAAACTTGTACTGTTCCCTAAGTTTAGAGATACTTAATTCATTAAAACAATATGATTCGGTCCGATAATTATATTCGGAGAAATGCATGTAGAAACATACATACATATTAACAAACATACAAACATATAAACTAAAAACATACAAACATACATACACTTATGAAATTTGGAACACATGTTTAGAAGCCCAAATCATCATTCATCACCATCATCAGCTGAAAGACGTCTACTGCTGGACATGCGTCTCGCATCCAGCGCCTTCCCGCAACCTTAACCAGGTCATCGGTCTACCTAGTGGGAGGCCTTCCAGCGTATCTGTTCTGCGAGCAATGTGCCCTGCTCACTGCCATTTAAGTTTCGCAAAACTTTGGTTCTCCTGCGGATATCTTCATTTCTGACGTGATCATGCAAGGAAACTCCGAGCATAGCTCTCTCTATTGCCCTTTGGATGACTTCAAACTTTTTGCGACCACGTCGCGGTCCCATAGGTGATCACTGGCAACACACACGGATCCCAAATAGAATAAAGTAAATATGGTGCAATTATAACAACATTACATACATATGTGTCGAATTGATTACCTCCTGTTTTTGAAGTCGCTAAAAAATAAAATAAACTACCTATAAAAGTCAAAAAGACCTAGCAACACTGACGTACTACCTAGGAAGTACCAATTTATTCAAGTTCAACCTAAAACCGTAAAATGCAGAAGGGAAAAAGCCGTAAAAAGTATCAAATTGGACCCACAGACAGGTTATATTTCAAAAGAGAATTATTTGTGAACCTTTTGAATTTTTACTCATTTTAATTCCGTTTGTAACACGGCCTTGTATCAAATATTTCGTAAAGGAAGTTTGAAATAGGAGTTCCTTTTCGCTTTTAGGAAGATAAGAAATAAAATTGACAACCTGTCTTATTTGCTTTGCATCATTGCCATCCTTAAAAAGATCGTTTTATTCTCTAAACATCACGTTCGAAATTCGAACGGTGTCTCGTTGTGAATCTGCGATGATTTACTTTAAAAACAAATGAGTTCGCTTTCGAATTGTGTGCGCTCACTTCAGTGAGCTGGACAGATAGTGTACGATTCGTACACTTGCAGAGTTGTTGTTGTTGAGGTTGAAGCACGAAGAGAAAAGATCACTCAGTTTTCGTTAGATTTATTACGTATTTTTGTGTTTACAAGTAATACTGTTGACGATTCCTTTCTCTAATGTTAGTCACCGCGTAGCAGTTATCGTACTCATTGATTTAAAGTGTTTCATGTGTATTTATAATATTATTGGAATGACGCACGTGTGGTGCACGGCACCGCGTCAGCAAAATATGTACAGTTTTAGACTGTACATCTTGGCAACCCAAAAAGAAGAAACCAACGAGAAGAGAAAGGAAAAGTCATCACAAAGTTAGTTAAGTAATTAATCAATCAAATAGAAAGGCGATGTTCCTGTTCCCAGGTTGAGGCTCCCGCCGCAAGTCCTTTGTTGTTTGTGCTGCGACGGTTTCATGCTGCTGGCACTCTGTTTTGCGGAAAACTTGAAGTTCAATATCTTCAGGTTGACTCGAAGTTTTGTTCTTAGCGTTGTGTGTGCAATAGTGTGGACAACGATTTCTCCCAACCACGACAAGTACGACTATGATGGCGATCGCCAGCAAAGAGTAACTTATGGCATATTGATGAATGTCGTGACTTGTTAGTGTTGGTAGTGAAGCTTCATTTTGCTAAAATCGTTATGAACTCCTCGTACGTTAGTTTTTGGTCCCCCAGTACTCGTCGCAGATGGTGCTTCATAGACTTGACGGCAGCTTCCCACAGACCGCCAGCAGTTGGCCAGGCGGGGGCGTTGAAATGCCACTCCACCTCCAATTTGGCCAGTTCGTTGAAAACATCTGGTTTCAGTAGTTGTTTGAACTCTTCGAATTCCTGACGAAGCACCTTTGCAGCGCCGATAAAGTTTGTACCACAGTCAGAGTACATGTGTTTCGGGGTGCCGCGTCTCGCACATAGTCTTTGGAAGGCCGCCATAAACGTTTCTGTGCTAAGGTCTGATACGAGTTCAATATGAACAGCTTTCGTCGCCATACATATAAATATGGCTATGTATCCCTTTGAAGTTTTTACGCCTCTACCCTTGTTGTGTTTAACATCCACATGACCGGTAAAGTCTACTCCTGTGTGCGTGAAAGGGCGGCACGGAGTGATCCTTTGCGGTGGTAGGTCACCCATCAGTTGATAGCTATCTGTCTTGTTGAAGCGATGGCAGCGTACACATCTTCGAAGTTGGTTCTTGACAGCCCGGTTGCCGCCAACGATCCAGTAACGCTGTCTAATATAAGTCAGCGTTAGCCGAGCTCCTCCATGTAATGTGGCTGAATGTGCTTGTTCTATAAGAAGTTGTGTAAATCTTCCTTTATGTGGTACGATTATTGGATTCTTCATATCCCCAGTTAATCTTGAGTGTTTAAGACGACCTCCGACACAGATGATGCCCGCTTTGTTTACATAAGGATTCAATTTGCAAATTGCGCTTTTCTTTGATACTGTTTCGTTGTTAACGATTTGTTTGTATTCAGAATTGAACTGCAATCGCTGCGCTTGAATAATGATACTAATGCGCGCTGCGCTTAGTTCACTTGTTGTTAGGTACGTAGTTTCCGATTTCGTCCTATTGCGCACATTTGTAATGAAGCGTAATATCCATGCGATGACCCTGTTTGCTTGTGTCAATGAGCTGCATTTGCTCAATAAATTGATAATTATATTATGATCGATATTTTCTTGCGTGATTTTAGCGTGGTTTAAGCCGCCAAAATTCGTTTGGAAAGTGCAAGGCATATCTGCCGGCGGATCTTGTTTTGTTAAGAACTCTGGGCCTTGCCACCACAGGTTGAAGTTTACTAGTTTGCTTGGCAAAAGACCTCTTGAGGCGCAGTCTGCTGGATTTTGCTCTGATTTGACATAATGCCACTGAGCTGCAGGAATGACGTTTTTGATCTTTGTAACTCTGTTGGCTACGTAAGTTTCCCATCTTGATGTTTCGCCTTGAATCCACGCGAGGACCACTTGAGAATCCGACCAAGCCCGTGTTGATATGTTATATCCACAGAATGTTTCCTTGGTTTTCTCCATCAAGTCAGCTAGTAGCTGAGCACCACACAGTTCCAGTCTTGGTAGTGTTGTTTTCTGAGTCAGTGGAGCCACCCTTGTTCGAGCAGCAAGTAGAGTTACGATGGGTTGGCCATGTTCGTTGAACACCTTGCTGTAAATAACGCAAGCGTACGCCTTTACACTTGCGTCGCAGAAGCCTAGCAATTCGACACATTGTTGTGTGTCGCCAATCCATCTATTTATCGTTATTTTATTAATGAACGGCAGTTCTGTATTTAGGTTCAGCCACTCAGATTCAATGTTGCTGGGCACTATGTCATCCCAGCTAAGTTTACTCATCCAGACTTTCTGGAATAGTAGTTTGGCCTTGACCGTTACTGGGGAGAGCCAACCCAATGGGTCGTAAAATCTTGATATGGCTGAGAGTAAAGATCTCTTTGTTAGTTGTTTGGAGTTTTCCACAGGCCAGTTAAAGTGGAAGTTGTCGCTGTTTGGATTCCAACCGAGGCCTAACGTTTTGCTTGATTCTTCCCCTTTAAAATCAAACATGGTTTGAGTTGAAATTTGATCCTTGCGTAAGTCTTCCAGTATAGCGCGGTCATTGGCTGTCCACTTCCGTAAATTCATGCCTCCTCCTTTTAACAGTTGGATCAAGGAGTTTTGCAGTTTTTTTCGCTTCTGTGAGGTTGTTATGGCCGCTAATGACGTCATCTACGTAGCATTCTTCTATGAGTGTCTTGGCAGCTGCCGGATGTTTGTGACCGTCGTCAATGGCTAGTTGCTTCAATGTTCGCATAGCTAGCCATGGTGCGCATTTGGTCCCGTAGGTTACTGTGCAGAGCTGGTAATCGCGAAGATGTTGATCTCGTGAGTCCCGCCATACAATTCTCTGTAGATGTTGTTGTTCTTTTGAAATCCAAATGCAGCGGTACATCTTTTCAATGTCAGCCGTAAATGCGTATTTATACGTTCGCCATTTCAGTATAAGGGCCTGAATGTCCTTTTGTAAGTTGGCGCCTTTTTCCATGACGTTGTTCAGGCTGACGCCAGTCGTAGTTTTTTGAGAGGCGTTAAATACGACCCTCAACTTTGTTGTTGTCGAGTTTTCTCTCAAGACCCCGTGGTGCGGTAAGAAGTAGACGTCAGTAGGTATCTGAGGTGCTAATTTCATGTGACCCAGATCCGCGTACTCTTCCATGAATTTTTTGTACATGGAGGAAAGCTTTTCGTTCTTCTCTAGCCGTTTTTCCAACTGTAGAAACTGCGAAACCGCAATTGTTCTAGACTTGCCTAGTTTCTCTTTGTAGTCTGGAACTAGAGGCATTTTGACGATGTACTTTCCGTCAAATGATCTTCTTACAGTTTCGTTATAAAATTGTTCACACTGGTCATCTTTGGGGATATCTTTAGTTTTTTGAATTTCTTCATTCTCCCAAAATTTTGTTAAATCCTCTAAGTTGACTACAGTAACGTGGCAGTTAAACGTTTGTTTCATCTTTCCGCATAAAATCCACCCAATTTGCGTTTGTTGTGCAACTGGGGAGCTGTTATTGCCTTTCAATACACCTCCTAGGATAATTTCGGAGTATACGTCGGCTCCTAGTAATAGGTCGATTTGCCGAGATACGTTGAAGTCAGGATCTGCAAGTTTCAAGTTTTTCAAGTGACTCCATGCACCTTTCTCGAACGTTTTCATAGGCAGGTTGTTTGTTAGCTTCGTCATAATAAGTGCTTGAGTTTCAAAGTTATAATCGGAGTGAATCGATTGACAGGTAAGTTTCAGTTTTCCCCTGCATTCTCTGGAAACAGAGCCGATTCCCGATACTGATGCGTTGATCCCGCGCCGAGGAAGACGT
This sequence comes from Orthosia gracilis, assembly GCA_947562075.1. Lineage (NCBI taxonomy): Eukaryota > Metazoa > Arthropoda > Insecta > Lepidoptera > Noctuidae > Orthosia > Orthosia gracilis. Next base: position 6,712,248 of record OX387267.1, on the reverse strand, counting down.
AATATTTGTGCAGCGTTTTCTGTTATCAAGTTCACCTGTGAGCCTTGATCGAGCAACGCACGTAGTGTTACATAAATCCCATCTGCAGATTTTATTCTCAGCTGGACCGTAGTCAGTAGAACCTCCATGTTGTCTTTAGACAAATGGTTAGATGTTGGTTGTTGAGATGAAGGGCGTTGTTCAACATTGTTTTTTCTAGTCGCTGACGTTATGGTTTGGTTGTCCGGATTGTGCAATAGTGTGTTGTGTTTCAAGTTACATTCTTTGCACATTTTCGTGGATTTGCACTCGTCATTTCCGTGGCTGAATAAACAGTTTTTGCACAGCTGCAGTTTCGACACGGTGTCATTTCGCTTGCCAAAGTCCATTTGTAGGAATTTGTCACATTGGCGCAGAACGTGACTTCCGTTGCAGAATGGGCATTTTCCGTAAATAGCATGATAGTTGTTTGTTTTATTTTGATTGAAGTTATAGTTATGTTTCTTCATCTGGGTTTGCTTGTTGAATGTTTTCCAGTTGGATGATTTTTCTGTGGCTGTAGGGTTCGCCCTTTTAGCTGATTTCATCGTTTCGTATGCCATGAACTGTGTTTCGAGGAAATACAGGAAGTCGTGGAGGTTCTGTAGTTCTCTGTGATCTTGAAGTTCTTTCATGTAGTCACTCAAAGTACTGGAGTCCAGTTTTTGTGACATGATGTGCACAATGATCGGGTCCCAAGTTGAAGTATCAATACCGATGTTAGAGATGCCGTTCAGGCATTCGGTAATGACGTCATGCATCTTCTTCAAATTGTATGAGTCTGCATGTTGTATGATCGGCAGATTTAGCATGTTGTTCATAAATGAAGTAAACTGGAGGCGACGATTGTCGTAGCGCTGAATTAATATATCCCAGCATGAGTTATAGTTTTCAGTGCTAATGGTCAGATGCTGCACTAAGCGTTCAGCTTCTCCTCGCAGCTTGGTCTTTAAGTGTTGCATTTTCTGCGCGTTGTTGATCATAGGGTTTTTGTGAATAGCTTCCAGAAATAGGTCTTTGAAGGAGATCCACTGACTGTAGTTGCCGGAGAACTCAGGGATTTCGATCTTAGGTGTCGATTTCTGGTAGTGGACGGTGGACCAGATTTTGGCATGGATTTTCCTCTTTAGCTCATCATATTGTTGTTCAATGTCCGTGAACATTTTGTAGTAATGTTCGTTGGATCCTTTCAGTTGAAAGTCTATTTCCCAATGAAGTTTATCGATGGGTTCCCATTTCGATTTCAAGGTTGCGAAGTGGTCTTCCAGTTCCCATCTTTCCGATATAGTGATTAAGTCAATCTTGGAGATGACACGGTGAATCGCGTTGAAATTGCATTCTTGCTTGTTAAGCAAGAGTTGTATGTTGCTGTCGTCATCTTCTGAAGTCCCACCTAGGTCGAACTTCACGTTTTGTTTGCTCAAAGTCGTCAGTTTGCTAGTTATGTCTGTTTTAGTTGATAAGAACATTTCTTTAGTTTTTTCGTAGATGTCGTCCTTGAAATATGCTATGTTCTTATCTTCTAGTTCGAGCAACAGTTGGGCATGCCTGCCTTCGAAGTCTTGCCATTGGTTTTCTAGCGACGACAAGCGTTTCTTCAGGTATTCCACAGATTTTCGTGATGATGAATCCTTGCGATAGTTGACACATAATGCTTTGATGTTATCGAAGCACGTTGACTGCAATTCTAGCATATCCATGTTGATGCTTGCTGACACGTCGTTGACTGTGGCAGGAGAGCGTTGCGTTGTATTGCGAAGGCTACTGCGTTGCTTGTAGTCTTCTCCGTTTCAAATCTTGAAATCGTTGACTTACTTGATTTGAAATGGTCAGTGGAACTCAGCACCCTTGCACCTCTGTCACGATATTATGCGACTTCTCAATCTAGCTGGGGCGACCCGCTTCTGGGAGACCAGCTAAACCGATTCGCTACCGTAAAGAGACACAGTGGCACCAAACATCCGGCTCGAAGGACCAAAAAATGTACGATTCGTACACTTGCAGAGTTGTTGTTGTTGAGGTTGAAGCACGAAGAGAAAAGATCACTCAGTTTTCGTTAGATTTATTACGTATTTTTGTGTTTACAAGTAATACTGTTGACGATTCCTTTCTCTAATGTTAGTCACCGCGTAGCAGTTATCGTACTCATTGATTTAAAGTGTTTCATGTGTATTTATAATATTATTGGAATGACGCACGTGTGGTGCACGGCACCGCGTCAGCAAAATATGTACAGTTTTAGACTGTACAGATAGCTTTACTTCTGATCTTGTAAACACAAATAAAATAAACACCAGAACTATGGTTTGTTTGCACATATTTGTCACGATGCAGCATCTTGCAACTGTCCCTGTCTGACTATGGTCCCAAGCATTAAATTCTTAGGTGTTCATATCGACGAAAGGCTGGATTGGAGTGTTCATACAGATTATCTGTGCTCCCGGCTTCAATTCGGCCACATTTACAACCGAATAAACAAGATTCTAGTAATATGCAAACTAACTACGCTTAGGGTCAAACAGAACCTTAAGTCATGGCTAATGTCTCTCAGATACGAAGAAACTGAGCAGATTTTAATAACGCTCTTGTGACACCAATCCTTTCCTCAGTACATACAGGTGTGTGTTTGCATGTGTTGTGTATATGGTGTGTCCACATACACAACACACGCACACACACACTCTCCATTACAGTTTATTACTAACAAACCTTTTTGTTATTCTGTGTTTCTTTTTCCAACTTTGGTTTTGATTTCATTTTGATAATTATTGCATAAGATTGAACTGTATTTGTTGCCGGGAGAGGGCACTGGCTCCTGTAACACAGGTTAATCATCTAGCACAGAACTTAGGGAATTCACTGAATTGTATTCTTTTTCTTATGTAAATAAAGCTATTTATTATTATTACGGTTTTTAAACTTTAGTTTCTCAAGTAAGAACCTGGTGTTTTTATAGGATTTCACGTGTGTGAACCAAGGTGAAATCCTAATTTTCTATTTGAACTGGTAAATTGTTTTATACTGCAGTGAAATTGTAATCTAAATCTAACTGTAAAAATTTTCTTACTATTCGGCAAGTGTTTAATGGCAGCTTTTTGTAGAGTTAGGTATGTGTATTTTGATGGATTGAGAACATTAAAAATCTGTAACAATTTATGCACAACGTAACTAAACTGCCTTGCATTCTAAGCAACTTGGAACATAAAGAAAGTTTCACCAAAAGCAGTGTAGCGGTTCTGATGTTTTGCTCAAACAAACAGACTAAGCTTTTGATGTGGCTGTCAAACAATCCCCAAGTATGTTTATTTAGAGAAACAACTTGCATGTTTGGTAAAGAAGGTATGTACCTAATAAATTAAATGGGGTGCACTGTAATTAAACCCAAAAATTACTGTTCGGCTTTTCATGCGGTTTTCACCAATAGAAAGAGTAAGAAATGAGGCAGGGTTTTGTGTAATTTTTTTACGGGCGAAGCCGGGGCGGGTCACTAGTTAATTTATGTATAAATACTTTGTTTGTTCTTACTTTATTATACACCAAGATTAAACAATATCATCATATCAACCAAAAGACTAGTATAGGCACTACTACTCCACCACATAATGAATTAGTACCTGGGTGACCAAGGTCTGCTAGGGTGAAAATAAAGAAAACGACGTTTTCTAAAAATGAAACCTAGCTAGATCGATTTATTACCCCCGAAACTCCATTTTTTTATTTATTTTTTTTGGGTGGGAAATCATCCAATTACTTCTCCCGCTCTGGGTAAAGCGGAAGGGTGTGTCAGACTTTTACTGACTATAACCCACCCGTGTTCCTACAGTTGCTTGTGCCAGGACCGCGGTAACACTTTTTCAAATTTATCCGCGACCCAGCCCCCGAAACCCCTTGCATACTAAATTTCATGAAAATCGTTGGAGCCGTTGCCGAGGTTCAGATTATAATATATATATACATACAAATATACAGGAAGTGCTCGTTCATTAGATAGATAGACAAATAAAATAATCATGGAAACCGTATTAGGTACTAAATCCCATAAAATTTATGTAGGTACCAGTAGCTATAAGTCCCAATCTTACATAACCCTTGCAAAGCTCAACGCTTTCACCAATACGCAACACCCTAATTCCGTCACGGCTGAACTCAATTTATCATTGTGCCAAACTCCGGCCAGTCCTAATCTGTAGTCCGATCCTAAGAGCGGCTCTTAAGTGCACTTTGTTAATTTGACAGTTCGCCCCTGTCATTGTCTGTTAAGCAGGGGAATAGCAATTGACAGGTGATTGGGATGGTCGTTTTAAAAGTGAAAAAAGCTTAAGTGATAAAAGAGGATGATATCATTAAGAAAAGGAGAAAAGAGATTTTAAAACGCCTCTCTATTATGTCCAGTTCTGCTACCAGTGCCACCAGATGAAGCTGAGTACCAGTATTTTTCATTCAAGCGTAGAATCCGGAACTATTATTTGTCCGCTCATACATAACTCGGTCTTCGTCATAGTTATTATATTTAAATTTCAGTTTCATATTGTATTTAGTATTTATTATAATATTTATTAGTCTATTGTTTTAGAAATTATTTATGTATTTTATTAGTTAGGTAGTTAATTAATCGACCGACTTCAATTATTGTTCATAATTTTTATTTTGTACACCTACCACTGTTGTGTCCTTTTTTACCCAAAAGTTGACTGGTAGAGAATGCCTTGCTGCATTAGTCCGCCTATGTATCACCAATGTACATGAAGTTTAAATAAATAAATATTTTAATAGAGAGTTTTAGTAGAGCAGTGGTGGTCCAGTGGTAACGGCCCCGACTTACATGTTCTAGATCGTGGGTTTGAACCCAGGCAGGCGAATTACTTCGTGTAAATTATTTCATCACAACTGCTCTAAAAACTGTGAAGGAAACATCGTGAGAAAACATATAAACACAACAACGATATGTGTCATCCACCAACCCACACTGGGGCCTCGTGGTGGATTATGGCTCATTCCCTCTCTCACACGCAGTCCCAGCAATGGGAACTTTAAAAGGCTGATGCTGATGATGAGCAGTATTTTATACGGAGCGACTGCCCATCCATCCTGCGAGCAAGGTGCCCTGCCTACTGCTACTTAAGTTTGGCAATTCTTCGGGCTATGTCGGTAACCTTGATTCTCTTGCGGATGCCTTCATTTCTGATTCGATCACGCAAGGATTCTCCGAGCATAGCTCTCTCCATTGCCCTCTGGGTGACTTGAAGCTCATTGTGAGCGACCATGTCTGTGTCACACGCAAGCAGAACGGATCGCCGTTGGGCCGAAAAGTTCTGGAGTGGCGACCGGAGTGGAGACGCAGCGTTGGAAGGCCTCCCTCTAGTTGGACGAACTGGTCAAGGCTGCGGGAGTCTGGTGGATGCAAAACGCACATGACTGATCAGTGTGCACATGAGCGACGCTTATGCAAGGACGTGTCCAGGAGTGGACGTATTTCGGCTGAAATGATGATGACTACCTATCTGACCTCGATAACCAAGTAGCTGCGTAACACGTTACTTCTTGGCAAAACTGTAGTTAATTTTTTGCTGTCTCCTGTCTACCAGTAACACTATCGAAGAACGACATATTCAGCCGGGATCAACAACTTTACATGATATCCGAGGTACTATATAATTAATGATCATTCTTGCATGGATCTATTTTGGCAAGCTTTGAAAAAATATAGGCAGACTGATTGAAGAGTTATGTCGTCAAACATCACTTATAAACGAATGGTGTCTCGTTATGAATCCGCGGAGATTAAAGGTCTGGGATGGCAAAATAATGTTCATTGAAATGTGAACTTTCGGGCGTCCTCTGTAGATATACTTTACATTGACAATACAAATTAGCAGACTGCTCGCTGTAAGCGAGCTTACCGCCATCGTACAACTCGATAGGTTACATAATCGCGAACTGGCTGACCAAAACCAGATGTATCCTCTGACTGCACAGCATGGTCTTCTTCTTGTTTACGTCTTTTTAGTCGCTTTTCAGTCGCGCACGCGCAGCCATACGCGTCGCTTGCTTTTTGCTACGATCGGTTTTTGCGTCGTGCGAAATGTCCGCCACAGTAAAGTGTCCTCAGTGTAACATTGTTATTCACGAACTATTATGTTACGTGCAAAATAAGCTGTCGACGAGTGATGACGATACCTTAATTCGCATATGTTTTTCGGCCTTTAGTAACGATGAAATAAAAAAATCTAAAGCGTTACTTTTTGAATCTATTCCGACTAACAAAAGGAATATTCAACGGAAGCAAAAGGGCAAAGAACACCGTGACTTAGCCGATATAATTGGTCTTTTCAAGTCAACTGACCCTGATGTGATCCCGATTTTCGTTGCACGGCACCTTGACAAGCTACCCCCAATAACATTTGATCACTTGGATGTGACTAAATTGTTAAAGGATCTCACCTTACTCAAGGAGGAAGTGCGAGAACTAAAGTCGACGAGTGCAACGGTGGATCAATTGGAGAAACTCAAGATGGATCTTCAATATGACCTCAAGTTTGGATCGTTGATTGAGCATACACGGAACGATAAGTGTGTGAATTTGAAGCGAGGGAGCGGAAACGGAGACATCTCTCTTGTTAACTCATCGTACAGAAGTCTGGATGCATCCAAAAATGCAGTGCAAAGTCCGAGAAATCAAGAAAGTGTCGCAAGAATCTCCGTTGATATTGCCGGTAAACAAACGCCGCTTATTCAAAGCGGAGGGTATGTTGAGAAGGAGCGGCCGTTATCAGTTTCGATAACCGGTTCTATGACGCGGACTCGCTCTCCGTCGCCTGTACAAACAGCTGTGTGTGTTACGTCACAGTCGCAGCGAGTGAACTCTGACAGTAAACAAGTGCCACATTGCGGTGATATTGTGCCTAGAGTGGAGAATGATCGATGGATCGTTGCAACGCATCGCAAACCCAAGCAAAAGTACCGTTACGCTGGGAAAGCGGGGGTTGCTAAAGACGCTGTAGGGTGCTTTAAAGCTGCTGAAAAAAAAGTCCCAATGTTTATCACGAATGTGCACAAAGATTCACATACAGCTGACATTATAAAGCACATTGAAATAAAAACCCGCGAGGTAGTTAAATTAGAAAAGCTGTCTCTTCGAAAAAAGGCTGACTATGATGCGTACAAGTTTTTTATACCTGAAACCAAAGTACCTACATTCTTAGATGAAAACATCTGGCCGCAAAATATAATTTTCAGACGTTTCGTGCACTATAGTCAAAGACGTAAGGATGAGAATTCGCTTAAAACCGGCACTGTGAATAACAACAATGACTATGATGAATGACAAATATTTGTTTCGATTTGCCAGCTTTAATTGCAAGAGTGTTAAGCGTTCTATTGAGGGCGTTCGTGAACTTTGCGCAACGTGCGACTTAATAGCGCTTCAGGAGTGCTGGCTGCTGCCGGAGGACCTGCCGTTCCTGAGCACCATCCATGGTGACTTCGGCAGCACGGGGACGTCTGCTGTTGACACGTCTGCTGGTATGCTGCGAGGGCGACCCTATGGAGGGGTGGCTCTGTTGTGGCGAAAAAGTGCGTTCAGTGATGTGTCGATCGTTCCGAGTGATAACCCGAGAGTTTGTGCGATACGTATTAATACTAATGAAAGGCCTTTCATTGTGATGAGTGTGTACATGCCTACGGATGCAGTGAGTAACCTGCCGGAATTCTCTCATTGTTTGGGACTAGTAAGTGCGATCGTGGACAGTAGTGATGTGGAGGCGGTTTATTGTCTTGGTGATTTTAACGCTCACCCGCATGGATTATTTTTTACGGACATGTTGAACTACTGTAGTGATAATCGCCTTTCATGCGTTGATGTGGATAGGCTAGGTTTGACGTCGAACACTTACACGTATGTCAGTGATTGTAACGGGGCGAGGCGACGATGGCTTGATCATTGCCTCTGTACTGAATCGTCTCTAAAAACTGTTCGTAGTGTTAGCGTTAAGTATGATGTTATGTGGTCGGATCACTACCCTTTGTTGATCGAATGCGATCTTAATATAATTGGGCCAAAAGTAACGCAGAATATGTCTTATGACAACGTAGTCGTGTGGGAAGAAAAAACCTTAGAGGCTATTCACACCTATAGGCAAGAATGTCATCGTCGATTGCGAAATATTGATTTCCCGCACGTATTGTCTAACTGTTGTGATCGCATGTGTAGTGATTCGAACCACAATCAAATAATTGATTGCCTGTATCGGGATGTGGTATCCGCTCTAAGGGAGGCCGCCATTGTTAGCAGGGGGAGTCGCGTCATTGGTAGGAGGCCGAAGCGCGTGGTAGGTTGGAATAAGCACGTCAGCGAGGCTCACTCGTACGCTAGACTTAGGTTTAATGAGTGGCTTAATTGTGGCAAACCTACGTCTGGCGTCATTTATAAGGAAATGTGTGACACTCGTAAGATCTTTAAATCCAAACTAAGGTGGTGCCAGAATCACCAAGACCAAATCCAGATGGACATCCTAGCCGAGTTGCACTCTAAAAAAGACTTTCGTGACTTCTGGAAGTCCACAAAAAAGCACAACCTTAGGCCTGGTTTGCCGGTGAGCGTCGACGGCGTGTCTGCTGGAAGGGATATTGCCAATGTTTTTAAAGCCCAGTTTTGTGTCGAACCAAGCAGTATTCCACCCACTGAGATGGTCGATGCTGAGTCACAGTGTACTATCCTGGAACCAATAGTTAAGTTCGCAGCTGCGGACATAGCTAAGACCATAGGGTGTATGACCAGGGGTAAGTCTCCAGGACATGACGGACTCAGCATCGAGCACCTGCAGCATGCAGGTCCCCACCTGCCACGTGTTTTAGCCATGCTGTTCACGTTTTGCCTTCGCCATTCGTACTTGCCAGACGAGCTGATGAGAACGGTCGTAGTACCAATTGTTAAAAATAAAACAGGTGATTTATCGGATAAAAACAACTACAGACCGATCTCATTAGCGACAGTCATCGCGAAAGTATTTGACAGCATGCTTAATGCTCAGTTAAACAAAACAATAAAATTGCACGATAACCAGTTTGGGTTCAGGCCCAAACTGTCGACAGATAGTGCTATACTGAGTTTAAAGCATGCTGTCAGATATTACACAGATCGGAGCACGCCTGTTTACGCCTGTTTCCTCGATCTTTCCAGGGCGTTTGATCTGGTTTCGTACAAAGTGCTGTGGAGGAAGTTGCTCGATAGGCAAGTTGCGCCTGAAATTGTTAAAATCTTCCGGCACTGGTACGAGAACCAGGTCAATAATGTTAAATGGTCGGGAACTCTGTCGGACTCGTACAGGTTGGAGTGCGGGGTGAGGCAAGGGGGATTGAGCTCACCAACGCTCTTCAATCTGTACATGGATGAACTTGTTGCCGGGCTCAGCAGCCGCCATGTTGGATGCCATGTTGATGACGTTTGTTTTAACAACATCAGCTACGCTGATGACATGGTGCTGCTGAGTGCGTCAATAGGGGGACTCAGAGAGCTAATAAGCATTTGTGAAACGTACGCTAATACGCATGGCCTTAAGTACAACGTCCAAAAGAGCCAGCTTATGGTTTTCAATGCAGGTTCTAAGTGTCCGGTGGAGGTTCCTCCAGTAAGGGTGAGTGGGGTGCCCTTAGAGCGGGTACATAGTTTTAAATATCTGGGCCATATTGTGACGTCTGATCTGAAGGACGACGCTGATATTGAGCGAGAAAGGAGGGCGCTGTCGGTGAGGGCGAATATGATTGCCCGCAGGTTCGCTCGTAGCTCCAAGGATGTGAAGATCACATTATTTCGAGCCTACTGCACATCTTTTTATACGAGTAGTCTGTGGGTGTCGTATTTGCAGAAATCTTACAGCGCTCTTCGCGTTCAATATAATAACGCGTTGAGGTCGCTGCTGCGGCTGCCTCGCTTTTGCAGCGCATCAGGTATGTTCGCGAACATCCGCGTTGACTGTTTTTATGCCAGCATGCGCAAGAGGGCGACTTCATTAGCGAGTAGAGTGCGGGGCAGCGGCAACAGCCTTCTTAGCGTTGTTGCCAACAGGTTGGACGGGCCTTTCATGCGGCAGTGGCAGGCCTTACATGCACCCGTATACCGGGCTTGGGGCAGGTAAAAATATAGTATAATTACCATAGTTTATTTTAATATTTATTATTTTGTTTTACGAATTATATAATTTTAATTTTTAATATTTTGACATTTTTTTTTTTTTTTTTTTTTATAATAATAATAATATTTATAATATTCAATATTTGGCAATTTTACGTTTGACATTGTTTAATAAATTTTCTGACATTTTTATAATTTCTTGGACCTTTTTAATTGTTGCTTTTTTGATGTATGACATTGATGAATTTTTTTTTTTTTACTGTTTGAATTTTATTATTGATTGTTTTTATTTTGAGTTTTTACCTGTGTAATGTAATTTAATGTATCTTGTTAAAATATGGGCTGGAATTGTCTGAATTAAATAAATAAATAAAATAAATAAATAAAGAAGTCGGGGTTTTTGATATTTTGAATTAACTTTTTTATTTATATCTTTTTAGTTAACAGTTTTTTAGAATTAAGTACGTTTAAACATGTAAGTGTTATTTATTTTTAAAATCACCTCTTGAAACCCTTTATCCCACAAGATGGTTTTGATTGAAAGATAAAATAAATTAGGGCCTCCTCAATATGGCGTCCAAAATTTGCCAGTTTTGTATTTTCCAATTTAAATGTAGTCAGTGACACTCGCAGGGTTAAGACGAATCGATTGACGTAAGAATCACTAAAATCGGCCAAAGCATTTGGTCTCTAGAACGCCACATAGGAACAAACGTACTTACATAGACTGATAAACAATCTACCCTCCTTCGACAGTCGGGTAAAAAGGAAGAAAGCGGTCGGCGCGTGGACAGCTGGTTGCCTGCTAGCTCGGTGGACAGCGAGCAGTCAGCTCCGTTTGAGGTGGTATTGTGCTGGAGCGGGGTCGTGTAAATGAGCTACGACCTTAACCTACTTTAAAAGCAAATGAGTTCGCCTTCGAATTGTGTGAGGTGAGCTGTTAATTTTACAGAATAGCACTTTATGTCATTTAATGATTTGCTGTAATATTTTTAATAAAAAACTTGCCAACAAGAGACCTAAATAAAGATGCCAATATTTGCCCCAATGAAAGGTAACCCCACTCAGCGGTAGACCAATAAATAACTCATGTAACACTTATGTTTCACACCCAATAAGATACAAATTGCCTACAGGTGCTGATCGGATACGGGTTTTATTTATTTTTCTTTTAAGGACCGACTGTAGATTTTTGCTTGTTGAAATATTACTGTGAGTTGTTACATTCAATTATTCTGAAATTACAGTTATAATAAGTCAAACATCTGAATATGAGAATTGGACGTTTGCTAAAATTTGCCAATTTGACATCATGATGATTCATTGATTTGTTGAAACTGAGGAGCTCGTGGCTAAATAATAACAGTCGCACGGGTCGATCTTTAAGGTTAAGCAAAGCTTGACGAAGTCCGTCCCTGGATGGGTGACCATTTTGAACATACCGAGTTTCCTCCGTGCCTCGGAAAGCACGTTAAACCGTTGGGCCCGGCTGTCATTTGAAGATCTTTGACGGGTCTTTACGGGTAGTCAGAAGCTTGAAATCTGACACCAGTCTTGCCAAAGGGTACCGTGTTACCCAGCTACTGAGTTGTGGAGGTCAGATAGGCAGTCGCTTCACGTAAAACACTAGTGCTCAGCTGAATCCGGTAAGACTGGAAGCCGACCCCGATATAGTTGGGAAAAGGCTAGGCAGATTGATTGATTTTTTTATGTCGACTGACCATTATAAGCGTTATACCTTATATTAGTGAATTAAAGTTTATATACCAAGTATATCAGAGATCTTTATTAATTTTTACCCGACTAAAGGAGGTTAATGTTTTTTGAGCGTATGTGTGTAAGTACGAATGTTATGTCCATTTCTATAGCACGTTCTACAGCCCAAACGGCTTAACGCATTATGACATTTATGACACATGAGGTGTCGTTGGATTCGTCTCAATTATGGGAGTGACATAAGTCATATAATTATTAAATATGTCCCTCCCCCTCCCCCCTTCAAAAAGGGGGTGATACAATTAATGCATTATGACTCACGGGGTGTCGTTGGATTTGTCTCAGTGGTTGGAGTGACATAGCCTATATAATTTTTTAATAAAAAGCCGCCCCCGCTCTTAAAACAAGTGGTTGATATAAATGTGTGACGTGAAAGAGACAGGTGCTGTGATGAGCAGTAAGAAGCTAGTTCGCGTACGAATACACACTTTTGCAAATTTGTAGCAAAATGGATGATGATTTAGGACGTAAACGAGCGAGCGAAATTTTATAAACAGACCTTTGGGAATATGGATATCATGAAAAAACTGCTAAATGTATCTCTTAAAATTAAATTATTTGCATTATTGAACTACTAATCTATTCCTGTATGGTGACTGTTTTGCAATTTTCCTTCTTCTTATGGTATTTATTTCCGCCCAAAGTTGCGTTAAAATTAGTGTTGAAATATGGAACTTTCATCATTACATTAGAATATATATATATATATTTACTTTTTGTTTCCATACAGGACTAGATAATGTTGAGACAAATTGATATCATTTTTTATATTGAACGTACATCGTCAATCAGTGGCGTAATCGCCAGACTACGTTTGTATGGAAGAATGATCGACTATGGCAACCTTAAGGCGATATATACACCCCAATGTTAACGCAGTACTGGCCGTGCGCCCGTTCAATGCCAAAACATCAATATTGAACCTCCTTTTGGACAGTTTTGTATGCAAAATATTATTTGATTTACATTTATGCTGTTTCAGTTATGAAGAAATTTCAGCCATCATTTTTTCTGTATAAAAATATTTTTAAACATCCACGTCGTTTTGGAGGAGTATCCAAAAGTTGCGAAAAATATCGTGTTGCTAATTTTTTTTTAAGCAAAACTATTTGTTATACGAAAAAAACATGATTAAAAAATAATATGTATGAAACAATAATATTTTTTTTTTTTTTTTCAAATCTTTTAACCTAGTCGTTACTAAGGAGTATACTTTAGAAAGTTACCGTTTTATGGCACGCTCTTTAACCAAACTTAGCAAAAACTCCTTCCATTTTACGACGACGAAAGAACGAGCAAGAACTAGATAAATTTAAATAAACATTTATCTTTTGAAAACAAAAATACAGGTGTAAAAAATTCTGTAATTTATCATCCCCTCAAGAGTAGTTAAGTTTATTTTATTCTCGAAAAAATTTTGCTAGAAAATATATTTTACTTGTTAAAATATTTAGATTGAATTGGGGTTCGGTGCTAAACTGTGTAGCTAAAATAATATACTGGTATGAAAATTGTATTCTTATAATGAGGCTAATTTTTTTTAACTAACAATAAAAAGTTTTATTTTTAAAACAAAGGTGTAAATATGTACATACTTAAACACTAAACAAAAGTAAACTTTACAAACTTATACTAAAACTAACTACTTACACTATATACAAAAGAAAGGTACACTTAAGCGTCGAAGTACTCCTCCACATCGCTATCATCCGGGAACGTGCCCAGAAGACTGGCAGCATTGCCACGTTGAATGGCAATCCTGATTCTTTGCGCAAAGAAAGAGCCAGCCCTCTGGTCACGCACAGTGTCGTTCAGTCGGCGAGAGATTTCCTTAAAAGGAGACGTGCACTCGGGCCCAATGACCCAAGCGTTTCGACCCCAAACGGCTCAAAACTGTAATTACCAATTAGGCCGCTTGAGGGCCTCAGCAGCCGCAGCAGCAGCGCCAGCACAGCCCGCCGAACTAGGAACATGAGATGGAGCAAGGGTGTCGACACAGGTTGCGTCCCACACCAGATGCCTACCCACCTTCCATGGCACCAATGAGGCTAATTTAATTTAACTTATTGGAAATTATAGCTGCAGGTCTACATTTAATATCACCTTCGTTTGGAGTAAAAATACGAAAGGTAAACTTAAGGACATTTTAATTCATAAATGGTTTTACTTACTAAATTAAACACTAGAAAGCGAAAAATAACTGTCTTTTCCGAATTCGGTGTCTTTGTTACCTATTGTTTGCCGTTTTTAGACACCGACTTCGGAGAAAAAGGTTATTTTTGCTTTGCAGTGTTTTGTTTTGGAAGTTGGTCTGTTTTTTTTTTGTTAGAAGTCTTTTTTAAATCTTTTTAGTTTTGGTAGGTATTTCCAATAACCACAAAATTCATTTATAGCCAAAGTACAGCCCATGACGATTCTAATAAGCCTAAAGACAATTAGGATACATTGTTTTATTCCGGAGTTCCAGTGCCTACCTTTCGGTTTCATTATCAGATCAGTTCGATGTTACCATATTCATCATTACCATTTATTTATAAGTATTTGTTTCATTATAGTCGGTTAGCTATTCGATATATCTTATACCCGTGGCATACTTAGCATTAAGGAGTTCCAGTGGCCATCTGAGGTCTTCTTCATCAGTTCCACTTCACCAAATGATACTTTCTGAGTGCGTTTGGTTGCATTGTTGATGAAAATACCAAAATGGCTATATGTATGGCTGTAATACTTGAGGAGTTCCCTCAATCACGCCAGGATCCCATCATCAGATCCTAACCTGATGACCATGGGAGCAGCTGGAAAGAATACCCTTTCCAACAAATAAGAATTTTCTAAATAGGCGGCTATAGGCGTCTTTGAGTAATCGGGGAAAACACCTACCTACACGACGAATTGAGAACCTCCTTTTTTTGAAGTCGGTTAAAAATAAATTATGAACAAATAATATAAAATCAAATTGACTTCCACGTACTAAAAAAAAATTGATTAAAGGTCAATCGAAACTTATCTTCGGCTTAAGTTTAAAGAAATTGTATTTTTCTCAAAGAACAAAATACATCTTATTCTTTATATCTCAATCATTTCATTAACCAATTAAGAAATCCATTAATCAATAGAATAGTTGACAAAAATTTTATATTTAGTTCGTCAGTTAGATAACATAAATATATTGGACACGTATTTTTCTTTTGCCACGTAAGCAAAAAATGACGATGATACAGTGCGTTGAAATATCGTGTGACGTCAAGGTGTGCTACACTTTATACTGACAAAGTGACGTCACAAGCCCCACTTCTGAACTTTGATGCGCTTTATCTTTGTCAATTTTATTTATTTATTTAATACTTTAAGCACATAAACGTACAGAGGCGGACTTAATGCCTTAGGCATTTTAAGTCAACCTTTGGGTGATGGAGAAACAAATAGTGGTAGGTGCAATTATGATAGTAAAATGAATTTGAATATAAGGCCTAAATATAAGCTATAAATAAATTATACAATAAATACTAAAACATATAAGTAAACTAAATACAGGTCCCACTTAACAATTATTTGAAACAGACAAGGGAGAAAAAAAAAAAAATAGCGCTGTGACGTTATTGTATTATTTATTTGATAAAGCAAAAAATACAGGTTCAATATTATTTGATAATCTCACTGACGGACTCAATAGAATTATTATTTTTCTACCTAGGAAACATCGCTATTATAATACAATTTATGAAAACGTACAATCTTAGATAAAACGTATGAAATCGACCAGAAGTAACATGGAACAAGGGCAGGAAGATGACAATGGAAAGGCAACCATACCTTTTTCATTCAAATATGCAAAGAAAAACGTTTTCAACACAACACAAAAGAAGCAGTAAACCTTAAAACATAATATCAGAAGTACTTTCCAATTTAAAAACAATAAAAAAACCACTTTGCAAGCACCAATTTCGAATAATAACTGTGCGAAAAGGACAGACTTACAGTTTTCAGCAAAGTGCAAGAGAGATGGTCGTAGCTGTATCACCAATCGATCAGGTTGCTATGGCAACGGTACAGCTTACAACACAAGTTTTACGAAAGGAACAGTCGGTATCAAATGTTTTACAGGCGAAATCTTAAAGGTAGGCTGTACAGTAATCGGGATGATTTATAGTACTCGGATTTGAGCACGGCTTTGCCCGTATTTTGGCTGAAATATGACAATACTTATTATTTTACTTGAAATATGACCACAACAATAATTTGTATATTTTGGGGAAATTGAATTTCGTTTTTTAGAAATTCTTTCATCGGACGATGCGTCATTGGTACGTGGTGGACATCCCACCCATGGGCACCAAACGTTACGGAATACTTTTATGCGTACAGCAAAGCTGCTGATAGCTACAACCTGGGAGCCTTTAAGTCAAGAGTGATTAGGTTTCTTCTAGGAAAGCGTGCTTCACCGTCGACCACATCATCGCTTACCGTCAGGCGAGATAGAGGTCAAACGCGAGCCTATCTATAATAAAATAAAATAAAAATAAAAAAAAAGCCTTTTATTTCTTGCCCATGCATTCCAAAAAAATAAAACAAATAGAAAAATAAGCTTTTAAAAATAAAAAGTAATAAACTAAAATTAAAATTGAAATCAAATTTGAAAAATTATAAAGTTAAATAAATTTTAATAAACAAAATTTGAATAAAAAATCTTTTATGATTGAAATTTAATGTAACTTACGAGTACAAATTCAAAATTAGTTAACAAAAAATATACAGATCAATTACACATAATATATTGAATATTTAAATTATTCAATAAATTTCCAATTATGTAATAAATTTAAACATTTTGTAAGTGCATACTCAATTATAAATATAATTGTGTTGTTAATATGTTTGTCAATGGATATTTATGGAATGGAAAATTACACTGTGGCTGAGATTCATAGTTTGTTAGTTTATTTGTATTCCCGAAAAAAAATGCAAGGTTACAGTGGAATAAAAAGCTAGTGTTCTTTACTACCAGAAAAAATGCAAAAAGACACTGTTTCCGCCCGGGATCGAACCGGGGGCCTTGTGCGTGTGAAGCACACGTGATAACCGCTACACTACGGAAACCTGAAAGCAGGTGGGCGAAATGCAGTTCTGTTTGTAAATACAGCGGTTGATAAAAATAAATGATAGTAAGGTCATTAATTTGTTATTAGGGTGACAGTACTAAGATTGGTATAATGGATGAGCATTCTTATTTATTATTTTATTTCAAGCTTTTATTTAACTTGCAATGTATGTATGTAAGTGTGTTCGGGTAAAATTTTGCAACTGAATTTTAAAACAGTTATCCTCCAACGGTTAAGATGAAATTTTGCATGTACGTTTAGTTTGGATGAAAATGCATATTTAGCTAAATGACGTCATTCTAAATTTAATATGGCGGACGGCCCAAGATGGCGGATTAGTTATTTTTTGTGCACTGCCATGATATAGGTATCAAATGAAAGGGTTTGCTGAGAATAATACGAAAAAAGCTTGTTTTAACAAAAGATATTTTTGATGGGTTGGTTTATTCCATCTGAAATTTCTCTGTAGTAGTCCAGAGTCAGGATTAGTGAACGGTTCATGGAACCCCTCTCCCCTACACCCCCTTCCCCCCTATTACATGGGACTTAAAAATAATTGGTGAAATGTGGGTGTACCTACTGTAGATGTACCTCTGCCCCTCCCGTTTGAGTGTGGATCCTTGCGAAGATGAGACGGTACTTCACCCCAAAACAGTTGCTCAACTTGTATCAAGCGCAAGTTCGATCATGCATGGAGTAATGCTTCCATCTCTGGGACGGTTCTGCCAAATACCAGCTGAATGCGCTTAAGTCGTCCGAAAAACGTGCCAAGAGACTCATTGGCAATGAGATACTGGTCGAGTCTAGGCTCCAGAGTCTTGAACATCGGCGCCAAGTTGCCAGCCTGTCGGTTTTTTATCGGTTACATTTCGGGTAGTGTGCGTTGGAATTGCATGCACTGGTTCCTCCTAGCCCGTTCCATCATCGGACTACAAGACGTACGGCGATGCGTCATCGGTACATGGTGGACATCCCATCCATACGCTCCAAAAGTTTTGAGAATACTTTTATTATGCGTACAGCTAAGAAGTGGAATTCCCTTCCTGAGTCTGTATTTCCTGATAGCTAAAACCTATAGGAGTATTTAATTCAAGAATGAATAAACTCTATTTGAAATAACATTAGACATGTTTCCAAATCTTGTTACAGTCCGTTCAACCGATTTTGAGTTCTATCCAGTAAACATAAGGATAACATAAAAAGCATAAACCTGTTAACAAAACCAACTGTTTACTACAGCTACCATTTGTCGTATCACCAAAGCAATAGAAGTCAAAATCAGTTGAACGGGCTGTAAAATGGGCTAATTTAAACGTCTAATGTTATTGCAAATGGAGTATAGGTTTCTTCTACACAAAAAATAACCTTCGGGGAAATACAGGCGTGCGTATATGTATGTAAATTAAAGGTCATGCCATTCCGTCAACAGAAGATTATAGCTACCTAACCATTATCTATTAAATATAACTTTAAATTCAAAACTAGCTTTAATTCCTGTCTCAACTTGAATGTTACCAAAGACTTTGTAAGTCAACTTTTGGTAGAAACAGTAGACAATTAGTTACCTTTTGTCAAAGTTTGGAAGAGATTTCTGAAACTTCTGGAACAATTTTAAGTTGGAATTAAACGCTTATTTCGATTTAAGGTGATGAATGGTTTGTTAAAGTCACAGAAAATTATTAAACAATTCAACAAGTTCATAACTAATTAAGGCAATAAAATATTTTAATGCTAAATCATTTGCACCCCAACGATTGCTGGATTTAAGTTTTCGGGAATCCGATGGATGAAAGACGCACAGAATCGGTCGATGTGGTGCCGCTTACGGTTACGGTTGCAATGATGACAATTATCAGCAAAAAGAATTGGAACCATTTGTAATAAAATGAAAAACATATGCCTTGCAAATAGCAGAAAAGATCGCTGCTCACCTCACTCAAGTGAGCGCACACAATTCGAAAGCGAACTTATTTGTTTTTAAAGTAAATCATCGCGGATTCACAACGAGACACCGCCACCGTTCAAATTTTAAAGTGATGTTTACAGAATAACACTACAAGGATGATAATGAAAATAACAAATGCGGTGCTAAGTTATAAATAAAATTATAGGTAGATATAATCTATACTAATAATAATATTATTAGGCTGAAGAGTTTGTTTGTTTGAACGCGCTAATCTCAGGAACTACTAGTTGGAATTGAACAATTCTTTTTGTGTTGGATAGCCCATTTATCGAGGAAGGTTATAATCTATATAACATCACGCTACGACCCATAGGAGCGGACCATACATGAAAAATGTAGCAAAAACGGGAAAAAGGTTTCCGTTGCGTGCGCTGTGTAAACGGTTTAGATGGGTAGGTAGGTAGCCAGTTGACGGGAGCGAAGCCACGTGGGACAGCTAGTAACATTTACTTAGAGTCATTAAGCTAAAACATAGTGAGAAAAACAAAGAATTTAAGACTTGAACCCCATCAATTACCAACAAACTCAAAATGATAATAAAACCGTCGACGCCTATTTGAGATAATATTTTATTGCACGATCAAAATACATATTTTATAGGCCTTAAAGGCGAATTCACACCTACTTCAATATAACCTGATCGAGTCGAAAATTGACGGTACATCTAAATTTATCCCTCGATAATACTCTGAGAAGGTTTTGCTCCTAATTTTATCCCTGGATTGCTCATGTATTATATCATGATTATAATCAGCCTTTTAATGTTCCCGCTGGGACAAAGGCCTCCACTCTGTGAGAGGGAATGGGCAGTAATCCACCACGTGGGCCCAGTGCGGGTTGGCGGATGTCACATGTCTTAGAATTTTTGGTTTTGGGACATGCCAGTTTCCTCACGATGTTTTCCTTCACCGTTTTGAGAGCAGTGGTGATGAAATAATTTACACAAGACCTACAACTTTTAAGTCGCAGTCATTACTACTGGTACGAGTATTATATCGACCTAATATAATCCTACTCAAGACCAAAGGATTACAAAGAAGAAGCATTAGAATAAAATCATCACGTATTTTTTCAGACCATGAGGTGCTGCCATGTCATTATTTAAACATCACGTTCGAAATTCGAACGGTATCTCATCGTGAATCCGCGATGATTTACTACAAAAAATGTTAATTCAAAAAATCAAAAAGCCCGACTGCTTGAAAAGCGAACTAAGAAGACGTAAACAAGGAGAAAATCGTGATGTGCAGTCGGAGGATACATATTCGAGAGCTGGCTGGCTTGATTTTTTGAATTAACTTTTTCTATTTAAAACTTTTTTTATTTTTTTGGGTTCTTTTAAACATATAAGTGTTATATATTTTTGAAATCACCTCTAAAATCCCTTTATTCTGATACCCCACACGATAGGTTTGGGAGAAAAAAGAATTTGGGCCCCAACAATATGGCACCCAATATCCGCCATTTTTCTATTTTCCAATTTTAAATGACACTCGCAGGGTTAAGACGAATCGATTGACGAAGAATAAATTAAGAACCATCTAAATCGCCCAACGCGGTTGGTCTCTAGGACGCCACATAGGAACAAACATACATAGAATGATAAACACACTACCCTCCTTCGGCAGTCGGGTTTAAAACAAATAAGTTCACATTCGAATTGCGTGCACTCACCATAATGGTTTCTTATGTCACAGATAATATAATACTAGCCTACAGATGCCTCATCCCATACAAAGAAACCTTGCTGACGTAAGTAGCGTTTTTCATCTGATTAAACCGATTATTGTTTGTCTATCAATCGCGTTCGGTTCGTGAATATTTTTTTCTTTAAATACAGTGAAGGTTTGTTTTAAAGTATTTTTTTGCACGTTTTTACAGTTTCTTTTCACCAAAATGTGTTACAATCCAAATTTAAACAATCGACTGGAATGCCTCAGAAATTTAAAACAGCGAAATCTATTGGCATCAATTTTAAATGATCCGTTCAAATAATGTTTGAATCCATAATTTTGTGCTTAGGAGAGTTGATTACACAAGAACGTAATTTTTTTATGTTCAATTCCAGAAACTGATAATTTTACAGATCGGTGCATATAGCGCCATCTAGTGAGATTTATTTGAACAAAATTTTCTTTCTTTGCGCTGAGACCCCGTGGTTATGTTATAACTAGTTCTCCAAGTGGTACGTTACCTTTAAACTTTATAAGGCTTCACATATACGGTTTGATTAACCTTGCTTATTGAAATTGTTTGAATAGCAAAGGAAAGTTTCCAATAGTTTGTTGTGTATTTGACCTTGTAATACTTGTAGTATAAGGGCATTTGAATTGCCTCGATAGGCGAGGACGTATTTTCTTAGAAAATATCAAGTGCAAATCGTTTAAATTGCATCTCATTGCGTCTACGAGAGCTTAGTAAAAATCGTTTATCAGTGAAATAAATCAAATCGCGTCTATTTATTTATTTATTCATTTATTTACTTTAACATAACATGGCCAAAGACCAATTACATTAGTTAAAAACATGTTTATAAAAAAGCATTAAAAATAAAAATAATAAAACAAAAACAAACAACAATGATAATATCTATAATTACACGGCAGTCATACGCTCATCTTACAATACTCCAGACATACAGACAAAATCTTCTTCCATTCTTCCGCGAACACATCACAATCGGGCTTAGCATCCAAGAGAGCGTTGAGTGCGGCGTCTAGCTAGGAAGGTCGCTAAAGCTTGCGGTCAGTCTGTCTTCGGAAAGATTCTTGGGAAAAACCTATATATGGGTGGATAATTTTGGCTACAACCTTAATATCATCATCATTTTAGCCAAAAGACGTCCACTGCTGGCCTCCCTCAGGCGTCGCCACATTGATCGATCCCGTGAACTCGCATCCAGCGAATTCCCGCAATCTTAACAAGGTCATCGGTCACCTAGTGGGATGCCTTCCAACGCATCGTCTTACGGATCTTTGTCGCCATTCCAGAACTTTTCGGCCTCAATGGCCATCTGTTCCGCGAGCAATATTCCCTGCCCACTGCCTCTTAAGTTTCGCAATTCTTCGGGCTATGTCGGTAACTCTGGTTCAACTAAAGTTAACCTCATTTCTGATGCGATCACGTAAGGAAACTCCGAGCATAGTCCTCTCATTGGAGAGGAATTTCGGCTCTTTAGGTGACTTTAAGCTTTCTGATGAGGCCCATTGTGAGCGACCATGTCACAGTCCCATACAACAAGTGAAAACCCAGACGTGTATTGAAAATAAAATAAACAAAACCTCAAAGAAAATCACCCCGTTATTGATACAAAAGGTATTCGGTATAAAGCCTGCTTATAACTCGGATTTCCTTCGAAAAACTTTTCAGAACTTGAAGATAGCAGTTTTGTTTACAAATTCTTACACGAAAGAAATTCAACAACATAATATCACGCCTGTATTCGCCGAGGGGGGTAGCAGAAAGTAATGTAAAGGGAAGAAAACAGGAAAATGTCTCAAAGATTCGAAAACATAACTTCACTCTTGTAAAATACAAGCTGCACATTTGAGATAGGAGCCATTTTGGTTCCGCAAGGGTTTATTTTATTATTGTTTGTTTTTTTTTTGTTTTTGTTTATCTCACATGTCTCCTGCACGGCAGGCTTATTACGTATCTTTTTCAAGAGCTAAACGATAGCGATTTTTGCGCAATAATTACTCTTCCTTACAGAAGTTTTAGAGTTGTTGGTGGTTTTCTTTTTAAATAAGTGTCTTTGACGAACAGCGAGCGATTATCAAACTATTGTTTAGGACCTACCATACCCCACACTGCAGGTTATACCGACTTTTATGACATAAAGCGTTTGATCGCTATCGTTTTGCCCTTGCAAATGATACGTAATAAGCCTGCAGGTCATAAATAAATATTGTTTCATTCTTTCTTTCGTTTCTTCTATATTATGTTATACCTTTGGATAAACATAATCAGGTAACGCAGAAGTGTATATATAGTACACACACTTTCGTCAGTTATGTTTCAGTCATATGTAAAAGGGGGCAACATTATTGCCATTAACTGGGCACAAATCTGGACCCCGAGCTGTAAGCTGTTACAGAGAAATTCTAGACGGTAAAACCCGATATAACTTTTCCCGAACCAGGATTGAAATGTTTCCTGGGCAGAAAAAATATAATTATATGTAGTCTATCAGTGAGATTGTCGAATAATGTTGGATACGTATTTTTTTGCTTTATCGAAAAAATAAAAATTATCAAAGACAAGCGCATCAAAGTTCAGGAGTAGGAGCTTGTGACGTCACGTTGTTAATTTAAAGTGTAGCACACCGTGGCGTCACACGATATTTAAACGCATTGTATCGTAGTAATTTTTTGTTAACGTGGCAAAAGAAAAATACGTGTCCAATATTTTTTATTAATCTGCCTGCCAGACTAAAAATAATTTTTGTCAACATCCCTATTGAACTCAGGACCCCATTTTCATCACTACCTTATTGAGACAATAAAGCTTGCCGCATACGTACGTTTTCCGCGTTCGATTTCCGAATACGGAATACAGACTCGAAATTCTGTGAACCTAGCGCAGACGTTAATTTTTTCCTGTTTGGAATTTTCACGAACGCGCGGGCTGGCATTCGATACGTACGTTCGGAAAGTGTTCCGTTCGAAAAAAAACGGACATGTGCGGTAGTCAATGTATTTTATTAGCGTACGATGCATTCGGGTCTCCGAAAATGGAAAACGAATTCGGAAATCGAACACGGAAATCGTACGTATGCGGCCAGCCAACAATGAGTTTTTCCCGTTGACTGTACAAGAAACAAAAGTAAACAGCACAATAATTCCTCGATTCTTTGGCGTTATCGGAAAACTGTCGAAGGACGAAACGAAAATTTAACAATGTAAGATAAATAAAGTGAGGCGAACCGATCTTGATTAAAAGTTACAATATCTGCTTTTTTCGTTCTTTCCTCAGAGCGCTGATTTGAATTACGTTTTTACATTTTTTTTCCTTTTTTTTATCAATTATACAAAAGAGTACAGGATTATTTGTATTAAATAGCAACCAAAAACCACTAAGGTTTAAACTTGTGCTATCATGAGTCTATCAAAGTGAAATAAAAAACGCTAAAATCAAACTACATTCTATCGTTACAGAATTCCCTAAGCGAGAAAGATAACGGAAACTATACAATAATAAACGTAATTGTCTGTCTGCGCCATATTAAAATTATAAATTAAATATTATAAACATTTACTCACGCACTCAAATTATTAAAATAGCAACACTTACATTTATTTCACATCATTCAATCAAATACGCGAGGAACAAACCTTAACTCCCGCGCACACCCCTTCCTATTTCCTATTTCCGGTCATCCGGTCATTCCGCTCTTCAGTTGTCAAAAAGTCGCAACTCCGGAAACGCGTGTGCGCTCCCGTTTCCTCCCGCTCTCAAAGAAAACTCAAGTATAAAAGTGTTGTATGTGAAAAACAGACTCTGTGGGTGGCTTACCAGCATTCAACTATAGTGAAAACTCCACTGCTAAAACTATCGAAGGACATTATTATTCAAAGCTCCATCGCACACCCGTAAGTACCTACCTACTGCCTTTTTTCCGCTGCGCCCACATTGTCGATAAAAAATAATAAGATCCAACTAGTTAAAGTCACACATATTATGCCTAGAAAAGAAGCGTTATGTTTTTTACCGACTTAAAAAAAATAGGTAATGAATTCGACAGTAATATTGTTGGAAAAAAACAAACTATGAAAGCACCGAACAGACAAGAATCCAAATTTTCTTTTTTTAACGAATAGAAAAACTGGATTGAGGGACATGACTAACTTAAAACAGTTTAAGTCCGAGAATGATATTTTATGTTTTTACGACGTATTTTTATGACTGTATTTATTAGAATGTGAAGAGAATAACAAAGCTGTCTTTTTATTATTAAAACACAAGAAAAGTGACACAACAGTTTCTCTTGCTCACAATCAAAGTCCCAGATAATTAGTATCTTAAGGAAAGTTCTATAAAACCAACTAACTTCTGCAAAACAAAAGAACTATTGAAACTGCTACTCGCTAATGAGTCTCAGAGTGTATCAAGACAAAGGCAACCGTGATAGCTAAGATAGATCTCGACAAGTCTTAAGACTGAATCTTGAACAAAGAAAAACAGGTTAAGGCGATATATACGCCCCAATGTTAACGCAGTACTGGCCGTACGCCCGCTCGATGCCAAAACATTAATATTGAACCTCCTTTTGAACAGTTTTGTTTGCAAAATATGATTTGATTTACATAATATGCTTTTTCAGTTATGAAGAATGCCAGCCATCAATTTTTCTGTGTAAAAATATGTTTAAACATCCAAGTCGCTTTGGAGGAGTATCCAAAAGTTGCGAAAAATATCGTGTTGCTAATTATTTTTTTAAAGCAAAACTTTTTTGTTATACGAAAAAACCATATATAATATGGTATACGAAAAAACCATATATATATAATAATGTACATGAAACAATAATAAATACATATTTTTTTCAAACCTTTTAACCTAGCCGTTACTAAGGAGTATGCTTTAGAAAGTTACCGTTTTACGGCACTAAAGCGTGTGTAGGCCCTTAATTCTAGGCAAGAGTGCTTCACCGTCGACCAAATCATCGCTTTTTATCAGGTGAGATAGTGATCAATCGCGAACATAAAAACAATTTAAAAACAATGTCTGACTATCTCGTACTATTATTTGTGCGTGCGTGCGTGCGTGCTCTGACTATGCGGCTTTTGGTCGCGAGAATATCAAAAAGTATCTCAAAATAATGTACAACCAGTATAAAAAGTGTAGAACATAGATTCAGGCTACTTAGGATAGGATACTTTACTAGGATAGGATAGATGGCTCGATGAGCGTGCAGGCCTCTCTGTGAGAGGGAATGGGCCGTTAAACTCTACGTGGGCCCATTGCCGGTTGGTAGATGAGACAAGTCATCGAATTTCTGGTTCTAGGACATGCCGGTTTCCTCACGATGTTATCCTTCACCGTTTTGAGAGCAGTGGTGATGAAATAATTTACAAAAAGTAAAATCCCTACCTAGGTTCGAACCCTGACCTACAACTGCATTGAAGGAGGCATACAAATTTGAATTGTTTCTTTTATTTTAATTTTAATTTTTGCTATTTTATTGTTAATTTTTTTATGTTTGAATATAGTGTATAACATTATATATTCTGTGGTATAACATCATCTTGGAATACTCTAAGATGTTGTACTTATTGGTGTTAATAAATAAATAAATAAACTTGTAAGTCGCTGCCGTTACTACTAGGCCTCTCACGCGGTCTCTGTTCACGTGATTAATTCCTTACATTTTGTAATTTCAACCACCATTATCTAGAACCTCTAATGAATTGTGTGCGTTCACTTGAATTAGATGAGTTGTGAAGTGTACAGATTATCACTACTCTAGGCATTGAATGCAACGAATAATACAATTTCTTCAGTGTTGATCGTTTTTAATGCCTCAAAATTGACAGTAGCCATTTATAAAATGAGTTTTGCCTCTATACATTTTTTTATTCTATGGCCCAAACAAGATAAATAAAATTGCCTATCTGTCTTTTGCCTGTCAGACTGTATTCAACAAGTATTGTTTGTATTATATTTACGATAATGTTCACTTGTTGATTCTGAAAGAAAATATCAACGAGTTTTGATTTAACAAGATGTAAGAGTATTCTTTTCATGAGAATTTTGGCCACTTGCCAGCTGCTTTCCATAGCTGCATAATTTTCTGTAAGTAGGCGATAATACATCTTCATTACTAAATTTAAGTATTAGATCCTTACCTATGAAATCGTTTTTTCGTACTGGCCACTTCGATCTCAAATATCTCCTCTTTGGTTTGGAATTCCAATTTTAAATTTATACAGCTCTTTACTCATGCTTTTGTGTTTGGAAAACCATCATTCATTTGTTTTTTCCTCTTTTGATTTGTCTTTGCGCCAGTCAGTTTACAAAATGGAAAACTTGAAACATCGCGTTATTTACGAGTACGAGTTCCATCGTGGCACCAGTGCTGCAGAAACTCGAAGGATTAATGATGTGAATGGCGACGGTGTCGCAAAAGAAAACACAGTGCGTTTTGGTTCCAACGTTTTCTTATATGACTTTATGTTTCTCCCTTACAAAACGCCCACTTCATATTTAATGACCTAATATTATTCGTAAGAAAGACGAACAATAACGTCTATAAACAAATGTCAAATATTAAGTTACAGAACTATGTTCTTTATTTCTAAAGTTATTGAAAGTTTTGGACAAAATGAAAGACGATGAAAATCTTTAGTGTCAGTCAGATCTAGCAGTTTTTAACTTACTAGGAATATGGATTTCTTTAAGTGTAACCCACATTTAGCTAGCTATGTACTCGTATAAGGTGGGGATGCTGACTACGAATTATTCGCAAATTCAAATTACCACGGCTGAAAAAGTGATACCATAATCAAACAACATTGTGCAATAGTTTCCTTTTTTAACGTGGATAAATGCTCATGCATACTGCGCCACCACGGGGAGATAGCGCAGTTATGTGGGACCCCAACCAACTAAAACTACACGGTGTCTTCCTGTGCCGCTTGTGGTGGTAACACGGGCACGCGTTAGCACTCACCGCGAACCCGTCGCGATACAATAGTTTCCTAATACAACCCTGACACGATGTAAAAATGACAAAATAAATATAAATAAATCTTTCTTTTTCGTGTGACGTGTGGCCAGCTCTGGTGTCAGAGTTAATAAAGTCGCCTCTGGGAACCCTACAGGCCTCTGACTTTTCTATTTCAGACTTACATCAACTATATAAGTCCAGGATTCCTCACGCTGCTTTCCTTCACCGTTGCCTGTGACGTCCAAGATAAACTTAAAAAGTACATATGAATTTGAAAAAGTTATATTGGTACTTGTCCGGATTTGAGGTCGTTCAAGCACGAGAGGCGAGGTCTTAGCCACTGGACCACCACGAAAAAAAATGAATGCTTATGTGCGACAAAGCAATGTGGCAAATATCTTCAATCAGTCATAATACTTTCTTCGTAACGACTCGAATCGTGTAAAGAGTTTGAACATTCTTGGCAGTAAGCCAAGTAATTGTTTAGCTCAAGACAAATCCCTTATTTCTTGAAAACAAGGCAGCTTATTGTGTGCCCTTCCTTCGTACTTTCCTTGTACGTTCAACAAGTGCCACCAAAAGTAAGGTACCTAATACATTTTTATGGAACTCTATGAGACAAGCTTTAACACAAATCAAGCCTTTGTGTCATTAATTTGATTTCGCTTCGGGGCTGTTAGGAACCATGTAATACTAACCATATAGTTTAATTAGGGTAACGCTTTGTTGGCCTTGATTTCCATTGTTAATGATACTAATATTAGCACGCTTTTATTAGAGTGGTGTGTATGTACCTATCTATCAATATAACGGAATCTTTGAACGTGATTTTCACCCCTTTCAAAACATCGGATTCATTTGAAACTTTGCATACTTATCAAGGACCAATGACAATGCAATAGTTTAAATAGTTTGTCCCATTATCCTTACCAGGATCTTCAAGATTAGAGATTAGATTGAACTAAAAAGTAAAAAATTAATAATAGTTTAAAAAAACTAAAAAACACGCTATAATAGAAAACCAAACTAAAAAAAGAGAAAATAATTTTCAATAAATTTAAATTAGAAACAGTGTGATTAACAAAAGAAATATTGTATTGAAAAAAAGCGTGGGGTGCTTGATGTCAATTGTTGTAATATTTTATTGACAAACGTTGGTAAAAATAGGGACATTTTTAAATTATCTTGAAAAGCACACTGTTCCTAATTTAAATTTATTGAAAATTATATTCTTCTTTTTAGTTTGGTTTTCTATTAAAGCGTGTTTTTTAGTTTTTAAACTATTATTTATTTTGCATGGACTGACAGACTGTCGGATCTCCACAAACCAGTAACTGGATAACATGATACCTCTTGTCTGACTGATGTCTGTGTGGCTTGACAGGCTTCAGAGTACCCGTAACGGCCGTCAAATATCTTCAAATGGTAGCCAGGACCAACAACTTAACGTGCTTCCCGAGACACAGAGGAGTCTCGGTTTGTCAGAAATTTTGCATAAATGTTTAGTTTGGATAAAAGTGCATAGTAAGCTAAGTGACGTCATTTTTAATCGATTGATTAAATTGAATATGGTGGACCGCCCAAGATGGCGGACTAGTTAGTTTTTGTGCAGTGCCATGCTATGGGTATCAAATTAAAGAGTTTGCTGAGAAGAGTACGTAAACCGCTTTTTAAAAAAAATCGGACCGTGATATTTTTTTTTTTATTGGATTAGGTATCTCTTACCTTAGGGAACCGTATAAGTTTCATCAAAATCGGTTTAGTATTTTCAATATTGAATATACAACCAGACCCCTTAGATAAACAACACGAATGTATAAAATAAGTTATTATGGATATTTTGTCAATCCTTCAGGTACCTTACAATAGACTGTGCTTACTTTTTAGTGACAGGATATCATAACTTAAAAGAGAGAAATAAAAACCTTTTCACAAAAAAAAGCCAACCGTGTCTGTGGTACCTATAGGATTTATCGTTTCAACATCAACTTTCGAAACGAAAGTTATTTTTGCACTTTTTAGTGTTTTGCTTTAGAAGTCGGTGAAAGTTTTGTGAAAAAGTTTTTATTAGCACACACTGAATACACACACACACACTACATACACACACACTACACACACACACACTACACACACACACTTACACTGAAGCCGCCTCCGATTTGGTTGGGCAAAGTTTTGGCAGATGTTGATCAGCTAATCTAACAATATCTTTTCAACTGGCTCAAACTGCAAACAGCTTGTCTCATCGCCGCAAGGTTGCCTGCTTGTCGTTCTTCTACAGTCTGTACGTCGGTGAGTGTGCTCAAGAACTCCACGACCTCATCCCACCGGCCTTCTTCTACCATCGGACATCTAGACGCACTGCAAGTTACCATCCTGCCCTGGTTGCCATCCCACCATTTCGCACCAAACAACCTTCATAATGCGCTCAGCGAATGAGTAGAACTCACTACCTAGGTCTGTGTTTCCGAACGCATTCAACCCAAATCTCTTCCAAGTTAGAGTGAACAAGCTTCTTCTGGGTATGCTCACTCCATCGTCGACTCTGTCTCTGTCACCTCTGACCTAGACTAGAGACAAGAGCAAACCCATCTCAAATAAAAGAAATAAATATACTTTCTTCATAACACATAGGTCTTAAAAATTACTTACTAAATGTGTATGTACTATAGGAACATCTCTGGGCTTAACCCATCGAGAAAAACAGTCATGATGTTATACTGTCTCTCCAAATTTTAAAAGAAATAAGTTTATAACTTCTTTTTTTTAACTTTGCCTCACTCTAGGAATTTCTTCCTGTATCGTGGGTGCGTTTACAAACATATAAACTCACATACACAACACCCAGAGCCGAAACAACTATCTGTAGGTCATACAAATATTTGTTTCGTGCGGGAATCGAACCCGCGACACGCAGCGTACACTTCGCCAACTGTGCGCCCAATAACTCATTACATAAAAACAACTGCCCATTATTATATTTAATTTTCACAGTCTACCTTGAAAGTTTGTTGCAAAGCGGTCTCTGAAGGACGTTCAGTATCACAGACATAAATCTACTAGATACCGCAAGTTCCTGCTTCTGAATAAAAAACCAAGCGTGCCAGCTTTTCTGACACAATTTAATTAAAAACAAAACTTTTCGATGTAAGGAAATGTTTCCATTATTTCTGTCAACTTTTTAAATCCCAACGGAAAAAGAAGGGTGTTATAAGTTTGACGTGTGTTGCTGTGTTGTGTGTCTGTCTGTGGAATCATAGCTCCTAAACGGATAAATCCATTTTGATTTAGATTATTTTGTTAGTTATTTGTATTTTAATCTCTGAATCTGTGTTTTACTGCAAGATTTATCGTGTCATAATAACGTGTTTCTATAGATTGTCTATTGAAGCGTGCCTACTACTAGGTATATTATTAGGTATTTTAAAAAACATGAAATAAAAATAAAATTAAAAAACACCGTTATAAGTTGTCTCGAATAATTAACCGACTGTACTGGTGAAAATGGTTTGATGATAACGAAATAAAAAAAACTAAACTGACTCCCAAAAAAACTGCGAAGATAAAAATTTTTTTAGAAGTCGGTGTCGAAAAACGAAAAAAAGTAGGTACCAAAGACATCGACTTCGGAAAAGAAAGTTATTTTTCGCATTTTTTTTGGAAGTCGGTTTTTTTTTTTTTAAAGATTCCATTTTACTCTTTTTTGTGTTGGTATCCCAAACTATCATGCAAATATTTTTTTTTGGAGGTCCGTTTAATTTTTTGTTAATTTTTTTTCTATCTCTGTCGCCACTTTTTCGTTGACAGAATGTGACTTGACTAGGGCCTTATGTCAAAGTTGCATTGCTCAAACTTTAACTCGCTTTTTTGATACGTGAAGTACATACATTCGCGTCGTCTAGTAAGATTTATGTCTGCGTCTGGCGAACTGTATTGTTTACGCTGTTGGAAAACAACATGGTTGCCCATGTTAACTGTATTCAGGAAGTGTGGTGATGTGGAAACTTTATATATTTATTATTGATTTAGTTACTTTAATGTCGATAAATTGAATTATAGGTAGTGTGCCGGTGTTCTATTTAAACTGATCTTTACATAGGTAAGCTATCGCTTTTTGCATTCATACCACACATAATTATTATAAATAGGTATACATTAATTACTTTTTTTTTAACAATTCCCAAAACTGATGTTCAATCGCAAGTGCAAAAACTTTAGGTACAATACAAAAAACCTGAATACCTTCTAAAAGATGTGAATCTTACAAGCAGATAATAATAGAAAACACTTAACTACTATTTAGGATATCTACAAATGTTTAAGCGCTTAACAGTTGATACCACAGACATACATCTAACTAAATGAAGCGACTGTATGTACTTCGCGTGCCAAAAAACGGAGTAAAGTTACGATAAATGATCGTAATCTGAGCTTTTCATTTAGCATTATCGGCACCGGAAATCCACCGAAATGTAGAAAAATGCCTTTTTGTGCCATATTTAGCTGTAAAAATGTATAGAAATAGTTGACCGAGGCATTGGAAATGTGAAAAAGTGGCACGCTTGGTTTTCATACAGATGGAGGGACTTGCGTTATCTAGTAAGATGTATGTCTGTGGTTAATACAATAAATACGGGCAGTAAAAAATGTCTAGTCAAAACAAAATCAAATAAAAAAAAGATCCAAAAAAAATTTAACATTTTTTTTTTTATAAAAATAAAATTTAAATCAAATTATAGTTAAACCTAATCAAATCAAACTAGAAATATAAAGACTACAAGATGTTAAAGCTACACTAGTGCTGACTTCCATATGTTACTTTTTATCCCAAAATACACGGTTCCTATATGATAAGCCACGAGAAGAGCTAGTTACTAAATGATTAAGAATCAAGATTGATTACAGAGATTATTTTAGTTGATACATGCCCGATAACGTTAAAAAGTAATGCTAATAAAACTGTAATTCCTATATTACAAGCGATTCCACATCGAATCATCAAATTGACAGTAATAGTCTTGACATGAATCGAGGGTTATTTTTTCATTTCCATGGCGTAGAGTCGAGTTAATAATATGAGCCTAAGCCACTCAACTACTTGCAACGATTACCATATATAAAATCTGGCTTGCATATGGAAGTCTAGGTGACTTCTTGTGTGGACATGGGAAGCTCAGCGAAACAGTAATGCTGGCGTAGGAGGAGGCGGAACGCGTGAGGGAGACACAACGGAGACGCCCATAAAAACATATCTCGAAAAGTATGAAAAGTGGCGGCACATACATGGGGGTGATTCGGATATCCCACGATACGAGGGGACAAAAAGTTGTTTTTTTGGACCCCAATGTTTGGCCATCCTGTATTGTTAGGAAACGACATGATGAGGTCTAACGCTAAATTTTAAACACATACCTTATGAGTTAGATGATGAAACTAGAAATTTATCTCTGGATAATTTTTTAGACAGCAATTTTGTTGTTTTCTCAAAGTCGGAATAAAAAACAATATAATTTTAACGACTTACAAAAAATTAGGAGTGAAAAACGACTTTTCTAATACTTTTATTTGACCTTTAAAAGTGTTTATTCAGACCCACAATTTAAACGCAAAACAATTCAATTTTAGTTTTTAAAGGGCACAAAGACAGATACTTTTCTTTTTCATTATTGAAACTAAAAAACGATCTCGCGTTTAACTACAATCTCTTATTTATTTAGAAGATTGTCAAAGAGTCATCACGTAACCTCAGTTCCAAGTAAAAAACAAACTTTTGCTCCAGCGAGTGCCATTAGACTGAAAGCTTCAGTAACTGTCACTCCGTCACATCCATCAAATAGTTTTAATTCAACGGGGCAATTCTATTGGTTGTGTTTTCTTTGCGTTTGACAGGTGAAACGTCACAACAGAATATATATTTTGACAATGATGTAGTAGGTGATCGATGTTGGCTATTTTGCTAAAAAGTGTTTAGTGAGTAGAAAATTAAGTATGCAAGAAGTCACCTTTTTTTTTTGGGTGGCAAATCATCCAATGACTTCT
The DNA here is from genome assembly GCA_947562075.1 of Orthosia gracilis. Lineage (NCBI taxonomy): Eukaryota > Metazoa > Arthropoda > Insecta > Lepidoptera > Noctuidae > Orthosia > Orthosia gracilis. Next base: position 6,678,550 of record OX387267.1, on the reverse strand, counting down.
CCCGCTCTGGGTAAAGCGGAAGGGCGTGTCAGACTTTTATTGACTAAAACCCACCCGTGTTCCTTCAGTTGCTTGTGCCAGGGCCGCGGTAACTCTCTTTCAAATTTATCCGCGACCCAGACAGGCATCGGCCCTAGCGGACCCCGTCAGTTTTTGCAGACATCTCTTTGAGGCGCGCGTGGAACACTACGCGCCGTTGACTCGGGCCTGGTCCTTATCGGACGGCGAGCTACCCATTACTCGCCGACCGCAAGCCCGCGCCTACGGTGGCACAGTGAGCAACCTGGGCCTACAATCGGTTTAGAAATAGTTCTGAAAATGGCTATGGCGGCCGGAAATATTGTTCTGCGTAACCGAGCCGCATCTAGTCGCTGCCAGTGGTTTCCGTGTTCTATAATTCCGAACGTTTCACACCATAAAGGCGAAAGTTTATGAGTGTGTGTATGTTTGTTACTTCTTCACACTAAATCGGCTGGACGGAACTGTATGAAATTTGGCACACATATAGATTATAGTCTGGAATAGCACATACAGATTTATAACAAGATTCCTAGCCAAATGAAAGAATTTCTAATGGTCCGCTTCAGAAGGGCTTTACGCAGTTGGTAATAGAGAATTCCTTATCTACACTAATCTACATCTACACTATCTACACTAATATAGAGGAAAGATTTGTACCTATTTTTGTATGTTTGTAATGAATAGGCTCAAAAAGTACTGGGCCGATTTAAAAAATTCTTTCACCAATAGAATGCTACATTCTTCCAATTTGACATAGGCTACATTTCATTTTGAAAAAAATTAGGCATCCTTGGTAAAATTTGAACAATGTAACCGAAGGTGTAGAAAATGAGTCTTAAAATGTCTTTCGTCGAATGAGCTGCCGAAACTATTAGCGATAGAACAAAATAATGTACAACAATATTGAAGAACATCATAATGTCTACAAAAAACTCAGCGGTAGCATATGTCCAACTATTGTAGTTATGTCACTACAACAACTTTTTTCATTTTAAACATTAATGAAAATGCTAACCAAATTCAAACCATGCTATTTATGTGTTTATATTAATTCTTATCCAAATAAAATTATTTTATGGTCAAGACCATTTAACTACCTATAAAATAGTTTTTAAATTATTTTAATTGGACTTTCCATTTAAAAGATATTACGAATTAAAAAATTCAAACAGCATGTGCAATGGCACGAGACTTCTGGTGAAGGAATTGCGGGAGAACGTCACAGTAGCCACTATAATCACCGGGGCCGCGGCCGGACAGCTCGCCCACATACCGCGGATCCCCATGATTCCTACGGACTTGCCTATCTTTTAAGAGGTTACAGTTTCCTCTAAAAACATCATTTGCCCTCACAATAAATAAGTCCCAGGGTCAAACATTTTCGATGGTTGGCATCGACCTAAGAAAAGAATGCTTTTCTCATGGACAACTATATGTTGCCCTTTCTCGAGTGGGATCTCCTGAAAATCAATATATTTTGTTGCCATCTACAAATACCACTGCCAACGTAAACTACGTGAAGCTTTAAGATAAAAACTGACAAATATAAAAGTAAAAAACGTAAATCTACCTTAATATTATATCTGTAAATAATGTAAAAGTAAACCTGTAAAAAAAAATACTAAAAATGAAAATTATTAATTAATAATAAGAATGAAAATAATTAATGACAAACCCTTTTTTAATAAAAAATAAAAAACAAAAAAAAACATAAAAAAAATAAAAAAAAAACAAAATAATAAGCACAAAACAACAAAACCAAACAAAAAAAAAAATTGTAAGGAAAATACTAAATAATGATAGGCAAGTTTCTATCGACACGAACAAAAATTTCTTTGAAATACCTAGATGTATAGGTAGATACTTTTTTAGTTGAAAGTTGTCAACGTTTAATTTAGACTGAATATATTTTATTCGACTCTGCTTTTATTCTAATTACTTAAAAAAACCATAGTAAAAATGTATATAATATCCTATGTAAATATTACTTATTTAAGTGCCCGCCACTTAAACCATCAAAGAAATTAAACATAAATAGACTTACATACAAATATAACTGTGGGATTTTTTTAATATATAATTAATAAATAATATTTTTTTAATAAATAAAAATATTTGTGAAAAAAAGTGTTTTATATCCAAATTTCCAAAAATAAATAATTGTCTACCCCGTGCGAAGCCGGGACGGGCTGCTAGTATACAGGGGCGTAGCTACCGCCGTATCTGCCGTATCAATTATACAGGGCCCCCGGGCCACGGGGGCCCCCGACGTGCGTAAGCAAAAATTAATAAAAACTTCCCAATTTTTTTTTTCGCCTATCAGACCTTTCACTGTTGTCCATAGAGGCAGAAACTTTAAAAAAACTATAGTCATCATCAGCTATAAATGATTTAATATAGGTATCAGTTTGGCGAAAAAAAGGCAAGCTGTGTCTATATTTAATTTGAATTGTTTGTAAAAATTTTGGAAAAAGTGACAGATAGATAATTACGAGGATTTTTTTTTTTTTTAATTTTATGCAATTTTTTTTTCTTTTGTGAGATATCTTTACCGTTCATAAGGGCCCCCATCCAAATTTTTATACAGGGCCCCGCCAAGGCATGCTACGCCACTGCTAGTATACCATAAAATAATTCCTTCAAACAAATTTAAATGACCTAATTGTATACTTACCAAAATTTGCATGTATTTGTAATAAAATACCAATTTGTAATAAGATAATATTAAATGTATGCCTCCAAACAAATTTAAAAAGTCTCTTCAGGGGATATTACGTGATATTACAGTGTAGATGAATTTTTAAACGATATTTCGCTTGTATAGAATTCTGATTGTGATTTTTTTTCTGTTTTTCTTACTCAAATTAAATATGAAAATTGACATAGTGATTTTTGATTGAATTTAAATTGTGACACAGTGATTTTTATTGAATTTAAATTGTGAATTAGTGATTTTTTTATTGAATTTAAAGTTTGACTTTGTTATTTCAATTTAATTAAAATTTAGATGTAGTTTTTGTACTGTTTGTCTAGTGCAACTAATTCTGTACGCCATAAATGACAAAACATGTAGCCAACTCATATTAATATAAGACCTTCATACTGTACTCATGTTTTACAAAATAAATATATCTTATTATGCTATGATTAAATATGTTTAGCTACTATTATATTACCATTGTACTACCAACTCAAGACCTACAACTTGTAAGTCACGGCCGCTTCTATTGGGCCACCACTGCACTTCACTTTACAATACTATGGTTATATTATTTCATATTTATACCATCGCTATCATTGACACGTGCAACCCCACACGTGTAGAAGCGATTAAATTTTAATTGATTGCAAAAGCGAGCGCTCTCGTTTAATTTCTCAATAGCCTCTGCTGCCGGGCGAGCACGACCTCTGTGGTAGGCTTGAGTCCCGCATTTTATCACGGTTTTTGCTCCCAAACTGTGATAAAATGTGTGACTCAAGCCTGTAACAGTAGGATGTGCTCGCCCGGCTGGAGTTTCTACCTGTGCCAAAGGTTATGGTGTTCAGAAGGCATAAAACTAGGTACTTATTTCATTAGTGCTTCTAGTTTTTATCAGTGATCATTAACATCATGCCTGTTTTTCGAGAAGGGGTAGATAAAGGTGTTTAGTAATCCGTCATTGAGTCAGTTATATACCATCCATTTAAAAGGCAAAAGTTATTAAAAGATTGCCTCCTATCTAGGATTCCGGATTCTTGTTAGAATTTTACAAATCTTTGTTTTTCGCTCCTGTGGCCTCACGAGAAACATACATTTCTTTTTAGGTTATAATTTGCCTATGGTACTCACACCATAGAGTAGATTTCTATGATATCAGTGAAGAAACGATCGTGATCGGAAAAGTAATCCGTTCATCAGTTTAGGAGCTATGATGACACAGACAGACACACAGATCAAACTTATGACACCCCTTTTTCCATCGATAAATACTAAAATAAATAATTTCACATCGAAGTAAAATAAGTTTAGATAAATCCAATAACACCAAGCATAGTCCTGGTACTGAACAAAGTGGCCACTCACAGCAGTAGCACGTGCAGTCACGCTCCTATACTAATTTCTTTCTTTTTATCGATCATTTAACCGATAATGTGACTGTCTACTTTTAACTCTAAAGGAAACTATGATAAAAGACTTACGTTAGTATTAAGGAAACCAATAATTGAACAAAAACCACACAAACGGGTTGATCTAACTGACTACGAACTAACATTTTCATATTTTAAATTTGAACTCTTTCTTTCTTTCTCCTTAGCAGAAAGGCAGTAATGCCTACATCACACTTCACACTAATCTATACTATACATATATTATCTATACTTAATATTATGAAGCTGAAGAGTTTGTTTGTTTGAACGCGTTAATCTCAGGAACTACTGGTTGGAATTGAAAAAATATTTTTGTGTTGGATAGTCCATTTATCGAGAAAGGTTATAGACTTATAGGAGCGGAGCATAAATGAAAAATGTTGCAAAAACGGGAAAATATATTCCTTTTTGAGAGCTTCCCAATGGAAGCTAGTTCTAAATAATTCTCTCCTCTCGACTCATCCTCGACTTATCAAAGAGAGAGTTATGATTTGTACATTAAGTAAGTTTTTCTTCCGTTGTTGGTGACTGAGTCGATAAGAGTGGAGGAATTTTCCCTCAAAAATACTTAAATATAGTTAAGTCTAAATACCACTTCGAAATTCGAACAGTGTCTTGAATCCGCAATGATTTACTTCAACAAATGAGTTTGCAAATGGACTTAACAGAGTAGCTATTGGGCTTCCAATAATATGAAATGGCTCTTCAATAATTTATTCATCAAAAAATATGTTTTTAAACAAGCTTTTTTTGTATTCTTTTTCAGTAAACCCTTTCATTTGATACCCATATCATGACAGTGCACAAAAAATAAATAGTCCACCATCTTGGGCCGTCCGCCATATTGGATTTAGAATGACGTCACTTAGCTAACCATGCATTGTCATCCAAACTAAACGTGTATGCAAAATTTCATCTTAGTCAGTAAAGGATAACTGCTTTAAAATTCAGTTGCAATATTTGACACGAACACACTTACATACATTCAAACATACATACATACATTGCAAGTTAATAAAAAGCTTGTAAAAAGAAAATATATTGTATGAAACGAGTTCAACAGACATTTAAGCCTGAAATAAAAACAGGAATAAACTGGAAACATGTTTCAGGAAAAATCACATAACAAGAAAAAATTAAATAAAAAGATTTTCAAATAGAAAATGCTCGAATCGCACGTTTTTCAATGTAAACAAGGATTAAGTTGAGTTTAACTATTTGTAGTTAAATCGTTTCATATTGTGTAGATTGAAGGATTATGGACTATCTTTTGATATGCTTTTATTTAATTTGCGGTGTATGTATGTATGTAAGTGTGTTCGGGTCAAATCTTGCAACTGAAATTTAAAGCAGCTATCCTCAACCGATTAAGTTGAAATTTTGCATACACGTTCAGTTTGGATGACAATGCATGGTTAGCTAAGTGACGTCATTCTAAATTCAATAAGGCGGACGGCCCAAGATGGCGGACCAGTTATATTTTGTGAACTGCCATGATATAGGCATCAAATGAAAGGGTAGCTGAGAAAAATACGAAAAACGCTTGTTTTAAAAATAGTTTTTTAAATGAACCAAATCAAATCAAATATTTATTCCGCAAAGATATAACACACAATACATAATACAAAAAAAAAACGAAAAATGAGAATTTACGGCTAGGAGTTGGTATTTTATAGGACTGTCTGCATCCGAACTAGGCGGCAGCCTGTATCTCAGATTGCAGTTATACCCTTCTATAAATAGTGGTCCCTAACATTTCATGTGAAGTTCTGTATGTGTGTCTGTTGTGTATGTGTGTGTTGTGTGTGTGTGTGGGGTGTGTGTCATTTTATTAGGAAGAATTTATTTAGGAAGGTATTGAGAATGAATCCAATAAATCTAGCTAATTAAACAATGCCTAATTTATACGGAAATACTTATTTAGACTCACGACTTTTCCCATACAGAAACTACAGAAAGGCACCTGCAACGATCTTTATTTACTACTTTTCCTTCATTTAGAATCATTCAATTAGGATTATGCATTTTCAATATAGCTAATTTAAGGACCTTTTTAGTGCCACTGCTTTAGTGCCGTAAAACGGTTACTTTCTAAAGCATACTCCTTAGACGGCTAGGTTAAAAGGTTTGAAAAAAATATATATTTATTCTTGATTCATGTACATAATTTTTGAAACAAGGTTTTTTCGTGTAACTAATAGTTTTGCTTTAAAAAAAAAAATTAACAACACAATATTTTTTAGCAACTTATGGAAACTGCTCCAAAACGACTTGGATGTTTAAAAATATTTTTACACAGAAAAATTGATGGCTGGAATTTCTTCATAACTGACATAGCATATGTAAATCAAATAATATTTTGCAAACAAAACTGTTCAAAAGGAGGTTCAATATTGATATTTTGGCATCGAGCGGGCGCACGGACAGTACTGCGTTAACATTGGGGCGTATACATCGCCTTAGTTATACATAAACAATACCTTATTTATCCGTAAATAACTTCCATATTACTTACTGCCCCGGCTTTGCCAGAATTCTATATACTTACATGGTATAGTTAATGTCTATCTCGAATGATGTACCTTCAAAATAGTAAAATTTTCAAATAGTTGCAGTAGTTTCGGATATTACCCTACACATGTAGCCCAACACACAAAAATACAAAATTCACTTTCTCTCTTTACAATCTATACTATATAATATTATAAAGCTGAAGATTTTGTTTGTTTGTTTGAACGCGCTAATCTCAGGCACTACTGGTTGGAATTGAAAAATTCTTATTGTGTTGGTAGTCCATTTATCGAGGAAGGTTATAGGCTATATAACATCACGCTACGACCAATAGGAGCGGGGCCTAAATGAAAAATGTTGCAAAAACGGGAAAAAATATTCCTTTTTGAGAACTTCCGTTGCGTGCGCTGCGTAAGCGGTTAAAGTTACTCAACAATCATGTATGTAGTGTAGGTACGGTAGGGTAAATGGGTAGGTAGGTGGCCAGTTGACGGAAGCGAAGCCGCGTGGGCCAGCTAGTACCTATTAAATAAGTTAAGACTAGCTTTTGCCGACGGTTTCGCCAACGTGTAAGTCGGAAATTATCCCACGGACGTATTACAAGACTTAAAAGCATTCCTGTGAAATGTTAAGGTCAGTGGTGGGCCCACAGACATACATCTAACTAGATAACGCAAGTCCCTCCATCTATATGAAAACCAAGCGTGCCACTTTTTCACAAACAATTTAAAAACACATTTACTTACCAATGAAAGAAAACATTTCCAATGCCTCGGCCAACTTTTTCTATACATTCTTTATAGCTCAATATGACATAAAAAAGCATTTGTCTAGTTTTCGGTGGATTTTCGGTGCCGATAATGCTAAATGAAAAGCTCAGATTACGATCATTTGTCGTAACTTTACTCCGTTTTTTGGCACGCAAAGTACATACAGTCGCGTCATCTAGTTAGATGTATGTCTGTGGTTGGGCCAGTGGTAACAGCCGCGACTTACAAACTACTTTACTTTGTGTAATTTTTTTCATCACCACTGCTCTCAAAACGGTGAAGAAAAACATCGTGAGGAAACCGACATACGAGTATCCTAGAACCAAAGATTCGAAGACATGTAACATCACCCAACTCGCACTGGGAACTCGTAGTGGATAACGACCCGTTCCCTCTCACAGAGAGGAGGCCTGTGTTCCAGCAGTGAGAACATTAAAATGCTGATGATGATGATTTGAGATGCAGGTTATTAAATCATTTTTACCTACATACAAACACACGTGACTTTGGTTTAACAGTATGCAACATATTTAAGTGCCCTAAGTGCCCATACACCTGCACGTAGATGACTTAATGACGCACTGACGACGCTGCAATTAACGTGGGCTCCTACTTATTTGGCTCAAACCATCTCAAGAGTATTAATGCATTTTCTTTATTTACAACAGAATTAAGTAGATAACTAAAATATTATGAACTGAAAAAATAAATACTGATTATAATAATGTACAAACGTGTATAAAAAGGCAAGAGGGAAAAAGTCATTGGGCATCAAAAAATTCGTCCACATTGCTGTCAATGGGAAGGTGCCCAGAACGCTGGCAGCATTGCCACGTTAAATGGCAGGAAATAGAATAATTATAAGTCTAGTTTTTCCCACTGCAAGTCACAGGACTCCTTTAGTATCGGATTTCGGTCGAGTTTCGGCGAAAAACCGAGTTTCGGTTTAGTTTCGGTTTCGGCGGCAAACCTGCCGAAATTACGACCGAAAATGAAACTGCATCCGAGAGTTCTAGCGCTGTGATCGGCCATGTTCGGCGCGTTAAATTCCATCCAAGCGAGTATTTCTTTGCGAATATTTTTTCCTTAAATGAGGGGTTGTAATGTTGATTATTATATGTACCAAAAAGTGAAAATGTCGATGACTGTACAGCTATGTTATTTAAAGATAAAAAAATAAAAACTGATTGATTATATAACAGTTTTCTTTATTTTTCCCTCGAAACATGATTATCGTAGGCAAGTTTCGGTTTAATTTTAGGCCAAAACTGAGACTGTTGCCGAAATTCGGATTCGGTTTCAGTCGTAAAAACCAGTTTCGGTCGGACACTACATTCCTTACACATCTTCCACTTTTTTCTATGTTAGAACTATTCAAAAAAAGATTTAATTGACGAAAGTGAACTTTACCCTCCATCTCGGTCTAGATCTGTAAAATCTGCAATTCCCTTTAATTTTTTCTTATCCTGTTTACAAGAGCAAATTGCATAATAACAAATAAAATATAATAGTTTTGCTTTGTTATTATGCAATAAATAAAACATGACATCAAATATACAGGTTATAAATATACAGGCCCCACCTGTGTGGTGTCCAAATCTGAAACTATGAGAAATAGCATAACACACTCAAAGGAGTCACGAGGCCGATTTTAATGAAAACAACAACTGCATCATTGGATTTTTGAAAAATCTATATTCCTAGCCAAGAAACGAACCGGTTGATTTTGGAAAAAAATCACATGCTGTATTATTACACCATTCCATAGTGTTGCTAATAAGGAACGAATTTTGGGAAGTAATAGCATTAGGCAAACTTGAGGGAAAGGCTATTTTTTAACAAAATACTTATTTTTCCTACGTTAAGTACATTCCTATAAACCTTAAGGTTACACTAGTCGATCATTCTTCCGTACAAACGTAGTCTGGCGATTACTGCACTGTTTGAAGACATACGTTCAAAATAAAAAAAATGATATCAATTTGTCTCATCATTATCTAGGCCTGTATGTTGTGTAAGTTATGAGCGTCGAAAGTTCCATATTTCAACACTAATTTTACCGCATCTTTGGGCGGAAATAAATACCATAAGAAGAAGGAAAATTGCAAAACGGCCTCCAAACAGGGATAGATTAGTAATTCAACAATGCAAATAATTTTATTTTGTATATTTAGACGCCCAAAGGTCTGTTTATAAAATTTCGCGCGCTCGTTTTCGTCCTAAATCATCATCCATTTCGATACAAATTTGCAAAAGTGCTATTTCGTACGCGAACTAGCTTATTACTCTCTCATCACAGCATCTATCTCTTTCGCACGTGTTGTCGGACGAGATAGCATGCATTTTAACCTCGCGCACAAAATAGTTCGTGCCGTCGACTAGGGGAACCTTAAGTGATGAAATGATGGTCATTATTTTCAATAAATAGCCGAATTAAACAACTCAAGCGTTGTACTACATTTTGCATTACAATCATTTTGATTTCGTTTAAAATATTCTCCAAAGACTTTTTCATGTTTTTTTTTCCTCTCCATGATATCGAGTCTTCGGCGATTTAAGTTCTTAAGTTTGCTTTATTTGATATGCAGAATTTGATCCTTATTAGCGACACTATAGAATGTTATAATAATAATGCATGTGTTTTTTTTTTCAAAATCAACGGGTTCGATCCCTGGCTATGAATATTGATTTTTCAAAAATCCAATGATGCGGTTTTTTGTTTTCATCAAAATCGACCTCGTAACTTTTTGAGTGATTGCAACTGTTCCTCATAGTATCGGATTTGGTCATCCACGCCCACTTAAAAAACTTACTCTGTGTTTTTCCGTAACTAACCTAACCTAACATGTCCTATTTACTTCAGAAAATGACACAAAACAACTAAAAAGCAAGACAAATATTTTAATAATAAACAAAACATGACGACAATACATTTTCCCGTAACTCAATAATAACCAAATATTCTTTTCACTTGCACTACAATCGCCTTCACGCAGAAAATAATAAAAGGAACCATCTTACTAACAAAACATTTTGGCCAACTATCTTATTAAACAGACGAATAAAAGACCCGTATAATATGGCCACGAAAAATATACAAAACCAACTGTGGCTTCCCATACCTGCTAACATTCTATAAGACTGGGATAACCATTTTCACTTGACCCATCATTTTGTTCCTAACCTCCCCGAACATCTCTTGGATTGTGCTAACCAAGAGAGGGGTTAGGTATCTTCTGTACTGGATGTTGTCTATACAATTGTGTAAGGCACATGCGCACGGTCTTCCCGTAACGCCAGTTGCTGTAAGCCGGTATCGCAGCTCGAACGCATACCGCTGTAGCCCGGGAATCGGAAAAAAATATTTAGACAAAAAAAAATCGTGAGTGAAAAAAATTCACTGAAAGTGTTAGTAACAAAAAAAAATATTTTCGTTAATTGTTATTTAAAAAAGTGTTCTTGTTAAGTGTAAGTGGGTCATTGCACCTGTTGACTACGGCGTAGCGTAGGTGTGTAGCGTAATACGCTAGGGTGAAATAAGTAACAATTTTGTTGCGTAGCTCGAAGCGGCGTAGGCTTAAGCGCTAGAGAAGCTCTTTTATGTGAGAAATAAATGTGTCGAAATGAACGATGAATGATGTGTGAATGTGGTGTTCTTTTTCAGGCGTAATGTGATAGTATTTGTGTGTATAATACGAAAAAGGCTAGATTATTAAATATGATTTATTTTTGTCCATAGACATGGCATAAATGTTTAATCGTTACTGCTAAAAGTATTCAATTTTGAAAGAAAAATATTTATGAAATGGTTGATTACTTTTTTTTCATTTAAAAGACAGTTGAGAAATGCACATATCTCCATTTTTGAAAAAGCTGATAGACATGTTAGAAGTCTTAGGTATTCTACATGCAAATAAAATAAAACAAAAAAATAATTGGGGAGAAAGGGGTAATACTTTGGTGCTTTCAAATGAACTAAAGATTGTTCTAACTCTCTATCTAATTTCCTTCTTAATACTAACAAATAATTTTGCTGTCTGATCAAAAATTGATATCACAACCGAAATTAAATATTTTATCAAGGTTTTTACTTACGTTATGTAGTTATTTTGCGTGTGTATTTATAAAAATATAGTTGAAAATAACTGAAAGGTAATAACAGGGTACATAAGCTTCGACGAAGTTTAACGGTAAGGTATAATTTTGTAAATAATAACAAACACAGTAGTCACGAATATAAATCAACTGCATTACGACTGGCTTGCAATAGAAGTATATTAATACTACTGTATACTGAATTGTAATTATTGTGTTGTGACTCACGTGTAAGTAAAATACGAGACATTATGATAAATAAAACGGCCATGTGGGAGTCGGACTCGCGCACGAAGGGTTCCGTGCCATTGTCGCAAAAAAAACGGCAAAAAAATCAAGTTTGTTGTATGGGGGCCACACTTAAATATTTATTTTATTCCGTTTTTAGTATTTGTTACATCATCTGTAAAAAAAATAATCTGTGAAATTTTCAACTGTCTAGCTGTCACGGTTCATGAGATACAGCCCGGTGACAGACAGACAGACGGACATTGGAGTTTTTGTAATAGGGTCCCGTTTTTACCCTTTGGGTACGGAACGCTAATAAACAAAAAAGAGAAGAAGAGAGATATAAATTACACCCAAGACAAATGATAATTGTTTTGCTGAAAATTAAATACAGAAATCTAATAAGAATATGTAATCTTTAGGATGTTTGTCCTTTTCAGCTTACATATTAATTGTGATAAATTTTAAAATTTTCTGTCTGAAAAAAGGGCCCTATACTTAGTTTTGATACACCGCTAATACCATTATTTGTATCCTTAATAAAACTTAAATTTTGTTACATAAACGCAGCGATTTTGTCGTAAAAATTGTGAATTGAATTGCATTTTTTTGTAGTATAAACTTAGTGGCACACAACATATTTTTTAGACAAAAATGAAACAAAATAGTAAACAAAAACATCAGAGAAAGGATGCCGTAAGGCTGTACCAAATAGGGATGTACTTGTAGATTTTGTTTTTATCTAAATAGGTACTAAGATAATCTAATAAACGAATTTATTACTCAAATAAGGAAAATGAACATCTACACAGCACAGAAAACGATAGAACATTTCCACTTTGCAGACCTCATTACATCGAACATCATTAACGTTAGCAAACAACATTGTTATATCCACATTATTAATAGTTACGCGTTCATTAATACATATTAATAGTTAGTATTACGTGGTTTCGTAGTTACTAATAAGTAGTTTCTGCTAGCGACTTCACCCGCGTGAACGACAGAAACTATACCAATTTAACGTATTCCAGGGAAAAAAAATCCGGCCACATGCGAGTCGGACCCGCGCACGTAGGGTTCCGTACCATTAACGCAAAAAACGGCAAAAAAAATCACGTTTGTTTTATGGGAGCCCCAATTAAATATTTATTTTATTATGTTTTTAGTATTTGTTATTATAGCGGCAACAGAATTACATCATCTATGAAAATTTCAACTGTCTACGTATCATGGTTCATGAGATACAGCCAGACAGACATATAGACAGACAGACGGACCGCGGAGTCTTAGTAATATGGTCCCGTTTTTACCCTTTTGGTACGGAACCCTAAAAGTATCCCATGTGCAATCACTCTTTATTTTAATGCACCAAAATTGCTTCAGTGGTGAAAACATAAAAACAAACGGACAGTTACTTCGGCATTTATAAAATTGGTATGGATGAATGATACATAATTTTTTGGGTTCTTTACCGCACGTCTTGTAGTCTTTGCCGTACGTCTTGTAGTCTTTGCCGTACGTCTTGTAGTCCGATGATGGAAAGGGCTAGGCGGAATCAAATTGTGCAGTTCCGTCGCACACTCTCTGAAATGTAACCGATAGAAAACCGACAGGTTGGCAACTTGTCGTCGGTGTTCAAGGCTCTGGAGCTTTGAGTCGATCAGCGCATCATTGCCGATATTCACATATTACGTATTAAAACATACAATTATATCTCTCAGTTTTTAGATAAACTCTGACCCAGACCGCATTCTTATTTGCCCGAAAATAATTTGCAAGTAGCCAACAGAACAATACAAAAATATTCCTTTTTATTAGCATAATATGCTTCTAAATTACTCCCAAACAGATTAATTACAGTATCTAGCTACTAAATAAAAAATATTCCCGTCTACGCCACAGAAATGCAAAGAGAAAAATGTATTTTTTCACAAACGATAAAATTCTACGTACTGTAAATAAAAAAGAGGTTTCATAGCAATTTTATATCTCAAGTTTTTTCATTGTTTAGAATTTTTGTTACCTAGAGGGATGAATTATTTTTGATCTGAGTAACCTTGGAAAGGTGACGAAAGGTCTTCGCTATTAACAAAGCAATTATATAAGGTGACCTTTGTCCTGTATTTTAGCTTTATTAGCTAACTTTTATGGAGGAGATATTTCTTTGCATCTCGATTATTTCAGGGGTTCTCGGCTAAACAATGAAAGCGGCATGGGTCGTTCTTCAGTTATTGGGTTGTGGAAGTCATTAGATAAGAATAATTTACTAGGATATTTTTCTTTACATACATTAAGCACAATAACGAAATAAAATAGTTAAAATTTTTCTATGTTATAATTTTTACTATTTTATTTCGTTATTGACACTTGACTTGTACACAAGAAAATACAAAATTAAATATTAAAGAAATACATATGTTATGATTTTTTTTCGTTAATGACATATTGTTATTTAATTTTCATTGTTTTTATATATTATTGTTTGATAATTGTTTTGAATGTGTTTTTAAGTGCATTTGGAGGTAGTTTGCAAATACTTGGTTACAACACTAAACAATATTTAAACTTAACTTACTAACTAATGGCAACATCAAAATTATATGAGGTATTTATGAAAAAAAAAAAGAAATCGACTTCCAAAAGAAAATCCTAAAAAGCGAAAAATAACTTTCTTTTTCGGAAGTCGGTGTCTTTGGTACCCATTGTTGTTTGTTTTTTGACACCGACAACCGAATAGAAAAAATATAAAAAAAAATGGTTGCCTGTAAAGTCGGTTTTACGGGCGAAGATTTTACGTGACAACGTATTTTTCTCGGTAGAATATTTATTGATATGAATATAATTAAATTGTACTGATTTTACGTTCATCCGATCGATTTCCACCAGACCGATCATAGTTGAGTGGGAGAGAGACGCAAGGCATTCGGCGGGCCTCTCTCTCGTTCGGTGACTCATCGTAACGTTACCGAGCGTTACACTTTTTCATAAGTGCCTCCCAGCCACAACCTAATTTAAGACGTTGTCACGTCAAAATGCTTTTCAGTGTTTTGTTTTGGAAGTATGTCCAATTTTTTGTTAAAATATTTTTAATTATTCTCTTTTTTAATTTTCATATTTCAAATGATCATGACATCAACATTGATGGGAAAGGCTATATTGGCAAAATTAAAAAAAATATATACATGTCGAATTGAGAACCTCCTCCATTATTTCGTCCGTTAATAATTTAAAGTATAATATAAGTTCACAGTTCTCCTAACTCAACTGAGCGCACACAATTCGAAAGCGAACTCATTTGTTTTTAAAGAAAATCACCGCGGATTCACAACGAACGTTCGAATTCCGAACGTGATGTTTTGAGAATGATACTACAGCTGTCTTTAAATATATCGCTTCCATTTTGTTTTTCATTCCATATCAGTTTTCAGAACCTTTAATGAAGCAACCTGATGGTTCATGAGTCTCTTTGAAAATGTTATAGCTCCCAAATTGTATGGAATATCTAATCAAAATAAATATGGTAATGATGGAATTTGCATGAGAATCGGTTTAATTTTCTTCAAGTTATACAGACATGTTCCTAAGGCTTTAGGGAATGCGTTTCATAGCTTGTTTATGGAAAATTATGTTCGCCTAAGCTCAGAAGAAGTTTTTTAATCTGACATTGAGAATTCCATTGACTGACAAAGCACAGTCCAAACCGTTGGGTCTTCTAGCGTGAACTTTGCAGAAGGGTTTCTTAAAATTCATTCCCTAAAGGGATCTAATGGAGATTGAAAAGAATGGAAGTCCGACAGTTTCTTGTATTCATTTTATTTGTGCTACGTTTTAAAATAGGTAATGTCTGGAAACAGATATAAGGAGACGCATCGGTATGCGGCGGATATGGAAAGACCGCAACATATCTCGGAAGACGAAAATGAAACTGGTGAACTCCTTAGTGTTCTCCATATTCAGCTACGGCTCGGAAACATGGACGCTAAGGTACGCCAACCGTGATCGCATCGACGCTTTTGAGATGTGGTCTTGGCGGAGGATGCTGCATTCCACACAAACGAGTCTGACCTTCGTCAGCTAAACATCAAAGCCAGACTTTCCACCTGCGAAGAGCCCTAGAATTCTTTGGGCACATCACCTGAAAAGAAGTTGATAACCTCGAGCAGTAAATAATAATTGGCAAGATCGATGGCAGGAGGCCGCAAGGCCGCATCCCGATCAGTTGGTCTGACCAAATTTGAGCAACGAAGCACTCCACAACGCCAAGAACAGACACAAATGGAGGAGCATCATAAGTGATTTATCTCTCTTCGGGGGCATCACGACCCTCAGTAATGAGGATCACGACGCCAGGAGGAGAGGAATCTCTGGAAAACACAAAATTCTTTCTCTACTAGAAATGTACTCTAAACTCCTGAAAACGGACGGTTTCTGTGGGAGAAGCACCTGCAACGCAGCCATTTGATAATAAGCTCGTCCCATCTTACATGGAAAGGCCACGTATTACATAAAGTGCTTAGTACTCACCACAGGCGTACGTGTATGACTAGATGTATGTACGTACACGGAACAAGAGGAGTGTGTATAAATTGCAGCAATAAAGTTTGATAAAAAAATAAAAAAAACCCGACTGCTTAAGAACTAAAAAGACGTAAACAACAAGAAAATCATGCTGTGCAGTCGGAGGATATACGCAAGCTAGCTGCCCAAAACCAGATGTGTCCTCCGATTGCACAGCATGATTTTCTTCTTATTTACGTCTTTTTAGTTCGCTTCTTAAGCAGTCGGGTTTGTTTTTTATTTTTTGTTTTAACTTTTTAATTTATAACTTTTTAGTAAACATTTTATTTCGCATTAGGTACATTTAAACATATAAATGTTGTATATTTTTGAAATCACTTCTTAAAACCCTTTATTTTGATACCCCACACGATGGTTTTGGAAGAAAAAAAAAGATTGGGCCCCCACAATATGGCGCCCAAAAGCCGCCATTTTTCTATTTTCCAATTTTAATGTAGCCGATGACACTCGCAAGGTTATGAAGAATCGATTGACGTTAGAATCATCAAAATCGGCCAACGCATGTGGTCCCTAGAACGCCACATAGGAACAAACATACATAGACTGATAAAGACACTACCCTCCTTCGGCAGTCGGGTAAGAAGGCGTGAGTTTAAGTATGTACCTACAACATAAGTGGTATAATATTAACAAAACGCCGGTCTGATAGGATATGTGGTATAGTAGTTCGCAGAACTGAAGCGGCACGCCGTCACTTGAAACACATTAGTTCTAAAATGTACAATAAAATAAATAAGAAAATAAATATCTACTCGTTAACTAGAAAAAAACTCAAAATTAAATTAAATATCTGGCTAAAACAATTAAATTATGACGAAACAGAACAACTTGCGGATGTATAACTCTCACAATTCATCACACGCACACATACAAAACATTCACAAATTGCACAAGCACATACACACACAACCACTCTTCGATCCACACAAATCCATTTTATTTTATCTTATTTTACTTGCCATAGATTACTTTTATTTTTATTGGTTGTTAACTAAATAATTCACGTCTGCATTGTTGTTGTTATTATAAAACTGTAACTGCAACAGTTTTACTTCCTTACCTGGAGAGGGGCGCTGATAACCGCGACACAGTTTTATACTACTGCGGTTGTCATCGTTTCAATCTGTTTATATCTGTACGTGTTTCTTGTTCCAAATAAATAAATTTGAATTTGAATATTACGAGTGCACTATACATCGCTACCTTCCTCTTTCAGGAAGCACAGGCGATATATGACGAAGCAATCATGACCCTCGTTGTATCATACAAATACAGGGTCTCAACGTCTTGGAGTTTACTTCAAAAGATGTTGGATTTAAACTTCACTCTTTAATCTCTTCCGGGGGTAAGCAAAACTCTTTAGCGAGGTGTTAATCTGTGAAGAGATTATGTAAATAATATTACCTTTCTAAACTAGCTCTGGACGTGGTTTTGCTTTCGTGGATTTTCTTTAATTATACTGGGAGAGTTGAGTTTTTAAAGACGGCAAGATGGGACATTTATTTCGCTAATATTTTTCTTCTATTAAAACTTCTGCAAAATCTCAAGTACTCGTGCATTTTCTGAACTTGGAAATTTTAATTTAAAAAAATGGACGTTGATACATACTCTTGCCGAATAATTTTGATTCATATGGTTTTACTTTTAAACATGAAATGCAATACTTTAAATGTACCACTTAAATTATATCGTGATATTATAGACCTAGCCAAATAATGCACAAAATTGTGGCTAGAAAATAACAATATAAATACAGAAAAAAACATGTTTACAATAAAATATAACCGACTTCCTAAAAACACCACAAATTAAAAAAAAAAACTTCATATGTGGTCACAGATCAACGAACAAAGATTAGGGTAATTGATTCAATTCAGTATCTTTAACCAGAAGTCAAGGCTTATTCCCGGTTTCTAAATTTTGAATTTACAGTTGCTAAAGTTTGACCAGTTATCATGCTAAATAAGCTAGAGTTTGACAATTTCTTAGTTTAAAATTCTCAATTCAGAAACCGGGCGACATTTTCAATTTGTCAAACTATACCGAATTTTCAATTCAAAAACCGGAATTTAGTATTTCCATCGATATAGCGTATTGTCAGTTAAATTAAACTGATATAAAAGAGAACATAGAAAAATGTGAAAATATAGCTACATTGTTATCTCAGCAAAAATACGACCTTTCACAGCTACGTAGAGATCAATACAGATGGACGAACACACCCGCTTCTCAGAGCTATTGTACCACTTTCTAATCTCCCGATTCGTCAAAACAGAACTTTTGAAACTTTTGTTCGTGGGGAATTAGTGTTAGATTCGTGGATAATGTAAGGATACACAATGTTTAATTTAATTTAATAGAAACAACTAGCTTTTTCCTATGGTCTATCCCGCAATTATCATATCAGCCGAAAGACGGCCGCTCCTGGAGATAGGCCTTCCCCAGTTCTCTATCATGGGTTGTGAAGAGATACCATGGCACTTGCATTGTGTAAACTATTTCTTCACCACCGCTCTAAACACGGTGAAGGAAAACGTTGTGAGGAAACCGGCACGTCCTAGAACCAAAAATTATAAGACATGTGACATGGGGGTAGATTAAGGCCCATTTCCTCTCCCACAAAGAGGGGGCCTGTATCCCATCATAGGGTACAATAAAAAAGTCTGATGATGATTTTCTAAGTTTATATTTAAGTATCTACTACCCTTCTTCCTTCCGAGGCGACTTTGAATTAGTCATTAGACTGTTTGGGCCCAGTTGGTGCCCACGTTTATAGATGCCGCTATAAACATAGTATTACTACAATTATTATTTAATGACTATCTGAGTGTGAGAGTCTTTATGAGTCTGTATGTATGTTCGTTAATTCCGTTTAAACAGCTAAACGGATTTAGTTGAACTTCGAAGTATAGATTGACTATTACCAGTCTTAAAATATAGAATACTTTTTATCCGATTACATGTTGAAGAAGCCCAAAAGGATACAAGAAAAACCACGGGGAATGCTTACAATAAATTCTTTTCGATATGTATTTGTAACCCAGTTATAGTTTTTCCTGTAGCGTAGCAATCTGCCAGCAGATTCGCTGTGAATTCCTCTTGTTTTGTGGTTTATTCCTTAGAGCTTAGTTATGTAGAAGTAAGCTCGTATTTTTCTATTTCTCTCAGTGCATTTATATGGTGCATTCTTTTGCTTGAGGCGAGTTTCTTATGTTTTCTAACTTCTTGCAAAAAGATGTTGGAATACTAGTTACATTTTCTTCAAGAATTTTCTTCATTAGTCTAATGGATGTAAGCGAGTGTCTTGTTGATTACTTATAGCACAGGGTCCCAGCGCAAACAAAAAAAAATGGTTCAATTGAATGTACTAGATGGAATATATGCAACGATTTGTATAACAGTATTTTCCTTGCTATAATTACTTTTATCTACACTCACAACGTATTATTCCAAAAATTAATTTAAAAAATCATATATAAATACGTACTTTTTTCCTTCTATTTTCAAACAACTGTATCATAAAATAACTTTTTAATTTTTATAGCACACTTTTACTTTTTAATATTCTGGCGCGTATGGGCTCATTGACTTAATGTAGAAAAGTATTATCATGTTGTAGTGTCTATGGATGCGCGCGCTGCGCTGTCATACCCAATGAGAATCTAAATTGCTCGACAAAGCACATATTTTTTTCATTTCCACTTTTGTTTTATTTCAACTGTATGAGTGAAGATAAAGTTGTGTATGCAACGGCATATAATTAGATATTAAAATACTCGCGTGATATCATTATCAAAACCCACGCTCGTGTTTTAATAACCCCTATTATATGACCATTGCATAAACTACTATTTCAGTAACTTGGCTAAACTTTAAATAACAAGCCGTGGAAAAATATATACAGCACAAACTTTGTTTCATTAAAATTAGTGACGAATCCACATGAAGAATTTAATTTATTAAGGAAAACAAAACTTTTTTAATTAATCTATGGGAGCCGTGTCACTGAGGAGAGAATTTATAATTGGGTGGCCTTGGGGCGACGCACGCGAATCCTTTTTTTTGTATATGATATCACGCTTGTGGTCCCTGATGAGGTAGTAGACAGTGTAATAGCACGTGTACATTTTTTTAATTATGAATAACTTCCATGTATTAGGGGCCGAGCCTGTTGCCAATAGCCGGGTTCAAATATGTTCCAAATTTTCTCAAAATGATATTGCCTTGTGACAGACAGACAGACAGACTACGGCGTAGACCTAGGTCTACGCCAGGAACCCGTTGTTATAATTTAGGTACAATGAAAACCCATGAAAACGGGATAGACCTGTAAATCGGACCTAGATGAGCCCAAGATATCAATAGGTTAGTTGACAAAAATTAATTATTTATTCCGTCAGTTGGCTAACCTTTTTTTTTGTATGCTCGCGTTTGACCACTATCTCGCCTGATGTTAAGTGATGATGTGGTCGAAGGTGAAGCACGCTTGCCTAGAAGTTACCTATTCACTCTTGACTTGAAGACCCCTAGGTTGTAGCTATCAGGAAACGACGGCAGAGAATTCCACTCCTTAGCTGTATGCACAATGAAAGTATTTTCAAAACGCTTTGTGCGTATGGGTGGGATTTCAACCATGTACCGGAGACTGTGTTTCCTGATAGTTATAGTCCGGGAGTCTTCGAATAAAGTGTACATAGGTTTATTTATTTATATTATTGCATAAACAATATGGTATACAAAGATGTTACATGAGTTAAGGGTTAGATCATACATATTTTGCATGCAAAACAATGATATTCTAGTAACAGATACGTTATACACTCACAAAACAACCGAAAAAAGTGTTCCGCGCAGCAGCGGCAGCACAAATACACACTTTTCATTCATCTGAAATTTCACTACAAGTCGAAAGGGATGGTTTGATAAAACCAACAAGAAAAAAAGAGACAGCTAGTGTTTGTCATTTGCGTGTGAATGTAAACAAACATTATACTGGCCACCAATGTTACCATCTCTTTCTTTTCTAACCTCCAAATATCAGAACATTAGCACAGAATAAATAATAGATATTAGGAAAAAATACAAAAATTGTAAACTGAGGTGTATTGCGTACTTACATATGGTATGAGATCCCTTCTGTTTTATGTACTTTCGTATCATAATTGGTACACTTTTTAAATACACATGATGACATTTTTTCAATTTTGTTTTGGTTTCAACAAAGCGTATCGCTCTTCGCCATGCGACACATACACTAAAGACTATACGTCCCAATTAGGACGTATTCGAGTCTTCACAATGCATGCGCTCATAACATATCTGTTTACTAGAATATCATTGATGCAAAATGAGTACTAGACAAATAACTACTACTTATGTTCACAGTATTCCTTAACGCTACAAAAATTATCATTTAGCCATTCATTTAGCCATTTATTAAAGTGAATTGTAAACAGTTTGCTATTTAGTATTTTAAATTTACATGGTTATTTGTCATATATGTGTGCAGCCAACAGCTCTTACCATATTTTGTTAATCAAGGGGTTTCATTTAAAACAAGTCTAAATTTGTCACGCGCCGATTCGTAGAGCATACATCTGCTGCTGTTCTGAAAAGATCTTTGTGTTTCCGTACAAACATACATTTTTCATTTAGATATAGTGGAGGTAGTGGTTGCAAACCGAGTTTTTTAAATATTAGTCGATAAAAAATCTTTTTAAAAAAAAAAATACTACCGACTTCCAACTAAAAACACTACAAAGTGAAAAATAACTTTCTTTTTCGAAGTCGGTGTCTTTGGTAGGTACCAATTTTTTTCGTTATGGACACCGACTTCGAAAAAGAAAGTTATTTTTCACTTTGTAGTGTTTTTAGTTGGAAGTCGGTAGTATTTTTTTTGTAAAAAAGATTTTTTATTTTTCACTTTTTAGTTGTACCTATTAAGCAACTTGCTTTAGTGAGGTAGTAATGCCATGAAACTTGATCATAACCTGTGAAATGAAAGTGTTTCAAGGTGAACTGTACACATCTGTGTACCACTTTAGAGCGTACTGGCGTGATGTTATGTTATGAAATGGTATAAACAATAAAAAGACATGCGGTTGCAGCAATCCCGAGAGATTTGCCTTCATTTATTGAAGAGTTCTGCTGTATATCTCCGAAGTTCTTCATCAGATCTTCACCAAATTAAAATGGGACCAATTTCGAAACATACTCTAAAAATCAAAAAAAGAATTTTCAAAATCGGTCCACAATTGACGGAGATATCGGTGAACATACACAAAAAAAAAAGAAAAAAAAAACAAACATGAAGTCGAACATAGAACCTCCTCCTTTTTGGGAAGTCGGTTAACAAGATACGTGCGGTGGAATGTTTTGAATAGTTCGAACACATTTCTTTTGAGCGTTAAATACTCTGTTATGTTTGGTACTATTTCCCCATACAATTAGTCCATATCGTAGCAAAGACTCTACATATGATTTTCCAGATTACTTTAAGGTAAACGAGCTTCACCGTTGACCACATCATCTCACCAGATGGTAAGATCTGTTGAGACAGTAGTCTCGAGCCAATCTATTTATAAAATAATAAATATCCTGACCCTCAAATTAATAACATAAGTAAGATCTCAGCCAAAAATAAGTGCCAAAGAATTCCTTTTCGCTTTTTCTCAAGCCAAAAAAATATCATAATTCTCTTGAAGGATATCTCATGAAATATTTTCCCGATACTCGATAAAATATTGGGATTAAGAGGATTGCCCACTTTTCTACTGACACGATTTTTTATCTTTACGCGTTATATACGTTTTTATGTCCTTAGTGTAAGTTTTCCTTTGGGGAATTATAATTCTTTCATTTTTCATCTAATACGTTATTTGTAAAATAGGTTTTGTAGTTTTTCTTATTGCTTGTTACTCACATTCTAAGAAATATAAAATTAAACTTTTCTCAAACATGCTTCGAAATTTGATCATACTTTTATATCATACTTTTAAGCAATTCTCAGCGAAATTACAAGTACGTTCACATGGACGTAATGAAATGCAATCTGATTAATTTGCACTTGAAATTTTCTTAGAGAATACGAATGCAATATTGCCTGTAGACGCAATTCTAATAGCATTGTGCCATCAGCAAGGTCCTATGTTGCCATGACAACTGCTAAAGTCTCGAGTTGATATAACAATAATAATCAAACATAAGCTGTCAATTGGATTGAAGGAGACTGAATCAAGGTTGAGTTAAGTGGAGGAAATTACTAAGATTATTGGTATGTATTTGAGTTAGGTTTGACAAGAAAATGGAAGGATTGTGAACACTTCAAGCCTCTAGTCACAGTCTACAGGTGATTTCTGTCAACACATCATAGGTTCTAGAAAAGTGAAATTCTATCGACTTTACGATAGATTCGAAAAACAGTTTAAAATACATGGGAATTTGGCATTCCGAATATCACCTTCGCATTTCATCATTACGATTAAACTTTTCAGGGTTCCGTACTCGAAGGGTCCAAACGGAGTCCTATTGCTGTCACTCACGTGTCAGTCGGCCTGTCTATCCGTCTATCTGTGTGTCGTCTGTACTATAGGATCACAGATATAAATCTAAATAGATAACGCAAGTCCCACCATCTGTATGAAAACCAAGCGTGCCACTTTTTCACAAACAATTTAAAAACAAATTTACTTACCAATGAAAAAAAACATTTCCAATGCCTTGGCCAACTTTTTCTATACATTCTTTACAGCTCAATAAGGCACAAAAAGGCATTTTACTAGATGTTTAATGAGAGCTTTTTGGCACGCGAAGTACGTACAATTGCGTCGTCTAGTTAGATTTATGTCTGTGTATAGGATACACACATACATACACATTTACAGCCAAACGGTTGGAGCTACAGTCTTCAAACTTACACCATAAGCATCTTCTTGACTCAAAGCCATACAAATCTTCAAAAACTATTTTTAAATGTTTTTAAGTCATACAGCAAAAGGGCACGAAAAAAAATGTATCGTTGTGTAGATAAATCCTGTTTTTTTTTAATATTGTAAAACAAAGGAATGAGAAGTTACCAAAGTCAGATTATAATACAAAAATAAATCAGAAGAATTTTTTAACTTCCCCAAAATTAAATATTTATTATCACGTGTATTTTATTAACTAATTTAATAACTAATTTAAACCTATATTGATAAATGAGATTTTTCTTGGAAATTTTCAAAGTTTTCCTATTAAAACCAACTTGTTTTTGCGGTTTCGTACGGAAACATAAATGTGCTAAGTCCGACACGCATTTGGCCGTTTTTTTGAAAACTCCCTGTAATAATTAAGAAAAATATTTTTACAATCTTCAACGTTATTTTAAACTGAGATCGGAAACCATTCTAGTTCTACAAATAAAATAATCAATAATCGATTAATCAAGTTTCGGTTTGTGTTACGCCACAACTCTAAATTAAGCGATGTTTCAGGAACAAATGCTTAATTTAGGAAAACCGCTACTTTCTTGTTGAATTAATCTCTTGGGAATATTATTATTTTATAGTATCTAAGAAATTCGGCAAAAACAACGATACCCCATTCGACGAAGTAGGATAATTTTATTTTCAAGCCCCCCTTTATCTGTATGGGAGCCTCCCTTAATAACGTTTAAAAATATGTTTTGACAATTTGTATGGCTTTGGATTAACAAGTTATATAAACTGTGAAATTTTGAAGACTGTAGCTGGCACAGACAGACAGACAGGTGGACAGACAGACAAGAGTGTGACTGCAATAGGACTACCTTTGGACCCTTCGGGTACGGAACCCTAAACAGTTAAAATGTATGGGAATTTGACATTCTGCCTACCGCATTCGCTTTTAGTAGTTACAAATATAGTTTTTCTAGAAGACTAAACCGAATGTTGTATCATCCTTTTACGCAATAATAGTTAAGGTTTGCCTCTCTCTGAAAAACATTAACCTTCTTCTGAAGCAATAGGGTAAAAACAAAACAGTGTTAACAGTGATGAATTCGATTCCCAGGTAGAACATTGAAGCGTTCCGTTTTATGTAACTCTATTAGGTACAATAAAACCCTTTTCGATACATTGGTAAGGTTTACCTCAGGGCATGATTTTCAGACCAATACGAGTACTTATCTACTTTTATTTGGAGTAGTTAGGTAAGGTTTTAGGAAAAATATGTTTAAGATGCCAATCACTGCAAGATACCATGCATCCCCTTATTATTATTTTTGTATTTTTCTTTTTGTTTAACCTATCCTTTTTGTTATAATATATGGCTACTTACAACAAAACACTGTATTTATGAACCATGATGAAAGAGACTGACCTCCACGACACAGGGAATCCTAGTGTGGAGATCAGTGATTTATCTAATATAAAATGTATTTTTCTTGAACAATAAAGATTATTATTATTATTTGTTAGTGAAGATGTGAAAAACTATGGAAGCTGGGTTTGAATTTTAAACAAAAGTATACAGTAGAGATAAAGACCGTATAAAAGTTCCTGCAGACAGATGTGAGGCGACTATGCGACAACGATACGACGACGCTTTGTATAGGAATCGTTCTAAAATTGCTTTAAAGATAGAACAATTACATTGAAAAGCATTGTCGGACCATTGTTCCAACTTTGTTCCATTGTCGCGTTGCGCTTGTCTGAAGAAGCATTTATATCCTTGATCATCATCATTTCAGCCCTTTTCAGGACATAGGCCTCTCGCAAGCGTCGCCACACTGATCGGTATTTTACATACTTACGCTTAGAAAAACCAGCTAGCAATGTTTTTGCCAAATTTCCTAGATGCTGTATAAAATAATATTCCCAAAAGATAATATAATTCAACAAGAAAGCTATTTTTGGCTATTTGCAAAATATTTTAAAGGCTGTTGATGATGATGATGAAAGTTTAACATCTTTATAAGCTACAGGCATTTGTTATTCTGATGCTACTACTACTGTACTTTCATCTATCCCCGGCTACATTATTTGGTGTAGAGTCTTTTCACTTTCCTACGCCAAGCTGTTCTGCCTTGGGTTGTCTGTTCTGGCAATTCGGCTTGCTAGAGACACGGGGTCCTAGCGCTAACAAAGAAAATTTGTTTCAAATAAATATCACTAGATGGTGCGATATGCATCGATTTGTTATTGAATTGTGTATAAAATTAAAATACGCAGGGGAGGGTGGCGGTCTCGCTCACTCCCTATGCCAAGGCATTGTGCCGGAAAGGATAATGAGAGTAGGATAGTTACAGACCGAGAAAACCCTTTTACTTGTAAGTCGCTGCTGACACCATCTACAGCCGTGGAACGGAACCGAACGTGATCGATGTACATAGAAAAATAATCAGTATAATCAGACGAAAAACGTTAATAACGTAGGCACGGTTTCTTTGTATGGGATGAGGCATCTGTAGGCTAGTATTACATTGTGCTTGGGATCTCTTTCCATATTGGACCACCACAACACCAGCAAAATCCGTTCACTAATTTTTGAAAGAGTAAAAATTACCTCCATAGAAACTTTACCGTTTGTTATAAAAGTAAGATTGTCTATCAGTGCTTCCTGTAGCTGTTTTCAAATTAAACGTTTTATTCGTCTAGTTTCTGCTCACAAAGTATCTTCGGACTAGTTTTCTGAAAGTTCTGTTATTTTACGAAGGCGAACAATTTCGTCTATGTAGGTGAAAGTTTTGGTTTAAATCTAGTATGTTTTGTGCTGAAAGTTTTCCTAGTGTGCAGTTTTATAAAAAAGAAGGAAATATATTGGCAGTTCATAATGTAGTTTCGTGATATCAGAAAGACTTTCTTTGACCGAATTTCTAGAACGAAAATAACTTACTTAACTCAAAATTACTGTGACTCATATGTAATACCCGCATCAGCTAGTATGGATTATCGATTATTGAATGAATTGGAACCACTTCGGTACCTAACCAGACGTACTTATATAGAAGTAATTTTTTTAGGTAGAATAGACCATTACTAATGTAAATTTGAAATCACCAAAACGCACAAAGTAAAAAAATAATACTAACCGATAAAAATCTAGAAGTGTTTGGCAGGAGGATGTTGGCGAGGGAGGGGGCGCGGGTAAACGGTGTGCCCCCTCACCCCTAGCACCAATCCCATGAATAGGTAACGTGCCGTTCTGTAGGAAAACAAATTATTGTAACCTAACCTCAAAACACTGAAGTTGCTTCTGCATCGTCTTCAGCGCTGCGGGAAGTGCAACCCCTTCGCCCTTCCGTAACAAAGAATAGGCGCCCAAGTTCACCTCCACGCTACGGCTCGCACGCAGCAAGCAGCCAAAAGACTACGTGAAACCGGGGTGCCCCGATTCGGTTTCGGAACAGATTCGTTAACGCCATACACATCAGAATATTCCACGTTTCGTTACTTACAATTATTTTTAATTTTTGTTTTGTACTTTTTTTATCTCGTTAATTATTTGGTTAGCTTCATAGTTACATACGGTACGGTAGTAAGTATTATAAAATAAAGTAAAGTAAAATCTATAATATTTACAGTTATAAACCAATAAAATTTGCTGTTACATAGTCAGCACGTGTAATGAAACAACCAACGAAGAATTTTATTTGCATTACCTGTGGCATTTATTATTATTGTGATGATTTCTATTACGTATTGAGAGAAATTATTGAAACTTTAGGCTTTTTTTCTCAAAAACTGAAGATTCGTGGCTTAAAACTTTGTGAAAATGTTCTCCAAGAACAGTTCTATACGTAAAAATATGAAGCTTCGAGCAGCCTGTTTACGCACCGAAGTTGAGCCAATGTATTTTCAGTGGCTTATCATTTGACTAACGTCTAATTTTTGACGCGTCGATAATTTTTTTTCTAGATCTGAAGGTTAGTTAACCCATCATGGGGTTGTAACAAACCTAAAAAGAATAGAAATACAAAATAAACCAAATTTTAATTGAATTTGATTACCTACCTAATTTTATTCTGAACGTGATGTGCTGTTTTCATAAAAACCTTATTTTTACTCGAAAAACGCTTGTACAAATACAGAACCTTGGAAAGTCTATATCCTCATAAAACCACTAGGAAGAGAATTAGTAGCTACCCGTTATCTGTACCCAAGTCACCCTTCGATAGCTATTCGTCCATATGCCAAAAGCGATAAGGTTGAAAGCTGGCTGATCGGTGGAACTTCACAGGTATTTACCTATATTTACCTCTCTTGACCACATAGACCACTAACCTTCGAATTTTGGTTTGCGGTTGTGGTTTACGCTGCTCTATATTATTTCATCACTCCGATTTTGAGCGATCGACTAGACTTACCAAAATTTTAGTGATATTCCGTAAAGAGTACCTACAGCTCACCTCACTTACGTGAGCGCACTCACATCGAAAGTCACAACGAGACACACTACGTTCCAATTTTGATTATTCAGACTTTTTCGTCGGTTTCCGCATTCATAATTATAATTCAGAGATTTGGAGTCCATTTTTTTAAACTGTCTTGGTCTCTAACACTAACATTAACAAAAAAAATATCCCGCTTATAATGTTAATGATAGTCCATTTTTTTAGTACAAAACACCTAATAACAAATGTTAGTACATGTTAAAAAAACAATTAAAAATAATTATAGGGATCCAAATATAAATTAAATTAGAAAAACCATAAATAAGAAATCATTTCGATTAAAATGATAAAAAATATATAAAATAAAAATAAAAAAATAAAAACACTAAAATTACAAATATTTTGGGTTGTGTTAGAAGAGCAAGCGTGGTGATCAATACTCATTCCTTCCCTGTATGAGAAGATGCAAACGCCATTTTTAAACCTTTTCAAAAACTCAATCACTCTTTAGATACATAATGTCTCTCACGATTATTGTAAAATACAACTAGCATTATCAATCAATTTAGGATTACAATAGTGATCAATTTATCTCGATTGCTTAACAAGAGCTCGCATTCATTTGACATTTCATGCAAACACAATGGATACCATGTTAAATGTTTAATTCCAATCTGTATTCGGATTACAGGGGCTGAACATAAAATTTTACTGCTCGATACTGTCTACTGCTCTGCAGAGTAAAACTTTTACACCAAAAATTATTTAATATGGAGCTTTACCTTATACAATAAGGATACAAAAAACTGCAAATTTGGTCTTAGCTCATGCTAGACCTAAGTTCGTTTTGCGGTCAATCTTCAGGAGCCGTCGTGTGCGCAAGACGTTTGAAACATAGTTTTACTTGTATGGTGAACGCGTATGTCACACGGCCCGACGAAAATTTGCCTGTACCGTATTACGTGTATTTGCATATACCTACCTTGTCACCGGACTAACACGAAAACACTATCAGTCACACAAAAATGATATTACAAATCGAGGTTTAGCGATAAACCATAGACAATGTCAACGCTAAACCTCGGCGGGCCCTAGTTTAGCGATGGTCTAAATCGTATCTGTCAAAGTTTCTCTTTTAGGTTATAGCATCTTTATCATTGTGTTGTGTTGTTTTTACCCGAAATTTGATATCAACATGATTGCTTTAATTGATATTGAGGATATTCGGTATTCCAATTCTCAGATGGTTTTTATTTGTTGGTCCATCACAATAAATTATTAACAAAGAGGCAATAGTTCTATTTGAGACTTGTATAACTTACAAATTCCAAAGCTTAATGAACTTTGTTCAAATTGCGATAGTTTTGTTTAGTGTTATGGTTTCATATAACGCGCGAGAATGTTACGTTTCGTCACACGTACGTAGATGTACTATTATTAATGAATACGACATTAAGTATGGGCTTAAATCTAAACATAACTGCAATCGATAAATAATTAATATTCATATCCATGCAAAATAACAGTCTCAATATTTTTAACACTCCTTAACATCATTAATCCTTATCGCATTATCAAAACGTTTTCTTATCTGGGCATACGGAACGTTGCAATAGAATGATATTATGTTGAACGAATGATATCTTTATTAATCTGTGGTTGATGTATAGACAATGATTCAAATGACGGTACTTAGAAGACCACGGTTTTTTTTAAGTATTGTAATACGGACAAATTTAGGACAGGTTTTATTGAGTTTTTTGTAAGAGGTCTGTCTAAGTTTATAATAAATCACGTGATATTGTAAACTCTTTCTTCTCTATAAGGCACGGGTATATTTTAAACTATCCAATTTAAATGGGATTTATTGTATTTAAAATGATCGGTTCACAATAGGTCGAGATTTATAATCTTCAAGATTATAAATCTCGACCTATTCGGTTCGAACGGCCGTATCTTTAATATTTAATACTATGAGTAGAAATCTGAATAATTTGAATGAGTCTGAATTAAATTTCAAATGTTGTTTCTGTCACAATAGAAATCTCATCTAAACTTTTAAACAAATATTATAAACCGGTAAATTTTTTTGGTTGTTTGTTAATTGGAAGTAATCTCGTACAAGTCTGATTGAGATAATTCTTCCACAGATAGAAGTCAAGTCGTTGAGTGCCAAAGGATATTTTTTATTGAGGAAAAATGCAGAGTCCCTATGGAGTATCCACAGCCTGCACGAAAAAAATTGTTTGCAATAAAAAATAAATAAATTGGTGTAGGTAGATATTCAATTACCGGGACTTATCATATATCATCACATCTATACATATAAATAAAATTGGAGTGTCTGTTTGTAATATTGAAATAACCGTTTTTTACTACATGTATATGAATATACTCGTATATTACGGTACATACACCAAAATAACATTTTTTACAATTTTTGTCTGTCTGTTTGTTCCGGCTAATCTCTGAAATGGCTGGACCGATTTTGACGGGATTTTTACTGGCAGGTAGCTGATGTAATAAGGAGTAACGTAGGCTACGTTTATTTTAGAAAAAATCTTTTATTTTAGAAATTTGTTAGGCGGAACGAAGTTCGCCGGGTCAGCTAGTAGTTAATAAAACTTTTAAATCGCCAACCCACATTGAGCAAACGTGGTGGTTATGTGTTCTCTGTATGAGAAGAGGTATTTTCCCTGCCGTGGGTCAGTAACAGGCTGATATTCTACTAAATAAGAGAGTTAGAACAAATAAATTCTACTGAATTAGTACACAGCATGGTGTGCAATATTTAAATACTAGCTGTCCCACGCGGCTTCGCTCCCGTCAACTGGCTACGAACCTACCCATCTACCCTACCTACCATACCTCACCTACACTACATACATGATTGTTGCGTAACTTTGACTGCTTACGTAGCGCACGCAACGGAAGCTTTAAACAAGGATTTTTTTCCCGTTTTTGCAACATTTTTAATTTATGCTCCGCTCCTATTGGTCATAGCGTGATGTTATATAGCTTATAACCTTCCCCAATAAATGGACTATCCAACAAAAAAAGAATTATTCAATTCCAATGAGTAGTTCCTGATATTAGCGCGTTCAAACAAACTCTTCAGCTTTATAATATTAGTATAGATTTTGGTAACGATTTTGAAAAAAATACGATTTGTAATTACTTATTTTTTTTATTTAGATTTAGGCTTATTTTTTTAGATTTAGGTCGGTATTCCAGATGCTCATGCTCACGCTTAATTCAACGCAAATTGGCAATGGACAATTGCAATTGGTTGGCTTGACTTTTTTTTTGACATTAACGTGCTCAAGTCCAAAATCCTAGACGCCCTCAAACGTTACCGAGCTCTTTTAACACAAAATCAGTTGAATTGAGTAGTGTTAGCATGTTCTTGGAACGTTCTTGTACTTGCTGATTTGGACTTTCATTTTCATTTAATACTTACCACACATTTTGTGTAGAAAGAATTCGGTAACGTCTGGGGCGTCTGGGATCTTCCTCAATTGAGTACACATATGGCAAGCTGAAGAATCATCAATCAACTTGAGATTTGTGATTGGTTAGCAGTTTTTTTTTTAAGTTTATGGCTTCGCACGGTTTATGCATTTAGCCAGTGTCACGTTTAGAAGTTCCAGTTTCTTTAGTTTTTAGTATAATGTCGGTACCTTTATTGGGAGCTTCCACAGAGTTTTGTCGACAACATGAACCTCATGTTCTACCACTGTGTTTTACTTGCCCACACTCGTGTACGTTCACTAATATTATTAGAACAAAACACCACCATTTTTACACTATTAATATTCAATTAACACAATTTTTAGGCAAATAAAACAGAGAAGCAACATAGAAGCCATCACGTTCCTGCCAAAAACTCGGTTGACAGTTGATTGGTAGGTGTGGTCAATTTTGAGTTTGAATCGAGTATGAGCATTTGGATTACGGGCCTTATCAGAAACAATAACACATTCAAAATAAAAAATATTTTATTTCAAATAAACCTTAGAGGTCTTACTTTTGAATTGTCAAACAAAAAAAAACATATGACTCTAGTTGCAAATTCGCAAGCGTCAGTAGATCTCAATGGAGAAGAATTTGCAAGAAACTCCACGGACACTCTTTTCAATCACTTTCAATTACAAGTTTTTGGTTACATCATTCTTGTTGAAAAAAATACATACATTTGAGAACGATGCAAAAAGACGTGCACGTAAAAGCGTCTAGAGTAACAAACAATTTTAACATAAAAATGCAATAACAGGCCGAGGCAGCTGCATTAAATTCACAACCGAACAACACAACAAAATCATTACAAACCATAAAAAAAACTCTATTCTGGATGAATTCCGTCTCCCTTTTAAATATTGAATGACAGCAGAAGGCAGTTTTAAAAAGGTTTTCAGTGTTACCCTTATCAATAATTCAATGGATATAGGATGTCAGAGTAAACGGTCCGTATCAGATGTTTTCCGACGTTTATGTTTTACTGGTCACCCCGCTGCGTCGTTTTGATTACGATGTTAATTTGTCACCACGTGGAAAAAAGGACGCATGATGTATATCTATGAAGGTTCTATACGTTTATTTTTGCGGGTAGAATGAGATTTATTGAGGTTTCATGCTTATATCACACACTAATATTATAAAGGCGTGGGTTTGTATGTTTGTTACTTCTTCGCGCTGAAACAGCTGATCGGATCTGAATGAAATTACGCTCAGAGATAGATTATAGTCTAGAAAAGCACATAGGATTTGTTCCCTCGGGATAATTTGCGACTTTTATTAGGCGAAGCCGCTGGCAGAAGCTAGTTAAAAATAATGCAAAAAATATCAATTTGTTTGTTAATTTTTCACGCCTAACCTGCTGAACCAGTTTTGATGAATTAAGGAATTGATATCTTGGATAAACATAATTATAGGATACTTTTTATTTCAGGAAAATGTTCCCTAGGGTTAATTTCCACGGTTAACTAGCTCGCGTACGAAGCCGCTTGCTGAAACTATTATCTAATAAAATCTAATTTCTAACTGTTTTTTATACAGCTTGTCACACACACCACACTTCAAAATTCGAACGCTGTCTCGTCGTAATACTATAAAGATTTCTTTTAAAAACAAATGAGTTCACTTTTGAATGGTAAGCGCTCACATTATTATAGTGAGGTGAGCAGTTAACTTTACAGGCAAAACTCTTCAAAATATATTTCTGAACAACGAGTTCAATATTTAGTCATTTAAATATTAAATAAAAACAGGAACAAATTGGAAACACGTTTCAGGGAATATTGCACCTCACTTTATTTTATTTTTCTACAAATAATTGAAGAATAAAAGACATGGTCAGAATTTGTATAGAGCTGTGCCCTAACAAAAAATATTCATGTTCATTGAATTACAGTACGTCGTATTAAAGCTTTGAGGAATGGCTTTACAACCGTTTAAGACGACGACTAACGCCAACGACCTTGAGGGAACAAAACGCGCACTCGTTTCACACCTGCGCGTCCCAAAATTTAGTAGTTTTCTGTACTTTCTTTTTTATTCTATAACTTTAAAAAAAAGCCTCAGATCAAAATGTAGATACTTAAATTGTCTTTAAGATGGTGTCAATTTCATTAAAATACGCCCAGCGGTTTTGCTGCGATTGTCGTGTTTTTGTCCGTTTTAGACATAACTTTAATTACACTATTTACTAGGAATAAAACTCAAAATTTTCTTAGATCAAATTATTAAGAAAATAGTCTAATTTAACATATATTTTTTCCAAAAAATTACGACTAGCATTTTAGACGTGATTCTCATTTTAAAATTAGCTACTCAGGGGTAACTGCGCTTTAAGATTTATGGATCAGAGAAGAAGCGAGAGACTATAAATAGGATAAAATCGTGATAAGATCAACGCATGACTGCACCATAGACTAAACTGCACCAGTACAGTGCGCGCGCTTAGAAATGTCAAAATGACTAGGACGTTCGGATACACACTCTGGAATATATTGTCGATGCATTTAGTATTATGACATGACGCTCGGCAGCTCGAAAAATGGTGTCTACGATAATCGTAAAAGCTTAACTTTTATTTTAGACGTATTTACCTTAGCAATACGTTATTGCAGTCGTAATTGTTTAATATTTTAATCTGATTTTCAGGCGTACTTTAGAAACAGTGTTTGTCTTATGCGTGTATCCCTGAATTTTATATTTCTATGGTGTATCCAGACGCAAATGCATTGCATAGAAACCGCACAAAAAAAGAATTAACACACTTATTTTATTGGATTTTTTGTTGCCCCTTCTAGACAAATGAAATCGTTGCGATCAATTTTAATTTATTTTACAAGTAATTTTCACACTTTAGTAATTACTGTACATTTATGTATTCTGATTGATTCGGAGGGCAGTATCTGGCCATTTCCTTTAGTAAATCCCCGTTACCTACTTCAAGAGTATGTGACATATTATATTATTATAGTGTCTCATACGATTGAGGTAGCTAACCACCTTATAATTTTAATCGTGCAACGAAGCGTGGGGTGACGGTAATGTGAGGTGACGGGAGGTTACTCTACATAAATGTTTGAGAATGTATCTTAGAGTGTGATGTTGGTATAGTAGAGGATTTGAAAGGCCAAGCACCTTAAGGTTTATTTTGGCTTGCAAGTTGCAACTCATTATGTTTTCGAAAGGGTTTTGTTAACATTTTCCCTAAAAATGACAGTTGGACTACAGAAAGCGGTATTCTTCTTCTTATTGATTTCACTCTTGACAGAGCGGTCGTGGTCACGATGAATTTTGTCTTCCGGAATGAACTCGCTGGTGCTCTTGTTACTCGCCTTTCGATCTCTCTCCATTTGGCTCTGTTAGAATTGTTAGATGAAAGTTTAACTCAATAAGGGCCTACATGCGCTTTAGTGTCGTAAAACGGTAACTTTCTAAAGCATACTCCTTATTAACGGCTAGGTTGAAAGGTTTGAAAAAAAAAAAAAAAATATTGTTTCATGTACCTACATTATTTTTTAAACATGATTTTTTCGTAAAAAAAAATAATTAGCAACACGATATTTTTCGAAACTTTTGAATATTCCTCCAAAACGACTTGGATGTTTAAAAATGTTTTTTACACAGAAAAATTGAGGGCTGGAATTTCTTCATAACTGTCACAGCATAATTATGATAATCAAATAATGTTTTGCAAACAAAACTGTTCACAAGGAGTTTAAATATTGATATTTTGGCATCGAGCGGGCGCACGTCTAGTACCGCGTTTACATTGGGGCGTATATCGCCTTAATTTACTGGTCCTCCTATCGCAGATTTAATTTGGTCGGTCCACCTCATCGGTGACCTCCCGCGTGGCCGTCTACTCTACCATCAAAGCGGTATACATTTCTTCACAACAAAACCTATGGTGAAACCGAAAAGTAACTCAGTGGGTGACGGCGACAGGTTGAACAAAAACTCGCAAGACCTACCAATCAAACTAAACACGAACACACACTCAAACACTCGCACATAACAAACACACACACATTTATAAACACACAAACACACATGCACTCAAAAATAAACAATGTTTTATTATTAAATTACTGTAGTATCAGAGACTTGTACTAGTTTCATTTTAATATTTTGTAAGGAAAGCAGAACTTCACCTACAAACTTGTATGTAGTTAACTTTTTATATGCCCCATGTTCAATCTTCGTTTTATTGAGATAATTTATTGAATTAAATTATTTGATTGATTCTTTTGAACTTTTTGACAATATTCATCGCTTATAGAACGGTATTGTTGTTTTTATTTGTTATTATATGCCAACGATTCTGTCTGTGATCGTATGCCAACAACTACGGCAATCCTTTAAAAATATTTTCTTGTTTCATACTTTTCAGATCGCAATTTGTTTGTTGTCGGGTTTTAGTTTTTATTCACTCTTGACTTGAAGACCCCTAGGTTGTAGCTATCAGGAAACAAAGACGCCGGCAGGGAATTCCACTCCTTAGCTGTACGCACAATAAAAGTATTTTCAAAACGCTTTGTGCGTATGGGTGGAATATCAACCATGTACCGATGGCGCATTGCTGTACTTCTTGTAGTCCGATGATGGAAAGGGCTAGGCGGAATCAAATTGTGCAGTTCCATCGCACACTCCCCGAAATGTAACCGATAGAAAACCGTTAGGTTGGCAACTCGTCGTCGTCGGAAATATATTTCTCTAGTAACAACTCAGTAGTAGTTTCAACTTCAAGAGAGACCGACAGATTATAGCGTTTCATATGAGATCGAGGTAGCTAACCACCTTATATCATTGGATACTATTCAGACTGAATATTTATTTGAGGATGCCAATTTTGGTACTGTCGTGCAAATAAAATGCCAAACACCTTAAGGTTTGGTTTAATTTGCAACATTTATTGTTTTTCCCACAGTGTATACCCATTTCCTTTACATTCTAAATACGGTTATAGGAGGAACCATACAATTTTATTGTCTAATCACTATTTTCGCCTACTTATTGCTAATTTTAACCGACTTCGAAAAAAGGAGGAGTTTCTCAATTCATCGGCATCTTTTTTTGTTTTGTCGTGTTTGGGTTTATTGGAATCTTCATCAGAATTATTATGGCTATAAATTATTTCGTAGTAATTGGAGGTACCTACCAAAACAAAAAAGAGATATAAATAAAAAACTTTTTAACAAAAAAATCAAACCAACTTCCAAAAGGACACTATAAAGCAAAAAAATAACTTTCTTTTGCGAAGTCGGTAACGAAAAACAGCAAACAATAGGTAGCAAAGACAACGATTTCGGAAAAGAAAGTTATTTTTCACATTGTAGGTTTTGTTTTGGAGGTCAAAGTCAAAGTCAAAGTCAAATGTTTTTATTTCGACTAGGCCATTAAGCGGCACTTTCGAACGTTAAAAATTAAAATTAACAAGTAATAAAAATTGGTTCTACCGTGCATTCGGAAAAATAGATTGTTATGGAGAAGAACGCACAAGAAACTCCATACTTACTCTTTAAAAAAAAATAAGCTTTTACAATATTAAAGTACATACATTAATAAATTCATAAACGTGAGGACGATGCACCTAGCACAACTACACTACATATAAGTATTACAAGCACTAACAGGTAAATTCCTTCACTTGAAAAATAGGAACATGGTTCTCACATACTTACAAATATTGCAAACATAGGTAAATTGTCTATTTGAACAACAACGGTCAGTTAGTTTTTGTTTGTTAAGAAGCTTTTTTAATTAATAGAACAGTAAGAAAGTAAGAATAACTATTAATTTGTCACAGAAACGTGCATATAAAAGATAAACTTAGTAGTCTACTAAAAATGTTTGGGCACTTAAAAGCACATCGCGTGTCGTGACTGAGACAAGAAGGCAAATAATAGTTCGAACAAGTAAAAATAAAAAAGTCCAAAACCTCCGACAACTCTTTTTTCATACTTTTAAACTACATAATTTGTCTAGTAGTAGACACACTTCTATCAACAATCTATCGAACACGTAATTATGACACGATATCTTGCAAAAATACCCCGATACAAACAGTAAAACGCCCATAACTTTTAAACGGCTTAACCGATTTTCATTAAACACATCTAAGAACAATCTCTATAAAGTCAAAATTTGTTCATCCGTTTAGGAGATATGATTTCACAGACCGATACACAAACTCACAGGTACACACGTCAAACTTATAACACCTCTCTTTTTCCATCAGGGGCTAAAAAGTGAGATGATTAAAAAAAGAATGTGTTTGAAAATAACTCTACATGTCTGTATACTACCCGTTCAAATGCTACAATATTTGGCTACCACTTATTTTAAAGTCATTCGTATGCTAGAGATGTAGCCAATTTATGCAGACACGGCTTTGTGGACATTGGTCATGCGAAAGTTTCGAGTTAGGGAAATGTAGTAGCAAAGCTACTCTGGGTTAGTGTTTAAACAATAAGCTTGATTTTTAACCGACTTCGCAAAAAGGAGGAGGTTATCAATTCGACTGTATTTTTTTATGTTTGTTACCTCAGAACTTTTTATTGGGTAAACTGATTTTGATGATTCTTTTGTTACTTGAAAGCCGGTGCTTGTCATGTGGTCCCATTTATTTTTCATCAAGATCTGATGAAGAACTTCGGAAAAATACATCAGAACTCTTCAATAAATGACGGCAAATCACTTGGGATAGATGCAATCGCATGTCTGTTTATTTTTTAAACCATTTCATAACATAAGTAACATCACACTGGTACGCTCTGAAGGGGTACACAGGTGTGAACAGTTCACCCTGGTATAATCTCATTGCACCGGTTTTGTTTAAGTTTCATGTTATTGGGTTAATCTAGTCTGGCTTCAATCAATCAAATTTCAATCAAAAAATCTTTTTTTTACAAAAATTACACTACAAAGTGAAAAATAACTTCAATTTCGGAAGTCGGTATCAAAAAAACAAATAAACGAAAACAGGAACACCGACTTCCGAAATTGAAGTTATTTTTCACTTAGTAGTGTTTTTGTTTGGACGGTTGTAATTTTTGTAAAAATGTTTTTGTAAGTCTTCATATGGTAAGTCCAGAATATTTCCTTTTCTCCCTCTTATTATAAATGTGAAAGTTTGAATGTTTGCATCATCCATTAATGGCTAAACGGCTTTGGATGAAACCACGGGTAGACCCGCATTAGGATATATTATACTTTTACTACGTACGTTCCCGTAAGATAATTTTGTAACTTTCACGCGGACGAAGCTGTTGGGAAAAGCAACTTGTTAATAAAGTGTCGGATTTATACGCATAAAATAATTTAAAAAAATGTCAAGCAGGTGCATTGATCCACAAAAATCAGCAATGTTAAAAAAGTGAAACTATAATTTTTTGCGTTATATTCAAACTATTCTATCACTATTTTTACTTACAGAATTAACCATTAAAACAAAACCAACAAAATAATCTACCAAGAAATAAACCTTGTGAAGTGCAGTGAACTCCACAAACATAAAAATATTTTCAAAAAAAAATTGTGCCCAAAAGTATGTAAGAATCCATGTGCTAAATGTCGGAGGGCCCGTCTCGACTACCGTCTGCGCTGACCCCAAAATGCAAGCCGCACGAGATGTGGGCCGCGATGACACGGTCCATTGAGATACTAGTCGCCTTCTTCGAGTATTACGCACAGAGGTAAGAATAGATCATAAGCTTTTGTATCTGCTATTTTGATTGAGAGAAGTTAAGTAGAGATTAAATCGAGGATGGGTTGAGTTTGTGTCGAGTTTGAGCCGAGAATTGGCTGAGATTGAGTCGAGATTGGGTCGAGTGGAGGTAATCAATTGGATATAGAGAAAGTATAACACCTAAATAAATAAATAAAAAAAGAGTCCTCTTTATTCCTTATTAATTTTAGATAACAATTGTTTTTTCTTAATATTAACATGCATAATAATAATTTATGATTAACATTCATTATGATTTTATAATAGTTTATTAGTGTTAGCTAATAAGGTCCTCTCAATGAGTAAAGGCCTCCTCCATTTTTCTCCACACGGTTCTGTCCTTCGCTATTTCCATCCAGTTTATTCCTGAAGTCCTCTGTATCTCATCGAGCCATCTATCTGCTGGTCTACCTCTTGATCGCCTGCCTGTTCGGCCGTTCCATGTTGTTATTTATTTTTGTTGTTGTCTTTTCTATAAAATGATGTAAGAAGCGATGTGCTAAATGTCTGAGGACTCGTCTCAACTACCGTCTGCGCTGACCCCAAAACGCAAGCCACACGAGATGTGGGCCGCGATGACACGGTCCATTGAGATACTAGTCGCCTTCTTCGAGAATTATGCGCAGAGGTAAGATTAGATTATTAAGTTTTTTTAAATGAGTAATAATACTTTTCTCTGACGTAATCCTACCAGTCCGACAATTTGAGGGATTATCACCTGCAGGTTGGAGAAAATGTTGAGAACTTTATACAATTCTCTTTAAAACAACTGATTATAATAATATCATCAGTAGTTTTAAAAAAATGTGTTTATTGATCTTTTGGTTTCTGTCTGAAGAATCTTGGGAATAGTGTGGGCTGATTAGACGGTAACGATTGTAAGATCAATCCAATAATTTGTCTTGGCTTAGTTGGTTAAGACTTAAGCTTCCCCAGACAGGCACGACTCCATACTATTATAACGCGTTCTCGCATTATCGTGTCTTGCCTGTCTGTGAGCGTGGATCCTTAACTATCAATATTACAACAAATCTGAGTTGTATCCACCAGTATTCTATAGTACACAATACACACAGCACTTACCACTATTTTGACTTACAACGTACCTATGCTATGGTATGAGTATTATTATTATTGGTGTTTGTTTTAATTTAATTTTTATCTTATTTTAATTTATGAATGGAAATGATGACCAAATTGTTTGTTTTTATTTTAATTTTTATCTTATTTTAATTTATGAATGGAAATGATGACCAAATTGTTTGTTTTTAATTTAATTTCTATCTTATTTTAATTTATGAATGGGAATGATGACCAAATTTTTCTCATCTATCCTTTAATTTAACATGACAGTTACTTATTTAAATAACAAATGTTGAACATTTGATAAACATGTAAAAATTAGTGTTTGTTTAAGCACAGTAGTTTGTTTATTATTGTGACACTATAGCATTTTAAACTATGTACATTGCTGTGCCCTAGCAGGGTTCATGTATGAAACCTTTATACTTGTAACAACTTTGTAAACTACATAAATATGCAATAAATGAGTATGATTATGTCGTAACATCTTCATGTTACGTC
The DNA here is from genome assembly GCA_947562075.1 of Orthosia gracilis. NCBI lineage: Eukaryota > Metazoa > Arthropoda > Insecta > Lepidoptera > Noctuidae > Orthosia > Orthosia gracilis. The sequence goes on along the minus strand of OX387267.1, from coordinate 6,637,041 downwards.
ATAGGGACACGCTGAAATGCTTCCATTTCAGCGTGTCCCTAAATCACTTACAGTTCAACATACTCCATTAAAAACACACTTGAACCCACCACAGGGTACACATACCCAGACAGGTCTAATTTAAACCCCCCCTTAAGATAAACAAGACCATAATTCTGCAGAAGTTACTATTATCTCGGTAGCAGTCGAATAAACACTGTAGACGAGAATAAATAGACTCGTAGAGAACATTGTTTTAAGACATAGCATTACCTGCAGAGTTAGGTTTACAAATAAAACTAAAGTCGTGATGGGTGAAGTTTTACTTATATACCTAAAGGTATGTACGGAACCCTCGGTGCACGAGTCCGACTCACACTTGGCCGGTTTTTATCACTAACTGATCTATAGACCAACACTCTAACCCGGTTCCAGATGACCTAAAAGTTTAAATTTGGTAAAGATAGTAGTCGGGTGAATACAAAGGAATAAATCGGAAGTAATTTTTTTAAACAAGTAATTTTTATGTTTTTATTATAATTTTTCACTTAATTGATTCTACTATGAACACTTACCTAAAGTGCCTGTAATGTAAGAATCAGCAATCAAAATTAATGACAGCCGGTCTTTATGTGGATTTTAAGGTCTTGACGTAAATATTATAAAGAGTTGAATACGACCCTTATTTTAAGAACGAGGAAGAATATGTAGTGAATTTGTAGTGTCATTCTCAAAAGTCAAATTTGAAATTCGAACGGTGTCTCGTTGTGAATCCGCGATGATTTACTTTTAAAACAAATAAGTTCGCTTTCGAATTGTGTGCGCCCACTTGAGTTAGGTGAGTGGTGAACTTAAATAAATGTGAAATACCTCTTCAAAAACTTTCCACAGCACGATTTCTATGGGTAGTCATTTAAGTCGAAAATAAAAATAGGAGCAAATAGAAAACAAATTTTCAGGAAAATCGGATGAAAAGAAAAATGGATATAAAAAGATTTTCAAATGTCACATGTAACTCGAATCGTACGTTTTTAAATGAAAACAAGGATTAAAGTCAGTGTTACTATTTGTAGAATTAATTGTTGTTGTTGCTTGTGTATAATGCATCTCTAGTCAACATGCATTTGTGTTCCGTCGTAAATTTCATTTCTGAACCTGTATTGAAATCCGAGGTTAGTTAAGCCTGGTCTACAAACTTATCAAACTATCCTTAAAGTGATGTCCTAAACATGTGACATTTCTGTTTTATGCATTCATCCGTCTGACCTTGACGACCCGTAGGGAAATCATGTGCGTAGTATGTTAGCCTGATAACAAGACTACAGGTGTGGTGGTTGTAAATTCTTTTGACATTATTTACGATGTTTACAGAAACATAGGGAGCGACTTTTTTTGTATACAAGCGATTTTATTGTGCCTTTCGTCAAAGAAGTAGGGACAGAAATCATTTCTGTAGTTTTTATCCGAAGGAGTGTGAAGTGTTTATCAGTTTTGTATGTATATTGATTTTGTTCCTATGTGGCGTTCTAGAGACCAAACGCCTTGGCCGATTTTGATGATTCTTACGTCGGTCAATTGGTCTTAACCTTGCGAGCGTCACTGGCTACATTAAAATTGAAAAATAGAAAAATGGAGGCTTTTGGGCGCCATATTGTGGGGGACCATATTTTTTTTCCAACCCATCGTGTGGGGTATCAAACTAAAGGGTTTCTTTAAGAAGTGATTGCAAAATATATATAAAATACTTATATGTTCAGTTGTACCTAATTTGAAAAAAAACTAAGAAGTAATAAATAAAACAAGTTAATTCAATAAATCAAAAAGAAAACAAAAAGAAAATCATGCTGTGCAGTCGGAGGATATGTATCCTCCGACTGCACAACGTGATTTTCTTCTTGTTTACCTCTTTCCAGTTCGTTTCTTAAGGTTCCCCTGGTCGACGGCACGAACTTTTTTGTGCGCGAGGTTAAAAAGCATGCTATCTCATCCGACAACACGTGCGAAAGAGATAGATGCTGTGATGAGCAGTAAGAAGCTAGTTCGTGTTCGAATTAGCACTTTTGAAAATTTGTATCGGAAGGGATGATGATTAAGGACGAAAACGAACGCGCGAAATTTTATAAACAGACCTTTGGGAGTCTAGATGGCATGAAAAAACCACTAACGGTATATTTCCAAAGTAAAATTATTTGCATTGTTGAATTACTAATCTATCCCTGTATGGAGGCCGTTTTGCAATTTTCCTTCTTCTTATGGTATTTATTTCCGCCCAAGATTGCGTTAAAATTAGTGTTGAAATATGGAACTTTCGACGCTCATTACTTTTAAATATTTTACTTTTTGGTTTCCATACAGGGCTACATAATGATGAGAGATATTTTTATAATTTTTTATTTAAACGAACATCGTTTAACAGTGGAGTAATTGCTGACGTAAACGTAGACTACGTTTGTATGGAAGAATGATCGACTAGTGTAACCTTAAGCAGTCGGGTTTTTGATTTTATCTACTGCAAAAAAGGTAGAGACCATGCTTGCTTTATTAACTATAAATCGTGTCGTAATGTTTTTAATAAGGTAAGACTTCAAACATACAATGCAATATTTTTACAACAGGGCTCCGATACTATGCTCCAGATTAAAACGTTGCCCATCTGCTCGAGTGTTCAAAATATCCTATACCTAAACAATGCAACTCATGTCGCGATAAACATAGCCACCTACTGAACCCAAATAATTTTGATGCAATATTCACATTGCTTGGTTGACTGGTAAAGAATGCCTGGGACATAAAAACCGCCTATGTACTTTTATGTTTATTAAATAATATTTTTAATAAATAAATATACCATCGACTCGCACAAAAAAGAAGACTATGAGAAACTGAAGTCAAGAGATAAATGGTTAAGAAAGGCTTTATACTAGTAACTTAAAAAAACTCAACCCTAAAAATAAAAATCAAGTAGTTAGATAGTTGATAAGCAGTTATTTTTTTAATTACACAATATTATAAGACACTCAACCAGTATACCAATGGTCAACCAGTATAGCCACCCATTTAATTTTGGAATAGCTACCCATTTAAAACAGCCAAAAAACTCATAACAATTATTTTGACAAACCACCACTTATTACTAAAATATTGTACTATTAAAATACATATTCAGAATAAAATTAAAATAAAATTTATCTGAAGCCCTATTTATGTGTTAACTTAAAAACTAGACTTAAAGTCCGGTTCAGAAGTTAGGCCGCAGTCTGGAAACTCCGGCTGAGTGAAAAATCCATTAAATGGATTCGGTGTAGAGTAAGGTAAGGCCATCTGTGCATTGGGGCTGAGAGGATTTTTTTTTTATTTGTAGGCACGCGTTTGACCACTATCTCACCCAATGGTAAGCTATGACGTGGTTGACGGTGAAGCACGCTTGCCTAGAAGAAACCTATACAGGAAAAGCCAGGCAACTTAAGTTCATAAATCGTTTGTTTTTAGTCTCTGAATAGTTAGTATTGTCTCTTCGGTCTGGTGCTCGCAATCGCTACTGCCGAGTATGAAGTTCTGTGTTTGATTCCCAAGTGGGGAACAGCGTTTTTTTTGTTTTTACTTATTTATTAAAAGTTTTATACGTAGTTAAAACTTACTTTACAAAGGCGAACTTATTGTGTAAGGCATATCTAGAATCCATCTAAAATTTCTCAGTAACAGCCTGTAGTCTAAATTTGAGCCTAGTTACAAAGCCCAATAAAACTTTTACCAATCTAGAAATCACAATCGGTGAAGTAAATTCGCAACATATAATCAATGAAAATGCCTTTCATTGGGACAATTTAAACATATTCGGTACGTTCCTTACGCTGTCTGCGAAACATATTTTTCAAATATTTGAAGCAAATTATTAATAGCAAAACTCTAAATTCTTCGGGTTGTGTTAGAAAGTGTATAACACAGTTGTAGATTGCTTAGCGTAAAACACCAATGGAATCCTACATTGCTCCGCTGTTCTCCAAAGGACAACTTTTCGAAACTTCGAATTCAGAATGCATTCAGTATTTGACCGTTCAAATTCGCCACACGAACGCTTTTTGCACCGCGCCTTTGTTACACTTCGGTGGACAAGAAGCCTAAAGCCGCCATATTGGTTAGAGTTCCATTTTTGAATCAGTCGTGCAGAACTTTGGTATGAATAAAAGCTATCCCCTTTTTCTTATTGACTGCATTGGAAAAGAGGAATATTCTATTTAATTTATGGAACTGTATTGAAATCGTTCGTTTCGTAAAAGTAATAGATGTCTAGACGGAGTGTGTTTTCGAAATGTGACTTTATAATGAAATTTTATTAAGATGATTTGCCATTGATAAGAATGTTTCCAGCTATTTAGACCTAAGTCTGGAAAAACAAATAGTTGCAAAGGGTATTCTCTGAAAAAACTGGCCTACTTATGATTGTATTTCTTTGAAATTGGTCCATTTACTCACAGGAAGCTACGCTGTAGCTAAGTGCCATGGTTTTTATTTCCGAAAAATGCACGGTGCTTGTGAGTCATACAATGCGAGCGAAGTCACAGAACCAAGCGATTCGTATTTAATTGTACCATCCATGGTATTGTAGTCTTTTTTTACCCGCCTGCAAGGAAAGGGTTTATATTTTTCGCGCGTATCTTGTATGTATGTATGTAATATACTTTATTAGTTCGATCTTTCAAACCACTTGACGGAATTTTATGATTAATACATCGTTAGATAGATTTTGACCACCCAAATGTTCTTAGATGAGGGCTGTTAAAAAAAAGCAACATGGCGGATTTGTGGCGCCATATTATGGGGGGTTGCAATTTTTCTTCTTTTTCAAACCCTTTGAGTGGGGTATCAAAATAATAAGTCATTCGAGAAAAAAAGTATAGTAACCAAAAAGTTGTAAATAAAAAAAGTTTATAATGTCAAAAACCCCGACTGCGAAACGGGAAACAAGAAGAAAATCATGCTGTGCAGTCGGAGGATATTTAAAGTTTTTGTCAGCCAGCTCGCGAACACGTATTCTTTCTGCAATATTTTTATTTTCCATAAATAAAATTATTAAATTGAAAGTACTTTCTTCTTACTGTATCTACATTTGGCAATATCATTTCAAGCAATCTCAACTCCAAATCAAAAATCTAGACACAGACAGATTCGCAATGTAAGTAACAAATCGAACAAATTCAACAATTTCTGCTAACAATTTAATTTTGTTCTTGTCTAGTCATGAAATCGCTCCGTGCTTTAGAGAGCAAGATAAATCTTCGATTTCAGCTGTTATTCGAATATCCAAGAAAGTTCTTACAGGCCAGTCTGAAGTCCAAAAGGCCTGTAAAGTTCACAGCTCACCTCACTCAAGTGAGCGCACACAATTCGGAAGCGAACTCATTTGTTTTTAAAGTAAATCATCGCGGATCTCGACTTCGAAATTCGAACAGTGTCTCGTTATGAACGAGACACCGTTCGAATTTCGAAGTAGCAGACATTCAAAATATAAGTGGCAGACCACGTGATATTTCGGTAGTACTTGTCCATCCCATACATTTTGACAGAAAAACTTTTTTACAAAAAAATGCTACCGACTTCCAACTAAAAACACTACAAAGTGAAAAATAACTTTCTTTTTCGAAGTCGGTGTCCATAACGAAAAAAAATGGTACCTACCAAAGACACCGACTTCGAAAAAGAAAGTTATTTTTAACCCTGCGAGTGTCACTGGCTGCATTAAGATTGGATAATAGAAAAATGGCGGATTTTGGGCGCAATATTGTGGGGGACCAAATATTTTTTGTCATCCAAACCTATCGTGTGGGGTATCAAAGTAAAGGGTTTGTAAGGTGATTTCAAAAATATATAACACTTATATGTTTAAATGTACCTAATTCTAAAAAAAGAACTAAAAAGTTGTAAATAAAAAAAGTTTATTCATAAAATCTAAAAACCCGACTGCTTAAAAAGCGATCTAAAAAGACGTAAACAAGATGAAAATCATGCTCTGCAGTCGGAGGATACATCTGGTTTTGGTCAGCCAGATCATGAATATGTATCCTCCGACTGCACAGCATGATTTTCATCTTGTTTACGTCTTTTAAGATCGCTTTTTAAGCAGTTGGATTTTTTGTTTTAGTAATAGGGTTGAAGAAGTCAGATCACATTTGCTACATGTAAAGTTTTGATACTTAACATACTCAGCCACATCTGGTAGAAAATAGAACTCGACCACAAACTAGAACTAGTAAAATGGCAGACAAATGAACATCATTTGACTCTGCTCATATGGCAACACAAAACATGAAGGCAAATTATGAAGCTGTTCAAATTTATAGCAACATTTGTGTCGTTTTTGCTCTGCTAAGTTCCTGGCATAACTAACCAGATCGTATCGGACGTAAATTAAAATTATAGCTTTTTCTTGCTCCTTTGCTCCTGTAGCCACTAGGAAATAAGTAGTTAGTATTATTTTTAAACGACTTCTAAAAAAAAGAGGTTCTCAGTTTGAGCCGTATGTTTGTATGTTTTTCCGCGATTTTCTCGCGTTTAGCTGAACGGATTTTGTCGCGGTTTTCAGAAAAGTATTTGTTAAATACTGGAGAAGGTTTTGATATACAACAAATGGATAACCCGTGACATCGTCCGCATGGATCCGTTTTATATGTATGTTTGTGCACGCATTTCTCCTAAATTAGTTATCGGATCATGATCATTCTTTTTTATTAGATTAAGTATCTCTCAACTCAGGTCATAGTGCAAAAAAATCGGCAGTTTTCAAAATATGGTGCATACAACCTCACTTTTTAGCGTCAAACAGCACGAGTTGCTGTGGGTATTTTGCCAATCCTCTAGTTATCTTACTATGGAACTTACTCAAATTGTACTGATAGTGAAACAAAACTATCGGTGTCGCAAAACGATAAAAATATAAGGTACGGAAGACAACGACATCCGAAACGAAATTTATTTTGCAGTTTTGTAGTTTTGTTTTTAAAATCAGTTCATTTTTAACGGACTTCCCAACAAGGGGGAGGTTATCAATTCGACTCTATTTTTTTTATGTGTGTCATCTCAGAACTGTTTACTGGGTGAACCGATTTTGATGATTCTTTTTTATTTGGAAGCTGGTGCTTGTCATGTGGTCCCATCCCTTCGGAGATATATATCAGAACTCTTCAATTAATGACGGCAAATCACTCGGGATAGCTGCAATCGCATTTCTGTTTATTTTTTACACCATTTCATAACAAAACATCACACTGGTACGCTCCAAATGGGTACGCAGGTGTGATCAATACCGTGGTATACTCTTATTCCACCAGTTTTGTTTAAACTTAAACTTAATGATATTGGGTTAATCTATTCTGGCTTTACTTTGGGCATCATAGGTACCTAGACTATAGAACTTGTTAATTATGAACCACAACTAAAAAGAGAAAAATAAAAAACAATTTACGAAAAAAAATACAACCGACTTCCAAATAAAAACACTACAAAGTGAAAAATAATTTCAATTTCGGAAGTCGGTGTCAAAAAACAAAGAAACGAAAACTGGAACACGCAAATTGAAGTTATTTTTCACTATGTAGTGTTCTTATTTGGAAGTCGGTTGTATTTTTTTTGTAAAATTTTTTTTTGCGAATTAGTTTTTATTTCTCTCATTCGATAGCGATTTTCTGTGATCGTGCGTCGTGACGCTAGTTGTGGAAGGTATTTCATAGAAAAACATAGAAACCAGAAGTGTCGCTGCGATACGACGTCTGTTGCTTCTGCGTGTAGTATGCTATCAACTTGTACCTTATTTCAAAAGCCCATGAAACAGTTGACGATCCTATTACCATTGTCATCAAATCGGCACTAATCTTCATTTACAGCTGAGACTGAGAAATTCCAAATGGAAAACCCAATAAGACTTTGCCCGACTAGAGCATCGAACCTTGGACGTTTGTAACCAATAGATCAACGAGGCAGTCCTTACTGAAGGGCCTACATCCGCTTTAGTGCCTAAAACGGTAACTTTCTAAAGCATACTTCTTAGTAACGGCTAAGTAAAAAGGTTTAAAAAAATATATATTTATTATTGTTTCATGTACATTATTTTTTAAACATCTTTTTTTCGTTTAACAAATAGTTTTGCTTTAAAAAAATAATTAGCAACACGATATTTTTCGCAACTTTAGGATCATAGCAACACGATATTGTTCTCATCCAAAACGACTTGGAGTTTTAAAAATATATTCACACAGAAAAATTCATGGCTGGAATTTCTTCATAACTGACATAGCATATGTAAATCAAATAATATTTTGCAAACAAAGCTGTTCAATATTGATATTTTGGCATCGAGCGGGCGCACGTCCAGTACTGCGTTTACATTGGGGCGTATATATCGCCTTAAGTATATCATCTTGTGGCCATATAGCCATCATCTGGTCGTCTTTATAACTGATACAACTATTCTGAACGTAGCTACATTATGTATAATGCATGATTATACCGCGGGATATGAACGATCCTAATATAGCTTAACGCGTGTGTTACGCAGGGGTCGGTAGAATGGCAAGCTAGTTCAGGTGTTTTATTTATAGCGAACCTATTGCCTTTTTTTTAGATCTGTTTATTTATAGATGAATGTGCTTAGGGGATTTTGCACTGCACAGATTATTTGATCCAGCGAACATTTTTATTAGACTGCACTGATTACGGTCTTCATCAACAAGAAAAATATTCTAGGTTTCTATATTTACCTTTTACCGTATTTCACCTTTAAACGTAGCTTTTAAAAGATAAGGTTATATCCAAAATAGCTCTCCAATATTTCTGTAATTCATTATAAAGACCCGTAAACTAAGAATTAAAAAAACCGACTGTTCAAGAAGCGAACTAAAAAGACGTAAACAAGAAGAAAATCATGCTTTGCAGATATCATATTCTCGATCTGGCTGACCAAAACCAGATGTATCCTCCGACTGCACAGCATTATTTTCTTCTTGTTAACGTATTTTTAGTTCGCTTCCTAAGCAGTCAAGTTTTTTGATTTTTTGAATTAACTTTTTTATTTATAACTTTTTAGATTACATTTAAAATTTATTTATTTTAAGTGTTGTATATTTTTAAAATCACCTCTTAAAACCCTTTACTATATTACCCCACGCGATGGGTTTGGATGAAAAATAATTATTGGGCCCCCACAATATGGCGTCCAAAATCCACCATTTTTCTATTTTCCAAATTCAATGTAGCCAGTGACACTCGCAACGTTAAGACGAATCGATTGACGTAAGAATTATCAAAATTGGCCATCGCTTTTGGTCTCTAGAACTAATCTCTACGAACAAACAAACATACATAGACTGATAAACAGATTACCCTCTTTCGGCAATCGGGTAAAAACTTAAAGGTAAAGCAAGAGATTAAACAGTAAGTTTATTTTTCGTTAAACTGTCCCACTGCTAGACAGAGGGCTCCATGTCTTTCTTGACACTTTATTCCTTCGTGGCACCGAACTACCCTAGCCTTTAGGTTATTCCGCTAATGTTTTTGGGTCGGCTGGCAGGAATTACCGGTGTTTTGTACACGCTTTAGTGTTCGTCTCTAGCATATTTTTTTTTATTTTTTTTTATTTAATTTTATTTTAATACAGAGGTGTTACTTAATTCTAAACTCGGCAAACTTTTACGTTTGATGGTGAGAGGCGCTCTTTTACATCACAATGCACCACCTTACTTACCAACCTACTACTTACATATTACGAGTATACTGTTATGGTTTATTCTTACGTACATATTTAGTTCTGTTCGCTATACTTACTACTTTATTTTAATTTTGCCTTAATTGTTCCTTTACTAATATTTACAATTTCTCTTAATAAGTCTATTTTGTTAAACACTCTAGATACCAAATACTTAAAATAACTTCATTTAAAATTGCAGCTAAACTCTCCAGTATCTCCAAGGACATCATCATGAACAATTTCATTCTTCCCTTCCGTATATCCCTTCTTTTTTTTTTTGGTTGGGAAATCATCCAATGATTTCTCCCGCTCTGGGTGAAGCGGAAGGGCGTGTCAGACTTTTACTGACTAAAACCCACCCGTGTTCCTTCAGTTGCTTGTGCCAGAGCCGCGGTAACTCTCTTTCAAATTTATCCGCGACCCAGACAAGCATCGTCCCTAGCGGACCCCGTCAGTTTTGCTGACATCTCTTTGAGGCGCGCGTGGAACACTACGCGCCGTCGACTCGGGCCTGGTCCTTATCGGACGGCGAGCTACCCATTACTCGCCGTCCGCAAGCCCGCGACTACGGTGGCCGGGAATCGGCTTGCGACTCCCGACGCCCGGGGTGTCTCCTGCGGTGGCTAGGGGCGTGAGGGCGTCTCCGTTGCGCCTCCCTCACGCGTTCTGCCTCCTCCTTTGCGAGCATTACTGCTTCGCTGAAGGAGGTGACAGCTTCCCATGCCCTCTCGCTCCGTACCATGGCCTGAACCAAGGTCGGACGCGAGAGGTCGCCACCGCTGATCGCCTCCATGAGGACACGGCGGTGCTCGGCCCAAGCGGGGCAGACCTCCACCGTATGCTCTACCGTGTCCTCCGGGCAATCCACACAATGGTGACACCCGGGCGTTTCCTCCCGCCTTATCCTGTACAGGAACCTCCCGAAACAGCCGTGTCCGGTGAGGACCTGCGTCAGGCGGAAGGTGAGGACGCCATGGCGCCTCTCAAGCCACTCCTCAAAGAGGGGCCTTATCGCCGCAATTGTGGCGTGCCCAGCACTGGGTTGCAACAGTCGCTCTCCCCATGTCGCCATGAGATCCTGCCGGAGTTCTGTCCGCCAAGCCGCGATTTGTCTTGGCAGTGGGGTTTCGCCCCGGCGTTTCTCCTCCCCTCGCCACTCCCAAATTTGTGCGAGGACTTTTGCTTCTAGATCCCATGGCGGCAATCCGGCAAGGAGGCTCGCCGCTTCACTGGAGACCGTGCGGTATCCCCGGACCAGCCGGATGGCCATGACCCTTTGGGACGCGTTCAACCAGCGGGCTGGTCGCCGCCTCAGGGAACGCGCCCACACCGGTGCACCGTAAAGGGCCATGGACCGCACGAACCCCGCGTAGAGCCTCCGGCAGGAGGCGTTTGGACCCCCTAGATTGGGCAGGAGTCGCTTGAAGGCAGCCCCGGCCCGCTCCAGTCTGGGTGCCAAACGTCGGAAATGTTCCACGAAATTCCACCGGCTGTCGAGGACGAGTCCTAGGTACTTCATCGTCAACCCAACGCCGATGTGAACCCCTCCTACCGTTATTTGGGAACCCGGTGGTGGCGCGTTCCGAGGACCATGAAAACACATGGCCTCAGACTTGTGCAAGGCCACCTCGAGTCCCAATTGCCGGATCCTCTCGACGACTGTCGCAACCCCGCGTGTCGCTAATTCCACCGCCGCCTGGTGCGACCTCCCCTGCGCCATTCCGTATATCCCTGCAGATCGAAATGATCCATCGCCACGGAATCCTAAAGCGGCGCAGTATCTATTTTTCACAAGATTACGTAAGCCGCGATAACTTCACAGGCGGCTGGGTTCCGTACAATAAGATATTACGAATGTTAGTGCTATTTATCTTTAGCTAAGGTAATAATGTTATATTTTACTGAAGGCATTTTTTCTGGTCCCTTGTGGGTAAAAGGAATAGGTAGACAGGCTTTGCTATATTTTGTAGATTTTTTCTTTGTATTGTAACCACCGTGATTTCACCTAAATTTGTTATATAGTTATGTTATTCATAGTTATGTTATTCATCTGAACCATAGATGGCGTCGTTAATAGCAGCTTCAGTGGGATTTATTAGGTTCTCAAAAGTGCACTTATGCAAAGATTTGAGTTTGTATGAATGCGATCACACTAATATTATGAAGGCGAAAGTTTGTGAGTGAGTTCGTGTGTACCTGGGTGTTATTCACGAAAATTGTACATAACGGATATGAAAAAAATATGAAAACAAATTTAATGTAACAGAAAAGATAACAGATAGGAATTGTAAGGACTAGTACATAATACGTATAAAAATAAAATTTTGTTTAATTTAATGGGTCTTAACGTCATTCATTTTATTCAGGTGGTTAATAAAAAACTATTATTTTGTTTTTTTAAATTTTTCTTCGTGATTATGCAACTCCTTAAATTTCTGAGAGTTAATTTTATAACACCTTATATATGCAGCTTTACCTTTTCATATCTGTTACGTATCAGAGAAAAGTAACGGAGAAATAACATATATGAACATTTAGCTCGTGTCTAACTTACAAACTACTTTGTAGAATCGTCATTAATTAGTTTTAAAAAATTCCTTCTACCGATTTCACTTCTGCAATCACGATTCTTTTCTCATAATAATATAAAACCTGGAAAGTACTTACCGAATTAAGATAGACCACGAAAACAAATATCACAAATAAATGTCGAATTATAACGTTACGCACAAAATTGATCGCACTGAGTGAAAAAACAAAATGGCCGAATTCACAGTCACGCCATCTGTTTACAGTGTTTGTTGTGTAATGTTGCCAGTAAATAATTTTATTTCTAAGTTGGAAATAATGTTGTAATACTGTAACCGAGATGAAAAACAGAGATGAATAGAATATTGGACTTCCATTTAATTATGTAAATAAAATATATTAAATACTCTTTGTTTTATTTATTATAAAGAATAATCAATTTTAATGGATTAACATACTAAAAAAATACTAATTTTTATACTAACACGATTAGATTTTATTAAATATATTTTTAATGTTACTAAAGTAAAAATGGACATGATGATTTGTTTATGAAATTTCTGTGGACACAATATAAAATTTGAAATATTTTAATATCTTCTACTTTCGATTACTTTACTGAGTATTATAAACTATAGTTCTATACTTTTAGAATTAGAGCGAATAAAATTGAGCTAATATTGAAATGGCAAATAAAAAATAATCGAGCTGGACGCGGAAAGGGAAGCAAATGTACAATTTTCGTGAATAACACCCACCTATGTGTTTGTATGTTTGTTACTTCTTCACGCACAAACTGCTGGACGGATCTGGATGAAATTTGGCACAGAGATAGATTATAGTCTATTTACTTATTAAGCAGAGATTTAAATACTGAGTACCTTTTTATAAACTTACTGTATTTTTTATTATTAATTGCTGTTGTACACTTGGTTTTTAAATTTTAAGTAAAAAAAATGCTATCAAAAAATATAATACCTTATAAAATGGTTGCCTGTAAAGTCGGTTTTACGGGCGAAGATTTTACGTGACAACGTCTTTTTCTCGGTAGAATATTTATTGATATGAATATAATTAAATTGCACAATAGGAACAAGGAATTGAATGAAAATAAGAATTGCACAAATTTTAACTATAGAAATTTCGGTGACTCATCGTAACGTTACCGAGCGTTACACTTTTTCATAAGTGCCTCCCAGCCACAACCTAATTTAAGACGTTGTCACGTCAATAATGTATATAATCACAAATTGTGCATGTGGTGTTAGCCTATAATTAATTGTTACACTTATAAATGAAGGTAAAAAGATACTGTAAACGTACTGTGAAAACAATTGTTTGTTAACCCAATCTATAGGTACTAATATTATAAAGCTGAAGAGTTTGTTTGTTTGTTTGTTTGAACGCGCTAATCTCTGGAACTACTGGTTGGAATTGAAAAATTATTTTTGTGTTGGATAGTCCATTTATCGAGGAAGGTTCTAGGTTATATAACATTCATGTATAGGTAGCCAGTTAGGTAGGGTAGGGTAGGTAGGTAGCCATTTGACGGGAACGAAGCCGCGCGGGACAGCTAGTAAATAAATAAATAAAATAAATAAACAACAAAAAATACTATCTGCTCTTTAATTCCTATGAAAATACACCTCCACCTAGTCTTACCAAAACTCCATTCCCGATTTTTATCATCCAATTTAACTTAACCTACTCCAAGTACAAACGCACAAAACTCATTACCTACATTTTATCTAAAGTAGGTATAATATAAAGATAAGATCGCCCTTAAACGTTTTGCTCATAAACTCACCCTTAGCGTATATAGTCTTTAACGATAGATGATATCTTTTCGGGTAGATTACCTACTGGTTTCGATAAAAGATTATCCGTATAGACTGCTCTTATTTGAGAGGTTACTTTGGAGATGCTGAAATGTTGCCAGGATTAGAAAACTCTTTAGATGACTTTTATATAAAGAGATTTTTTCTATTTTATCATTTCTTTCCTATTGTATACCTGTCTGGGGTGTTGCTGCCAACACAAAATTTCTAACGGTGAAAAGGGCAGAACGCGCTCTTATCAACTTTAAAAAAAAGAGATATCCTACTGAAATCCTATTTCGACTTGGTAATTTGCTCTCAGTCAGGCAACTTTATATTACTCAAATTATATTAAAAAAACATAAGTCTGTTTCCTATGATGCTGCCATACTGAAAAAAAAAGGAAAGATTTGATATTAAATATCCCTAGGACAAGGACCTTGCTTACCAGTATGCAATTTAGTATATAATAAAATCAATAAATATATCTACATTTACCCCAAAAACTACTATGATAGTAAAAAAATAATAATGGAATGGATACAAACGCTTACCTACAATGATACCGAAATACTTCTGAAACCTTGACACAAACTCACCCTCACACTCATGTCACAGTCACACCTACAGGCTACACTCTCACTCACATAAACTCACACACATACTTACACCTACTCATACACACATTAGATTTAAGTTAATGTTAATTTATGTAGCTTTAGCATAACATTTTTATAATACGTTTTGCTCTTTATATAATACGTCTTGCTAAAGATGAGCGGACTCTCCTAATACTGCCTGTATTAGTATACTGCCTATCTGCCTAAAAGGAGGATCCAATCAAAAATTTTGTTTATACCTAAACTTGTTTTACCAATATTATTTTCATTTTCATTCATTTTCATCCTTGTATTTTAAGTAATGAATAAGAAATCAGTTCTTTCGGCCGCAACCCCGATTCATTCAGTCGACGTCAAAAAAAGGCGCGTTCGTAAGTCGACTCATTGAGTCGATGTGAGTCGGGTCGGAGTTATTGCGAAGTTTTGCTTGTCTTGAGTATACTTTTCCTGCTCTAACTTACACAGAGTGTAGGAAGTAGAAAGGGAAAAGCATATAAGATCACATATTAAACATCTAATAACAATTCGTTATGGAATGTTGCAGATTATAGTCTATGGGGACGCAGCCATGTTATCGTAAAGCTTGTTTTATGAAAACAAAAATTGAGATGTTTGGGGGGTGACCATAAGCTCTTAGAGTAAGGTTATTAGAACTTGGGAACTTTAACTACCAACTAAAACAAAAAATATCCCAAAACACGAAATCTTATTAGCGGTACGAAATTCACATACAAGCCTGCCGTTCGCCTTTGAAAATGAGGCTGGAATCTTCAAATTGAATCAAAATAAAACAGTTTTTTTTCAAATCATCACCTTCATCATTTCAGCTGAAAGACGTCCACATTGATTGGTCCTGTGCGTTTCGATCCACCAGACTCCCGCAGTCTTGGCCAGGTCATCGCTCCACCTAGAGGGAGGCCTTCCAACGCTTCGTCTTCCAGTTCACGCGTCGCCACTCCTTTATTTCTCGGCCCAACGGCCATCCGTTCTGCGAGCAATTTGCCCTGCCCACTGCCA
Organism: Orthosia gracilis; assembly: GCA_947562075.1. Taxonomy (NCBI): domain Eukaryota; kingdom Metazoa; phylum Arthropoda; class Insecta; order Lepidoptera; family Noctuidae; genus Orthosia; species Orthosia gracilis. The sequence continues at coordinate 6,621,343 of OX387267.1, read as the reverse complement.
CTTAAGTTTGGCAATTTTTCGGGCTATGTCGGTAACTTTAGTTCTCTTGTGGATTTCTTCATTTCTGATTCGATCACGCAAGGTAATTCCGAGCATAGCTCTCTCCATTGCCCTTTGGGTGACTGTTGAGAAATAATTATTTTTTACAGCAAGATAAAATGGGCTATCCGTCTATTATTTAGCCTTTAGATAATTACATTTACAAATATTACCTTTAAACGTCTATGAAGCAACTATTTAGCAAGATTCTCCATAGAGAATATGAATCAAGAATCTGTTCAATGAATCCAAGCGAAAAGCTTTTTTCGAACTATGTTGGGGCACAAAGTACGTAAGCGGCGGCGCGCTGGTTGGAGCCAACTTCGAGTGTATAGTGCTCGCCAAACTTCTGGGCCGTCCTGAAGTTGGTTTTCCGATGCGCAAGGCACAAAACGGTGCTGTTTTAATATGAGACTTCCTACTGATTTAGCTGGAAAAAAGAAGTGGTGCAACTACGTCAGAAATTTGCTTGATAGCTGAAACAATAATAAACATACAAGTAGCCATTTTTTACAAAAACTTCTACTGTAGGCACTTAAAATCCATGAAAAATTTTTATTCTTCGAATACGGAAAAATTCAGATATAATCAACTTTTCCAAGATGGCGTCGAAGGAAATTAGAAACGTCAAATAGTAGCGCCGAAGCGGAATTGGTTTTAATTAAAGTTGATTCAAATAAATATTCTGACATGCTTGAAGATCAGTGGTAGTTTGTTTTTTTAAATGAGAACTGAATCGGAAGGGTTAAGTAGTGAGTTTGGTTATGTTGGCATGGTTACTATATTTTTTTTAACAAATAACTTAGAAACTCCTTTTGAAGTTGGTTAAAAAATCAAACTGACTTCCAAAACAAAACGCTACAAAGAAAAATTACTTTCTTTTCCGAAGTCAGTGTCTTTGGCACTATTATTTTATTATATACTACTTTAAGTACCTACCTATTGTTTTCCGTTTTTCGACATCAACTCCGAAATAAAACAAAGTTATTTTATACCATTCCCCCTCTTAAAAGCTTATTTTATTCACTGAAAACAGTGAATAAAAAGCACTTTTAATCACTGTTTTGGTGTTTGAATTTAGAACACACCTATATATATTTGACCTCCATCTCAATGCAATACAACCTACTTGCGCATAAAATACTCGATACAAACTTCTTGTGCAAAGAATATTCGAATTTCAAACTACTTCGTCGATTTAATTTTGAGTTTGTTTATATTTAGGATTTTGATAATGATTTTATTTTGGTCTAGGATGTTTAGTGAATGCTTATTTGGATTGTAATTCTAATATTAATTGCATTGGTGTTTAATTAATTATAATTATGTTACTTAACGGAGGTGGTCACTGGCCCCTGAAACACAGGTGCTGTTTAGGTAACTCAAACTCAAAGGCTCAGCTTCAATTTACAAAAAATGTGAAGCCCTAAGGTTTCTCATTTTCTGTAAATTTTGAAGGTAATAAACCATTTCTTTATTTATTATTATTCCTTGTGCTTTTGGCTTAAATCCTTCTTTTTCTCGAAGTCATGGTATAAAATATAGTATGCAACTCTTGAATAAAACGGATTTATATCGAGGGCCATGAATCACTCGCGTCGTTCAGGATTCTAACACTTGAATCACTCGCTATGTTCGTGATTCAATTATCATGAATCATTCCCTACGGTCGTGATTCAGTTGTTAGAATCCTTCACTTGTTCGTGATTCATCTATGGCCCTCGCTTTAAAACCGTCCTTTATTCACTAGTTGCATAATATACTATTTTGCTTTGTAATGTTTTGTTTTGGAAGTCGCTTTGATGTTTTTGTTCAAAAATTTATTTATTTATTTCTCTTAAGTTTTGGTAGGTACCTCCAATTGACATGGAAGTAGTATAGTATTTGTAGCCAAAGTACATCTCAAGACAATTCCAATAAGCCCAAACACGACTAGGATACATTGTTTTATTTCGGAGTTCTAGTGCCTACCTTTCCGCTTCATCATCAGATCAGTTCGATGGTACCATTTTCATCAGTACCATTTATTTATAAGTATTTGCTTTATCATAATTGGTTAACTATCGAGATATCTTGTACCCGTGACATACTTAGCATTAAGGAATTTGCAGCATTATCACGCTGCCTATTGATTCGGCTGAATAAAAACTATTCCGTTCGTGTAAGTCGACCTGATTTTCTAATTTTTTCTTATTTCGGTTCAAACTTAGAAGTTTGATCATTCCATTGGATGACAGAGAAAATTTTTCTGGAAAATTGGCGACGTATCTACTTGGAAGTAACACGTTTAGTATTTTTTTTTAGAAAATTTCAAGTGCAAATCGTTGGATTTATATCGCATTGCGTCCATGCAAACCAATATGTTGCATTTAGTTCTGCAGCATTATTGGACATTTCTTTCTGAGAGTGTCAATTGTTCACCAGGAATTTAATTTGTTTCCGAGTTACCGGCGCATAAGGCCGTCTGTTACAAAGAACCGGTATGTATTTAAAACATTTTAAATTTTAACTGTTTGGAAGGTTCTGTTTTGAGTATTGTGGTGTTTATTTCCTTTTATTTTCTCACCATAGATTCGCTCAGAATCGGTTCTTGGAATATATAACAAGCTGTGGACTGATGTTCCGAGTTATTTCAACACCGACTGAGTTCGGGAAGCGTGTGCTTGCGGGGGTGACTCCATTATATACGAGTGAAGACCCCGGGAGGACGTCGTGACATCGCTCCGCGTCAAGTGATCCCAAAATTTTGTTCCTATTCACTTTTTATAATTTGTAGCAATAGCGAAGTATTTATTGAATAGTTTTTTATATGTATCACCTATTCGTGTCAAAAGGTCGTGAAATGAACCGTTTTTAATTTTACATTTATGCACGGTTATATTTTAATCGCGCCTAGGGCCGGATAGCGGTTGCAACCCCTTCTCTCCTATAGGCATTATTTTCCAAAATTACGAATTTTATTCTAGACAATCCATTTCCCAACTTTACCGATAGTCTTCCTTTACGTCGCCATTCCTTTTTTCTTTGTATATTTTTTATGTTGAACAATGTTTGTTTTTATTTTATCTTTTATTCGTCAAAATTAAACGTGACACATGTAGTGACATTTTTTTTTTTTTTTTACGCTACAAATTGGCGCCCGAACAACTAAAGTAAGTGTTTTTACCTAATAACTTTGAAATTTAAATGATTCGACATAATTTATTTTTTTTGCTTTATTGAGGATGGTCACTCCCTCTGGGAGCTAATGATTCTTAAGCTTATTTGTTTCAGGACGCTGATATTCTTCCATTCAAGAAAGGTATTCTAGGATTTATACCACCAGTACAGATCTGTGAAGCTGTTATTTTCCTTGACATATTTTTTTCATGAAATGTAATGTTTTTTAATGGAATTTAATTTTGTGAACTATAGTACACATAACCGTCTTTTATTTTATCCACTTATGGCAGCAAATATAACGATAGGTTTCCTGATTTTTACTCCTTATTTAGCCTAGATCTTTGTTTACTAGCTTGGCGTTCGCTGACTGCTGGTTGCTGGATTATTTTTGTCCAGCTGTTCATGCCGTGCTTATTTTTCGCTAGGATTCAATCGTCCTTTGTCTGTTCTTTCATTCGTTATTAGGTCTATACTAGTTACATCATGTCAGAAGAGGAGTTCCCTATTGGTGAGACTCCACGTTGTGATAGTCCCATCATTTCGCGACCACCACCTTGTCCCATTCAGCCAAGAGCTTCTCGCGCTTCCTCACAAAGTGTTGTTCCTTCTCCAATAAGATCTGATGAACGCCCACAATTTACCAGGCAGTTCTCTCTTACTAAGTGGAAGATTGTTTTCGATGGAAAGACCTGCGTACGGGAATTTTTCACGAGTCTAGAAGAGTGCAGGGAGGCCGACAATTTGTCTGATGGTTACTTAGTTAGGCGATTCCATGAAGTCTTGTCAGGTGTCGCACTTCAATATTTTAGGTCAATCCGTCGTCCGGATCTTTCCTTCTTTGAGATCAAAGAAGCCTTTTTTAGGACATTCGGTACGACCGATTTTGAATTTAAGATAAGCCAGGAGGTCCGTAACCTCAAGCAGAGACCGGAACAGCTAATAAGAGAATTTATTATCGAGGTTTCTTACTTAAATGCTAAACTGAGCAAGCCTATTGAAGAATCGGAGTTGTTGCGGATCATCACTCACAACATGTTGCCAAAGTACACTCCTTGCTTGTCCATCCAAAAATTTCATGACATCGATAATTTAATCGAAGCTGTTACTCATTTCGAGTCCTTTCTAAAACCTCCAAAGGCGGTAGCCAGTTTCGATTGTGTTGCCGACCAGTCGACTTCTCAGGCTGTTAACTCACCAAAACCCAGGCCGAACAAAACTTCCCATCAACCAACAACTAATAAGCCTCGGACTTGTCCTAGTTGTAGTCAGTCTCAGCTTTGCTTAAAATGTAACAAAGTTGGTCATTCTTACCGCTCTTGCCCAGAGATCACAGGCATGATTTGTTTTAAGTGTCGCACTCCTGGATTTATTACTAGAGAATGTCCGAAATGTAATCCAAAAAATGCATAGACCACTGGCGATACGCTTCTTTTCGTACAGTATCCCCAGTGTTTACTACAGATTCATTTGATAACCGACCGTTTATAGAGGTATTATTATGTGGTAGAGTTGTTAAAGCATTGCTTGACACTGGTGCTCAGATTTCGCTTGTTAACGATAATTTTATTCAGCAACTTGGTATTTCTTTGACATCAAAAGACGCTTGTCCCCGTGTTATATCGGCTAATAATTCACCGATTGATATTCTTGGTTCTGTACATCTTCCAGTTAAATTTAACGGTACAACTTTTATTCATGAGTTTTTAGTGGCAAGTTCGATGTCATCTTCTGTTATTTTAGGTATCGAATTTTGGAATAAATTCGGTTTGACGTCTATTTTTAGTCAGGCTTTCGATAAAAATATTGATGGTAATATGTTTATCCCTTCTGTTCAGCACTCTCCCCCTCAAGTTTCCTCTGTTAGTGAGGTTCGTTATATTCATCCTCGTAACATCCTATCGCCGGATCAAGAGTCTTGTCTTCAACAAGTTATTAAGGAGTATGAAGTTATCTCTTCGGAAAAAGTTGGTCTTGGAAAGACATCTTGGTTGTCCCATAAAATTAATACTACGGGATACCCTATCCGTCAAAGATATTATCCCTTATCCCCAGTCAAGTTGAAGATTCTCAATGAAGAGATTGACAAAATGTTAGATATGGGTGTTATTCGTCCTTCTCGTTCTCCATGGGCTAGTCCTGTGGTAATGGTGACAAAAAAGGATGGTTCTGTTCGGTTTTGTGTCGACAGTAGAAAACTGAATAGTGTGACAATCAGAGATTCTTATCCTCTTCCCCGTATTCACGATATCCTCGACAACCTTCGTGGTGCTAGATATATTAGCTCATTGGATTTTAGAAGTGCTTTCTGGCAAATTCCACTTGCTGATAGAGAAAGTTGTGAGAAAACAGCATTTATTGTCCCACAACGTGGTCTCTTTGAGTTTGTTAGGATGCCTTTTGGTCTAACGAACGCTGCTTCGGAGATGCAACGCCTTACTGATATGATCGTTAATTTCGAGTTTACTTCTACCAGTGACGACTGTATTTTTGGGTACGTCGACGACTTGATAATCGTATCTAAAGATTTCTTTGGTCATATGGCGCTGCTCAGGAAGGTGCTTGCTCGACTTAAAGAAGCAGGCTTATCTATAAATTTGAAAAAATGCGAGTTTTGCAAAAGCGAACTAAAATATTTGGGTTATATAGTTAATGAAAAGGGACTTCAAACCGATCCCGGCAAACTTGATGCTATTAAAGATTATCCTACTCCCACTTCAGCTAAGTCATTACGCGGTTTCATTGGTATGTGTTCCTATTATAGGCGTTTCGTTAAAGGGTTTTCTTCTATAATTGCTCCGCTTACTGCCCTTATCGGTAAGAGAAAGGGTAATGATCCAATAAGTTGGAATGATGCAGCCGATCAGGCTTTCACTAAGTTGAAACAAGCGCTAATCGATACGCCTGTTATGGCATGTCCTGATTTCTCCAAGCCGTTCATCCTGCAGTGTGATGCATCAGCTGTTGGTCTTGGTTCGGTACTGACACAAAAGATAGACGATGTTGAGCACCCAATCGCCTATTATTCGCGTTTATTCACTCAAACTGAACGCAATTATAGTACTACAGAACGTGAACTCTTGTCAGTTTTGGATTCAATTAAACATTTTCGATGTTATTTAGATGGGATGAAGTTTTCAGTCATAACAGACCATATGGCCCTTAAGTGGCTCCTCACTCTTAACAACCCATCTGGTCGTTTAGCTCGTTGGGCTACTATTATCTCCCAATATACTTTTGATATTGTGCATCGTAAAGGTTCGCAACATATAGTCCCCGATGTTCTATCCAGGATTTATGCTAATCCTGTGTCGTTTGACCAGGGTCCTGAACATACTAATGACCGTTGGTATAAGAAGGTGTATATAGGTGCTCGAGACACGCCACAAATGTTCCCAGCATACGCTATAAATAACGGTATCCTTATGAGACGCATGCCTGTTACTAGTCCTTTATCTTCTGAACCATGGCACGTGGTGTTACCAGCTGAAAAGGTTCCAGACGCTATTTGGGAAATTCACAATAGTTTTCCTTCGATACATCCCGGTGTTACTAAAACGTATCTAAAGCTTAGGGAGTTGTTCTACTGGCCAAATATGTTCCGTGACGTTACTTCGACGTTAAGTCAATGTGAGGTTTGTAAAGCCTATAAAATCTCGAACACGCAACCTCGCGGTCAGATGTGCTACCCTAAAGAGGTTTCCTTGCCCTTACAGATGATTTCTATCGATATAATTGGTCCGTTGCCCTGTGCTTATTATGGTTATAAATATATCCTTTCTATGGTAGATGTTTTTTCCAAATATGTTTGGCTAGTTTCTCTGAAAAGGATTGACGCTCTTTCTGTTATAAAAGCGTTAGAGTCTGAAATTTTCTTTAATTTTGGGGTTCCGCGTACTATTCTTTGCGACAACGCTACAGTTTTTCGTAGTAATCAATTCCTTAATTTTCTCAGATCTTTTCATATTCAATCACCTACTTTTACGCCATATTATACACCCCAAGCAAATACGGTTGAGCGATACAACCAAAGTGTTATTACGTGTTTAGGTATTTTGGTTGGTGAAAACCAAAGAAGTTGGGCTAAAATGTTACCTAAAGTTAAGCTTTACCTCAATTCTTGTGTTAATCTAGCTACTGGCTTTACGCCTAACTTTCTTATGTTTGGTAGAGAGGTCCTTATGGATAGCAGTCGTGTAGATAGTCAGACTCGAAGCTCTAATTTGGCAGACAGTCGGGCTCGTCATGCTTCAAACCTATCCTCTCTCAGCGAAGTTTATGCAAAGGTAGCTGATAATCTTTCTTTAGCTTTCCTCCGTAACTCTCGTGCATATAATTCTAATCGATCAGCTATCACTCTGAATATTGGTGATACTGTATGGAGAAAGAACTTTTCCAAGTCTTCTGGAAATGATTTTTTTTCTGGAAAGCTTGCTCCACGTTTTATTAAGTGCCGTGTAATAAGAGTCATTTCTAGGACCACATATTTGCTCCAGGATTGTGATTCAGTCCACTCCGGACAATATCATATCAAAGATATCTTAAAATAAATTTGATTGAATTCTCTTTGTTCCATTTTAACATTAATATTTGCTTTCTAAACCTTTTTCCTCTTTGGTTTATGGGAATATTTCTTTGCATAAGTTTTTGATTATGTTAAAAACTTCATGAATTATCTGTTAATAATGACATCTATTTATTTCTGTGTTGTGTCAACCTGTGTTCTCAGGTTATTTTATTTCTTTTAGTTTAACACAAATGGTGTGTCATTCTACATTTAATTTGAATTTAAACTTGAGTTTTCTGACTTGAGTTCTCTGATTTGAGTTTTTTTGTCTTGAATTCTTCTTTGACTTAATTGACTTAAGTTTTCTTTCTCAAACTTGTTTTTTGTTTTTTGTCCAACTTGTCTTTCGTTTCTATAACTAAGGTTGGACTTTACGTGTTGACGTTATTTATTTTTTGGGGATCCCCGGGTTTTTTCTTATTGTTGTTAGGTAATAGTTAAGTCTTATGTTAAGTTAGGCTAGCTTTACTTAGATGTATAGTTCCCTGGTTGTTCTTCATAGTTGTTAGGATGTGGTAGTTGTTGGTGTTTGTCTCTAATTGAACAATATATATTTAGATTTATGAGTTTGTTATTTTCTTTCATATTCTCCATAGATGTAATCGAGATATCGCGAGTTCGCGCGGATAACGTTTAGATGTGGTGGCCACCGTGTTTATTCAGTATCTTTTGCACTTCGATATCGTTTGATTCAGAAATGATTCCTGCTGTTGTCATTGCCTGTTCCAGCTTTATCTTTCTTCTCACTCGTACTTTCGTCCTTTTTTTTCTTAGAAAGGGGGTATTGCAGCATTATCACGCTGCCTATTGATTCGGCTGAATAAAAACTATTCCGTTCGTGTAAGTCGACCTGATTTTCTAATTTTTTCTTATTTCGGTTCAAACTTAGAAGTTTGATCATTCCATTGGATGACAGAGAAAATTTTTCTGGAAAATTGGCGACGTATCTACTTGGAAGTAACACGTTTAGTATTTTTTTTTAGAAAATTTCAAGTGCAAATCGTTGGATTTATATCGCATTGCGTCCATGCAAACCAATATGTTGCATTTAGTTCTGCAGCATTATTGGACATTTCTTTCTGAGAGTGTCAATTGTTCACCAGGAATTTAATTTGTTTCCGAGTTACCGGCGCATAAGGCCGTCTGTTACAAAGAACCGGTATGTATTTAAAACATTTTAAATTTTAACTGTTTGGAAGGTTCTGTTTTGAGTATTGTGGTGTTTATTTCCTTTTATTTTCTCACCATAGATTCGCTCAGAATCGGTTCTTGGAATATATAACAAGCTGTGGACTGATGTTCCGAGTTATTTCAACACCGACTGAGTTCGGGAAGCGTGTGCTTGCGGGGGTGACTCCATTATATACGAGTGAAGACCCCGGGAGGACGTCGTGACATCGCTCCGCGTCAAGTGATCCCAAAATTTTGTTCCTATTCACTTTTTATAATTTGTAGCAATAGCGAAGTATTTATTGAATAGTTTTTTATATGTATCACCTATTCGTGTCAAAAGGTCGTGAAATGAACCGTTTTTAATTTTACATTTATGCACGGTTATATTTTAATCGCGCCTAGGGCCGGATAGCGGTTGCAACCCCTTCTCTCCTATAGGCATTATTTTCCAAAATTACGAATTTTATTCTAGACAATCCATTTCCCAACTTTACCGATAGTCTTCCTTTACGTCGCCATTCCTTTTTTCTTTGTATATTTTTTATGTTGAACAATGTTTGTTTTTATTTTATCTTTTATTCGTCAAAATTAAACGTGACACATGTAGTGACATTTTTTTTTTTTTTTTTTACGCTACAAATTCCATTGTTTCAGCGCTAACAGTGAAAATATGGTTCATATAAATGTGATATGCATGTGAGATGGCGCGACATGCATCGATTTGTTATTGAATTGTGTGTAAGTTAATATTTTCTAGAATTGATCATAAAAAATTAATGTGCTTTTTAATCAACTCTCCAAAGCACAAAATTTTGAAATATCGGGCTCTTAATTCACATTTCAAAGATTATTTGAACGGATCATTTAAGATTGATTCCAAAAGATGGTGCAATTTTAGATTTCTGAGGCGTGCCACTCGATTTTTTTAAATTGTATTGTAACACATTACAATGAAACTGTAAAAACGTGCAAAAAATTAGTAAATAGTCCCAAACCGAGAAAACCCTTTTACTTGCAAGTCGCTGCTAACACCATCTACAGCCGTGGAACGAAACCGAATGCGATCGAAGTGCTAATGAAAATATTCATCTTAATCAGACGAAAAACGCTAGTTACATCGGTACGGTTTCTTTGTATGGGTTGAGGCACCTGTATGTTAATATTATATTAAACGAGCAATGTTTGTTTAAATATGTGTAAGAACATTCTCGAAAACGGCTCTAACGATTTCGATATAATTTGCAATATAGGGGTTTTCGGGGGCGACAAATCGATCTAGCTAGGTATGAGACCTATCGAGGAAAATTAAAAAAAAAGCAATTACGACATTATTTTCTTTATTATTCCGAGCTGAGCTCGGTCGCCCGGGTACTGGAATACAAACTTGGTTCATCATCAAATCAGCCGAAAGACGTCCACTGCTGGACATAAGCCTCCCCCAAGAGTCGCCACATTGATCGGTCCCGTGCATCTCGCATCCAGCGGATCCCCGCAAAATAGATTACACAGCCAAAACTATCCTTTTCTGAAACCGGTTGAAAATACGTGAATGACGCACGGGACCACAAATTACTGTCATTGACGCAATAAAATCCGATATAATGTCCCAAATTGATGTCACAAATGAACATCATTAACAAACTGTCATACTGATCTCGCTACTCAGTAATTTCGCTCGTTTGATCCAAATTGTACTAATTATGGCGATTATAGGAGTATCCCCTCTGTGAGGCATGGAAGTAGGTATCATTTGTTATGAGTCGATGTGTCTTTTATGGGTAGGTACTATTCTTCTTTTCTCTTTCTTTACTTTTTTTAAAAACTTTGCCCCACACTAGGCATTTCTTCCTGTATCGTGGGTGTGTTTACAAACATATAAACTAACATACACAACACCCAGAGCCGAAACAACTATCTGTAGGTCATACAAATATTTGTTCCGTGCGGGAATCGAACTCGCAACACGCAGCGCAGGGTTCAATCGCTCAACCACCGCGCCAACCGTGTGCGTTTAATAAGTATGTACTTTTTTTCGACGATCTCAGTAGAGCTTCCAAAAGAGTAGGTCTTAGGATGAACGTGGACAAAACCAAGGTTATGTTGAATGCTCATGTTACACCCGCTCCTATCAAGGTCGGAGACTCTGCACTCGAAGTTGTGGACGACTATATCTATCTGGGGTAAACGATCCAGTTGGGTAGGGCCAACTTCGAGAAAGAGGTCAACCGTCGAATCCGACTCGGCTGGGCAGCGTTCAGGAAGTTGCGCGGTATCTTCTCGCCCAACTTACCATAGTGTCCCAAGACGAAATTCACCAGTATGTGTTGCCAGTGATGACATATGGCTCTGAGACGTGGTCGCTCACAATGGGCCTCATCAGAAAGCTTATAGTCACCCAAATGGCAAAGGAGAGGGCTATGCTCGGAGTTACCTTGCGTGATCGAATCAGAAATGTAGAGATACGCAAGAGGACCAGGGTTACCGATATAGGCCGAAAATTTGCTAAACTTAAGTTGTAGAGGGCAGGGCACATTGCTTGCAGAACGGATGGCCGATGGAGCAGGAAGGTTCTGGAGAGGCGACCGCGAACCGGAAGACGTTGTGTTGGAAGGCCTCCCACCATGTAGACCGATGATCTGGAAGGTTGCGGGGACCCGCTGGATGCGAGACGCACGGGACCGATCAATGTGGCGACGCTTGGGGGATGCCTATGTCCAGCAGTGGACGTCTTTCGGCTGATGATGATAATGATGACTTTTATAAGGCTTACTACAAAAAATTTTCATTCGGGGTAGTTCAATTTCATACAAGAGACATCCTCTGAATTTAATACTCATTTACTTATTTTTTATCTATTCTTATTTGTAGGAAAAGCCACTCTGGGCCTTACATCGGCCAAGATTTGACTTCTGATCTTGCCCGACAGCGATAACTTTTGTCAAAAGGTCCGAAATGTCATTCACATTAATCCAGAACATTGACATGCGCTACCGTGTTTTCAATCAATCAATCAAGCATTTATTTTGTAAAACGTAGGTATGGTTACAGTTGATATATTGTTAAGGGACTTCCACTGCTTTAGTGCCGTAAAATGGTTATTTTCTAAAGCATAAATTTATAATAAAATCTTTAGTAACGCCTCGATTAAAAGGTTTAAAAAAAGTATTTATTTATGATTCACTAGCTTTTACCCGCGGCTCCGCTCGCAGTGAAGCCATATTTTTTTTTAAATTAAAATTATCCTATGTTACTTCTAATACCTCCAAGAATATATGTACAAAGTTTCATGATGATTGGTTCAATAGTTTTTGCGTGAAAGCGTAACAAACAAACTTACATTCACATTTATAATATTATTACGATATACATTATTTTTGAAACAAGATTTTTTCGTGTTACTAATAGTTTTGCTTTAAAAAAATAAGTAACAACACAATATTCCTGCTTCTCCCAGAACTAACTACGGCAAATAAAGCATTCTGTACAAAGGAGTCCAGAATACTAAAAATTACCTAGAGACACTATAGAGGCTAAAAGCTTATCAACCTTTAAGAAATGATTAAAATGCCACATCTTGAAGGATCTTTCATTGATGGAACGATATGGATAAATTTGTAACTATGTAATTTTATTAGCACTACGAAAAATAACTTTAGCTCGACATTATGCCATCGTCCAATCCGTGAAAAACTACTGTAATCATTATGGATTGTTGTGACAGGACTCCTACGTCCCCCTACCATCACCATACTGCCAAAATTGCGTCAGTGGGATCTCTGGCGAGTTCGAAAATTGTTACATAAATAACGAGTGAAGCTGTTGGTGGGAGCTTCGACCCCTGGACCCGGCGGTGGCCCGCAACAACAGGAACCCGACCGCTCGCTCCCCAACTCAGTCGATTCGGGTTGTCATGCGATTGAACCTTGCCCAGTTTATGTGCGACCGGACCGGCCAGCACATCCTCAAGCCCGACGAACCTCTTTAGCTCTCTATAAGAGGCTAGGCTCCATACTCCAGGAAATGGTGCAGGTGGTCGAGTTGACGCTCTGCTTACAAGGTAGTCCTAGTATGTCTGCGACTTTTTCGACAAGCACCTCGCGATTCCCCAAACTAAATAACCTACACCCGAAAACTCCCCCACGAAAAGCACCATTTTATTTGTGAAATCTTAAAACAATAAAACTGATCAATTCCGCTTATTCAAACGCACTGTACCATAGGCCTTAACAAATAAGTCGCTCACTATACACAGTCTCCACTAACATTTTTGACATGTACCCTATTAAAAACGCTAATCGTTTGTTTTGTTTACTTATTATTGTATTTTCTCTGGAAGTGATTAATATAATCTTTTGAGAAAAATAAATGTCTTAAACCGTATATTTTTCGCAACTTTTGGATACTCCTCCAAAACGATTTGGATGTTTAAAAATATTTTTACACAGAAAAAATTATGGCTGGAATTTCTTCATAACTGAAATAGTATATTTAAATAAAATAATATTCTGCAAACAAAACTGTTCAAAAGGAGGTTCAATATTGATATTTTGGCTCCGAGCGGTCGCACGGCCAGTACTGCGTTAACATTGGGGCGTATATATCGCCTTAAAATAGGTGCACTATGTTTAGTCAATATCTGGCGTACAAAATTAACATAAGTAAGCAACTATAAATAATAAATAAAATAATACAATTAAGGTGGCATTTCAATAGATTACATTAAAAATAAATCAATTAAAAATATTTCAATTAGATAAACAGGTAATTACAATTGTAGATAAACAAACTCATTAACACTTAATCAATAAATAAAATCATAAGTGTTTAATTGGCAAATTGGAATCGTCATATATTTCATTATTAGTAGAAAACTCAGTGATGGAGTTGTGATATCTAAACGTGCCAATTTCACTTGGCCAACCACTTACATTCTCTCTGCCTAGCCTTTTCCCAACTATATTGGGGTCGGCTTCCAGTCTTACCGGATTCAGCGGAGTACCAGTGTTTTACGTGGAGCGACTGCCTATCTGACCTCCACAACCCAGTAACTGGGTAACACGGTTTCCCTTGGCAAGACTGGTGTCAGAACTCAAGCTTCTGACTACCCGTAACGACTGTCAAAGATCTTCAAATGACAGCCGGGACCAACGGCTAAACGTGCTTTCCGAGGCACGTAGCGACCTCGTCAAGCTTTGACCTTGATTATCGACCAGTGCGGCTGTTATTATTTAGCCACGAGCTCCAACCACTTACATTATCTTTTCAAAAACCGTGATCATTATAAATAAAATGTCAATTTGACTAGAGCCTCTTATTTACAGATTTTCATTGAAATTTGTTTAATAAACAGGACTTCGTAAAATAAATAATTAATTCATTTAAATTTCAATTGGAAACCTACACGTTGGTAACCTAGATCGCCGTTGTCACCACAAATATAAATTGAATAAAAATACACATATTCTACCATAGCAAACTATTTACGTCCAAACCTCTATCGACAAACTTTCACCATAAATTAATAGTGAGATGCCTTCAATATACTTTGTTATCGATATTCGAAGCGGTGACCCGTAGAAAATGAAATGACGTTAGGTTTAGGTCATCGTGTGGGGGTGACAAGGTTTCATAAATTATCGATAAACACACAATATGAGGAGGTTTGAAAACTTATTTCTTAGTTTATGGTAGTTTTTCAGTTTGACCTGTTTCTGTCGGCGCCAGGCGTATGACAAATACACAAGTACTGCGAACAAAATATTTATACGGACATTTGAACAATATTTTGGACTTTGGATTGCCGTTCTAGTATTACATTGAGTGTTCAAACATTTGAAGCTGTAGTCTGAATTTAATCAGTAGATGACTGATCAAAAGTTTGAATATTGCTTTCTAAATTAATTTAGGGTGTCTAAAAGTGCTTCTCAACAAAGTCAACCGTCTTGGTCGATCGTTAAAATATGTTGAGAACGTTCCTTATTATGGAAGTCCCACGGCTCGGACTAATCGACGCTGATTGAGTTTGACAGAGATGCTCAATTACGGAAACTATTGTCAGTAAACCACTTGACCGTAGACGTTACATTAATCACGAATGCTACTTGTTTAAATCGCTAATGGTTCGGTCGACTGTCCTGAACTTGTTTCTAAATTTACGATGCGCACTAATTAGATGGGGCTTCGACAGCGACCACTGCTCCATGTACCTTATGCAAATACTAATTATAGGGGTAATTCATACTTTCCGAGAGCCAGTCGCAGTTTTAACGAGATTTCTTGTGAACCTGGCATTGATCTATTCTGCACCAATGCAAGTACAGTTAGAAAACTTTTAGCAAAGCCATTTTTGGTACAAGAGGCACCTGCAATGCATGCACTGGAACCGTATTGTCCAAATTGTTAAATAAAAATAAAATGAGCTAACTTTGATGAAGTACTCGAAGCTTAGATTATGGGCAAGTAATAATTTTTCTTTTTATCTGTGGAAGCTTGTTATTAGCAATTTAGTTATATATTAAGCTTTCCTAAAATAAAAAAATAAAAAAAAATAATAAACTTGGAACTTTGCTTAGAATGTCCCAGTGCTTGGCAAAGACCATCCCCATATCTTTTCAGACTCTCTTTTCTTGCACCAACCTTCGTGGTGCTCATCCAGGTTATCCCGCCACCCCTTTTTGAGCTGGTCTTGGCGACAACGTAGTTTCTATGGCACCCATTGCGTGGAGACTTTTACCTTTACACTATCTAATAAAAAAGCTGTAGACAAGAAATAAACATGCTGTGAAGTCGGAGGATACATATTCGCGAACTAGCTGACCCTCTGATCCTCCAACTGCACAGCATGATTTTTGCTTGTTTAAGCTTTTTAGTTCGCTTCTTAAGCAGTCGGGTTTTTGAATTTCAAATAAGTTTTTTGTATACAACTTTTTAGTCATCATATTACTTACTTAAAATGTAAACATGTAACATGTATGTGGTATATATTTTTGTAAATCACCTCTTAAAACCCTTCATTTTGATACCCCACTCTATGGGTCTGGCAGAAAAAATAAATTGAGACCCGCACAATATGGTGCCCAAAAGCCGCCATGTTTGTTATTTTTGTACTTCGCCTTTCTAAGAACACTTGGGCAATCTAAACGTATCTAACGATGACTTAATAATACAAATCCATCTAGCGGGTTGAAAGATATGCGGTAATAAAGAATATAACATATTTATAAACTTAAAGTAGTATATCATTAGTAGTCTTATTGCAGTATATCATTTTAGCACTGTTATTGTTACACCAATGACCGCCCCATGTCATGTCCAAGCAATTACTGTCCATACCAGGTTGCCTGGAAGAGATCGCGGTATGCGATAAGGCCGCCCATTGTATGTGTATTAGACTTAAGTTTATTTTTATTAATGTATTTTATGGTGTACAATAAAGCATATAATAAATAATAATAAATAAAGGATACGCGCGAAAAACATAAGGCTTTCCTTGCAGTCGGGTTAAATACAGTATGATAGAGTATAATAGAATAGAAATATATTTATTGGACCCAGACACAACACAACGTCAACAAATATGGTGTAATAGACAAAAAAGAATTGCAAAGATAAATTGCGCTGGACGTGCCCATACCGAAAGGATTTCCAACTCAGACACTGGGCGACAGACACCCAGCGCTGGTTTTCAGTTGGCACCCCGCAGCGACACACGGCGATCAATATGATCAATGATCGATTCGTCTTTTAACGAGAAGAGGCCATTGTTTCAATGTGAAATAATATAGGTACCTATTAAATTACCAACAAGTGACCTTAATACTACCGCCCAATTTAACCTTTTCTTAGATAGTCCCTCAGATAAAACAAAGGTTTAATGAAGACGTTAGTATGACAATACTAACTGTTTTATATAATTCTGTCGCCCAACGGCAATTCTATTAAAATCGGGGCCTATGATCCCTGAAATTACATGTAAATGCTGCAGATTGGATATCTAGATCGAATTTGGTCTCTGTGGGGCTTTAGACATACTTATTTAAAAAAAAATGGGGATTTTTTTTAGATAACAAAAACTTTTTTTGCTTTTATCTGTATATGATCATTCATTTCGAACGAGATATTATAAAACATATTTTAATCGTAAGAGAAATTGATTTGTTATAGTTTGTCTCGTTCAGTGCGTGTGGTGGTCGCTGCTATAGCTGAGCGATCCTAGATTCCATTCCCAGATCGGGAAAAGTGCCGCCCGGTCGGTTCCCGCACTGTCGAGGCGAGGAGGCTCAGTAGCCGTGGCTTGATTACCCACGGTGAAGTGAAGATGAACCCAAGCAGGGGCCGCTCGTCAGGGCTTTTGCCGATAAGCCGACGAAGTAGCGGCCAACGAGTAGGTTGCGGTGCCGCCTGAGTGACATCGCAACTGAGGCTGGCCGCGATGTTGTATGGGACCTCCCATAACCGTAAGATATCGCAGCTGAGGGTGGGAGAGGAATGCCGGTATGGCGGTGCGCCCCCCTCCCTACTTCCCGCGGCCTGGACGGGGTCGCCACCTTTTGATGGCGGACGCGGTGAGGCCGCAGGGGAGGAGGAGTGTCGGTACAGCGTTGGCCGCTCTCCCTATCCCCTGCGGCCAAAAAATGGTAGTTCGCGGTGAGTGCTAACGGGTGTCCGTGTTCCCGCTATAAGCGGCACAACAGTAGGACACAGTGGAGTTTTAGTGGGTTGGAGTCTCACACAACTGCACTATCTGCCCGTGGTAGTGCAGTATACATGAGCATTTCTCAAAGCAAAAAAATAAACAAAAGAAATAGGTCGGGCACAGTGTGATTTTTCAGTAGAACTCTGGTAGTGGCTGAATTTGAGCCTGATTTATGGTAATACTTGGAACTTAAATAAAAAACTAGCGAAATGAGAGTATGGTATGGGTCTACCCAACCCTTCAGTAAATATAGACCTGATGTTATATTTTTATGTGTGTTTTTGTTTATGTTTATTTTTTTTGTGAACTTTGGAACACTAAAAATGTCCATAAACCAATCCAGATTACATCATTCCTTATGCGATTTTCACGACGACTACTTAAAAAATCTTTATTCTAAACGCAAAAAAAACTTAAGAACCCATCAACACATTTTATCTAAATAATGGATTTTCATCTTTCACAGAAACCAATGACCTAAAAATATCGACGATTATCTTTGAAAAACTTACCATCAATCTTGTCTTTAATATTTTTATAAGATTGCTAATACCCTTAAGTATCCATTGAATAAAAATTGAAGGCCTTATAAGGCTAAGTTGGCCTTAATTTGTTGAGTACTAAGCCTTAATAAATGTTCTAGATTTAGGCTTATGCTTGTCCTTGTCAACGGCACGAACTATTTAGTTCGCGGGGTTAAAATGTATACTATCTCATCCGACAACACGTGCGAAAGATATAGATGCTGTTATGAGCAGTTAAAAGTTAGTTCGCGTACGAATACACACTTTTGCAAATTTGTAGCGAAATGGATGATGATTTAGGACGATAACGACCGCGCGAAATTTTATAAACAGACCTTTGGGAATATGGATATCATGAAAAAACGACTAAATGTATATTTCCAAAATAAAAATATTTGCATTGTTGAATTACTAATCTATCCCTGATGGAGGCCGTTTTGCAATTTCTTCTTATGGTATTTATTTCCGCCCAAAAATGCGTTAAAATTAGTGTTGAAATATGGCATTTTTGCACTTTCAAAATTTTTTGTTTCCATACAGGGCTAGATAATGATCAGACAAATTGATATCATTTTTATTTTGAACGTACATCGTCAAACAGTGGAGTAATCGCCAGATTACGCTTGTACGGAAGAATGATCGACTAGTGTAACCTTAACGCTTCAGCAAATAACTGAAAACCACCTTTCAAAGCAGTTTCTCCACAGTAAGAAAATCAATAACGCTGCATTCAGTACTATAGCGCATGTATTTGAAATGGACTTCACGAATGAGATGTAAGAGGAATTTTTCAAACATGGTTTTATTTTACGTTTGAAAATTTAAATTCGAAAGAGTTGGTTCGAGATTATTTTTCTTCAGAACTTTTACTTAGTACTAGTTTTGCCGACGGCTGCGCTGTTGTGGACAATCCTACAGGAACTTGCATTTTTCGAGATAAAATGTAGATGATGATACTTAAGGATGTAGCTTTTTATTAGTAAAAGATCTTCGTCGGATTTTTATTTGCAGAAATCATTAAAAACGATTTTGCATTTTATATTACAAAAAATATTGCTTCAGATGTATTTCAAACGCCGATTTGACAAATGAGTTGTAGGTACACTTAGAGGGGATTTTTACACAAATAATTATTCTTGTTTTTATTTTCCGTTTGAAAATTGCGAAAGATTTGGTTCAAGGCTAATTTTTCTTTTGATTTTTTTCTTATAATGAGTTTTATGGCCGGTTAGATGTATGTATATAATGTAACCTTTTCAATATTTAAACGACCACAATTTGAAGTAGTTCCCGAAAAAACCAACAGACCAATATAAAGAATTTTCGTTTGAAAAGATTCATGTTAAGTGTTGGTTTTGTCGGCCGTAAAAAGGTCACATTTCCAAATGGTTTGTGGCAAATCACTAACCGGTCTGGTCACTTTAACTGCTTCTGTAGTCGTTAAGGTAACGTTTCACCAACCGAATTTTACTGTTGTTGAAGTGCGTAAAAACCGGCCAAGTGCGAGTTGGACTCACACATGAAGGTTTCATACCATTCTAAGATAAGTAAGGACTTAGGTACTTAGTTCATGCATGGAGGGAGGCAGAAAATTCAATTCGGCTCTTCAGATCGATTTCCTTTACACCATTCTGTACAAAATAAGACATTTTTTGCACAAAAATTGGACAACCAAGAGCCAAGATGTAACAGCAAGCTAAGCAAACTCGAATTTTTTTAGAGGTCAAAACTTTTTTTGGCAATTTTAGGCGTTTTTAAAAATAAATGCATAATTTAAAAATAATAGAACCCTACTTATGTAGGCATAAAGAAACAAATGTAATCACAGAAAATAGTAGTTTATGCAATGGTCATATAATTGGGGTTATTAAAACACGAGCGTGTGTTTATCACATAAGGCGAAGCCGAATGTGATAATAATAACACGCGAGTGTTTTAATACCTAATTATATACCGTTTCACACACTATTTTATCTTCACTCATACAGTTGAAATAAAATAAAAGTGGTTCTGGACGGAAAAAAAATGCGTTATAGCGGGCAATTTAGATTCTCATTGCACCATGACTGCGCAGCGCGCGCATCCATAGACAATGACACTACTCAATGAGCCCTTAAGTGGCAATAAATTAAAAAGTAAAAGTGTGCTATAAAAATTAAAAAGTTATTTTATGATGCAGTTGTTTGAAAATCGAAGGAAAATGTTGCACTATAATGGTTTTATTTTTTTTATTTTACCTATCCACGAATATAAAGTACGTGTTTGTACAATATTTTTTGAATTCATATTTGGAATATTACGTTGTGAGTGTAGATAAAATTATGTAATATTGCATGTAACCGTGGACGCATGTAACCACACGTCACTGTAACCACAACATTCACTACCTATTTCTAATGCGAGGCCATAGAATCTACGACGACCATCACTTATTAATTAACTAAACCAGGCCACAACGTGTCAATGAATATATTATGAGTTTGACCTGTCATTTCTATGGAATTTGACGGTATTTTCCTGGTCGAAAATAATTCCGTAATTGCTACGTAATTTTGAAGAGCTGAAAAACATTTTTTATCACATGGTTGACGCAAACAAGCGCATAGCGACAATCAAATGTTTTTCTATAGATATTGTTCTATGTGTAGAACGATTTTTATGCATTTTTGTTGTCGCATATGCTTAGCCTTAAGAGCAAATGCGGGCAAACAGCTCCGACTGAATTTCTTTAGTAAAACCTATTTAAACTACATTAGACATGTTTCCAAATCTTTTTACAGTCCGTTCAACCGATTTTGAGTTCTATTCCGTTAACTTAAGGATGACATAAAAAGCATAAACCTGTTACCAAAACCAACTGTTTACTACAGCTACCATTTGTCGTATCACTAACGCAATAGAAGTCAAAATCGGTTGAACGGGCTGTAAAATAGGCTAATTTAAATGTCTAATGTTATCGCAAATGGAGTATAGTTGTGATTTTTTTACACTAGGCCTCTGTTGACAGCGCAATTTTGAGCATTTTTTTGAGGGTTCCAGTGCATCTGAAGGTAAAGTCTCGTCAAAAAGGAAAAACATAGGAACACAGTATATATCTTTATATGTGCATATGGCATATCTATTGAAACGGTCTAATATTGGCGGAGGAAATAAGCGAGAGGCAAACCATGAATTATGCCTTTTTATTTAGGACTAGCTGTCCCACGCGGCTTCGCTCCCGTCGACTGGCTACCTACCTACCCATTTACCCTACCTACACTGAAAACAAATGAAAAATGTTGCAAAAACGGAAAATTGATTCCTTTTTGAGAGTTTCGATTGCGTGCGCTGCACAGCGGTTAAAGTTACGCAACATCCATGTATCTAGGGTAGGTAGGTAGCCAGTTGACGGGAGCGAAGCCGCGTGGGAAGGCTAGTGCAATAATAATAATAATTTAGAAGTATCCACACTTCATCGCTCTCAAGACGAAAAAGTGGTATCGAAAAATGTTTCCATACCAATTTCTCCTACACTTAAAGATGAACAAAATCACTGCGACATTAGATATTTTAACATTGTTTAAATATCTTGTGTGAATCCAATTCCACAATCCAATCCAATTTGCTGATGAGCTTACAAAAAAACACTGTCTATTAGAAGCTCTAACTATTTCCACCAGGCAGTGTGAATTTCAGGCACTCCAAAAACAGCATCGAATTAAAATGAATGGATACCATGAATACTTAAAATTCCGCTAACATTTAGAGTGCTTTTATAGCCGTCATAATATATACTGTATTTTGCATTAAATCTGAAATACGTGGCTGAAATCTTAATGAGATGAAAACGATCAATAAGTATGTGGATTTGCATGACACTATTCTGTGAAGTTCACTGCTCACCTTACTCAAGTGAACGCACACAATTCAAAAGCGAACTCATTTGTTTTTACTTGACTGCGGGGGGGGTAATGTTTTTCGAGCGTATGCATGTATGTATATCCATTTCTATAGCACGCTCTACAGCCCAAACGGCTTGACGGATTATGACATATGAGGTGTCTTTAGATTTTTCTAAATTGTGAAAGTGACATAGGCTATATCATTTTTAAATATGGCGCCCTACCCCCTAAATAAAGGGGATGGACCAATTTATATTTTCAGTATCGTAACAATATGGGTATCAAATGAAAGCTATTAAATAGATCATTTCAAAAATATATACATATATCGAAACACTTTTATGTTACGGATTTGGCAAAAATCTTGAATATTTTTTTACCACATAACTTATTTGGAGAACTCCTTCATTAATAAAACTAAAAAGTCTGAAATAAAAAAATTTATTATAAAAACAAAAAATATGAATGCTAAGAAAAAATTAACTGAAATAAGTAAAAAAGGTACTAGGTTTTATACATATATGATGGTGCTGCAGGTGGGGACAAGCAAAAAAAAAATTATAGGAAAACCTACCAAAATTTCGTTTGTCACCACTGGCAGCACCTCATATAAAATTATACCTAGTACTTGTTTTCTCATTTCAGTAAATTATTTTTAAGCAGTTGTTTTTTTTTATATAATAGTTTGTTTTATTAAAGTAAATAATCGCGGATTTACACCGTTCAAATTTCGAAGTGTTGAGAATAACTTTACAATATGAACATGAAAGAGCACTTCTGAGAAAGAGTGTTGTATGCATGGCCCCAATAATATACAATAAAATTCCGAATGACGTAAAGCAATTGAATTTTAATTTATGTAAGAAAACACTTAAAAAGCTACTTCCTGATAAGTGCTACTATAAAATTACTGATTTATTAAACGAAAAATTTTGAATTTTATTTTGATTTAGTTTTATTACATATTGACTACATTTTGTACTGACTCTGATTGTATGTTGAATTATTGATAATATTTTGCACTGACTATTTTTTTATATATGAAACTGACATTAATTTATTCAATTTATAATTGCCAATTTAGTTTTAATAAAATAACTTTACTATTTTGTACGCCGAGTGAGGCAAAACATATTGGTCCGGTAAAATTATATTTCCATCTATGATATGTGCATATTCATGTATCATGTTACACATGTTTAAACAAATAAATTTATCTTTATCTTTAAGAAAACACCACTTAAAGATAAGGGTGATCGTTGTGATCAAGAACATGCATTGATCACAACGCTTGCTATCGGTGTGATGGTGTTTACCCCTTAAGTTAAATTTCCTATCGGAGTCTGTGTTTACCGATAGTTATAACCTGGGGAACTTTAAGTCAAGAGTCTTCTCTTATCCAAGCTTGCTCACTATCCGGTAAGATCGAGGACAAACGTGAGCCAATAAAGGAGGTGAGGGAGATGTATATATTCAATGATTTCAGACAAGAGCCTCTATTGCCTGGCTGGAGGCTTAGTTTAGTCTCCACAGGATAGCCCGGTTAAGCAGTAGCCAATCACCTTGATTGATCTGCGAGACGTCACTTAAAAAAAAAAAAAAAACAAGAGCCTCTAGATGGCGATGCGTTGGTCGAAATACCAAAACATAAGAGATCTTTACTGTGTTATTCAAAATGTAGGTAGTAAATGGTATTATTTTATTTATTTCTCATCTTTACTAACTTACTTTAAGTACTACTAATACTACTGTTAAGGGTTTAGCATAAGCATATATTTATATTGTATGTCGTTTTGTGACAATTAAATACTTTTTCTTTCTTCTTTCTTCTTTCTTTTCATCGATCACGTGACATTTCGATAGCGCTGGACATTCACATACATATTTGCATTTTTACCCGACTGTCGAAGGAGGGTAATGTGTTTATCGGTCTATGCACTTATGTTTGTTCCTATGTGGCGTTCTAGAGACCTAACGTGTTGGCCGATTTTAATGATTCTTACGTCAATCGATTCGTTTTAACCTTGCAAGTGTGACTGGCTACATTAAAATTGGATAAACCAGAATAGCTTGCGAATATGTATACTCCGACTGCACAGCATGGTTTTCTTCTTGTTTACGTCTTTTTAGTTCTTCAGCAGTCGGATTTTTTGTTTTTTTATTAGCTTTTTTTTTACCAATCGTTTTGGCGACGATTTTGTTGATAGAACTGTTAACTTGATAATATATGTAAATTATTTCACGAGAATAATCCTTTATCCAGCAGTATCACAATTCTTCATCTTCTTGCCCTTATCCCATATTACTTGGGGTCGGCGCAACACGTTTTCTTCTTACTCACAGACTCCCTTTCTTTCATGTCACTCCTCACACAGTCCAATAATCTTTTCTTTGGTCGTCCTCTTCCTCTCCATCTATCCACATTTATTTTCATAACTCTTTTAGAAACATGCGTTTCATCTCTCCTCATCACATGACCATACCAGGACAAACGGTTTCCTTTTAACTTTTCTGTCACTGGTGCCACTTTCAAACTGCCTCTAATATACTCATTTATCACTTTATCCAATCTTGTCACGCCGCACATCCATCTCAACATTCTCATCTCTGCTACATGCAATCTCTTTTCATCCATCTTTTTCACAGCCCAACATTCTGATCCATACAGTACGACAGGTCTAACCACGGATTTGTAGATTTTCCCCTTTAACTTGAGGGGCATCCGTGGGTCGCAAATTGTTCCAGTGACCTGTCGCCATTTCATCCATCCTGATTTGAGTGCGTTACGTCTCGGTCTAGCTCGGTCTAGCAGTGTCACAATTACAAGCTGTAACAAGCTTTTTTACAAAAAAATACTACCGACTTCCAAATAAGAAAACTACAAAGTGAAAATAACTTTTTTTTTGGAAGTCAGTGTCTTTCATAGGTACCATTTTTTTGCGTTACGGACACCGACTTCCAAAACTAAAGTTATTTTTCACTTTATAGTTTAAAAAAAGAATTTTCAAAATCGGTCCACAATTGACGGAGATATCGGTGAAAAAAAAAATATATATGATGTCGAACATAGAACCTCCTCTGTTTTGGTAAGTCGGTTAAAAATGGCAATGGTCATTAGTCCACGTTCACACTACTCGAATTTGGCTCGAATCGACAGTAATCAACGCCTGCCGATTACTAATATATTAGCGGAATATGTAGATACCGCTAATTATACCGCAAGGGACTATTATCTGTAAGGGTAAGCTCACACTGAGAAACCAGGTGACGCAATATTGAAGAAGCTAGTTGCCGCGAAAAGCATCGCTGCGTCGACGAAGCGGAGTGTGTTTTATTTCTCTCAAGGCTGGCTTTTTTAATGGTCAGATTACTTTTATCCGAAGAATAATTACGAGTATGGTGGTTTGACATATATACCTACAAAAGCTGTAAAACTAACATTTTGTTCTAAAATGAAAAGTTATCTGACGATTGAAAAATCAGACCTTACTGAAACGTGTAATCAAAATGTTCTATATTGTATCCCTGGACTTATAGTTAATATAAGTTCGAAATCGCCAAACCCGCCACTCCCGCCCGCGCGCTTCGTGATATATACTTGTGCCTTCTCCGTATGAGAAGAGACCTTTCTTCTCATGCTGATATGAGAGTGAGAGTGCGTGCAGTGTCATTCGCGCAACGTCTTAGTGTGAGTGGACCCTAATTGGCCAAATTAGCTTGAAATTAGTATGTGGTTGGTGATAAAGGTAGAATTACGGTTGAACTGATTTCAGGAATTTGACTTTAGAGAGTTCTCTTCAGGGTAATAAAAAAGTCTGTGACTCTTCTTCTTCTGTGTTTATTTTCTGTTGAGAATATACCTACACGTAATGCCATAGGTATTGTGATTTTTAATAGCAGTAATATGGTTTAAATTTAAAATATTGTCAGAGTACATTTTAGATAATGAATGGTTTTTTTATAATATTCCTGTTTTAGTTTATCTTTAATAGCTTTGTGCTCTAATAGTCGCGCTTGGTTGTATCAGGTTGTATCTTAAGTATTTATAAAGTTCTTCATTTTTCATTGCTTCTTTTACTTCTTCCGAATCTGTTGTATAATTTCCACCCACTATCTTACCCTTTTCTATTTTTCTTATTATTATTATTCTTATTTATGAGTCCTGTTAAACACTAAAATGAATAACAAATCTTTCGGTTATTGAAATTCTCAACAGCCATTTTACAACGTATTCAAAAAGTTTCACAATATCTTTCAATGTTTCAATTTTTAATATCACATTCAATGCAAGCATGTACCGATGCGAAACATATTTATACAGACTTGGTCTGCACGGCGCTACGTCAAATCGTGTTACGTACAAATGGACGGAATTCACCGTGACGTATAACAAGTTACTAGCTGCCGACCGCGGTTCCGTCCGCGTGGATTCATTAGTTCCCTCTATGTCGTGGTAGCCCAGTGGCTAAGACCTCGCCTCTCGTGCTTGAGGTCGTGGGTACAAACTTGCCCGGGTTTGGGTTTAGTACCAATGCGACTTTTAAGGGTTCCATAGTCAACAAGGAATCCTTATAGTTTCGCTATGTCTGCCTGTCCGTACGCAGCTTATCTCAGAGAATGTTAGTATTAGAAAGCTATAATTTGACGTGGATATACATATTAATCACGCCGACAAAATAGTACAGTAAAATCATGAAAATAACACGTAAAGTGGGGATGTCCCGTATATCCCATTGTTTGGGATATCGTTGGATAGGTCATTCAAAAATATTAAGGGTCTGTCATATCCAATTTTCGATTCAGAGATCCGTTTGCGTAAAATTAACAAGTATTAATTTAAAAAAATGTACTACATATTTATAAAAAATAAAAATAAACTTGCCTTAAAAACCGTCTTGTAATCACTCATTCTACATTTACACGATTTACAGTGTCAGAAATTAATTTAGATGAACTATGCAAGAAAATCAAATCAAATCAAAATTAATATATGAAGGAATTTTAGAAGAGATTAAATAAAAATATAGTCAAACGCAGGTTTGTAGACTAAGAAAATCATGCTTAGATTAGTTGTGCTACGACATGTACGAGTGAATAGGTTTCTTCTAGGCAAGCGTGCTTCACCGTAGACCACATCATCGCCGAGATTACCTTCGTTTATTGTACCTAAATTTAATAATGTTTATGGTTCACGGACGTGGGAATGCATGCTTCCCGCCGTGATGAATGACTTGCCCATCGAAACCCAGAATGCAATAAATATTAAAAGCTGCTCAAGAGTGTTGAAGAGATACTTTATAAGTACTTAAGTTCTTGAAAGCTATCTTGTCAATGCTTGTCGGGCAAAAGGATTTATTAATAGGTATTAACTATATAATTATGTTTGCACCGAGTTGCCGTGTCTGGCCACACCACGGATAAACCCGTATGTAAAACAACATGTCTGTAAAAAATCTTATTAAACTAAATAAAAAAAAAAAAAAAAAAAGGTAGTGGTCAAACGCGAGCCTATAGATTATAAAAAGAAAATGTATAATTGTTAAAAGTACGCAGCTGATAATACTTTCACAACAATGTTTTCGGAATTTCGCAATGTGTACCCATTTTTAGATCCTGACTATTCTCTTGACTAAATTGTCTTAAGTGTACCAAACAGCCAAACTAACAATATTTTCTTTTATCTTTCCAGGTAAGTTCAAAAGCTTCTCCTAGAGTTGGGTAAGACAATACAGTGTCAAGCACCGATATATGCAGAAAGGTGTCAAGACTACCGACACACCAACTTACTAAACTAAACAACATTTTTATATTTGAACTTTCAAACGCTCATTTACCTATTACTGTTTACTCATTTATTTGTTTTTTATTCATAAATAAAACTGTTCGCTCCGTTATTTGCCACTAAGGTTTCATTGGTTCGGAATCACCCACTCGACACCGGCTATCGCTGAAAACCAGCGCTGTGGCTCTGTCTCGCACACGAGTCCCAGCATTATGCTGAGCGATGACCGTTTTGCGTAGTTATGACGCATAATTTGTAATGATTGTATTTAAGTTTTTTTTTTTTTTTTTTATTGTATGCGTCGTGCCTGGCGCAAATAAACGATTTTTCTTTCTTTCTTTCTTACCGTTATAACACTTTCATGTATATCTAATGTAAATTATTTACTGAACGGCTTTTTCGGACCTTTTTGATCCACACTTTAGTAATATTTGAATAATATTGGATACTATTAGATAATTTATCTATCTAACCTTCAAAGAGCGTCGATTTGAAGAACATCATACATAAATTGTATGAATATCAAATACCTTCTAGTCCACACATTTTTTTTTGATCTTACTAATTCTATAAGTGCCAGACAAGGTGGGAACAGCACGCGTTTAGGGCCGTTCATAAACCTCACGGTTCAACATGAACATTTTTATATTCATTCAGACATAACCTCGTGGTTAACGCACAGTTTCTTCCTTGTCTGAACACGTAATATATCAATCTATCTAGCCTTTTCCCAACTATATTGGGGTCGGCTTCCAGTCTTACCGGATTCAGCTGAGTACCAGTGTTTTACGTGGAGCGACTGCCCATCTGACCTCCACAACCCAGTAACTGGGTAACACGATACCCCTTGGCAAGACTGGTGTCAGATCCCAAGCTTCTGACTATCCGTAACGATTGTCAAAGATCTTTAAATGACAGCCTGGACCAACGGCTTAACGTGCTTTCCGAGGCACGTAGGAAACTCGGTATGTTGAAAATGGTCACTCATCCACGGACCGACCTCGTCAAGCGTTGCTTAATCTTGAAGATCGTCCCGTGCGGCTGTTGTTATTTAGCCACGAGCCAGGTAGGTAATAAATATACTTAATAAATAAACGAAAAACCACACAAAACAAAAGCATATCTAATACCTACAGTTACCTAAACTTCCTTATTTTTGATGACAATAAAATAATATACATAATTTTTTCTTTATCTCGAAAACACCCAAGGAAAATATCGAAGAAACACGAAAATTTACTATAAATTACAATAACATTTGTTATGTTTTGGCAAAGAATCTCATGACTTACGACGACAATGTGTCGCGTTACTATGAAATATGAGAGAGACGCGGCAAACTCAGGTTTAGAAAAAATCTTTATTTCTCTGATAACAAGAGACTGGTTAAGTTTTTTATCGGCGCCATTACTATGCGAAGGCGTCCCCCAATCTTTCCAGATTCTCTTCTCAAGCTAGGTTATTATTTTTGCCCCACCTAGTCAGTTACCGAAAATGCAATATGCATTACTTGCTCATTGCACAACCGTGAAGCGATTTCGTAATACCTTTTACATCATTAGATTTTTCAAAGGCCTATCGACGTCACAAATACAGTTACACAATACAGTTAATACAATTTTAAGGAATATTATTTTACTATAGATAAAACAACAAGTAAAATTTCCAAAAAGACCGACAATTTTTTTTTTCATTCTTTTTAAACTGCATAATTTATCTAGTAGTAGACAAGCTTCGATCAACAATCTATCGAACACGTAATTATGACACGCAATTTTGCGAAAATAAAACTATGCTGCTACTATATTATATATTATACTATACTACTCCCGTACTAAACTACACCCATAACTTTTGAACAGCTGAACCGATTTTCATCAAACATAGAACACTCCTGATAATCTCACCTTTCAAACAACAAAAATTCTAAGTCAAAATTGGTCCATCCTTTAGGAGCTATGATGTCACAGACAACGAATACACATATTATACACAAACACACAGGAACTCACGTCATCTTGTTCCGTCGGGGGTTAAAAGAGGGTTAATTTTTCAGCATGTGTCATCAGTTGTGAAAGTCCCTAGGGATCTAGTTCCAGAATTGATAACAGCCATCACAAATCAATCGAAACTTTGTTTGCAATTTTAACTTCAAACGTTCACTGTCACCATCATTGGAACCCGTATCAATCAGTGAACTTTTTTATTTTCTTTTTACCCAGACCCAATTCTACAATGAACAAACCCTCCTCACACCAGAAACAACTGTCACATTCCAAACCCTCCATTGCTCCAATCGGGAAAAAAAAGAGTTGTAACCGTCCTCGCCTCCGCGTTCATAGATGCGGAACTTCCGAAAGAGATCGCAATCTCCGCAGCCGCATTAGCCTCCCCAAGTTTTTAGCGGAGTTATAACTGAGGTCTTAGAGAAAATTTGGCTCTAACTAACTGAGGTCCAACTGGCTGCCAAAAAGTTGGGGATCCTTGCAGAAGTGAGACGGTACTTCACGCCAGAGCAGTTGCTCAACTTCAAGCGCAAGTTCGGTCATGCATGGGTACTGCTCTCATCTCTGGGACGGATCTGCCAAGTACCAGCTGGATGCACTAAAGTCGATCGAAAAACGGGCCAAGAGGATCATCGGCAATGAGATGCTGGTCGATTCTAGGCTCCACAGCCTCGAACATCGGCGCCAAGTTGCCAGTCTGTCGGTTTTTTATCGGTTACATTTCGGGTAGTGTGCGATGGAATTGCATGAACTAATTCCTCCGAGCTCTTTCATCATCGGACTACAAGACGTACGGCGATGCGACATCGGTATATGGTGGATATCCCACCCATACGCACCAAACGTTTTGGGAATACTTTTATTATGCGTATAGCTAAAAAGTGAGGCTAAAAAGTGGAATTCCCTGCCAGAGTCTGTATTTCCTGATAGCTACAACCTGGGAGTCTTTAAATCAAGAGTGAATAGGTTTCTTCTAGATAAGCGTGCTACATCGTCGAGCACATCATCGCTTACCACCAGGTGAGATAGTGGTCAAGCGCGAGCCTATCAACAATAAAAAAGAGGACCCCTTAGTGTGGTGGATATGTATTATAAATCAAAATTTCAAGATTCTAATACTACTATCGTTAAGGATTTTAAGCACAATTAAATTTCATTTTCAGATTCTGTGATAATAAATAGGTATTTTTAGTTTTTTCTTTCTCTTTTTCAAGTTCTTGCTTCTATGTCACTGCCGACATCAAGTTCAGTAACCAAGTGAGTTTTATGAACCACAAAGAAATCTCCTTGAGGATGACAAAGTAGCAAATGAATAATATATTGTGACATATATTATGTACCTGCCCCCAATAATGTTATATTTATATACTGAGGTAGATACGTTATACCGACGTCTGCGCGGTAATACAAACACGAGCTGACCAGCTTGAGTGAACTTAGTCCGTCCTGCGTCTGGCCGTGATACGAACGTACGTTTGAACAGTATGTTTATCTCTTTGTAAAAACGGGGTCATATTTATATTTCTGTGAAATATAAATATGACCCCCTATATATAAAAATAAAGTTCTAAGTTCCATAGCTCCTGTGTAGGTAGCTAAAGTAAAATATCGCCATGTTTTTAATTCTTTATATTGAGTATGACGTCCCTATTGGTAATATCTTATTGCTTGCCCCTTTTACAATTTGATTATCAAAAAGAAGTCTTTTTCAGTGAAAAAGTTAGTTGATCTTTCCTTATTTTCAACACCTCCGCTACCGTTGCAGCTCTAGTTAAAATGAACAGTTTGTTGTTCCTCATTTCGCCAGAACGAAAGTCTATTCCATTGCGCATGATCTAAATGATCTCTCTCTTAGTCCGCTCCATTAATCAAATTAACTCTCTGGTAACGACTCGGCTTTTTGCGGGTATTCGGTGAAAATGATCTGTCTTAAATAACTGAGTAAAGTCGCCTCCACACGCTTGCTGTTTGCCACAAACAGTGGCGAACAGCAAACACGTGCCGAACAGACCACAATAACCCAACACAAACACGGCATCCACAGGCTTGGCGAACGTACTAGTATATTCCGGATTGGCAAACATGGCGGACGACGAGCTTGTTGTGGCAGCGATTACTTTCGGGTTTACCTCCGACCAATCAGACAATTTAGCTTAGTATACACAATACGTCACGATTCGTAAATTTGACCACCACTATTAGCTCCGTCCGCCGCCCGCAAGCTCGCGCGTACTAATGAACTGAACAAGCGTCTGGATACATCGCAAACACGATTGTCAAACACCCTTTGATTTGTGCATAAAAACCGACACCGATGCCGAACATGGGCGAACACAAACAAAAACAGGCGAACGCAAACAAACACCCATCCACTCGTTCGTGTTTGTTGTTTTGTGTTTGCTGTTTGCTAAGCGTGTAGAGGCGGCATTGGGTTGCCCGTGAGAACGACGAATAGTGAAAATGAGTGGAGTTACCGACGTTCCCGATAGCCCGACACGATTCAATTTATATGACACTAATATGCGATTTTTACTAAGCGTAAAATTGCAGGTTAATTCAAATGGACTCAATGCGATGCAAATCAACCGATTTGGGATTCAAATTTTGTTAGGAAATACGTGCGCGATATCGCCTATCGGTGCAATTCTGTGTCGTGCCATCAGGAAAGTCTCTAAGAGCTATCACAGGCCTTAGTTTTAAATTTTTTTATTTAACGATGGGCTCGCGTTTGACCACTATCTCGCCTGATGATGTGGTCGACGGTGAAGCACGTTTGCCTAGAAGTAATCTATTCACTCTTGAGTTAAAGACCCCAAGGTTGTAGCTACCAGAAAACAAAGACTCCGGCAGAGAATTCCACTCCTTCGCTGTGTGCATAATGAAAGTATTCGCAAAACGCTTTGTACGTATGGGTGGGATGTCCACTATGTACCGCTGGCGCATTGCCCTACGTCTTGTTGTCCGATGATGGAAAGGGCTAGGCGGAATGAACTAGGTAATATAAGTGGCAATCGATATCATTTGGATAGTCGCCATGACTATCCAAATGACAAAATTTAAGAGATTGATCACGTGACATTTCGATAGCTTTTGACATTTCCATACATTTTTGTAAATTTTCCAATCGTTTTCGAATGACACCTTCACGGAACAAAAGGAGGGTGTGAATGGGGAGCCAAGTCGCAAACTTTGCTCCATATCGTATGTTTGTTTCTCAATCACGCTAGAACGGCTGTACGGATCTGGATGAAATTTGGCACAGACATAGATTATATCCTGGAATAGCACATATGCTACTTTTCATCCCGATATCAAGTTCATTGAGATAAGAAAACTCTTTTCACGCGGGTGAAGCCGCTGGCAGAAGTCTGTAATGCGCTGTAGCTATTTCTTCTCCTTTTAGTACAGTTCTATTACGTTATTAATGTTTTCCTAGCTCCGAATCACTCCGTCCATCTCCGATTAGACAAGGACTCTAAAATGGCCGACGAAGCATCCAACGGGTTTATATTCATTATTACAATTTATTTAAATGATAAATGACTATCGGTTGAAGGTCCAATTTTCTAATTGAATTATTTGTTTCAATTAAATAGAATTGAATTATGAATTTTCAGTTCGTGGAAGCACTTAATATTGTTAATCAACAAGGGGTCTGAATTTCTTGGAACCGGTTTTCATTTTCTTGGCAAACACCTGGACTTTATCCATTTATTTTAGTTGAAGACTAAAATTAGAAAAATCTGGAAACCGGGTCGTGATGTATAACTTCTGAAACAGTTATTTTAAGCAATGGATCAGGATTCGCTGAATTAATTAATATCGAAGTTAAAGGAACAGTTACAAAAGTTTGAAACACCATTTTTATTTGTTTTCACGTCTATTTTGGTCCGTATTTAATTCCAGATTCAAATTAAACTGTTGGTTTTTCCTTTGTCAATTTTTATTTTTAACCGCCGACAGAAAAATAATGGTGTTATAAGTTTGTGTATCTGCCTGTGTCATCATAGCTCTTAAACCGATGAACCGACTTTGATTTCGTCTTTTTGTTTGAAAGGTGACTTTATCGAAACTGTTCTTAGCTATGTTTGATGAAAATCGGTTAAGCCGATCAAAAGTTATAGGCGTTTTACTGTTTGAATCGAGCTGTTTTCGCAAGATATCGTGTCATAAATACGTGCTCAATAGATTGTCGATCGAAGCGTGTCTATTACAAGATATACGTAACATGAAATAAAAATGTGTCGGGGGTTTTTTAATTGTACTTATCTTAGTGGAGTACTATTCATAGTACAATAGATCGCGAATAAATGGTTACAGAACCAGTATAAGCTGATGTAAAGTTCGTACTTAGCTAAAATCTACATTCTAACTCCCGATTTCTCAATTAACCATTTGAAGTTGAGTATTTGTCAATCTTCAGCCTGAAAACCAGTCAAAATTTGCCAATAAAGTAGTTTTTGACACGGTTTTAACTCCAATTACTTAATTCAGAAATCGGTCCTTATTCTAATCGGCACTCATCGCAGTCGTCATGACAACGGAACAAAAACCTGAATTAAATTAAATTAATTAAAGGCATAAAGATACTTAACAGTCAATTTGATTAAGGGAGTCGAGGTTGAGTCAAGTGGAGGAAGTGACTTTCACAATATCACAACTCCTATATAATTATAATACAAATATATTCATTAAACCAGCTTTTTTCATATTCTTCTAAGCAAACCTTTTCATTTGATACCTATATCATGGCAGTGCACAAAAAGTAACTAGTCCGCCATCTTGGGCCGTCCGCCATATTGGATTTAGAATGACGTCACTTAGCAAACCATACATTGTCATGCAAACTAAACTTGTATTCAAAATTTAATCTTAACCGGTGGAGGATAACTGCTTTATAATTCAGTTGCAAGATTTTAACCGAACACACATACATACATTGCATGTTAAATAAAAGCTTGTAAAAAGGAGTTGTGATATTGAAACTTCGTAAGAGCATAAGGTCAAAGTAGAAAACGATATTTTTATTATTAGTAAATGTCAGATTCAGGAACTAAGTTTTGTATGCAATGCCACGAGTAGATTCAACCTACAACCGTTAATTTCTGTTGTTTCTTCAATACTCCGATACATTTGGCTCCGTCATTGGCTGTAAAATAATATTGTTATGTTTTACCTACAGAACACAGAAGCGACTAGAGTCGCAATCATCATTGGATTAGCTTAGCTTTTTCTCAATTATATTGGGGTCAGCGTTATATTGGCAAATAATAATATTAGTGCAGTTTTATTTTTAACTCCCAACAGAAAAAGAGGGGTGTTATAAGTTTGACGTGTGTTGCTCTGTGTCTGTGTATTTGCGTGTCTGTCTGTGGCATCATAGCTCCTAAAGGGATGAACCGATTCTGATATAGTTTTTTGTTTGTTTGAAAGGTACTTTATCGAGTGTGTTCATAGTTATGTCATCAAACATAAATATGAACACACTCGATAAAGTACCTTAATCGGTTCAGCCATTCAAAAGTTATGAGCGTTTTTTACTATTTAAATCGGGGTATTTTCGCAAGATCGAGATTGAAGCTTGTTGACAAAATTTTATATTTGATTGATGATTGGGTTACGGCACAGACAGGCAGTGTCACCTTAGCTGATGGTGACCACTGGGGTGATTTAGTGAAGTAAAAATCCCTCAAACCCAGGTATTTTTCTCCAAAAATCCAAGCGCCTTTTTGAAAATTGGCCTCCGATAAAAAAATATTATTAAATATTGAGCACAAACGGCTGTGTAGGCATAGTCGGAATGATCCCTGGCCGTCATTTTCTCGTCAATTCCAGTGAGTGAACGGTGACACTCACTCACATGCTTGATTTGTATGAAAAGTTTTGAAAATTTCGTCTCTAACATTGGCCGCTAAGCAGTCTCGGTTCTCTGTGGTGTGTAATATTCGTGGCCACGCAATTATTGCACTAAGCACAAGTTTTGGCTGAGTAACCGGTGACACTCACTGACAGGCTTGGTTTTTATGAAATATTTTGACAATATCTTCTTTGGTAGTGACCACCGAGGCGCCTCGTTGCTTTTTGAACGCGTACCCGGCCGAAGAAAGTTTGCGGATGAATACCACCAAACCGCGCAGCGCCCCGTGTTCTCCTCGTCAGTTCGCCAAACGTCAGACTGACGTCATGAAGTCATCGGCAAAGTTTCTGCGGCCGGGTACGGCACGGTACGGCAACCTCAAACAAATGACAATCGAGAGTGTGCTTGCACTGCTTGTAAATCAAGCGTGTCTATTGTGCTCGATGCATGGAGTTGAACTTCTGCATTTGTGGCTTTTCTATCAGGATATGCGGCCAAAACCTTGGTCAATAGGGATGTTTCCTGGGTAGGAAAATTATAATTCCATTTAGTCCGTCAGTGACATTATCAAATAATATTGGACCCTTATTTTTTGCTTTATCAAATAAATAAAAAATGACAAAGATAAAGCGCATCTAAGTTCAGGAGTGGGGGCTTGTGACGTCACTTTGGCAGTATAAAGTGCACACCGTGACATCATACGATATGTCAACACACTGTATCGTCGCAATTTTTTGCTTACGTGGCAAAAGAAAAATAAGTGTACAATATTTTTATATCATTCCCCCTATAAAAAGCTTATTTTATTCACTGAAAACAGTGAGTAAAAAGCACTTTTAATCACTGTTTTGGTGTTTGAATTTAGAACACACCAATTCATTCAAACTCCATCTCAATGCTATACAACCTCCTTGCGCATAAAATACTCGATAAAAACTTGCTGTGCAAAGAATATTTGATTTTCAAACTCCTTCGTCGATTTAATTTTGATTTTGTTTATGTTTTTAAGATTTTAATAATGGTTTTGATTTTGGTCTAGGATGTTTAGTGAATACTTATTTGGATTGTAATTCTAATATTAATTGTTTTGGTGTTTAAATAATTAAAATTATGTAACGAAACGGAGGTGGTCATTGGCCCCTGAAACACAGGTGCTGTTCCCTAGCGCTGCTTCAATATACAAAAAATGTGAAACCCTGAGGTTTCTCATTTTTTGTAAATTTTGAAGGTAATAAACCATTTATTTGTTTATTATTATTCCTTGTGCTTTTTGCTTAAATCCTTATTTTTCTCGTAGTCATGGTATAAAATATAGTATGTAACTCTTGAATAAAACGGATTTATATCGAGGGCCATGAATCACTCGCGTCGCTCAGGATTCTAACACTTGAATCACGAGCATAGCGAGTGATTCAATCATCATGAGTCACTCCCTACGGTCGTGATTCACTTGTTAGAATCCTTCACTTGTTCGTGATTCATCTAAGGCCCTCGCTTTAAATCCGTACTTTATTCACTAGTTGCATAATATATATAGGTTATCTAGCTGACGGACTAAATAGATTTTTTTTGTCTACATCTCTTTATTCCATTGGAGAGTATTGAGTGTTTGGCTTGGCTACACATCTTTTAAACTGATTTAAGTCAAAGAATATGGGAATATAGGTGGCCGCCGAGGCGACTCGATGCTCTGTGGTACAGCCGTTGCGGCTGATATCGCCCATAATGAAGTTAAACCTAATGGCTGTGATCGGATTTTGTTATTATTTCGTTACCTAGGTGTTTGGTTTGCTTGGTAATTATAATTTGGGATAAATTTTCATTAGGTATAGGGAAAAATCTAATTATATCTAGTTTTGAACTGTTGTTTGTTATAAACTAGCTTCTGCCAGCTACTTCGCTCGCATGTAAAGTGTTTTTTTTTATCCCAAGGGAACATTATACCGGGATGAAAAGTCTATGTGCTATTCCGGACTATAATCTCTTTGCCAAATTTCATCCTGATCCGTTCAGCTGTTTTAGAGTGTTTATGTAACAAACATACACACATACATCAAAACTTTCGCATTTATAATGTTAATAAGATTAAAGACTATAGAAGAAGATATAAATGCGGATGGATGGCGAGGGAGGGAACGGCCAAAGAAAGGATGGATGGACTGTGTGAGGTGATGATATGAAAGAAAAGGTAGTCAGTGATAGCATGACGGGGGACAGGACGGTATGGAAGAAGAAAACATGTTGCGCCGACACTGTACTTAGTAACATCGGAGAAGGGCAGGAAGACGATGATGATGTACGTTACTATTGGCATGTACATCATCATAATCATAAGCATCTTATCGTTCCCACTGCTGGGAGACAGGCCTCTCTCTTTGAGAGAGAGAATGGCCCATAATCCACCACGCGGGCCCAGAACGGGTTGGTGGGTGTCACATGTCTTCGAATTTTAGGTTCTAGGACATGCCAAAAAAAAAAGAAAAGTGGGAAGTAACGTATTTAAATTGTAGCCATTGATATACGTAGAAGAAAAAGATATATCAATAACCTTGTGTATTAAACTAAATCATGATAGAACTATGTAGATGGAAAACAGTAATAGACACACGCATTGCTACAAGCACTAACCTAAGAGATCTCACAGCCTTTGAACACGATGCAGACTGCTCTAGACACCCGTATTCCCGTATTTCATCAAATTAGAAGCTTGTAGACAAGACCGTAGTGAGTCGAGATGCAATTCCAACATCTCCTTTACATAATTGTGATTTGCCGAGTTCCTATAGAGCTACGGATATATTCCAGCTGTAATCAGAAGCGTGAAAATCTGGAAACTAGTTTTACTGAGTTTCGGGAGAATAAGACTGCACTTTTGACCCTTGATTGTACTTATTACTGAAAGAAAATTCTTGAAAAACTTCGAGAGAATACCTCATAAAGAGATAAATAAACAATTTTTATCTTTAAAATATTCTTCTTCAGAGAATCTGGAAAGATATGAGGCAGGCTTTGTCAAGTAGTGGGCCATGTTTACCTTCACCATAATAATAATATAATAATAATAATATTCTTTATTGACATAATGAATACAATTTGGGTTAAAGGATTCCCTAGCACCTGCGCTAGTGAAAACTGTGTTGCAGGTGCTAGTGTCTTCCCCCTAATAAAGTGACAGTAATCTTACATCAGACAGAATAAATGAGAAAAATAGATAAGTTAACAAACGTGCTGCAATGTTTGCGTATGTGTGTGTTTGTGTATGTGTGGTTGTGTATATGTGTGTGTTTGTGTATGTGAGTGTGCGTGTGCTGTGAAGGATGGGTTATGTTTTTATGAGGCTATCTACATCAGTATAGTCCATTGACTGTAACCAGGTATATAGAATTATTTTGAATTTATTGTTATTCAATTTGCTTACTTTCTGGATTTTAGTAAATTTATTGTAAGTCTGCGGAGCAAGATAAGCATAGTGTCTTCTAGCAGATGCTGTTCTAGTACGAGAAATATAATAACGGTGATATACAGTTGTAGCGGGTGCATTAGGCAGTGTATGTTTACCCCCGCCACTTGACCAGTTGCGTTCAGTCCGCGCGCTGGATCGTTTGTATCGCGTACACAT
The DNA here is from genome assembly GCA_947562075.1 of Orthosia gracilis. Lineage (NCBI taxonomy): Eukaryota > Metazoa > Arthropoda > Insecta > Lepidoptera > Noctuidae > Orthosia > Orthosia gracilis. The sequence continues at coordinate 6,582,041 of OX387267.1, read as the reverse complement.
ATTGTCAATAATAGACTCGTGCACCTTTTATATTCGGACTTTTATTTCACAACCTTTTGATATTATAGTGACTGTCAACCTTGTTCAGGTGAACATATATTACTCTTTCACACAACCAAGAAGTGTGAAAGAGTAATTATTGTAAGATAGAGATCTCATAGCCTTTGTACATATTTAAGCCTGCTTAAAGCACCCGTATTACATCAAATTAGTAGTTCGTAGACAAGGCATTGAGTAACAGACTCACTACCTCCTTAGGTAGGAAGTCTAGTTGCAATTCCACTATGCCAGTAAATAAGTGTTAGTAACGTAATCAGATGTAGGACTTCATAGTGATTGCCTTGATTTGGTTCTGCGGGTTTAAGAGCAAAGGATGTTTTGCTTTTGTAAAACTGAAAAAACTGAAAACTCACTCAGGAGTATGTATGCGGGCGCGTGTTTTCACAGGCAGGTGCGATGCGACAGTGAAATAACGACGAGACAACGAGTTTTTATATAAATCATTTATGTCGACAAATTTCTTTGAAAACACTTTGTCCTATCGTATCTCATCTGTGCTTCTTGCACACCTATATAGTAGGTACAGAGAAGAGTCAAAAGTAAAAGCACACGGTTGGCGCTGTAGTTGAGCGATTGACAGTTGTGCGGCGTGTCACGGTTTCGATTTTCGCACGGAACAAATATTTGTACGTCCTACAGATAGTTGTTGCGGCTCTTGGTGTTTGTGTATGTTTGTAAACGCACCCACTATAAGGGCGCAATTCCTAGTGTGGGGTAACGGTTTTAAATTTTAAAAAAAAGTGCAGCTGTACTCTACCAAAAATATAGTGTCTGCACTTTGATCTTTGATTGTATACTCAAATCATTGAACTGGTCTACCTTCAGTGATCTTATAGCCTTTGTACTACTGTATCCTACTCTAAGACACCCGTTAGTACATCAAATTAGTGGCTTCAAGACAAGGTATGTAGGTAAAATGGTATCGAATCTATTTGGAATTCCATTTAGCCAAATAAGTCGGCACCACACTTACGTGTCGTGGCGTGGCGTGGCGCGGGATCCACCAATCAAACGACTCTGTTCCAGTTTACGTCATAACGCAACGAGTTTTGTAGCCAATCAATTGCGTTGGAAGGCGCCACGACACGCCACGCCACGTAAGTGTGGTTCCGTCTTTACTTAGTATTGAGTTAATTAGTATTGAGTTTGATTTGTGAGGTAGCAAATTAGATCTAGGACTTCTTAGTGACGGAGTTAATATCCTGGGCTCTCGAATGTGGGTGACTTTATTACCAGACCGAGTAAAATATCACTTATATAGATCGTCAAGAAGCTGCCAAGGTTGAATGTCTGTCATCTCTGGCATTCAAAAAATAAATTATGTCTAGATAGATCACGGAACTACTCATATCACTCACAGTTTTTTGAGTGGATTCACTTTAGAATATTCAAAGAGACTTTTCGCTTTTATGCTTATTGGCTTTGTAACTAAATCTTTCATAAAAAAAAAAATTCATTAAATTCAAAAAACCCGACTGCTTAATAAGCGAACTAAAAAAAAGTATCCAAGCCTGACCAAAAGCCGCCGCTGAGCCTGAGCAAGCCTGCTGTGACCTGCGACAGGAAAGTATCCAACTTTCCTGTCGCAGGTCTGCTGGAAGAAATTTCTATTGAAATAAGCAGTACCTTTGTGCTCTTCTATCTGTATTCCTTCTGTTTTCTGTTAAGTGTTATGTGTGTACATAAGTAAATAAGAAGAAAATCATGCTGTGCAGTCGGAGGATACATTGGTTTTAGTCAGCCAGCTCGCGAATTTATGTAACCGGCAGATTTTTTGTTACAGTTTGGTGTCATATATTTTTGAAATCACCTCTTAAAACCCTTTATTTTGATACCCCAATTGGCCTCCCACAATATGGAGCCCAAAATCCGCATTTTTCTATTTGCCAATTTTAATGTAGTCAGTGACACTCGCAACGTTAAGACGAATCGTCTGACGTAAGTATCATCAAAATCGGCCAACGCGTTTGGCCTCTTCTTGAACGCCACATAGGAATTTGTGATTTTATTTATTTATTTATATTAAGAGCTCAAACACAATATGAATTGTTCATGAATAAAATAAATTGAATTGAACAAACATAAATTCATAGACTAATAAACACATTAACCTTCTTCGGCAGTCAGGTAAAAAAAAAACATACATAATGCGATAACCACTGCTTTTAGTTAAAGAATAATCAAAATCTTTAGGAAAACCAATCTCCCTGAAAATTTTGTAATCACCATCTGCCGCCCGAAGCAGCCTCACAGTTTTATGAAAATCTAAAAACTTTGCCAGTTAATAGCTAAAGTTAGAAAAAAACGAATATTCAAGGCTATGTTAATTAATGAATACATTTTTTTTCCTAAAACACAAAATCAACGTCTTTTGATGTTGATTCTGCCTTCTACCGGTGAGAATTTGTTTGTAAAGTGGACTTTGTCTAATTTTTCTCAGCAAACTCTTTCATTTGATACCCATATCATGGCAGTGTACAAAAAATAACTAGTCCGCCATCTTGGGCCGTCCGCCATATTGGATTTAGAATGACGTCACTTAGCTAACCATGCATTGTCATCAAAACTAAACGTGTATGCAAAATTTAATCTTAATCGGTGGAGGATAACTGCTTTAAAATTCAGTTGCAAGATTTGACGTGAACACAATACATGCAAGTTAAATAAAAAGCTTGTAAAATCACGAAAACATTATATTTAAACTGGGCAAAAGTTAAGTAACAAACTCTCCGAAAGACTGTGATACAAATAATCAGCGTCTTCTCAGTGCTGAGACACAGGTGTTTTCTCTGTGTGCGAGATTTTACTGTTAGACCTTCCATCAGGGCCGGATCCACGAGCCGGGTAAATGCCCAGAGCGGCGTAAATGAAGGGCAGCCAAACTGCACTAGCAGCCCTTTTCATTTCTTAAGAAAACCTATCATTTTGAAGCTCGATTCGCTGTCGAAGGTTATTAGTTCTTGTTGTAAACCCACCTTTTAATAACTTCACATTCATAATGTTGCAAAAATGCACTATAAGGCGTCATTTTAAAGGGCGCCAAGGGCAGCAAATATTGTCTGTGCCCGGGGCGAAGAAATTGCTAGATCGGGCCATGTCTTTGAATATTTATGGACATGCCGTTTCCATAAGATGCTTTGCTTCATCTTTTAAAGGGTAGTGGTGATATAGTAAATTGCAATAAGTATTGCATGATTGCGCGGGCTCACCAGGTTGAGGCTGATGCTCTCATTATTATCATTTCAGCCGAAAAACGGACGTATAGGACTGCTGGACATAGGCCTCCCCCAAGCGTCGCCATACTGATCAGTCCTGTGCGTATCGCATCCACCGGACTCTCGCAGCCTTGACCAGGTCGTCGCTCCACCTAGAGCAAGGCTTTCCAATGCTGCGTCTGCCGGTACGCGATCGCTAGAACTCTAGAACTTTCCCAACGGCCATCCGTTCTGCGAGCAATGCCCTGCCCACTGTCACTTAAGTTTGGCAATTCTTCGGGCTATGTCGGTAACCTTGGTCTTGTCTCTTATCTAATCTAATGAGCCCGTTATGTCTCAATCCTGGGCGGAGGCCTACCAAATCCTTTTTCACACACTTATGTCCTCTTCCATTGTGAGCCAGTACTTCTTATAAGAGCCAATTTCTTTTTTTGACGAGAAAAGATACCTCAAAAATTTAAAATTATGTCCAAAAACCTGTCCCGGTTTTCTAAAATCACACCACTGACTATCTATTTATTGAACCGCACCACTATTTGTAACCCTCTATCTCTAAAACAGATCTCCAACACCGAACACAGTTACGCCAGTCAACAAAATTAAACTTTTCACATTTCGTGCAACCCAATTGAAAATTCGAAAGTGCTGGAACGGTTTCAGAGCGCTCAATAGTGCAATAAAATCATTGAAACTAGTTTTCAAACTCAAATCTCTCGCTTTGTAGGAAAGTCAGTGAGCAATTCTCCGATTTCCAATCGAATGAACTAGTGAATGACTTCGGCTTTGGATGTAATCGTTTGAGAAATGTTGACGTTTCATTTTGACTTCTAAATGAATGAATGACGTAAGGAACCCGTCGCCATCTTTGATTGTTTGACAGTTATGTTCGTTTGTGTTTTCTTTCTTTTTCTGTGATTCAATATCTACTTCATTTTCTTCAAAGGTCTTGATATAAATGCAGAGTTACCGGAGGATTTAATCAAAGTTAGTATCGCACTAGCATTAATCATTACGGCTACGCTTACTCAAGGCGGTTTATCGATTTCAAACTTATATTAACTATGAGTCCGGGTGTCTTCACGATGTTTTCCTCTACTGATGTTAGTGATTTCCAAGATAAAATTAGAAAATTGCAATGTTGCAAAATGAAAATGGAGAAAGCCACATTGATACTTGCCTCAATTTGAACCCAAGACCTTAACTTTTCTTTTGTAATTGTTTAAACAATGCACCTGTCATGTTATCTCTTCACCACCCTTTGGTTGACTGATAGAGAATGCCTAAGGCAATAAGGCCGCTTTTGTACCTTTGTGCATGAAGACTAAATAAATAAAGAATGAGGGGTGACGTCGTGGTCACTAGGCCACCACGAATTTGTATTATATTTGAATTAATAAACGCTGAATTTTCACATAAACCTTTTAGACAAAATAAATTGTGTAATATTATCAACGCAGAAGGGATTGCCCGACCCCTAATCGGATGAAACTAAAACGAATTTTACCTGAATGTTATATCCCGTAAATAATTTGAAAAGACCCCCATTATTTAAACCTCAGAGAAAGAGTAGAATAGATAAGACAAACTACAGAAGATCGGTTCCATGCAATGAGCGATCACAGTCATAGTTAAATTAGTTGTTTACCGACTTAAAAAAAAAACGAGGTTATCAATTTTATATCTATATATGTTGTTGAAAATGCACAATATTCACATAATAACCTATGTGGGCTTCTAAATATGTGTGTCAAATTTCGTAAGTGTACCTATGTATGTATGTTTGTCCACGCATTTCTCAGAAACTAGTTATCCGATCGTAATATTTTTTTTTATTGGATTAAGTATCTCTCAACGAAGGTTTTACTGCAAGTTTTATTAAACCCGGTTCAGCAGTTTCCAAGATATGGACATAGGTACAACCGAAGTACTTAGCGACAAACAGCACGAATGTGTAAATTGAGCTAATATAGATATTTGGTCAATCCTTTTGGTACCTTATTAGAGAACTTGCACACGTACCAAAACTAAAAAGAGAAAATATAAACATTTTTTAAAATAAACCGACTTCCATAGCAAAACACTAAAAAGATTTTTTGATTATGATGCACTAGAGTCTATCGAAAAGCGGGCCAAGAGGCTCATCGGCGATCAGAAACTGGTTAAGTCAAAGCTCCAGAGCCTTGAACACCGTCGCCGAGTTGCCAGCTTGTCGGTTCTTTATCGATTACATTTTGGGGAGTGTGCGATGGAATTGCATGATCTAATTCCGCCCAGCCCGTTTCATCATCGGATTACCAGACGTACGGCGATGCGCCATCGATACATGGTGGACATCCCACCCATACGCACTAAACGTTTTGAGAATATACTTTTATTATGCGTGCAGCTAAGGAGTGGAATTCCCTGCCAACGTCTGTGTTTCCCGATAGCTACAATCTAGGGGTCTTTAAGTCAAGATTGAATAGGTTACTTCTAGGCAAGCGTACTCCACCGTCGTCGACCACATCATCGCTTACCATCAGGTGAGATAGTGGTCAAGCGCGAGCCTACAAAAAAAAAAAAAAACATTTGTGTCTCGTGACAATGCATATTTTAAATATGAAAGCGAGTTTTTTGATCGAAGCCTGATAAATCACCCTTTACTGCTACACTAACTCAGCATTGTCACAATGTTAGTGTCAAAAATTTAACTGAACTAAAAATGTGTGCAATAAGTAATAAAGATTTGATTTATATTTCAAAACGTGGCCAGACCACTAAAAGGTTTTAATTTGACGTCAACATAACATCGGTGAAATGCTTATGCTATTTGGAACGTTGTTTTCAATTTTCAAATGTTAACATGTAATTTTCTGTGCAGTACTCTGCTTAGTGCCGAGGTATCAATGTCCAGAGTTAAACCTAATATATAACACACAAAAATAGTTTCTATGTCCGTTATAGACTTTGAATTCAATCGATGTGGCCCAAACCAGTTTCAATAGATAGGGATGGTTTTAGACCACTAAAACAAACAAAAAAATCAAAATAATTTTATCAAATTTTTTTTTTTTCCAACAACATGCATTTCTTTTTTTAGCGTAGAAGCACACGTCGGGTATCCGATAGTAAAGGTAATCATTTGAAAACTGAAAGTATTAACGAATTATAAAAAGTGAAAGCGCAGTCGCGATCATGTGCCTAGCTGGAGGCTCGTAGTTTAGTCTCTACAGGATCGCCTGGTTAAACAGTAGCCAATCCGCACCAAGCCAAGCAGCCAAGCCAAGTAGCCAAGCCGAACGGTAAGCGCAGTGATTGAGCGATTGACTGCTGCGCTGCGTGTCGCGGGTTCGATTCCCGCACGAAACAAATATTTGTATGACCTACAATTAGTTGTTCCGGTTCTGGGTGTTGTGTATGTGAGTTTATATGTTTGTAAACGCACCCACGATACAGGAAGAAATTCCTAGTGTGGGGCAAAGCATTAAAAAAAAAACACTGATTGAACTGCGAGACGTACAAATAAAGGAATAAAACCCTTTCGACCACCATTTGTTTGAGATCGCCGTACGTACGCGTCTAAGTGTACGTGCGCCTGTTTTCGCCCCTTGTATGGAGCCGACCTTCTGTACTTCATATTTTATACTCAAGGGGATGAGCAGAGAAATAATAAATTAAGACGGCGTCAGCCCTCTGTCCCTTCCAAATCGGAATTTCTGGGTCAAAATTGCGAAACTTAAACCGTTTTGTGATTCCAACTTGGAATGACTTTGGATGTAGACTGATTATGTTTGGGTGTCATGTCAGTAGTATTTAGAAGCAAACGTTAATAGGCTGTACTACGAAGTTGCTAATGCCATTATGCTTTTGTTGTAAAAAACGGATAGTGTCACTCGTCTTGTGTGGCTCCGATCATATCTTATACTAGCTGTCCCACGCGGCTTCGCTCCCGTCAACTGGCTACCTACCTACCCATCTAAACCGTTTACGCAGCGCACGCAACGGAAGCTCTCAAAAAGGAATATTTTATTTCCCGTTTTTGCAACATTTTTCATTTATGCTCCGCTCCTATTGGTCTTAGCGTGATGTTATATTGCCTATAACCTTTGTCGATAAATAGAGAATCCAACACAAAAATAATTTTTCAATTCCAACCATTCCTGAGATTAGCGCGTTCAAACAAACAAACAAACTCTTCAGCTTTATAATATTAGTAGATATAGATATATATAATTATATGAGATGACTACATTTTTTGTCCTTTATGGCGAACAAAATTAGTTATTACAAAAAATCCAAAAAAAAAATGATATCAAAATATAAATTAGATTGAAATTACATTGTCAAAACTTAGTTGGGTCCATACCTAGTTGGATAAAGAGAACCAAGATTGGCTGTTTTTTAATTGATACGACGATTGATTTTTAGGACGAGATCTAGTAGTGCTATTCTGTACAGCCTATACTGTAAATCTCATTATAAATATTAGACGTAATCTCACCGTGGTGACTTAAGTGAAGTGAGCCCGCCAGCTCAAGCTACCAATCTCTTGTATTGGCTGGAATGCACTTCGAGCTCACATCAACTAAGTCATCACGGTAAGTTGTCTACAGAATTAACCGGCTGTATCTCATTGCTGACATCACTCAAGTGAGCGCACACAAATTGATAGCAAATAAATAAATATAAATCATTTGTTTTTAAAGTAAATCATCGCGGATTCACAACGAGACACCCTGCTCGAATTTCGAAGTTATGTTTTGAGATGACAACTAGTTCAAGGCCAAGAGGCTTTGTACAAAGTGACATTTTATCAGCGTTAACAAATATTATGGAAATGAAAGAAAGAAAGAAAGAAGAACAATTATTTATTTGCGCCAGGCACGACGCATACCATAAAAATAACAAAATCATCATATAATAACAATAATAACAATAAAAACAACAAATCTTAATAACAATCAATCATCATCGTACATGTAGAGTAGTGGTGGCCCAATGGTAACGGCTCCGACTTACGTGTAAGTCGTAGTTACGAACCCAGCCAGGCGCATTACTTTGTATTAATTATTTCATCACCACTGCTTTAAAAAACGGTGGTGGAAAACACATATTCTCTTAATGTTAACGCAGTAGTGGCCGTGCGCCCGCTCGGCCAGAATATCAATATTGAACCTCCTTTTGTTTGCAAAATATTCTTTGATTTACATAATAATTATTTTATAATAAGCATAGACACTACCTTGTTGCCAGGATAACATATCAGCAACTTGCTCTTGAATACAATCTTGTAGAATCGGAAGTGCCTTACTATAAGTATGTGCCCGGCCCAGTTTTCGAAAAGGGCAATGTCACATTGTATTGGGATCGGCCTATCATCACTGACAGGACTATTGTTGCCAATAAGCCTGACATAGTGGTGGTAGAACGACTAGAGCGTCGCGCAATGATTGTTGATATAGAGGTCCCCCCTGGACGAGAAATTCATGAAGGCTGAGAGAGATAAGAAAAGCAAGTATCAAAGTAAGGAAAAGTAGTATCCTTCATTCGGTTTGCCCTGTGAACTGTGTGATTATATTGCAGAATTCTTGAGAGATCGGTACATTCGAGTGGTTATCGATGGCTTCTCATCTGACAAGATCAATTGGATATTAATGCCGGGGTCCCTCAGGGGTTGGTACTCTCAGCAACTTTATTCTTGCTGCACATTAACGATCTGCTAAAACCCGGCACCTTTGGGTATGCTGACGACAACACTGTTGCTAAGAGATACTTGTCCAACGCTCGTGTTACCGGGCCTCAGATCCAGTCTCTCCAGGAGGCCATGGTGGAACGCTTGAACCTGTCTTTGCAGGCAGTTGCCGAATGGGGCGATGCCAATTAATATAAGTGTGATTTACTTTTTACGCAGTTTTTACTTTTTACTTATTTTTTATGAATGCGCCCGAAAAACCCTGAGTCTTCGGAATTGCAATAAACTTCGCTGTCTGGCTAATAATTTTTTACCTATACTAATTAGAAAATGTAATATTTATCAGTAAAATTTTAGTGAAGAATATTATTGGTTTCGAAGAAATATGAATACCTAGCTGTCCGACGCGGCTTCGCTCCCGTCAACTGGCTACCTACCCATCTACCCTACTTACGTATATACATGATTGTTGCGTAACTTAAACCGTTTACGCAGAGCACGCAACGGAAGCTCTCAAAAAGGAATAATTTTGCCCGTTTTTGCAACATTTTTCATTTATGCTCCGCTCCTATTAGTTGTAGCGTAATGTTATATGGCCTATAACCTTCTTCGATAAATGGATTATCCAATACAAAAAGAAGTTTTCAATTCCAACCAGTAGTTCCTGAGATTAGCGCGTTCAAACAAACAAACAAACTCTTCAGCATTATCATATAACTAGCTTTTACCCGCGGCTTCGCTCGCAGTGAAGCCATTTTTTTTAATAAATAATATCCTATGTTACTTCTAATACCTCCAAGAATATTTATGTACAAAGTTTCATGAGGATCGGTTCAGTAGTTTTTGCGTGAAAGCGTAACAAACAAACTTACATTCACATTTATAATATTAGTATGATAGTATAGATAATAAAATTAAAAAAATTAAAAAAAAAAAAAACAAGTTTTGAACAACTAAAAAGTATGAAATGTACTATCACTTATCAATACATTACTATCCAATGAGCCCAAATATGATGGTGCTATCTTGGCTGGTTGAGTAATTGTTATGGCCAACTGCCGGTTCCATCATGAAACCAGCTCCATAATACTATATCATTTAAATGTTTACAAAGTTACATAATAATAAGTAAGCCAATTATAAACTTAATCGGATGACAGGAACAGGGCTGTTACCTGGGACAATCCCACCGCACTATTCCCAAACCACTGCAACTCCTGAAAGCCAGAATCAACAGTGGCGACGACCAGAAAAGCGCCGAGGCAATGAAGCTCGACGAAGTCCCGGAGAATGAATTTAAGTGTCTTGGATCCCGCAACGAAATTAATCAGAAAAGAGTAATGGAGGAGTAGGAAATATTCAAATTTCCACTTCCCTCCATAATATCAAGCAGGAGACAGAACAAACAAGACCAATAGGCACAAAGGGTCGTTTACAACTGGGAATTGGGGGCTGTTACCTGTGTAGAAAAATTAATTGTAATTAATAACAATTACATATTGCTATTTTTTTTTGTTCTTTAGTGAGATTATCAAATAATATTGGACCAGTATTTTTTGCTCTATCAAATAAACACAAATTGACAAAGATAAAACGCATCAAAGTCTAGGAGTGGGGGCTTATGACGTTATTTTGTCAGTTTAAAGTGTAGCACACCGTGACGTCACACGATATTTCAACGCACTGTATCGTTGTATTATTTTGTTTACGTGGTGGCAAAAGAAAAATACTTGTCCAATATTTTTAGGTTATCTAAATAACGGACTTAATAGTATTTTTTGTCAACTACCCTTTAGCTTGAAAAATTTAAAACTGATTGAAAAAAGTAGAACGCAAATTGTAACAGTTCTCAAAGATAAAACCCTACGTTTAATACATTAGCATAAACTCCTTATATTTCAAAAACTTTTTCCAATAACACAGCACATTTCCCGAATGTTGTACCTAGCCGCAATAAATGTAACTTTTATATCTTTTGTGAAAGGTTATTTGAAGGTTTTTGTGAAGCTTTCGAATAAAAATTAGGAAAGGTATGTTAACACTAAGAAGTAATTGCTCCTTTGATATCAATTATTTTTATTAGGTTTTATGTGTTGGTCGGCAAAAAAAACGGGATTAAATTGATTCATTGTGAAATTGCATTACTTCAATTAAACTTTGAAAAAAAAAAGTGCAGTGTGACTTTACTTGAAGTTTTATATTCTCACATAAATTTTGTATTTCTTTCCATAGTTTGGGAGAAAAAAACCGAGCCTATGAACGCTAAAATCAGAATAGGGTTACTTTGATATCCCATGGTTTTTTCATTGCAATATAGAGTAACTCCAATTTACAATTTATTTTTAATGAATTCTCACTGTACAATTTAAAATAGTTTTTCTGCAACAAGAAACGTATTCTAGCACTGACGTTGATGAAAAACATGGCTTACATGTGAGTGTTGATTATTAACACACTTATCGGCTTAGTATGTATGTATCTATGAATCTATGTAACGGAATCTTTGAACGTGATTTTCACCCCCTTCAAAACGTCGGATTAATTTGAAACTTTGCACACTTATCAAGGACCGATGACAATTTAATAATTCAAATAGTTTGTCCCATTATCCTTACCAGGATCTCAGGATTAGCGATTTTACTAAAAAGTAAAAAACAAACAATATTGAAAAAAAATAAAAAACACGCTTTAAAAAAATAATATTTAGAAAAAAAAAAATTATCAATATTGCCCCACATCTCAATGAAACCCCGTTCTATCGGGGTATACACAGACATAGGTACAGGACCTATACCGGCTGGACTGCTGCAGTGGACGTCTTTTGGCTGAAATGATGATAATATTTTTTTAAGTAACGGTATGTTCTCGTTTGACGTCTATCTCACCTGATGGCAAGCCATAATGTGGTCGACTGTGAAGCACGCTTGCCTATAAGTAACCTATTCACTCTTGTCTTAGCCCCTAAGGCTTTAGCAACCAGGGAACAAAGACTCCGGCAGGGAATTCCAGTCTGCTGTTCACACAATGAAAGTATTCCCATTTTATCACATAAACCTACATCATCGTCATCATTATCAGCCTATTAATGTTCCCACAGCTGGTACACAGGTCTTCTCTTTGTGAGAGGGAATGGACCGTAATCCACCACGCGGGCCCAGTGCGAGTTGATGGATGTCACATGCCTTCGAATTTTCGGTTCTAGGACATGCCGGTTTCCTCACGAGGTTTTCCTTCACCGTTTTGAGAGCAGTGGTGATGAAATAATTTACACAAAGTAAAGCTACTGCCTGGGCTCGAACCCACGACCTACAACTTGTAAGTCGCGGCCGATACCGCTATGCTACCACTGCTCATAAACCTACATACACTTGTTTTGTAAAAAGGTATACGTTGGACGTTGGCTGTACGCATAATGAAAGTATTCTCAAAATGTTTAGTGCGTATGGGTGGGATGTCCACCATGTACCGATGGCGCATCGCTGTGTCTCCATCACCCAAAGGTTGGCTGGTAGAAAATGTCTAAGGCATTAAGTCCGGCTCTGTACGTTTATGCGCTTAAAGTAGTAAAGTACCTTGGCGAACCAGTTCTGCTCGGGTGAAAATAGAGAAAACGACGTTTTCTAAAAATGGAACCCAGCTAGACTCATTTATCGCCCCCGAAACCCCCAGCATACTAAATTTCATGAAAATCATTGGAGCCGTTTCCGAGATTCAGATAATATATATACAAAAATATTAAAAAAAAAAAAAAAAAAAAAAAAAAAAAAAAAAAAATATTATTTTTATATTGAATATTGTTTTTGGTCTACAATAAAGAATTAAGAATATATACAAGAATTGCTCGTTTAAAGGTTAAATAAATAAATAATAAAGTACAGTAGCATTATAACGTATATCTATGCAACTATTTAAACCATAAAGAGCTCTTTAAGGTAAATCGATAGATTACACATTATTTTATTCTCCATCCATCTTGTCAGACGGTAAATTTTTTAATATTACCTCCATCACGTTCAAAATTGCTGCGGTAAGTGGCTACCCACAAAACTACCCTCATTTCTACCTTTTTAGTAAGGGTCACGTTAACAGTATAAAATAAAATATGAAGACCACACGGTTATGCGTAGTTTAAGCTGGAACATCTTCCGGAGACCGGAGACCGGACTGAAAACCACGTACCCTTATTTTACTTATAACAATGGGAGTGTAGGTCGCAAGCTTTTATATATTATAACAATGAAAAATATAAGAGACATGCCACAATGTGAGACGTTGCGACAACCCGTTTTTGTAGAAGGCGTCCCAAATAAAAAAATAAAAAAAAAATTACAAAAAAATACTACCGGCTTCCAAATAAAAACTATAAAGTTAAAAATTACTTTCATTTTGGAAGTCGGTTTTTTTTTTGGTAAATAGGAGGACGGGTCGCGAACTTTTATATTTTATGAATGAAACATATAGGATACATGCCACAATGTGAGACGGCGCGACAACACGTTTTTAAAGAAGGCGTTCTAAATGTAAAAAAAAAAAACATTTTTAGAAAAACATACTACAGTCTTCCAAAAAAAAAACACTACAAAGTGAAAAATAACTTTCTTATTGGCAGTCGATTTTTTGGTAGTTATAGTTTTTTTCTTTATGGACACCGACTTCCAAAAAGAAAGTAATTTTTTACTTTGTAGTGTTTTTATTTGGATATCGGTAGTATTTTTTGCACTAGCCACTGTTCATCATATATTATCACCATTTTAGCCTTTGGAGGTATGCGGAACAGGGTGTAAAGTCCCACAAACCTCCATAGAAAAGGGAGAATCCTCCGACCAGACGGGTGTTGTGTCTGGTCGGGGCAACTGCCCAACGGTTGATGTCGGACAGTTGTATACGTTCAAATCGCGCCGAAAACTTTTCTTGCGCGATGCAGGATTTGTGTGACGTCATGTCATTAGTTCTTAAGTGGCGGCGTTGGTGCCGCTACAAGCCGAAAGTCGTCCACTGCTGAACATATAACTCCCCAAAACGTCACCACAATGACCGATCCCGTGTGTCTCGTATCCAGCGGATTCTCACAACCTTAACCAAGTCATCGTCATCAAAGCCAGGTCATCAAGTAGCATTGTTGCGTTCTCTAATCCTAGTCATACATATCTATACTACCTACACTAAACAACATTTTTATATCTGAACTTTCAAACGCTCATTTACCTATTATTGTTTACTCATTTATTTGTTTTTTATTCACAAATAAAACTGTTCGCTTCGTTACTTTGCCACTAAGGTTTCATTGGTTCGGAGTCACCCAGTCGACACCGGCTATCGCTGAAAACTAGCGCTGTGGCTCTGTCTCGCATACGAGTCCCAGCATTATGCTGAGCGATGACCGTTTTGCGTAGTTGTGACGCATACTTTGTAATGATTGTATTTAAGATTTTTTGTTCTTTTATTTAAGATTTTCGGTAAGCGTCGTGCCTGGCGCAAATAAACAATTTTTCTTCCTTTCTTTCTTATTTATGGGAGCTTATATTAAATGTAACAATAGGTATATCGGTAGGTCGTGAACTTTTACAATATAACAAAGAAATAGATAAAGCAGCGTTTAGGGAATTATATTTACACGTGTGATCTTTTTATTTTATAGAGTTTGTCCTACTTTTCAGGATAGGTCATTGGAGTACAATTAGGCTTTATTGGTCGACCTGTCTAGCTTTTGAATGTTGTATTGTTACCCATATATTTGGTTGTGGAAGTTAGGCGGCATTATTCTTCATGTATATATAGTTGACTAGCTTCTTCCTGCGACGTCGCTCCGACGGCCTCTTCCGCAGGAATCGTATTTTTTTTCGTGATAAAAAGTAGCTTATGACTCTTAGTGTGAGAATTTCACGAAATTGGATAGGTACTTTCCACCTTTCATGAGTTCAGTTCCCGTTTTGGCGAATCTAGTTCGCCCCGCTATCTCCTTGGCGGTCTGCCGTGACCCCGTCTCACTGTTTTCTGAAGAATACCTTTTAACAAAAAATATTTTATTTTATTTAGGAAACAGATGCAATAAAAAACATAAGCTTACAATTAGTTCAATACAATCCGGAAACAGTTTCCACAGATTACGAGTAATAAACAAGTAAATTAACCTTAATGTAACAACAACCAGAAGTTCACACAGGTTAAAGAAGTCACAATTTAATATTATATTATTGTATGACATTATATTATTTAAATTCATATGTCAAAATATTTCTTATGCAAAACCTGAATTTGGGTAGAGAAAGGTGAAAATATCTAAATCTGGAAAAAAATTAAATATCCAAATCTAAAATAATTATCTAAATATCTAATCTAATATGTAGGTTTATGAGCAGTGGTAGCCCAGTGGTATCGGCCGCTTCTTAGTGTTAGCATCCCTTTCCTTCTTTTTATTCGAAAGCTTCAGGTGGTTATTCAAATTACCTTTTACAAAAGATATAAAAGTTACAATTATTTCCGCTAGGTTCAACATTCGGTAAATGTGCTGTCTTATTGGAAAAAGTTTTTGAAATATACGGAGTTTATGCTAATGTGTAAAACGTAGGGATTTATCTTTGAGAACTGTTACAATTTGCGTTCTAATTTTTTTATCAGAGTTTTAATTTTTTTCAAACAATAGGGTAGTTGACTATTTAGACCGTCATTTAGACAACCTAAAACTATTGGACACGTATTTTTCTTTTGCCACGTAAACAAAAAATACGACGATACAGTGCGTTGAAATATCGTGTGACGTCACGGTGTGCTACACTTCATACTGACAAAATGACGTCACAAGCCCCCACTCCTGGACTTTGATGCGTTTTATCTTTGTCAATTTGTATTTATTTGATAAAGCATAAATACATATCCAATATTATTTGAAAATATCACTGACGAAAAGAATAATTAGAAGTAATTTTTATTATTTAAAATTATTATTTTCTACCCAGAAAACAACCCTATTCCTGGCATCGATTAAATTTAACATTGGCTTACTACTATTATGTAACTTTGGAAAAAAAATAAATAATATTTTTAGTGACCAGAATGGAAAAACAAATAAAAAAAACAATTCAAACAACTTAAAACGAATTTATTTCAGAATAGACTTAATTTTAACAATAATTGATTCAGCCGTCATAACACCGTTAGTCTGTTAGCCGATGGCTTACCAGCCACGAGCCTACCAACACTTGGCTCACAAGTGAGGTAACAAGAGGCTCTCTTTTGGTAACTGGATCAATGGCTTGATTTAGAAAGCAGTATTTCTGGGCACGGCTCGTATTGTCTGGAGCGACCCAGTTCCCGAAACTGTAGCTTTATTTTTAAATTTTGAAATGAAATACTTTTATAAATGTAAAGAATAGTAGCCTACAGGTTTTTAAATGGGTTTTTCATGTAAAAATGTACTTAACCCGTCGAGCGCCAGCTTGGGTGAATTTAACCCAAGGAAATTTTTAAATAACTGAAGGCTAAATAACTCTGTGCTCTTCAGTAGCTGTGAAGGGGTGTGTAAAGAAGCTACGAGTGACAGGATTTGGTTATCCATTACTCGGCGAGCTATTTAGATGACGTCAAAAAGGTCGCGGGTGAGTTTTACCCACCTAGCGGTTGATGTTACTATGTAGTCTAATATGAACGTGACTTGTTAGAAAGTATATTTATTTAATGAAATACACGTGTGCTCCGCATGAGCGTTACAATATGAAGAACATTTAAATCGTTACGCACAGCACAGCATAGGTATGTAGATAATAATTACTCGTAATAATCTGAAGCTGAACTGAAGAGGTGACGTCTCTGGTCGATTTCAAAAATATATAACACTTATATGTTTATATGTACCTAATTCGTAAAATAATATGTTAACTAAAAGGTATAAATAAAAACACCTAATTCTAAAATCTGTTTAAGAAGCGAACTAAAAAGACGTTAACAAGAAGAAAATGTTGCTGTACTGTCGGAGGACACATCTGGCATCTGGCATCAGCTAACTCGCTAATATGTATCCTCCGACTGCACAGCATGATTTTCTTCTTGTTTTTTTTTTGCAATATGAACGTTGCATTTTTGGCCATCCCTATACGTCTCCCATTACACAATATCATAGCTAAGCTGTAATAGCTTAAAACTAGTCTTAACACTAGTGTTGCATCTCCCACGGATATGGCACATCATATACTAGACTATTCCTATTTTGTGTTTCACCAATATTAGATTTACAACGAGAATAATTTATTTCTGTATATAGATGTTCTTCTGGATTCTTATTTTCTGCTCTCCCTGGTGTTTCATAACATGCGTCGTATTGATTTTCACTTTTATTTTCAGTTAATGTTGAACTGTCATTCTGCTTTGTCAAATCTCCGCATGGGCTCTGAAAATATACCATAAACGTCTTAGTTTTTTTACAAACCGTGCCGACGTAACTAGCGTTAATCCTCTGATTAATATGATTATTTTTCAAAAAACATCGATCGCGTTCGTTCTGTTCCACAGATGTAGATAGTGTTAGCAGCGACTTGCAAGTAAAAGCTTTTTCTCGGTTCGTGTTTTTTTTTAAATGCTGCCTCGATTTCTTTTATCATATTTTTTTTGCACTTTTAACAGTTTCATTGTACCAGAAATTGTAACAAAACAAATAAAAATATTAAGTGCATGCCTCAGAAATTTAAAACCACGCAATCCATTGGAATCAATTTTAAAAGATCCATATAAATCATTTTTAAATGTGAATTAAGAACCCAATATTGCTTAGTTTTGTGCTTAGTTACTAAAACAAGAACATATTTTTTTCCCAAAATATTTAAAAAAACTCAATAAAAATTGAAGCGATAAGCCATCTAGCGCAATTAATTTAAACCAAATTGCCCGTGGTGTGCGTTAAATCTTGCAACAGAATTTTAAAACAGTAATCCCCAACTGAAACTTTTCCAACATGGAAAACTTGTCAACACGGAACTAAAATATGGCATTGTGTATTTTCGTTTACGCTGTGAAACTGGAATGCCTAAAATAGCCTTTTTTGTTATAAATGAATGGGCCGTACCTCAATATGACCTTTAGCATTCCTCGTCCTCCAGAAGCAGCAAGCCGCGCCAGTCAACGCTAATATAACGAGCGCGGCTCCTATAGAACCGCCAAGGATTAACGGTAAAGACTTGCTGTCTGTATCATCTGATAGTATATCATCTGAAATAAAGTAATTTATTCTAAAGAGTCTTAAAAAAACCACTCTGGACTTCTCGTGCACAGAAAGAACGATAATGCTCACCAATCATGTTCTGTGCACGAGAAGCTAGGTTATACCACATAGGTTTATCTGGTTAGGTTCTAAGGGCATAACGGGAGCTGGAGTGAGGAAACCAAGTAAGCGAACTAAACCTTCGTCATCCCATTCATGTTAGGTTCGTTTAGTTCCTGCAGACAGAAAAAGGAGTTCTACCAGTTCCACTGTGGTTTCGTTGGCATATTAATTACGACTGCAATTTAATACAATAATTACAATCCGAATCACGATTTGGTTCTCCATTACTCAGATTGCCGCAGATATATTTAATTCCTAAGACATCAGGTTGCCCAATATTGGGTCGCGGATAGACTTGAAAGAGAGTTACCACGGCCCTGGATCAAGCAACTGAAGGAACACGGGTGGGTTTAAGTCAGTAAAAGTCTGACGCAGAGAGGGCGAAGTCACTGGATGTTTTCCCACATCAAAAAATAAAAACAATAAATGCTGCCCAATATTAATAGCTGAACAATTCAGAAATTATTGTCGACCACTAGAAGCAGATCGATACGCTTTATTACTAGCTTTTATTTAGTTTTACCTGTCCCGGTGTCTGTAATAAAATCTTGGAAGTTAAATTTGACCCATCTCCTAGTTTTTGATTGAGCTAAAATTTGCACACATTTTGTTTCATTTTCTTGCTCTCTTTATGCGGCTACACTAGGATGGTCTATAATACTTGTTTAAATACAACTTACTTGGTATTGGGGCAACATTAGTGTTGGTGGTGATAATTTCGGCTGTAAGGGCGGTTGTAGGGGAGGCAGCAGTAGTACTGGCGGTAGTAGAAGTACTAATGGTACTAGTAATACTGGGAGTAGTAATACTGTAGGTAGTAGTAGTCGGCACTCTCTCGCGGAGGATCACTCTAATCTCTTTGCGTACAATGTCTGCTTTACTGGGGTGTGTTGGATCTTCTGCCTCTTTTAAGTAACATACTATTTCATTATTCTCGTCTTTACGAGTTACGCCCATTGTTTTCATAACAAAGCAGCCTTTTGTTTGGCATGTGCTTGAAACTGAAAGAAAATTGAATGATTTAGGTGTTTATTCATGTTTACATTGAAACTATGCTCGGAGTTTCCTTGCAAAAGAAATTAAAGAACGCAAGCTAGACACAGAAGCTTGTGAGGTTTTCCAAACATTAATCCATGAGA
Organism: Orthosia gracilis; assembly: GCA_947562075.1. Classification (NCBI taxonomy): domain Eukaryota; kingdom Metazoa; phylum Arthropoda; class Insecta; order Lepidoptera; family Noctuidae; genus Orthosia; species Orthosia gracilis. The sequence goes on along the minus strand of OX387267.1, from coordinate 6,562,643 downwards.
TTCAATAAAATTTTCAGAAAATAAAGTGTTTACTTTCTTTAGTAGATTGTAGTAGCCAAACTAGTTCTAAAGATTTTATAGAACATTCAAAAGTAAAGTAAAGTTGCGGGTATCCACTGAATGCAAGACCCATGACATCGGTCAATATTGTGACACTTGGGGAATGCTTATGTCCAGCAATGGACGTCTTTGGGCTGAAGTGATGATAATGATGATGACAGCATCATTATTTGCAGCTTCATTATTTGCAGCTTCATTATAATAAACTGCCTCACATTTTCGTTTGTTCAATCGGGAGCTCTACGCTAGCGCGATGCTTGTTTTTACGAATGTAATTGTACTTTGCCTCGATGCTACGATGATGCTGCATTACTGCGATGGTTGTTGCTGTATCGATGCACTTAAGTTCCATGTAACGTTTGTGACCGGTCTTCAGCTCAATTATTGTAATAACTTACCAAAACCTTTATGATCTAGGTATAGGAGTGGTCCCGGCTCTTTAAGATGAAGGGGGCCACATTTTATCTTAAATCTCTCGCCATCTTTAAGCACATTGAAAGCAATCTTTTGTGCGTGGTGATTACTATAGAGTACCATTGCTCTACCGCTTTCTGATTGCAATTCCAAATAATATTGAGAATATTGTTCTGAAAATAAATTTGAGGTTGAAAGAAAATAGTGCGACATCAGACATAGCTTTTATAATTTTATAAGAACAGCTGTAAGCACAAATACATATACATACCTTCGTTGGGAATTTTCAAGAAAAGAACAAGGGAATATTTCCTGTCAACATGACGCATCGATGATAATGTATGTATTGATTAATTAAGGATTTTAGTAATATTATATAGTATGTATTATGTCTATGCATTGTGTGCCGTACACGTATTTGTTTAGTTTATATAGTTAGTAAGAATTAAAATTTTTAGTTTTGTTGTGCACTTGAGTATGCTGTAAGAGAACCCAATTATGGGTTAATTTCGCCTTTGTACATAAGCTGTCCTACTGTATTTGTAAATGTTTGTTTTGTGTACAATAAAAAAAAAAAAAAAAATGTTGATATAGCAGTCCCCCATGACTTACAAGTATCTTGATCTGGCTCGCGAGGTTGTAGACATGTGGGATGTGAATACAGCAGTCATTGTGCCGATAGTCGTGACGGTCAATGGCATAATAGCCAACAGCCTCGACGAACATCTGAGGAGGCTGTCGTTGGGCAGCTGGATCAAGGGCTTGATCCAGAAAGCGGTACTCCTGGACACGGCGCGTATCGTTAGGAGGTTCCTCTCTCAGGAGCCCTGACCACCGGTAGCTTGGACCCTGTTCCCGATACCGGTGGGCTACTATTTTTGTATTTTTAAATGTTGTTTTATTGTAATTTTTATAGAATAATATTTAAAAATGTAAAAATATGTATGTAAAATGAATAAATGAAAGAATAATAATAAGATAAAATTCATGCCACTAGTTTTGTCTTTCGATAAGTCTTTATCCGTTCAATAAAATAGAAAATGTATGAGAGGATACTTTGTTTCTTAAACTGGCAATTTATTAGGCGTATTTATTATGTCGTGCTTGTGACGAGAAGAAGAAAAACTTTGCTTCCCAATGAAAAAACCTGATGTTAAAACAATTTTCAGCTCTCCCTGTAAATATGGGGCATAATGTGTGCATAAACTATATTTGGCGTCCAAAGAGTTTGAAGCGCGAAACACGCATTTTTATGTGACTTGCACACGAAAGTTCTTAGGTCATCGGATAAAACGAAACTTAAAATGTCAATGCATTTCACTATGCTCCTAGACAAATCTTTTACTGTCCAGGCCGCTCGTCTATGGAATGCATTGCCTGTGACAATAAAACGCACGCAATCACTACCGATCTTTAAAAGACTGGTAAAGGATCACTACCTATTACTGTGATCATATTCTTGTTGGGGCTTTATTGTTTTCTTGCCTGTATATTTATATGTGTCTATTTTAGTTTTTATATTTAGAGCTAAACTGCCTCACAGGCAGAAGTGATTGATATGTAAGGTGTCCACCTTTTAGCTGCCGGCTCAGCTCACCTCCAGTTTCCCAGCTCAAAATTATCGCAGAATTAATGTGACAAATTGTCAAGCACGCGTTATCTGCTGTGATTGGCTGTTGAAAATTCATTCAACCAATCACAGCAGATAACGCGTGCTTAACAATTTGTCACATTAATTCTGCGATAATTTTGAGCTGGGAAACTGGGGTCAGACTTCTACATTTTACTTACCTACAAAGTAGCCTGCAGTCTGGTACCTCCAACGGTGCCAGATCAGCTACCGGTACATTGAGGTGTCCATGTCAGTCCGTGTTCAGGATCAGACCTCGAAACCAATCCTTCTTCAGTGCGGCGTGAGACAGGGAGACGTCATTTTGCCGAAACTGTTCATTGCTGCGCTGGAGGATGTATTCAAGGTTCTGGACTGGGGCCTAGGCATCAACGTTAATGGCGATTACATCACTCACCTTCGGTTTGCCGACGACATAGTGGTCATAGCTGAGCCTCAGTAAAATGCTCTATGACCTCAGTAGAACTTCCGAAAGAGTGGGTCTTAAAATTAACATGGACAAAACCAAGGTCATGGTGAATGCCCATGTGGCACCCGCTCCTATCAAGATCGGAGACTCAACACTCGAAGTCGTAGACGATTATGTCTACCTGGGACAAACGGTCCAGTTGGGTGATTGGGTAGTACTTAGTCGGGCCTCTGACTACAGGCACTACCGTCGTACCTATGTTGGGTGACAACACCTTCCGGATCTCTACAGCTCTCCTAATACATGGCTGCATAGATATGCAGCCATGTATTAGGAGCATTCAAACGCAGACGCGTTTGAATGCTCCTAACGGAGCTCCACATCGTTGTTAATGTGGTGAAACAGTTGTCCGCCTCTGTCACCATGGCCTATCCTGCATCAGGAGCGCTGGTCGGATAGCACGGCACGCCAGCATTAATGACATCATACGTCGGGCTCTTGTCTTGCCAGCAGTTTTAGAACCCATCAGCTTGGCACGCGAGTATGGGAAGTGACCAGACGGGATGACCATAATGCCTTGGAAGGTGGGTAGATCCATGGAATCAGAGTGCGCATCGAGTTTTTTGAGACATTAGCACAAAGTTCATCGACTCTTCACGTGACCAGAGGCCTGGCCTTTTCTTTGGCCAGAGAACCTGCCAGCGTTCTGGGCACATTTCCCATTGAAATCGATGTGTACGAATTTTGTATGCACAGATGAGCCATTTCCCTTCTACCCATTGTAAATAGGCTTTTTTAGATTCTGTACAATATTCTACAGGCAGCTTCAGTGTGGCAGTCAGCTTGCACCAAGGGTTAACTCTTAGTCCTTACCTCTTCCTGGACGCTCTGACGGCGGACATACAGGAAGAGGCACCCTGTTATATGCCTTTTGCCCATGAAATTGTCCTGGTCGTCAAGAGTGGCCTACACGTCCAAAGCGGATTGGAAGTGTGGTGGCATAGACTGGAGAATGTTGGCTTGAAATTGAGCAGAACTAAAACAGAATATTTGTTCTGCGATTTTGGCGGTCTCTCTAGTTCTGTGCCTATTTTAGTTACTTTCACAGCATTATGTCATACGGTATTTTACTATGGGGTCGAGCGGCTGACATTGAATCCATATTTATATTGCAAAAGAGAGCTGTCAGATCAATATATAAGTTAAGTCATCGAGAATCTCTTAGGGAACTATTTTAAAATATTAATATTATGACAGTTTCTTGCCAATTCATTTATGAAAATATTATGTATGTAAGGAAAAATATACATCTCTTTAGTAAAGTCAGTGATAGACACAAATGTAATACGAGAAATAAAGATAAGTTAGATCAACCATCTTATAGACTAGCTAAAGTAAACTCATCTTTCATGGGGTACTGTGTTAAATTCTATAACAAAATACCTTGTGATATATTAAAACTAAATGAAGGTAAATTTAAAACTTTAGTTAAAAGCACACTTTGTAAACAAGCATATTACAAATTAGATGATTATATTCAAGATAAGAATGCTTGGAAACATGCTGGTCCTGCTCCATAGGGCAATCGTTAGCGTGGACAAAATCAAATTTGTTAATTAATGTAAATTTGTTAGTTATTGCTTTTTCTTTTTTTTAGAATTTGTCTCACACACTGTTCCGTTGGTGTTGAATTAGGTATTTTACCTATGCTTGCAATATTTGTAAGTATGTGAGAACCATGTTCCTATTTATCACATTAATAAATTTACCTGTTAATGCTTTTAATACTTAATACTTTATACCTGTACGTAGTATAGGGTATAGTGCTATTCTGGGTGCATCGTCCTCACATATATGAATTTATTAATGTATGTACTTATGTAAATATTGTAAAACACTTTTTTTTTAAAAGAGTAAGTATGGAGTTTCTTGTGCATTCTTCTCCATAACAAGCTACTTTTCCGAATGCACGGTAGAATCAATTTTTATTTTATGATTTGTTACTTTTAATTCTGACGTTCAAAAGTGCCGATTTTGGCCCAGTTGAATAAATATATTTGACTTTGACTTTGACCTATAGCTTTCGCTCGAACACCCGTACCGATCTGCTCCGACTTCTGGAACCTAGGGTTGCTTTTCCAATGGGATGACGAAGTAGACCGAGACGTAACACACCGTATCAAGTCGGGATGGATAAAATGGCAACAGGTCACTGGATCAACTTGCGATCAAAGGGGGAAATTTACAAGTCCATGTTTAGACTTGTCGCAATGTATGTATCAGAATGTTAGGCTGAGAAAAAGATGGATGAAAAGAGATTGCATGTAACAGAGATGATAATGTTGAGATGGATGTACGGAGTGACAAGAATAGATAAAGTGAGAAATGAGTATATTAGAGGAAGTTTGAAAGTGGCGCCAGTGACAGAAAAGTTGAAAGGAAACGGTTTTGTCCTGGTATGGTCATGTGATGAGGAGGGATGAAACGCATGTTACTAAAAGAGTTATGAATATAAATGTGGATGGATGGAGAGGTAGAGCACGGCCAAAGAAAACTGACTGACGAGAACTGGCATCACTGACTCCCTTTTCTTTCATAAAGAAAAGGGAGTCAGTGATGGCGTGACCGGGACAGGATGGTATGGAAGAAGAAAACGTGTTGTACCGACCCCAAGTAACATGAAATAAGGCAGGACGATGATGATAATATATTAAAAAAGTAAATAAAAGCGTCCTTATACTATTTTTGTAAATAGTTCTTACCGTTTGCCGGGTACGTAGATTCAATTAGGAATAATATAATTATTATCATGAATTTAAGTAACCTCAACATTTTGATGGATATTAATTAGTTATTGTTGTATTGTTATAGTTTCACTACTAAAATGAAGGAATAGTTTGTGTATGTGATTTATAACTTGTCCTAAAAACGGGTGACCATATTTTTTTTATATTTTAAGGACAATCTTTACCAGGCGCTGAACCAAAGGTAAATGGACAGTTTCGAACTTAAAAAAAAACCGGCGAAGTGCGAGTCGGACTCGCGCACGAAGGGTTCCGTATCATTATCGCAAAAAAAGGCAAAAAAAACACGTTTGTTGTATGGGAGCCCCACTTAAATATTTATTTTATTCTGTTTTATTTGTTGTTAAAGCGACAACAGAAATACATCATCTGTGAAAATTTCAACTATCTGGCTATCACGGTTCATGAGATACAGCCTGGTGACAGACAGTCAGACGGACAGTGGAGTCTTAGTAATAAGGTCCCGTTTTTACCGTTTGGGTATGGAACCCAAAAAAGGAAAACAAAGTATTAGATGATATTTTTTTTTGTAATTGTATAAAGTATTACCTGCCAGTACGTCACTTGTTAGTGCTAAGTTTTTAAGTTCGATTCGTTCACTCTCGCATATCTATATATATATTTATACCTGTATTCCCACGGGAACGGGAACAACGCGGGTGAAACAGCGAGGCGTCCGCTAGTTTTTTCATAAGTTGATGTGTTATTCCCATTTCCATAAATACGATTGGCCAAAATTAAACTTAAAATATCTGTTAATTATCAGCTTCAAATACTTGTAAAATTAAATAACACGATATTGGAACCTACGCAAAAGTAAAAAAAAACGCCAAGAGTTTAGAGAAAAAAAAATTAGGGACCTCTGTTTTAACCCCAACGGCAGAGGCTAGCAGTGTCACTTCAGTTTGGAGTAAAAAATACCCTTTTACAGTCCCGTTTCATGGTCGCACTAGCGAAATCAGGAAAATTGACAAATTATCCTTAAGTATCAGAACACTTAATAGTTTATTATTAGACTTGTTTACATGAAATATTAGGTATTTTCGCATTAACGCATCCTTTAAAACTGTTCGCTCCGTTATTTGCCACTAAGGTTTCATTGGTTCGGAGTCACCCAGTCGACACCGGCTATCGCTGAAAACCAGCGCTGTGGCTCTGACTCGCACACGAGTCCCAGCATTGTGCTGAGCGGTGACCGTTTTGCGTAGTTGTGACGCATACTTTGTAATGATTGTATTTAAGATTTTTTGTTATTTTTATGGTATGCGTCGTGCCTGGCGCAAATAAACAATTTTTCTTTCTTTTTTTCTTTCTTTCTTTGTTTCAAGGGTAACATCATATTGACTTAGCAACCGATTGTTTTTAGCTAAAAACTTTTATTTAATTCACCTGCTGTCCCGGTGTCTGTAATCAAATCTTGCAAGAAAAATATGATCCACTTGCCGGTGTTCGATTGAACTGTTGCACAAACTTTTGTTTCTCGAGACAATTAATTTTTATTACCCGACTGCCGAAGGAGGGTAATCTGTTTATCAGTCTATGTATGTATGTATGTATATTTGTTCCTAAGTGGCTTTCTAGAGACCAAACGCGTTGGCCGATTTTGATGATTCTTACGTCAATCGATTCGCCTTAACCCCGCATATGTCACTGACCACATTAAAATTGAAAAATGACGAACTTTTGGCGCCATATTGTGGGGTCTCAAATTTTTTATTTCTTCGTAACCCATCGTCTGGGGTATCAAAATAAAGGGTTTTAAGAGGTGATTACAAAAATATATAATACTTATATAAGTATTATATATTTTTGTAAAATGTATAATATATGTGTATGTTTAAATGTACCTAATTCTAAAAAAAAATACTATTATGTCTTAAATAAAAAAAAAATAACAATAATGAAAAACCCAACTGCTTAAAAAGTGAACTAAAATGACGTAATCAAGAAGAAAATCATGCTGTGCAGTCGGAAGATACATCTGGTTTTGGTCAGCCAGCTCGCACATATGTATGTATCCTCCGATTGCACAGCATGATTTTCTTCTTGTGTACGTCTTTTTAGTGCACTTTTTAAGCAGTTGGGTTTTTAATATAGTAATTTTTTTTTTTTAAAGATTGTGTTAAAATTAAAATGTTTATAAGAACTTTTTCCCTGTGGATGCCTTTCGTACTGAGATTAACTAGAAAAAAACAATATAAAAATAAAAAAGTCGTTAAAACCCGTCTGCTTATAAAAGTGAATCCATACATATAAAAATCTATTGCTGTTCGTTAGTCTCGCTAAAATTCAAAAACAGCTGGACTGATTTGAATAATTATTTTTTTGTTTAGTTCGTCTGAAAACAGGGAAGGTTTAAGGTAGGTAGAGTAGGGTAGGGTAGGTAGGGTTGACGGGAGCGAAGCCGCGGGCACAAATAGTTTAAAATAAAACTGGAAAGAAAGTAAAAAGTCCAGTGGCTTAAGGCAAAAGCTTATTCTGTCAACGAAAGCGTCGCCAATTAAAAGTCAAAAATCGTATCCAAGCGCTATCGAAATGTCACATATCAATCCCTTACATTTTGGCATTATATCTGTCATCGCCATCGCCGTCATCAAATCAATAAATCATTTATTTTGTAAAAACATAGGTGTGGTTACAGATAGTGTATTGTCTATAAAAAAGCTTTTTTCCAAAAAAAATACAACCGACTTCCAATTAAAAACACTACAAAGTGAAAAATAACTTTCTTTTTCGAAGTCGGTGTCTTTGGGAGGTACCTATTTTTTTCGTTATGGACACCGACTTCGAAAAAGAAAGTTATTTTTCACTTTGTAGTGTTTTAATTGGAAATCGGTGGTTTTTTTCTGTAAAAAAGCTTTTTAATTTTAACTTTTTAGTTGTACCTATTAATCAACTTATAACTCCAGAATAGATTACCCGAATGCCATGACACATGAACATAACCGGTGAAATAAGAGTGTACCAATACTCTGTACACATCTGCGTACCCCTTTAGTGCGTGCTGGCGTGATGTTATGTTATGAAATTGTATAAACAATAAACAGACATGCTATTTCTGCAATCCCGATAGATTTGCAGTTATTTATTGAAGAGTTCTGTTATATATCTTCGAAGTTCTTCATCAGATCTTCACCAAATTAAAATGGGACCAATTTCGAAACATACTGTAACAAGCAAAAAAGAATTTTCAAAATCGGTCCACAATTGACGGAGATAGAAAAACAAACAAACTCGTAGTCGAACATAGAACCTTCTCCTTTTTGGAAAGTCGGTTAAAAATATGTGCACTATGTTTTGCCAATATACCCCCGACATATTATTATTTCATTCTCCATAGTTTATCTAGCAGAAAACACGCTTCGGTCGACAATCTATTGAACATGTGATTATGACACGATATCTTGAAGGAGAAGCCCGATACAAATAGTAAAACGCCAATAACTTTTTAACGGCTGAACCCATTTCCATCAAACATAGCTAAGAAAAATCTCGATAAAGTCACCTTTCAAAAAAAAATGAAATCAATATCGGTTCATCCGTTTAGGAGCTATGATGCCACAGACTGATACACAAACACACAACAAACTTATAACACCTCTCTTTTTCCGTCGGTGTTTAAAAATCAACATAAACATACAATTACAATGAAGGTGGCATGGTGGATTACATTTAACAAAAACCGGCCAAGTGCGAATCTCGCGCACGAATATTTCCGTACCATTATCGCAAAAAACGGCAAAAAAGTGTGATGTATGGGAGCCCCACTTATTTTTTTTTCTGTTTTTAGTTTTTGTTGTTAAAGCGGCAACAGAAATACATCATCTGTGAAAATTTCAACTGTCTAGCTATCACGGTTCATGAGATACCGCCTGGTGACAGACAGACGGACAGTGGAGTCTTAGTAATAGGGTCCCGTCGCGGAATCGTCATACCTCTTATCAGTGGTAAACTCAGTGATGGAGTAGTAATATCTGTCTAAAAGGAACATCTGTCTAATGACTGTCTGATCCTCATTTAGTACTTTTTTCTAATTCTATTTCGTAAAGAATTAGCGAAAAGTCTCAGTATTTTAGGCCCATAATAAGCCCAAGAATCGCCTAGAAACCTCACTAAAGTCCAAATGTGCACCTTATTTTTTTTTTTTCTAACAAATTCTAGCTAACCGACGACGGGTAAAACATATAATCATTTATACTTACACCAACTGTTGCGAGCCCCTCAGTAATAGCAACCAGTGCTGGTATAGTTATGAAATTACGGATCTAGTTACGGATAGGGACATAGAAATTAACATTTTCCTAACAATATTATACCGGTTTCGGATACGGTTACGGATATGAACAATTCCGGATTATTCGTTACTTACGGATAGTTTCGGTTACAGATTTTAGATTTTTAAGAAATTTTAAAAGTGAAACATCAAGACTAGTTATGACTAAGCAATTGAAATAATAAACAAACAAGCAAATTACGCGCTCCGTTTGCCGGGTTTGGCCGGGCAGAAAACCTGTCTTAACGTGTCTCTTTTACCTCCACCTCTATCCGAAACTAACCGAAACTTTTTAATCGGATTCAGTTTTGATTACGGATTAATTTTTATTTCGGATATCTGATTGTTTCGGATACCGTTACGGAGCCACTTTACATCCCTAAATAACAACATCATAATGCTCTGTATCGCTCTAACAACCAGACATAATAACGTCATTATGTTCTGTCCCTGTCTTACACTTGGGATAATGAAATGCCTTCAGTTGGTAAATTTGGTGAAGTGTACTTTTACTTTTGGTATCAAGGAGGCTGATTGGGTAAGCACACTTTGACTTCCTGTCTTGTATCAGCTAGTTATCTTTTACAAGCTTTTATTGAACTTGCAATATATGTATGTATGTATGTGTGTTCGAAAAAAGTTTTTTTTTTGCTGGTACTTGGGCGCCTGTACCTAGTTTATCAATTTCTTTGATTGAATATTTTATTTCTTTCACTTACATGCATGTATACGTACATTGCACTAGCCAAAAGCCTCTTGCCCTTGTCTATGATTCCCACTAAACCCACCGTCAAAACCTCCTGACCTCCTTATCAGTTTTAATATTATCATTACCGTATACAACCGGCCTCTGAATACACAAACTAAAGCTCACTCAGTTAATTGTACACATATCGCCAACAATGGTACTTAGACCCCACTATCTAGTCCCATTGGTACTTCAAACCCAATCCCGTTAAGTGTATACAAATATAGTGCTACTATGTGAACGGCCTATTACTGTTTGGGTTGACGTTAAGTTGGGTTTCTATAAATTGACTTAGTGGACTTAATGTCCTATGTCATTCAACAGAGGGCGTCCAAAAAAGTCCTGCATCGCGTTTGGTCTTGAGTTTCACGCATACTAGGAACAAACACAAATTTGTAGTACCTGCAACAAGGCTCACGAAAATAGGTGGCTCGTTTAGATGTCAATGTGTGCGCTTTTATAATAAGCTTCCAAGCCACGTACAAGATCTGAGTCTTAATAAATTCAAAACATTCATTAAACGTAAGTTGTGCCAGAAAGCGTTTTATACAATTAAAGATTACGTTGAGGACAAACAGGCTGGGGATTGAGCTGCTTCAATTAATTTTGTTTTTTTTTTATATTTTGCGCCATGAATTTTGTTTTTTTTTCTTTTTTTGTTTTCTTGCAATGACAAGAATATTTACTTTTTAAAGTATTATATTATTTTATTTTAAGTTCTTTTTTTTTTAATTGTTGTGAATGTGAAGACTATGTGGATCATACTTTTTGTTTGTTTTTAATTTTAATTTATCTAAGTTAGTTTTAATCATGGTCTGGCAGTTTGAGTAGTTTGTGCGGCCTACCCGAATGTCCTTTCTTTGGTATTGTTCGTCGAATCGTTGAGCTCCTTAATTTCTGAGTTGAGCTGCACGGTTATTGACAAATGCGTGCACTGACTGGACAGGTCCACTCAATCTGGCTGGTTCTTTCCTCAAAAGACCATTTCAGACTTCAGTCTACATGGTCTTCACATGATCTAACCAAGATTTTGTCTGGACTTTAAAAGAGACTATGACCTCTGAGTTTGTTTCGGCCTTTCTTCTCAGAGTAGTCATATAGGAAACGCCGACTTCATCTAGTTTTAAAAATATGATCGACATGTAAAAGTGTTTGTACAAACCTACTTACAGAAATAAATCATTTATCATTTATCATCAAATTCTAGAACTTAATGGGACGAAATTTAAAACTTGTATAAAACTCACACTATGCTGGCAGGCATAATACAAGTTGGGGGTTTACATCACTGATAAAAATGCTTGGCTCAATGCTAGCCCTGCTCTACAACCACTAGGGCGCAAAAACAAGTGATAATTAGAAAAGTTTTGAAGTACAGTTGGGCGGCCTGCTGGAAGACTTTATGAATACACATGGTTACAAAGATTTTTTTCCAGACCAGAATTAGCTTTCATGTAGACGTATAGCATCCTGATTCTGAAAATAAAATTCGTTTTCATCTATCAGCTTTAGTTTTGGAGATATGACATGTATGTAATTTTGAAGAAAAATACAACAAATTAATACCATAAAAATAATTAATTTTCGAAAGCAGCCAAAAATGATCTTTTTAAAGATTTTCTTGCATGAGATGCTTGTTGTAGGTCTCGTTTCAAACTCCAACAATAATCTGCCATCAAATGCACATCCCATCTGCCCTTATATCGTTCCTCCATGGTGAGAATTTCTTGATGAAATCTTTCTCCTTGTTCATCACTAAAGATCATGGGAAGCTGATAGATAGAAACGGCTGGTAGATTTAAATTCACTGTATCAAAAGAAAAAAGAAAATTGAAAAAAACTTCCGGAAAATTTTAAAAATTAAAATTTTGTAACCATGTGATATATTTGTATATTTGTATATATAAACTCAATTTATTTTGGTATTATATAACTGCACAGCACATGTGTAAGTACTATGTAGCAACCGTAAATCTACAATTTACTGTACCTGTACGTCGTTCATTGACTTGTGTGTGCCCTGGCAGTCGATAGTGTGTGGTGCTCACTTTAATGTGTCTGTAATGGTGGCACATGTGTTGGATCATTCGGTTCCCTTCATGATGGCTGAGCTGAGTGGTGCCAATCCATGCATCATGTTCGTGAACGGGCGCCATCAGTTGGGATTGGTCGTAAATTGGCTGCCTCGGCCTGTTTTTAATTTTGTACTTTTGTATTTTTGAATTGTTTGTTTTAGTCTAGATATTTTTATGTGTACTTCTTTTTACATCGTTCTTACATATAAATGTATTTTTCAACAATAATGATGCAACCAAATACTTGTAATTAAAACTGATGGATAAGAGTGTCCGTGGAGTTTCTTGCACATTCTTCTCCACAGAGATCTACTGACACTTGCGAATGTGCAACTACATTCATCAATTCAAAAGTACCTTAGTCTAAGGTTTATTTGTAGTATTTTGTATTAATTTCACGTCATGCTTGTCGCTTCTGCCAACACGGTGCGATACCAGATTGGACGAAGACGGGCACGCTTTCTCTTGCCTTGTGGATTCCAGTTCAGCGCTTATTTGGATACCCATGTGATTGAGATCCCATTAGAGCGTGTGGCCAATCCATTCCCACTTGCGACGCTTGAGCTGTCGGTCGTTCGGGCTCTCGTGGCATTTCTCTAGCAGCTCTAGACGTTAGAGAGTTAGACGTGTCTATGACCAAGTGCGCGTCGGACTTCGCACACTTGGGGTTCAGTACCAAACGTCAAAGTCAAGTTAAGAAAAACATGGCAGGTGCGTGTCGGATTTCGCATACTTAGGGTTAAGCAATTAATTTGTCTGTAATAGGAACAATGAGGAAATTTGAAAGAAAATAGGTATCTGATTTACCAATGTTTTGACATTTGTTAGTAAAATATAAGTAATAATAAAGGTTATTTCCAAAGAAGTTCAAAAATTTTGTAAAAAAAGCTAACTTTGGCAGCTCCTTTGTTTTCCAGTATTTTTAAAACAAAAAATACAGTATTTATTTACTCGAAGAGTTCTGAACAACGATACCACACTTGATGGGGTAGGTCAATTTCTTATTTCGCTCCTCCCATTAGCTATAAGGGAGCAAAAAAAAAACTTTGCTATTTTTATAGCTGGATCAACAAGATGCTTAAGCTGACAATTTGAAGATTGTAGCTGTTTGGCTGTAAAATATGTGTGACAGACGACGGACAGACAGACAGACAGACGTGAGTGACAGCAATAGGGCTCCGTTTGGACCCTTCGGGTACGGAACCTTAATAAAAAAAGACTTAGAATTCAATTCTCACTTCGAAAAATAAGAAAAATTACATATACTTAATTTACTTCCAGTGTAAATTTGTCATAGTATCAGATATTTTAAAGTTCTTCCCAAAATCATTTCTACCTGTAGCTATCCCCAAAGCCTCATACAACAAAATATTATTTACTTACCAAAAACATTTAATACCAACAAAGGAGAAAATAAACTCAGACTAAAGTAACCCACCTTTTACTTCAAATATTTTAGGTACGAGTATTTATAGTTACCTGTACGAGAAGTACTTTGTAATTCAACGAATTTATTAGCCTTTTTCGCAAAAATGGTAAAAGCACTATAGTATAAATATTTTTATTAAACTCCAAGCTCTTTACCGTGGACTTTCACATGCAGCCCACTGAATGATAGACAAGATAAAATTAAAAAGAATTAAAACTCATGGTTCTTTTTTATTTATTGTTACATAATTTATCTAGTAGTAGACACGCTTCGATCGACAATCTATTGAACACGTAATTATGAGCCGATAACGATTTCTAGTGAAAACATCCCGATTCAAACAGTAAAACGCCCAAAACTTTTGAACGGCTGAACCGATTCTCATCAAACACACCTAAGAACACTCTCGATAAAGTTACCTTTCAAACTGAAATAAACGAAATCAAAATCGGTTCAACCGTTTAGGAGCTATGATGCCACAGACAGATACACAAATACACAGGTACACACGTCAAACTTATAACACCCTTCTTTTTCCGTCGAGGATTAAAAAACAGACATATCCTAGAAACAAACATTTGGAGACAACGTCCACTACCCTGCACTCTGCCTGCTTGGTGGATTACACAAAGCAAAATATCTTGCACAAGGCACACCGCCTTGCACAAAGCGGAGGACTCTGTTCCAACAGTGGGAACATTACAGGCTGAATTTGTTTAATCTGTAAAACAGGTTTTGTCTGTAAAAATCTCAGATATACACAATAAAATCCGAGGTCAATGAAAGTCCATAAAAAGTTACAGCCTTTATCACTGCATAGCCAAGTACAAACACCCATCTACTTACCTTAACAAAATCTTATAAGCGCCTTATAAGAACCACATAAAAAGAAAACGGGGGTACTTTTATGCCCAAGTGCAAAAAAAAATTTTTCTTTTACATACCTACAGGGTGAGTTTTCGTTTTTAACTTAACTTGTAAGAAAAAGAGTTTTGCAAAGAATTAACTCATTCCTGTAGGTTTCCGCATGCCGTTAGTTCCCAGAATTTGGTCCTTATTAGCGACACCACAGATAATATAATACTAGCAAACAGATGCCTCATCCCATACATAGAAGCTAGCGTTTTTCGTCTGATTAAGCTGATTATTTTTATGAGTGCTTCGATCGCGTTCGGTTCCGTTCCATGGCTGTAGATGGTGTAAGCAGCGACTTGCAAGTAAAAGGGTTTTTTTGGGTTCGTGACAATTTTTTTCTTTAAACACAGTGACAGTTTATTTTAAAGTTTTTTTTGCACGTTTTTACAGTTTCATTGTACCAAAATGTGTTAGCGCTGAGACCCCGTGGCGATACTATCAAATGGTGTAATATTATAGAACGTGTTTTTTTTTCAAAATCAACTTATTCGATTCTGCATAGGAATATAGATTTAAAAAAAATCCAATGTTGCAATTTTTGTTTTCATCAAAATTGAGACTGAGTTTCTTAGCTTTTCCTTATGGTTTTGGATTGGACCGTCTACGCCCACTTGGAAAAATCACCCTGTATAGCAGGCAGATTACACTTACTTGCAAAATTACAGGTACATTAAAATGGGGGCGAACAATAAGGGGTGGATCTTGGGGACGAAGCTGCGCCGTATTCTAAAGGAATGTTTTATGATATTCCGGACAATTGAGGGCCGAATAATTGGGTTATCTTTCTGAGGACGTTTGAAGTGAGTGTTCCCTGTTCGCCTGACTTAAAAGTAGACGATTCAATGTCAAAGTGAATAGAAGATGAGGTGCTAATAGTGTTACTAGAAAAGTGGTTCCTTTTGTGCGGTCACTTTAACTTTAGAGACCCGTCCTATCAACCGTAAAATTTGATCTTCGAAGCTAAGTAACGTTTCAGGAAGTCGATCTGTAGAATACAGTTAATATATATCGACACCGACTTATTCCGATCTGTCACCCTGCTTTGTCCCCCCAGGGTGACATATCAGAAAAAAAATATTTTGATCTAGTCCCCCTGTTAGCAACGAGGGGACAGTTCGAACTTTATTCACTCCTATCTGTCCCCGTGTCACTGATATATACCTATGAAGTCAAATCAGAAGACTGATTGTAATATGATACTTACTGTGATTTCTCGGACTGTGATAGAGAAACAAAAGTAATATAATTTTTGTTACATTTCTTTGTATTGTAACTAAGTTGAATGAAGTCAAATCAGAAGACAGATTGTAATTGCACCTACAATACCTAGTGTGATTGATTTATGGCACTGTGGCTGATTGATAGAAAAACAACATAAAAATTGAAATTTATTTAAATACAGATGATTGTAAACCCAAACCACTAGTCTTTTATTTAATGTAATGTTGCACAAAATGTGTGGTATTACTTTTAAGAATTAATATATTAAATTCTATGGGGGACAAACAGGATTAAAAAGTTTCATCTGTCCCTCTTTCACTGATATAACAGATAGGAGTGAATGAAGTTTGAACTGTACCCTCGTTGCTAATTGCCCTTATTAGCTAGCAGATTAAACTTTTTTATTACGATCTGTTTTCCCTGGGGGGACAAAGCAGGGTGACAGATCGGAATAATTCGGCATTCGCTCCAAATACTGGTGGTACTTAGCGGCATTAAATTGGACGAGAAACTGGCCCCAAATTAGCTGGGAAAAAGATTAGCAAAATGACTACACATTCATAGGGCTATTTTACAAGCTTTTATTCAACTTGCAATGTATGTATGTATGTAAGTGTGTTCGGGTCAAATCTTGCAACTGAATTTTAAAGCAGTTATCCTCCACCGATTAAGATGAAGTTTTGCGTACACGTTTAGTTTTGATGAAAATGCATGATTAGCTAAGTGACATCATTCTAAATCTAATATGGCTGACGGCCCAAGATGGCGGACTAGTTATTTTTGTGCACGGCCATGATATGGGTATCAAATGAAAGGGTTTGCTGAGAAGAATACAAAAAAAGCAAGATATAAAAAATAAAAATGGATATATTTCCAATAAGTAGTAGGTACTAAATAAAGATGGCCACTCAGACTTAGCCCACTTTCCAGCAAAGTACGAGTAAGTACGGTTCACTGGACTGTAATCACAAAAGAATTCAAAAAGGCCTCGGGTCTTACGTGCAATATAAATAAGTATAATAGATTCTAGCGTTTTGTCTATGCTTCCTTCACTTACTTTATAGAACTAGCATTTCCACGTTACTTTATTTTTGTAGCCGTGTAATAGGAATCATACATTTTTCCGGTGTTAAAAGTAAATAGCAATAGTATAGATTTCAATCTGTGAATGATATTTTTTCGCAATCGGTTCAGTAGTTCCAGAGATTGTCCGTTTATTGACATAATAACAATTAAACTTTTTAACAAAAATAAACCGACTTCCAAAACAAAACACAAAAAGCGACAATTATTTTTTCTGATTAAAATAATAATTACCAAAGACAACGCTTCCGAAAAAGGCGGTTTAATTGATTTTTTTAAAAGCTTGTTATTTTTTTCTCTTTTTAGTTTTAGTACCTTATGTTACTAAGAAAATACACAATATTAAGGATAACTCAAAAACTGCTCGACAGATCTTAATAATATTTAAATGGGACCAAAAAAAAAAGAATCTTCAAAACTTTTTCACGAAAAAAGTGCAAAATAACTTTCGATATCCGAAACGAAAATTGTTTTGCACTTTTTAGTGTTTTACTTATGAATTCAGTTTATATTTTAAGAAAAAGTTTATCTTTCTAGTATTAGTACACCATCACTAAAAATGAGCAAGTTCTATAGTAAGGTACATAAAGTATTTACAAAATACAAATAATAACCCAGTTTACACATTCGTGCTGTTTGTCGCTAAGGAGTTCGGTTGTATGCTCCATATCTTGAAAACTGGTTGACCGATTTTGATAAAACTTGCACTATTCCCTAAGTTGAGAGATAACTAATTTAATAAAAAAGTAATGGTTACGGTCCGATAAGTAATTTCGGAGAAATGCGTGGACAAACATACACTTATTAAATTTGGCACATGTGTTAAGGAGCCCACATAGAGTAAAATATGTGAATATTGTGCAATAAACAAATAAATTACAGAATCTGCTGTATCGTCTTGACTATGCGCATACAGAGAAACTGCTGTTGTCATTAATTGCCATGTCATTATTAAATTCTATTAGTAACAAGTCACTGTATAACCACAATTCCTTCGTTCACGTGTAATATATTTACTATAACATTCTTAACAACTATTATACACGCACACACATACACACACACGCACACACATACACATGCATGCACACACATACATAAATACACAAAAACACACACACGCACACACATACATACATGCACTAACACCACACAGCTTATGCTGTGAGTGAGTGTGAGTGCGTGTGTAAACAAGAAACAGAAAAAGAGGTGAATAATCACCTCTTTTTCTTGTTTATATTGTTTTCTTATTTTTTCTTGTATAATCTGCTAATTTAGCGTTAGTACTGTTTACTTGATAAGGGTAAGATAAATGTCAAAGTGACAGTAGAACACTGACTACTAAGACACAGGGTATCCTAGTTTAGGAGGCAGGGTTTAATAAATTAGTACGTCTTTCACAAATTGTGTAACACGAGCTAGATATTTAGCAAAAAATGTAAGGTATATCAATATCAATAAAGATTATCTCCTTTTTTTTTTAAAGTCGGTAAAAATCGGTTCACATAGTAAAAAGTTCTGAGCTAATACACATAAAAAAAATACAGTCAAATTGAGAACCCCTTTTTGAAGTCAGTTAAGAATACCAAATATAATAGTATTTTTTTGGTTTTTAATAAGCTATTATTAAATTTCACCTGTAAGCAAATCTTGCAAGTTAAATTTGAACCACTTCCCAATCCAATTGAGCTGAAAATTTGCAAACGCGTTTGTGTCTCGTGACAATGCATTATTTTTTAGCTGACTTCGCAAAAAGGAGGAGATTATCAATTCGACTGTATTTTTTTTATGTTTGTTACCTCAGAACTTTTTATTGGGTGAACCGATTTTGATGATTCTTTTTTTATTTGAAAGCTGGTGCCTGTCATGTGGTCCCATTTTGCTTTTCTTTTTATCAAAATCTGATGAAGAACTTCGGAGAAATACATCAGAAGTCTTCAACAAATGACGGCAAATCAGTCGGGATCGATGCAATTGCATGTCTGTTTATTGTTTACACCATTTCATAACATAACATCACACTGGTACGCTCTTACGTACACAGGTGTGAACAGTTCACCCTGGTATACTCTCATTACACTGGTTTTGTTTAAGTTTCATGTTATTGGGTTAATCTATTCTGGCTTCACTTTGGGCACTATACGCGTAGGCACCTAGCCTATAGAACTGGCCCATTATGTACCCCAACGAAAAAGTGAAAAATAAAAAACTTTTTTACAAAAATAACAACCGACTTCCATACAAAAACACTACAAAGTGAAAACTAACTTCAATTTCAGAAGTCAGTGTCAAAAAACGAGGAAACGAAAGCAGGAACACCGACTTCCGAAATTGAAGTTACGTTTCACTTTGTAGTGTTTTTGTTTGGAAGTCGGTTGTTATTTTTGTAAAAAGTTTTTTAAACGATAAAATCTTGTCTAATAAAAATATTTGTTTATAAAAACTTGTTTAGTAAAAAAACTAACTGGTTAAATTTTAATCACACAAAAAAAAAACTGACTGACGACTCCTTCCACTAAGACAGGTAATCTTTCTCCGAATACCAGTCACAGCTAAAATCTCTCTTCTCATTGTATAGAAACCTAAGATATCTGGAGCAAAAAACCTGCCTTTTCACCCGTGAAATCTGTGAATGAAGCCAGTGAGTTACAAACCTTGGATTAAGGTTACACTAGTCAATCATTCTTCCATACAAACGTAGTCTAGCGATTACTCCACTGTTTCACGGTGTGCATACAAAATAAAAAAATTATATCAAATTGTCTCATCATTATCTAGCCCTGTACGGAAACAAAAAAATAAAATATTTGAAAGCTATGAGCGTCGAAAGTTCCATATTTCAACACTAATTTTAACGCATCTTTGGGCGGAAATAAATACCATAATAAGAAGGTAAATTGCAAAACGGCCTCCATACAGGGATGAATGCAAATAATTTTATTTTGAAAATATACATTTAGTCGTTTTTTCATGATATCTAAACTCCCAAAGGTCTGTTTATAGAATCGCGCACTCGTTTTCGTCCTAAATCATCATCCATTTCGATACAAATTTGCAAAAGTGGCAATTCGTACGTGAACTAGCTTCTTACTGCTCATCACAGCATCTATCTCTTTCGCACGTGTTGTCGGATAACATAGTATGCATTTTAACCTCGCGCACAAAATAGTTCGTGGCGACGACTAGGGTTACCTTAAGATGTTTTTTCTGCTATCTGCAATCCAGTTTTCCCAGTTCGATCTGTCAACAGCAAGCGAAGGCACGTGCATTCTGGATTTGTCGTGTGCTTTGAGAAAATTATAGGAATAGGTTACGTATAGGCAAGCGTGCGTCACCGTCGACCACATCATCGCTTACCATCAGATGAGATAGTGGTCATACGCGAGCTTAAAAATTATTTAAAAAAAACTTTTTGCTTGTGTTTTTATGAATGTTGTATGACCCCATACGCACACAATTCGAAAGTGAACTAACTAATTTGTTTTTTTTTTCTACTATATGCAATCTATTTCTTCTTTCCGACCAGCTGAACCAGCTTCTTGTGCAGATTTTTAAAATTCAAACTTTTGTCAGCGGTTTCAAGTCGAAAATTGTCTCGTTGTGTACCGGCATAAAAGTATCTATGTCCTATCTAACCGTAACAATCTACTCATGTACTGTTCGTTTATCCGAATACATTTAAAAGTTAAAGCGTCGAACATCAAGCGATTGTTTTTTTAGGGTTACGTACCCAAAGGGTAAAAACGGGACCCTATTATTAAGACTCCGCGTGAAGATCCGTCTCACGCATCAAGATCAAAATTGCATACTAATTAGTTTCATATTTTTTATGACATTACGCGTCGGGGATTTGATTTTTGAATAGGGAATTTACTTTTGAGTTTAAAAGTATGGAGATTGTTTTACTCCTTATAAATGACGTTCCGTTTCAAATGATAATAATATGATTTCAACCTTGATTTTTGAAAGTGTCATGATCACTGAGTGATCACTGTAAAAAAATATACTTTGTCGAACAAAATAGATCTAGTTTTTAGGTTATTTTCGATTTTATAAAATAACTCCGAAACTCGGGTTTTGTTTTCAAAACAAACTTTTGTAGGAGTGAATTGATCAGTATAGTCTATAAAAAACAGCATGGTACGGGATTCCATACATCCATGAGCATTCCTCTTTTCACAGATGATGTATTTCTGTTGCCGCTATAACAAAAAATACTAAATACAGAACAACATAAATATTTAAGTGGGGCACGCATACAACAAACGTGTTTTTTTTGCTGTTTTTGCGATAATGACTCGGAACCCTTCGTACGCGAGACCGACTGGCACTTGGCCGGATTTTCAAAATCATCTGGTTTGATTTCTAGCTAGATGTATATAATATGTGGAGCGGTCAATGTGGCGACTCTTGGCGAGGTCTATGTTCTGTAGCGGACATTTTTCGTCTGAAATGCCGATGATTGTTATCATAAATACAGTTTACTTTTTTGTACAAAAGATTGAATAGAATATTAAGTATCTATACGTTAAATTATTTTAGTTGTAAAAAGATAATTCTAAAACATTTACTTAGCATCTCATAAGGAGAGACAGAAGAGTTTCTGTTTGAAACGAGATAATATATTTTGCTGTGTCTTGATTTTATTTAAGTTCTTCATATACAAGTTATATTAATTTTTTATTTATTATTATTATAAGTTTTAAGCACTTTCTAGCCTGAAACACAGTTCAACCTAGTTCAAGAATAAGCAACTGTATTCTTTTATATTTTAAACTAGCTGTTCCACGTGGCTTCGCTCCCGTCAACTGGCTACCTACCTACCCATTTACCCTACCTACCCCACCCTACCTACACTACATACATGATTGTTGCGTAACTTTAACCGTTTACGCAGCGCACGCAACGGAAGCTCTCAATAAGGAACATTTTTCATTTATGTTCCGCTCCTATTGGTCACGGCGTGATGTTATATAGCCTATAATCTTCCTCGATAAATGGAATATCCACCACAAAAAGAATTCTTCAATTTCAACCAGTAGTTCCTGAGATTAGCGCGTTCAAACAAACTAACAAACAAACTCTTCAGCTTTTTATAAGAAAATATTTTATTGTAAAATGCGCCTCCTGTTATAAATACACAATATTATTATTATTTAGATCGTATCCGTGGCTCCTTTCAGTATTTTTGGTTTGGCCATCTATGGCTGGCCACTTGAAATTACCCTGTATGTCTCTATATTATATTTGTACCACAGTGAATATGAAAACGATGATGATGTTTGTCATCAAACAAGATTATATGTCATCTGATAACCGACACAATGGTAATTATGGCCTTGTTGCCACTCAATAGACATTAGGGCTAATGTTTAATTAACGTGGGCCGAATTACGTCATTCTCGCCATTTACTGAATGATTACTTTGAAGTGTTAGACTCACAGACATAGATCTAAATAGATAACGCATGTCCCTCCATCTGTATGAAAACCAAGCGCGGCACTTTTCACAAACAATTAAAAACAAATTTGTTTACCAATGAAAGAAAACATTTCCAATGTCTCGGCAACTTTTTCTATACATTCTTTACAGCTCAATATGGCATAAAGAGGCATTTTTCTAGATTTCGGTGGATTTCCAGTGTTGATAATGCTAAATAAAAAGCTCAGATTACGATCATTGATCGTAACTTTAGACCGTTTTTTGGCACGCGAAGTACATATAATCGCGTCATCTAGTTACATTTATGTCTGTGGTTCGGTATGACTGGATCAAACAGCGACCATTATTTTGGCGCAAATCTTGATTCTACTATACCATTGGTAGTTCCAGCTACAGTTGTCAATTAAAAGACTAAACAGCTATCAATTTTGGCATCCATACCTAGCCGGATTTTTCATCGCGTGAATCTGACTGTGTATTTTACAAAGCAAGGTTTATTTTTAGGGTTCGGTACCCAAAGAATAAAAACGGGACCCTATTACAAAGACTCTACTGTCCATCTTTCTGTCTGTCTCACTCGGCTGTATGTTATGAACTGTGATAGCTAGACTGTTGAAATTTTCACAGTTAACATAAAATAAAATAAATATTTAAGTGGGGCTCCCATACAATAAACGTGTTTTTTTTTGCTGTTTTTTGCGATAATGGTACGGAACCCTTCGTACGCGAGTCCGACTCGCACTTGGCCGGTTTTTTTATTATTTTCAAAACTCCTATCGGTGTAAAGCGTAAAAACTAATATCAATTTATCTTTATTATTAAATTTTTCAAGCATTTTTATCCTTACCAGAATTCATTGCATTCATTCTAGGATAATGCGACAGTTAATTTAGTTCTGAGTTTTCCCTAATGGATAGCCATTAGGGAAAACTCAGAATAAAATTAATTGCAAATAGTTGCAATTGGTATTTTATTTACTCTTTTAATAATCAAGGCATTCATTCCAAGGTATTGCGGAGTAATTTGTAAGATATAATTAGTGCGCTTAGTAGAAATAAGATACTAAGCACACTATTTATTTCTCACAGAATAGTGAGATAACAGAGATTTCATTTAGCTGACGGAACTACCTCGTTTCCTTTCCTCATTACAAAGATATCTCTGTCTTCTTCATTACTCTGGTCACGCACACAATTTACTCTTTTATCATGACAGATTTCTGCTAGATTGCGTATGTGCTACGTATTCCTTTGATTGTATTTTGATTTAATTCCTTAGTAGATTATCTAAAGGAAAGCTGACACGTGTTGACCGTGTATATAAGTGGTTAGAATCATGTTTCAAATATTTTTTTTACCTTTCTGTCTTTATTGAGAGTCTAAGATAGCTTCTATATCTATATCGTAACAAAACTTAGTGTGTCTATCTGCAAGAAACCGGCCAAGTAAGAATCTGACTCGCGCACAGAGGGTTCCCTATAAACAGCTACATTCACCAAAACAAATAGGTAACATTACTAACGTTCCTAAACAATGAAAGCACCTAACATTGCTCTAACGAAGGGACAAAATTAACATTGCCGGTCGAAAATGGTTGACGCCAAACATCAATATACAAAATGTTCACTTTTCCAAGTACATTTTCTAAGTTGGTCGGATATTACTCGTACACTTGTAAAATCTACTTAGCTGTGATGGTTTTCCTTTTAATTTCGTTATATATGACTGCCGTGTTTTGTTTCACATATCCAAAAACAACCATTTAGCTGGAAAAATTAACAATTTAAAGCTTAATTTTACACAAACGGATCCCTGAATCGAAAAATGGTGTTCACAGACCCGTAATATTTTTGAATGGCCTATCCAACGATACCATGGGATAGAAGAGAAAAAAAAACATGGCATGGCATGGCAAAACATAGCATGTATTAAAGTTGTAATATTAAATTATTTATGTATTATTGTTTTAAAGTGCTGTTATACAATTTTACAACCGTTTTCATCAAATTTAAGGTCATACATCCCATTTTTTACTGCTGCATTCACTTTTTGATGGCACGTTAAAACTGACAAATCATTTTAACTTTTCTTTTCCGAAAAGGTACTGCCTGCATCACAGACCTAAACAAACCGTATCAACAAAGTCAACTCACCCGATGACAGTTACACCAACTAATAAATTGTAGTTTCCAACTTAAGGGCAACACTTTACAGAACAAACTCTATTTCTAACTTGTTACTCAAAGTGCGAGTCAAATACAGACCACGGAGATGACTAAGCGGCCACTGTTCGAGACAAAAAACACGGCTGTAATCCCGGCAAAGTAAAGCAGAGGTACAAACCACAGATCTAGACGCCGGGCCTCTTCTGAGAAGTTTCAGAAGGAAAAATCCAATAAAACTTTGAACACCGACCCAAGAGGACCTCAAGCTTAGTAGTAACGCTTGCGACCACAAAAGATAATGATTCCGAAATGTTACCTGCATAACAGACCTAAACAAACCGTGTCAACAAAGTCAACTCACCCGATGTCACTTACACCAACTAATAAACTGTAGTTTTCAACTAAAAGGCAACACTTTACAGAACAAACTCCATTTGTAACTTGTTACTCAAAGTACTACACAAACACAGACCATAGAGTTGCCTCAGTGGGCACACATAAGAAAGACTTTCGCATTTACAGTACTAGCTTCTGTCTGCGGCATCGCCCGCGTGAAAAGTGTTTTACTATCCCGAATGAAACATTATACCGGGAAGAAAAGTATCATATATCAAATCTGTTTGACCATTCAGACTTGAAAAGGTAACAGACAGACAATAATAGTTTAAGCAACGGTCATATAATAGAGGTTATTAAAACACGAGTGTGGGTTTTTATATCACACGAGTGTTTTAATAACCTAATTATATGCTGTTGCATACACTATTTTATCTTCACTCATACATTTGAAATAAAATAAAAGTGGAAACGGAAAAATTATGTTGTATGACGTGAAATTTTGAATCTCATTGCGTATGACTACGCAGCGCGCGTATTCATAGACAATGGCACTTTTTTTTTTTATACATTAAGTCAATGAGCCCATACGCGCCAAAAAATTAAAAATTGAAAGTGTGCTATAAAAATTGAAAAGTTGTTTTACGATGCAGTTATTTCAGAATCGAAGGAAAATGTTGCATTGCAGTGGTTTTTTTTTTAATTTTACCTATTCACGAAAAAAAGTACGTGTGTTATACAACTCAATTCATATTTGGAACAGTACGTTGTTAGTGTAGATAAATTTACTTTCGCTTTTATAATGTCGGTACGCTTGGCGTTCGTAGTCACTATGTACTACTAATACATATGTTATAGCAATATATTTATATTGTATATCGTTTTGTGACAATTAAACACTTTTTCTTTCTTTTCTTTCTTTCTTTTCTACCGGTTCAACCTTTCATGGTCTGTGGTTTCAAACGACCGACCGGACGCTGTCTTTTTCCAACATGGCGGCAGGAAGCCCCTAGGCGGCCATTTTCTTGTTTCATCTTTTTCAAATGTTCTCGGTACGATGAGCAACACAAGAGCGGGTCACCGGTGCAGTGTAGCGCAATGAATTGAACGTCTGTGTAGACCTGGAGTTATTAAGCGTTTAGCTTTGACTTAGTAGCTATGTTTTATGATTTTGAAGACTATGGGAAAGGGTGACTCTCAACAACGCTTGACAATACATTTAAGTCGAGTCCCGTACCCGACTTTTTTTTTGTTTGTTATAGGCTCACGCTTGACCACTATCTCACCTGATGGTAAGCAATTATGTGGTCGACGGTGGAGCACGCTTGCCTAGAAGTAACCTATTCACTCTTGACTTAAAGACCCCTAGATTGTAGCTATCGGGAAACACAGACGCCGGCAGGGAATTCCACTCCTTAGCTGTTCGCATAATAAAAGTATTCTCAAAACGTTTAGTGCGTATGGGTGGGATATCCTCCATGACTTAAATGTTTTGTTAAGCTTTTTTGATGTGGTACTTTCCTTTAAGCCTTTTAATTGACACCCTCGCTGGGAAGCAAGACTTATAGGCTGAATTTATAACTGAAAATGCATTATAGAAGCCTCGGTTAATTAATAGATGGATACAGGATATAATACTGTATTAACATACTTAACGAAGGAAAAGAACAACAATAGTGAGACCATGGGCATTCCAATCGTAATCAGCGATTTCCGATAAATATGAAATTGAAAAAGATGCCTGAAACTTTGAAAAAGAGGCAGTCTCTGAGCTCAGCTGCGGACGAGCGATCGGACATGGCTTATCTATAATGGTTCCTTGTTGAGTACGGAACCCTAAAAAAATCATCAAAATCGGTTCTCCTAGTAAAAATTTCAGTGGTAACAAACACAAACAATGCAGTCGAATTGATAACCTCCTCCTTTTCGAAATTGGTTAAAAATACTGGTATCAAACCGTGTTCGTTTAGACTGGAAGCAGAGGAAAAAGTATTTGGAAATGCAGATTGATTAAATTGATACGCATTCTGCCTACCAACATAGTCTACTCCTAAATATCAACATCGGCTGAGTTTTGGTGTAATCCTTACTATATACTTTAATATTATAAATGTGAATGTAAGTTTGTTTGTTACGCTTTCACGCAAAAACTACTGAACCGATCATCATGAAACTTTGTACATATATTCTTGGAGGTATTAGAAGTAATATAGGATAACTTTCACAAAAAAAAAAACATATTTTTTTTAATGGCTTCACTGCGAGCGAAGCCGCGGATAAAAGCTGGTACAATATATTAATTAACCACTGAACATGAAATCATCGATGTGATGAAACCCCATATTTTTTTCCAAATTATTTCTTCCTCTTAGCTTAGGCTAAAATAAAACAATATTTTAATAAGCCCCCCAGTATCTCAATCGTGTTTTGCTTACAAATTTGTATTATCGTACGGAACTTAATACCTCAGCGTTTTTCAACCTGTGTGTCATGATCCCCAGGGGGACCCGAAGTCTCGCTTGGGGGATCACGGTTGCAAGCTTGGTAAAACGTGAACTAGAACGGAGTAAACATACAGTTAAGAGTCAGAAGTGCAGTCCCACTCTGTCAAAACAGCAAATGCAATTTTTTTAGGCAGTACTGGAGAATTTCAACTTTTCACGGTTAGTAGGTATAATCTATAATTTAATTTCTGTACAACATATTAAACCAGCTGTGGATAATTTAACTTCTTGTACAAAAACTTCCCATTTGAATTTTGGAAGAGTAAGACTGCACTTTTGACCCTTGACTGTACACAACAATACAATACAAATCTAACAATTCCAAAAGTAAGAAGGTTATCTGTGTATTCTGCAATATTTTTTCAAATCTAATCTCAAAATCGAATCGCTCTATTTGACACGTCAATAGAATGTGATTTGAAACATATTCGACTTAGACGTATAGATTAAACAAATTTTACCTAAACGGGGTCGCGAATTCAAAAAGATTGAAATACTTTATATACCTCATTGGCAAGCGTCAAATGTACGAGAGTGCAGCCTCAGGCGAGGATCAGAAACGTGACGGTTTTCTTAACATTTTTCCTTGATATTTTTTTTACAATATCAAGCTGTTTTAGAGATGATGCTCGAAGGAATCAATCTGAGCAATAAGGCTGTGGTTTTTGTTTACACAGAAGCAATTTTGTTTTTCAGGCGTGTGGCGACTTATAAACCAATTGCCAAACTTAAGTGGCAGTGGGCAGGGCACATTGCTTGCAGAACGGATGGCCAATGGGCCCGAAAAGTTCTGGAATGGCGACCGCGAACTGGAAGACACCGACCGGCTGACTAGGTGGACCGATGACCTGGTTAAGGTTGCGGGAAGGCGCTGGGTACTTTACGCACGGGATCGGTCAATGTGGCGACGCCTGGGGGAGGCCTATATCCAGCAGAGGACGTTTTTCGGCTGAAATGATGATAGTTGTAATAGCGAGGTACAGCTAGACGGACACGAACAATGTTGTCAAGTGCCGAGGATTGTCGTGTTACCCAATAACTGGGTTATGGAGGTCAGATAGGCAGTAATTACTGGTATCTAGCTGCGTACAGTTATACTGGAAACCGGCCCCAACTCAGTTGAGAAAAGGCTAGGCAGATGATTTTGATGAGTTTGTTTAAAATTAGTAGTAACTAGCTGTCCCCCGCGGCTTCGGTCTCGTCATCTGGCTAACCAACATTTTTTTTTCTAGTAATGTCTTCGCATTGTTACCTTTCTAATGAAACCGGTTTGGGGAACTTCGGTTGGATGGTCAGTGGAATATCATAAATTCGCAAGTAACTCTGTCTGTCTGTCTGTTACCCATTTACGCCTGAACCACTAGAATTGGACCACGGAATTCAATGAAATTTGGCAAGGCGATAGATGGCATGGAAGAATGAATGAATGGGATGGAAGGATATAGGCAACATTTTGGATGAAAAAAAAATGTTTGTAGGTTTGTTTGGTCGACCACATCATCGTTTAACATCAGGTGAGATAGTGATCAAGTGCAAGCCCATAGACGAACAAAAAACAATAAGGTAGGTAGGTAGGGTAGAGTAGGTAGGACGAGTATTGACGGGAGCGAAGCCGCGGGGACATCTAGTAGTGAATAACAGACATAGGCAGAAACATTTTTTGTGTTTTATATTATTTACGGGAGCGAAGCCGCGTGGCTGTCCCACGCGGCTTCGCTCCCGTCAACTTACCTACCTACCTACCCTACATACATGAATTTTGCGTAACTTTATTCACTTACGCAGCGCACGCAACGAAGCTCTCAAAAAGGATTTTTTTTCCCGTTTTTGCAATATTTTTAATTTATGCTCCGCTCCTATTGGTCGTAGCGTGATGTTATATTGCCTATAACCTTCCTCGGTAAATGGACTATCCAACACAAAAAGAATTTTTCAATTCCAACCAGTAGTTCCTGAGATTAGCGCGTTCAAACAAACAAACAAACTCTTCAGCTTTATAATATTATATAGTGTAGATAAGCAACATTCCTTACTGTTTTTACTTTTTCCCATCAAATCACCCTTTTTCTATAGGTAGAACCTTTTTGCCCTAACATAACCAACTATACCTAACCACAAATATTCTATTACTATGCAAATACTAAAAGCATATTATTATTATAGATACACTTTAGGCCAAGAGAAATAAGATTCTCTTATTCTATTGAGAAAAGCTTACAGAGAAGGGAAAGTGTACTTCCACCTTAAGTTTGGCATTCAATTTAGGGAAAATTCAATTTATATTTTCGCTTCATTGGCTGAAACAGGAAGCTAGGCAGAAAATATTGCGGGGAAAAGCAGAAATCTTTTTACATTTACAGGTACACTTTCGATTTTTTTTTCTTTACATCTTACTGTATTTATTTTATGTTCTTTGTATCTATTTTTACATACACAACAAATTTGGTTTCCGTACGTCACGTCCTAGGCGACCACTGAAAATCAGCGCCGTGCTGTGGATCCCCCACGGCACAGCATAATGCTGAGTGGAAGCCTTTTTGCCACAATCACGACATGCATCTGCCTGTCATCTTTTTCATCCTATTTCTTTTCTGTTTCATTCAAAATGTAGGTAGTAAATGGTATTATTATTTTATTTATTTCTCATCTTTACTAACTTACTTTAAGTACTACTAATACTACTGTTAAGGGTTTAGCATAAGCATATATTTATATTGTATGTCGTTTTGTGACAAATAGACACTTTTTCTTTTTTTTCTTTTCTTTCTATTTTGTTTGTGTATTTTTCATTGCGAAAAAAATATACTTTTTAAGGCGCAGTAAATAAAAAGTTTGGTATTCTAGCAGGCAATAAAAACTCTTTATGTAATTTTTGGTAACACACACTCAGATGAGAAAAGTGTCGTTAAGAAAGTTTTGAGTATGAGAAGCAGTGGCCCAGTGGTAACGGGCCGGACTTACGTGTCGTAGGTTTAGGTTTGAAACCAGGCTTTACTTTGTGTAAAATTATATCATTACCACTTCTCTAAAAACGGTGAAGGAAAACCGGAATGTCCTAGAACCAAAAATTTGAAGACATGTGACATTCACCAATCTGCACTGGGCCCACGTGGTGAATTTAGGCCCCTTAGCCCGATCCGGGAATCGAATTCTGAGGTTCTAAAAATGTTATTTTATCAGCGATGGTGATTATCGAAATGCCAAAATCTAAGGGATTGGTTATGTGACCCCATCACCATCATCAGCCCTTTAACGTCCCCTCTGCTGGGACGCAGACCTCCTCTCTATGACATTTTTCATATTTTAAAATCGCCATCGCTTTTTTTGCCACACACGTTAAAATAATAATTTTATAATCTATACTAATATTATAAATGTGAATGTGAGTTTGTTTGTTACGCAAAAACTACTGAACCGATCATCATGAAACTTTGTACATATATTCTTGGAGGTATTATTAGGAAGTAACATAGGATACCTTTTACTATTTTTTTTTTAAATGTCTTCACTGCGAGCGAAGCGGCGGGTAAAAGCTAGTATATAATAAATTGTAAATATAATATAATATATTATCTATGCTAAAATTATAAAGACGTAAAGTTTGTGAGTTTGTAGTCTATGGTTCTAATGAACCGACAAAAAGATAAGACAGGATTCCCTAGGGATAATAAAACACTTTTTAATCGGGCGAAGCCGCGGGCAGAAACTAGTCTATACTTATTCAAATAATTATAATATAATATTATAAAGAGGATAGATTTGTATTTTTGTATGTAACGAATAAATTTAAAAACCACTGAACCGATTTCAAAAATTCTTTCACCGTTGGGAAGCTACACTATCCCCGGGTGACATCTTATCTACTACTTCTTATCCCTGTATTCCCACGGGAACGGGAACTACGCGGGTGAAACCGCGAGGCGTCAGCTAGTATATTATAAAGAAGAATAAATTGATGGTTTGTAAGTTTGTTTGTAATGGATAAACTCAAAAACTACTGAACCGATTTTCAAAATTCCTTCACCAGTAGAAAGCTATATTATTCCTAAATCCCGTGGGTCCCGTGGGGTGTGATCGAAGCCGCGGTCATAACATAGTCGTTGATAAAGTTACACTTGTCTAGAGCCTCAGAACTATAATTATACCATAAATAATCTCGGCAGTAGTACTTACCACCACTAGAACATCGGGGCAGTCTATAAAAAAACTACTAAGCAACAAAATAATCCATATAAACCCAATTACATTACCTAAAAGCCACAAGATCACAGAAAATGGTGTTACACTGTCAGTCAATTTCAACGGGATGACGACTACATTTTGACTAACAAACTTTAGTCTTTAAATGATAATAGCACAACATAGGCACATTTACATAAGAAATAAATTATATAAAGTGGTGGCCCATTAATTTTGTCCTCAAGTGTAAATGGTGCTCTTTGTAAAATTAAAAGGGAAATGGTTCGTTTTCATTCTCATAGAGTTAGGAACCGAAACGGCGGCAACGACGAGTAATGCCATCCTATCCTATTTCAGTGTAGTAGTACACTGAAAAAAATGATTGGGTCTACGAACTTTTTTATTACTGCAAATGAAAATGTTTTTGTGTATTTTTTTACTATCTAAAGTATGCTTAAATTTATACTTTTTTTTTGGTAAACACCGAACTTTTGTTGGGAAAAACAAGTGTTACCAACTGTTACCCAGTTACTGGGTTGTGTGAGTCAAATACTAAGTTGCTTATCCCTTGTAAAATACTGGTCATACCCTGTTAAGTAGCTGCATCCTATTAGACTGGAAGGCAGTTGGGAAAAGGCTCGGCCATGTGATTCTTGTCTGCGCAATATGCGCTAAGCGTTATTACTAGCTTCTGCCTGCGGCTTCGCCCCCGTGTAAAAAAGTGTTTTATCATCCCAAGGGAATACAAACTATCCTATATCCTTTTCAGGGTCTCAAACTATCTCCATGCCAAATTTCATCTAAATCGGTTCAGTAAATAAGGAGATTACCCCCTTATTTTCCTGGGAAATGTTCATGCATACTCCGCTACCACAGGGACATAGCGCAGTTGTGTGGGACACTAATCCACTAAAACTCAACGATGTCACCCTGTGCTGCTTATGGTGGAAACACGGGCACGCGTTAGCATTCACCACGAACCCGCCGCAGAGGTTAACCCCTACAACCTCAAAAACTCACAAACTTTACCTTTTTAAAATATTAATAAAGATTTATTTCGGCAGCCATTACCACTGCCCTGTAGCCGACCCTACGTAGTTGGGAAAAAGATAGTGAGATTGATTGATTCTCACTTGATCAATGCGTGGCAAGTACAAGAATCGGTTGTCATATCCATACTCAGAATTATAACGGGCCGTCAAAATCTAAGAGTAAACGGTGACACACACATGATTTTGATGGAAAAGTTTTGACAATGCAGTCTCTAGCAGTGGCCGCTTAGTCGTCTCGTTGCTCTGTGTTTATTTTAGAAAGCCAGAGTAGGAGACAATGGATGTGCGTGGCATGAGCGTGACGGATGCGTGGCGATTGCGGGGCGTTTGTTAAACGACTTTCTGGCAGATGATTTACTTTAGAGAAGGTACTCGCCGAGATTCACTCCCTGATAGGTGCCATTATAACTTCGGAAACGTTCGTGATTATTCGGTTTATTTTGGAACGATTTATTTATTTAGGTCAAGGTAAGAAACGCTGGGTTGTTACGCAGTTTGTCAATTATTTTCACCTATTCTTTGTCTTAGGGAATCCGCTGGATGCGAGACGCACGGGACAGGTCAATATAAACACTTGGGGGAGGCCTATCGGCAGTGGACGTCTTTCGGCTGAAATTATGATATTAAAATTAATTATTATGCATATTAACAATACAACATTAAAATTAAAACTAAGGTACATATTAAAACTAATAATATGTATAATAAAAATCAAAGTACACCCGAATATGTTTGTGTGTGAGTGTATGAGCGAGTGTATTTGTGTGTGTGTGTATGTGTGCGTGTGTGTGCGTGTGTGTGATTGTGTGTGTGCACGAATGTGATAATGTATCTACTTGTATTGAACTAATGGAAGGATTTGTCTCTAATCGTTTTTGGCTTTTTACACGACTGCCGATGGAGGGTAATTTGTTTATCAGTCTACATGTGTATGTATATTTGTTCCTATGCGGCGTTCCAGAGACCAAACGCGTTTGCCGATTTTAATGAATCTTAAGTCAATCGATTCGTCTTAACTTTGCGAGTGTCACTGGCTGCATTAAAATTGGTAAATAGAAAAAATACAGATTTTGGGCGCCATATTGTGTGGGTCCAATTTATTTTTTTCTTCCAAACCCTTCGTGTGGGGTATTAAAATAAAGGGTTTTAAGAAGTTATATTTTGCAATAATTTACTGGACATCCCACCCATTCGTACTAATCCACAGACATAAATCTAACTAGATAACGCAAGTCCCTCCATCTGTAAGAAAACCAAGCGTGCCACTTCTTCACACACAATATAAGCAAATAATAAGCAACAAATTTACTTACCGATGAAAGAAAATATTGCCATTGCCTCGGTCAACTTTTTTCAGTACAGTATTTACAGCTCAATATGGTCACGGGGAACCAGCGCTAAGACATAAAATTTAGTTCAAATAAATCTCACTTGATGGCGCGATATGCACCGATTTGTTATTGAATTGTGTGTAAAATTAACAGTTCCTGGTATTGAACATTAAATTGTATGTTCTTATTTAATCAATTCTCCTAAGCACAAAATTATGGAATATTGGGCTCCTAATTTACATTTGATGCCAATAGATGTCGCGGTTTTAAACTTATGAGGCATTCCACTCTATTGTTTAAATTTGTATTGTGTCACATTTTGGTGCAATGAAACTGTAAAAACGTGCAAAAAATACTAATAAATAAATCGTCATAGTATTTAAAGAAAAAAATAGCCACGAACTGAGTAAACTCTTTTACTTGCAAGTTGCTGCTAACACCATCTATCTATCGCCGTGGAACGGGACCGAACGCGATCGATGTACAAAAATATTCAGATTATCAGACGAAAAACACTAGTTACGTCGGCACGGTTTCTTTGTATGGGATGAGTCATGCTAGTATAATATTATCTGTGTTATGGCATAATTAGGCAATTTTCTAGACTACGGTGTATGTCCGGTGCCGATAATGCCAAAATAAAATAGCTCAAAGTACAATAATTGATCGTAATTTTTCTTCCTTTTTTGACAGGCGAAGTACATACAATCGTGTCATCTAGTTAGATTTATATCTGTGTACTAAACATTTTGGGAATACTCATTATGCATATGGCTATGAAGAGGAATTGCCTGCCGGAGTCTGTGTTTCCTGTCTATAAGAGTGAACTTCTAGAGAAGCGTGCTTCACCGTCGAGCACATCTTCGCTTACCTTCAATTAGTATAGTGGTCAAAAGCGAGCCTAAAAATAATAATTAAAAAAAAAACCCTGGCAACATAATAATTCATGTCGCTGGCAACTCCTTTCTCATTTCATTTATCACTCCTGAATAGGCTGCTAGAGTTAATTTCCTAACTGTCTTTGAACAGAATATATATGACACTTTGAGTTTAATCTAGACTATAATTAGTGTTGTAACTAATTAACTGTTAACTAAGAAAGCTATTCTAGTGAAATATGTAGGTAAATGGCTGTTGTTAGTGTTAGGTAATTAGATTCAAAATGATGCGTTCCAAACAACATCTTGAACGGACTGAATGTACTGTTTTGTCTGGACTAAATGGCTAACCTAATTTCGATCATGACGGCCGTTCTCAAAAACTAAAGTTTCCGCTAAATAAAGAAAAATAAAAGTCTTTGTGCCGACTTGCAGGTACCTTAAGTAACTTGAAATCATGGTATTTTGATTATTGAGATATTTTGTTAATTTTGGTCTCAAATGAACGCCTGGGTCTTAGCAGCATTGAACCTGGCTAGATTGGCATCGCCCCATTCGGAGACTGCCTTCGAGGACAGATTCAGGCGCCCAACCATGGCCTCCCGAATTGATAAAGATAAAGCGCATCAAAGTTCAGGAGTGGGGACTTGTGACGTCACTTTGTTAGTATAAAGTGTAGCTCACTGTGACGTCACAAGATATTTCAACGCACTGTATCGTCGTAAGTTATTGTTTACGTGGCAAAAGAAAAAATGAACATGCCTAATATTTTTGTATGTTATCTAACTGACGGAATAAATAGATAATTTATTGTCAACTACCCTATTTTTAAACACCGATAAAAAATAAATATTTTCATGATTTCCATCATTTTCCGGTTGTTACTTTATCGCACCGTTTTCTTAGAAAAGCTAGCTGTAGTAAAAATATCCTGCAATACTGGTTTCTGTTTTGATTACCGCAGAAAACAAATATTTATAGAGTGAGATTGTTGTGCCCTCTCTTGCTGCTTGTGTTGATAATTGTGTTTGTTTTGTGAGATTGGTGACCGTAAACGTAGCAACAATAGGGAACAACAATGCGCAATATTATTCATCTATACTAATATTATAAAATATGTGAATGTAAGTTTGTTTGTTACGCTTTCACGCAAAAACTACTGAACCGATCATCATGAAACTTTGTACATATATTTTTGGAGGTATTCGAAATAACATAGGATACTTTTTTTTTTTTTTTTTTTAATTGCTTCACTGCAAGTGAAGCCGCGTGTAAAAGCTAGTTTATTATAATAATATAGGTACTACGTTTCAGACTTTAAGTTTACTTTTCATGCAGACAAATACGAGGCCAGGTTCAAAGCATTGCGTATTATATAATAATAAAAAAAATACATGTATATATATAGTATTTAGTGAGGGATGAACTCAGTAGACTTAAGTTAGATAAGTAAGCCTAGAAATTATGTCCGACGTAGGAATCAAATAATTGTAATTTTATGAAAAATAATCAAACAAATACACACAATGAAAAAGGGCGCGGACGACTAAGTCCGCGGTAGGATATTCATATAATAAAAATAAAAATAAAAAAACAAGCATTGCGGAATATTTTCCTTAATGAAAAACTATTTACAGAAAAAGTTAAATCGGCTAAAACAAAATACTACACAGCGAGAAATTACTTTCTTTTCGGAAGTCGGTGACTTTGGTGCCCATTTTTTTCATGTTTGACACAGACTTCCGAAAAGAATGTTATTTTTCGTTTTGTAGTATTCCGTTTTGGAAGTCGGTTTAGTTTTTTTGTTAATACTTTTTTTATTTGTATCTTTTTAGTTTTGGTACTTACCTTTTATTACCACGGAAATCATTTAAAGCCATAGGGTTTATCATAACAATTCTAAACACGACTGGGATATATTTTTTTATTACGGAGTTCCAGTGCCTACCTTCCGGCTTCATCACCAGAGCAGTCCGATGATACCATTTTCACTAGAACCATTTATTTAAATTTTCTTCATCACAATCATTTAACTATTCGGGATATCATCATCTGCCTAGCCTTTTTCCCATTATTGTTGGGGTCGGCTGCCAGTCTTACCGGATTCAGCTGAGTACCAGTTTTTGCACGGAGCGACTGCCTATCTGACCTCCACAACCCAGTAACTGGGTAACATGATACCCCTTGGCAAGACTGGTGTCAGATATCAGGCTTCTGACTACCCGTAACAACTGTCAAAGATCTTCAAATGACAGCCGGGACCAACGGCTTAACGTGCTTTCCAAGGCACGGAGGAAACTCGGTATGTTGAAATGGTCACCCATCCACGAACCGACCTCGTCAAGCGTTGCTTAACCTTGATGATCGACTCATGCGGCTGTTATTATTTAGCCACGAGCTCCTCAAACTAACTATTCGGGATATGTTATACCCAAAACATACACAACATTGAGAAGTTTCAGAGGCCATCTGTGGTGTTTTTCATCGGTTCCACTTCACCAAATAATACTTTCTGATTGCAAATGCTTGCCATGTTGACGATGCCTATAAAATTTGAGGAGTTCCCTCAACTTCCATGGGATTCCCTTATCAGATCCTGACTTGGTGACAATGGGACCACCTAGAGAAACCCCCACCATTTCAAACAAAAAAAATATTTTCAAAATCGGTTCATAATTGTCGGAGTAATTGGTGAATATACAAAAACAAGCTTAAACTGGAACATAGAACTTCCTCCTTTTTGGAAAGCCGGTTAAAAAGAATGTATTTTTAGGCGATATATACGTTTACATTGAAACTCAGTACTGGCCGTGCGCCCGCTCGGCTGCCAAAATATCAATATTGAATCTCCTTTTGAACAGTTTTGTTTGCAAAATATTATTTGATTTAAAGAAAAGAAAGCAAAATTATTTATTTGTGACCCGCACAGGCAACACGAGATAAGCAAAACACAAACAATAATAAAAAATAAAAATAATAAACCCCGTGCGAGACCAAAAAGGCTCCTATCTCAGCATGTGCAACGATATTAAAAAGAAATAACGCTGCGCTGATATTCTGATAGGGCCCACTGCTGATGCCACGGACACATTCACGGAAACGGAACATACAATATTTAAATGAATAAAATGGAATAAGATAAATAAGAACAAAAAAGTATGAACACAGAAGGTGAGTCACAGTATGTAAGTGTATAATGTAGACAAATATATAAATAAAACACAATAAATATACGACCAAAATCCCGACGGCTCAGTGATCATTTGTCGTACCGTAGACAAAAGACAGAGCGCGCCAATCTTTATCTATGGTCGGCGTCGGGTCGGCTGTCAAAATAAATAAAAAAATGTAATGGTGAATTAAGTAAGACATTTCTGTAAATAAACAAAGTGAAAAGATTGCTAGTATTCAATAAAACTAGGTTGTGTGAATATTACTGTGTGTGGTGCAGTGTTCAGTGTAGTGTTCACCAGAAAGTTTAAAACCTAAGAACAAGCAACATGACAGTAGATAATATTAACTGCGTGTAATTTACATATGCTATTTCAGTTATGAACAAATTTCAATCAACAATTTTTCTGTGTAAAAATATTTTTAAACATCCAAGTCGTTTTGTAGGAGTATACAAAAGTTGCCAAAAACTATCGTGTTGTTAATTATTTTTTAAAGCAAAACTATTAGTTACACGAAAAAACCTTGTTCCAAAAATAATGAACAAGAATCATTAATAAACATATATTTTATTCAAACCTTTTGACGTAGCCGTTACTAAGGAGTTTGCATTAGAATGTTACCGTTTTACGGCACTAAAGCGGTGGGAGGCTTTTAAGAAGAATAATTATAATATCTAAGTTTATGAACCTATTACAAAACAACTACAAAGGTTTTATGACCAACAAGAAAACTAATTCTAAACTTATTTTAAATAGCCTTAAACCCTTCATTTTACAGTTTCAGCAACCGCACATTTATATTTACGTGAAACTACAATACTTCCCTCTTTATTAGGTACTTGCTTTTACTCCTCGACTCCCGCGGCCGTTTCCACAAGAACTCTGCATTTCCCGGGATAAAAAATAGTAGGATGGTAAGCGAGTTTCCTAATGGCTCAACGCAATTTGATATTATCACACCGTTAATCGATTTTTCAACTGACTTTAAAAATTAGATTCTCAATTCGACTGTATGTTTTGTATGTTTTTTATTTGAAAGCTGTTGCTTCTCATGTATTATATATATGATCAAGATATGAGGAATAATTTTTAAGTTATCCTTCAAAATGCGTATTAATATGGTTATAATTATAAGGTATCAAAACTAAAAAGAGTAAAATAATATAAACTTTTTATTATTATTATTATTTTCAGCCTGTTTTATCCCACTGCTGGACAAAAGCCTTTCTTACCTCTAATCTAACAACTGAAAACATTTTACCAAAAAAAAAAAATAAACCGACTTGCAAAACAAAACACTACAACGCGAAAAATAATTTTCTTTTCAGAATTAGGTGTCAAAAACAGAAAAAAAAATGGTACCAAAGCCAGCGCAAGTACGTTAACATGAACGCGATACGATGCACTGCGACAATTAGCACTTGTAATTTTCTTAGAAAATGCCTGCACGATATCGCTCATCAACGTAATAAAAATTGCGTTGCGCCATCTGGAAATTACCTTCTTATCGTCACTATCCATTCAGGCCAAAGACGTCCACTGCTGGAAATAGGCCCCTTAAGCTTTGTCTGTGTATTTTTACCTAGATTACCTATTTGAAAAAGAGACTAATAAAAAAAATCAAGCTTTCAAAGCACAAAATGCAACAATACTCGTAATCACAACCATAACGAGCACGCCACACAAATTACACAACACGAGAACAAAACAAATATTTCAGCAAAAATTTCAACTGAAAATCATCCCCAAAGGGACCAGCCGGCTATGTCATGGAAGTCACCCCTTTGTATCTCCAATATTACTAAACGTTTCAGCTTACAACCCTTGTTTATTTTCAATTTCAACACTTAAAAAACCGGGCAAGTTCGAGTCGGAATCATTCGCTGTGGGTTCCGTATCGTATATTAAATACTAAGACGGTTTTACTGCAAAACGTGGTCAGTTTTAATTCTTCGAGACAAATTTTATTTTGGGAACTTAAAGATATTTTAATATCGTGTGCCCAGTATTTCCTAAACGTTTAGTATAGTAGTGCCACAGATAATATAATACTAGCATCTCGTAAAAAAAAAACCGTACGACGTAACTAGCGTTTTTCATCTGATTAAACTGATTGTTTTTCTTACATCGACCGCGTTCGGTTCTGTTTCATGGCGATAGATAGATGGTAAGTAAAAGGATTTCGGTTCGTGAATATTTTTCTTTTAAATACAGTGACGATTTGTTTTATAGTATTTTTTTAACGTTCTTACAGTTTCATTGCACCGAAAGGTGTTACAATAGAAAATTCAAAAAATTTAGTGGAATGCCTTATATTTATGAAGCGTGTATTTTTGTGAAACACAACATGAATTTATATAGATTTGTAGAAAGTAAATGGCGCTCAAAAAAGTTGCAGGTGCAACAAAAACAAAATTTCATAGCAACAGCTTTTATGCAATGGCTCAAAAACTATATATTATGTTACCAGGACAAGTTATCTCAAGTATTAACGCTAACGAATTTAAAAGAAATTTGTTTAAATTGTTAAATGACAAGGTGTATTACTCTGTTGACGAATATTTATTTTATTTAAATGAATACTTAAATGACAAATATTAATTATAATACCTGTTAACTAAATCCAATCTATTCTTATGTTATGTTTACTGGATAATTGTGTTAATTTTAATATTTTTTGTATTAATAAACTAGTGACATTATTTTATATTCTATTATTAATGACATTCTTATATTAGTGAAAAATCAAATCATTTTATAAGTGACATATTTCTTATTTAATTGTGATATATTTTATATGCCTTTGGCGGGACACAGCTCGGATCTTATGTATTATAACACCTTCTGTATGTACCCTGTGTTCACGAAATAAATGAATTTGAATTTGAAATTTAAAACCGCGCGAGCTTTCGGCATCAATATTAAATGATCCGTTCAAATATCCTCTTCCGTCCGTGCTATCTTTCTGAGCAGACGTGTTACCTATTTTTATTTAAAATATTACCACAAAATTAATTTACAGTTATCCTAAAGTAGTTCTTATATTAAAGTCAATACACACGTACTTAGTATAATCAGTGTGGCAAAAGTGAAAGGCGAGCCCGACCTTGGAGAACGCAGAGTGCCTGTGCGGGGAGTGCCGTGATCATAATTGCCGTCTCTGTCCCGCCGCTGACGTTCGGCGTAGGCGCCTGCTACCCGGCCAACGTGCTACGAGCTACGAACAATCAGCTACGAACGACTGCAGCCGCCTACTAGTGCTACGCGCCGGATTATAATATATACTTTTGGCAGTACTCGAGCGGGCGACCATATGCGATCGTGCGTGCCTGGTACCTAGGCTGTCTGCTCCTGCAAGGACTCCACCGCCCGATCGAAGCGTAAGAGACAATATTTACTAATTAGTGCGTGAGCGCACCTCCTCCATGCTTGGGAAAGCACTAGTCACAACGTGATTGGAGAACAGGATCTATTTAGGAGCCCATCACACTAAGTGGCGAACTAATAACTAAGTACACCCGAAATTACACCGTCGTCATATACGCATATCTACGGATATTTGACTTGCATAATCGTCATTACACCTCCACATATACCTGGTAACTTCATTATCATGACCACATTAGTGAATAAATCCCTATCAGACACAGAGATTAATTTACTGGAAAATGAGAGTAAGACGCCGCCCAAGTATGTATTCCAACGGGTAAAAAGAAGCAGGGAAGATACCACGATTAGTGATCAGCTAGAAGAATTTAAAAAGGAGATGAGAGAAATGATGGAACTTTTCTCAGATAAACGAGAAAATGAGATACAACAAATTACTCTCACTCTGAAAGATATTCAACAATCCAATCTCAAAATAGAAAACTCAATTTCATTCGTAACGGCACAGAATGAGGAGCTCCAAAAAAAAATTGACAAGCTAGAAAATAAGGTCAAGGAAGATAAGAAATGCATCACTTTGTTGGAAAACAGGCTTGAGGAACTTCAAATGGGAATTCGCAAGTCAAATTTTGTAATTAAGAACGTACCAAAAAAGCCTAATGAATCCAAGGAAGATCTCATAGAAATGGTCATGTGCCTCTCCCAAAACTTAGCTTGTACTGTCAGCAAATATGATATTAAGGACATTTATAGGGTACGGGGGAAAGACACAGAAATTAAAAAATCACCTATTATTGTTGAAACTGGCTCTACTATATTGAAGGCTGAAATTATGAAAATGGGGAAAGCTTTTAACTTAAAATATAAATCAAAGTTATGCTGCAAGCACCTGGGATTGAAAACACAGGAAGACAGCCCCATATTCCTATCAGAACACCTGACTCCTAAGGGGTCCCGCCTACACTTCCTTGCTCGGGATTTGGCTAAATCTGGAGCCTTCAAGTTCTGCTGGACTGCCTATGGTAAAGTCTATCTCAAAAAGGACGAGCTGTCACCAACTTTGGCTATTAAAAGTGAAGAACAGGTACATCAGCTTATATTGCAAAAATGACTCGCAGACCGTAATTCTATGTTCGTTCTATACCTAACTCTAAAAGTGATTATACCTTTACCTTATATTGTTTCTTTGTTTCCTACTCATTACTATTGTGTAACATCTTATATGTTGCTAACTAAGAACACCATAATAAGTAAATTCTTCACACATAGTAACTCTTTTTCAGAACTTTACACATACACGCCACATGCACACATAAGTACGCAAATTCATAATATAAATCTACTATACACACTCAGAAAAACTAAATCATGCATAAAAACCGTTATACAGCTGCGCTCTCTTTACTTCATCCGGCAATCTGAAGTCTATAAAATTAATGTAAATCTTGTTCCTGACGGCCATTCTACCAGATACATAATAAATGAGTGATAACCTGCAAACTATAAATGACATTGACAATATTGAAATTGCTCGTACAATAGAATGTCATTGCTCTGAGATCTCTAAGCACATTTCAGTAAATAAAAACGACTTGACTATTGTCTCCCAAAATATAAGGAGTGTCTATTGTAATTTCGAGGATTTCTCAATGTTTCTTACTACTTTTAAATTCGAAACCGATGTTATAATCTTAACCGAATGTAGGCTAAATGATAACAAACCAATTCCTCAACTCAATAATTACCACCTTTTTGCCTCTACTCGACATTTAAACCAAAATGATGGAGTAGTGGTCTATGTTAAAAACACACTAAAAGCGAAACTTAAGGAAATTAAATTGGCCCAAGCGTCCTGTCTCCAGCTAGATATCCTGAACAACCATATTTTGTGTATTTATCGCTCTCCATCAAACACTAACATAGACAGTTTTATTGACTCCCTTAGCACTCACCTTGACACAATAACTTCGCAAAAAAGCGTAGTAATAGCGGGCGATATAAATATCAATATTAGACCTAAGGAAACCGAGACATCACAGGAAAATAAAAATAGATTGAGCTATTTAAACATGCTGTCTTTACATGGTATACTTCCTGGACATATATTACCCACCAGGGATAGGAACTGTTTGGACCACTTTATGATAAAAATTAACAAAAAAAAAACCTCGGCATCTATCGCTATCATTCATACCACAATCACTGACCACTACACCACTTTTATGTCACTCCGTAAGCAAAAAGATACCCTAGCTGCTAACAAAACTACTACTAGTATAAATTTCGAACAAGCTTTAAAACAAATACAAGAACAAAATTTTGCAGAATTACTTCTTTGTCATGACCCTAATTTAATAACTGATATACTCATTGATAAACTAACTGCATCAATTAATCACAACACTACCACACTAAACATTCCAAATAGTAAACGCATTATTAAACCATGGGTAACTCCAGGCATACTTCGTTGCATTAAAAATCGTAATAAACTGCAAAAGACATTTAAGAGTGACCCACAAAACGAAATCAATAAAATAACATACAATCGATATAGAAATTACTGCAACAAGCTTATAAAAAAAATTAAAGGAGAATATGATAGGGAATTACTTGCTAAATCAAAATCAAACAATAAATTGCTTTGGAAAAATATTAAAACCATAACTTACACTAATAAATCTAAAAGTCAAAACAATGAACTAATAAATATTAAATCGACCCCTAGTGAATCAGTAAACTTTATCAATGACTATTTCGTAAATATTGGCAAACAGCTGGCCCAACAAATCCAACCTAGCGCAAATAGTGACCCTAATTATGTACCTAATCAACTGTCAACACAGGTTAACTCCTTTGTACTCCTGGACACCGACCTCAATGAAGTGGACAGCATTTTGATGAACCTAAAATCAGATAGTGCCGCTGGCTGGGATAATATCTCCACTAAATTTTTAAAGTATGTAGGCAAGGAAGTTGTCCCAATTATAACCCATCTTGCAAATCTCTGTTTCAGAGACGGTATCTTCCCGGCACCCCTTAAACAATCCATTATTACTCCAGTTCACAAGGGTGGGAACAGAGACGATGTCAGCAATTA
Organism: Orthosia gracilis; assembly: GCA_947562075.1. Classification (NCBI taxonomy): domain Eukaryota; kingdom Metazoa; phylum Arthropoda; class Insecta; order Lepidoptera; family Noctuidae; genus Orthosia; species Orthosia gracilis. The sequence goes on along the minus strand of OX387267.1, from coordinate 6,518,035 downwards.
CAGGCCGATATCTGTCCTTCCAGCTATATCGAAAATCTTGGAAAAATTAATTAATATTAGGCTTCTCAAATATTTAAATAAATTTAAAATACTATCCTCAACACAATTTGGTTTTAGGCAAAATATATCCACCGAGGATGCAGTTACCGCACTAAGCTCACTTGTAGCTGATCAACTTGATAATGGCAATAAATGTTTAACTATCTTCCTGGATCTTAAAAAGGCATTCGACACTGTCTCTGTGCCAATCCTTGTGAACAAACTGGAAAAAATTGGTATAAGAGGAACTGCTCTCAATCTTTTTAAAAACTATCTTTCGAACAGGAAGCAAAGGGTTAAGTTGGGGCAATACGTCAGTGATGATGCTGAAGTGTTGTACGGCGTGCCTCAGGGTAGTGTTTTGGGTCCCACACTTTTCTTAACATACATCAATGATCTCTGTAACATGAATATTAAAAATGCCAAAGTCTTTTCTTATGCCGACGACACGGCTGTTGTTTTTTCTGGAAGCTCCTGGAATGACGTAGAGCAAAGTGCTTCATGTGGCATGGCCCAAATAGCTAAATGGCTGAATAATAATTTGCTGACATTGAACACCTCAAAAACAAACTACATATGCTTTAGTATCTGTAATCGTACACAACCAAATAAGGACTTCACCATCAAAGTTCACGAATGTGGTGACATTAAAAACAAAAACTGTATGTGCTCTACCATTAATAAGATCACATACACCAAATATTTAGGTGTCATGATTGACCAGAGATTATCCTGGTATCCTCAACTTGAGCAAGTCTCTAACAGGGTTCGGAAGCTAAGCTGGATTTTTAAAACTTTGATACATGTTGTTCCAAGAAGTGCCACCAATACCGGAGACCCATCTAAAAACCTATTAAAGGATATATATATCGCTCTGGTGCAGTCGGTCTTGGTTTACTGCATCCCTATTTGGGGAGGTGCAGCTAAATCCAAATTCATTGGGCTGGAACGAGTGCAACGAGCCCTAATAAAAATAATGTTTTTTAAAAGGATTAGATATCCCACCGAGAGACTTTATCAGATAAGTGATTTGCTCTCGGTGAGAAAATTGTATATATTACACATCGTTCTGAAAAAACACAAAGAGCTGCCTTATGATATCGCTATGTTATCAAAAAGAAGGAAAGATATTATAGCACCGATACCACAAACAAAAACCATGTTTGGTAGTAGGCAACACGGGAAACGATCATCACAACTTTACAATAGGATAAATAGAGAGATATATGTATACACCAAACCATACTCTGAGTGTAAAAAACTTATAACTAAATGGATAAAACCTCTCAAATATGAGGAAACAGAAACTCTCCTGCAGCACGCATCATAACTCATTCACGCGGCATTTACTCACATGTACAACCTACTCACAGCACTTACTCACACACACACACACACACATAAACACCCCACACACACATATACACCCCATACACACACTTATATAACCCATACACACACTTATAAGACATACACACATAACTCAGACTCATTTGTTTAAGACACACACTTATAACACAATACACATATAACTCAGACTCATTTGTTTAAGACACACACTTATAACATATACACACATAACTCAGACTCATTTGTTAAAGCTGATATAAAATAACAGTCTTCTTTAATTCTCTTTTGTATTTATTTAATTTATTCTCACAAAATGTATAAATAGTAGCATGTTTTTTTTTTTTTGAATATTATTGTGTTTAAATCTATGTTGCGGAAGAGTGGAGTGTCCTAACACAGGCATTTATTTGCTTAAAAGGACACTTCTGACACTAGCTATGTACTACAAAAATTGTTAAAGAAAATAAACTATTTGTATTTGTATTTGTATTTGTATTTGTAAATAATCTTTGAAATGTGAATGAAGAATCCAATATTCCATAATTTTTTGCTTAGGAAAATTGATCAAACAAGAACATACAATTTGTATGTTCAATTCCAGAAAGTGTTAATTTTACACACAATTCTAAAACAAATCGGTGCATATCGCGCCATCTAGTGATATTTATTTGAACCAAATTTTCTTTCTTAGCGCTGCGTCACCGTGGTAGTGCTGTCAGCATTCACAGCCTGACTTTGCCCATTACTGAGCATACACACCTTCTCTTCATGTTGTGCACGTAGGCACCTTCCTGTGCTAGCCTCGTCTAGGTTCTACCCGCGCTGGCAAAATAATGGCACATTGTGACGATTATATTCAAGAGGTTTGAGCACAGAATAAATAATAGTACAGTATGAGCTTACTGCCATCGATCGAACACAAATCCAGACTGCTACTTAAAAAATCTAGACTGAAAAACCCTGTAAAACTTTGCCCATTTACCTAATTAGAAACTGCAGACTTGAAAGCCTTAGCAGCTGTGAATTAAAAGTTAACTTTCCTTTTAATATATCTTATGATCATAGAAATATAAAATACAGCTGTTTATTATATCTATGCTTATGATAGAGGCCATAATAATTACCCGTTATAGTCGTTTATATTATAATGAACTGACTAAGAGCAGATTTCTGAGTTGGATCTAAGAATTTATAAAATCAAACCCTACTTTTAATGCCAAAGTTTTTATTTTTATTTTGTAAAGCTTTGCCCCACACTAGGAATTTCTTCCTGTATCGTGGGTGCGTTTACAAACATATAAACTCACATACACAAACACCCAGAGCCGGAACAACTATCTGAATGTCATACAAATATTTGTTCCGTGCGGGAATTGAACTCGCGACACGCAGAGCAGCAGTCAATCGCTCAACCACTGCGCCAACCGTGCGTTTGACAGGTTGTCACACGAAAGTAGGTAAAGTTTGTCAAATACTCAACATCGAATTCTTAATTTAAAATTGGTGGTTAGTGAGTTAACTGTAACAGTAACAAAGACAAAGCCATACGATATTATAGACGAACGGACTATCAGAGCATTTTCACAATTTGAATTTGAGTATGGAACCCTAAAAAAACAACTATTGTTAGTTGTCATTTTTCAGCTATCGGCAAACAAGGGGTGAAAAACATTGGTGGTATCTCTTTGTTTGTTCAGTTTGTTGATTGACGCGAACACGCAATGTTTGGACAGTTAAAACCTGCTGGTTTTTAATTAGCAGTGGCATTTTATGTCACTGGTATATTTTTTTAAATTTTTTGAACATTCTGTCACAATGGAAGCTCGATTTATGTAACACTAGCTTCTGCCTGTGGCTTCGCCTGCGTGAAAAGGGTTTTATCCCAAGGGAACATAATACCGGGATTAGAAGTAGCCTGTGTGCTATTCCAGACTATAATCTATCTTTATGCCAAATTTTATCCAGATCCACAACGCATACGCACAAAATATTTTGGGGACACTTTTATCATGCGTACAGCTAAGGAATGAAATTCTCTGCCGGTGTCAGTGTTTCCCGATAGCTACAATCAACGGGTCTTTAAGGCAAGAGTGAATAGGTTTTTTCCAGGCAAGCGTGCTTCACCGTCGACCACATCATCGCTTGCTATAAATTGAGATAGTGGTCAACCGCGAGCCTACAGATTATAAAAAAACCTTTCATCCGTTCTATCGTGTTTGATTAAGAAACATACATTCCACTCAAATCTATCCAAACTTTCACATTTATAGTATTAGTAAGAAATAAGTAATTATCATCATCAGCTTTGCCCACTGCTAGGACACAGGCCTCCTCTCTGTGAGAGGGAATGGGCCGTTATCCACCACGCAGGCCCAATACGGGTTGATGAATGTCACATGTATTCGAATTTTTGTTTCTAGGACATGCCGGTTTCCTCACGATTGTTTTCCTTCGCCGTTTTGAGAGCAAGTCATATGTGCGTTTTGAAGTAAGTTATATGTGAATATTTTACTAGCATAGATGCAGTTTTTTGGGTCGATTCCCAAGGCTAAGCGCTTGTCGAGGTTGGCCCGTGGATGCGGGCTTTCAAATTAATTTATTTTCTGTTTCCACACATATGGGTTCAGTCTTCTCTTAGACCACTTTGGTAAGTTCTTCCCAGTACTAGGCTTCTCTTTAGGTGACAGATTATGCATTACATACTCCTTGCCTCGGAAAGAAAGTTAGGCCGGTTGTAATGACTTAAGGTTGCCCTAGTCAGTCATTCTTCCAGTCAAACAAAATAAAAATTATATCAATTTGTCTCATCATTATCTAGTCCTGAATGGAAATAAAATAGTAAAAAAAAACGTGTATTTGAAAGTTATGAGCTTCGAAAGTTCCATATTTCAACGCATCTTTGGGCGGAAATAAACTCTATAAAAAGAAGGAAAATTGCAAAACAGTCACCATATAGGGATAGATTAGCAATTAAAAACGCAAATATTTTAATTTTAAACAAATACAATCAGTAGCTTTTTTATGATACTCATACTCCCAAAGGACTTTTTATAAAATTTCGCGCGCTCCTTTTTGTTCTAAATCATCATCCATTTATTATATTTACACCATGAGCGTGTATTCGTACGTGCACTAGCTTCTTACTGCTCATCACAGCGTCTATCTCTTTCGTACGTGTTTTCGCATGAGATAGCATGCATTTTAACCACGGCCACAAAATAGTTCATGCCGCCGACTATGACAACCTTAAAGGTAAAGCAACCAAAAGCCCGAAATAATAAGATTTTGGGAAAAACACAAACAGTGGAGTATGACATAACGGAGACCTTACGCTACACCAGCGCCTGTAGCGGCGAATTTATACGCAGTAGCCCCAATTGTGGATAGTCAGGCAATCCCATCAAACCCACTTTGTATGTGATCGGTTAATAAAAGACAAGAAAAGAAAACAAAGGAAAGAAAAGAAAGAAAAGAAAGAAAAGAAAGAAAAGAAAGAAAAGAAAGAAAAGAAAGAAAAGAAAGAAAAGAAAGAAAAGAAAGAGAAGAAAGATAAGAAAGAAAAGAAAGAAAGAAAAGAAAGAATAGAAAGAAAAGAAAGAAAGAAAGAAAAGAAAGAATAGAAAGAAAAGAAAACGTGTTTAATGGTCACAGAAAAGGACATACCAAACTCACTAAATGCCAGAGAGGGCACCAGATGAACATACAATATTAACGGTTTTGTAAATTCCCGCAAACAGAACTAACAATTATGGCAGAAGAAGCCTTCAAGGTGAACATGATTCAAATTAAAACACAATTTTAATTAATTTCTAAAATCACCTTTGTTTAAGAATTTTACATTATTATCACACTACAATAAATCAAATTACCAAGTGAATACCCACTTCTAATCTAACCCTCGCCTACTTGAAGGCGTAAGATCGGCGAACACAGTGACAGGTGACATAAATAACCGAATTTCGAGGGTAAATTAATCAATGTGAAACTTAGGGATTATCGCGAGGCTGCCTGTCTACGTTCTAGGAGATAGGCGACTGATTTATGACAAGATTTAGCTAAATTTTTGGCCTGAAGAGTTTTAGACCTAGTTTTTAAGGTAGGTACAAATTTTAAGTTAGGGTTCTTATCAAGAGGTCTGCTGTACTGTTCTAAACGCGAAAGTTTGTGAGGACGGATTGATGGATATATCTTTGATACTATTTCAAGCAAAAACTGCTTGACGGATTTTGATTAAACATTAATAATTATATTAAACATTAATAAATGATAATGATAAATGATTTTATTTCTGTAAGTAGGTTTGTACAAACACTTTTACATGTCGATCATATTTTTTTAAACTAGATGAAGTCGGCGTTTCCTATCTGACTACTCTGAGAAGAAAGGCCGAAACAAACTCAGAGGTCACAGTCTCTTTTAAAGTCCAAACAAAATCTTGGTTAGATCATGTCAAGACCATGTAGACTGAAGTCTGAAATGGACTTTTGAGGAATTAATATAGCTAATACATCAGAATAACACATACGCTATCCTACTACTATTATAATAGCTACAGTTTGTGAGGATTGATGGATGTTTGCCGCGTTTTCACTCGAAAACGACTGTACGAATTTTGACGAAACTTTGCAGTATTAAGTATTGCTTATATGTCAAAATAACACATTGACTATAACAATATTATAAAGAGGAAAGATTTTTTTGTTTGTATGTTTGTACCGAATAGGCTCCGAAACCACTGAACCGAATTTAAAAATTCTTTCAGTCATGTCAGTTCTTTCAGTCAACATATATATAGTTATAATTTTGATGAGAGCGAAGCCGCGGGGGGTCAGCTCGTTGACTATAATTTATCAATTTGAAACTTAAGGATTATCGCAGAGCTGCCTGTCAACGGTCTAGATAGGCGACTTATTTAATACTAGCTGCCCCACGCGGCTTCGCTCCCGTCAACTGGCTACCTACCTACCCATTTACCCTGCCTACCCTACCCTACCTATACTACATACATGACAGTTGCGTAACTTTAACCGCTTACGCAGTGCACGCAACGAAAGCTCTCAAAAAGGAATATTTTTTCCCGTTTTTGCAACATTTTTCATTTATGCTCCGCTCCTATTGGTCTTACCGTGATGTTATATAGCCTATAACCTTCCTCGATGAATGGTCTATCCAACACAAAAAGAATTTTTCAATTCCAACCAGTAATTCCTGAGATTAGCGCGTTCAAACAAACTCTTCAGCTTTATAATATTAGTATAAATGACAAGGTTTAGTTAAATTTCTGGCCTGGAGGGTCTAGGACCTAGTTAAGGAGACGTAAGTTTTGATTTTTGAATATAATAAAAGCGAAAGTTTGTTTGAATATTTGTTACTCTTTCACGCACAAACTACTGAACGGATCTGGATAAAATTCGATACATATATAGATTATAGTTTAGAATAGCCCAGAGGATACTTTTTATCCCGGTATTATATTCCCTCGAGAAAATTTTCGACATTCACGCGGACGAAGCCGCTGGCAGAAGCTAGTAATATTATTAATGCGAAAGTAACTTTGCCTATTTGTCTGTCTGTTAACTTTTCACGCTTAAACCGCTGAACCGATTTAAAAGAAATTTGCTTTGGAGAGAGCTTCGAAACAACATAGGATAGTTTTTATCCTGGAAATCAAACTTAAGGGGATGGAAAAGAGGTTTGAAATTTTGTATAGTGAATTTATAATTTTCAAGTATGGAGGCAAAAAATAGTCTTTGAAGTTCTAAAGCCACGCAGACGAAGTCGCGGGCAGAAGTTAATACTACATAATGTTTGCCATAAATGCTGTATTCAAATGATAAAGATTTGTTTTGTCTCGATGGATTGTTTTGCATTACAATTATGTCGGTCCCTTCTCAAGAATATTAATATTATTCAGTTACGTCTTCGGCTACCAATTTAATATTATGTTGCTTTTTTAACCAACTTGATAAAAAGGAGGTAATCAATTCGAAATTCGAGTATGAAATATTGTTGGAATTGCACAATATTCACATATGTTACTCTGTATGGGCTTCTCAACACATGTGTCAAATTTCATGAAGTTTTTGTTTGTTTGTATGTAAGTTTGTCCACGCATTTCTCCGATACTACTTATCGGATCGAGACCATTCTTTTTTATTGGATTAGGTATTTTGCAATCTTATAAATTAGGGTATAGTGCAAGTTTCATCATAATTGGTTCAACAGCCGATCTCCTTAGCGACAAACAGCACGAATATGCAAATTTAATATGTATTTTGTCAATCCTTTAGGTACTTCACTATAGCCTTTGCTCATTTTTATATCGACTTCTTAGTGATAGGATACTAAAACTAAAAAGAGAGAAATAAAGACATTTTCACAAAAAATAAACCAACTTCTAAAACAAAACACTATAAAGTGCAAAAATAACTTTCGTTTCGGAAATCGGTGTTAAAAATCTGTAAAAACAAGAGGTAACAAAGACACCGACTTTCGAAACGAAAGTTATTTTTGCACTTTTTAGTGTTTTGCTTTAGACGTTGGTTTATTTTTAACACGCTTTTGTTAGCTTGATATATACGTATCTATGAATCTATATACCTAACGGAATCTTAGAACGTGATTTTCACCCCCTTCAAAAGGTCGAATCTTTGCACACTTATCAAGGACCGATGACAATGCGATTGAACTAAAAAGTAAAAAATAAATAATTGTTTAAAAATCTAGAATAGAAAACCAAACTAAAAAGTAGAAAATATTTTTTAATAAATTTAAATTAAGAATAGTGTGATTAACAATTAATAATATTTTATTGTGAAAAAGCGTGGGGTGCTTGATGTCAAATTGTTATAATATTTTAGTGACAGATATTGGTTAAAGAAGAGTCATTTTGAAAATATCTTAAAGAGCCTCCCACGCTTATTACGATAAAATATTCTTTTTTTTGTAAATCACGCTATTCTTAATTAAAATTTATTGTAAATTATTTTCTACTATTTAGTTTGTTTTTCTATGAAAGCGTGTTTTTAGTTTTTTTTTTTAATAATTATATGAAAATATGGACTATGATGAAATATATTTAAAATTATTAAAAACAATGGTTCTAAATTACTTTTAGTAGGTAATAACCAAATAATTTTAGAAACCATCAACTTAATGACGACGAAATTAATAACTTTAGGAATAAATGAAACTATGAACCTAATGGGTTAAAATTTGTCTAATAGTTGTAAACATCAGTTATAGGACTAGAGAGCAACACTAGCTTGCCCGTGACTAAATAAATATATTATTTATTTAATACTTTAAGCACATAAACGTACAGAGGCGGACTTAATGCCTTGGGCATTTTCTACCAGTCAACCTTTGGGTGATGGAGAAACAAATAGTGGTAGGTGCAATTATAATAGTAAGTGAATTTGAATATAAGGCCTAAATATAAGCTATAAATAAATACAATTCAAATAAACAATAAATACTAAAATAAATAAACTAAATACAGGTACCACTTAACAATTATTTTGAAATAGAAAAGGGAGAAAAAATAAATAAAAATATTAGCGCTGTGACGATACTACATACTATATTACTACTACGATGATACTATATTATCAATCTTGGTACTGTTAATTGTGGAGTTCGTGGCCGAATACACGCGCACAGGTCAATCCTCTTGATTAAACAACGTTTGCCGAGTTCGATACGTGGATTGGTGGCCATTCTTGACATGCCTACCAAAACTCCACCGTGCCTCGAAAAGTACGTTAAGTCCGTGTCCATGATCCGTGTCCGTGAAATTTTGGTGGCTTACGCACTACATCCGAAATATATCCGTTATAATCTGTCATAATACAGAACATTTTGAACTCGGAACTCACATCACGGACACGGAAGTGTAGTGTGTAACCGCCCTTAGTTGATGTGTTTCTAACTTTTTGACAGTCATGACAGGTAGTCAGAAGCTTTAAATCTGACACCAGCCAGTTCTGGGCTGCAGAGGCCAGATAGGCAGTCGCTCCATTTAAAATAGTGGTATCCAGCTGAATCTGGTTAGATTTGAAGCCGACACCAATTATTTTTATAATTGATAGGCTCGCGCTTGACCACTATCTCATCTGATGGTAAGCGATGATGTGGTCGACGATGTAGCATGCTTACCTAGAAGAAACCTATTCACTCTTGACTAAAAGACTCCCAGGTTGTAGCTATCAGGAAATACAGACTCTGGCAGGGAATTCCACTCCTTAGCTGTACGCATAATAAAAGTATTCCCAAAACGTTTGGTGCGTATGGGTGGGATGTCCACCATGTACCGATGTCGCATCGCCGTATGTCTTGTAGTCCGATGATGGAACGGGCTAGGAGGAATTAGTTCATGCAGTTCTATCGCACACTCCCCAAAATTTAACCGATAAAAAACCGACAGACTGGCAACTTGGCGCCGACGTTCAAGGCTCTGGAGCCTAGACTCGACGAGGACAAAGGCAACGCACATTGATTGGACACATTTCCAACAGTCATCGCAAATGCTCTTCTGTCCCAAAAAATCTGATAAGCTGTCAGACAGCGAGGAAAATATCCATTTAAACACCTCATTTTAATGCTACCCTACTTTGCAGCCTACACGTCATTTGGGAAACATTACCATATCCCGTTCGTCGAGTTAAGTACCTCAGGAGGTAATCATCGGGGCCTTTTGTTCTCTCTTAACGAGATATTTAGATTAATGTTATTTAATGGACCAGGGGTTAAAAGGTGGGTTTAAAGGAGGGATTCATTTTGGTAAGGGAATGGTGTGGTTATAGTTATAACACAGATAATACTAGCATACAGATGCCTCATCCCATACAAAGGAACCGTGCCGACGTAACTAGCGTTTTTCTTCTGATTAAACTGATTATTTTTTGTCCATCAATCGCGTTTGGTTCCGTTCCACGGTGATAGATAGATGGTGTTAGCAGCAACTTTCAAGTAAAAGGGTTTACTCGGTTCGTGAATATTTTTTCTTTAAATACAGTGAAGGTTTGTTTTAAAGTATTTTTTGCACGTTTTTACAGTTTCTTTGCACCAAAATGTGTTACATTGCAAATTTAAACAATCGAGTGGAATGCCTCAGAAATTTAAAACCGCGCCATCTATTGGCATCAATTTTAAATAATCCGTTCAAATAATCTTTGAAATGTGAATTAAGAGCCCAATAATCCATAATTTTGTACTTAAGAGAGTTGATTAAACAAGAACTGCCTGCTCATCCGAAAAAAAGGATTTTATTATTGTCGGACTTAGAAGTAACTTTTTGGATCTATATTGTCTTACAGCAGCGGGTCAAAAGTCTCCCTTTTCCACAGAATTCTATTTTCTGCTACTCTGGGCCAATTCTTTCGTTAGGACGCTCTTATTTACATTTTCCTGAATAATCCAGTGGTTCTTTTAGTCCGTTTTTCATACATTTCTGTATTAAACCCATAATTTTGAGAGAATAACTACGTACGAGTACATCATAACCTCATTTTGGTTTAGAATTTATTGTGTGTGTGAGTTTAGCTTTTCCTTTCAAATGGTAATTTATTGCTAGCGGTCGGAATGTTTTAATTAAAAATATGTTTACACTGATGTAACTCGGTTTTAAAATAAAATTTGCTTCTAATTAATGATTATTTTGTGATTCAGAGTATATTTTGTTTTATGCTAGCTGAGATATAATATCTACGCAGTGAGCTGGCGTGATCAATGCTTGTACCTTCTCAGTAAGAAAATAACTTTTATTTCGATATTTACAGGCTGAAACATCTATGTACCAATTTTGTTACTAAACCGCATTATTTTGATGCGGTTTAAAGGGTAGACATTTATTTATAAAAGTTGCCTACTAGAAATCGTCACGTCACGAAAAAGCGTTACGCGTTTGGGTCCATCTGGCGTAGTTCGAATATTATCGTCAAGCGTTGGCCGCCATACTTATTTACATAATGTTTGTTAAATGTGAGTTTAGTCTGATGTCAAATAGTATTCATATGATATATTACATTCGGCAAAAGGCGTGCGGAACTTCATTCCTGGCGGGGGTCACCCGACCGCATGGGTTTTTTTACAAGCTTGTATTTAACTTGTATGTATGTTAGTGTGTTTGGGTCAAATCTTGCAAATGAATTTTAAAGCAGTTATCCTCTACCGATTAAGATGAAATTTTGCATACACGTTTAGTTTGGATGATAATGCATGGCTAGCTAAGCGACGCCATTCTAAATCCAATATGGTGGATGGCCCAAGATGGTGGACTAGTTGTTTTTTGAGCACTGCCTCATGGCATCGGTAACAAATGAAAGGGTTTGCTGAGAAGGATATGAAAAAAGTTTGTTTAAAAAAAAAATGATGAATAATTTTACAATTTAATTATTTCGTGTGTACTTTCGAATCGAGTTTTTATCCGCACTGCGATGCGGCTGTAGCTGGTTGCGGCTGCTGCCGGACGGTTGACCGCGTTCTGGTTTACCACGTAGTGCGTAGAAGGCCTAAACAAATAGAGATGTTTTAAGCTTGAATATTTTGATACATTTACATGGGATCGGTAGATCTTCAATTGTACATAACATGTACATAACATGAAACATAGATAATTAACGTCAATTTAAAAACATATTAAATAGTTATTTATGCTGCTGTATTTTCTTGGAAGATTATTTTCCATTTTTCTGGTAAAATTTCGCTACGTGTTTTGACTCAGTGCAAAAAGGAAAACAAAAATTAATCCAGTATTTAATGGACATCAAATATCACATTGTTATCCAATAGCTTGAATTCCCACCAAAGCTTCTGCCTACCCCCTAAACTTTAATTAAACCCCAGCAATAAACACCTAAAACTGCTAATTTAAATACGTCAGATGGTAATGGCGCTGAAAAGGCTACCGTTTTTGTGCTCACCAGTTGGCGCCACTGGCGGAGGGTCCTTAGTTAGTTATTGCTGTTAGCATATTTGTTATTACACACATGGAAGCAAAGTTTGAATTAAAAATTATTTGTAACGCCGTAGAAGTGCGATTATATATAACATCGAGTATGCCGCAGTTTTGCTCATCTCCTTTTTCGCGGAAAAAAGAAGGATAAAATTTTCCGAAACATTAAACTCTGTTAGCAGTGGTTGGTAAAACCCATACTCATCTTAATCTGCCATATTTGAAAAATATTCACAAAAACTTTGTAAATAAACAAGCGCTAAAAGCTAAAGAACGGTGACATTTGACATTTTGTAGAATTCACTCTACACCAGCGCCCCTAGCGGCAAATTCAAATGCGATAGCCCTCATTTTCTGACGCCCTGGTGGCTCGGCTAAATTAGATTCTAACTTAGGCTATTTCGAGTTAGGGCTTTTAAAATTTAAAAATGGCTGGTTTTTAGTGAGATGGCTTGACGCTTAGCAGAAAATTCTGATACGTTGAAATTGTGATAGTTTGGGATGTATTGCAAAATATAAAAAAAACCGGCCAAGTGCGAGTCTGACTCGCGCACAGAGGGTTCCGTATAAACAGCTACATTCACCGAAATAAATTGGTAACATTACTAACGTTCACAATGAAAGCACCGAACATTAATGAAGGGACAAAATTAACTTTGGCGTTCAAAAACTACATCAATATTCAAAATGTAATGTTTCCAAGTACATTTTGTAAGTTGGTCGACTATTACTCGTAAACTTGTAAAGCCTACTTAGCTGTGATAGTTTACCTTTTAAATACGTTAGACATACTAATGCCGTGAACTTTTTCACATATACAAAAGCAACCACTTAGCTGACAGGGGGGAAGAGACAATTGACTCTTACAAAAAATTGCCATTTAAAACTTAATTTTACGCAAACGGATTCCTGAATTGGAAAATGGTTTTCACAGATCCTTAATATTTTGAATGGCCTATCCTACAATGAATAGACGATAAAAAAAGCATCACCCACTTTACGTGTACAGGAAGAACCATTTTTTTTACCACTTTGCCGGCTTGATTAACATATTTATCCATGCCAAATTATTGATTTCTAGTACTGAGTCTCAGAGCTAAGCTGCGGACTGACGGACGGACGGAAGGACAGACGGACATGGCGAACCGTAAGGGTTCCTTGTTTGCTACAGAACCCTAAAAATGGCTAAAAATTTAAGCTAACCCATGGATCTCTGCAATATTTTTTATTATTGACTTAAAAATCTTACTTTTGTACATTAACTGACAGGAAATACAGTGCCTAATCTCTAGTAGTGTATGAGAATTTTGAAAATTCATCCTCAAATTTCGTTCGTTACTTTTCCCCATTGGAAAACCCATCGTAATTAATTTAAAAAGTTTATTACATAATGATTAAAAGCACTGCACAGTCCAATAATTATTGGGCTGCCTAAAACATTTGCTATTATTCTTTATACTAGCGTATTTACGCTTTTTAAACCTAAAACTTACTGATTTATCTATTAAAAACTTCATACAACATACTCCTCGGTCTTAATGCCTGAGGCATTCTCTACCAGTCAACCAAGAGTTTAAAAATAAATTGTTCCAAATTCTTATGGAAAAGTGTTTTTACTCCGTAGATGAATTCTTATCGTCGAGAAACTTTTTAAATGTTTCATTCCGCTTGACGATAATTTGTTTTTGTTGATTGTGTTGTGTCTGTCATGTTTGACTAATAGTAATAATATGATTCGTATTTAATCTGAAATGGAATTAGAATTTTACACCCATATTTCTATAATGTTATTTAGTGATTTGTATGCCTAAGTGGCTGATCATGGCATGAACATTATTAGTATTATAATGTTGTAATGAACACCTGCATGTAACCCGTGTATCACAAATAAACAATTTGATTTGATTTGAGTGGTTTGGAGGTGGATTATTACCATTATCAAAAGATTCCATATCAATCAACCAGTTATCTTGGACTCTGTAAGAAGTATCATCTGCTACCACTGATAGATCGACGTAAGATTGCTGATTGTTTATTCTTGCTGAAAATTCTCAATAATAACATTGATAGCCCCGGGTTATTGTCAAAATTTTGTTTTAATGTGCCATGTAAAACATTTCGGTTTAATCCACCCATACGTGTACCTCAATCTTCTTCGAATTATAGGCAGAACAGTTACATTGTGCGCGCAAGCAGACATTTCAATGATGTATGCAAGGAATACGATTTGGATCCATTCACAACCAGTGTGAATTCGGCCAGAAGGTGCTTAAGCCTCAAATTTTTCAAGTAGCTGTAGGTTATATTGTTTGTTTCTGTTTTTATTCACTTATTATTTTCTTTGTCATCGGTCATATAATTGCAAACTAAGTATTTGCTTGTTACTTTAATTAAAGCGGTGAGTTTTTTGTTTTTGTGTTCACACCATAAATTACTATTATAAGTCTATGCGTGAGGATTTGTAATTGGGTTTCTGTTGACTATAGTTTCCTTTTTTGTCTGTATTTAATAGTTTATTAGCTGTAAGTCCTCCATGTACTAAAATAAATAAATAAATTATAAACAATGGTGGGTTGGTATGGTTCAAGTTATATTTCATCATTATAAATAACCAACGAATAACATACGTTTCATCATATTTTCTTAATGCATGACACAAGCCTCTAAACTTTAGATTATCGTTTACTTTTCTTGTCACAAGAAAACTTACAACAAATTCCAAAATCTGAAGTAATTTAAACTTTTCCTTAGAACTACCCTCCCATATTTCTGTCTTGTCGTATTAAATTCTACCTTAGCACGTACTTAAGCTTAGATGGATACCACAGAGCATGGAATGCCTCGGCTTATAATAATAATAATGTAATTATCCTATAGTTTAAGGCAATCGATACACAAAACTTACCAAACTCATAGCCCAATACATATTTCTCCATATTTTGCAATAGTTCTGCACCAACCGGGGATTGCCCCACTTGCGTAGTGCATTCAGGTATAATCGTCGGTTGGTGTCTCATTGCATGATACATGCCTAAAAAAGGCTCTGCAAGTTGTCTTTGGCCCCTCGCACGCCTTTCAAAGGATTGGGACCCCAGGGTCCCGAGATTGTCAAAGTCATGTAAAATAATAATGATGGCCAAGAGCCTCGACGACCATCTGTCGAGGCTTTCATTGCGCGGTTGGATCAAGGGCCTGATACAGAAGGCAGTACTCAGAGTAAGCAGAAGAGAGATTGTTCTTCATGAATTTGACGTCACATGTAAGCAATGACATAAATACTTCGCGCTACCAACGACGTATTGCGCGACAAGGATAGAAGAAAATCTTCAAATCGTGTAAATTCTCAGTTTTTTCAACAATTTTTTTCATAAATTGTATTCATATATTTTTCAATCGTGTTCATTTTTAATAGTAGTCAAATAACTTATTGCGATGAAAACAAGTTTCAACACTCATAGTCATTGACAGAATTGTCTCTGGCCGCCAATTTCTATGAGTTAATAGTGACACTCACTGAAATCTTTTGTTTGTATGATAAGTTTTGACATTGCCGTCTCTAGCAGTGGCCGCAGTGTCGTTTCGGTGTTCTGTGGTATACGTGATAGGATTTCTCAGTCAGAATTATATTCTGTAACATAATTCTACTTAGGGAAACTTGAACCCAATAACTTATAGGATAAGGTTTAACTGTTAGCTTCCGGGAACTTCTCCTACTTGGTTAGTAAATTTCTGGTTTAAGGTAAGCCAGATAAGCCTGTGCCGACAATGCGACAATGGTGCCAACAGCGATGTGACAATGAGGAGAAACGATGTGACAGCACATTTTGATAGAAATTATTCTTAAAGGGAATCGAACCCGGGATCTCACGCTCAAAAGCACTTGCGATCGCAATACCACGGGCACCCAAAGTGAGGAAAGAAAATTTGGTTCAAATAAATTACACTAGATGGAGTGATAAGCTTCGATTAGTTATCGATCGTCGATCGTTATCTTATAAGTCGTGGTGGCCCAGTGGCTAAGACCTCGCCTCTCGTGCTTGAGGTCGTGGGTTCGAATCCAGGCAAGTACCAATGTGACTTTTTCAATTCATATGTCCTTTCTAAGTTTATCTTGGACATCGCTGACAACGGTGAAGGAAAAACATCGTAAGGAAACCTGGACTTAAAGTGAGTTTATTATGAGATTGTGCTCCATTGGTGTAATTGCTGCAAGGCGTTCCAGTGTGAGGATAAACGAATAAATAAATAAATCGAGTTTTGTGAAATATTAAGATTTTCTAGAGATTATCATTATCTAAAATTTAATCAGACGAAAAACGCTAGTTACGTCGGCACGGTTTCTTTGTATGGGATGAGGCATCTGTATGCTAGTATTATATTATCTGTGGCAATACCAACGAGGCTGGTTAAGTAGTGCAAAGTCTTAGTTTTAATTTAAAGTCGTTCTCATTGCGTAATGTTATGGTCTAGTTAATATGTACTTAAACGTGCTGATTACCAGAACTTTTGAAAGGCTAGAATACTAAGCGAATTTCCTGAAGACTCGACTAAATTTGGTTTATACATTATAAGGGGTTAAAGTATGAAATTGCCGATTTGTACTGAAAAATTGAAGTCAGTTTTTTTTTTAATTTAAAATATTTATGTAATAAAAATAATTACCATTATTATCTATACATTGCTGCCATCTAATAAGAAGGCCATTTATGCCTTTGCGATAGAACTCTGGTGATCTAGATTCGACTAACTGTGTGAAACCATTTTGTACTGCCTCCTGAGAAGAAAACTTTTTATCACGTAGAAAATTGTCCAAATCACGAAAAAAATGGTAGTCCGTTGGAGCAAGGTCTGGCGAATACGGAGAATAAGTGGAGGATTAGTTCAAATAAAATCATACTGTGCAGTTGGCGGATACATATTTGCGAGCTGGGTGACCAAAACCAGATGTATCCACCGACTGCACAGCATGATTTTCTTCTTGTTTACGTCTTTTTAGTTCGCATCTTATACAGTCGGGTTTTTTGATTTTTTTAATTAACTTTTTGTAAAAAAAATTCAAGTGGTCGAATGCTTCGCATTGCATTCATGTAACCTTACTTCCAACTCCGCTCCGTAAAAATTGCTTATCGGTGTGATTTAAATCGAATCGCGTAGAGCTATCAGAAAGGTCATAACTAACAGAAATAAAACTGCAGTATATCTCTTTTACATAACATCTTTCCTATGTGTTACATTAGATACCTGTTTGAATGTAGAAATGCACCAGTAGATTTGAATAGAAGTCGCACAATAAGAACGAATGGTGTCGCTCCGTGAGGAAAAAATTGTCTCTTTAGAGATGGGACTGAAAAGGTGGAGTTTTGAACCAACCTTTTTAATGGTTTAAGAAAGTAGTGAATATTGTTTTTTTTTCACAAATTCATAGTAGTACGAATGCCCACGACTATGCCACATCGTTTTACGGTCTAAACCGTATAAAATCGCTAGATTAGATGAATCTGAACCCGAGTAAGTGGGCAGTACCGGCCAAAAACGTCACAGTGTTATGGGGTTGGTGACTTTTGCTATATGAAAAAAATAACAGAACGGCTGATATTAAAAATGTACATACAGGTTTCGTAATTTTTAGGAGTCACTTACGACCATAAAAGCAATACGGCATCACCCTGACCAAAAGGATACGTTACTCCTAGTATTCTTGGAAGGCCACCAGTGTTAATCCTGTATTCACTAACATTATACTCCATTTGCGATAACATTAGACGTTTAAATTAGCCCATTTTACAGCCTGTTCAACTGAACTGATTTTGACTTCTATTGCGTTGGTGATACGACAAATAGAGCTGTAATAAACAGTTGGTTTTGGTAACAGGTTTATGCTTTTTATGTCATCCTTTTGTTTACGGGATAGAACTCAAAATCGGT
Source organism: Orthosia gracilis (assembly GCA_947562075.1). NCBI lineage: Eukaryota > Metazoa > Arthropoda > Insecta > Lepidoptera > Noctuidae > Orthosia > Orthosia gracilis. Next base: position 6,499,767 of record OX387267.1, on the reverse strand, counting down.
TGAACGGACTGTAAAAAGATTTGGAAACATGTCTAATGTTATTTCAAACGGAGTTTAGGCGTCACCTAAATGACACGTATACACGTTTTAGAATTTTCAACGCTCAGCTTAGCATCGAGAATTGAAAATCCAAGTGTACAATAAAATTTAGGTATTTATTTAGGCGTTTCCAACTTATTGAAAACATATATATACAGGGTGTTTGGAAGGGAGCTGTACATACGCCTAGGGTAGAAACTAGGGATAGTCTGCTACCTACCCCCGCCCATTATATTGACCTTGGCCTCAAGGTTTTTTTTTAATTTATTTTTATTTTTTATTTGACTTTTTTGTGATTTTTTGACTAAAACTACCTGTAGCTCAAAATCTATCCATGGGACCGGTCGGCTAATGGTCTTGTTTTAATCGTTAGAGTCTTAGGGTCCTGCAAAAAATTATTTTACACCAGAAAATTGTGGAGAAGAAAAGTTATGGGGCCTGAAGTACCATAGTAAGGTAAAGAAATAATTTTAAGGGCAACTTTCTATGGGGTTTAAAAAAAACTAACAGGGTTGGAGTTCTTCTGATTTTTTTAAAACATCCTCAGTCCATGCCCTTTCTAACGATATGCTAAAAGTGTATTTATCACTTTTAGTTTTAAAGTTATTAATTAATTTCCGCAACTAGGGCACTTTTACCACCACGAGTCGACATTTGTAAGACAAATGTAATTTCCAGAATTTAAACCAGTTTGGCCTACAGTTGGCAAATTTGTTGTCTCACTCTTACACGAGAGCAACATGTAAGAGACAAAACATGTCATGTCATGTCTCTTTCGCTCTTGGGTCGACGGGGCCGGGCAGGTAACTCGTTGGGGTCTTTGTTAGTCAGTCGAGATTTACCCATCTTAGCTAACTTACGTACTTGCCGTTACGACGCTCCACTGTTTTCGTTAATTTTGTTGAGTTTGTTATTACTTCGTTTTTGTTAAGTTTTGTTATTTGTTACCTTGTTGTTGGCAAAATGGCTGGATTTACCAGTGAAGAGTACACCGACATGCTGGTGGTGTATGGAATGGCTGATTGCAATGGGCGCGAGGCACGGAGGATTTATCAAGAACGGTATCCTAACCGGCGAGTGCCTAACCACCAAACGTTTGGCTCAACTTATCGGCGTCTGCGAGAAACCGGAAATTTAAATTTCCGGGAACCAGCCGTGAACAGATTTCAACCAAATTTGGCTGCGGAAGAACGCATATTGGCTGAATTTGAGGAAGATCCGACCAGAAGCGTAAGAACCGTAGCCCGGACGCTTGGTTTAAGCGTGTGGAAAGTCTGGTCGGTTCTTCGCGAAAATGGACGTCATCCTTTCCACTACACCCCTGTTCAAGGTAATTTTTTACATAAAGTTTTTGTTTTTAGCTCTTATGTAATGAACTAGCATGTGAATTTCATAGGCAATTTTTAAATTAACATGAGCATGTGTGTGAGAGAGAGAGAAATGGAAAGACAGAGATAGCAATCAATGTTACATAGCTACTAATTCATAAGGAAACCGCTAACGTTGATATTTTTATTGTTTTAGGCTTAGAGGATAACGACTATGCAAGAAGGGTGGAGTTTTGCCGCCACTTGCTCCATACGGACGTGGAAGATATTAATTTTTTACGGAGTATTCTCTGGACTGACGAGTCCAAGTTTGACAAGGAAGGAATTGTAAATTACCACAATCTCCATCACTGGGCACCCAGAGATCAAAACCCGAGAGTCAAGAGGCACAGAGGTTTTCAACGAAGGTTCTCCGTGAACGTATGGGCAGGCGTCATCGGTAATCGGTTGATAGGGCCGCACTTTTTGCCAGACAACCTAAACGGGCAAAACTACTTAGATTTCCTCGAAAACGATTTGCCTGATTTAGCGGAAGAAGTGTTTGACGAAGATCGGCCCATAGTCTTCCAGCACGACGGCTGTCCTGCTCATTGGAGCCTAGCAGTGAGGGAGCTTCTGGACAACTGCTTTCCTAATTCTTGGATTGGTCGGGGTGGGCCAATTCCCTGGCCCCCAAGGTCGCCTTTTTTTTTTTTTTTTTTTTTTGATCTCGCTGGGAAAAAATGCATTACGCATACCCACCCATTGGGGGAATGGGGGGGGTATGTGGGACTCCCTGGAATGGATCCGGTATACCCACTAAAATAACCCAGCGGCACTCCCGCATCGTCTTGAATTGGAGGAGGACTGGGAAACTGGCAGAGCCTTTACGTCCAGTCCCCCGCCGACGACCGCCCGCCTTTACAGCGGGGCCTTCACGCCCCTCCCTCAGTGGAGGGGCCCGGGAACGACCGCGAGTGCTCGGCCGTTCCCGCCCGACGAGGGTGGTGACTCGTGCAATGCGAGCGAAGGCGCCCCCGCGCCTGTCGCCCGCTAGTCACCACCAGGAGGTGGGAGGAGACGATCGTACAACCGCCTTCTCCCACCCCTTCTTCGCCTGCGGTGCGGCGGCGCGAGAGGATCGTCCTCCCGCGCCCGCTCCGCCGCCTCCTTTTGCGACATCACGACCTCGCAAAAGGAGGCAACCGCCGCCCAGGCCTCCTCACTCCCCAGCATGGAGTAGACCACGCTGGGAAGTGAGAGGTCCTGCCCGATCACATCGGACAGGGCACGGCGCAGCCCAGCCCAAGCCGGGCACACCTCCAAGGTGTGCTGCGCCGTGTCCTCCACCGCACCGCAGTGGTGGCACGCTGGGGTTTCCTCCCTCCGGATCCGGTGCAGGTGCGTTCCGAAACAACCATGTCCGGACAACACCTGCACCAGACGGAACGAGAGGAAACCATGTGGCCGCTCGAGCCAGCCCCGCAGGACTGGCCCGAGCGCGTCCAGCGTCCGGCGTCCAAAGGCGGCGGTGGCGAGGTCCTCCGCCCAATGGAGGACGATGGCGTCCCTCGCCTCCCGCCGCACGGCCTCCCGCTCCTCCATGGCGGGGCGCTCACCCAGCGCCCTACGCCGCACCGTCCAATCGTACACTCTGGCGAGCACCCATGCCTCCAACTCCCAGGGAGGGGTGCCGGCCAGAGCGCACGCCGCAGAAAAGCCCACTGAGCGGTAGGCCCTCGCCACCCGCTGTGCAATGGCCCTTTGCGGCCTGCGGATGGCGGTTGCATTCTCCCTCCTCTGGAGGGAGTCCGCCCAGATGGGTGCCCCATACAGGGCCATGCTACGCAGGATGCCGGCATAAAGGCGCCGGCACCGTGCACTCGGCCCCCCGAGGTTGGGGAGGAGCCATGAGAGGGCGTCCGCGGCTTTCAGCAGGCGCGTCGACAGCCCGCTAAAGTGCGGGCCGAAGCGCCACCTGCTGTCCAGCACTAGGCCCAGATATTTCATCTGGGCCTTCACCGCTATTCGGACGCCCTCCACGACGATGTGGGCATCTGGAGGGCAGCGCTGCCGAGGCCCGTGGAAGAACACGGCCTCGGTCTTGTTCAGCGCCACCCTCAATCCCAGGCGGCGGATCCTCTCTGCAACCAAGGATCCGCCCGCCGAGGCCAAACAGGCCGCCTCCCCAAAGCTCCTCCCCCGGGCAGTGAGGAGAGTGTCATCTGCGTAACAGATGACACTCGTGCCCTGGAGGAGGGCTCCTCGCAGGAGCCAGTCAAAACCGATGTTCCACAGGGGAGGGCCTAGAACCGACCCCTGCGGAACACCGGACTCCGCGCCGTAGCGCCTGATCCTGGCCGTCTTGTCCGCGAGGAGGACCTCTCGGTCCTCCAAGTAGCTGGCCAGGATCGCCCGCAGATATCGGGGCACTCCGTGGTATCGGAGTGCCTCCAATATGGTAGAGTGGGGCACGGAGTTGAAGGCGTTGGCGATGTCGAATGACACCGCCAACACTCCGCCCCCCGACTCCACCGCCTCCTGCACCTGGACCTTCAGCAGGGCCAAGGCGTCGACCGTCGAACGCCCTCGTCGAAATCCGAACTGGGCGTCCGACAGGTCCGGCCCTACCTCCCGCAACTGGCTATTTAGCCGGGTGGCGATGATCCCCTCGAACAATTTACCGACCTCATCGAGCAGAACGATGGGCCGGTATGCCGAGGGGGAGTCCACCGGGTGTCCCTCTTTCCGGAGGAGGCACAATTGCCCCTCCTTCCACAGTTTCGGGAACCTCCCAGCCGTAAGACACGCGCTGAAGAGGTCCCGAAACCTTTCCTCCATGAGGGACGCTGCGATGGCCACCACCCGTGCGGGGACGCCATCCGGTCCAGGAGCCGTCTTCTTCGCGCGGAGGCTCAGGATCCCCGCGCGAAGTTCCTCCACCGATACCGGAGGGACCTCCTCCTCCGGCGCTGCCACCACCCCCCCTGGGGGGTTCATCGTTGGTGGGGTGAAGTCGGCCCTGCGCGGAAACAGGGACCGGACCACCCCATCCAGCAACGCCGGCTCCAGGGTCTCCGTCACTGGGGGACCAAAGGGGCGCAGTTGGTTCCGCGCCGCCTTATATGGCCTCCCATACGGATCCCTGTCGAGGCCCTCCAGCATCTCAGCCCTCGCCGAGTCCTTGGCGGCGCACATCGCCGACTTGAGGACCGTCTTTGCCTCCAGGTAAGAGGCGTAGAGGCGGTCCTCCCCGGCCTGTGATCGGTTGGTGCGCCGCCGACTCCGCGTGTAGGCCCGTCTGGCCGCCACGCAGGCGGCCCGGAGCCCCGCCAGCTCCTCCGTCCACCAATATACGGCGCGACGTGGAGGCGGACGGCGTGACCGAGGCATGCTGGAGTTGCATACCTCGGTCAGGGACCCTCGGAGCTGGACCGCTGCGGCGTCAACGTCCAGGGCCTCCACAGGGGGCGAGAGCCAGTCCTGGAGGAACGCCGCCTCCTGAGCTGCCTCTCGGTCTAGGCGGGTGAGAGCCCATCGCGGGAAGGGAGATTGGCCCGAACGGGCCATAACTCCCCGCGGGCCCTGGGTGGAGATGTCGAACCGCACGTAGCGGTGGTCCGACATGGTCTCCACCATCTCCACCCGCCAGTTCACAACGCGGGCGGCTAGCACGGGGGTGGCAAACGAGACGTCAACCACTGACCCTCCCCGCTGCCGCACACACGTGTGAACATTCCCCCTGTTTAGGAGGGAGACGCCGCACGAAGCCGCCCAAAATTCGGCGGCGCGTCCCCGGACGTTGCAACAGGCGGCTGGGTTGCCCCAGGCCGCCGACTTTGCGTTCAGGTCGCCTAACACAGCGACCTGGCGTGGTGCCGCCCTCCCGACGACTGCCGTAAGGACCTCGAGAAAACTCTCGAAGTCTCTTAGAGGGCGGTTTGGGGAGAAATAGACCCCCACCAGGGCTATGTCTCCCCACGCGGCGGCCACGTATCCCGGTCCCCTCTCTAAAAGCGAGAGGGGAGGGGAGTCCGTGGCGGGCCGCGACACCAACGCCACCAAGCCGTCCCGATCACCCAGCCAATGGCCAAGCATCGAGTACGGCTCGGCGACCACCGCCACGTCCACCAACCACTCAGCCACGGTCTGCATCAGCAGATCCTGAGCCGCTCTGCAGTGGTTGGTGTTCGCCTGGAGGATGCGATGTTCGACTCTATGCATTAATCGGACATCGCACCCCCCTCCTCAACAGCCGCCGTGGTCCCAGCGTCTGGGACGGCGGTGGCAGCGACAGGCCGGGTCGGCGCCTGCGCTTTGCCCCTCTTGAGGGGAGGACTGCAGTTCCTCCCCTTCATGATGTGGCCCGCAGGGCGGCCACTGGCGGCACATACCGCGCAGTGCGGCGTGGCGGCCTTGCAGGAGGCGGCTTTATGCCCCTCCTTGCCGCAGCGGTAACAGCTGTCCGTCCTGTCTACGTTGGACGGACAGAGGGCCCGGGTGTGTCCTATGCCGAAGCACCTGAAGCAGCGCAGAGGCTGCACTTCAAGTGCCCGGACTACACCCGAGCTGAAACCGACGGCTAGCCGTCCTTTATCGAGGACGGCTTTGGCAGCGGCGACCGGGCACTCCAGGCGAATGGTGCCCATGCCGCCGCGGCCGGGCCTGATGCCCCGGCCTTGAACCGCTGCGACATCGCAGCCCCCTATGGCTGCGACCGCCGCCACCACCTCCTCTTTGGTGACCGAATCGTCTAGATCGGTCACCTCTATGGCCGCGGACTTCACTGGTCTGGCCACCTTGGCCGCGTCCGCGATGACCTCCTGCAGCTTAGCTGCAAAGAGGTCCGCGTTCTTGCAGCCCTCTGCACCCGGGAACTCGAAAAGCCGAGCCCCAGCCTGCGTCCGGCGGCATGAGACCTTGCCGATCCCCAATTTGGTGGGATCGGCATTGGTACGCGCCCGCATCATGACGCACGCGTAGGTCTCACCGCGCTCCGCAGCCTCCGCGGTGAGCGTCACCACGACGGCTGCGGTCTTGGGAGGAATGAGTTTCCTCTTGGCGCCGGCTGGGGGGGAACATTTCCCCTTCCCTTTTCCCTTGCCAGTCGACTGCGACTGGCTGGGAGGGGTGGTGGCAGGGACGGCTGGAGGGGAGCTTTTCCCCTTCCCCTTCCCCTTGCCCTTGGCACTCGGCTGCGACTGGCTCGGAGTGGCGGTGGTGGGGACGGCAGAGACGACCGCTGCCGTCTTTTTGCCCTTGCCCTTGCCCTTGCTGACCACCTTCGTCCAGCCCTGCTGGTTGGTCGGGGTGGTGGAAGGCAGAAGGGGGTCTTCCTCCCTCTGTGAGCTCGGCACCGGCCCACCCTTCCTCTTGTCCGCCGCGAGAGGCAGCCGGTAGCTTTTTTCCGGCAGGAGCCGGTCCTCTATGCCTGCTAGGCAGGCTCTCACGAAGGCCCTCTCCTCCATCATTACCTTGCGGATGGTGTCCTCAAGATCGAAGGAGGAGGGGCCCTCTGCCGCAGGCCTCGGCTCGGCTTGGGTTGGCGGTGCCGTGGCTTCAGCCAGCTTCTGGTGCAGCTGGCTGACCTCCGTCTGCAGGCGATCGACCCTCGCCTGCAGCTGCCGCGTCTCTTCGCTCGTCGTGCGCTGCACCAGCTCCCCGACGATACACCGCATGCTGGCGGCCCTGCATTTAAGGGACTTTTGAAAAGTCCCTTTTAAGTTGGAAGACTTGGAGGCGACCAACACTATCTCCTCCTCGTCCTCCACAGCCATCCGTTCCAGCTCGGCCAGGGAGTGGTCCGAGTAGACGACACGGGACGCGCCGTACCCAGAGCTGGCCCGGGAGACGCGCGCTCGCTGCTCCTTGGCAGCCACGCGCTCCTCCAACTCCTGCTGGAGCTGCGTCCGCCGAGCTAAGTCCAACTGGCGTTGGGCGTCTGCCAGACCCACGTCGTGAGTGTCCGCCGCCGCAATCGCTTTCTTGGCCTTTGCCTTCCTTTTTGGCTCCTTTGCCGACCCAGAAGCCGAGGAGCCATCGGACCCTTCCTTGAGGAAGGCCCGCTTCCGCGATTGAGATCGCCCACTTTGCTCGACCTCCATCGAGCTGGCCACCGACACAACGGACTCGTTGTCGGAGTCCGACAACTCGTCCGCCCCTTCTCCGTAGAAGGTCCGCCCTTCCTCCGACGCTGAAGCGTCGCGTTGGCCCTTAGAAGGGCCTTTTGGTTGGCCCTGAGAAGGGCCTTTTGGGTGGCCCTGAGAAGGGCCTTTGGGTTGGCCCTGAGAAGGGCCTTTTTTAATAAAATGCCCGAGGGCGTCCCGCGCAGGCTTTGGCATTGTAACCTCCGCAGGTGTCGCAGTATACCGCAATGAATAATATAAAAATGACTACGACGCACAGCGCACTTTGGCCGTACCCAGTCTGCCACTCCGTTACGGTGGTCAGAACTGGGACGTTTCCAGGGAACACGACGTGGACGTAAGCGCTGTGGGGGGTTCCCCCCCCCAAGGTCGCCTGACCTTACCCCACTCGACTTCTACGTCTGGGGAAGGGCGAAAGAGTTGGTGTACGCAGAAGAAGTACCAACAAGGGAGGTTCTAATTAACAGGATCCACGCCGCATTCGATACAATGCGCGAGGAACTGCTGCTTAGAACGGTGACCGTGGAGATGAGGAAGAGGTGCCGAGCATGTTTACAGGTCAATGGTCATCAATTTGAACAAAATTTGTAATTAATTAAAATTAGTAATTAATTAAAATTTGTAATTTAATGACATTAGTCATTACCAAATTTTTTGTTTCATTTGCCATCATTTTACGATCGAACACATTTAATTTTCATTAGTTGAAATTTTTGCTTGAAGTGCCCTAGTTGCGGAAATTAATTAATAACTTTAAAACTAAAAGTGATAATTACACTTTTAGCATATCGTTAGAAAGGGCATGGACTGAGGATGTTTTAAAAAAATCAGAAGAACTCCAACCCTGTTAGTTTTTTTTTAAACCCCATAGAAAGTTGCCCTTAAAATTATTTCTTTACCTTACTACGGTACTTCAGGCCCCATAACTTTTCTTCTCCACAATTTTCTGGTGTAAAATAATTTTTTGCAGGACCCTAAGACTCTAACGATTAAAACAAGACCATTAGCCGACCGGTCCCATGGATAGATTTTGAGCTACAGGTAGTTTTAGTCAAAAAATCATAAAAAAGTCAAATAAAAAATAATAATAAATTAAAAAAAAACCTTGAGGCCAAGGTCAATATAATGGGCGGGGGTAGGTAGCAGACTATCCCTAGTTTCTACCCTAGGCGTATGTACAGCTCCCTTCCAAACACCCTGTATATTCTATTTTTAAAAATCCCACAACTATCTATTAGTTCTAACTAATAATCCAACACTAACCTCCTTTCGTTGATTGGTTGACACATAAGTTAATTTGTTTAATCAACATAAATTCTAACTGTTTAATTAACTGGCGGTTTACGAGGGATTAACTTTAAAGGTAACTTTTGTCCTTTTAGTTTATTTAATGTTTACGGTTAATCTTTCAGGTAATAGTTAGACTTAATTAAAGTTTTAATTTTTGAGTTTACTAGTGCAGGTTTTTTTTGCAAAAATAACCACTGTTTTGATTCGGAGTTTCCTTGCGTGATCGAATCAGAAATGTAGTGATTTTATTTTTATTTTTATTATCAATAGGCTCGCGCTTAACCACTATCTCACCTGATGGTAAGCGATGATGTGGTCGACGGTGAAGCACGCTTGCCTAGAAGTAACCTATTCACTTTTGACTTAAAGACCCCTAGATTGTAGCTATTGGGAAACACAGACTCCGGCAAGGAATTCCACTCCTTAGCTGTACGCACAATAAAAGTGTCCCCAAAACGTTTTGTGCGTATGGGTGGAATGTCCACCATGTACCAATGACGCATCGCCGTGCGTCTGGTTGTCCGATGATGGAACGGGCTGGGCGGAATTAAATCATGCAACTCCAATCCGCAAGAAAACCGATTTACCGACATAGCCCGAAGAATTGCCAAACTTAAGTGGCAGTGGGCAGGGCACATTGCTCGCAGAACGGATGGCCGCTGGGGCAGAAAGGTTCTGACGTGACGATTGCGAACCGGAGGACGTTGCATTGGAAGGCCTCCCGAGGGCCAGGCCAGGTGGACCGATGACCTGGTGAAGGTTGCGGGCGTCCGCTGGATGCGAGACGCATGGGACCGATCAATGTGGCGACGCTTGGCGGATGCTTATGTCCAGCAGTGGACGTCATTCGGCTGATATGATGATGATGATGAACCATTGCTTGATGGAAGTCCCATGTAATGATGGGAGCGAGCGTATTGCAGGCTGCTATATTTACAGGCTGTTCCAGTGAAATGCCGGCTGGAAAACCCAATAACACTTTGCCCTACCCAGGACTTGAACCCGACAATTCTATTCTCTAAGGAGACAACCTTAAGCGCAGCGCTGTACCAGCGACGAATCTACGGTTTGGTATCGAGACAACCTCGAAAACGACCGATCATGCAGCGCTGATTCAAACGGTATTCTCTAGCGCGGTTATGGTCGTCGACGAAATCTAGGCTGACATCTCCCGTCACAATTTCGTAGACGAATTAGGGCGACTGTGAGTTTTATGGGCATTAAAATGTATTACTTTATGCTTCCTTTTTTCATGGTCAGTAGTAGCGCTTGTAACACGTAGCAGAAATCTTTTAGAAAGGAACAAAGACGAAGTAATGTCAACAAAAACGACAATATACCTTAGATCGATATACATCGTATTATTTTTCGTTCGGTTTATGTTGATACAAAAAACATTTTTACAAAAAAAAACAACCGACTTCCAAATAAAAACACCACGAAGTGCAACATTACTTCAATTTCGGCAGCCGGTATTCCTGCTTTTGTTTCTTCGTTTTTTTACACCGACTTCCGAAATTGAAGTTATTTTGAACATTGTACGGTTTTTTTTGGAAGTCGTTTTTATTTTTTTGTAAATGGTTCACAAAGTTATGCCAGAACAGAATACACGAATAAATGAACTGTAAACATCTGTGTACCCCTTTAGAGCGTACCGGCGTGATGTTATGTTATGAAATGGCGTAAACAATAAACAGACATGCGATTGCACCAATCCCGAGAGGTTTGCCGTTGTTTATTGAAGAGTTCTGTTGTATATCTACGAATTTTTGTACTTGACTGTACCTCAAAATGTGATCATCACGTACTATATTTGATATCTATGTCAAAATAGAATCTTTGTTCCAGACATTCTTACGTATAATACCGAGCATTCTTACGTATAATACCGAGCATTCCTACGTATAATACCGAGCATTCTTACGTATAATAACGAGCATTCTTACGTATAATACCGAGCATTCTTACGTATAATAGAACTCTAGCCGCTTGGATACTGTGATACAGAGAACTTGTTATTTAAAAAGAACTCTAGACGATATTCATGATTTCTAGTGGTACTTCCCGATCCTAAGATATTACATCTTAGGACTAGAAATCTCCCAATAGGAGCATAATTAACAAAGAGAGAGATAGATGTTCTAATATCTATACTAACATTATAAAGCTGAAGAGTTCGTTTGTTTGAACGCGCTAATCTCAGGAAGTACTGGTTGGAATTGAAAAATTGATTTTGTGTTGGATAGCCCGTTTATCGAGGAAGGTTATCGGCTATATAACATCACGCTACGACCAATAGGAGCGGAACATAAATGAAAAATGTAGCAAAAACGGGAAAAATATTCCTTTTTGAGAGTTTCCGTTGCGTGCGCTGCGTAAAAGGTTTAGATGGGTAGGTTGACGGGAGCCAGTTGACGGGAGCGAAGCCGCGTGGGACAGCTCGTCTATCATATAGGCATACTCACACACACATACACACATAGTTACACAAAAAATCGTACTAATATCTTTGCCTTTACATTCATTTTGTTCTTGTTTGTAAAACTTACTTAAAACAGTTTAGTTAAAAGTTACCTAAAAATATGTATTATTGATCCTAGGGAGGAGCGGTACCACCCAATACAAGTATTACTATATGCTTCCTGGGTGGTTCCAGCCACTGATAAATATTGTAAAAGAACTTTTAAAGAAATAAACTATTTTGTTCATTTATTTTTATTTTTTAATACCAAGCTTGTATTACTTCAAAGGGGTAAGGTGCGAGGAAAAAATATTTGATCGCTATCAACTTTTTCACCCCTCTCTTTTTCACTCTATGGAAACATAAAACATGACGCAATGAAATCATACTAATATTATAAATGTGAATGTAAGTTTGTTTGTTACGCTTTCACGCAAAAACTACTGAACCGATCATCATGAAACTTTGTACATATATTCTTGGAGGTATTAGAAATAACATAGGATACTTTTATTAAAAATAATAAAAAAATAATGGCTTCACTGCGAGCGAAACCGCGGGTAAAAGCTAGTACTCGTATAAAACTCTTTTTAAATCCCATTTAAAATTATGATGTAGATAATTCAGTCAGATATTACTTTTTTGCCTATAAAAAGTGAAATTATTACAATTTGCACTCTGTCGCACCATAAAAAATACTTTTCTGTGAACTTTTAATCACAAAAATGGGACGCTATGAAAGATAACATCACCGCGCCTTTCAATGTTCCCACTGCTGGGACACAGGCCTCTTCTCTGGGAGAGGTAATGGGCCTAAAATATGGAATATATACTCGACCTCATTGTCCTGAAATTCTTTTTAAAACGAATAAAGGTCTTTTGAATTGTGCAATTTTCGTAAATGAAGAAAAAGGTTTCTGTTGCAAAAAAAAATTCACGAGTTAAAAACACGTCTCGATTTATTATAAGCTTTTATTAAACTTGCGATGTATCTATGTGTGTTCGGGTCAAATCTTGCAACTGAATTTTAAGTCCTCCACCGATTAAGATAAAATTTTGCATACACGTTTAGTTTGGATGACAATTAAATGGTTAGCGCTAGTGACGTCCTTCTAAATCCAATATGGCGGACAGCCCAAGATGGCGGACTAGTTATTTTTTGTGCACTGCCATGATATGGTATGGTATCAAATGAAAGGGTTTGCTGAGAAGATTACGGAAAAATCTTGTTATTTTTTATGATAGACGTTATAAAAGATATTCTACCACATTCAACTCTTTTTATAATACGAATAATGCGTAGCCAAAATCTTGTAGTGTTCGTACATTTGCACCAAAACATGTAAAAATGTTACTTTCCCAACACAGAAACATAAAAACGCTATGAAAGATACTCTACTTCAACCACTTTTAAAATACAAATGGCAAGTTGTAATACAACATTATATGAACAAGAGGTATTTGATGTAACCTAGAGCATTTTCCCTTTTTCTTTTATTTTTAGCCATAAGTATGTATGAGGATAAAAAAATGTGCTAAGTACATTTTTATGTTCAGAGCACTTTTGCTAACAGAAAAAGTACTATGCAGATACTCCAAATTAATGGTTTTACCCGACTGCGGGAGGGTAATGTTTTTCGAGCGCATGTATGTATGTAAATTATATGTATGCATGTATTGTCCATGTATTGATTGATTAACATATGAGGTGTCATTGGATTTGTCACATAGGCTATGCTGGCTGGCTGTTTATGTGACATAGGCTATATTTTTTTTTAAATGGCGCCCCCTCCTAAAAAAAGGAGATAATCATTATTTTTTCTCTCTCCTAATGTATCAAATGAAAACTACTTAATAGGCCATTCTAAAAATATATTTAGTGTAACACAAACTTTTATGTTCCTATTTTGACAAGATTTCAAGATAAGCGTAACTTTGATAGCAAAGTAAATAATGTTTAACCACATAAATTATTTGGAGAACTCTTTCATTACTAAAACTAAAAAGTTTGAAATAAAATAAATTATTATTAAAACTAAAAACCCGACCAGCGGTGCCAAACGAAGTTTTGGTCGGTTTTCTAAAATTTTTGTTTGTCCAATTTTTGTCCGCTTGCAGCACCTCATAATATTTAATGTATAAATTATATGTAGTTTTTCTCTTTTCAGTTAATCAATTTTAGCAGTCGGGATTTTTGGTTTTATGTTTGTTTTTAAATGTCATGTTTTGTTCACTTTGCAAGGGTCTGTGGGACCCGGCAATGGCAGAAGGCTCGCCTTCTATTGTGTAAATTAAACTGTAACATATTACCAGCGATAACTATCTGCCGTAGAATATTCTCTACCATTTCTATCTAACCTTTTGGAGAAAACAGTCGTAATGTTATGTGTGTGTTCACCAAAATTATAAGTCTAAAAACAGAATTCCTAACTCGTCTCAGATGTGTAAAAAAATATGCAGAGTAACCTCAAGTAAGAAGCGCGAGTTCGTGAAAAGTGGAATAAGGTGGCAAAGACTTTCGCCTGGAAGTGGAACAGAATAGGCTAGCAAAAAAAAACATCTCATGTAAGCTGTTATTAGTTAACACAAATAAAAAAATAGGACATGGGCACCAGATGATCCCATGTATCCCTTGATCCCTCTGGACGGGTCAGATCAGTGACCCCTCCGCCTAGCACTTTTCACACGCAGAGGATATGGAGAGCGGCCAACGCTATGCCGACACTCCTCCTCCCTTGCGGCCCACCGCGTCCGCCATCAGACTGTGTGCCTAACCAAACATAATCTATTAGTCTTAATGTGGTCAATTGATTGGGTGGATCGTAGTTTGTTGTTATTTTCAAAAGAGTGCACAGTCCAGTTCGTCTTATAATTTTATATCAAAAACGTTCCGCGAACTGGGAGGCACAACGTTGGACGGCCACTCTCTAAGTGGACCCATGGCCTGGTTAAGGTAGCGAGAATCCGGTGGATGCAAGACGCCGAGAACTGATCAGTAGTGAGACGACGCTTGAGGGAAGCCTATGTCCAGCAGTGGTCTTTCGGCTTAGATGATGATGATCAAAAACATCAATGACTTGATCAATCATCGTCATCATGTATTTTTTTAAGCCGCCATCTTTTTACCTAAGTACCCACATAAAAAACAAATCAACATCTACCCTCATTCTATCCAAGTTAGCAACCCAATTACAGATTATCCCTACCCACAGTTTAAGTTACCTCTCACAATGAAAATACCATTATTTTGCGGACGCTACTTAAGACTTAATTGGAACTCAATGTACCCACATTAGTGTTCCAATTAAGTCGTAAGCTGGATTACATGGGCGGAGACAAAAGGAGGAGAGATTAATTAATAGTTTTAATGAATTAAAAGTCATGAAGTTTTAATCCTAGACTGATTGGCAATTAAAACTACACACACACAATACTCTGCAATCTTTATTGTGTATTTATGGTGTACCTATTATTTTTTTCGTGGAGGTATGCTCAGGCATACTACACTAAAACCCCACGGTGTCCTCCTATGTCGCTTATGGCGGGAACACGGGCACGCAGTTAGCACTCACCGCGGCTGTTCATCACCGGACCCTCCTCTGGGGTGTACCTTCCACCGCCGGCGCACCAGAACACATAGCACACCCTGACCATCCCAGGGACCAAACCAGCACATCGGCGCCAGACGGCTCTGTGTATGGTTGGTCCCCCTGTCGTCGGGTCGGGTCTGTGGCCCTGCCGCCTACCACTTTTCGGCCGCAGGGGATAGGGACCTCCCCGAAGGTAAGGAGAGCGGCGCCACTGGGCGCAACGCAATACCCTCGCCGCGGCCTCCAACCCTCAGCCGCGATTTAGTATGGGACCTGGGACGCTCCATACGACGTCGCGGCCCACCTCAGTTTTGTTGCGATGTCACTTCTCGTCGATCCTCGGCTTAATCGGCAAAAGCTTTGATGAACTTCCCCTCTTCGGGGTCCTCTTCGCTTCACGATGGGTGACCAAGCCACGGCTACTGAGCCCCCCACCTCGACAATGCGGGAACCCACCTGCTATGCTCCTTACATATATTCATTTAGTTTATTTACGTCATACATCTAATCTACCGTTAATATTAAGGGCCTACATCCGCTTTAGTGCCGTAAAACTGTAACTTTCTAAAGCATACTCCTTAGTAACGGCTAGGTTAAAAGGTTTGAAAAAAATATATATTTATTATTTTTTCATGTATATTATTTTTTAAACATGGTTTTTTCGTATAACAAATAGTTTTGCTTTAAAAAAATAATTAACAACACGATATTTTTCGCAACTTTTGGATACTCCTCCAAAACGACTTGGATGTTTAAAAATATTTTTACACGGAAAAATTGATGGCTGGAATTTCTTCATAACTGACAAAGCATATATAAATCAAATAATATTTTGCAAACAAAACTGTTCAAAAGGAGGTTCAATATTGATATTTTGGCATCGAGCGGGCGCACGGCCAATACTGCGATTATATTGGGGCGTATATATCGCCTTAATCGGCAAAAGCCCTGCTGAACGGCCCCTCTTCGGGGTCCTTTTCGCTTCACGATGGTTGACCAAGCCACTGCTACTGAGCCCCCCACCTCGACAATGCGGGAACCCACCTGCTATGGTCCTTACATATTCATTTTGTGTATTTACGTCATACATCTAATCTACTGTTAATATTAAGTTTGAGCCTTTAAGCTTACTTTATACTCTCTAAGTTAAATTGTCTAGACTAGACCCAGGTAGCCTTGACATATAAGCTACTCAAATTACTAGATATTAAGGGACCTAGGTTGTTATCGTAATATACATTTCACAGGTGAAACCATTTTGTTTATAACTTTAGTTTTGAAATTAGTATTTAGTTACGCGTGTATTAATTTGGTCGTACTTAGAGATAAATGTGGAATCAGACGTTGCTCAGATCTGAAATAAATTGAGAAGAAAAAGTAAATCCAAAAAATAAAATAATCCCGACGGCTTTAAAAGTCGACGTAAATAAGAAGAAAATCATGCTGTGCAGTCGGAGGACGCATATTTGCGAGCTGGCTGACCAAAACCAGATAGATGTATCTTCTGTCTGCACAGCATGATTTTCTAAGCCTTTATTCTGATACCCCCACGACGTGTTTGGAAGAAAAAAAATCATTGGGGCTCCATTTTCCTTATTCCAATTTTAATGTAGCCAGTGACACTCGCAAGGTTATCGTCGTGATGGCCCAGTGGCTGAGACCTCGCCTCTCGTGAGGTCGTGGGTTCGAATCCGGGCAAGTACCAATGTGACTTTTTCAAATTCATATGTACTTTCCAAGTTTATCTTGGACATTGCTGACAACGGCGAAGGAAAACATCGTGAGGAAACCTAGACTTATAGTGAGTTTATAAGATTGTGCTCCATTGGTGTAATTGCTGCAAGGCGTTCCAGTGCGAGGATAAACTAATAAATAAATAAATAAGACGGGGTAAGAACCATCAAAATCGGCCAACGCATATAGTGTCTAGAACGCCACATAGGAACAAACATACATACATACATAGACTGATAACACATTACCTTCCTTCTACAGTCGGGCAAAAAGAGCAAACAATGTTGATTTTTAAAGATTTACTCTACTCATAAGTATAATGTGTTTGTAATGTTCCCACAGCTGGGACACAGGCTGAAACCTACAACAGTTAGATTACAGCCTACACCCTCTCACAGAAAGGGAGTGGTTTGTCAAACTCGGGCCAAGTAAGGGTTTGTATACGTCAAATGTCTTTGAATAGTTCAAAGACAATGTAAAACGAGACGATTTTTACAACATTAATACTATTGAACATGAAGTTTAAATAAATAAATAAAAAATATTTTCTTTAATAGACCTCAAATAAAAATAAAACTGTAATCCTCATAATCCCCGGCTCTTGACGACTCTTGCCAACTTACGTGAAGTTGGCAAGAGTCGTCACAAACGCTGAAGTCGTTTTTAGGTATCTTTGGTAGTGAAGCGAGGCGCGAGGAATGTTTAGGACCTTTCCGAGCGCGTGATTGGTTAGTCAGTTGACACAAGGATCGACTGACCAATCGTGTCGCGTCCACTTTCCGTTCGCTCTTTAAGGTGGTTGGTCAGTTCGCAGAATAAGCGCGAACTCATCCCCACTACGCCAAAACCTTGCCAACTTACGTGCCGGGGATTATACTGATATTATAAATGCGAAAATTACTCTGTCCGTTTATTTGTTATCCACGGATTTGTATAAAACTTGACACATACGTGGACCATGACCAGTAGTGCGATGCGTCATCGGTACATGGTGGACACCCCACCCATACGCACCAAACGTTTTGGGAATACTTTTATTAGTCGTACAGCAAAGGAGTGGAATTCCCTGCCGGAGTCTATATTTCCAAATAGCTACTACCTGGGAGTCTTCAAGTCAAGAGTGAATAGGTTTCTTCTAGGCAAGCGTGCTTCATCGTCGACCACATCATCGCCTACCATCAGGTGAGATAGTGGTCAAGCGCAAGCCTATCATCAATAAATAAAAAAAAAAGTATGTTCTCGTGGAATGAAAAAACAAATCTCATGTGGGTGAAGCCGCGGCGCTGGCAGAAACAAGTAAACAATAAACGACCTTGCAAACGGCAAAATTGAAATTGTGTTACTCCGAGATTTTTCTACCACAGAAATTTCTTAAGAAAACCTTTAAAAGTTCTCAAACAAAATTACTGAAAGTATCTATCTAACGTAAACTCACGTTAACGAAAGTGAAATGAAAAGTTCTCACTCTCGCAACGTAAGCTTGGCTTCAACTTATGTTATTTAGAGCAAATTAGTTTCAATGTTCTTAACACCTTTGCAACCGCGGGTAGTTTTGAAGTTTATCTTAAGTAAAGAGAAGACTTACTGTGTAAACTGGAATGGTTTGAAATCAACAACTTGCAGTCAAGAGTGAATAGGTTACCTCTAGGTAAGCGTGCTCCACCGTCGATCACATCATCGCTTACCATCAGGTGAGATAGTTGTCAAGCGCGAGCCTATAAAAAAAAAAAAAAATTACAACTTGCAGTTGAGTAAATATGCTGTATCAAAAAAGGATTTTAAATAAATCAATAAAAATAAAATAATCTTAATTTCGGACAAGTATTAAATGGTTTAGTAAACGAGAAAAAGAAAACTTAAGTCTATGTTAGGTTTTAAATCTGTGGCATGCAATTAGATTTTTTTTTAATTTGTATTGTAACACATTTTAGTACAATGAAACTGTAAAAACTTGCAAAAAAATATTATAAAACAAATGGAAAAAAATAGTCACGAACCGAGAAACCCCTTTTACAAGTCCCCCATTTGCAAGTCGCTGCTAACACCACCTAATAGCCTTGGAATGGAACCGAACGCGATCGAAGTACTTATAAAAATAATCATCTTAATCAGACGAAAAACGCTAGTAACGTCGGCACGGTTTCCTTGTATGGGATGAGATGTATGCTAGTATTATTTGTGCCGGGTGTATTTTATCTTAGGATTATTTCCGACTTTTATGTGGGCGAAACCGTTGACAGAAGCTAGTTAGTATACAATACGAGTAATGAGTATGTTGTCCACAACCCACTAAATAGTAAGCGTGGGTAGACCAATAAGGGCAAGAAAGGTCGATGACATCAAACATTTCCGTAAAAGATATGTACAAATTTTTGTTAGAGTTACACACTGTCTAACACAACCATTTTTTTTTAACAAGCAAAGAATTGTAACAATTGTAATACACAGTGTATGTGATGTTACAATATTGGCTAGATTCCCTATATTTTGCAATGAGGCGTTCAATTAAAAAATAATGAATTCATTTACACCTTGTAATTACAAACACACACTAACACACACACGCACACACATAAACCCACACTCAGTGTTAAGATTTGGAATAATTTTCTGGGGCAATTCAACTCTAAAGCAAATTGCGTTCAAAGCACAAAAGCGTTGTATACGGGCTATATTTGGGTTGCAAACTGTTGAATTCTGTGCTGTTTATACAGCACAGAATTCTAAGACTTCAATCACTTTACATATTGCAAATATCGATATTTGTAAAAACCAATCCTCATTTGTTTCCCCTTATGATTAATAATACAGGTAGAAAAAGACGCGAAAAGTACAGACTTTGGGTGCAATCACACTCTGCTAAAACAGCATTTCTAACAAAAAGTGTAACATGCATGGCTCCATTAGTATACAATGCAATTCCAAATTTCCTTAAAATAATGAATATAAATTCATTCAAGACAGATCTAAAAATTTTCTAATTAGTAAGGCATACTATGTTACAGAGTTTTTGAATGACAAATTTTGATGATAATTTGAATTGTTTGAATTTTATTGATTTTGTGATGGGACTTTTTTATGACCTTGTTAATTTTATTGTTATCATTATTGTTTTTTGGGCTTATTAATTTTATTAACTGTCATTATGTATTTGCATTAATTGATTTTTTTACTGTAATTTAAATTTGACATACTTACATTATTATCTGACATTTATTTGATAATTTAACAGATCTGACATACATTTTTGTACGACATTTGTTTGATATTTTATTACTTTTAGTGTTGACAGTTTGATAATATTCCTTTTGAATTCATTTTAGTGATTGTTTATTTGATTGATATTTTACATAGATTTGACGTACATCTATATTTGAAATTAGTTTTTTTTTTACATTTTTATTATTTTTATGCAGTTTTTATTGACATTTTGTAATTATTGTGATAAAATTAATTTTCGTAATTTTTCATGGATATTCATTTCTAAAATATTTCCACGCCATAGTATGTGGCAAACATGTCCAAACTTTTAGTATCTATTTTAATGTTATCCTGCATGCACTTATTGTTTATTCTTGCATGTATACATGTGTTTGAGAGAGACAAATAAATATATCTTTATCTTTTATCTTTATCTCACACACTACTATAGACACATATACGCATTCTCACAATCCTACACTACACAGAGCTGCTAATTACTTCTAAGTCATTGTTCCGCTGTGTTCTTAAAATATCAATATTGTTAACTGTCTATTATGGGAAGGAGCAAGAAAACTCCAATACAAGTATTAATGATTACTTATTGGGGATACTTCATTCACATTTGTAAATGTAACCGTCAGAGACGCAATAAACAATTTCATTTTTTTATTTTAATCTAAGGAACCTTGCTTAAATTGCGTCTACAGGCGATATCACTCACGTATTTTCTAAGAAATGTAATGTACAAATCAGTCGAATTACATCGCGTCAATGTGAACATTTCATCTCACTTCAATGCCGACTAGACAAAATCATTTATCAGTGTGATATAAATGGAATCGTGTCGAGCTATCGAGAAGGTCGCTTAGACTAGATACTTAATTACATATTTTCGTATATAATATCAATCAACAGTATTTTCTCAGCCCACGATAAAAGCTATTTTTAATCCCCAACCCCCGACGGAAAAAGAGGAGTGTTATAAGTTAGACGTGGGTACCTGGGTATGTATCTGTCTGTGGAATCAAAGCTCCTAAATGGATGAACCGATGTTGATTTCGAAAGGTGACTCTATCGAGAGTGAGTTTAACTATTTTTGATGAAAATCGGTTTTGCCGTTCAAAAGTTATGTTATGCTATTTGAATCGGGATTTTTTCGCAAAATATCGTATCGTAATTACGTGTTCAATACATTGTCGATCGATGCACGTCTGCTAATAGATAAATAATGTAGCATGCAATAGAAATGTATCAAAGTCAAAGTCAAGTGTTTT
This sequence comes from Orthosia gracilis, assembly GCA_947562075.1. Lineage (NCBI taxonomy): Eukaryota > Metazoa > Arthropoda > Insecta > Lepidoptera > Noctuidae > Orthosia > Orthosia gracilis. The sequence goes on along the minus strand of OX387267.1, from coordinate 6,478,722 downwards.
TTTTTCGACTAGGCCATTAAGCGGCACTTTCGAACGTTAACAATTAAAATTAACAATTAATAAAAATTGATTCTACCGTGCATTCGGAAAAGTAGCTTGTTATGGAGAAGAACGCACATGAAACTCCATACTTACTCTTTAAAAAAAATAAGTTTTTACAATATTCAAGTACATACATTAATAATTCATATACGTGAGAACGATGCACCCAGCACTACTATACTACATATAAGTATTACAAGCACTAACAGGTACATTTTAGTCTTTTAGGTTCCTATTTTTCCTTCAATTGAAAAATAGGAACACGGTTCTCACATACTTACAAATATTGCAAACATAGGTAAATTATCTAATATAAAAACAACGGAACAGTGTGCGAGTCATATTTTTTTAAAACAAAAAGAGTAGATAAATATAAAATAAAGCGTTACTAGAATTATGAATAAAATACAAATCAACCAGTTTGACTTTGTCTACACTAAAGATTGCCCTATGGAGCAGGACCAACATGTTTCCAGGCATTCGTATCATGAATATAACCATCTAATTTGTAATATGCTTGTTTACAAAGTGTACTTTTAACTATTGTTTTAAATTTTCTTTCATTTAGTTTTAATATCTCACAAGGTATTTTCTTATAGAATTTAACACAGTACCCCATGAAAGATGTGTGTACTTTAGCTAATCTATAAGGTGGTTGATCTTACTTATCTTTATTTCTAGTATTACAATTGTGTTTATCACTAACTTTTCTAAAGAGATTTATATTTTTCCTTACATACATAATATCGGAGTTTTTTTTGTTGCTTGTAAAACACACCATTTCAGTAAAAAAACCTCCTACAGCGAAGCGAAGCTAAAAAAAAACACTTCACTCTTAGCAATAAGAGTTTATTTTTACGTTGCTATATAAAAGATAATTTGGAGCCACCTGGAGCTTTAAACTGGAAGGTTAAAGTTGTAAATACATATTACAAGAGACCGTTAAATGATTTTTTTTGTGATTGAGGTATAAACAAAACTGGCTAAGAACGTTTCAGAGAAAGCGTAGTAAAGAGTTCCGTAGTTACTAGTTTAGGGTACTTTCCTGACCGTATATTTGGCCCTGAGAAGAGTTAAATAGAATAAAAATTACACATCTCGGTGTGAGGAATACCCAAACGACATAATTTGAATGGCCAGGAAATGCTGGACGTAAAACTGAAATCGACACGGGGAGGTTTCTTTATTACACCCCAAATTCCCAAATTTTATTTAACTTGCAATTTATGTATGTGTGTTCGTGTCAAATCTTGCAACTGAATTTTAAAACAGTTATCCTCTACCGATTAAGATAAAATTTTGCATACACGTTTAGTTTGGATGACAATGCATGGTTAGCTATGTAACGTAATTATAAATCCAATATGGCGGTCGGCCCAAGATGGCGGACTAGTTATTTTTTGTGCACAGCAATGATACGAGTACCAAATGAAAGGATTTGCTGATAAAAATATGAAAAAAGCCAGATAGAAAAAAAAGATTTTTATATCGATAATTTTATTTCTTTCAGTGGTTTATCTTCTTTGTAAATCCTGAATAAATAACAAAATATCAAATACCATTTTCTCAAATTACTGCTTTTGGCTTATGTAATAATACATCGATTAAACAACCTTTTCATTTCTCTTAATTTTATTCATTAACAATTTACATTATGTCCGAATGTTTACAAAATAAAATATTTAAAAAAGCTAAAAACAATATTCTATTGCTTTGCTTGTAAAAGGCTGCTAAGTCTTAAGTAACAACATAAAATAACATCAACATTGTACACTTAGTTCGCAATAAAATTTTGACTTTGACTTTGACTTTGACATTGCATTTAATAAAATTCAAAATATTATGACAATCGCAACACACAATTACATTTCTTACTACCAATAACTTTTCAATTCTACCTCAACCGATTTCAGCACGCCTTCAAGGCAAAATTATAAATAAATAACAAAAAGGAATACCATGTTCTGAAGACGCTGACATTTACGCGACCCTTGTCAAGTTGAATGTGATGACGTGTAACAACCCTGAAAAATATCTTACACATGGATATAGAGAATGGACTGAGTAATACCGTCATACATTTCTCCGCTCTGTAGAAAGGAAATAAGCGACGTTGAATAGCTGTGTTTTGAAGTGAAACTTCTTAAGCGGTTTTCATAATTGAACGAGAATCGACAGGGAAATTTCGCGTTATGTTTAGACAGAGGAGAGAAAAAGGTATAACTCCTTCCTAATTTCAAACTAAATATTCAGTATTTTTAAGAAGCTTTACAGAAGTTAAACTACTAGTACGACGGAAATCACCCCCAATCTTTTTTATGTAGGTAAATGACACTGCACGCCAATCGTAGAACAAATTTATGATAGTAGAAAAAGAAAACTACAGGTTACACGATCGCCTTGTCTCTCCCATACTTTTCTGGACTTTTCACACTTTTATTGATTACACAGTCAAATAGTAAAGTCTCAGTCCATTCCTCTACAAACGTGACCCTTAAAAATATCTTACATCGTATGTTGTCACGCCGATTTTGTGAAGGTTTTCTTGCCTTTTTAGGATGCGTAGAAAGATGTAAATACACCTAATAGAATTTATTCAAACTATTGTAGTCTAGAAAGCTTACTATTCACTCAATTTTAACATCTTAAGCCTAGACGTCACCGATCACAATTTACGTAGTAAGTTTAGTGCTTTAGTTTTCTAGATATTGGTGGATTTGTCTGTATTAAAGTAACCAGTTAAAATTAGATTATATTAAAAATAAACTCTTTGCATGGATTAACAATTTATTATTATCATAGTTAAATCTATTATTCGAAACCTTTTTAAAGGAAGTATTCAACTGATAACTAAAATTCTTTTACGAACGAGAAGCTACCCGTCGCTGAATGCCAAAGTTACAATATATAGACCACAGGAGCGAAACCGCAAGAGGCAAATCTACTAAATACCTACTTTTTAAATACCTACCTTTGAATTATAAAAATTTGAATAAAATATATTAATAATGTCATATTATTTATAAACCACCACCACCACCACCTTTCAAGTTCCTTTTTCTACCCGGCAACACCAAAAAAGTTCATCGTATTTTTCACCACTCGCAACACCAAAGATTCAAATTTTAGTCCCCCAGTCTTTTTAATCCGCAGAAATAATCATTTAAAACGCCTTCCGTAGGGTACAAGGTATAATTAGCAGCCTCCGTGACTCACGTTTTTCTTAAGACATTTTATTAAGGGAAGCTCCAATTTGCTATAGTAATTTAATTTATCATTTTTAATTAAGTTAATTAAAGATAATAAGCGCTGTAATTTTGGAGGGGTGAGATAGGTGAGTTTTATTTAAAAGTAATTAATAGGACAGAGCGAATTTTAGAAGTATAAATGTTTTGTTTGTCATATAAATCAAATACCAGCTTGATGCACGTGAGTCGATTGACAGACGGGCGAAAAGGCTTATTGGCAACGATGCTCTGGTCACGTCAAACTCCAGAGCCTCGAACATCGACGCCGAGTTGCCAGCCTGTCGGTTTTTTATCGGTTACATTTCTGGGAGTGTGCGACGGAACTGCACAATTTGATTCCGCCTGGCCCTTTCCATCATCGGACTACAAGACGTACGGCAATGCGCCATCGGTACATGGTAGACATCCCTCCCATACGCATAAAGCGTTTTGCTAATACTTTCATTGTGCGCACAGTTAAGGAGTGGAACTCCCTTCCGGATTCTTTGTTCTCTGATAGCTAAAACCTTGGAGTCTTTAAGTCAAGAGTGAATAGGTTTCTTCTAGGCAAGCGTGCTTCACCGTAGACCACATCATCGCTTAACATCAGGCGGGATAGTGGTCAAATGCGAGCCTATAGATCATAAAAAAAAAACAGGTTTTTACGTAGAACACAACACAACAATCAATCACACTTACATTCCAAGAAGACCAAAACCCTTCATAGAATACGAGAGTACAGAGGTACATACATACATCCCTACCTAAATGACCTGAACAATGCTGCCGACGCTGCAATAAACTTGGCTTACTACTGGGCCCGAACAGTATAATTAGGAAGCACCCCGACACGAAAAAAGAAAGAAAAACCTACTTGTAGTAAAGTTAAAAACCGGCGAAGTGCGAGTCTGACTCGTGCACAGAGGGTGCCGTATAAACAGCTACATTCACCAAAATAAATAGGTAACATTACTAAAGTTCATAAACAATGAAAGCACTGGACATTGCTCTAACGAAGGGACAAAATTAACTTTGCCATTCGAAAATTGCTGTCCCCATACATCAATGTACAACATTTTTACCTTTCCATGTACATTTTATAAGTTGGTCGACTATTACTCGAAAACTTGTAAAGCCTACTTAGCTGTGATAGTTTTCCTTTTAATTTCAAACTTCAGTCTATATGGTTTTCACATGATCTAACCAAGATTTTGTCTGGACTTTAAAAGAGACTGTGACCTCTGAGTTTGTTTCGGCCTTTCTTCTCAGAATAGGCAGATAGGAAACGCCGACCTCATCTAGTTTAAAAAAATATGATCGACATGCAAAAGTGTTTGTACAAACCAACTTACAGAAATAAAATCATTTATCATTCATAAAAATAAAACTCAAATTTTCGTAGATAAATGGTAAGAAAATGGTCTTATGTAACATTTTTTTTTAATTACAACCTGCCGTTTAGAAGTGATTCTCATTTTAAAATCAGCAAATGAGCAGGTATCTGCACCTTCATTGAAGCCCCTAAATAAATCCTTACTAATATTATAAATGTAAATGTAAGTTTGTTTGTTACGCTTTCACGCAAAAACTACTGAACCGATCATCATCAAACTTTGTACATATATTCTTGGCGGTATTAGAAGTAACATAGGATACATTTTACTAAAAAAAAAAAAAAATGTCTTCACTGCGATCGAAGCCGCGGGTAAAAACTATTAAACACATAAAACGCAAATTGAAACGTTTGAAAATGACAGAGACAGAACAATGTTATTTCAAATGCAAGTGTACCTTCAGAATCCAGTGCATCCTCATTTTTGCAGAACACAAGGCATCCCACAAGTTTTCCAACAATAAAACTCTTATAAAACAAAGAAACACAAGACACAACAAGGCTGCGTATGGAACTTTCCATTTCCGTATTCTGCCGATCAAACTCATGACAATGGGGAACATGTATTGTGCCTATTTCAACTGACGTCTTTGTGTTATGTTGGTAGCAATGATGCATGAGGCTAGGAACGATCGCTTCAGAATGGCCGTGTTTAGAAATGGCTTCTATTACTGATACTTCCAGTATTGAAGGGATCTCTTTTTCGACTTTCTGTTTTGACAAACTTTTTCCAGCGGCTTTGCTTTACCATTCGTGACAATGGTGAACGTGTATTGTGGCTATTTCAAGTGAAGACGTCTTTGTGTTGGTAGCAATGAGGTATGGGACTAACAACGATTACCTCAGATTAGCCGTGTTTAGAAATAGCTTCCTCTATTTATTTACTTCACACCAATAAGTAGAACATCTTACAGTATTCCAAGATGATGTTATACAACAGAATAAATATTGTTAAACAAATAAAAACAATAACGATAAATTTATAAAAATTAAAATGATTCAAATTTGTATGCCCCCTTCAATGCAACTTTGTGCTCCTGACACAAATTTCGGCGGACTATGGAACACATCTTACGATGGCATATCATTTATAATACGCGCGGTCCTTGACAAAGGGGCAAACTTTAATAAATTTGTCCTAGCCCATGGCACATCTAACAAAGTGGAGCGGCGGCGTGCACCCCATACCCGTCCGGGACACGCAGCCGCAGTGCCTCCAGAACATCTGGGTGGTGCACAAGCCCGAGCAGAACTCTCACCACGTATTTTACTAACACGACATCCCTCCTAACTGCTAGCCTGTGTACCCGACCATGCCCAACACAAACAGACTCAGATACATCAACGGGTACAATGGGTAAAGCCCATATTGCTTTAAATATAAATACCTCGTGAATTTATTTAGATGTTACGGATCATTGGTGTAAGTTTAGGATTCTCTGTTGCCTGACTTGATATTTTCCGTGACTGCTCAAACTCATGACAATAGGGAGCATGTATTGTGTCTATTTCAAGTGGGCGACCTCTTTGTGTTGTTACGGCGGTAGCAATAAGGCATGAGGCTAGCAAAGATCGCTTCAGAATGGCCGTGTTTAGTGATCGGGCTCTTATATATTACAGATAGTTATTGGAAGTATTCAAATGCAAATACATCTTTATTATTTTCCTGTTTTGCTATGTCCGTGGCTTTAATCCCACTCGTGGCAATGGGGACCTATTTTAAGTGGAAGACATCTTTGGTAGCAATGAGGCATAAGACTAGAAACGATCGCTTCAAAATGGCCGTGTTTGGTGATTATGTTCTTATAATGTTACGGATCGTTGACGGAGGTATTGATGGGAAACCCTTTTTTTTTTAATTTTCTGTGTTTTAACTAGCCACTACCCACAAGTACCGTGCATATTTTACGTTATTAAAAGTAGCCTTTGATATTCAACGATAGTGTAACTTTGCAAGAATGAATTTTCGTGATTAGTTATATTTTGCAAAGATATAAAGAAAGAAATAATAAATATTTATTTGTAACCCGCACAGGAGATACGAGAAGAATCAAAAAAACAAAAAATAATAAAAAGAAAACTCCGTGCGAGACCAAAAAGGCTCCCATCTCAGCATGTCCAGCGATATCAAAAAAGGAAAGAACGCTGCGCTGATATCAAAAAACATAAATGATAATACCCACAATTTTAACTCTTTAATAATATCGGTTTACCAACGAGCGACTACTAAGAAATTGCCAATAGAAATGCTCAAAATCAATGAGAACCAAGAACCTCATGCTTACTAGTGATTGAAAAAAATATCTGCCCCACATACCTCCATCAAGTGGAAACCACATTACAATAAATTCACTTTGAAAGCTATAAAATAAATTAAAAAGAGGGCAAAATTAAAAAGGTTCCATCACAACGTTTTTATTAATTTGAATAAACAAATAAATCAAATATAATTAAAAAACAAATCTGAATGCCGATAATTAAAAATAAATCAAAAAAGTTTTGAAAAATTAATAAAAGGCTTATTGGACGCTGGCTGCGGGCTTCAAATATTCAAATACCGGTCTACAACAGATTTTTCAACTCTAATTTTCAAAAAATAAGGTCGATTTTTACTTGGATGTAATGCCTAGTTTTACACAGATTGAGCCCAAAGGATTTGGAAATCTCGACAAGCGATTTTAAACTTAAAATCTAGTGAGCTTAGACTTATTTTAGCTTGTGTTTATTTTTAATATAAAATAGATGGTCTTCAGATATTAAATGAAAACAAGGTTCTTTGCTTTTCTAATAAAGTGTTTGTGGGACAAAATTTTTTACGCGAAAAGAAAGACATTCTTACTTTTTATTGGATTTGAAAAGATTCTCTGATCTTTTATTAACTTAGCGGCCACGAAGATATCTTTTTTCAAAGATAACTGGATTACGGCACACTTTTTATAATAATCTTACCCTGACTTTTTATTTTACACATTTTATAATTTTGTTAAGAATTGAGACTATTTACAGAGATTTTTCGTTCGATCTAACACACTATAGTATTTTATTTCAACGTCTCTTTTCTCAAAACTGTGGAGTGTCTGTGTAAGGCTTCTTTCCTCAAATCTTGAGAAAATTGACATGACTTAAATTAAATTTTAAGAATATGGTATGAACCTAAATTAAACATAAAAATAACAAAAAACCCAACAGCTTAAAAGCTGACTAAAAAGACGTAAACAAGAAGAAAATCATGCAGTGCAGTCGGAGGATACATCTGGTTTTGGTCAGCCAGCTCGCGCATATGTACCCTCCTAAACCTAAACAGTCGGGTTTTTTGTTAGTTTTAATATTTTTTTATTAACAACTTTTAGTTATTTTTTTTTCAGAATAAGGTACATTTAAACATGTAAGTGTTATATATTTTTGTAATCACCCCTTAAAACCCTTTATTTTGATACCCCATGATGGGTTTGAAAGAAAAAAAAAATTAGGCTCCCACAATATGGCGCCTTTTTCTTCTAATCTCCACATGTTACCAGCTAAGGGAATATGTAATGTTAGGCTTGTAACTATCTGCTATAGTCCATGAACTAACACAGCTCTGTATTTATTGTACTAAATGATATGATCTGAAGCTTGAGCTGCAATGACTTTCTGAGTATGCTCTGAAGTGCATATCTTCATCGTCATCCCCGATCTAACATTGATCCGGCTCGAAGGACCAATATTACATTCTTGTGGAGATTGTCTTTTTAAAGGTGGTTTTTATTTTTGAGGGATTGGCTTAAGTATATCTTTATAACTTTAGTTTGCATTGAAAAGTCTTCGCAAAGAGCTGGCCGTTATGAAGCAAAATATGTACAACTGTTACGCAACATCAAAAAATAGACAGCATTTTGTAGGTAGGCTTGTAGCCTAAGTAAACGTATTTACTCGCTAGACTAACACGTACACGTCAGTCTGTCCGGATGTGTGGCACAGCATCTGTCTTCACATGTCACCAACCATGTTACATAAGGGAATATGTAATGCTTCTGTATTTAGGCTCTAGTAGGTAAACGTGGAGACTGAAGAGCTTTTACATCAAATTTCACATTTTTTTGTATTTCTTGATGAAACTGTATCAGATAGATTACACTAATTAACTAACAAATTTTTTTGTTGTTGTTATTATTGATAGAACCACGTTTGACCACTATTATGTTATTTTCTTTCATAATTTTTAACCACCGACGGAAAAAGAGGGGTTTTATAAGTTTGACGTGTGTACCTGTGTGTTTTTATATTCATGTATCTGCCTGTGGCATCATATCTCCTAAACGGATGAACCGATGTTTATTTCGTTTTTTTATTGAAAGGTGACTTTATCTAAAGTCGGTTCAGACGTCCAAAAGCTATGGGCGTTTTGCTGTTTGAATCGAGTTTTCGCAAGATATCGTGTCACAATTACGTGTTCAAAAGATTGTCGATCGAAGCGTGTCCACTACTTACTAGATAAATTATGTAGCATGAAATAAAAATGTGTCGGGGGTTTTTTTAATTTTACTTGTTAAGTATTTAATATTTGCAATGGAAAGACTTAAGTAGGCTGAAATGTATTACTATCTAGCTAGCTAAATGTGCAGCCAAAAATGTCTATCTATTTTCTACTGGCTTTCTCTCATACAGTATAATATCGAGTATTTATGTTCTAGTTTTATTTTAAGCTAAGGCCAAATCGCAGCGCCATGTATTTCTGTGCAAAAAGGATCGGAAGGGGCACGACTTTCCTGGAGTGTACGATGATAATACAAAATGTACAAATGTGGTGTAGAATGATTTTTGCATTGCGTTTTCGCTCCATTCCAATCTGCGACAAGCAACGATTTTGCCAAGCCAAAAACTTCTCTTAATTCTATATTCCATCAGATAGGTCTGATAATTAAATAGATACCTGTTTTTCACCCTAACATATATCAAGGGTAATCTAGCATAAATACAATAAGTAACATACACAAAATAAAGGGTAAAAGGTTACTTTTAATAGTCCTATTAATACCCTTACAAAATTATAAACCCAACACAAGAAACACATTTTACAAAATTATAATTCCTGTATACCCATCAATTTTCGGACAAAATCTGCAGAATCATTAAAACATTTGTATCCTAAGCAGGCCCACGTTTTGGCTATAAACCCTTTGCGCCAGCCCTAATGTCCCCTTGGACAATAATAGCTCAAATAAAAGCCATCAGATGGACCTTCGACCGTTAATAGCCATTTTTATTTGTTTGTGATTGGCTGTCCGTTCCTATTGGGGACTATTTGTCGGTTTTATGAGCAAAATGAGATTCATATTTGGAGCGTTCTGACCGGTCAGTTCTATTTAAAAATTGGTCAAACCTTGCAACTGAGTTTAAAAACAGTTATCCCCAACCGATCAAGCAAAAATTTTACCTACAGGTTTGCAACGAAAAACTGAATAAAAATTCAATTCAAGGAGACGCGCGGTATATCGGGCAAGGTTTAAAATCTAAGCGAGACCACTATCTAGAAAAATCTGGCTCTCGAAAAATTGTTTTCAGAATCATCATCCAAAAGACTTTCACGGCTGAACATAGGAACTCCCCCAAAGTCACAACATCGACAGGTACTGTACGTCTCGCATCCAGCGAATATCTGTAGACTTAACCAGATCATCGGCCCACCTAGTGGGCGGGCAAAGCAGTTGCCAAAATCGAGCTTGAACTAAAAACAGCAAAGTTATCATCCAATACCTGGACCGAACACGACTTCCTCAACTTAGACTCCTACTAACCTTCCACGGGAATAAGCTTGCAGATAAGTGCGGTACTTCATCTTAAGTTATATAACTCAATACCTGACTATGACTGCTTTGGAGTTTAGTTGAGACGCAGCACATAAGGCCTGGGATTTAGAGAAAGCGTTTATCGAGTAGATGGAGACCTAGGAAATTATAGATGGCTTTTGTGAAAGAATAAAGCTAGAAAAGAGGATGTCTATTGAGAAGACTGCAAATAAAGATGCATGGAAGAAGAAATCATGCTGCATCGACCTCGTATATATTGGGATAAGGGGATAAGGGATTGGTGTTTAGGAAGCAGAAAATGTATAGTCAGGATATCGTAATAAATTTTGTTAGAATGGCCAGTCTTAGTGGAAAGGAAAAGAAAGAATGAAAGAAAGAAAAAGCGTTTATTCGCCACAAAAACGAATTACATTTTTTTTTCCTTAAATTAAACCCTTAACGGTAGTATTAGTAAGTACAGTGTTAGTGACGCAATTAATGCTTTAATAGTTTTTAAATGAAGGAGCTCATTTGGGGTAGTACTGTCAGCACACGTTTTCTTCCACCAAGCAGCGTTGCTGTGTTGCAGTTGGAAGGATATATGGATACCGGTGCAATAATAGGCACCTGAGACATTTCAGCTTTCTCTAAGATGGAAACACATATTGAAATTGAAATATGTATATATAGGTATCAGCCTCAAATCTAGCCAGAATTAAACTCAACTAAAGTTATTTAGTTTAAAGCTAAAATATCTCATTGTCATTACACAGAATTCAGCCATTTTTTTCAAAGCCTAAAAGAAATATTCAATAATACAAGAGACTCCAGAAGTGATGCTTGTTTCGGTCGTACCTTTGTACTATATCCTTCTCTGGACAGTCAGTCCCGTTAAATCTCACTGATTATCTCATCTATGGGCTTTCAGAAATCTCGGTTTTATTTTGAGACAATGTAAGGATTTTAGCGATACAGCGGCTGTAAAAGTTTTGTATAATGCACTGGTACGGAGCCACCTGGAAACAAGTGCTATTATTTGGAATCCTCATGAGGGAAAGTACAGCTTCATGTTGGAAAAAATACAAAACAAGTTTGCGAGGTTTCTGTATTTGAAAGAATATGGGGTTTACCCTTTTTATCCCCTCATGTACCCGAGTCTTTTCGTCCTGGGCATGGTTGGATATACCAGGCTGGCAGTTAGAAGAGATGTTGCGCTGGTCAAGTATGTGGCTAGCGTACTGCTAGGTTTGTTGCACCAGCCAGAGGTGCTGGAGGCGCTGCGGCTGTGCGCGCCGGACGGGTGCGTAGGCGCGCGCCGCCGCTCCGCCGCTCCGCTCTATTAGACGTACCGTTGGCTAGGACTAACTTACTTAAGTTTACCCCTATGACGCGAGTCATACGTTTGATAAACGCTGTAACGTTATCGGAAGATATATTTTGCCAAAACCTGCCGAGATTCGTCAAAGTAGCGCAAAATGTGATTGAAAAAGGTCTGATCATTTAAATAATGATTAATGTTTTAGTATATCTTATTGTAACAATTTCTATATTGTATTTTAATGTTTTAAATGTATGTTATAACATCGCCTTGGATGTTTCTGTAAAGGTGTTATAATAATTAATGAATTAAATAAATAAATAAATAAATCTAAATATACATGACACTATTGTTAAGGGTTTAGCATAAGCCTGTACTTATATATGTATTTCGTTTTGTGACTAATAAACACTCTCTTTCTTTCTTTCTGTCTTTCATTATTTCCTTCTTTCATTTATTCTTTCTTTCGTTCTTTCTTACTTTCTTTCTTTCTTTATTCTCACTGACTATCTATTACATGTGTGTTAAATATATCTGGCGCAATATAGTTATATTATGAGAGCAACTCTGCCCAATCCTTCAGGGAACATCCATCTAATCTTTTCAAAACAGCATATTTTATTCTCGAAACAGCTTATTCCAAATGTACAGAAGACAAATCCGCTGTACATCACTTAATCGTCCCGCTCGTCGCTCCGCGTTTCTAAATCGTAGCCTTCAACTATATTGGTGGTACGCGACTAAATTTTACGACATGCACGTGATTTCAGACAAGTCTTTGTCATGTATTTTGTACTAGATATTCTAGATTTATTGTATTGTGAATTACAGCGTGTTTTGTTTTGAGCTGGTTAAAATTGTTGCGAGGCTTTGCAGCTTTAGGGAGAATCTGTGGATCTGGTGTGTTGTTGTAGTTGTTGGTTTGTAAAGCTTGGTTGTACCAACTGGCTTGTTATTTTCTATACATTTTTACAGGATATTCGTTATATTTGAAATTGGTCCCGATGCACTTGTTCTTCTTGAATATGTTTTGATTATCAGGTACAAATACTTTAAGATAAGTTAAGAAACGTTGGTTTTATGATTTTTGTCATAATTCTTGAGATTATTCACCGGAATCGGACCTTAAAGAACTTAGCAATAATTAAAGTTCTTGCTTGCGGTGTTAGACCATTGCAATCTATTAATTAAAGAAATATAGTAGTGAATAAGTTCTATGTTACCCAAACGATCAGACTACTTAAACCTGGGTAGCCTAACTATGTTAAAGTCAGCGTCCACCTTAACTTGATACAATACAACTGAATTTCTGTAGGGGAGAGTGGGGCTAAACACGCCAATTTTCTTAAAATACATAAAATAGTAATATTGTGTGGCTTACGCACAATGATTATTGGCGTTTCTGAATAGTGATATTGTTTTGTGCATCATTAAACAGTTTTCTTACCAAAACATTTTTGAGATCGATCGGAACGGAACAACTAACCCCGCTGTGTTCGTTGTCTTTGTGGTTTCAAATACAAACATATCCTTTAAAAATTAAATCTCACTTCTCACATACTAAAAGAGTGTTTCGTAGTTCGTCAAAATATGTGATTATTTTTTGTTTAGGTACCTGTTGATCGTACAAACAAAAAAATGAAAGGCAAAAATATTTCCGTGGGTTTATTTGTTTCTTCGATTTTGATTTACCTTATTCTAGCATAATGGAAGCTACTTAAACGGCTTCTGCAACGGCATAGTGTCATAACTTTTCGCGATAAACATCATATGCATCACTCCGTTTTTTACTTGCGTTCTTATTTTCTTCGGAACAACTTACCCCCGGCACTTTGAGCCCCGCTCTCCCCTATTTTATATACTGATTATTTATTGTTAATATAACTAGTATTTTCAAAGGGATACCTTTGAAAAGAGTAGTTGTTAGATTTTCAGACTTCTGAGTACCCGTAGCAAAAGATAAATATTTACAAGTGACAGCCGGGACTATGGCACTTGTCCCACCGCTGGCGAAGAAGCGATTGGATTTCGACTATTTTCTCGCTGAAGAAACGAACAAAAGATAAAGGATCCAGGGTCAATAAAAAAAAATATTAAAAAATAACACAAAACCCGACTGCTTAAAAAGCGAACTAAAAAGACGTAAACAAGAAGAAAATCATGCTGTACAGTCGGAGGTTACATATGCGCGAGCTGGCTGATCAAAACCGCCATTTTACTATTTTCCAATTTTAATGTAGCCAGTGACACTCACAGGGTTAAGACGAATCGATTGACGGATAATCATCAAAATTGACCAACGCATTTGGTCTCTATAACGCCAAATAGGAACTTACTTACATAAAAATAGACACTGTGATAGCTGATCGCTGGCTAAGTAAGTAAGTTTTCCGCAGCGACAAGAGCTATCAAAGTTATACTCGTCAAAGATGCTCGCTGGCTCGCTTGCTCGTTTGGCGGTCAGAACTCACGCCGAGAGACGAACCAGCGGTCATTTCTACCAACAGTGCGGCCTCGGCGGAGCGAGTGGTGCGATGATCGCTCGTCGTACACTTGCTAATAGCCTAGTGACAAAGCTATAGGAACAACACATTCGCTACTCGCTACTCGCTTATCGCCGGCGGTGAGACAAGTGCCTAAGAGCTTTCCAAAAACGAACATGCCGTACAAAATCAATTATAGTAATTGCGTCAAACATTGGCCGTAGGCTTAAAGCCAACTCTTGACATTTATCACTTGGACAAATAACTGCCAACGCAAACATGGACCCAAAGTCCTGGAAATCCCTTTTTTGGATCCTCAACGCTGGAGGTGCTCTATTGGATTATAAATCAAATGCCGCGGGCTGCGTTTATGGAACAGCTGACGATTCTGTTTGCCTAAATGTTTTGTTACGTGAAGCTTTTTTGAACTTACTTTGTTAGTAACGAAGTTGCTAGTGAAACAATAATGATTATTTAATCACTTAACAATTAATATACCTACTCACATTAATAGTACACAGACATGGGACAGGAAAATGCTACAAAGGTGAATTTAATAACTAATAAGAATCTCTTCCATCATACCTACGAAATAACAGTTGAGATAAAAAAAACTTTTATACAAAAAATACTACCGACTTCCAAATAAGAGAACTACAAAGTGAAAAATAACTTTATTTTTGGAAGTCGGTGTCTTTCGTGGGTACCATTTTACTCCGTTATGGACACCGACTTCCAAAAATAAAGTTATTGTTCACTTTGTAGTTTTCTTATTTGGAAGTTGGTAGTATTTTTTTGTGAAAAAGCTTTTTTGAGAGAAACTTTTAATATTTTAAGGAAAATCAACATCAACCAAGAAAACCTATAATATATAAACGTTTTTTGCAACGATCATTACACACGTTTTATAGCAACCTGTACGTTTCATCCACCTTAACCAGCTAGTACTTAAATCTTTGTTATTTCTAAGATACAGTCGACATTTTTACGACCCTTGGATCCTAATGGATAAATACTATTAAAAGAATCTATTGCTGTATTAAATCTTAATTTTACTTCTTTACAATTTGGCTTAAGAATCATCCATTGAGAGTTCCTTGCTAAAAACCAAAAATCAACTCTATCCCTCAGTTTCCCAGCTCAAAATTATCGCAGAATAAATGTGACAAATTGTCAAGCACGCGTTATCTGCTGTGATTGGCAGTTGAAAAATCATTCAACTAAACTGAGGGTATATACATCACTTCGTAATTTTATTCGAACGGCGGCGGCATCTCGTAGTGAATTCGCGATGATTTACTTAAACAAGAAAAATTTAAAAATCCGTCGACGTATTTTTATTTCATGCTACATAATTTATCAACTAGCAGACACGCTTCGATCGACAATCTACTGAACATGTAATTCTGACACGATAGTCTTGTGAAAACACCCCGATTCAAACAGTAAAACGCCCATAACTTTAGAACCGATTTTCATCAAACATAGCTCTGTAAAGTCACCTTTAAAAAAAAGTACTAAATCAAAATCGATGCATCCGTTTAGGAGCTATGATGCCACAGATACATACACAAACACACAGGTACACACGTCAAACATAATTATAACACCCCTCTTTTTCCGTCGTGGGTTAAAAACAATCGAGTTCGCATTCGAATTCTGTACGCTCATTTGCGTGAGATGAGCTGTGAACTTTACAAATTAGAACTACTACGTATGATCCTTTCTCCGTACGCAAAATACGCGCTTGATCGTGGAGTTGCGGATACCAGCCCGTATCAACCTATGATCATTTCTTTGATACTTGTGCTAAGACTTCTAAATCAGTTAGTCTTGGGTTATCATGTCTAATTAATTCATAAAAAATAATTCATGTTTTCTTTTTGTTTCATGTACCTTCTTCTGGAAACTACAGAGCACAACTTGAGTAAGTATTATCTCTACCTTTTAATTAATAATTTAAGTAAGTAAGTAAAGGTTACACACTAATGAGCAATTTCTGAATTGAGTATTTGGAATTAAGAAAGTGTGGAACCCTAATTAAGTGCTAAAATTTAACAGGCTTAAGTATTGCTTGATAAAAACTCAACATCAAATGCTTAATAGAAATGGGCGCTAAATCCTTTGGGGATCCCCCTCTTGGCATAAGCTTTTTAGGCATAATATTGTATGGTATAACGTTTTCGCATAACTTTAATTAGCATAATAATCCTGTGGCATAATAATACTTTGGCATAAAGCAAAAGATTACATAACTGTCATTTGGTCTATTTTTTTTGACATAATTTGTTTTGCATAAATGTTGAAGTTATCATTTTTGATTCGCTTATTAAAAATGATTCAAAATAAAATAAAGGTGTTATGTAGGTACTTAAATTATTTATTATAATTTGGGAATTGCTTAAGGTTAAGGTGTGGTGGGGGTGGTCCTTGGGTCACACTTGAGTAGCGAACATGTTTTTATATGAGTAATATCAACTCAAACAGTAAAAATTAGAACTTACCTTATGTGTAAATAGCATTATGCGTTTGTAACATTATGCTTTATAAAATTATGCTTCATCATCATTATGCCAACAGTATTTATGGCAATAAACATTATTTGCCTAATAATATTATGCGTAATGATCACTATTTTCGTTATGCCGATGTAAATTATGACCGTATATTTTATGCTTATCATTAATACTAGCCTAAAGATGCCTCATGCCATACAAAAGAAACCGTACCAACGTAACTAGCGTTTATCATCTGATTATACCGATTATTTTTTGTAAATCGATCGCGTTCGGTTCCGTTCCACGGCGATAGATAGATCACCATCTATATCCGTGAAACGGAACCGAACGCGATCGATATACAAAAATAATCAGTATGATCAGCACAGTACTTCGGCACGGTTTCTTTGTATGGGATGAGACACCACTGTCATTAGTAAATCCTTTAGTCCTTTAAATAATCTTCCTTCACTCAAAAACGGAAAGAGTCCTTCAATTAATGTTAATAAATAACAAGCTATAAGTGTCAATTTTATTAAATTGAGTGAAATGACTGAAAATATAAGGGTAAGAAAGTCGATAATATTTAAATCCGTGGTAGTCATTACGGACAGAGGAAATCCGTAAATCTGAGAAACGGTCCTAACTTTAGTGTACTCATCAATATTTGCATTAATGGGCTTATAAGGGTCAATAAAATACGTACTTTTTAGGGTTCCGTAGGGTATGGAAAAAAAATTTGGACCTCCACAATATGGCGCCCTAAATCCGCCATTTTTATATTTTTCTTCTTAACACTCGCAGGGAACCCTAGATAGCTAACGTTCGTCAAAATGACGAGCATCTAATAAATATCTCGGTCTCCCTTCCTCATCGTTTTACCTACACACTCGCGGTTTCGCGCCAACTTAGTGTCCGCTAGACTGCGTCGCGTGGTGGTCGTGTTTAGCCGGTAAGTACTTTTGTTTTTGAGATACCTACTGCTTACTCGTCATTTTGACGAATGGTTAGCTTATGCGTAACTTCTAGCTTACGTGTTTTGAGTTGATTTTTGCTTTGTTTTTTTTTTAGTTTGTTCGTTGATAGTGAAGAATGGCTGCGAGGTTGATCACAGATGACGACATAGTTCGGGCGTTAGATGATGAAGATTATGTCAACACAAATGATGTTTCTTCTGATAGTGAAAATGAGGATGGTTTGTTGGCTGATGACGTTGAAAGTGACTTTCACGACGAACCCTCGGATACTGAAGATGCGCAAGTAAGTCCAACTTTAGATGTTGATGAGGAACAAGAAAGGTCACCTTCCTATGCTCGTCCTCTCAGTGAGGTTTCATCATCTGCCTCCAACAACATTATCCACTTGCCTCAAGCTAATATTCGTGGCAAAAATCGTCATTTGTGGGCAACTCACAAAGGACATACTTCTTCTCGAACTTCTGCAATGAACATCGTTCGCACGGCTAGAGGACCAGCCCGTTCAGTCAGAAACATAACACATCCTCTTGTTTTGTTTAGTTCCTTCATGACTGATGAAATATGTGAGGAAATTTTGCAGTGGACCAATGCTGAAATAGGCATAAAGAAACAAAGCTATGAGACTATGACATCAACCCAAAACGAAACGTGCAAAGAGGAACTCAACGCTCTCTTCGGAGTGTTATTATTGGCAGCTGCGTTGAAAGATAATCATCTTACAAGTGATGAATTGTTCAACACGTCTTTCTGCGCAACCCGATACATCTCGTGTATGAGTCGAGAAAGGTTCGATTTCCTCATAAGATGCCTTAGATTTGATGACAGGGCTGTAAGAATAGGAACCTTGCAGTCTGATCCACTCACACCAATCCGAAAAATATGGGACTTACTGATGATTCAATGCCGAAATAATTACGTTCCTGGAACTAACCTTACCATCGATGAGCAATTGCTGGCATTTCGTGGTCGGTGCAAATTTAGAATGTACATCCCTAACAAGCCTGCAAAGTACGGTATAAAAATTGAAATGATGTGTGACAGTGGGACCAGGTACATGGTTGACGCCATGCCTTATCTTGGAAAAGCAACAAATACTGGAGGAGTGCCCCTTGGTGAATATGTTGTCAAGGAACTAACACGGAGTATTTATGGCTCAAACAGAAACGTTACCACAGACAATTGGTTTACATCCATCCCATTGGCTAAACAACTGCTACAACAACCTTACAAGTTGACAATAGTTGGAACTTTGAGGGCCAACAAAAGAGAAATACCGGAAGAAATAAAGAACAGCCGAGGTAGAGCGATTTGTACTTCTATGTTTTGTTATGATGGGCCACTAACTCTCCTATCATTCAAACCGAAGCCAAGCAAAATGGTATATTTGTTATCCTCATGTGACGAAGAAGGGACTGTGAACCCAACATCGAAAAAACCACACATTATAGAATTTTACAATGCCACAAAAGGCGGCGTTGACACATTTGACCAGATGTGTTCAAATATGTCTTGTAACCGTAAGACCAACCGGTGGCCCATGTGCATGTTTAATAACATGCTCAATATAACGAGTATCAACTCCTACGTCATCTACTGCCATAATGTATTGGTGTCTGGAGGTAAACCACTGGCACGAAGAAACTACATGAAGCAACTGCATGAACTACTCGTTGAACCATGGCTAAAACGTCGACTGGAAATACCAACAATGCCTCGTAGAATGAAGGAAAAGATAAGAGACGTCTTGGGTTTGAACCGTGAGGATCGCGCTGAAGGTCAAGGTCAAAACCTTGAGCAATCTGGTTCTGGAATTAGTCCTCTGATACTAGAAAATGCCTCAACAAGGAAAAGGAAAAGCTGCAGTTTGTGTTCCTATAAGAAAAGGCGTATGACAAAGAATTACTGCAATAATTGCAGAGTTCCCATTTGTGGCGAACATACGGTTGACTTTTGTCCAACTTGTGCCAAAAAAATCTAAGTCATTTAAGACTTACAGTTAATTTTAATCTTTTTTCTTTATTATACAATAACTAAAAGTAGACATTTCTAAACAATAGTTCCTAATTTAGTCATTATAAGATTTAGTGCCTTATTGATCTCAAAGAAACATGTGCCATTTAAGATTTGTGATTTAGTACTTTAAAGTTAAATAAATATTCATTATTCTTATAATTATCTTTAATTAACATCCCATATTTCCTATAAATATAATAAACCAGATTCCAATAAAATATTTTGTAATTAAAAAACACGTTTAAAAAATAGTCGTCAAAAAGTCGAATGGTTAGCTTATCATAGAAGTTCAGGAACGTTAGCTATCTAGGGAAAAGAATCGATTGAAGTAAGAATCATCAAAATCGGCTAACGCGTTTGGTATCTAGAACGCCACATAGGCACAAACATAAATACATTCATACATACATAGACTGATAAACACATCACCCTCCTCCGGCAGTCGGGTTAAAAGCTTATTTAAAAAAAAAGATTTTTTAATGAATAATTACTTTCAACATTCCCGTGACTCACATTAATATGATAAATGCTATAGTAATTCAGAACCATATATCAATACATTCAACTATATTTTGTTTGAGTTTGCCATGGGTATTTCCATACTAAGATGTCCAATCATCTTTATTCCAAGTAGCCTAAGGCACACGGGGATAATATAACTTCCTATCATTGCAATAACTCATACATGTTACTAAAAGAGTTATGAATATAAATGTGGATGGATGGAGAGGAAAGGGACGACCAAAGAAAAGA
The DNA here is from genome assembly GCA_947562075.1 of Orthosia gracilis. Classification (NCBI taxonomy): domain Eukaryota; kingdom Metazoa; phylum Arthropoda; class Insecta; order Lepidoptera; family Noctuidae; genus Orthosia; species Orthosia gracilis. The sequence continues at coordinate 6,458,250 of OX387267.1, read as the reverse complement.
TAGACGGACTGTGTGAGGAGTGATATGAAAGAAAAAGAAGTCAGTGATGGCGTGACGGGGGACAGGACGGTATGGAAGAAGAAAACGTGTTGCGCCGACCCCAAGAAAGAAAGAAAGAAATAAATCATTTATTTGCTGATAATGTAGGTATACAAATAAGTTGGAATATAGTAAATTGTCCCAATACATTTTGCCTTACGGCATGCAAAATATCAAATTTGAATTTAATAATATAGTTATAAACATCACGATAATTATTAACACCAGTCAGAATTTATATAGATAGGTACAGACGAGTTAAAAAAAAAAATGAATTAATGAAATGTCATGCACATGTCGCTTATCATGCAATGAATAACATAAAATAAATGTCATATTGTGTATTGTCGAAAAGCTTAATGTCAAAATGTTAATGTCAAAATATTCTAAAACAACAACAATCACAATTATAGAATAAAGATAATGTCGTGATGTGAAGGGAATGTCAATTACTGTAAAGTCAAATTATGTTTGATGTCGACATAGTTACGCAACGTAAAAAAAAAAACAAAAAACAGAAAAATAATAATAGGCATAAAAATGACTTTCAAAATTGTAAAGACAAGGTATCTTATTTAAAAAAAAAAAACAATCTTTTACTACAAAGTTTTGTCATTTAAAAAGTCTTTAATTGTATAATAACATTTCTCCAGCAATAGTTTTTTTTTTACAGTTGCAAGTAACATGGGACAAGAGCAGAAAGATGATGATGATTGCAATAACTTTCTAAATGGGTCGCGTGCCTCGCAAGCACTCCTGCTGGATAGCATGATGGTTCCCAAGTCAGACAAAGTGTTTTTGGGTTTTTCCATCTGGCATTTGTAAGTAGAAGCCCGGAGTCTAGATCTGTGCCCGGTTGATGACAATAGATTCGCTCTCTATTCATTATCAACATCATATCAGCCGAAAGAATATCACTGCTGGACATAGGCCTCCCCCATGCGTTCTGCATCCACCGGACACCTTCACCAGGTAATCGGTCCTTCTGGAGGGAGGCCTTCCAACGCAAAGTCCTCCGGTTTGCGGTCGCCACTCCAAAACTTTTCGGCCCCATCGGCCATCCGTTCCGCGAGCAATGTGCCCTGCCCACTGCCACTTAAGTTTCGCATTTCTTCGGGCTATGTCGGTAGCCTTGGTTCTCTTTCGGATCTCCACATTTCTACGCTCTCTATTGCATAGGACTTACATAACTGGTTCAATGTGGGTATTTTAAAGGTGCACCTCCTTCCAACAGTTCGGGGAATAAACGAGAGTTATTCTGTAATTTTCCTAATCAGATCATCACCATCATCATCATCATCATAGACCTCCCCCAAGCGTCGCTACATTGACCGATCCCGTGCGTCTCGCAACCAGTGGATTCCCGCAACGTTCACCAGGTCATCGGTCCACCTGGTGGAAGTCCTTCCAACGCAACGTCTACCGGTTCACGGTGACCACTCCAGAATCATTCTGCCCCATCGGCCATCCGTTCTGCGAGTAATGTGCCCTGCCCACTGCCACTTAAGTTTGGCAAACAAACAGCCCTGGTTCTCATGCGATTCTCTACATTTCTGGAAACGCCGAGCATAGCCCTCTCCATTACCCTTTGAGTGACTGTAAGCTTTCTGATGAGGCACATTATAAACAATCACGTCTCAGAGCCATATTTCATCACTGGCAACACACACTGGTATACTTTCATCTTGAGCCACTGTGGAAAGTTGGACGAGGAGGTACCGCGCAATTTCCCGAACGCGGCCCAGCCTAGTCGGATTCGACGGTTGACCTCTTTCTCGAAATTGGCCCTACCCAACTGGATCGTTTGTCCCAGGTAGACATAGTTGCCCAAAACTTTGAGTATATAGAGTCTCCGATCTTGATAGGAGTGGGTGTTATATGGCCATTCACCATGACCTTGGTTTTGTCCATGTTCATTTTAAGACCCACTGTTTCGGAAGCTCTACCGAGGTCATCGAGCATTGTACTTAGGCTCTCCATGGTCTCAGCCATGACTACTATGTCGTCGGCAAACCGAAGGCGAGTGATGTTCTCGCCGTTAACGTTGATGCCTACTCCCCTCCAGTCCAGAACCTTGAATACATCCTCCCTAAATGACGAGAAATGACGTCTCCCTGCCTCACGCCACGCTGGAGAAGGATTGGTTTCGAGGTCTGATCCTGAAGACGGACTGACATAGAGACTTTTTTGTACAAACACTTCAACACCTCAATGTACCGTGTTCGATCTGGCACCGTTGGAGAGACTGCAGCACAGACCAAGTCTCGGTCAAATCGAAGGCTTTCTCGTAGTCCATAAATGTTAAACAGGTTATACTCTTCAGTCTTCTGTATAACCTGCCGCAACGTATGTATGTGGTCTACGGTGCTAAAGCCTTTTCGGAATCCGGCTTGTTCGGGAGGCTGGAAATCGTCAAACCTGCGTGCGAGACGTTTCGTGATGACTATTGAAACAGCTTGAAGACATGACTAAGAAGTGAGATGGGCCTATAAAAAAGCGCGCACTAGGCGCGATCTTACCTACTTACTACTTCAAAACCTTGCCAAGTTATATGCCGGGGACTATATCTCTTTAGTAGTACAATAATGGTACGTGGGCGGACTGAGTCTTAAGGTACTCTCCGAGAGCCAACTAAAGGATAAATTACCAACCTTTAGATCTAAGAAGATTTAGACATCTATTACATCATACTAATCTATACTTAATAATTTAAATGTAAATGTAAGTTTGTTTGTTACGCTTTCACGCAAAAACTACTGAACCGATCATCATGAAACTTTGTACATATATTTTTGGAGGTATTAGAAGTAACATAGGATACTTTTTATTAAAAAAAAATAATGGCTTCACTGCGGGGGAAGCTGCAGGTAAAAGCTAGTTACAAATAAATAAATAAACTATTTAACAAAAAAAAACAAACTGACTTCCAAAACAAAACACTACAAAGCGAAAAATAACTTTCTTTGCCGAAGTCGGTGTCTTTGGTACGTAGACACTGGAACTCCGAAATAAAACTATGTATCCTAGTCGTGTTTGAGCTAATTAGAATCGTCATGAGATGTGGCTATAAATGATTTTGATGGAAATTTGAGGCACCAAAACTAAAAAGAGAAAAATTAAAACTTTATAACAAAATAAATTAAACCGACTGTCAAAAAAACCACTACAAAACGAAAAATAAATTACTTTTCTGAAAATTAAAGTCGGGGTCTCGGGTTCCGATGTATTCCGTTTTTCGACACCGAATGCGGCAAAAAAAGTTATATCCAATCTGAGTGCAAATGATTGCATTTTGTCGATGAATATACCAAAATCACTTTATATATACCTATAATATTTGAGGAGCACCCTCGATTTCTCCAGGATCCATTCATCAAATCCTGACCCGATGGCCATGGGACCACCTGGGAAGTATCAAACAAAAGACGAATTTTCCAAATTGGTTCAGGTGTCTTTGAGTACCAATTACTCAAAGACACCTGAACCGGTAAAGGTTTTTTGCGGCTAAAACGGCTAAACCGACTTTGAAGTGATTTTCACTGGCAGATACCTACCTATTTTTTTTTTTTTCGGTGTGGAAAGTCCTCATTGGATGTCCTCCGCCCTGGGGAGGGGCGGGCGGGGTCTGTGAGACTTATACTGATGTAACTTGGGGCAGTTTTTTTTTTGTCTTTTTATGAATTTTACGCGGACGAATTTACGGGCAACAACTATGTAGTTATTTAAAAAGACTTATATCATTAACGAACGTCTAAATAACACACAGAGATCATAAAAATTAGCAGACAAACAACAACACCTAACAGTACATCAAACAAAATCCCTTGTTAACCCTAAAATGAAACAATAAAATCCCTTATTAACCCTAAAATGCAACAACAAAATCCCTTATTAACCCTCACACGCTACTCAAAATGCAACATTATAACACATAAAACTTTAAAATAGAATCGCCCAGCTTAATGAGTGTAATTCATCACATATTCGCTAAAAGCCTTTATGTAATTACACCCATGGGGGGACGACACGGATATTAACTTAGTCATGGCATGATGAAAGCTATTGTGAATTTTTATTTACACTTTTTGGGTTATTTTGTAAAGTAGAGAAAAAAATACGGCTAAGTGCGTGTCGGACTTCGCACATTTAGGGTTTCGTAAAGAACCGCAAAAACAAATTGGTTTTATTAGGATAGAAACGATCCGATTCCGATTTTAATTATTGTTAATTTTTTTTTGTACTCCTCTCCTACTCCGAGGAGCTCGTGGCTAAATAATAACTAACCGCAGGGATCGATCTTCAAGGTTAAGCAACGCTTGACGAGGTAAGTCCGTGGATTGTTGTTGAATGTAACCTTTTTCAACATACCGAGTTCCCTCCGTGCCTCGGAAAGCACGTTAAGTCGTTGGTCCCGACTGTCATTTGAAGATCTTTGACAGTCGTTACGGATAGTCAGAAGCTTGAGATCTGACACCAGTCTTGCCAAGGGGTACCGTGTTACCCAGTTACTGGGTTATGGAGATCAGATAGGCAGTCGCTCCACGTAAAACACTTGTGCTCAGCTGAATCCGGTAAGACTGGAAGCCGACCCCAATATAGTTGGGAAAAGGCTAGGCAGATTGTTTTTTTTTTGTACTCCTACCACTGTTGTGTCCTTTGTAACCCAAATGGTTGACTGGTAGATAATGCCTTGCTGCATTTAGTCCGCCTATGTATCACCATTGTACATGAAGTTTAAATAAATAAATAAAAGGAAATTTCAAAGAAAAATCAGATTCATCAAAATACATATTGGTATTAGTAAAATATACGCTATTATAAACATTATCACCAAATTTAAAGTTCATAGGTCAATAAACTTTAAATTTGGAATCAAATTTTAATTTTTTTTTTCGGTTTTTTTTTTTTTTAAATAGCTTACTTTGGTAGCTTTTCTTTGTTTTCCAATATTTTTTATAACAAGCTTTTATTTAACTTGCAATGTAAGTAAGTGTACTCGGGTCAAAATTGTAATTGAATTTTAAAGCAGTTATCCTCCAACGATTATGATGAAATTTTGCAGACAAGTTTAGTTTAGATGACAATACATGATTAGCTAAGTGACGTCATTCTAAATCCAATATGGCGGACGGCCCAAGATGGCGGACTAGTTATTTTTTGTGCACTGCCTTGATACGGATATCAAATATAAGGGTTTGCTGAGAAGAATACGAAAAAAGCTTGCATTGAAAATATTTTCAGTTAACAATTTTATTTAAAACAAAAATAACAGCATTTATCTCAACGTACCAGAGTAGATGGGTAATTCAAATTTGTTATTTCGCGCCTCCTTTATCTGCATGGGAGGCTAGGAGGTCCCTTAAAACCTACGAAAATATTTTTTGCGAATTTTTATGGCTCTGTAGCTCCGAACGTTTATCGGTTAAACCGTGTGACAAAGGACGGACAGACCGACACGTGAGTGACAGCAGTAGGGCTCGGTTTGGACCCTTCGGGTACGGAACCCTAAATATGAAACAATTAAGAATCCATTTCGTCACCTCCAAGGGTGTCAAAGAAAATTTTTACTTGAGAAAAGAATATATTAGTAACGTCTTTCTACTGTCTGAGTCTACTACAAGCAAGAAGTTTGGAACTAGTCCATGTGGTGACGCTTGTGGCAGATCTATGTCAAGTTCTTATTTATTTATAATACATTAAGCACGCAATCGTACAGAGGCGGACTTTATTTCTTAGGCATTTTCTACCAGTCAACCTTTGGGTGATGCAGAGACAAATAATGCTGTATGCAATAATGATAATTATAAAACGGGATAAGGTAATATTCATTTCAATACAAGACATAAATATAAACTCTAAATAAAAATTGACAAAGCTTTATCAAATAAATAAAAATTGACAGAGATAAAGCGCATTAAAGTTCAGGAGTGGGGGCTTGTGACGTCATTTTATCAGTATAATGTGTAGCACGCCGTGACGTCTCACGTTATTTCAACGCACTGTATCGTCGAAATTTTTTGTTTACGTGGCAAAAGAAAAAATACGTGTCCAATATTTTTTATAAATCTACCTGACGGATAAAAAACTAATTTCCGGTCAACTACCCTACAAACGAAAAAAGGAAATACTTCTATAACTATATTTGTTATTTGAAATAGACAAAAGGACAAACAAAAATTGCGCTGTGACGATACTGCTGCCAAAATTCTTACGAATGTATTCGCGAACAAGCATCTAGGCAAGTAACGCAAGTAGGCGAATCTATCGCTAAACACCAGGCACAATTTCCAGACTCCGGGCTACTGAGAAATTCCAGATAGAATATCCCAACAACACTTTGACCGACCCGGGATTCGAACCCAGGAACTCATGTTCAGGAGTAGCGTTAGTGAACACTAGACTAAGACGCAGTCTTTTAATATAAAAAAAAATCCGGCCAAGTGCGAATCAGATTTGCGCACGAAAGGTTCCGTAAGTACCATTATCGCAAAAAACGGCAAAAAATATCGCGTTTGTGGTATGGGAGGCCCACTCAAATATTTATTTCATTCTGATTTTAGTAAGTACCAGAAATACATCATCTGTGAAAATTTCAACTGTCTAGCTATCACTGTTCATAAGATACAGCCTGGTGACAGACGGACAGAGAGACATATAGACAGACGGATCGTGAAGTCTTAGTAATAGGGTCCCGTTTTTACACTTTAGGTACGGAACCCTAAAAATAATCAATCCAAATAGCTAGCATTCCTACATTCGAATGTTTCTCTGTGATTTTAGTCCGAAGTTGATTCGATTTGTGTGTGTTAGCGGAACAATAATAAACGTAAAACAATTGAGCCATATTCGGGAATATTTATTTTGTGATTGACTACCACTGTATTTAATAAGATCGTATTTCATTACGAATGGCATCCGTCATATTGCAAATATGCCTGCTATTCTGTTAAGTTCACAGCTCAGAGCGCACACAATTCGAAAGCGTACTTATTTGTTTTTAATGAAAATCATCACGGATTCACAACGAGACACCGTTCGAATTTAGAAGTGATGTTTCGAGAACACTTACAATAAGTCACAAACAAAAATACAATCGTTTTTATATAATCATCTGCCTATCTACCTTACCAATCAACTCACCTCCCCTACCTGCCCACCTACCCTACCTTCTCTATCCTACATACCTACCTACCAATTTGCTCGAATGTAAACACAACTTTTGTTTCTACCGGCGATCTAATTAAAATTTAGGACATAAAAGTTACTATTGTGACTTAACTATGATAGTTAGTTAATTGAAAGAAAAGGAATCAATGTGTGTGATGATGTGAATGTGTGTGTGTCTGTGTCATGTGTGTCTCCATTCTACTAACCTTCCAAAATTAGTACTAACAACTTCCTTCCTTTCAGGACAACCTCCATAAGCTCCCCTCAAGCGAAGTCCCCAGCTGGAAGCAGCGCTGGAGCGGCTGCAAGCGCTTCAACAGCTCCTGGAGAGAGGACCCCGACAGCCCACAACAAACAGCTGCAAAATGTCAAGGGCCAGGATCACCCGCCGCATCCATCTGTAAGTAGACTTTCGCAAACATAAAAATGGAGAAATTTTGGGGCGGGAATGGGGAAATTTTTGGGGCATAAATGGAGAAATTATGGGGTGGAAATGGGTAGATTGTGGGATGGAAGAGGGAAGTCCGTGGGGTAGGATTGGGGAATTCGTGGGGTGAAATAGGGAAGTTGGACGGCTAAAATAATACAGAATTGTATGTAAGGTTTTTAATTTTGTTGTTGTGAAGTGTGACTGTAGTGTTGTAGTTTTTGTAGATAATGAATTTTATTTAGAAAAGAATATAAATTGGAAATATTTTAGCGTGAATGTGTGATTAAAGAAGATGTTATGAACGGAAAGATATTGTAGGGAGGAAAATTATATCAGTAGCTGTGAATGTTGAAAAAAGTATACATGTAAAGAAAACTTTAGTGACTGCTGGTATTATCCAGCTATGTATGTGGTATTTTAGAGGAAATATGACTTAAAATATGACTATAAAATGTTATTTTAGAAAAAAAAATACCATTGAAAATGAAAAAAAAAGTTAGTCCAACGTTAGTTTTTTTCTGGTACTGGCAGACAATTTAGATAATTATTATAAAAAAGAGATACAACTTAATAGCATCTAATGAAGAATATCAAGTCATACACAGAAGAGAGAACCATGTTCCTAGTTATCAAATGAATGAATTTACCTGATCGTGCTTATTCTACTTTACCTAGTAGTGTTAGTCTGGGTGCATCGTCCTTATGTGACAATGTTTGTATTTAAATATTGTAAATAACTTTTTTACAAGAGCTAATGTGAAATTTCTTATCCGTTCTTCTCCATAACAAGCTATTTTTTACGATTGGTAGAATCAATTATTATGACTTTTTTGATGTTTTGAACATCAAAAAAGTCAGTGCCGTTTAGTGGCCTAATTGAAATAAAGTATTTGGCTTTGACTTGACTTTGACTATAAGAAAATAAATCTAAGAAAAGTAGAGCAATATAAAATACCAAAAGAACAATACAGGTTCGTTAATTAAGCAATGAATTGAAATGAGCAAATATAACGTAGACACTTTTTATTTAACCATCAATTACCTCTATATTTGATTAAGTAAGAGCCCACTAGAAATAGGGAAGATACAACATATTGCTATATATAGACAAGATCACAGACATAAATCTAACTAGATAACGCATCTCTATGAAAACTAAGCGTGCCACTTTTTCACACACAACTTAAAAGCAAATTTACTTACCAATGAAAGAAAACATTTCCAATGCTTATGCCAACTTTTTTTCTACATTCTTTACAGCTCAATATGGCATAAAAAGGCATTTTTCTAGATTTCGGTGGATTTCCGGTGCCGATAATGCTAAATGAAATGCTCAGATTACGATCATTTGTCGTAACTTTAGTCCGTTTTTTGGCACGCGAAGTACATACAATCGCGTCATCTAGTTAGATTGATGTCTATGATGATAATAGTCAAGACTCTTCAGAAGTTAAAAGGCATAGAAGCTGTTTATCAGATATTTAATAAACAGCTTATCATCTGAGTAGCTTAACAAGAGGATTGTCTGTAACAATTTAATATTATAAAGATAGCACAACTGATAAAATATTTAGTAAATAATGAAGAAAAGTAAAATATAATAAATAAGAAAACTTTTTAGTAAGCTTCGCGCAGACAGTCGCAATGCGACAATGTTATTTCACAGAAATCGCTCAAAATTTTTCTACAGAATCTTACCTATAAAAACTCACTGTCACGTCGTTTTCGCAAAGTTGCATCTGTCAGCGGATGCCTTATACTTACCTAAACAAATATAATTTTGTCAGACAAAAACAGTAAACAAACGAAAATCATTGTGAAAAGGTTTTAAAGTTAGAAAACAGTAACCATTGAATTTGATGTAGCCATTGTGTAAATTAAGGCGATATATACGCCCCAATGTAAACGCAGTACTGGCCTTGCGCCCGGTCGAAGCCAAAATATTAATATTGAACCTCCTTTTGAACAGTTTTGTTCGCAAAGTATTATTGATTTACATATGCTATTTCAGTTATGAAGAAATTCCAGCCATACATTTGTCTGTGTAAAAATGTTTTTAAACATCCAAGTCGTTTTGGAGGAGTATCCAAAAGTGGCGAAAAAATATCGTTTTTATAATTATTTTTTTAATGCAGATCTATTAATTACACGATAAAACCTTGTTTCAAAAATAATGTACTGAATGTACTGAATGAATCTATAATGAATACATATTTTTTTCAAACCTTTTAACCTAGCCGTTACTTTTACGTTTTACGGCACTAAACAGATGTAGGCCCTTAAATCTAAATAAAGATTTAATGAGACAAAAAAAAATTTGACAGAAAAGTTTGAATAAGTAATATCACGAAACAATTTTCGTTTAGAATTTTGAAAATACAGATTGAACATTGAATTTGATGCTGCCATCAAATAAAAGAGTTTGTAAACAAAAGTTTTGACACAAGCTTTAATTAAAGTTATTAAATAGTTTGAAATGGAGGAGATGGATAAACAATAACGAGGTATCATATATTTTTATTTATTTAGAATTAAGAAGTATCCACGTGACTAGATTGAAGACCAGTAGGATATTTTTATAGTAGTTGTTATATTATGCCGGTTACTTGCCTTCACTGAATTTAGAAATAGTACAAAATACGATTTATGTGTTTAGTATTTGGATAGACTATGAAAAATAAAATGTATATTAAAAAAAAACCGGCCAAGTGCGAGTCGGACTCGCGCACGAATGGTTCCGTACCATTATCGCAAAAAAAACGGCAAAAAATCACGTTTATTGTATGGGAGCCCCAATTAATCATTTATTTTATTCTGTTTTTAGTATTTTTGTTATAGAGGCAACAGAAATACATCATCTGTGAAAATTTCAACTGCCTAGCTATCACGGTTCACGGATACAGCCTGGTGACAGACGGACAGACAGACGGACCGCGGAGTCTTAGTAATAGGGTCCCGTTTTTACCCTTTGATTAGGGAATCTTTAAAAAACAACTGAATTAGAACATTAGGTACTGAATATTTTTTTATTAGAAATAAAGCTCCCGATTTGTTATTCAGATCTCTTTATCTACATAAATCCAAAATCAGTTTTTTATAGTAGCAATTAAGGAAAGAAAGAAATGAAGAAGAATGAAAGAAACAAAAGACTTTTCAGAAAATATTAAAAATAATAAAATGGTTTTAATAATAAAACTTAGGCCCACAGTAAGTAACTGACCCGTGTTGCTAATATAATAATATGTGTGTTTATAATTAATTATAATAATTATAATTATGTTTTTAGTCAATGTTCGATGTTACTGGCTGCTGTTAAAAAGAAATTGGTTGTTTATTATTAATAGTCATTTAGATGTTTCCTATCTAGGTGTTTCAGAAATATAATGTGTGTCTATACCTATAACTGTACAGTTTTTGTAGTCAGTCACCGTTTATTAATATAAAAATAATAATAAAAATAATATTGTATATTACTCGTATTGTTAGGAGGTTCCTCTCTCTGGAGCCCTGACCGCCGGTAGCTTGGACCCTGTTCCCGATACCGGTGGGCCTCTATTTTTTTATATATTTTTTTTTATTGTTTTATAAAAATATTTAAAAATATAGTAAATAAGAAATGGAATGAATACAGGAATAATAATAAAAAGAAAGCCTTTTCCTACGGCTACGTTCCCACGTGTATAACACAAGAATCTTGCTACGTTCCGACATAAAAAGTTTCATAGAGTTATTTATCCACCAGAAAAAGATTTTTTTGAATCAGATTACCTTTTACATGCAAACAATATTTTACCTGTCTATGTATATTTTGTTCCCAAAGATATTCTTCTACTTTTGTTCTGACATGGGATTGAACTGTGTTTCGTAATTTTCAAAATCAAGTTGTTTCAATATGACTGCGCCAAAAAAAGGCGGACATTTTGTACAGACAAAAGTTGTGTTGTTATTTCAACAATTTAATTTTTAATCTGCACTCTCAACTCGCACTGCTCACAAAACGGTGTAGGATAACATCGTGAGGAAACATGTCCTAGAACCAAAAATTCGAAGACATGTGAAAGTCACCAACCAGCACTGGGCCCGCGTGGTGGATCAGGACACAGGCCTCGTCTCTGTGAAAGTAGAAATGGGACTTACCATTTCTACTTTCACAGATAGGGGCCTGTGTCCCAGCAGTGGGAACATGAAAAGGCTGATGATCACAATTTTTTAATCTATTGGACTTACAGTTTAAAAAATACTCATGGTTCAGTGCATACAACCTGAGCAGAGAAATATGTTTTTAATTTAATGTGAAATTGAAAACAAACCTTTTTGCATTCTGAACGGTTAAAATATTTTGATTCTGATATTTTATTTGTTTCTTTTTATGAATTATTGTCTAAAAAAAGATTAAATATTTCTTGAAAATACTGTGGCTGACTGCAAGAACATAGATGTTTATCTGAAATAAAGACTGTAAGGCTTTTCCTTATATTATATGTGTGTTTCGTTCTAAAAAATGACAGTTCGGAATTTAATTAAATGTAACAACTTTCTTTATCCTCTTTAGTGTGAATTTTTTAATGCTTTACTAAGTGCTAATACTCTTCTAGTACTCTTATTAATCTTTTATAACTAACCATATACTTCAAAATTATACCTAAACTACACTAAATATTGAACATGTTAAACTTGTATAGTATCTATCCTATTTTCAAAAAAAAAGCTTTCTTAAGAAATATTTTTTTTGCTTAAGTCGTGGCAATCTAAAAACTCGGATTTGACAGCTATAAAAATTCTTATTTTCAAAAAAAAATCTTTGCTAAGAAATATTTTTTTACTAAAGTCGTGGCAATCTACGAAGTCGGATTTGACAGCTATAAAAATAATTTTAAACTTGATGCTTACGAATGATACTCGTTGTTATAGTGTATGCGTAACATAGTAATTAATTAGGATTATGAATTTAATTTTTCAATTTCTTACGTACAAACTTATCGCGGCATGTACAATGAGAAACGTCATTGAACTTCTTAGATTGCCACGATTATAGGTTACAAACGATATTCACTCAAAGTCATTATGATAATGTTTTGACATCATGATAAATTCGAACACGACAAAATTTTATCACAAAATCTAGAGGAAACTCTTTTATTAAATATGATTTTTAGAGGTCAGTAAAACCACCATCAAATTTCAACAACATTCAAATTCTTATTATGCTAATGAAACGCAACAAATGTATCTCAAAACAACAACATTTAAACAAAACTTGACCTCTATTTTTCTCTGCCTTTTTCCAAGAAAATTATACCTCAACCAAACGGTTTAAGTCTTTCGGTATCACAGAAGACCTGTCAATCACAAGTCAGTAACCTAACAAAGGAACCAATGAAGACTATCGCGTTTGAATTTACTGCTAGGGGCGCTGGTGTAGAATGAGGTCTTCAAAATGTCAAATTTCATAGCGTTTTGGCTTTTGACTTGAGGTTATTTATTTATTATTTATTTATTATATACTTTATTGTACACCACTTAAATAATTACAGGACAAAACATTATAAAGATCAATGGGCGGTCTTATCGCACAGGGCAATCTCTTCCAGACAACCTTTGGATGGACAGAACGAGAGGAGATAGACATAGGGTTGTCAGTGTACAAAAACTATATTAAATAATATTAGGTACTTAGATACGACATAAAATACATACATACAAATAAAATAATATACTAATAAATATCAAAATATAGGGCAGAGAAAGGAGAAGAATAGTTACAAAGAAAGGAAATGCTCCTTCACCATTTTTTTAAATGAAGGTAATATGTTTTTTTTCTTTTTACTGTTCTGAATATTTTCCAAATGTAGCAGATTAAGATAGGTACGGTTTAACCAACCACTGCTTAATAGAGTTTTCGGAAAATTGTAACCTCCTTTTTTTCAAAAACAACTGCGTGAAACTATAGCATTGGTTCTCGATGTTATATTAATTCGCATTTGCCTTCGTGCTTGTAATATAATAACAAAATTTAACAGCTATATTTAAGAACCTTACTCGCCAGTGGCGCCAACTGGTGAGCACAAAAACAGAAACCCTCATTTGCAACTAACTGTCAAAAATGAAAACCACTCCTTTTTTGTTCTCTTTGGTATTATACTACGAGTAGTACCTAGAGATGTTTGTAAAGTTCACAGCTCACCTCACTCAAGTGAGCGCACACAATTCGAAAGTGAATTCATTTGTTTTTAAAGTAAATTATCGCGGATTCATAACGACACCGTTCGAATTTCGAATTTGACGTTTAGAGACATGACATTACCTTCGGTTCACTGATTCTGAATCCTGATTTTCAGCTTGAAATTCGAAGCGTAACGTCTTCATATACAGGGTGGAGTTTTAAAACGAGATAACGTATTTTTTGGGACAAGTTTTTTTCCGATTTGTGGTAATGTGGCTAATGCTCAAAACTCAGTTGATTCAAAGACTTTTTTAATTATGATTAGAAACAGGACCAATTGGCATACTAAAAAAAAGCTTTCCAGTAAATTGCCCATTATCTTGCTAATCTAAGTACCTATCTGTATCCTGTTACCCAGTTACTGGGTTGTGGAGGTCAGAAAAGCAGTCACTCCATGTAAAATACTGGTATCTAGGTGCATCTGGTTACACTGATAGCAGACCCCTGGATAGGCAGAAAGAATGCCCATTTTGTTGCTCACCATACATTATTTTCAATATATGTAAATTTAGTTAGCAATTAATCTATGGGTAGTCTCTTAAGATCGTTTTCCTGTAGCTACAACGGTTAAGGTAGCAGCCCTTTGCTCGTCTCAAAAATCTGCCCTGTAAAGCGTTGTGATTGGTAGTTTCTCAGCGGGGTCAACCAATCAGAACGCTGTATTTGCATAAACTGAGATTAGTTGAACTAATCGCGATCAGTTTCATTGGTAAAATCGGTCCTTAATGTCCTTGTCCCCTAGATGGGGTAGAGGGCTGCCTCAGAATTCCTCCATCGTGATCGGTCGTGAGATTCACAGTTCACCTCGCTCCACGTCATTCGGATGCCCGCTATTTCTGCCAACACAGTGCGGAACCAGCTTTGACGGGGACTGCCATGCTTTCTTTTCCCTTGGGGTTTCCAGTTTAATGCTTGCTTGAATATGTGATCGCAACTCTCGCACCCTGTATTAGGGACCCTTATTAGCCCTCCTTTTTAACCGGGCCACGTTCGAGACGTAATAAATAATTCATCTGAGGTAATAAAGACTATATACCTTTTAGCCGACGCAGGTGGTGCCAAAAAGTCGTGTGTGTTTTGTTTTTAGGGCCTTCTTTATCTTGGGAGACGTAACTGATGCGTATATATTAGTAGGATTGGAAGCGAATTACATAATTTCAAGCTTGTAGTCCGCGGAGACTGAATTCTGAACGTTGAGATTCGAAGACTTACTAAGGTATTTGATATCGGTAAACGGATAATGGAGCTCAAATGGAAAGTTGAATAGGACACATGACAAGGCCGAGGTGATGATAGGTGAAGCTGGGCAGTGACCGAGTGGCGTTGAAGTACTGGCAGAACAAAGACATGTTGTTCGTCCAGCGGCGAGATGGGCAGACGACATTAATGCCAGCGCGGGGAAAACCAGGATGAAGATGATGCAGGAGCGTGGGGGTTTCCACAATAAAAGAGAGATACGGTGTTGGAGGTGAATGCTGCCAGTACTTGGACTGCAAAACGCACCAATGCAGCGATCGTGACCCAGCTCCGAGTAAAAAGTCACTTGGCCACCATAATCCAGCAGCGCATTCTTTCGTATTTGGCCACATAATGCGCAGAGGAGACGAGAATTCGGAAAGACAGACTGTGATTGGCAACACCGAAGGCAAAAACGTCGTTCACCAACGAGATGGACCGATCAAGTGAACGACTCGTCGTCCTCTAAATTCAACACGGTAAGCGACGCGATGGACAGAAGCCGGTGGAGGCAGATCATCTGCTCCAGATGTAACCCTGATAAGGACCACGATCCTCAGACATAAGGGGCCGACTAAGAGAGAGAAAAATAGAAATGAACAGTAGCAAAAAAATATACCTACTGGAAAAAGTAAATTCTAATCAACATAAGGGGTAGGTATGTTGTAATCAAAGCAACATAGTTTTCGTTACAAGAACAACAGTGTTTCAGATACACGTTTACTGTTGGTACAGGCCAGTACTAACACTGCACTAAAACTAACACTAAACTAAAACTAACTAAACTGAAACTAATTATGAGCTAGTGAGCACTGGGGTTTTACTCATTTTAACTTTATTTCGGTTCTATCAGCGACAATACATATTAGTAATGTATTTGTGTTTACTGTTTAGTTAGTAATATTTGGATGTAATATTGTCAGATATATGAACATAGATGTTATGAGTACATAGCGTACTAACAGCTCTACTACAATTTTATGGGTTGTGTTTTCCATTAGAAATATTTTCTGACTCGGAAAGGTTACACTAGTCTATCATTCTTCCACACAAACGTAGTCTGGCGATTACCTCACTGTTTGACAATGTACGTTTAAATAAAATGATTTGAATTTGTTTCATCATTATCTAGCCCTGTATGGAAACAAAACAGTAAAAAAAATAAAAATATGAAAGTTATAAGCGTCGAAAGTTCCATATTTAAACACTAATTTTAACACATCTTTGGGCGGAAATAAATACCATAAGAAGAAGTAAAATTGCAAAACGGCCTCCATACAGGGATATATTAGTAATTCAACAATGCTAATAATTTTATTTTGAAAATATACATTTAGTCGTTTTTTCATGATACTATGATATGATATGACTCCCAAAGGTATGTTTAAAAAATTTCGCGCGCACGTTTTCGTCCTAAATCATCATCCATTTCGATACAAATTTGCGAAAGTGCTAATTCGTATGCGAACTAGCTTCTTACTGCTCATCACAGCATCTATCTCTTTCGCACGTGTTGTCGGATGAGATAGCAAGTATTTTAACCTCGCGCACAAAATAGTTCGTGCCGTCGACTAGGGGAACCTTAAGGACTTTTCCCCATCAAAATCACGACGTCGTCAATGTGGAATGGTGCGGTGTCGCGGCGCGGTGTTTTGACGTGACGTGCTAATGCACAGTACGGCAACGTCGCCGTGGAGTGAAAGCTTGTTATATTCTTCTTTCAGTAACTTTTGTCTTTCCGACTATTATCGCTCATCTTCAATACTTCATAAACTTACTAAGACAGTTTTGCCAACATCATGTCATTTGTAATAAATCGCACTTGTTACCAACCTGACGTAATCACCTTCGTTCTATCAAGTTTCAAACTCCAAGTTAAATTAAATTTGCATACTTCGTCTCGTGTGTTACGGGATGGTAGAGCGAGAGCAGGATAGATTTGTGTTTTAGTTTGTACTTTAATTATGCAGGGTGACAAGATGGGCAGTGTGGGCACAGATAAATAATAATAGCATAATGTTAGTATGTCTATAGTCTGAGGTAGAGAGTTGAATTGTTCCTTACAGCTTTTTCTACAGGCAGATTCAATTTAAAATTCGTGTACTATGTAATTAGTACATAAAGGTGCTCCCTCACCTGGAGCGTTCGCCTGTAATGTAACATTTCAGATTCGATTTTCAGCATTACATTACAATACTGCCTCCCTGTCTGACGATCATTCGCCTGTAATGTAACAATAGATTTGATTTTGAGCATTTAGTTGATTTCACAATGTCAGACGAAGCGTTCGTTGTACTGAGCGCGGCAATTTGACATTATTATTTACGAAAAAAAAATTTTTATTGTTATTATTACATTTTTCACGTCTGCGACACGCACAATTACAAGTGGTGCGCATTGGTTTTACAAGTTGTATCAAAATATTACACATTGTTCGAGTATCATCTAGTTGCGCACTGTAATGCTCGAATCTGGAATATTACAGATTGTGCACTGTAATGCTCGGTTCTCTTTCCTCACCAATGTAATGCTCGAATTTGTAACATTACAGGTTGCGCACTGAAATGCTCGATTATTCTCCCTCACTGATGTAATGCTCGACTATGTAACGTTTCATTACAGGCGAATGCTCCAAGTGAGGAAGCACCTTAAAGCTGTCTATGAAAACAATTGTCATAAACTATCCAAAAATAGACCTTATTCATCATTAAAATGAAAAAATGAAATTCTATCATTGAAAACAAATGTCTAAAAGTCTAGAATGTGTGGGATTAACAAGTGCCACCGAAACATCACCTGGCATTTCGACAGTCGCAATCATCTGATAGGATGTTACTTTATTTACCTGTTTTCGTTAAGACCGATTTACATCAGACGAGCAAATGCTCATTCTATCCCCACTCTATTAAATTATTTTAGTGTAAACAGACGTAGAGCATTCTTTCATTGTTTTGTCTGCGATCAGAAAGATTCTGTGGAACATTCTAGGAATGCTCGCTCACTTGATGTAAACGCGCTAGAGCGCACAAACAGTTGCTTAGAGGATTCTGTGGAACATTCTAGTAATGCTCGCTCGCTTAATTTAAACGCGCTAGAGCGCGCGAACAGTTGCTTAGAGCTTTCTTGCGTCTTCAGACTTGCTCGCTCCCCGGAGCGATCTCTCCGCGTTCGATTTCCGAATACGGAATACTGACTCGGAATTCCGTGAACCTAGCGCAGACGTTAGTTTTTTCCTGTTTAGAATTTTAGCGAACGCGCGGGCGCATTCGATAAGTACGTAAGGAAAGTGTTCCGTTCGTAAAGAACGGGCGTGTGCGGCACTCAATGTAATTTATTAGCTTACGATGCATTCGGGTCTCCAAATACGGAAAACGAATTCGGAAATCAAACGCGGAAAACGTACGTTTACGGCCAGTCTTAAAGAGCAATTACGAGATTGACAGTTCATTATTTTTCTCTCACCCCTGACGGAGGCCATCCCTGATGATTTCACCATAGAAATGATATCATGCAAAACATATTTTGACAGACATAAAAAATCACTTCAGCTTTTTACAAGCCAAGAACACAAAAGGCACTTTGGAGAATCTCTTACAAATCCAATTGATATTACACGGAATGTATAACCATAATATCACAAACTAAACCAATCCATCCAGTTTGAAAAACAGTGGGAAAAGATGGCGTCAATTTTCACAGAGCGCAGGAGCGGCTAGACAGGCCATTTTATCAATCTGCTTAGAGTTTTGCCATGTTGGCTCACCATTTTACATGGAGCCACTGCCTATTTCACCTCTGCAATCAAGCTGGGTAACACTGTATCGGCCGGTAAAACTGGTGTCAGATATTCTGGCTTCTGAGTACGCGTTACGACATAATTGTGAGAAACAGCAATCAGCAATCATCGCGCGATCAAACGCTTTATGTCATAAAAGTCGGCATTATCTACAGTTGTAGGTATGGTGGTGCCACACAATCGTTTGCTAATCGCGCGCTGTTAGTCAAATGCACTTATTTCTAAAAAAAACGCCTAAAACTCTAAAACTTCTGTATTGAAAAGCAATTATTGCGCAATAATTACTACCGTTTTGCTCTTGCAAAATAGGTAATAAGCCTGTGGGCTACAACTTAACGTGATTTCCAAATCATGGACGAATCTCGGTATGTTAGTTAAGGCGTATAAATTTCCCAATGTTAATGCGGTACTGGCCGTGTGTCCACTCGGTAGTGGTGCCAGAATATCAATATTCGACCTCCATTTAGACAGTTTTGTTTGCAATTTTTTTTTTGATTTACATATCCTCTGTAGGTTAATAAGAAATTCTAACCATCAATTTTTCTGTGTAAAAATATTTTTAAAATCCAAATCGTTTTGGAGGAGTATGCAAAAGAAGCGTAAAAATATTGTGTTGTTAATTATTTTCTGTAAAGCATACCATGTTTCACAAATAATGTACATGAATCAATAATATTTTTTTCAACCCTTTTAACCTAGCCGTTACTAAGGAGTATGCTTTAGAATTTAATCGTTTTTAAAACGGCACTATAGCGGAGTAGGGGCCTTAAGATGCTCACCCAACAACGAATCGACCTAAGCAAGCATTACTTACCTTCAAGATCGACCCGAGCAGCTGTAATCATGTAGCCACAAGCTCTTCTAGATACGGAATTATTGCCTTAGAATATTATTTCTCGCGAAATATGCGATGAGCGCAAGTTTTGTCTGTTATTGACATAGTCACAATCACAATAATTATGGGCTGTCAATATCTAAGAGTAAACAGTGACACTCACTGTTTACTGTGACACACACTCGGATTGTATTGAAAGTATTGACAATGCCGTTTTTTGCAGTGGCCACCGAGGCGTCTCCGTGCTCTGTAGCGATATTCAATTGTCATGAATAATGTAGGAGCCTGCACATTCATAGTCAATAGCTAGAATATAAGGCTTTTGTTATACGGGAAGGAGGGGAAAAAGTTGTGCGTGGCGTATAGATTGTATAGAGCGCTTATATTGTTTTTATGACCAAAGAAAGAGAGGTTAGTGCCTAAATAATAATAGCTGCAGGAGTAGATTTTTAAGGTAAATCAATTTAGATTACAGCACGTTAGACTGAAAGCTGACTCCTGATACTTACTTTTCAATTTGGCAAAATGATTTTGCCGTCTTCATCAATTTGCAATACGTTATTAGATAATTGCCTAGCCTTTTTCCCAATTATTGTTGGGGTCAGCTTCCAGTCTTACCGGATTCAGCTGAATACCAGTTTTTACATGGAGCGACTGCCTATCTGACCTCCACAACCCAGTAACTGGGTAACACGATACCCCTTGGCAAGACTGGTGTCAGATATCAGGCTTCTGACTACTCGTAACGACTGTCAAAGATCTTCAAATGACAGCAGGGGCCAACGGCTTAACGTGCTTTCCGAGGCACGGAGGAAACTCG
Organism: Orthosia gracilis; assembly: GCA_947562075.1. Taxonomy (NCBI): domain Eukaryota; kingdom Metazoa; phylum Arthropoda; class Insecta; order Lepidoptera; family Noctuidae; genus Orthosia; species Orthosia gracilis. Next base: position 6,437,704 of record OX387267.1, on the reverse strand, counting down.
GTATGTTGAAATGGTCACCCATCCATGGACCGACCTCGTCAAGCATTGCTTAACCTTGAAGATCGACCCGTGCGGCTGTTATTATTTAGCCACGAGCTCCTCCACGAGAGAATACGTTATTAGAAAAAAAAACACATATATTCATCATGTTACATATAATTTTTGATACAATCCATCAGTTTACCACGTCCAACAACCCTTATTGAGCTCTCGTGGTCATTTACGACATACTCCATCTCACAGAGAGGAGACCTGTGTGACCTGTGTCCCAGCAGTGGGACCGTAACAGGCTGATTATGATTACGCTTGCTCTCCCTCTCCATCAATTTTTGTTCATCACTATTCATTCATTTTATATTCATTATTACTTTTAAAATGGCACAAATCAAATATCATTATGTAACACCAAAGCAATCCCTAAAACAGAATAGTTTGATCCGTTTCTACTTTTTTTTATGGGGGGAAATCATCAAAATACGCCTGGACTTTTGGGGCAACGACCAGGTAGTGTGGGATTTCTACCTCACTAAAACCACCCCGGTGATCACCATCAGCACCTGGAAGGGGCCCTGTCACCTCTTAAAAGATCACCCCGGAACCTCCTCTGTAAAACGCCTGTTAGGGCACATCCCTGGGGAGGCTGAAAGAAGTACCTCCCCTGAGCCCCGCTGTTCACGGCAGCACGTGATCACTGTGCTGCCGTCTTTCTTGAAGTCACTTGGTGAGCGGACAGAGTCCCCAATCTTCTTCTTCTTTTCGTGTGAGGATGTGACCACCGCTGGTGTCAGAGTTAATTAGCCGCCTCTGGGAACCCCACAGGCCTCTGACTTGGCTATTTCAGACTTACATTAACTATATAAGTCCAGGTTTCCTCACGATGTTTTCCTTCACCGTTGCCTGTGTTGTCCAAGATAAACTTCGAAAGTACATATGATTTTGAAAAAGTCACATTGGTACTTGCCCGAATTTGAACTCACGACCTCAAGCACGAGAGGCGAGGTCTTAGCCACTGGGCCACCACGACTTAAAATATCTGACCCCAATCTGATTACCCGCGACCCCGGAGTCCCACCTGCATATTACGTAGGCGGGGTTTCGGCGTTTTAGGCATCGAGATGGTTGCCACCCCGACGCCTTCTTCTTCGAGCGGGATCGGCTTGAAAGCTGAATCTTCAAGTCCGCATTTTCCGCCTCTAGTATTTTGACTTTGACCTCAACAACTGATCGCGAGGCCAACTCAGCTACCGCAGCCTGTACTGTGCCTGCCTCCAGTTTGAGGCTGTGGACAAACTGCGCATGACAGCCCGCTTATGGGATGCCTCAGCCGATTGATCGTGAGTAGCTACCCCACGACCCACTGTGTGAGAGAAAATCCGTACTAAAGTGGTGTGTTGTGTGCAACCTGCTCCACTCAACCACCAGGATTCCTTCATCCCTCCGTACGGGTCACCGCGCACGGCACAAACACGCGGGAGGTAATTACTATCCACCACCTGCTCTTGTTCGATGGTCACCCAGGGGCATGACCTCGCCACCCCTACGTTAGTTCGCCCGGTGGTTTTAGTTACGTCTAATTCTTAAGGAATTAGACAAATAATAGGGTGGCAACCTCGTGAAGGATAACAACCAGACTTGCCTTGAGGATCGACACGACTGTAGCGCTCTCCCTCAAGACCACGTCACCTTTCCGTCTCTGAGGCCAGCATCTACGCTACCAAGCAAGCAAAGCTTGTCGTTGCGTATATAACAGAAGAATATGTTAAACTCGCTCATGATAGGCTCAAGATAAATGAGTTTTGTTTTTATAGCTTGTCTTATTCATACTCTAGTTTCTAAACAGGGCGAACAATAAAATACTCGATAATACAAGAATGTACGCACTTTCCACAGTTGCAATATAGTATCGCACTTATTCTTTTGTACACTTGATCAAGGTTATTATTAGTATTTATGTAGATTAAATACCCAACTTAGATTGTCCTTCAATTTGAAGACTTGCTCAACTTGTATTAAGCGCAAGTTCGATCATGCATGGAGTACTGCTCTCCTGTCTAGGACGGATCTGCCAAATACTAGCTGGATGAATTTGTGTCGATCGAAAAACGGGCCAAGAGGCTCATCGGCAAACTGGTCGAGTTTAAGCTCCAGAGCCTTGAACATCGGCGCCGAGTTGCCAGCCAGTCAGTTTTTTATCGGTTACATTTCGGGGAGTGTGCGTTGGAATTGCATGGACTAATTCCGCTCAGCCCGTTCCATCATCGGACTATAAGACGTACGGCGATGCGTCATCGGTACGTGGTGGATATCCCACCCATACGCACCAAACGTTTTGGGAATACTTTTGTTATGGGTACAGCAAAGTAGTGGAATTCCCTGCCGGAGTCTGTATTGCCTGATAGCTACAAACTGGGCGTCTTTAAGTCAAAAGTGAAAAGGTTTCTTCTAGGTAAGCGTGCTTCATCGTCGACCACATCATCGCTTACCATCAGGTGAGATAGTTGTCAAGCGCGAGCCTATCAATAATAAAAAACCGGCCAAGTTTGAGTCTGACTCACGCACAGAGGGTCCGTAGCTACATTCACCAAAATAAATAGGTAACATTACTAACGTTCTTATACAATAAAAGCACCGAACATTGTTCTAACGAAGGGGCAAATTTACCTTTTCCTTTCGAAAACTGTTGTACCACAGACACCAATATACAATGTTTTTACCTATCCAAGTACATTTTATAAATTGGTCGATTATTACTCGACTAAACTTGTAAAGCCTGCTTAACTGTGATAGTTTTCCTTTTAATTTCGTTATATATACTACTGCCGCAAATATTTGTACATATCCAAAAGCAAACTAAAGTGGGACACTTACTGTAGCAAAAATTAGCAATTTAAAGCTTAATTTTATGCAAACGGATCCCTGAATCCAAAATGGTTTTGACAGACCCGCAATATTTTTGAATGGCCTATCCAACGAGTAGCCACGCCATGACATAGACGATATAAAAAATCATCCCCACTTTAAGTGTAAAGGGGGTAATTTTTTTTTCTTGATTTTATTTAACCACTTTGTCGGCGTGATTAGTAAGTTTAGTTTTGACGGGCTGTTTCCGCAACTCCACGACTAAGCGCGTATTTTGCTTGATTCATATGTATATTCATGCCAAATAGTAGCTTTCTAGTAATAACAGTCTCTGAGCTAAGACTATGGACGGACGAACAGACGGACATAGCAAAATCATAAGAGTTCTTTGTTGACTACGGAACCCTAAAAAAGACAAACTTAGTTCATGACGAGGTATACATATTTTGTGGTGCACAATAATGTATATAATAAATAAATAAATAAATTTCGACAATAGTGCCAAGCCGTTTTGAAATCATTTACCTAACAGTAAAATGGTAGCGACGGTTTAGGGTGCGCCGAGCTTTCGTTAGACATCTTTACTTGACACAAATACGCCTGTATTTCCCGAGGGTTCAGTAGACATCTACTGAACCCTCGAAATGAAAGATTAAGTGCACCTGCACCTAATCCTACATTCCACCATACCATGAAATGGGCCGAGGGTTTTATTTCTACCAACAGGACACAACCACACAAATACACCCGACTCCGGGATCATCATTAACTTCAGCCGAAATACCTCCACTGCTGGACATGGCCTTCCCCAAACGTCGCCACATTGACCGGTCCCGTGCGCCTCGCATCCAGCGGATCCCCGCAACCTTCACCAGGACTTCAATCCGCGTAGTGGGAGGCCTTCCAACGCAACGTCTTCCAGTTCGCGGTCGCCACTCCAGAAACCCTCTACCCCATTGGCCATCCGTTCCGCTCCGGGCTGCAACTGAGAAATTTCTGATGTAAAAACCCGATCGTACTTTTACCGACCCGACAATCGAACCGGGGACCATCAGTAGCATTGCGATCACAACACTAACGAGGCAGTCAATCTATTCTCTAGCATACCTGTGTTGTGTAAATAGGGATGTTTCCTGGGTGATAATTCTATTTAGTCCGACGGTGAGATTATCAAATAATATTGGACCCGTATTTCTTGCTTTATCAAATAAATAAAAATTGACAAAGGTAAAGCGCATCAAATATCAGGAGTGGAGGCTTGTGACGCCATTTTGTCAGTATAAAGTATAGCACGGCGTGACGTCACACGATATTTCAACGCACTGTATCGACATGATTTTTTGTCTACGTGGTAAAAGAAAAAATATTTGCATAATACTACTTTTCCGAAGGGACGGTACAATCAATTATTATTACTTTTAAAAATTAAATTTTTACGTTCAAAAAATAAGTTTTGATTTGATTACGTGTTCAATATTTTTAACCGACTTACCAAAAAGGAGGAGGTTCTATGTTCGACTTAATGTATGTTTTTTTCTTTTTTTTTTATGTATATTCACCGATATCTCCGTCAATTGTGGACCGATTTTGAAAAATCTTTTTTTTTTTAAGAAAATGTTTCGAAATTGGGCCCATTTTAATTTGGTGACACGCTGATGAAAAATTCGAAGATATACGACAGAAATCTTCAATAAATAACGGCAAACCTCTCGGGGTTGCTGCAATTGCATGTCTTTTTATTGATTATACCATTTCATAACATAGCATCACGCCAGTACGCTCTTAAGGGGTACGCAGGTATTAGGTAGGTACAACTATAAAGCGAAAAATAAAAAAACTTTTATACAAAAAAAAAACTACCGACTTCCAAATAAGAAAACTACAAAGTGAAAATTAACTTTATTTTTGGAAGTCGGTGTCCATAACGCAGTAAAATGGTACCTACGAAAGACACCGATTTCCAAAAATAAAATAATAAATATTTTTTTGTAAAAAGATTTTTTTAAAGAAAATCTAACTGATGGACGTTATAGATTTTTGTCACAATTCCTATTATTTCTATATGAAATAATACACCAACGTAAAAAATTAAAAACAAAGCACATGAGAAAATAGAGATAACAGAATACTCATTTACTTCTATTCAAAATCTAAAAATAAATCCCTTCATCTTATTTGGATACCTCAATCAGTGTCCCATTCTGTTTACCCTCTAATCGAGTAAATATTAAGATAAACTTTACCCAAAAGCCGAAATAGGACATTAATTTGGTTCCCTAACAGAATTAAAGCAAATTACATAATAGACTGAGAACAGTGGTGGCCCAGTGGCCGCGACTTACAAGTTGTAGGTCGTGGGTTCAAGCCCAGGCAGGCGCTTTACTTTGTGTACCGACTTATCAGAAAGGAGGAGGTTCTATGTTCGACTTCTTGTATGTTTTTTTTTTTTTTTTTTTTTTCACCGATATTTCAGTCAATTGTGAACCGATTTTGAAAATTCTTTTTTTGTTTGTTAGAGTATGTTTCGAAATTGGTCCCATTTTAATTTGGTGAAGATCTGATGAAGAACTTCGGAGATATACAGCAGAACTCTTCAATAAATGACGGCAAATCTCTCGGGATTGCTGCAACCGCATGTCTGTTTATTGTTTATACCATTTCATAACATAACATCACGCCAGTACGCTCTAAAGGGGTACGCAGGTGTGTACAGTTCACCTTGATACACTCTCATTTCACCAGTTATGATCAAGTTTCATAGCATTCGGATAATCTATTCTAGCATTATAAGTACCTCACTAAAGGCAAGTGGCTTAATAGGTACAACTAAAAAGTGAAAAATAAAAAATCTTTTTTACAAAAATAAAATACTACCGACTTCCAACTAAAAACACTACAAAGTGACCGACTTCGAAAAAGAAAGTTATTTTTCACGTACACATACACGGCAAAGACTGTAGGCAACCGATAAGTTAAAAAAAAAATGGTTGGAAACCACTCACAAACACAGATCTACCAATCCTTCAAAACACCAGTCTTCTAAAGCTAATCAATCATAATCGTGTCACCGTGTTACTGTAGTTTTTGGAGTCAGATAAAAAATCGCTCTTTGTTAAACACTGGATTTAAGAGGTTAGTTGAGAAAATAGCGTTTTTACAAAAAAATACTACTGACTTCCAAATACGAAAACTACAAAGCGAAAAATAACTTTATTTTTGAAAGTCGGTGTCTTTCATAGGTACCAATTTATTGCGTTATGGACTTCCAAAAATAATGTTATTTTTCACTTTGTAGTTTTCGTATTTCGAAGTCGGTAGTATTTTTTTGTAAAAAAGCTTTTTAATTATCACTTTTTAGTTGTACCTACCTAATAGGCAAGTTGTTTAGTAAGTTATCTTAACGCCAGAATAGATTAGCCGAATATCATGAAACTTGAACATAAGGGGTGAAATAAGAGATCTGCGTACTCCTCAAGAGCGTCTTGGCGTGATGTTATGTTATGAAATGGTATAAACAATAAACAGGCATGCGATTGCAGCAATTCCGAAATTAAATTCCAATTCTCTAACAAAAAAAAAAAAGAATTTTCAAAATCGGTCCACAATTGACGGAGATATCGGTGAACATACATAAAAAAAGCAAAAAAAAAAACATTCATGAAGTCGAACATAGAACCTCCTCCTTTTTGGTAGGTCGGTTAAAAAGTGTCATGTTATATCAAATCCCGAAATACGATTAAACATACGCACAAATCAAGTTCACAGAAACAGGTAACAGAATTACATGAAATTACATAAGGGGTCTCGTTAAGCTGAATTGTCAATGATTCCATACTAAAATTACTCGTTCCATTACAAATGAGAGCGGGCCTTGAATTATTCATTTTATACATATGATGGTCTAAGTGATGAGAGATCAGCGGGTAAGGATTACACTAAAATTACTTTTGTGCAATTCAAGGGTTAATTTATTTTGAAATGACACTTTTACAGTATCCTGTTTTTGTTTTAAAGGGATGTCAATGATATTTCAGGCAATTTTTTTTTGGGACAATCCCACCGCTTTATTCCCAAACCACTGCAACTCCTGAAAGCTAGAATCAACAGTGGCAACTACCTGAAAAGCGTCGAGGCAATGAAGCTCGACGAAGTGTCGGAGAATGAATTTAACTGTCTTGGATCCCGCAACGAAATTAATCAGAAAAAAATAACGGAGTTGTAGGAAAAATACAAATTTCCACTTACAACCATATCAAGCAGGAGATGGAGCAAACAGCCACAGCACATCAGGGTCAGGCATTTCAGGCACTTGTGTAATTTTACTTTTTCTCATCTCAACTTCAGTCATCAGCCACTTCTGGTCTTCAGATTATTTGTAGGACAAAGTCTTGCAACCCCGAAGATGACAAAGAATCTTACCTCTTTAAAATGTCTGTGATTTTTATTTATTAACAACATAACTTTATTTACTTGACAAGAAAATTAATAAAAAAAAAACAAAAAAACCGACTGCTTAAAAAGCGAACTAAAAAGACGTCAACAAGAAGAAAATCATGCTGTGCAGTCGGAGGATACACGTTCGCGAGCTGGCTGACCAAAACCAAAGTATCCTCCGACTGCTCAGTATGATTTTCTTCTTGTTTACGTCTTTTTTGTTCGCTTTTTAAGCAGTCGGGATTGTTGTTTCTTTTTTATAGCTTTTTAGTTTTTTTTTTTTTTAATTAGTTACATTTAAATACATAAGTGTTTTATATTTTTGAAATCAACTCTTAAAACCCTTTATTTGATACCCCACACGATGGTACAGGAAGAAAAAAAAATTTGCTGCCCCACAATATGGCGCCCAAAAGCCGCCATTTTTATATTCTCCAATTTTAATGTAGCAGTGACACTTGCAGGGTTAAGACGAAACAATTGACGTAAGAATCATCAAAATCGGCCAACGCGTTTGGTCTCTAGAACGCCACATAGGAACAAACATTAATACATACATAGACTAATAAACACATTACCCTCCTTCGGCAGTCGAGTAAAAAAAAAACACATTTCTGTGTATTTTTTTTTATTATTATTGATAGGCTCGCGCTTGACCACTATCTCACCTCATAGTAACCGATGTTCTAAATTCAAATTCTGAAGGGCAGATTGAGCACACTGAGACAGATTTGAAGCGTATTTTTAAAATTATACATCGCATATTGTATGTATAATATACTAGCTTTTACCCGCGGCTTCGTTTTTTTTTAAATAAAAAGTATCCTATGTTACTTCTAATACCTCCAAGAATATATGTACAAAGATTCATGATGATCGGTTCAGTAGTTTTTGCGTGAAAGCGTAACAAACAAACTTACATTCACATTTATAATATTAGTATAGATTCTATCCTAATAAAAAAAGTATTTCTTAACGTGATAGAAGCTTCGAGTCGGCGTCAATTTTCTCCTTAGACTAACAATTATAATTATACCCAAGACGCGTTTCAGTAGAAGTTTTATTTACTAAGGTCGGTCTACAACTGCCTCTGGTGTTTATATCTCTTTTAACTTGTACCAAACCCAACATAGGTCGAAACTAATTAGTCTGGACCTGTGCACTAGACCAAAATGACTTGGAAAGTTGGAATACTTTATTAGGACCTAACGCTCAGGGCTCATATTCTTTATTAAGGTTTTCATTAAGTCTTTGTTCATGACTATTTGCAATGTGGCGTCTGAGGACTTTAGGTGTACCGACTTATATACAGTACACTTGTAACTATATATAATACTAGCTATTCTCCGCGGCTTCGCTCTCGTCAACTGGCTACATACCTACCCACCTACCCTACTTACCTAACTACCCTACCTACCTACCCTACCCTACCCTTCCGTACCCTATATACCTACCTACCTTACCCTACATACATGATTGTTACGTAACTTTAACCGGTAACGCAGCGCACGCAACAGAAGCTCTCAAAAGGAAAATTTGTGCCCGTTTTCGCAACATTTTTCAGTTATGCTCCGCTCCTATTGGTCGTAGCGTGATGTTAAATAGCCTATAATCTTCCTCGATAAATGGACTATCCAACTCAAAAATTTTAAATTGGATTTTAAAAACCTTTTTACAAAATAATACTAATAGTCGGTGTTCCTGTTTCTGTTTTTTCGTTTTTTGACACCGAATTCCGAAATTGAAGTCATTTTTCACTTTGTAGTGATTTTTTTGGAAGTCGTTTTGATGTTTTTGTTAAATAGTTTTAATTTTTCACGTTTTAGTTGTGGTACAAGTGGAACAATTGATATAGTAAGGTACGAGTACCTATAATGTTATGCTAGAATAGATAAAATAAAACTTGAACTTAACCGGTAAAATAAGAGAGTACCAGGGTGAACTGTACACATCTGCGTACCCCTTTAGAGCTTACCGGCGTTATTTTATGTTATAAAATGGCGTAAACAATAAACAGACATGCGATTGCAGCAATCTCGAGGGATATGCCGTTGTTTATTGAAGAGTTCTGTTGTATATCTCCAAAGTTCTTCATCAGATCTTCACCAAATTTAGATGGGATCACCTGAGCCAGCAGAACACCAGCTTTCAAATAAAAAAGAATCATCAAAATCGGTTCACATAGTAAGAAGTTTTGACACACAAAAAAAAACAATCGAATGGAGAACCTCCTCTTTTTTGAAGTCGGTTAAAAATGGGCAAAGACTAGACAAATGATGATGTATAAATAAAATAACCATGTCAAAGAAATATAGATGAAACCTAAAAAAGAACTAGTAATTTTTCCTTCAAATTGAACCAAATAAGATTTTGCTGAAACTAAATTCTCTTGGGCATCGGGACCTTAATAATTCAAGAGAACCAGACGAAAATCAAAGAAACCTTGTAACAAAATTGACTGATTTTGCCCAAAAACGTAACGTACCTAATAGGATTTGAATTCAAATAATAAATGTGTCTGTGAAATATGGACTGCCTCGATGGTCTTAAGCGCTACTGCTGAGCGTGAGGTTCTGGGTTGAATTCCCGAGTCTTGCTAGGTGTTATTTGGTTTTTGCATCTGGAATTTCTCAGTAGCAGACCGATTTTTTTTTTGGGTTTGTAAATCATCCAATGACTTCTCAGTTTTTGGTTTAAGTGTATATGTTTTTAGACTTAGTCAATTAAGTATTTTATACACTGTACCTAATATAATCTAATATCTTTTAACGAGCAATTCTTGATAAGTATATACTCATATATAATCTGAATCTCGGAAACGGCTCCAACGATTTTCATGAAATTTAGTAAGCAGGGGGTTTCGGGGAAGATAAATCGATCTAGCTAGGTTTCAGTTTTAGAAAACGTCGTTTTCTCTATTTTCACCCAAGCAGAGCTCGATCGCCCAGGTACTATACTTTTATCTATGTAAATAAAAGTACTTAAATGACTTCTCTCGCTCTGGGTGATAATTATGTTAAATGCTGTTATGTTAATTTCTCAGAAGCAGTTCTGAGTCTGGATTTGAGCCGGTAATAAGCTCTCAAATATTATTATATAAATAATAGTTAAAAAAAACACGCTTTAATAGAAAACCAAACTAAAAAGTAGAAAATAGTTTTCAATAAATTTAAATTAATAATAGTGTGATAAACAAAAAAAAATATTTTATTGTAAAAAAGCGTGGGGTACTTATTAAGATATTTTCAAAATGACTCTACTTTTACCAATATTTGTCAATAAAATATTATAACAATTGACATCCAAGCACCCCAAGATTTTTTCCAAAAAAAAATTTTTTTTTCTTTATTACACTATTCTTAATTTAAATTTATTGAAAATTATTTTCTACTTTTTAGTTTGGTTTTCTATTAAAGCGTGTTTTTTAGTTTTTGTAAACTTTTATTTATTTTTTACTTAAATCGCTAACCCTGAAGATCCTGGAAAAGATAATGGGACTAACTATTTAAATTATTGCATTGTCATCGGTCCTTGATAAGTGTGCAAAGTTTCAAATTAATTCGACGTTTTGAAGAGGGTGAAAATCACGTTCAAAGATTCCGTTACATAGATACTTAAATAAATACATACCAAGCTTATAAAAAGCGTGTTAATAATAGGTATCTATCATCATCATTATCCATAGCCTGACTTCGCCCACTGCTGCTCATATCCCTTTTCTTATACCCACGCTTCTGTGCCGTCCTTATCCAGGTTTTATCCGCAATGGTAACAATTTCATCTGCCCATCTCGCAACCAGACTACCAACATTACTTCTACTAGTACTTGGACGCCACTCGGCCATTACCACACCTTGCCATGTGTCCTGTCTAACTCCATTTGAGTTCCATAACGCGCTTCTTGACATCGGAGACCTTCGTCCTTACTTCGGATCTGGATTTTAGGTATACTTCTGAATAACTTTTCGTGGAAGCGAGCCTTGTGGTTATGCAACACAAACGGTAGGTTTTCTCAACCGTTATTTAATTACGCACAAACGATTCCTCTCAATACTATTCCAATCGAACGGATTCTCAAGTATACCAGGTTTTTTACTTTTATTCTTCAAGTTACACGTAACTAAGTTAGATACTTAGAATGAATGTTTCAATGGAAATACTACACGGATTTTCAGCTGAATCTGTTCAAAACGAAAACGTGAAATGAATTGAATTACGCAGCGAAAGTTTTTTATTTTATTTGATGCTGGTTTGGTTACGTTGATCAAAAGAAGTAGTTAAAGCATTATTTTTTTACCGCCGGCGGAAAAAGAGGGGTGTTATAAGTTTGACGTGTGTTGCTGTGTATCTGTTTATCAGTCTGTGGGATCATAGCTCCTAAACGGATGAATCGATTTTGATTTTTTTTTGTTTGAAAGGTGACTTTGTCGAGAATGTGCTATGTTTGATTAAAATAGGTTCAGTTTTTCAAAAGTTATCCACAATTTATTCTTTGAATCTGGATTTTTTCGCAAGATATCGTGTCATAATTACGTGTTTCGATAAATTGTCGATTAAAGCGTGTCTACAACTAGGAATATTAAAATGTAATCTAAATAGCATGAAATAAAAATTATGTTAAGAATTTAAAAACCCTCGACACAAAAGTCTCTAATTTTTTGTATGTTCACCGATTTCTCCGTCAATTGTAGACCGATTTTTTATTGAAACAGTATGATCCCGAATTGGTCCCATTTAAAATTGATGAAGAACTTCGGAGATAAGCAACAGAACTCTTCAATAACTGACAAAAATCTCTCGGGATTGCTGCAAGAAGTTGACTGTTTATTGCTTATACCATGACATAACACTCCAGTACGCTCTAAAGCTTTACGCGGTTGTGTTCACCTTGGTACACCCTCATTTCACCGGTTATATTCAAGTTTCATGGTATTGGGTAAGCTATTCTGGCATTATAGTTACCTATCTTACTATAGAACTTTCCTATTATGTACCATAACTTAAAATTGATAAATGAAAACTTTTTAACAAAAATATTAAACCGACTTCCAAAAAAAAACACTACAATCTGCCAATCTGCCTAGCCTTTTCCCAACTATATTGGGGTCGGCTTCCAGTCTTGCCGGATTCAGCTGAGCACTAGTGTTTTACGTAGAGCGACTGCCTATCTGACCTCCAAAAACCCAGTAACTGGGTAACACGGTACCCCTTGGCAAGACTGGTATCAGATCTCAAGCTTCTGACTGCCCGTAACGACTGTCAAAGATCTTCAAATGACAGCCGGGACCAACGGCTTAACGTGCTTGCCGAGGCACGGAAGAAACTCGGTATGTTGAAAATGGTCCCCCATCCACGGACCGACCTCGTCAAGCGTTGCTTAAAAGCGAAAAATAACTTTCTTTTGCAAGTCGGTGTCTTGTGGTGGATATCCCACCCGTACGCACTAAACGTTTTAAACTAAGCTAAGAATTCTAATCCCTGCTGGATTCTGTGTTTCTTGATAGCAACAACAGTTGTGGCTTTTTAAGTCAAGAGCGAATCGGTCGTTGACTATAACATCTCTTATGTTGGAATAGTTGGAATAATGGTTAAACGCGAGTCCATGAGATATGGCGAAATGTGTCCTTATATTAACAATTTATTTATTACCATCTTTGGTACCGCATCTAATGGAAATAAATGACAGGTTTAATAATAAATGTACAATTAAGAGTCAAAAGTGCAGTCACACTCTAACAAAATAACAGCGGCAATTCTTTTTTAGGCTGAAAAATTCAAATTTTAACGGTTAGTATGTATGTATGTGTGTATCTTTACTTTATTTTCTATACAACGTATTAAACTAGTTGTGGATAATTTAACGTCTTCTACAAAAACTAGCCATTTGAATTTTGGTAGAGTAAGACTGCACTTTTGACCCTTGACTGTACTGATCCAGATGAGAGAGATGGTGGTGAAAATATTATTATTATGAATTTCATGGAATTTATTATTTTAGTTAGCAGTATTTATGGACTTAGTCGAATACGGTTGACGAAACAAGCCTTTATTTTAAAATTAATTATATATTATTATTAATTATCAAATAAATTAATTATAGACGTAAACACATCCTTTAGCTACAACATAATGTAACTTTTATTTACTATGAGATATAAGAAAGTGTTCACACGAATTTTTATATTCAGAACGAAACTATTTCGATCACAATAAGTAACTTTAATCCTTACAACAAATCGTAGCAATTTTACTTAACATACAAACTATAGTAATAAATAATACGAAAAAAGATCAAATTAGGATATCACGCCAAACTAACATCTGACGCAAATGCAGATCAAACAATACTAGTCCATCACGATTTTATGCAGTCACACACCAAGACTACACAAATGTAGAACTCTAGCTAAAAATAGTATCCTTTTTCGTAAAAAAAAGAAACAATTTTTTTCTTTTTATAGTATAAAGTGTATTTTTTTTTTTGTAAAAACTGTGTAATTTTTTTAGCTAAGTGTTTCCGAACTGTCCTTTTTTTAACTCTGCTCCTTGTTTTGTTTTTTTACATTTCATTTTCGGTGGAGTTTTTTCTAAACTATGAATTCTCTTTCCATGCTTTCTCCTTCAAACATGGTAGGTAGAAGAGGTTGTATATGAAAGAAATAGAGAATTTTACGAAAAAAACGGCGAAATGCTTTAAGAAAATCGCTTTTATTCACTTTTTTTTTCAATATTTTTTAAGATGCTTAAAATTTTTCAGTGAGCCCGCTTGGTTTCAGCTGAAAAGCTTAAACATTTTTGTAAATATTTGCTGCGCAAAACGACACAAAAAATAGCTTTTCAAATAATTTTATAGCAAAGACACAAAATTTTAACTTATTTCTAAATCCCACATGAGACGTGGAATAGCATATTCTTTTATTAAAACTTCACAAAATAAATCAAGTTTTGTTATTGATTTTCACGGTTTTTTCACAAAAAAGATTTAGATATAGACAAGTAGTACATAGGAAAATAGAATAGCTTAGCACTTAACACCCAAAACAAATCATTTGAATTTTATAATTAGAAGTTTTGTAAAATAGCTACACAAATGACATAGTGTGAGATTTCAAAAAGATATATAAAACTGTTTTTATTAAAAAAAGATAATTCATTAGGCATTTTCTTTCATTATTATTTTTGTAATCTCACATTAGTTTTTTTGAATTTAAAACATTAAAGTTTTAATTAAATAGTCTAATGCTATAGCATAAAAATCCTTTTCAGCTATCAATACTTTTTTATGAAATCCATAAAATCTAAAAAAATACTGTAGTTTTAGACCAAAATAGCCTAGAATAGCTATAGTTTAAATTGCTTATATTGCAAAAATATTTTATAAATATTTGGTAAAATTTCTTTTCGAAAAAAAATTCCCTTGATCTTTTAAAAAATCATAAAATTATCCCCGTAGTATCTAATTAACTCATTTCATACAAAAAGTGGAAGGTTTGTAAATAATTCGAACAGGTATTTCTTAATAGAACAGAAATACGATTTTTTTAAATTTTACTCCAGTACAAATCTTGCATGAAACCCTTTGATTTTTGTGACGTCACCCTGCAAAACGAAATAATTAAAAAGTATGACTTCTTTTTCATCAGTAGCAAAATAAATAATTTAAATCATGGTGTTTTCTTTATTTTATAATAATATATAATCTTGTACAAGTAACATCAGGGAGTTAATTTATTTAAAAAAGAAATCATACTTTTAATTTATTTAAAAACTACTTTTAAGACAAATCGAAATTGCAAAATTTACACGTGTGCATGATAAATGGGCTGGAATTTTGATAAAAAAAAACAGGAGAAGAAAGACTAACGGTTAATTTTATTCTTAAAACATTATTGTCAAGTTTTTTTCAATATTTCCTTATTTTATTTTTTTCGTCACACTATTAATATTTTTTATAGACTAAAAAAGAAAAATTTTACATTAAAAAAGAAACTTTATTTTTAACTATAATATTTTTGGTCTAGTCTTTACTTTCCCATCGTTGGTCAAAGGCCAAAGATAAAAATGTAAAAAACGAAATGTTTTTATCAAAATTCCATCCGCACCCCGCTTGTCTAAGGCGCCAAGCGTTACAACCGCTTTAAGTGTCCGATTTGTGCTGACAGATGGCGTTTCTGCAGAACCGTTCCATCTCGCTGGTGGATATGTACATCGATAACTCTGAGCCATCGGAGAACGTCGGCCAGATCCACTTCAGCCTGGAGTACGACTTCCAGAATACTACTTTGATATTGAGAATCATCCAGGTATGTATTTATTTCAGGAATTTCGACTTGGTATATGTTATGGTTATTTCTAGGAAAGTCTACTTAAGTATCCATAGTGTAACAGAACTAACCCAGATTCAACTGAACTGAATTGAACCGCAACTTTTTTTGTTTCTATAGTATAATTATTCCCCTTTTTAGTAATTGCGTATTTTTGTTACACCTTGTATTATATCATTTAGTTTTAAATAGGCCTTTTTTAATCCCAATGGAAAAAGAGGGGAGGGGTGTTATAAGTTTGACGTGTGTTGCTGTGTTTCTGTGTATTTGTGTAACTGTGTGTCTGTCTTTGGCATCATAGCTCCTAAACGGAAGAACCGATTTTGTTTTAGTTTTTTTGGTTGAAAGATGGTTTTGACGAGAGTGTTCTTATCTATGTTTGAATAAAATCCGTTCAGCCGTTCAAAAGTTATAGGTGTTTTACTGTTTGAATCGGGGTGTTTTCGCAAGATATCGTGTCATAATTACGTGTTCAATAGATTGCCGATCGAAGCGTATCTACTATGTACTAGATAAATTATCTAGCATGGAATAAAAATGTGTCAGGGGTTTTTATTTTTTTTTAATTTTAATGTTAGGTATTGTAGCGTTACGGGTCGCTCAGGTGAGCTGAGCCACACGTAAACCACGTTAATACAAAACAAAAAAAACAGTTATAAACTTAAAATTATGTATGAAATGAAATTAAGGATCCGGCTTCGCACGACGTGGGCAGCCAACCGGAAAACAGGTCGGGCAGGCAGGTCGAATTGTAGGCAGCTGGTGGTTAGGCAGGCAGCACAACTGACAGGAACTCTTCGGGGCAGCCAACCAAGGAACAGGTCGGCAGGGAGGTAGCCGCGTAGGTAGCTGGTAGGTTAGGCAGGCAGCACAACTGACAGGAACTCTTCGTGGCGGCCAACCAGGGAACAGGTCGGCAGGGAGGTAGTCGTGTAGGTAGCTGGTAGGTTAGGCAGGCAGCACAACTGTCAGGAACTCCTCGTGGTTTTAGAGCTTAGTGATTAGGCGACTCGTCGGTTTCAGACCAGATTGAAGACTCCCCAAAGCCCTCGAAATTTCCGTCTTTTATATCTGCCAAATGTCCTTTTTCTTCTTTTAGAATTTAAGTAGTGACATCTTGTGTCATACAAAAATGCAACTTGCCAGTATTCAAAACAGCCAGTAATATTCAATCCAAAACCTCTTCGATAAATTCTGAGAGCGTGTAAATTAATTTAAGTTACAAAATACAATATTTGAGCTAACATATTGATAAAAAGAATTACATATTGATAAAAAGAATTTAAATTATATAAATCAAAAGTAATCTTCATAGGCTAAGCTAGTGAGAAACTCTATGACAGAAAATTTAAAAGGAAAAGTATTGACAGCTTGACAACCTGACGTAGGTGTCATAACATTGAAAAAATATGATATTATTTATTTTATTTTAGATAAATAAGAAAACGAATCGTTTTAGACCGATTCGCAGAATAGTAATGCAAAAACCAACAAAACGTATAATAGATGCGATGCGATGTAAAATGTTTTGGCATGGAATAATATGAATACAGTGTAAGTAAGTAAAAGTAAGTAAGTATTATGAGACCTAAGTGTGAATTAGGTGAGAACACTCCAGCTCACTCAGTGAAATAACTAAAATATGTGGTTTAGAATAGCGAAATACCACAGTATCCAGGTATGTAACTTTTTTTTTTAATTTTCAGCCAACGAAACGAGGTTTTTTCCTCTTTGATTATATTTCCAGAAATAATACTGGTCGAAATTATGTCAATTTACTCAAAATACACTAAATAAATACTATACCATCCTGTATGGTATGACATACAAAATGAATTCTACTGTAGTTAGAGCTCTCTTTGTCACAAAAATAAACCTAATAACAAGAATTCAAGGTTGCATTTTGCATGAATTGATGCAATTTGCAGCCTTATATCAAAATCGCCCCATGTATTACATGTTCTGATTAAAGAATGTATCTTGCATATATACATCAAGAAGGAATATAGTCACGGACCTGAATGATGACCATAATATCCATCTTCGCTTTGAAAACTTCAACTTCAGAACAAAAAACCTTAAGGCGATATGTACGCCCCAATGTAAACGCAGTACTGGGCGTGCGTCCGCTCGATGCCAAGATATCATATTAAACCTCCTTTTGAACAGTTTTGTTTTCAAAATATTATTTGATTTATATGCGCTATTTCAGTTATGAAGAAATCCCAGCCATCATTTTTACTGGGTAAAAATATTTTTAAACATCCAAGTCGTTTTGGAGGAGTATCCAAAAGTTGCGAAAAAATATCGTGTTGTTAATTATTTTTTAAAGCAAAACTATTAGTTATACGAAAAAACCTTGTTTCAAAAATAATGTACATGAATCAATAATGAATATATATTTTATTCAAACCTTTTAACCTAGCCGTTACTAAGGAGTATGCTTTAGAAAGTAACCGTTTTACGGCACTAAAGCGGTGGAAGGCCCTTAACTAGAAGATAAAAGCTTTAAGAAAACTCAATCGTTGAACTCTTACTAAAATCCAAATGATAATAAATAAGACTAACACTAAAACACCCAAGTTTAACTTATAAACAAATATTTTTATTTTTATTCTTCATAATGGCTCTATTGATTTTCATGTATAGTATGTTCGACAATTGTTTAAACAAATTACGATCATGTATAGTCTATTACACCATCACGAATGCTTGTGGTAATTGTATAGCAAATATGTATTTGTATGGAAATCTATTGTGCTCATGTTTGACATTCATGGTCTTGGTTTGACTTTGTTTTATTTTGGTGTTTGGCAGGGCCTCTTGATTTTAGTAAGCAGTTTTATTTGTATCGAACCAGATAAATGTTTCAAAATTCTAATCTCGGCAATGATGTTTGATACACATTGTGTTGCCAGATAAACTAAAAAAAAGATTCGCATATACTAACCAGAAAGTATTACAACTGAAAAATAAAACGATCTTAAAAAAGTATCAAATGTTTACTAAAGACTTTATTGAAACTAAAAATAACAGCCTAAATCATCATACTGACCATCAAGTTCAAATACGACACAGGGGTTAAAAACATATTTGCTTTTTCATTTTATTATAAAGAAGAAGAGTCGGTCTTTAAAAACCACGATCATTATTTAGAACCGTGTCACAATAACATCAAACACACAGCATTTTCAAATTATGGGCATCAAAATTCAATACAGACAAAAAAGTGCTAGAAAAAAAAATTACGATCCCAATATTACCAAAATCCAAAAGTAAATGTTTACGAAAAGTTCTCGTAACCAAAATCCAAAAGTAAATGTTTACGAAAAGTTCTCGTACTAAAAATCCTCCCTCATCAACTCATAACGCCAACCACAGACTAACCATCTCACCATCCTTCCAGGGCAAGGAACTCCCCGCCAAGGACTTGAGCGGCACCTCCGATCCTTACGTACGCGTGACCCTGCTACCAGACAAGAAGCATCGCCTGGAGACGAAGATCAAAAGACGCACGCTCAACCCGAGGTGGAACGAGACCTTCTACTTTGAAGGGTTCCCGATACAGAAGCTGCAGAGTCGGGTAAGAGTTGATATTTTGTGTTAACTTTTCTGTCATTTTACTAAATTACATCATACAAATATGAATAAATTATTATATCTATCTTAGAGTTTAATGCCCCTTTGGAATCTGTGATACAAGGTCCTTACATGACGCCTCAGAAATATCATGATGCGACCGAGAAAAAAGGACAGATATAAACAAGTCATATACATCTATCCCTTACGTACAGTGGAAATAACCTTACTCTAAGAGCTCCTGGTAGGACCCGAGAGCATTGTATTTTTATTCTAATTTTAGATTTTAGAACTAGCTTCTGCCAGCGGCTTCGCCCGTGTGAATGTCGAAACTTATGCTATGGAAATAAAAAATAAATTAAAATTCCTATTAAAATTATCTTATTAGTTTGTCGAACATATTCCCGGGGTGAAAACATCAAACAAAAAAACACTAAACAAACGGTGTTGTCTTGTGTGATAATATAGTAGACTAGCTTTCCCACGCGGCTTCGCTCCCGTCAACTGGCTACCTACCTACCCATCTAAACCTTTTACGCAGCGCACGCAACGGAAACTCTCAAAAAGGAATATTTTTTCCCGTTTTTGCTACATGATTCATTGATGCTCCGCTCCTATTGGTCGTAGCATGATGTTATATAGCCTATAACCTTTCTCAATAAATAGGCTATCCAACACAAAAATAATTTTTCAATTCTAACCAGTAGTTCCTGAGATTAGCGCGTTCAAACAAACAAACAAACAAACTCTTCAGCTTTATAATATTAGTATAGATTAGATTACTATATATTTTTCTAATAGTATTAGTTTATTTATTAATTTTTTGGGAAAACTAACATAAAACGTACAATTGTTAGTTTGCCCAAAAAGTAAATAAATAAACTAAAATACAAAAACTACATTGATCCCTTAAAACGGTTCGGACAAAACATTAAACTCGGCAATAACTAACCTAATGTTCGGGTTCCTACCCAGGCTAACCTATTACATGACAAAACATTTAAAAGCTCATTTGAAATATTGCCTGTAAACGATGACTGTGTACAAAATAATTAAAACACCAATAAAGGGTAGGGAGGCAATAGGGTTGGCAAATATACTACGAGTGTATATTAAAATATCCTACTTTACGAGTATTTTGGTTCAAAATACTTTATATTATTAGAAAAATATAAAGTAGTCCAATCTACTATATTTTTACACAAGGCAACACTAAACACCGTTTGTTACATCTGAATAAAATTGCTGTAAAAAAGTAATTGCTTAGGTTCTTTGGTATATCGGCAAAAAAAAAATTACTTGTCTCTCTCAAATTTTAGAAAAACTCTCTTGAAAACTTTCCCACTATCAGAGTGATAATTTATAAATTAATATCATGTTTCCGAATCATAGCTGAAATAAATAAATTCTTCAACCGGTCCCTCATTGTTGAGGATCGTGGTCATTGTCTGCCTCTATCGACTCCGGTCCAAAGTTGCCATCACCACTTGCTAAAACTTGCTTGATGATGTAGCTTTTGGTGCAGACCATCGTGTTGGCGACCGGTCTCGTGCTCTCTTTCCTTCGGTATTGCCAACAACTACCAGCTTTCCAAGGCTGTTATTTCCCCTACGCATTATTGTTTTTTTTTATTAAATATAATGCTATAGGTACATATTTCCAAAACATCTGTTTACATTTGCGACTTTGAATTATTGTATAGGTATTCTTTGTAAATTTTTACTTCTGTATGTTTTTTCTGTTATTTTTTCCTTTTTTTGTATTTTTTTTCTTTAATGTTTTTTATTAGATCGTGTTTTTTTTTTTAATTAGTTTTTTTTTGTATATAGATATATTTAATTTTGCCTAATTCCCGTATGTTTCGTTTTAGTGTTTTTTTTTTCTCATTGTGTAACGCCTTAGGTCTGACCTGTAAAGTTATACATGTATACTTAAAAAAAAAAAATTGGAGTAGACATCTGGTTTTTGGCAACCGAAACATTTCTGCCAACCCTAGGTGCCGAGCCTCTGACTCCAAATTGATATAAATTGACATTGTTCCACTGTGCGTGACGACGAACCGTGAACCTCTGGAGAATAGTAATAGCCATTCTTAGTTAACGTGTTTAATTAAATTCGAATGGCATATTTTTCTTCGTTATTTTGAAATGGAGAGAATAATAAAAAGTGTCAAATGGTTGTTATGCGTGCGATGCTTTTGATCGCCACAAGTATTATGTTGCTCTTCAATTTGTTTCGATTTTAATTAGGGTACGCTCTGCAAATTTTGATGTAAATAACTCAATCAGCAGATCAAAAATATTTGAGATTTTGAAAAATAGCCAGTCGACATCCTGGGGTATTCAAGTCAAAAGAGTGAATAGGTTACTTATAGGCAAGCAAGCTCCACCTTCAACCATATCAAGAAACGAAGGCCAGATTAGCAGTCACTCTATTTAAAATACTGGTTGTATCCAGTTAGACCAGAAAAAGACCCTGAAAAAGTTGAGTGAAGGCTATATCAATGAAGATGCCTCAATTATTCTAGGAGCTAGACGCTGTAAAGCCTGACTTTAGTAAGTCAATCGGCACATCCGAATTCGGAAACTTGAAACTAGACACGTTCCATTCTATATGTCAAAATATGTGACGGCTGACTGCCTAACATAGAATCTCCATTATCGTCGAAACCAAGATATTTTCAGTTTGAAAACCATGCACATATAAGTTTCTTTCTGACTTCTTTATATTATGTGCCAGTTTATGGAACATGTGGGTCTCGAAAGATTGCAACTATGACTTCTTTTTAACAGACTTTTGAAAAAGGAGGAGGTTCTATGTTCGACTTCATGTTTGTTTTTTTTTGTGTATGTTCACCGATAATCTCCGTCAATTGTAGACCGTTTTAAAAAATATTTTCTCGTTTGAAAGAGTATATTCCGGAATTGATACCATTTTAATTTGGTGAAGATCTAATGAAGAACTTCGAAGATATACAACAGAACTCTTCAATAAATAACGCCAAATCTCTCGGGACTGCTGCAATCGCATATCTGTTTATTGTTTGTACCATTTCATAACATAACATCACGCCAGTACGCTCTTAAGGGGAACGCAGATCTCTCTGTTGACCGATTATGTTAAAGTTTCATGATATTCGGGTAATCTATTCTGGCGTTATAGGCAACTTACTAAACAACTTGCCTATTAGGTAGGTAAAGCTAAACAGTGAAAAATAAAAATCTTTTTGAAAATAAAAAAACTACCGACTTCCAAATAAGAAAACTACAAAGTGAAACATAACTTTATTTTTGGAAGTCGGTGTCCATAACGCAAAAGAATGGTACCTACGAAAGACACCGTTTCCAAAAATAAAGTTATTTTTATTTTGTAGTTTAGTGGAATTCACTGCCGGAGTCTGTGTTTCCCGATAGTTACAATCTAGGGGTCTTTAAGTCATGAGTGAATAGGTTACTTCTAGGCAAGCGTGCTCCACCGTCGACCACATCATCGCTTACCATCAGGTGAGATAGTGGTCAAACGCGAGCCTATTAAAATAAAAAAAATAAAAAAAATATTTGTAAAAAAGTTTTTGTATGGTTATATGTAATGTGATTATTTCTATAGTCCTGACAGTCTAAGACGTCAGATTTAACAGCTATAAAAATACATTATATAAGTTAAACACGATGCTTACGAATGATACTCGTTGTTATAGTGTACTAGCTGACCCGGCGAACTTCGTTCCGCCTAACAGTCGATTCTTTCATTTTTTTGTTTTTTTTTTATTATGATACCTACTTAGTTTCATTTTATTTTTACTTATTCCAAATTAAGTTGTATTTTTACTGACGAAGTGACGGCCCAGTGGTGGCATGCGCATGAGCTGCGCGCGGTACTGGACAGTACTTGGACATTGCAACATTACTTTAATTTTCTAAAATAAACGTAGCCTAAGTTAATCCTCATTACATCAGCTATCTGCCAGTAAAAGTCCATTCAAAATCGGTCCAGCCATTCCAGAAATTAACCGGAACAAACAGACAGACGGACAGACAAAATTTGTAAAAAATGTTATTTTGGTGTATGTACCGTATATATACTTACATGTAGTAAAAAACGGTTATTTCAATATTACAAACAGACACTCCAATTTTATTTATATGTATAGATAGGTAACATAGTAATTAATTAGTATTATAAATTTAACTTTTCCTAGACGTTCAGACAAAGTTATCGCAGCATGTAAAATGAGAAACGTCATCGGACCATTGGAGTTATTCCGGTTGGATCCCCTCGATCTTCTACCTATATATACGATCTATATCTACTATATACATATACTGGTTCTTTTTTTATTATTTCATTTCTGATCCACTATTAACTTTGACATTCCGGTCTGATCCCCTTACTAATTTTGACAGGCAAGTACAGTCAAGAGAAAACAGTTATTTATTTAAATAATATTAGTTTTTATTCGTTATGCGTTTAATATCATCACCCCATCAGACCTATGTATTTGTTCACAATTACACAAAATTTTCCGTATAATATGAAGGTACGGAGTATTTTATTTTTTGTGTTTGGTACTTCAACCAGAAGCATTTCGCCATGGAATTCTATGTTACCCATGTCCATATTTGCTAACTTTTTTTTTTGTCACGGTTATAAGCAAGTGACAAATGAGAAACGTCATCGGACTTCTTAGATTGTCACGGTTATGAGCAAGTGACAAATGAGAAACGTCTTCGGACTTCTTAGATTGTCACGGTTATATGCAAGTGACAAATGAGAAACGTCATCGGACTTCTTAGATTGTCACGGTTATAAGCAAGTGACAAATGAGAAACGTCATCGGACTTCTTAGATTGTCACGGTTATGAGCAAGTGACAAATGAGAAACGTCATCGGACTTCTTAGATTGTCACGGTTATGAGCAAGTGACAAATGAGAAACGTCATCGGACTTCTTAGATTGTCACGGTTATGAGCAAGTGACAAATGAGAAACGTCATCGGACTTCTTAGATTGTCACGGTTATATGCAAGTGACAAATGAGAAACGTCATCGGACTTCTTAGATTGTCACGGTTATAAGCAAGTGACAAATGAGAAACGTCATCGGACTTCTTAGATTGTCACGGATATGAGCAAGTGACAAATGAGAAACGTCTTCGGACTTCTTAGATTGTCATGTGTTAAAGATTATCGTCATCTGCGAAACTTTTTCCAACTACTTACGTGAGCTTCAGTTCTTACCGAATGCTGCCTTATACCAGCACTAAACATGAAGTGATTGCCTAACTGAGCTATATATCCATTGGATAACACGATAGGACTGGACTTCTGACTACTCGTGAAGCCTATCAAAGATTTACGAATGGCAACTGGGTTTTTTTCCGATTCACGAAGGAATCTCGGTATGTTCAAATCCAGGCAATCAATATCGGCGGGCAGGGCTCGAGCTCCTTAGTAATTCCGATAATACTCACAATTATTTTTCTTACAGGTACTACATCTCCACGTGTTTGACTACGATCGGTTCTCGAGAGATGACTCCATTGGCGAGGTGTTCCTGCCATTGTGCCAGGTAGTGTACTTTTAGATTTGTCGTATCTTCCTTTTGTAGTTCCTCATCATTCATCTCCGCTCCAGCTAAAAACCATTTGTATAGTAATAGCTTCTGCCAGCGGCTTCGCCCGCCTGGATGTTGAAAATAAACTCAAGGGAACATATTCCGGCCGGTGCGCGTCTGAGTGGCACGCGCTGCCTCACGCACCGCACGACAAGAAGCGCGCGCGCGTGTGCCTGACGTCACGTAGGCACTAAAAGGCTTTTTAAGAGCGCCACGCCAATGTGGGTGTAAGAGCGATACAGAGCAATAATACCCGCACTTAATGTTTTGTTAACTTTGTTTTGATGCCTATGTTCGTTTTGGTCGCAACATATTTACGTAGTGGTTTATATTATCTTTCTATATTTGTTTTATATTTTTGTACTATATTAGACGCAACAGGCTTTGGTTTCCGTACGTCACGTCTTAGGCAACCATTGAAAATCAGCGCCGTGCTGTGGGTCTCCCACGGCACAGCATTATGCTGAGTGGAAGCCTTCTTGCCACAGTCACGACATGCATCTGCTTGTACTAACTACCAAACGGTACTTAATACCAAATTTGAGTACAGTATAAGTATACTGTACTCAAATTTGGTAAGGGTTTAATTTAAGGAAAAATCAATAATTTTGTATGTCGTTTTTGTGCCAAATAAACACTTTTTCTTTCTTTCTTTCTATATTCCCGGGATAAGTATCCTATGTGTTATTTCTGACTATAATCTATCTCTGCGCCAAAATCATCCAGATCTGTCCGGCCGTTTGAGCGTGAAGAAGTAACAAACATACAAACACACACACACAATCAAAAACTTTCGCTTTTATAATATTACTAGCTGCTGCCAGCGGCTTCGCCCGCTTGAATGTTAAAAATTATACTAAGGGATCATATTCCCGGGATAAAAAGTATCCTATGTGCTAAAACATACAAACACACACTCACAAACTTTCAACTTTTTTTAATGTTAGTATGATACCTATATGTATTGTGTGAAGTGTGATGGTGTGATTACATTGCTATTGGATATATTCAGTCAAATTGAGTCTTATTGGTGGTTTTCAATACCTTATTGAGCTCTTTGTAAAAGAGTTCGTCCGAGGATGTACCATCTACCATCACCATTTCATTTAATTTAATTTATTCATTAACAATTTTACACTGTGTCTGAATGTTTACAAAAAATATTAAAGACAAGCTTAAATCAATTTTAACTAAGGACCAACACAACATCACCATTACACTTATAAAATTAATTAAATTTAAGGACATCAATTGTCACAATTTAAAACATTTCGCATAAAATTCATAAAAATAATAGAGAATAACAATAATAATAATCTTGACATGTCATTTACAAAATTGATTACTCAATTCAATATAATAAAAACTAATACATGTCAACAAAATTAATAAATATTCCAAAAATGTCATAGCAAGCTTCATAATTATAATAATCTAAAGATTTCGAAATTACAACAAAATAAACTAATCCGAAACATCAAAATAAATACCTACCCATCCCATACATTATACTAAAATAATCTTATGAATGTCGTAGCCATTTCAATAAATAATCTAAAAATGTCAAACAAATTAAATTTAATGATCCAATAAATATCATAAAAAAAAAACAATAAAAATCTTAACATGTCATAAAAAAAAAACAATTTAAATCGAATACATGTCGCAAAAATGTCAATAAATATATAGTCTCAAAATCTCAAAACCACAGTAATTAAAAGTCATCCGATACTTATACTTAACTTCTTTAAACAGTCCAAAAATGACACAACCAAAATTAATTAAAATAATCTAATACATGTCATAACCATTTACCGCCCATTCACCTAACCAATTTCTGCTGCAAAGCAGCATTGCTGTTCCAATTAAAATGGTATGAGTGCCGTATGTTTCAATGCATATATGAAAACGAATCTTTTTCTCAAAAACCTGGCTATACACGTTGCGATGTAACGGTCTGTGCCAATACATCGCAGAAACAATAAAACTTGCATCTTCCAACTAAACAGTTTTAGACGATGCATGATATCGGTTACTTACATTTTATTGTATGCCACAGTAAAGGGACTTGGATCGTGTAAATTAGGATTAAGTATGGTCACGCTCTTACGAGATCTCTGGTATTGTACTTCCATAGGTGACAATGAGCATTAGATGAACCTGCTGTTATAAAAACCTAATAAATATAGGATCACATCAATTGACCCTTTGGCTACACCAGTTACTTAAAAAACTCTCCTACATCACAGATAATATAATACTAGCATCAGATGCCTCATCCCATAAAAAGAAACCGTGCCATCGTAACTAGCGTTTTTCGTCTGATTAATTTTTTTGTACTTCGAACGCGTTCGGTTCTGTTTCACGGTGATAGATAGATGGTGTTAGCAGTTCGTGAATATGTTTTTCTTTAAATACAGTGAAGGTTCGTTTTATAGTATTTTTTGCACGTTTTTACAGTTTTTTTTTGCACCGAAATGTGTTACAATGCAAATTTTAACAATCGAGTGGCATGCCTTAGAAATTTAAAAATGCGCCATCTATTGGCATCAATTTTAAATGATCCGTTCAAATAATCTTTGAAGTGTGAATTAAGAGCCCAATATTCCATAATTTTGTACTTAGGAGAGAGAGTTGATTAAACAAGAACATAGATTTTTTTTTTAAATTCCAGAAAATGTTAATTGTACACACATTCAATAACAGATAGGCGCATATCGCGCCATCTAGTGAGATTTATTTGAACCAAATTTTCTATCTTAGCAATGAGACCCCGTGCCTAAATACATAGCTTCTTTATCCTCACACAAGATACCAACAAGACCCTTGATTAAAGTTTAAGAGAATCCTCTTTAATGGGAACCATAAACACGAATCTCTGTCTTTCTTGAATAATTAATTGCTAAGAGCAATCCATTCTCTGTCTTTTGCACAGAACTCAGAAGCCACCTATACACATTGGTTGCGTATAGGTGGAAGACCATTCTTTCAATTTGTCTCGATGTTGTGCTTCATCTCACCAATTCTTATGGAAGCGAAGGTATCCTGCCATCTTCTCTGGCCCGTCCAGCTGAGTCAGGTCTCTCTGTGTCTGGTTTTGCGATATACACGTCCATAGACAACATTCGGCAAACATCACCTATCCAGTATTACTTAAGTTTTAAAACTTTTTGAGCTACGTCGGCGGTGCGAGCAGTTCAGTCACAAAGTTGACCAATCTCAAGAAAGAGACAAAGCGACTCTGCGGCCAATACCTGTCTCTTTTCCGTAGGTCGAAGATTTTCGAAAAAGGCAACAAATGGTTAAACGATACCTTTGTCTTTCTTGCAGTCTCCTGACATATTTGCTTGACAACCAGACAGGAAACGTTTATTTCAGGGGCATTACTATGACATCTTAAATTTACCATGGTTTCTGTGTGAGACAATGATGTATAGGACGTACAGCACTCTCCTTTTATCACAGCGGCTCCATGATGGCTTTAAAACGTCCTAGTACGGCTCCTGTTTTCTATGCCTGAGGAAGCGATAAGCTATCGATTATGTTCTCGCTGGAAAAACAGAAATTCCGTGTCAATAAAAGAGACACATATTAATAATAATTGATCGCTGGTTGTTCACACTGCCGTCGAGAAATTTCTCAACACTAGTTTGTCGCAGCGTCAAAAACTATCAAAGATAATACTCGCTCAGCGTGCTCGCTTGGCGATTAGAACTCAAACCGCAAAACCAACCAGCGATAATTTCTACCTACAGTGCGGATCTGAGTGCTAGTGCGTGTAATCGCCCGTCGCATAGCAACACTCGCTTATAGCCGAGCGACGAAACTTTCGGGACTTCACACTCGCTGCTCGCCAACTCGTGTCTAGCTTCTAGCTCTACTCGCTTCTCGCTCTATAGCTAAACACAAGTTTTGGCTATCACAGCCATAGGCAGAGTTGTCACTGACCGTCAATTTCTACTAGTAAACTTTGACACTAACTGACACGCTTTGTTCGTATGTAAAGTTTGGACAATGCCGTATCTAGCAGTGGCCGCTGAGGAGTCTCGGTATTCTATGGTCCTTTACAATAAAAATTAACGTCAACCAAGGTAGCTCTTAAAGAATTCTATAGTGCCTCCTTTGTAGATAGTTTTTAGCCTAGTTAGGTGTTACTGGACGTATACACAATTACATGCAATTCGGCTGATTTTCACTTGAAATTTTCTTAAAAAATATGTACGTGCGCGTTATCGCCAATCAACGCAATTTGAATTGCGTCGCGCTAACAATAAAGTCCCTAAGCCTTAGGTCGTTTGTGTATGAGACACCGCACGACACGATTTGCTGACAAGATTTATAACACACGACACATTCCATACGGTCTGTCGTCCGTTCGTTTGTTCACTAGACACGATTCTGCAACGACACTGCAGTCCACTTGTATTGTTTTATAACGCGTGAGTGACCACGCCTGAGCCGTGCGATGCGGTGTGTCGTGTCGTCAACAAGCTTAAACGAAAAAGCAAAACCCCGCGACGACATAGCCGTAAAATCGTATGAAAATCGTGTCGCGTGTGGTGCGGTGTCGCGCAATGAACAAACGGTCCATACAAATATATGGAGCTCTGAATTATGACCACATTTTGCGGTGTCGTGTGTCGCATCGTGAACAAACCTTAGACTTTTTAGCTAGGTTTATTTTTCAACATTTTCGTTACCTATCTGCTTAGTATTCTTGAGACATGAATCATTCAATACGCCTCCTCTAAAAAGGACATCAGTCGTACGTATTACCTTTTTTCGTCTCGTCTCGTAGAAGTCTGGAAATATTACAATGATTACATATTTACATAGGTACTACTTTCACATGCCGCATGCATTAAGTTTTTGTATTTCTTAAACGTTGTATTCATAAATATGCTTATCCTCCAAATATACTAGAAGTCAGTGAAACTTTTCTTTTCCTTTCATACATCTAGCTCAGTCTCATCACTTTCGCCTTTTTACCCGACTGCCGAAGGAGGGTAATGTGTTTATCAGTCTATGTATGTATGTATGTTTGTTCCTATGTGGCGTTCTAGACACCAAACGCGTTGGCCGATTTTGATCATTCTTACGTCAATCAATTTGTCTTAACCCTGTGAGTGTCACTGGCTGCATTAAAATTGGATAATAGATAAAATGGCGGATTTTGGGAGGCATATTGTGGGGGACCAAATCTTTTTTTCTAAATATATAAAACTTATATGTTAAAATGTACCTAATTCTAAAAAAATAACTCAAAAGTTATAAATAAAAACAATTGATTCAAAAAATCTTAAAATCCGACTGCTTAAAATGCGAATTAAAAAGACATTAACAAGAAGAAAATCATGCTGTGCAGTCGGAGGATACATATTCGCGATCTGGCTGACCAAAACCAGATGTATCCTCCGACTGCACAGCAAGATTCTCTTCTTGTTTACGCCTTTCTAGTTCGCTTTTTAAGCAGTCGGGTTTTTTGATTTTTGAATTAACTTTTTTTAAGCTCTACGTCATCTTTTACACATCATCATCAACCTTTAATGTTCCTACTTTTGAGACACAGACCTCCTCTCAGTGAGAGGGAAAGGGCCGTAATCCATCACGTGATCCAAGTGCGGGCTAGTGAATAAGACATGTCTTCGAATGTTTGATTCTAGAACTTGCCAGTTTCCTGACGATATTTTCCTTCACCGTTTTAAGAGCAGTGTTAATGAAAATCTTTCACACAATCTATTTTAAATAATTACCTGGATTTTTCTTTCTCATTGTAGCTTTTTGACTTCTTTATCTACCCGCTTTTGAATAATATTTCGGGCAAATACTACGACAATTAAAACCATGCTGCATCTTAATCCAGCCATGGTTTATCCGAGTGGCAAGTGTTATCCAAATTCATTCATCCGTTGCATGATACATAAACAAAAATACAGACTTTCACATTTTTAAATATAAGTGAGACAGTCGGAAATAGGAACTAGGAAATCAGAAGTAGGATAGAATGTTGTGTTAGGGTTATTCCAATTTCGCGACGGTTGCATCGAAAGATGAAGCCACATTACTTGCTTTGTGATCGTCTTCTTTTGAAACATGAAGATCAAACAAACATTATTGTTGTTCGATATCCACACAAGCAATAAAAGCCACAGGGTCTCTCTCAATCATTCAGGCGTTTGTACGTTCTGTATGTTTGCAATAGATATCAAATGTGCAATGAATTTGACAGTCTTCTACAGTTAAATACCAGTAGGGCAATACCGTTATTTTTAGGGACCAAACGGAATAACCTAACACTGTCAAATTTGTCCCCTTTTTGTTTTTAATACCCACCTCTAATTTCCGACATTGAATGTTTCCGAGATGATTAAATATGTAGGCCATTAGACCGAAAGTGTAGCTTTAATATTCGGCAGATTTGATTGTGTTTTTATAATTATATAGATGATAGAAATAGTACATTGTTTACCTAGGGAACAAACAACAAGGCGAGAGTGTTTTTTTTTTAATCCAGAGCGGTGCGAAGGAGCCTAGAGTAGAATTCCTAGCGTAGCGAAGGGTTCAAAGTACGTCACTCCAGCTAAAAAAAGCGTTGCTCCCGAGGTGGGCATTCTTCTCCTTTTATCAACCCTCTATGAGAAAATAAGAAAGTGCAACTGATGAACAAGAACGTTATGTAGTATTTATTAAAATACAATTAGGAACCATAAGACATGACATAGAAATAATTAGAGGCTAATGTTTATATTAGAACAATTATGGAAGTGCATCGTAACAATTTTATTAGTACCATCCGTTACGTTGTAGATTTATTTTTTAATTTGGCTCGCGCTCGGATTTCCAGCCAGTCACTTGTTCAATACAATATTCCCGGGTGGTCCGAAATAGAATTACAATCGCTCTTTAGCCATTCACCGCATACATTCGTCTTAATCGATTTTAGCGATGTAATCCTCTTCTGGACCGCATGGTTTGTGATTCATCTCTTTGCTTATTGGAACATTTACTAACAATGTCTACATTCCAAATTCAAATCACTTTTAGTCCCTAGGCATTAATGAGCTATTTAAGTGTCCGTTTACGAAGAATAAACAAGCTCTTTTTGAATAGACAAAAATAAATCTTTTAAAAGGTAAAATAATACTTATTTCGCCATCACATTAAGGTAAATTTTCCTTTGGGGAATTTAATATAAAATTGCCCTTCTAAATTTTATGCGAATAAAAGTTATTGCCCATTATTTAAAAAAATGAGGCCCTAGAATATTATTATTACATATCGTAGAGGTATTTACCGTTAAATTCGGGTAAATATTACCAGTCCCTGAAGTTTAATTTCACGGGGTGTTTGCTATGCGCTGAAATATGTTTTATATGTACAAATATTATAGTGATAATATGAGATATACACTTTTACCGTGGTTTTGGACCCGTGGCCACTCCTACCGGAACGGGACATGCTTTCAGGATAAAAAATTGCCTATCTATGGTAATATTATAAAGCTGAAGAGTTTGTTT
Source organism: Orthosia gracilis (assembly GCA_947562075.1). Taxonomy (NCBI): domain Eukaryota; kingdom Metazoa; phylum Arthropoda; class Insecta; order Lepidoptera; family Noctuidae; genus Orthosia; species Orthosia gracilis. The sequence goes on along the minus strand of OX387267.1, from coordinate 6,405,379 downwards.
GTTTGTTTGAACGCGCTAATCTTAGGAACTACTACTGGTTGGAATTGAAAAAATATTTTTGTATTGAATAGTCCATTTATCGAGGAAGGTAATTGGCTATATAACATCACGCTAAAACCAATAGGAGCGGAGCATAAATGAAAAATGTTGCAAAAACGGGCAAAATTATTCCTTTTTGAGAGATTCCGTTGCGTGCGCTGCGTAAGCGGTTATAGTTCAAAAACAATCATGTATGTAGTGTAGGTAGGGTAGATAGGGTAGATGGGTAGGAAGGTAGCCAGTTGGCAGGAGCGAAGCCGCGTGGGACAGCTAGTAGAATATAAAATTACTAACATCTTTATAATATTACTTATGATTGTAGAAAAAAGATTCATGTACTCGCGTCTGCCTTGTTAATATCTTTTGTTACTCGCCTTTAAGTCATCCAACAACATAAAAAGATTGAATAAAATAAAAAGTGTATGCTTAGATAAGCATACTACTTTTTATGTTATGATTATTGTTAGGTCCAAGACACGTCACCAATAACATCTGTGTAAGTCTTATGAAAAGTTATGGAATGGCGACCGCGTACCGAAAGACGCAGCGTTGGAAGGCATCCCTCTAGGTGGAGCGATGACCTGCTACGGCCTAGTTGCGTTAGTGAATTCGGCAAGGCGAAGGATTCAACAGTATCGATCGACCAATCATATAGACGGCAATCCACAACGCGTCTTTGATCTCGCCCGTGATTGGTCGATTGATGGGGTCAAATCCTTCCCCTTGCCGGATTCACAAGACCGCGAGAGTCCGGTGGATGCAAAACACACAGGAACGATCAGTGATCCGAAGCTTGGGAGAGGCCTATGTCCTGCAGTGGACGTTTTTCGGCTGAAATTATGATAACGATGATGTCTTACACGGATCTTATTGGTGATGTGTATGACGAGATGTACATCTGAACGTAAATTAAGCAAAAGAAGGATGTAAGCTGTTACGTTCGTAACAGGTGACTTTCAGGGAAAATGCATGGTTGATTTATGTTTGTAGAAGAATGCCCAATCAACCTTACCAGGATCTCGCATTCTGTCATTTCGGAACAGGTATTTGGAACTGTTATTGCAATAAATCAAAGGAGTATGTAACAGGTTTCCAACACTAATTTTTATAAGCCAAATCTTGCAGTAACAGAGACTGTAACCTCGTAATAACGTTTCAGAACATTGCCCATAATGTACCTTATCAGTAGGTAATATTTACCTTACTGATACATCAGATACTTTGGTCCTACAATCAATTCTGCGCCAACACTCTTCCCTCACGTATGTCCCAAGGCTCATGAGTGGGCACGACGCAAGAGCCATGTATGTCCCACCGTACGCCATGGGACCACTCTTGCTAGCCGACATTTCTATGTTCTCGGTCCTCGTCTTAATAACAAAGCGAACAAACAAATCATCATTTACGAGCATTCGTTCTCAAATTGCAAACTAGTGTTGCGTAATTGGCTGTTGAAACTCTCATATAGAGATACTGAAAGCCTTCTTGTACAACCGATATAGTTCTACAGTGAAATCTGTACAATCACGAGCACACACACACACACACACACACATCATACATCACACAACACAACACATATACACAACATTCCTACACAGTACACCCACACCCATGTACTGTCAATACGTTGTCTCATTGTAAACGGAAGGCCCTTTCTCCTGTGATACAGTTTTCTATAACTAGTGCAGGAAACAGGTGATCTTTTCCAGTAAAAGTTAACTTCTACTTTGTATTTCGTAGTCTTTGCAACAATATCTGGTGGAAAATATAATTTGTAACACTATTTTGGAACAATTAAAATTATAATCATAAAAAAAAAAAATATGAAGAAAGAAAAATAATCATTTATTTGACGATCTTGAAGAGAACCTTTATTTACTTCTTGCTTTCAGAGTGAGATAATATATAAGCTAATTATTTACAAAAGACTTTTATCTATCTTGCATGGTCAAACATAGGTATGGTTCATTTGGATTGGGACCTCACTCAAATGAGCGCACAGAATGGGAACTACCGTTTTAGTGCTCACCAGTATGTATCTATAGTATACTAATATACTATACTAATCGTTACTAATATTATAAATGTGAATGTAAGTTTGTTTGTAACGCTTTCGCGCAAAAACTACTGAACCGATCATCATGAAACTTTGTACATATATTCTTGGCGGTATTAGAAGTAATATAGGATACTTTCCATTAAAAAATATAATTATATAATGGCTTCACTGCGAGTGAAGCCGCGGGTAAAACATATTAATAATATTATAAATGTGAATGTAAGTTTGTTTGTTAAGCTTGCACGCAAAATCTGCTGAACCGATCATCATGAAACTTTGTACATATATTCTTGGAGGTATTAGAAGTAACAGGACATTTTTATTAAAAAAAAAAATATTTTTTAATGTCTTCACTGCAAGCGAAGCCGCGGGTAAAAGCTAGTAGTAAATAAAGCTGTTAAACATTGTTATTATGCAAACGGAAGCAAAGTTTGAATTAAAATCATTTCTAAAGCCATAAAAGTAAGATTAAATATAAAATCAATTTTTCGAAAAACAGGATAGTAAAATTTTTCGAAATATAAAACTCTTGTAAGCAGTCAAGTGGTTAGTAAATTCCGTACCTATCTTAATCTGCCATATTTTGAAAATATTCACAACAATAAAAAAAAAACTCGCGTTAAACGACAAAACACTATGCAATTTGACATGTCGGAGATCTCACGCCACACTAGCGCCTCTAGCGGCAAATTCATACGCGGTAGCCCCCATTCGAAAGCGAACTCATGTGGTAAAAAAACACCAGGGTTCCGATTCCTGAGTCGGGCTAAGTGTTACTGAATTATTCCACTTAAATTTTCGGGTCCGTGCTCGACCCGCTTAGACTCGACCCGAAGAATAATACCTAGATATATCTGTTTGGTAGGCATAAAAACGTAAATGTAGTCAGACAGAAAAGTGTGAATTTAACGCTTGCACCAAAGATAGTGTAAAATATAAATATTTATCCTTTTTAAATATCCTTTTTTAATATAGTATACGCTCTGTACTTTGTAGTAAACATCACATATTATTGTTAATTATCATTACAATCATAAGCTAGTGGCACGGCGGTGTTTATGTAATCAGTCTTTATACGTCATTATAAGTTATTAGGTTAACAAGTAGCGAAATACTAACTTCTAAAATATAAGCAAAACATATGTATTGAAAATGGGTAATTTTTTTAAATGAAATCACAAGGACAAATTTATGTATCATAATAAAATATTCTATGAATATTAAGATAATTAGAATTAAAATATCACTTTACATGACTGTACAAATGTCACCGATTTGGTAGTAAAACATCTGGTATTGTTCTTCAGGTCGAGTCTAAGCGGGTCGAGTGGGCACGGACCCAAATTTTTGCAGTGCTAGACTTGTGCCCGGTTGTAGGCAATAGGCTCGCCCTCTGTCACGTGTGGCTTAATCATAAATCATGAAATAAGAGTGTGCTATAGATATACACGACTCTGCCTAATCCTTCGGGGAGTTCCCACAGACGTGACGTCATATCACGTTATCCTTCACAAACAAGGAAAAATTCCTTACATTTCTCACGAAATTAGCGACAATTGTCCGTAATACAAGGTTCCCGTAATTTACCAAAGGGATGAACGCGGCAAACATACGTTTATTTGTGGACCAATCTATGTAGTAGCAAACTGTACCTTACGTAAAATACTGAGCATTTCGTAACAGAGTTACTTATTGCTAAGTCTAAATTACAAGACGGTCTGCTATACCAGAGGGAGAGGTTTCTTGTACCTATAAATACTGTAATTACAGATACGTGAAATATTTCAGCTTTTCTGACGCCTCTAATCTTTTCTGACTACCAGTCTTTTCCTGGGTAACTTCCTCTTAGTACCACTGGTACTGCGGTCACCGCGAACGGACCTCAGCAAGCGTTGCTTAGTTTTGAAGATCAACCCTTACAGCTGTTATAACTCAGACAAACTTCTCTTTTATTTGTGGATCAATGTATATATATAAAGAAAAAAAAATAAAGAAAATACATTTTTGGAAAGTAGTAAAGTCTGACTTAAGAAGTGACAATTTAAATTTGACATTTCTCAATTTAAATGCCGTGATAACTTTTTATAGACGTCTACATAAGTCAAATACAAATTATATATAATATATAATAATCCTGACTAATTACTATGTTACCCATACACTATATCAACGAGTATCATTCGTAAGCATTAAGTTTAATTAATATAACGTATTTTTATAGCTTTCAAGTCCGACTTCTTATTTTGTCACGACTTTAGTAGTAAACTGTACCTTGCGTAAAACACTGAGCATTTTGTAACAGAGTTACTTATTGCTCTGTCTAATTGTAAGGCGGTCTCCTGTATCAGAGGGAAAGTTTCTCGTAGGTCTACCAACGAGAAATCTTCTTTGTGCTAGTACAGGATTATAGGTGTTTACACCTGTAATGACATAAAGTCTAGCCTTTTCCCAATCGAGTTGCGGTTGACCTTCCAGTATAAACTGAATGCTTCTTAAACCATTATTAACATAGAGCGACTAACACTGAACTCCACGGCCCTGTTATACGATAGCCGTTGCAACAATTTGTTTTTAGACGGGAAGGGGCCTGGCTCCGCGCAAACGAGCCACCAGTGGTGGCCAGTGGTGGCTCAAACACATGCGACTGAGTGGACTTACAGCTCACACTCGCACTTAGAGCAGGAGAGTAACAAATTACAGCGGCCACCGACGATTTTCGTTTGTTATCAAAGGACGTGGCGACCGACATCTACTGGCTGTGATCAATGGCCCGTTTGCACGGAGCCTAAGTACCTTCTGCAATATTATTGACAATTTAAACATGGGAGAGGAGTCGCAGGAAAAAGCGCGTCAGTCAAATTCTGGCCTACGCCAATACCGTGAAATTGGACAAGATTTAGGCGAAACAAATCTAAATGACTGTCGGGATAGCGACACGAAGAAAAGTCAAATTTTCATAAATGACGCAAAGCATGGATGTCAAGCTTAAGTTGCAAGTTGTCCAAGGCCTGGAATGGGGACAAAACTAATTGCCCTTTGAAAAACCCATTAGTTTTCCGTGTAGGTACCAACTTATAGAATAGTTTCTTGCCTACCCTCGACCGCAGGATAATTTATCACATTCTTGTTTCGAACGGAACAATGGAAGCATGTGTTTGAGATAATTTATTTGTGTGATTCGTAGTAGTAGTATTGGTTTTTTTTTAAACGGACTTTCCAAAAAGGAGGTGATTCTATGTTCGACTTTGTAGTTTTGTTTGTGTTTCTCCGTCAGTTGTGGACCGATTTTGAAAGGCCTTTTTTTGTTTGAAAGATTATGTTTTGAAACTAGCCCCATTTTAATTTGGTGTAGATCTGATGAAGAACTTCGGTGATATACAACAGAACTCTTCAATAAATAACGCCAACTCTCTCGGGATTATTGCAATCGCATGCCTCAAAGCGCATGCCTGTTTATTGTTTATACCATTTCATAACATAACATCTACGCTCTTAAGGGGTACGCAGATGTGTACAGTTCACCTTGTTACACTCTGGTTTCAAGTTTCATGATATTCGGGTAATCTATTCTGGCATTACAGGTTCCTTACTAAACAACTTGCCTATTATGTAGGTACAATTAAAAAGTGAAAAAAAACTTTTTTACAGAAAAATACTACCGACTTCCAAATAAAAAACTGCAAAGTGAAAAATAACTTTCTTTTTGGAAGTCGGTGTCCATAACGCAAAAAAATGGTACCTACCAAAGACACCGACTTCCAAAAAGATTAATTGGAAAAAAAAATCTAAAACATCAGGTTGTTTGCCATCGAATAGTATATAAACACGGTTTTTAAACTCAATTTACAATATCTTTAACCCAATAAATGTCCAAAAAGACCGAAATAAATGAATGAATTTATGCCGTCGAACTAGTATGATCGAATTCATTTGTTTCCAACCATTCCATTAGTGAATGAATGATAGACTCATTTGGGTATCCAATTGAATTTAATTTGAACATCCAGTTTCTCTTTAATGAAATAATTTTAGTACTCTATAAGTCTTTGACACTTCTAGGGACCTACTATGTTTAAGTTCCATACGGATTGAGCCTTTTTCATTTTTTTTTTTATTATTTGTTATAGGCTCGCGCTTAACCACTATTTCACCTGATGGTAAGCGATGATGTGGTCGACGGTGGAGCACGCTTGCCTAGAAGTAACCTATTCACTCTTGACTTAAAGAACCCTAGATTGTAGCTATCGGGAAACACAGACGCCGGCAGGGAATTCCATTCCTTAGCTGTACGCATAATAAAAGTATTCTCAAAACGTTTAGTGCGTATGGGTGGGATGTCCACCAAGTACCGCCAAGTCGCCGTACGTCTGATAGTCCGATGATAAAACGGGCTGTGCGGAATTAGATCATGTAATTCCATCGCACACTCCCCGAAATGTAACCGATAAAAGACCATACATATACAAAGATATTAACTTACCTCTATAATCAAAGCTAAAATCTTCGATCAATAATACACTAGATACATAATCCCATACAAAACTTCTCTTTAAAACTGTCGCCGATAGTGTTCAAGTTATTATAAGAATTCTAAGAATACCCGCAATCTATTGATAATCATCTCCGACATATAGATTACTAGCTGTCCCACGCGGTTTCGCTCCCGTCAACTGGCTACCTATTTATCCATTTACCTTACCTACCCAACCCTACCTACACTACATACATGATTGTTGCGTAATTTTAACCGCTTACGCAGTGCACGCAACGGAAGCTCTCAAAAAGGATTTTTTTTTTCCCGTTTTTGCAACATTTTTCATTTATGCTCCACTCCTATAGGTCGTAGCGTGATGTTATATAGCCTATAACCTTCCTCGATAAATGGACTATCCAACACAAAAATTTTAAGTTGAAATAAATAATGTAAATTAATGCAACGACTCGGCTGGACAGTATTCGGGAAGTTGCGCGGTATCTTCTACCACAGTCCAACCAACCACAGAGTCTCAAAACGAAAGTCTATGACCAGTGTGTGTTGCCATTGTGAGCGACCGAGTCTCAGAGCAATATGCTCTGAGACTCGGTCGCTCACAATGGCCCTCATCAGAAAGCTTATAGTCACCCAAAGGGCAATGGAGAAGGCTATGCTCGGAGTTTCCTTGCGTGATCGAATCAGAAATGTAGAGATCCGCAAGAGAACCAGGGTTACCGACATAGCCCGAAGAATTGCCAAACTTAAGTGGCAGTGGGTAGGGCACATTCACACACACAGGGCTCGCAGAACGGATGGTCGATGGGGCAGAAAGGTTCTGAAGTGGCGACCGCGAACCTTGAAGACGTTGCGTTTGAAGGCCTCCCACCAGGTTGACCGATGACCTGGTGGAGGCTGCGGGGATCCGCTGGATGCGGGACGCACGGGACCGGTCAATGTGGCGACGCCTCGGGAGGCCTATATCCAGCACGTCTTACGGCTGATATGATGATATTAATGCAAATTCTACCTCAAATGCAATGCTTAGACTTGCATTCACAAAGCTATGTACAAAAAGCAATAAAAACCTTTCTTCGCTGCTCAACCTACATCAAAACAAATTTAATCATGTTTTAAAGTCTTAAATACAAAGTTCCAGAACAGTCGATGATTGATTCAATAGTCCGCGCGTTGTCGACACAAACGTTGGTCAAACATTTATTTAATATTTGGTAATTGATTCATATTTACTATTTAATTCGATTTTTACTTTATGCAAAACACAATGATATAAACTTACCGAGAAAAGGATATTCCTTCCAAAGTCTCGGTGTTACGGTGGTTATTTGCTCAATTTCTGCTGCAATATTTGCTCAATGCACACTGCGGCATTTTGACGTTTTGATGTTGGCTATGATTGGCCATACCTTATCTATACATATATACATATATCTTTACATCTATTCATATAAATAAAATTGGAGTGTCTGTTTGTAATAGTGAAATAACCGTTTTTTACTACATGTATATACGGTACATACACGTAAATATTTTTATTTACAATTTTTGTCTGTCTGTCTGTTTGTTCCGGCTAATCTCTGAAATGGCTGGACCGATTTTGACGGGACTTTTATTGGCAGGTAGCTGATGTAATAAGGAGTAACTTAGGCTACGTTTATTTTAGAAAAATTCTTTTATTTTAGAAAAAATAAATAAAAAAATCGACTGTTAGGCGGAACGAAGTTCGCCGGGTCAGCTAATTTGAAATAAGACCACAACCGTATTTGTGATCTTATATTTCGGCCTGTATTTGAAGCGCTTACCGGTCTCCTAGTGTATTATTGATCGAAGGATATAATATCGTTTCCTGCCACCTTGTTTTTAAATCAGTTTAACATGAGGCTTAAACAACACGGCTTCGCTTCCCGACCCTTACAAACACTGCCTACGGTTATTAGCAAACATTTTCTTTTGGCTCTTTCTATTCATATACTTAAGTACCCACTGTACGAGTATGTTTGTGGAAAAGTTATCTAACTTTTCGAAGGCACTTGAATATTTGTTGGTTGGTAAAATATCGGAAAAACTGAGTTATTACTTATATAAACTGATTCAAAATCTACTCTAACAAATAAGAACTACTGGTGAATACTGAATTGACGGCTAAAAGAGTTGTTTGAAAGAAAAAGGGGCTTAAGGCGATATATACGCCCCAAAGTAAACGCAGTACTGGCCGTGCGCTCGCTCAATGCCAAAATATCAATATTGAACCTCATTCAGTTTTGTTTGCAATATATTATTTGATTTACATATACTATGTCAGTTATGAAGAAATTCCAGCCATCAATTTTTCTGTGTAAAAATATTTTTAAACATCCAAGTCGTTTTGGAAGAGTATCCAAAAGTTGCGAAAAATATCGTGTTGCTTATTATTTTTTTGAATCAAAACTATTTGTTATACGAAAAAACCATGTTTAAAAAATAATGTACATGAAACAATAATGTTTTTTATTTTTTCAAACCTTTTAACTTAGCCGTAACTAAGGAGTATGCTTTAGAAAGTTACCATTTTACGGCACTAAAGGGTATGTAGGCCCTCAAATAATAACAACCGCATAGACGACCATAGAATAGGATAGATGGCCATCCTCGCCTATATTAATTTGGATTAAGATTTGAAGAAGAAAAACGACAACTCAATGCTCAGTCATAAATTCGTATTATCCATTAATCATCGTTTACAAATCCCATTTTTATGCAGTTTAAATTATACTCCTAAAAGGAATCTGGATAATCCTGTATGATTTGATTTGAGTATCGCAATTTTGCAATCAATTATTGGATCGGGGGCTTACCTTCAGGTAGGCTTAGTTTTTGCGACCCTATTATAAAAATACATTAGATACTACCTTCAGCCCGTAGCTTTGCCCGATTGCCTGTTAAAGCAACGAGAAATTTTCGGCCCCATCGGGAATTTTTTCTGTGAGCAATGTGCCCTGCCCACTGCCACTTGAGTTTCGCAATTCTTCGAGCTATGTCGGTTACTTTGGTTACTGCGGATATCCTCATTTCTAGTGCAATCATACTCTTCTACAGGTTCTAAAAAAAGGTTTCTTCAGATTTCAAATATTAGTAGATTTATTTCAAAATATCTTAAGTAATATTAAAGAGAGAGCCCGAATTTTGTGAGTTTGTTCAGACGTGTGGGTAATATCTGGAACCACTACACAAATCTTTAAGCATTTGAAAAAAAACTTTCTATAAAAAAATACTACCGACTTCCAAATAAAAAAACTACAAAGTGAAAAATAAGTTTACTTTCGGAAGTCGGTGTCTGTCATAGGTACCAATTTATTGCATTATGGACACCGACTGCCAAAAATAAAGTTATTTTTCACTTTGTAGTTTTTTTATTTGGAAGTCGGTAGTATTTTTTTTGTAAAAAGTTTTTTTATTTTTCACTTTCTAGTTGTAACTGCCTAATAGGCAATTTGTTTAGTAAGGTACCTATAACGCACGCCAGAATTTATTACAATCAACAAAAAAACATATGAAACATGAACATAACGAGCGTACTGGCGTAATGTTATGTTATGAAATGGTATAAACAATAAACAGACATGCGATTGCAGCAATCCCGAGGGATTTGCCGTTATTTATTGAAAAGTTCTGTTGTATATCTTCGAAGTTCTTCATCAGATCTTCACCAAATTACAATGGGACCAAATTCGGCGCATACTCTTTTAAACAAAAACAATAATTTTCAAAATCGGTTCACAATTGACGTAGAATAGAATAGAATATTTATTTATTACATTGGTTAGGTAAAGAAAAAAAGGTTACATGTCACTTACAAATCATAATTTTACTAGTGCATTCGGTGTATTTTATTCGGCGCAGTTTGTCCGGGAGGGGATCTTTTGCAACCTGCTGTGTAATTCTTTTCACACACTGTTGAATTATATAAAGCAAGTGTGAGAAGTTTTGGATTTAGCATCCCATCAGATCCTAGACCTGAAGTTACTTATAAACTAGGAGTGACTCTGCGAGTCAAAGCCTATGCTGACGGGGGAATGCCGTTCTGTTGTGAAACGGTTTGCCTCTCTCGGTTTTGTTTATGTATTCTATGAATTGTCCATATTTCGTGTAAGCGGGACCGGGATCTTCTAGGCCGCTGATCGTCAGTGAGGTTAGTTTTTCGATCATATCGTGATGGAGGTCGTGTGCTCTGAGATGCCACGGATCTTGTCCAAGCATTTCCCAGAGTGTTTTGGTTGCAGTACGACGTGGGAAGTCACCTGCAGCTTTCAGTGCCATTCTGTATTGTCGTTCCAGTTTCGTCAGATTGCTCTTGCTGTATCTTGGTAGAAGTTGGATGACTCCATAATCGAGTACCGGCAGGAGGCATGTCAGTATGATGAGCAATTTTGTTTCAGTGTTCACTTTGGATCGGTACCCTATGATGGAGTTTAGGGCGCCTCTTACTCGTTTTAACTTTTCTACTCTTTCTTTTGTGTGTTTATTCATTGATAGTCTTTTATCAAATACGACACCGAGGTATTTTACTTGGTTCTTATATTCAATCCGTTCATTTTTTAATTGGATGTAATTTCTGTATCCACTGTTTATGTTCCCTCGCCTAGGTCGTTTGTGAGAAAACATGATACAGTCCGTTTTATCCACGTTATATTGGAGGCCCCATCTCTTGTAATAATCAATAACTTCCTCCGCAGCCCATTCTGCACGCCTTGTGGCATGATCTGGCTTCTCTGCTGCGTTTAGAATACATAGGTCATCTGCGTATTGAGAGAGCTTCTGACCAGCAATTCATGGTTTTGGTATGTCAGCAACATATAAATTTAAAAGTACGGGTCCTAGAATGGAGCCCTGTGGGACGCCGTGTGGCACGTCTTTTTCTGTTCCTGTTGTTGTTCTAAATCTGCCTTTGATGGTTCTTTTTGATAAGTAATTTTCTACTAACTTTATAATGTTGTTACGTGCTCCTGCTTCGTACATTTTCTTTATAAGGCCTTTGTGATTTATGGAGTCAAATGCCTTGCTGAGGTCAGTAGAAATCATGGCCACACTGTGTCCTTTCTCTAGGGCGTCGGAGATGTATTTGCCAGTCCTCAATATTTGTGTCCCTGTGCCTCTTTGACGAACAAATCCATGTTGGTGTTCAGGAATCAGTTCATTGACTTCCGTGTTTATTCTCGAGAGAATAATGCGTTCTGCCCATTTACCCATGATATTAAGCAGGCTTATGGGTCTGTAGGACTTGAGTTGTGTGTAGTCTTTTCCTGGTTTATGCAAGAATATGCAGATGCTTTCTTTCCATCTCTTGGGGAAGTATCCCGTGTTAATAATATAATCCATAATTCGCTTGAATATGGCTATTATCGTATCGCCTCCCAATTTTAGAACGTCCGCTCTTATTCCGTCAGGGCCCGGTGCTTTCTGATTTTTGAACTTTCGAAGGGCTGCTTTTAACTCTGCATGTGATGTTGCTTCTAATGGATGGAATGGTGTGTATTTTTCTGTATTTTCGTCTTCATTTGCAATATCGGACTCGTGAATGATTGCTGTGTTTACTAGACTATCAATAATTTCCAATTCTGTGTTGCAATTTTCTATACGGGGGAGCCTTTGAGGTGGTCTTTTCATGGCTCTTTGTATACTCCACATTTTTCTTCTGTTGTCTGTCTTATTTTCTAAAACTTTATTCCAAGTTTCTTCTCTATTTTCTGCAATTTTCTTAGCTAGATAACGTTTTAATCTGTTATGTTCTCTCTTTAGTTCGCTGTATCTGTTTGTGAATCTTAAACACCATGCTATATTTTTCGCCTTGTTTCTCCTTTCTATCAACTTTTGAATGTATTCGGGAAGATTGTTTCTGAAGTTTGTTTGTTTGAGCGGTGCGAATTCATCCAGCGTTTGTACTATAGCTGTTTCCAACTTAACGATAATTTCGTCGCAGTCTGCGTCTGTTTCTATTTTAGCGTATGGGTCTATTTTAGTTGCTAAAAATTGTTCAAATTCATCTACTTTTTTCAAGTTTGATTTGATATCCTTCAGCTTACGACTGAGTGGTATTTCGTAGTCGTTTTCCAAGTTTATTGTGGTTACCCAAGGCATATGGTCAGAGGCTATGGATTCTACTTGTTTGCATGATTTTATGTCCAAGTCTGAGTGGTCAGATGTTGTGATTGCTATATCTAGTATATGATTGTTGCCCATGCTAGTGGGTCTTGATGGCTGACCAGAATGTATGATTTTGCAGTCTCCGTTGATATGTATATCTCGTACTAGAACTCCAAGACCTCCATCATTTGGGTGGCCGAGTAGTTTCATCCTAAGGTTCATGTCTCCTATGATTATAGCACCCTCTTCTCTAAGCAATTGCTCGAATTCATCAGATAATTCGTTTTGATTCGGTATTGGAACATAGATGCCTTTAATTGTGATGTATTCTCCAGTTATGTAATTGGTAAACACTCGAATGCTGCACCCTTCGATGTTACTCTCGTCATCATTAAAGGAGTTGATAAGTCTGGTTTGAGCCCACCTCATGCCACTTTTGATGTATATAATAGTACCTAGATGGTTGGCTTTCTGTTCATATATCTTGTCGTAATTGAGGATGTTGGATTTTTGGTTATTCAGGTTAATTTTTGCCTCGTTTATGATGGCAATGTCTATATGGTATTTCTGAATTAACTGTTTTATTTCAGTGAACTTTTTTCTGATCCCCTGCGCATTGAAGTGCAGGATCTTTATATGTTTCTTACTGCCTTTAGTCTAGTAGAATATCTCTGAGTTCTTTCATTAGTTTTATAAACTTTTCCATAGTTTTATCGAATATAGTAATTTTTTCTTCTTTACTTAATTTTTTACATGACTGGCTCTGTTCACTTTCGCTATTGTCACTTAAACTTTTCGTTGCCTGTGCATACGATGTTCCCTTTTCAACAGTCGATCTGCGTGCTGGAGATCTCGATTTCCTATTTGTTATGTGTAGTGTTGGCTTAGGTGCAGATGAAACATTGATGTGCTTCCCTCCCGCTTTTTTAAAAAATGGGCATTTTCTCTGAGTTGCGGTGTGTTGCTCCGGCTGTACATCTTTACAGTTTGAGCAGACACTCACCGATTCACTCTGGTTGTTTTTAATCAGTATGGTTGGTTCTCTTTTCGGTGCGTGGCATGCACTTGTTGCGTGATTGAATTTAAAGCAATTTTTGCATTTGAGCACTCTATCCGACCCTGCTTTATATCTTTCTGGTCTTAGCTTGTGTGCACAGTAAAACGATTCTGTCGTATTTTTCATTCGTTCAGCTATCTCGTTGTATGAGAAGTCGCCACTGAATATACACAGTTGTACATCGCTCGTTATCTTTTTTATGTTGAGAGGGCGAATGCCTATGCACTTTTCCATCTCGTCTTTTTGTTCTTCGACTGGATAGTCATGTCCCATATTTCTGATTATAATTTTTGTTTTTATTTGTTAAGCCTTAGGTTTTGGCGCTATTAACACGAGGTCTGGTTTGTAGCTCTTGATGTCTTCTATTGCCTTTGCTCTTTTCTCTAAGTCGGTGAGTGTGATGAGAATACATCACACTCACCGACTTAGAGACATAAACTTCTCTCATTTCTGATAATACGGCCATGGTACTTGTCTATTATCTTTGTTAAGTCCCTCACAAGTTGGTCACTCAGCATCTTTTTCGTGTCCCTGTTGTCTTTGTATTTGTATGTCACGTCTGGGATTAAAATTGGTGGCACATGTGTACCATTCCTGGTTGGTTTATTTTGCAAAGTTGATACAGATTGTTTAGGTGACCTATGGTGTGTTTCCGTTCGCCTTGTAACTTTTTTGCTTGGGATACGCCTCCTCCTTCGTACGGGTGAGGGCGCTTCAGTGACTGGCTTCGTGATCTCGGTGGATGGTCGCTTACTGATGAAGCTGAGTGTGAGCGAGATAGCACGATCCCGCCACTATTATCTTGGTTCGAGGTGGTTTGAAGCGCAGCAAACCGATTTTGAGTAAGTATTGCATTAGGTATCGCTTTAGGAGTATTTTCCTTAGTTGTTAGGCTCAGTTCGTTAGGTTTGATTTGAACTTTATTTATTTTTAAACAGTTACATACGTATTCCTCTTGAGATGTGAACTCAGTTTGCGGTATTGCTTTAATATATCTTTGTTTTTTGCATTCCTCACAGTTATGGGTCACGCTTCTTGCTACTGTATTTATACACGCGTAGATTTTATAGTAAAGGTCTGGTATAAACTTGCCGTCCATGTGACGATGGTTCACGAACATACAAATCTTTATTACACTGGTTCTGTTGCACTTTTTGCACTTCATTGATTTTATTTTAGATTGTCCATTTGTCCATTCTAAACAATTGACGTAGATAACGGTGAAAATACATAAAAAAAAACATACATAATGTCGAACATAGAACCTCCTCCTTTTTGGGAAGTCGGTTAAAAATAGCCTATACATTGTTATGATCAGACAATGCAAAGAATTCTGAACCACTTATTTCTCACCATGTACCTTTAATACAAAATGTATCATGCCTCAGTGGCTACCCCGGAGTCGATCGATTTTCTGGGTTAAGGTTCTCCTAGTCGACGACACAAACTATTTTGTGCGCGAAGTTAAAATGCATGCTATCTCATCCGCAACACGTGCGAAAGAGATAGATGCTGTGATGAGCAGTAAGAAGCTAGATCGCGTACAAATTAGCAATTTTTAAAATTTGTATCGAAATGGATGATGATTTAGGACGAAAACTAGCCCACGAAATTTTATAAACAGACTTTTGAGAGTCTAGATATCAAGAAATAACGACTAAATGTATATTTCCAAAATCAAATGATTTGCATTGTTGAATTACTAATCTATCCCTGTATGGAGGCCGTTTTGCAATTTTCCTTCTTCTTATGGTATTTATTTCCACCCAAAGATGCGTTTAAATTTGTGTTGAAATAAGGAACTTTCGACGCTCATAACTTTCAAATATATTTTTTTTACTTTTTTGTTTCCATACTTTAGACTTTAGATAATGATGAGATAAATTGACATCATTTTTTTTTTTTTAACCTACGTCGTCAGACAGTGGAGTAATCGCCAGACTACGTTTGTATGGAAGAATGATCGCCTAGTGTTACCTTAAGTAATGTTTACTTCGAGATTTCGCCGAGCTTCTGAGAGCACGTTGAGCCATCAATTCCGGCTGTCACTAGCAAATAAAATAGAATCCATACCTAAAATCCCAAACCCAAAGCAAGAGCATTGGATTTTTCATCATAAATAATGTGATTTAGGAACTTATATGCGAAAGAAGTGTATATAATTTATTTATTTGAAATAAAAATGACAACTTAGATAAGAACAAACGAGTTTTGTATCATTTTATTTTTCTTTTTGTTTTCTTGCAATGACAAGAATATTTACTGATGTCGGTGTTTCCTATTTTTCTAGTTTAAAAAAATATGATCGACATGTAAAAGTTTTTGTTCAAACCAACTTACAGAAATATAATCATTTATCATTTAGCTTACACCAGTCCACTGCTACACGTAGACTTCTCCAATTGCACGCCATTTGTTTCGATTTACAGCGACTTTCATCCAGCTGCTACCAGCGACCCTGCGAAGATCTATACAACAAGTTTTCTACAACAATCATCAATTAAATCATTGAACCAATCGTAACCAACTAACCAAGTTCCTTCTTCTGCATTTTTCAGGTGGACCTCAGCGAGAAGCCTTCATTCTGGAAGGCCCTGAAGCCTCCAGCTAAGGACAAGTGCGGTGAACTGCTGACGTCGCTCTGCTATCATCCCAGCAACAGTGTGCTGACTCTGACGCTGCTGAAGGCACGGAATCTGAAGGCTAAGGATATTAATGGGAAATCAGGTACTGTAACACCCCTAATTCCTATGATCCTTTATATTCATGTATAATGAATCTTACAACTAGCGCAATCTGCGTATAAAGCTGTAAGCTATTATTGATTACGATTCCTTTGAGGAACGTCAGTAGTAGAGACTCACTTAGTCAATTCCACTGATTGCATTGTAAGTGGTTCGCAGTATAACCGCTAGATGTCGCTGTTTATTGATGTCTTGATGCTGCAACGCGGTGTTACAAATCACCGCCAGTTAATGACTTCGACAGATTATTGTCATTCGTCAATTCCTTATCCTTAAGGAATATATTTTTTGGATAAGAGTTCGAGGACTAAGTACCTTGCCTTCGTCCAAGCGGACTTGGCTGTATGTACTGCGCCTAATTTTATACATAGTAAAAATAAAACAAATCCTGTATCTTCACTACTTGAAATAAACACCTGCAATTCATCTCAGTGTTTCCATCGTACCTGTGACGTCAACACGACTACAACCCCTACAGAACGTAATATTCATCCATCATCTGGATTTCAGCCGAAAGTCTTCCAATACTGGACTTAGGCCTCCCAAAATCGTCGCTACATCGATAGATCCTATGCTTCTCACATCCAGCGGATGCCTGCGATCTTCGCCAGTTTTCGGTTCAGCCTAAAAAATATCTACCAACGCAAGTCTCTCGTTACACCACTCCCCTTCAGAACCCTTCGGCCCCATCTGTCATACTTTCTCTGCCCATTGCTACTTCTTTTTGGAAATTCTTCGGGGTATATCGGTCACCCTGGCTTATTCTGGAAGGCTCTGAAGCCACCAGCTAAGGACAAGTGCGGTGAACTGCTGACGTCGCTTTGCTGTAATCCCAGCAACAGTGTGCTCACTCTGACGCTGTTGAAGGCATTTGAAAGCTAAGGATTATTAATTGAAAATCTGGTACGTACTAATACGACGACGTTTTGGGGACACTTTCATTATGCGTACAGCTAAGGAGTGGAATTCCCTGCCGGAGTCTGTATTTCCCGATAGCTACAATCTAGGGGTCTTTAAGTCAAGAGTGAATAGGTTACTTCTAGGTAAGCGTGCTTCACCGTCGACCACATCATCCCTTACCATCAGGTGAGATAGTGGTCAAGCGCGAGCCTATAGATAATAATAAAAAAAAAAAACTTCCAGTATTAACATTTTACCTAAATCTGTACGCATAAATTACTTATAAAATAAAATATTTTCGGAGGCAGGCCTGCTATTTTCCATGAAAACAACAAACAGTTTTCTGGACATATGAGTATAAAGTAACTGAGCATAATTGACATTCTATTAGATCTCAATATATAGAAATATAAATTGTGGTCAGTACCAGATCTAAATCAAGTGCTCTCTTTAGTTAGGCGATGTCTGATATCCTTATAAAATTCAACCATAATAAGCAATCTCGTAAACAGCCTACCTTCCACCACTCTAAAATTGAAACTTTTTCCAAATGGAACTTATTAAATTGAAGACCCCACTTTTTATTAAGTTGACGACTAATTTGTTCTGCCTAGGGTTGACTGTTAATCACCTAGCCCGTTTCATCTTCGAAGTACAAGTCGTACGGCGATGCGCCATCGGTACATGCCGGACATCCCACCCATACGCACTGAGCGTTTTGGAAATACTTTCATCATGCGTACGGCCACAGTTAATATAATACTAGCATACAGATGTCTCATCCCATACAAAGAAACCGTGCCGACGTACTGTACTGATTATACTGATTATTTTTTATACATCGATCGCGTTCGGTTCCGTTCCACGGATTTAGATAGTGATCTATCTATCGCCGTGGAACGGAACCGAACGCGAACGATTTACAAAAAATAATCGTAATAATCAGATGACTAACGCTAGTTACGTCGCCCCGATTTCTTTGTATGGGATGAGGCATCTGTATGCTAGTATTATATTATCTGTGGTTCGGCTAAGGAGTGGAATTCCCTGCCGGAGTCTGCGTTTCCCGATATCTACAACCTCGGGGTATTTAATTCCGAATAGGGTACTTCTAGGCAAGCGTGCTACAGCGTCGACCTCATCATCGTTTACCGTCATGTGAGATAGTGGTCAAGCGCGAGCCTACATATAATTAAACAAAAACAGATTAAAGCACCAGTTGCAATCAGCCTAGCCTTTTCCCAACTATATGAAGGGTCCCAGTCTAACTGGATACAGCTGAATTCTCAGTATTTCACATGGAGAACCTGCCTGTCTGACCTTCACAACCCAGCAATTGGGTTATACCGCTTGGCTAGACAGGTTGTGAAACTTTTGGGCTTCGAACTTCACGTAACCATTTTTTTTTTATTATGTACAATCCCACCGCACTATTCCCAAACCACTGCAACTCCTGAAAGCCAGAATCAACAGTGGCGACCACCAGAAAAGCGCCGAGGCAATAAAGCTCGACGAAGTCCCGGAGAAAGAATTTAACTGTATTGGATCCTGCAACGAAATTAATCAGAAAAGTGTAATGGAGAAGTGGGCAAAATTCAAATTTCCACTTCCCGCCATATCAAGCAGGAGACAGAACAAACTAGACCAATAGGCACAAAGGGTCATTTATAACTGGGATAAGCCCAGTTGCCTAGCACCACGGATAAAAATAACCATTGTCAAATGACAGCCGTGAATAGTGATCAACAGCGTAGTGCGCTTTCCAAGATGAAATCTCAGTACGTTCTGATGGTCACCCATCCCTGGATTAACCTCGGCAACCATTGCTTAACCTTGAAGATCAACCCGTACTTCTCTTATTATAACCAGACCATAAATCAAGATACGGACCTAAGGAGTCCCAATTAAGAGGAGGTTCCATTTTCAACGGTAACTCGAGACTGCAAAATATTGCCGAGGAGGTTTTTTTGGCCTTAATGATCGCTTGGGGCAGGGGTGTGCTAAGTATAAAAGTGTTACTTTTCTTGAAAATGAAAAGTTCGATCGATGAAATATTTATGCTATTGTAAAGTTCTGAAGATTAATAAGAAAAGAAGATTTTTATGTTACACCATCTGTGCCCGCAGCTTCGCTTCCGTCAACTGCCCTAACTACCCTATCCTACCCTACTTACCCTACCCTACCTACCTACCCCACCTACCTACTTTTTACAACGTTTTTTCTTTTTTTTTCTTAATTTTTCTTTCCGTAAGAACCTTCTACAAAGTATTAGAAAACTTACAAAAAAAAAGATGGATGAAATCGATAAAGTCGTTCTTTACCGATTTCATCCATCTCGTTATGGCGTGACCAAGGGAAATAGGGATTCATTTTACAAGCTTTTATTTAACTTGCAATGTAATGTTTGTAAGCGTGTTAGAGTCAAATATTGCAACTGAATTTTAAATCAGTTATCATCAACAGATTAAGATGAAATTTTGCATACACGTTTAGTTTGGGTGTCAATGCATGGTTAGCTAAGTGACGTCATTCTAAATCCAATATGGCGGACGGCCCAAGATGGCGGCTTATTTCTTATGCACTGCATATGGGTATCAAATGAAAGAGTTTGCTGAGAACAATTTAAGCTTATATCAAGCTTGTTTTAAAAAAAGTTTTTATTAATTTTATTATACAAAAAATACATGAAGATCTAGTTATGTATAATTAAATCAAGCAGTAAAAGGCAGTTGTCGTCTGGATTTCTTACTTAAATCTTATTATAACTAACGTAAAAGATGCGGTTGCCTATAATTGAATGTGCGTTAAATGATAATGTTGATGTGTAGGTACCAATTTTTGTATTGTGTGTAAGTTTTATGGTTTTGTAACACTTGTTGGTGATCCTTAAATAAATAAATAAATAAACTACCTACCGCCCCCGGCTCCTCGTGGATCAGTAGATAGATTCTTCTTTTCATTATTAGTAGGATACAACAAAGAAAGAGAATTTTACGATTGTTTAAACGACTTACCAAAAGGAGGAGGTTCTATGTTCGACTTCGGGTTATTTTTTTTTTCACGGATATCTCCGTCAATTGTGGACCGATTTTGAAAATTCTTTTTTTGTTTGAAAGAGTATGTTTCGAAATTGGTCCCATTTTAATTTGGTGAAGATCTGAAGAAGAACTCCGAAGATAAACGTCAGAACTCTTCAATAAATAACGCCAAATCTCTCGGTATTGCTGCAATCGCATGTCTGTTTATTGATTATACCATTTCATAACATAACACCACGCCAGTATGCTCTTGAGGGGTACGCAGATCTCTCATTTCACCGATTATGTTCAAGTTTCATGGTATTCGGGTGATCTATTCTGGCGTTAAGGTAACTTACTAAACTACTTGCCTATTAGGTAGATACAACTAAAAAGTGAAAAATAAAAACTTTTTACAAAAAAATACTACCGACTTCCATATGAGAAAACTACAAAGTGAAAAATAATTTTATTTTGGAATTCGGTGTCTTTCCTTGCAACCATTTTCTTTCCGTTATGGACACCGACTTCCAAAATAAAATTATTTTTCAGTTTGTAGTTTTCTCATATGGAAGTCGGTAGTATTTTTTTGTAAGCCACTTGAAGGAAGCTACGGGCAAAGGCTAGTGGGCTTAAAAATACCGATAATAATGTCAACTTGCTTTAGCGTTCTATTTTCATATAATTATGAATACTTTATTTTAAACCGCCTATTAAATTCGAATAGCAACAAATTGCAATGCCTCGCAAAGTTAAATAGCAATGTAACAGAAACAGTCAAATTCTACCAACATTATTAGGTAATTTGTAACAACCCATAAAAGGCCTAAATCCCCATTAATTAAACCGCAATAAAACACTTTAAAACTCCTGGAATTTTAACCTACGTCAGGATTTTTTTCCGGAATTTCAACATACTTCGGACAACCCTAACTACGGCGAATGAATTTTATTCCAGAAGAATTTTCATGACAAAATGTCTAGTAGATTACCGTGGAGTTCATTAAGATTTTTATTATTAAAGGTACTTTTATCAGCGCCATATTTTTAATATCAAAGTACTTGTAGGTTTACGATGATTGCCTGAAAGATTTTATTGGTAGACATCGTCTTCGTCTCCTCCTTACTTTTTGACAGTCTTGAAGACTAAAATACCCAGATCAAGACTAAAAATGTGTAAAACTCAGAATTTTAAGGAATTCATTTGAAATGTCACGTTATAACCCCAAATATTATGGACTTTGAACAACTGTTATCTCTGAAAGAATGCCATTTTGTTTAAAATTCTAGAGCCAAAAGTCATCTTTTTTAACACGGTTTTATTAGCTTGGTGATATCTTTGAACGTGATTTTCAGCCCCTTCAAAACGTCGGATTAATTTGAAACTGCACACTTATCAAAGACAAAACAATGCAATCATTTAAATAGTTTGTCCCATTATTCTAACCATGATCTTCAGGATTAGCGATTGAACTAAAAAGTAAAAAAATAATTATATTTAATAGTAGATTATTGCATCGAGCACAAAGTAATTTATTATTGCACCGAGTGCCTGATTCCTCTAATCTAACAGGCACGAGGGCTTCTGTTTTTCTTTCAACTATTACCTATAGGAATAGTAGATAAAAGAAACTCATATCAAACAGTTAAAATAGAAGTTTCTATAACACTGTCGGCTTCATTTAGAATGTTTTCCGGAGTTAATGTGTCGCTAGATGATTCCATTTTAATTCGAAGCCGAAGCACTCAAAATCAGATAGTATCACACTTTATCGTTTCCAAAAATATTGTCAAGCAAAATTAACAAAGTTCCCGCCAAATCACTTTTTTAAATTTCTTTCATTTTTAAATCAGAGTTAGCAGCAATCATTTTTTAAATTTGGAACAAGTAGGATAGAAACGAATAATACGTACGTAAAAAAAAAGTATTGATATCGGCTGGCTGAATAGAGCTAATCCATTGAGATTGGCACCTTTTGGTGCGATTAAAAAATAAACTGTGCAATAATGAAATTTCATACAATTTTATTGCTCTAGAGCATTAAAGACTCGCTTTGTACTGAGTTTTTAGTGTGATTGTGATGAAATTAAAGCATAGTTGGAAGAAAAAATCTAAGAAACACGCTCTAATAGAAAACCAAACTAAAAAGTAGAAAATTATTTTTAATAAATTTAAATTAAGAATAGAGTGACTAAAAAAAATAATTAAAAAAGCGTGGGTTGCTTTTTAAGACATTTTCAAAATGACTACGTTTACCAATATCTGCCAATAAAATTATAATAATTGACATCAAGCACCCCACGGTCTTTTTTACAATAAAATGATTCTTTTTGTGTTAATCACACTATTCTTAATTCAAATTTATTGAAAATTATTTTCTACTTTTAAGTAAGGTTTTCTACTAAAGCGTGTTTTTTTCTTAATTCTTAATTCTTTATTGTACACAAAAAAAGAAATACATATACAACTTGATTGATCATAAAATTGATGTACAAAGGCGAGCTTAACTCTAAGAAGAGTTTTCTACCAGGAAACCTTAGAGTGATAGAGAGAGTTTACAAAAGGAAGAAGAGAAGTAGTCCAGTGTACAATTTTAGAATAATATAAAATAAATCATAAATATATTAATATCAATTATACATAAATAAGCACAAAATATATATATATATACACCTATATACATATACTAATATTATGTCATTCCGAAAGAAAATGATCCTTGATTTTCCTCTTGAAGACATTTAGAGAAGGGCTGTCGCGTAGGGAATGTGGTAGAGAGTTCCAGAGACGCACTGCAGTAACAGAGAAGGAGCCATCATAGCGGCTGGAAGTGTGACGTGGGGTACGAAGGAGAAGAGAAGTGGAAGTGCGACAGAATTTACCCCTCGGGACAAAGTACTCAAAGCGTTCACGAAGATATTGAGGAGAATTAGGATTGTGTAGGATAGTATAGAGAAGAGATAGGATATGGGTATCTCGACGACGCCGAATCGGCAGCCACTTTAATTTAGTCCGAAACTCCGACACGTGATCGTATTTACGGAGGCCAAAAATAAAGCGGATGCACAAGTTCTGCAGTCGCTCGAGTTTATTTAAGAGTTTATTTTTTATTTAGTTTAGATTTTTAATAATTATTTTTATCGCATCGTATTCATGCGAGATGAATGACGCAATGTGGATTTCCGTCTTTGCGATTGGTCAATTTGGTCGATTGGATAGCGGTCAAACTCTTTGCGTTGCCATACTGCTGCCACTTACGCAGTACGGCTGCTGGTGGTGTCCAGAACTGCGAAGGAACCGTCACAGGCTGAGAAGACTGTTCAACAGAGCCATGAACACACTGTCAGCGATGGCGATAGTCGAAATGCGATGCGATGCGATGTGATAGCGTTTGACGTGCCTATATATTTTTGTTTTCTTAACCCCCGACGGAAAAATAAGGGTGTTATAAGTTTGACGTGTGTACCTGCGTGTTTTTGAATTTGTGACGTCATAGCTCCTAAACGGATAAACCGATTTTGAATGTTTTTTTTTTGAATGGTGACTTAATCGAAAGAATTTGAAGAAAATCGGTTCAGCCGTTCAAAGTTATGGGCGTTTTACTGTTTGATTTGGGGTGTTTTCGCAAGATATCGTGTCATAATTATGTTTTCAATAGATTGTCGATCAGGTTTCTAACAAACCGCAACGACTGTCTCGATGTTATTTTGTTGTACATCTTTTAATCAACCAAACCTATTCAATTCCAGATCCCTACGTGAAAGTATGGCTCCAATTCGGAGACAAACGCATAGAGAAACGCAAGACCGCCATCTTCAAATGCACCCTGAACCCTGTCTTCAACGATTCCTTCTCCTTCAACGTACCCTGGGAGAAGATCAGGGAGTGCTCTCTGGATGTCCAGGTCATGGACTTCGACAATATTGGCAGGAACGAGCTGATTGGAAGAATATTGCTTGCTGGTAAGTTTTGTCAATGGTTAAATGTGTATATTTAATACTTTATCTTCGGTTTTTGAATTAAGAATTTAAGGTTTTTATTGAGAACTTGTCCAACTCTGGAGGGTTACCATAAGCTCTTAGAGTAAGGTTATTTTGATATCGCGTAAGTGACAGATGTATACAAGTCATATAAATCTGTCCCTTACACACACTCCCCTGCTCTCTGTAATCTGTCAAGTACACACACACACGACACGTACACTTTCTTTATTTCGAATTCTCTATTGAAGAAATGGGTGTTCACGCTGTGCGGTTTATTGAATAAAGTTCCAGGTTCAAAATTTTGGAAATTGAATGAGCGATTGAAATAACTCTTTATTAAATAAAATACCGTAAATGCTCTTATTTTTTGATGCATTAAAATATAAAGTGCGTGTTGGACTTTGCACATGTAGGGTTCCGTACCAAACCGCAAAATCAAGTTGGTTGTAATAGGAAAAAATGAGGGAATTTAAAAAAAAACTTTTTATCCCTACATTGGTATTTGTTAGCAAAATGTACGCAATAATGAACATTATCTAATTTCAATTTCCTAGGAAAGTTAAAAAATTCTTCGGAACAAAATTTTGTAAAAAATATCTGACTCTGGTAGCTTCTCATACCTTTGTTTTCCAATATTTTTTAAAACAAAAAATAGATTATTTATCTACTCAATGAGTTCTAAACAACGATACCCCTTTAGATGGGGTAGGTCAAAAGTTTATTTTCGAAGGCTTGTTACTCCAACTGTTTGGCTGTGAAACGAGTGAACGGATTCGGAAGAAATTGGTACACCGGTAATCTATGTCCAGGATTACGGTATAGAACACTTTTATCCATAGAGTATGTTGCCTTGGGATAATTCCAGTCTACCACGCGGGCATGTGTGTGTACTGTGTCCTGTGTGTTAGACGACGGACAGGCAGACACACACGTGAGTTACAGCAATTGGACTCCGATTGGTCCCTTCGGGTACGGACCCCTAAAAGCAAGAACACTCGCTTGGTCAAGACAAGTAAAAAAGCGTTAAATGGAAAACACTTAGCGAAATACCTAATAACTTAAAATAATAGTTCATAGATTCTTTTTTGCCAGATCGACTACCGGTACATTGAGGTGTTGAAGTGTTTGTACAAAAACGCCACCATGTCAGTCCGTCTTCAGGATCAGACCTCGAAACCAATCCTTCTCCAGCGTGGCGTGAGACAGGCAGACGTCATTTCTCCGAAACTGTTCACTGCTGCGCTGGAGGATGTATTCAAGGTTCTGGACTGGAGGGGCCTAGGCATCAACGTTAATGGCGAGTACATCACTCACCTTCGGTTTGCCGACGACATAGTGGTCATGGCTGAGACCATGGAAAGCCTCAGTAAAATGCTCGATGACCTCAGTAAAGCTTCCGAAAGAGTGGGTCTTAAAATGAACATGGACAAAACCAAGATCATGGTGAACGCCCATGTAGCACCCACTCCTATCAAGATCGGAGACTCTACACTCGAAGTTGTAGACGATTATGTCTACCTAGGACAAACGATCCAGTTGGGTAGGTCCAACTTCGAGAAAGAGGTCAACCGTCGAATCCGTCTCGGCTGGGCGGCGTTCGGGAAGTTGCGTGGTATCTTCTCGTCCAATTTACCGCAGTGTCTCAAGACAAAAGTCTTTGACCAGTGTGTGTTGCCAGTGATCACCTATGGGACCGAGACATGGTCGCTCACAATGGGCCTTATCAGAAAGCTTAAAGTCACCCAAAGGGCAATGGAGAGGGCTATGCTCGGAATTTCCTTGCGTGATCACGTCAGAAATGATGATATCCGCAGGAGAACTAAAGTAACCGACATAGCCCGGAGAATTGCTAAACTTAAGTGGCAGTGGGCAGGGCACATTGCTCGCAGAACGGATGGCCGATGGGGCCGAAAAGTTCTGGAATGGCGACCGCGAACCGGAAGACGATACGTTGGAAGGCCTCCCACTAGGTGGACCGATGACCTGGTTAAGGTTGCGGGAAGGCGCTGGATGCGAGACGCACGGGATCGGTCAATGTGGCGACGCCTGGGGGAGGCCTATGTCCAGCAGTCGACGTCTTTCGGCTGAAATGATGATGAATGATGAGATTCTTTTTTTATTATTATTTTATAGGCTCGCGCTTGACCACTATCTCACCTGTTGGTAAGCTATGATGTGGTCGACGGTGAATCACGCTTGCCTAGAAATAACCTATTTACTCTTCTTAAAGATCCTATACTCGATTTGCGTTAACGTTCAACCGATTTTGACTTCTATTGCGTTGGTAATACGACAAATGGTAGCTGTAGTAAACAGTTGGTTTTGGTAACAGGTTTATGCTGTTTATGACATCCTTATGTTTACGGGTTAGAACTCAAAATCGGTTGAAAGGACTGTAAAAAGATTTGGAAACATGTCTTATGTTATTTCAAATGGAGTTTAGATTTATAGATTCTCTAGTAAAATTAGCAAAAAAAAGCTTTTAGAGAATTTGAACTGGATACAAATTAGGTATATACCTCCTTTTGTTTGGCAAATACCAATATTCACACTTTTTCTCTTTCTAGAACATCAAAACTAAATTCAAATGAAAAATATTTTGACATAAGTGAAAAAAACAACAACTCCCCAGATTATAAATAATTATAAATTCATATCACAATAATAATTGTGCGCAATGCCTACAATTATTATGGTATTATATATTATACCGAATTATTACACATTTATGAATCGATTTTTTCAAAGCCTGCTCAATCAATCGTCTCTAGGGTAAATGAATTTAATGAATGCGTATGATGTAAGACCGTTGGGACCACTGATTCGCTAAAGTTACCTTACTGAGATCAGCTTATTGAATACCAATAAGAACGTCTTCATATTTTTTAGGGGTTCCATACCCAAAGGCTAAAAACGGGTCCCTATTACTAAGACTGCACTGTCCGTCTGTCTGTCTGTTACCAGACTGTATCTCATGTACCGTAACAGCTAGACAGTTGAAATTTTCACAGATGATGTATTTCTGTTGCCGCTATGACAACAAATACTAAAAACAGAATAAAATAAATATTTCTTCGTGCGCGAGTCTGACTCGCACTTGGCTGGTGTATTTTCTAAAATTTTATCACCAAACGTCAATTCGATTAATAAATAATCGGCCATCTTGTATTTTCCAGGGAAAAACGGCTCCGGCGCAACAGAAACAAAACACTGGCAGGATATGATCACGAAACCACGGCAGACCATCGTCCAATGGCATCGTCTGAAGCCCGAGTGAATGGCTAATAACAAAAAAAAAATACAAAAACGTCATAAGACTGAACGGTTAACAAAATTAAATGGCACACCAATCTCTCTGAGCTGTCCTTGTATTGGCGTTGTGCATATCTTTAAACCTATTTAAAAAAAAAAATTTTTTTTTGTCTGTGATGCCAATACTTCTCGGGTTTTTTTTTTGTTACCTATCTTTAATTTTATTCTTTACTTTATCAATCTTTGGAATTTGATCAATTATTCTGAGAAATATTGGCGATTTTATGTTTATTTTTTTTAAGTATAAAACTTGTAGGTACTTTAAGTAACAAATTTATATTTATTAACAAACAGCAAGACACAAGTTTAAGTTTTGCAAAGCACTTTAATTCTTTTCCATGTATCTCCTTCATCTAAAGCACACGCTATTTCTCAAACTTTGACTATCTTTAAAAGAAAAATATTAAAAATGATCTAAAATTAAAATCAAAATTGGTGATATTTCTAAAAAAAAAGAAAATCAAAGTGTTGAACATTAACTTTTCCTAAAATTGGACTAACTTGAAATGCTGTTCATACTAAATTAATTTTTTTATATTTTCTTTTTCAAAACAATTCGTTCGTAAATTAAAATGCCTTAAAATTAAGTAGGTATCTCATTTTGCGTAAAAAATAGACAAATGTTTTTTTTTTCTTCTTCAAATAAACTTTGTCCGTAATAAATTTTTATGTCTGTCTCCTGTCAATTATACTTTTGTTAATTTTCGTAAAATCTCTATTTCTATGAAACAGCATTTGTAGTTAGTTTTGAGTCTTCATGCTATATTGACGTTTTACTTAATAAGAAATGTTTGGATGATGAATGTTAAGAATTTTAATAAAAAATATTGTTAGACTTATAAATTAATTGTTAAAAATGTAGTAATTATTACGAAAAGTCGGATTCACATCGCACAAAGGAGAGTAGACTTTTCTTATTTTATTCAATTCATTTTTATAATATTATTACGTAATATACGGTGTATATCATCTAAAAAATAATTTGCTTTTGGATTGCTCAATTAAGAGTCAGCAAAAAAAAGGAAAACATTTTTTGTTCATTTAATATTTTTAATAATATTATAAAATCAATTCATGAGAGTAAACATCAAACTGCCAAATTGTTACCTTTGAAAAAAAAAAAACAATAAAATAACATCTTAACGCGATTTTTGAGGAAAAAATGTGTCAAAAAGCTTGCTTTCTGTATTGAAGATGCTTGAAATGGGTACAGACATTCTAAATTAATTATTAAAAATTAAGGAGGATTTGCAAGTGTATGAGGCTGGTCAATTTTAGGTGAGAATTTAAAAAGAGACGAAAGAAATGCCCAAAGTTGCAAGCCGTTCTTTAAAATCATCAGCAACTTTTGGATATAGCTTCGTTTGATAGGTAGCAACGTTTTTGTTAAATATATAAAAAAGTATATATATATAATATAAAATAATAAAAAAATAGTATCGAAATGCTTGTTGTTACATGTTAAAGCTTACATTCCGTAAAAGTAGTTCGAATCGATGTTAAAACGTATTGAGAAATAAAAAAAGTAATCATCAAAATCCAAGATATTGTATACATTTATAAAGGTTTTATAGAAATTAGCGTATTTATAGGTGTACCATGTAGCTTGTTGTTATAGATGTTAGACAGTTCAATGTTCATATTAATTAGTTGCAAGAAAAACAAGATCTGTTGAAGAAGAAGTTAAACTAAAAACTTTTACCAATTTTACTTAAAAGAAATCCTCTAACTGAGCTTCAAAAACCGATTTTAGTGGAAAATGTCAAGAAAAAGTAAAAATTAAGATGTAATTTAATAGTTTTAGAGATAATTAATCAAATGGTTAGCGACACCGATACTTAAGGATACTACTATGATAGTCACCTTTACTTGTAAATAGGCAGGATTGCATCAGTAGACTCGTTACAAAATACTGATTCCTAAGTAATAAGGTATTCGACGTTTTAAAACTTTACGACATAAGTGTCGATGTAACTGGCCAAGATATGGAACTAGTACGTGACATACATCAATCCTCAGTATAAACTTTGACATTTTGCAAAAAATTGCCAGTAAAAAAATTCAATAGAAAAAAAAATCTGTCGGTTCGTTGAAATTTCAGTAAAATAGCTGAAAACTATATTTTTTACTCTCGTGTTTATGCGAAGATAAATGTCTATTTTAATGGGGTAAAAAAACCTCGATAATGCTTTTTAATTATTTTTGCTATGCATTATTATATTATTATGTTGTTTCGACTAAATTTACGCCTACGCTTTATTAGTTAGGTGACCACTAAATTCTGATTCTCGAATTAAACGTTTTTTTTAAATACCACTATAGGCTGAGTGCTATAAAATCGCAGTTTTACCGACCCCATTTAAAAAAAAAACGAAAGATCAGAAAAATCTAAATTCAAAAAATTAAGAACAACGATTAATTTCAGCTCTTTTTTTTAAAAAAAAAGCATATCCAGGTATCGGTAGGGAAGTAAAAATTAAAAAAAAAATATTGTAAGTATAAAAGAAAGGTCAAAATGAGAGGAATTATTCTAATAAATGTACATAAAATAGGAAAATTGTATTGATTGTCGTCATGCAAAGTTTGAGCTACTCGTACTAACGAAATGTATTTCATTAAAATATACATAAAAATATTTAAAGAACTATTTTTGCATCTTCCGATTACTACCTCTTTTTTGCTTATATTTTACCGTTGAGTAGCAGAATATTTTTCAACTCTAATAATTACAAAAAAATATTTTTCCACTTCAAATACTGCGATTATATTTTTAAATAGATAAGCCAGTTGTTTGACAAAAAAAATATGTTAAATTAAAATTTTAATTATTGTTACAATTTTTGGAATTCTAAAATACTTTAAGAAATGTCAAACAACTGGCTTATTCTGCCTATATCTAAGCTTTTCGATTTCAAAATCATTGTGATGTACAATTTTAACATATCAATCATTTTTTTTTATTTTAAAAGCCTTCAAGGAATATATATTTTGGTGAAATGTTCTAAAAAAAACTATTTAGATTAATACTGCGCAGATATAAATTATTTTTATCTATTTATACAGAAATCCTCAAATCATAAATCTCTAGTATGACAATCACAAATATCGCTGATTTTTCTAAAAAAAAACATCTTTGAATTCTTAAAATTGCAGAATGCGAATCGAGGCGATTAATAGACTTATGGACTATTCTTTTTTGTATTGTTTAAGTTTTGTAGAAATTACCACCAAATTGGTGGCGCACGCATTTATTTTTAATCATATAACATTAATATATTTGAATGTTATCATGTAATCGCAAATAACATAGAAATGTGGGCGAGAAAATGAGTTACATTGCAAAATATGTAATATTTGCGCTTTTGTCACCCGCCATGTTTGTTGTGACGCTTCGGGTTTGGTTCGGTCAAGTTCGGCTCAAACGAAGTAACTTGTAATCGCGGTCTGTGTCTATTTTGTGCAATATAAATGTTATAAAATTAGGAAAAATGTGATTTTAAAAATATAGTTGATTATATTTTATCGTATAATTAAAAAAATAATAACGTTTTAAAATACATATATGTAATATCATGTAATGTTAAGGAATCAGTGTTAGATTAGATGAAGAAGTTAAAAAATGTATTTATAGATTGTTACGTTTAAAAAATAAGGATGTATTCGCTTTGAAAACATTTTTTTTATTTCTTTTTTTTAACGCATAGATGTCATTGTTGTGTATTACTTTATGGTCTTTCTATGTTTATTTTTTCATGATTAGTTAGGGTTTTTAGGTGTACGGTTCATTAAATTTATTATATTATACACGTATTATAAAGTGTTGACAATCATTAATGTATTGTGTATTTATTAATTGTAATTAAATTCATTATTCCCGAATAAAATATTGAGTTAATTACTGGTCGTACTCATTTGATGTTTTAATGAATATAATAGTTCTGACCGAATTTCGACCATGGCGGCCAATTTCAATGGTCACTAGCCATTGTTGCCGTGGGGAATATTAAAGAGCTGTTATGGAGCTGGGCCTGCAGTCTCTACATAGTTAGCGATCGCTAACTCCTACCGATCGGTCGGTAAGTCCTAACGATCGGAAGATAACGATTTTTGGTACCTAGTCTCGACTGTCAAAGCTATCGTTTGTCATCGCAAACTTAACGAATATTGTCGCTAAGTTAACGATTTATCGGTATGTTATCGACTTTCCTAGCGAGCATTTTTGACAGCCCGCTAAGTTTTCGTTACGATCGTTATCATTGGTTTTAGAGGTTACAAAAACAATAAATATATAATAACTAGAGTAATTTGGCTGTATAGTATTTAGAGTAGGCTTTGGTCGTGCTCGAACACAGACTCGATATGATAATGCGGCGGAAAAATGCACGAAACCGGCGTGAAGGTGAAAATCCTTTGGACTTGAAGATGGCCAATTTCTCTATCTTTACCGAAATAAACAAGGACATGTTTCATGAGCTCGTTGGTGAACTTCGCCCATCTATTCAAAGACGAGGGCCTTACTGACTTTCTGTGGAGTCTCAAGTGAGTGTCTTTGTGTTGGGTAGCTACCGTGCCAATAATATTTCTATTTATTTTTCCTAATATCCAAGATGTACTTATAATTTTCTTCTTAATAGTCAAGTGGGTGCTACCAACTACCGATTGGCATGCAGTGGTGCTGCAGCATAAGCCAAAAGTCAGTAAGCCGAGTAATACATACTGTAACTTTGGCTATCAATGAAAACCTTTTAAGAAGATATGTCAAATTTCCCATGACCCAAGAAGAACAGTGTGCAGTTAAAGAGAAGTTTAGAAATGCTCCACAGCCATTCCCTGATGTGATTGGAGCCATAGAATGAACACATGTAAATATTTTGTCAATGGGGACCACCGTACATGGCTGCTTGGTAACTAATAATAAATGTTCATTATAATCTGTCTGGAACAGGTCGCCCATTAGACTGCTGAAAGTACATTCTATGTTTAATCTTTAAGGTGATGATGGATATCCTCTGGAACCATGGTTGATGACTCCTTTAAAAAATCAACGCCTAGGGACACCGAAGTATCAATACACAAATGTTCATTGTTCAGCCAGGAACGTTGTTGAAAGATGCTTTGGTGTGCTGAAGTCTGTTTTTCGGTGTCTTTCCCACCAATGCATGAAAACACATATATAAAATATAAATTACATGAACCAGAGGCCACCAAGTTACAGGTACCTAATCAAATGATTTATTTTAAGGTATTAATTTAATGTTTTATTATAATATATTTGCAGTAGATATAATTTTCCCCAGATCTTTATACCTATTTCATTGGCATCTCCATTTATTTGACCCAAAGATGATACACAATGGCTTATAGCATCAAGTCCGACTTATGTAACACCATTGTATGAATAATCCTAAAATCTTGTTTTTGTTATACAGGACTTGTATCGTGCACTGGTCTAGCTGTTGCAGAGCGCATAAGAAGACTCATTAATACTAGTTTTACATAATTTTATTTTATTGACCCTCTGTGATTTAAATAAAAAACAAATTATAACATTTATTATTTTTATTTGTAAAAGCATCAGCTATTTTATTTGCAGTCTACGCAAATAGCACCCATGCCTCGACAGCCGAGATAGCGAGCAAAATCGGTCACAATCTTGACTTTGCGATGTCGGTACGCTAACGAAGTTCGTATTCATAGTGCGGTGATTTTATTGTAAAATAATGGCAGTTGAAAAAAATTCTTGTATTATAGGGAAAAATGTTGGACAAGATATGATCAAATAACTATTATTCTTTGAAAATTGTACAGAAGATAGGTAAACCTTACCATGTTAACACTTATTTGCATTGAAACGTGTAAGTAGCTTATACGGTTTTTAAGAATACGCTTAACAAAGAAGAAAATAGTTTGCTTCCTAGCAACACAGACGTTGAACATGGGAAACAAACTGTCAATGTCAAGTTTGTTTGTAAACAAGATGCGACAATAAGATAGAATTGGAATTGAAAAAACTGGAAAAGAACCGTATTTCTATGGTGGAAAACAGTGACACAGGCGCATGCCCTAGCCCGAGTGCCAGCAGCGTGAGTATCAGGTAATTACAACCTACATCAATTTTCGATTACTATTTTTGATACTAAATTGAATACTTTACGTATGTCCGAAGTAGTTTGTGTTTACTCAATGAATATCTTAAATGTTTTAGGCGTACTTCGGTGCAGATTGATGAGCTTTTGGCGACTTTAGAAGCCCAACCATATCTACAAACGGACAAATTTTGAAACAGGCTGGAAGAAGGTTGCCGAGGAGCTAACAAACTCCCAAACGGATCCATCAAGTTGCCCAATCAGTGCATGATGTCAATTCTCAAGTTGGTTTTCAAATGTAAGTACAAGCCTCGTCAGTTTTGTTTATATTAGGTATCCTAATTACAGGTTTGGAGATACTTAAAAAGCCACGCCTGCATAAAGGTGGAAAAATATAAAAAGAAATCATTCAAAATGGCAACCTAGGCGGCTTCACTGCTCTTTTGACTGAGGCGGTGAGACGCAATAACATCCTTAATTAGTGTAGATTACACATTTGACACTAACTGCCCGGACGCTATGCCATTTCCTTTTTTATTATTAGAATCACTAGCACGCTAGAGCATTAAGAGGCATTTTTAGTAAATCTAACTTTTTTTACAGTTGCTGGCAGCTGCAACTCAAGTGCAAGCAGACGCTGCCAAGATGCAGGCTGAGGTATCCAAGGTACAAGCCGAGGCATGGGTGCTATTTGCGTAGACTGCAAATAAAATAGCTGATGCTTTTACAAATAAAAATAATAAATGTTATAATTTGTTTTTTATTTAAATCACAGAGGGTCAATAAAATAAAATTATGTAAAACTAGTATTAATGAGTCTTCTTATGCGCTCTGCAACAGCTAGACCAGTGCACGATACAAGTCCTGTATAACAAAAACAAGATTTTAGGATTATTCATACAATGGTGTTACATAAGTCGGACTTGATGCTATAAGCCATTGTGTATCATCTTTGGGTCAAATAAATGGAGATGCCAATGAAATAGGTATAAAGATCTGGGGAAAATTATATCTACTGCAAATATATTATAATAAAACATTAAATTAATACCTTAAAATAAATCATTTGATTAGGTACCTGTAACTTGGTGGCCTCTGTGTTGATATTTAGGTGGAAATAAATAAAAGATTACTATGAAAAATGCAACGAACGTATATTGAGAAGCACAGAGGTTACAAGCTGAAGCTAGACAAAAGATTTTTATCACAGACTAAATAAATGTTGCCAACTTATAGGTTGCGTTCTTACTTGCCAACACTCCCCACAGAACGCAGACCCATTTTACTTATACAGAACAAATGTTTTTCATAAGTAGTTCCTTTAGTCAAGTTATCAGCTACCATGTTGCAACCATTTACAAATTTAAATTTAACTTTAGAATTAACAATGTTTTCTCTAAGAAAATGTAAACGAATATCTATATGTTTAGTTTTTGGTTTATAACAGTCTGTTGATGCCAGTCTTATTGCACTTTGGTTGTCACAGTGGATGAGTAGCGCACTGTCCTCGCCTTGACCGAGCTCAGCCTGCAGTTGCCGCAGCCACAGGGCCTCCTGGGTCGCCGCCGCCATCGCCATGTATTCGGCCTCCGCCGTTGAGAGTGCCACGGTTTGCTGTTTGCACGAATTCCAAGATAAACAAGCATTCTGAAACAGAAAAGTATAACCCGTGCACGATCGTCTATCCACTGGGTCGCTCGCCCAGTCAGCATCACAGTATCCAGTTATTTCCTTTGAGTCATCTTTGACATAGCATAGCTTTAGATTCCTGGTTCCTTGAAGATACCTCATAATCCTTTTTACTCCAAGCCAGTGTTGATTTCCTGGACTATTACAGTACTGACTCAACTTGTTAACTGCATAGGTAATATCAGGTCTCGTGACATGAGCCAGATATATCAGACAGCCCACTGCTTCCCTGTATGGGATATTTTTGTTTTCATCTTCAGGAATTTTCTCAAATTTTGCATTCACCTCTATTGGGGTACAAACTGGTTTACATTCAGACATATTGAAGCGGTCTAATAGTAGGTTAATGTATTTTTCTTGATCTAACATAATCATACCTGTCTCTCGGTTCCTATTTATGTTTATGCCAATACAATTCTTTACTTCACCTAGGTCTTTCATACTGCATTCTCCTTTTAACTTGTTTTTAATCTCTGTTGTTTTATCCTTATTATTTGTGAATATCAAAAAGATCATCCACCCACACTGCAATGAATATAGTGGTAGACTCATTCACTAAATAATAAACACAGGGATCTACATGTGATCTTTGCAAGCCAATTTTTAATAAAATATTGTTCAATTTAAGATTCCACTGCCGGCTAGCTTGTTTGAGTCCATAAATTGATTTATGTAAAATACATACTTGATCATTTTCTTTGTAGTATTCTGGTTGTGACATGTATATCTCAGTATCTATGTCACCCTGAAGAAAAGCACTTATGGCATCCATCTGAAATATTTCTAAATCATACTTTGCAGCCAGTGAAAGCAAGAATCGAACAGATGTATATCTTACAACAGGAGCATATGTCTCATCATAGTCCCTTCCTTTTCTCTGAGCATACCCTTTGATAACCAATCTTGCTTTAAAACGGATAATGTCACCTTTTTCATTTGTTTTAGTTTTATAGACCCATTTACATGGTAGGACTCTTTTCCCAGATGGTACATCAACCAGTGACCAAGTTTTGTTTTTGATCAGAGAGTCATACTCTTCTTGCATGGCCTTTTTCCATTGATCAGCATGAGATGATGATAATGCTTCGTCTGCTGTTTGTGGATCATTTAAATTAAGTATTGGACAGAAGTAACTTACATCATGGTCATCTGTTTCTGCATTCTGAACAGCTCTCCGTGGACGCAAATTTATGTTTCTTATTGGTGACTCGAGATCAATCGATTGCTCTGGTATGTAAGATGGATCGTCATTCTCGCCAGACTGGTAGTCCTCGCTTGACTCACCAGTAAAATGGTCTGTGCTTTCCTCTAATTCTTCTTTACAGGTTTCTTCGAGTAGCTGTATCTCTGGACTACTGCTCCCAAAGATTCTTGCTCCATTGGTCCACATAAATCAGTGTGGACCAGCTGCAGTGGTTGTGAAGATCTTGAACCAATGTTGTTAAAGGGCAATCTGGTCTGTTTCCCCAAGAGACAGGTAGTACATGTAATAGAACCTTTATTTTTGTCTGAGAATGGCTGAACTCCCTCAGCACACTCAGGCAACTTATTAACATCTGAAAAATTCAGGTGTCCCATGCGTCTATGCCACAGGACAAAAACATTTAAGTTATCTGAACAAGACAGGTTAGAAAATACCTCTCTGTGTGTGTTTAATAAATATAAATTATTTACTAGTATGGCTGAACACAGGAGCTTGCCATTTTTATCATAGATATCACAACCTTCATCTCTAAAATTTACATTACAGCCATTTTTCACCATAGCACTGACTGACAGGAGGTTTGCAGCAAGTTTAGGTATGGGAGCGTTCAAGTATTACGTAACGCAATTTGGGGGGGGCGGGGGTCTCGTAAAACGTTACGATGCGTTACAGGGGTGGGGGGGGGTCTTTCTTACAACACGTTACGTAACATTGTTTCTAAAAAATTAGGGAATTTTAATGTCCAAAATGGCAACCCTTTTCATTTATGTTACGGGGAATCCCTCGATTGTATTAGTCTGGTCGTCATTTTTTGAATACCTTAACCGATTCCGTGCGGATGATGGCGCACAGGCACCATGTAAATCTATTGCGTATGGCGTATGGTGCCCGAGAGGATACAAAACTAAAATATAAAAATCTCGGCTTAAACAACATTTTTCAAAATAGTTCCTTAAATAAAAGTGTCTTTATTTGTCACCCATATCATGCCCACAGTGTTCGTTTCAAGTAATTTCGTAAATTAGCAGTCTTCAGGGGTTGTAAACCAAGTTGTCGAGTCACATTTTATTATTGATTATAATTCTAACAGCCAACTTTCTGGAATGTTTCTCAAAAAATCAAATGCTTTTGTCATAAGGTTCATTTTTGCCTCAAAACATGACTAAAATACTTAGGAGAATGAAGGAGAAAAACAATTGTGTGTAGGTAAAGCCAAAAATTTATAAAAAATAAACAAAATATGCAGGAGTTGTGAATTAAAATTCTCTTGTTTTATTAAGTAGATTAAAACTAAACCAATTGTAAAAACTATTACATAACTTTTTTCGACTTTAGGGTAAAAATTATCACTTGAGTGTT
Source organism: Orthosia gracilis (assembly GCA_947562075.1). NCBI lineage: Eukaryota > Metazoa > Arthropoda > Insecta > Lepidoptera > Noctuidae > Orthosia > Orthosia gracilis. The sequence continues at coordinate 6,367,314 of OX387267.1, read as the reverse complement.
ACGTAACGTTTAGAGAGGGGGAGGGGGGATACCGAAAAACGTTACGGTGCGTTACAAGGGGGGGAGGGGGAGTCCAAAATCTTCAAAAATTGCGTTACGTAATACTTGAACGCTCCCTATGTATAAAACTTGTCTTACCTGAATTTTACTTTCTTTATTACCATTTAACAATAAATTGACCTTTCCCATACTTTCCACAGGTAGCGGTGTCTTACTGGCAACAGTTATGGTGGGTATCGGTGAACTTGTAACATCATACATCCATTCACGTCTATTTGTCATATGCATGGAGGCACCGGAGTCCACATACCACAGGTCCGGATTCATTATCTGAGGAGATGCTGAAAAAACTGCAACAAAACCTTTATTTCCTTCTGTATTTTCTACATTCTTCTTATTCGGAGCACGACAATTTTTAGCAAAGTGTCCATGCTTGTTACAATTATAACATCGGGGTCCTTTGTAGGCCTTTGTTGAATCATGTTGATTTCTTTGAATGACCTTCTTCCTTGTGAAGAATGCTGAGTTATCGGAGCATTGAACTTCCTGCAGGAGTTTAGATTTAATAGAATCAGCACTTATCTTGATGCCAGAGCTCTCCAGTCCCATGATCATGGGCTTATAAGCTTCAGGGAGGCCGGCTAACATCAGTGTACCAAGCCATTCATCATCAATGTCAAACTTAATATTCCTGAGCTTGTGGGCGGTCGACATTATTTTATTCACATAATCATCTACGCTTCCGGAAGATTCCAATGTAGTTGTTATCAGGTTTCTCAATAAGGCTACTCTCCTGTACAACCCGCTGTCATCAAAAGCCTGTTCCAAACTCTCCCAGACTTCTTTACAAGTTGTTGCATTCTGAACATGTACGTAAATGATCGGGTCCAGTAATAAAATCAACTTTGATTTCGCCTTAGTTTCCTTATTTTTATCTGTATTGGTACCGGTGACACAACTCCATAAATCGTCGAGTTCGAAATATGCTTGGACTGCAAACTTCCAACTGGCATAGTTATCTCTGCCAACTAGTCTGTCGATATGAAATGGATTGTAAGCTGAATTCGACATCTTCTATGCGTATTTAGGGTTCTTCCTGACCGAGCACGCCGCCCCGGTTAACCTCAAAATGTATGACGGACAACACACGCCGGCCGGTTTTCTTAGTTTTAAACTTTTTACTGCGTTTACTTTTTCTGTTATTTCCACAAGTAACAATCAACCACGCTCTGCTACCATGTTGATATTTAGGTGGAAATAAATAAAAGATTACTATGAAAAATGCAACGAACGTATATTGAGAAGCACAGAGGTTACAAGCTGAAGCTAGACAAAAGATTTTTATCACAGACTAAATAAATGTTGCCAACTTATAGGTTGCGTTCTTACTTGCCAACACTCTGGTTCATGTAATTTATATTTTATATATGTGTTTTCATGCATTGGTGGGAAAGACACCGAAAAACAGACTTCAGCACACCAAAGCATCTTTCAACAACGTTCCTGGCTGAACAATGAACATTTGTGTATTGATACTTCGGTGTCCCTAGGCGTTGATTTTTTAAAGGAGTCATCAACCATGGTTCCAGAGGATATCCATCATCACCTTAAAGATTAAACATAGAATGTACTTTCAGCAGTCTAATGGGCGACCTGTTCCAGACAGATTATAATGAACATTTATTATTAGTTACCAAGCAGCCATGTACGGTGGTCCCCATTGACAAAATATTTACATGTGTTCATTCTATGGCTCCAATCACATCAGGGAATGGCTGTGGAGCATTTCTAAACTTCTCTTTAACTGCACACTGTTCTTCTTGGGTCATGGGAAATTTGACATATCTTCTTAAAAGGTTTTCATTGATAGCCAAAGTTACAGTATGTATTACTCGGCTTACTGACTTTTGGCTTATGCTGCAGCACCACTGCATGCCAATCGGTAGTTGGTAGCACCCACTTGACTATTAAGAAGAAAATTATAAGTACATCTTGGATATTAGGAAAAATAAATAGAAATATTATTGGCACGGTAGCTACCCAACACAAAGACACTCACTTGAGACTCCACAGAAAGTCAGTAAGGCCCTCGTCTTTGAATAGATGGGCGAAGTTCACCAACGAGCTCATGAAACATGTCCTTGTTTATTTCGGTAAAGATAGAGAAATTGGCCATCTTCAAGTCCAAAGGATTTTCACCTTCACGCCGGTTTCGTGCATTTTTCCGCCGCATTATCATATCGAGTCTGTGTTCGAGCACGACCAAAGCCTACTCTAAATACTATACAGCCAAATTACTCTAGTTATTATATATTTATTGTTTTTGTAACCTCTAAAACCAATGATAACGATCGTAACGAAAACTTAGCGGGCTGTCAAAAATGCTCGCTAGGAAAGTCGATAACATACCGATAAATCGTTAACTTAGCGACAATATTCGTTAAGTTTGCGATGACAAACGATAGCTTTGACAGTCGAGACTACCAAAAATCGTTATCTTCCGATCGTTAGGACTTACCGACCGATCGGTAGGAGTTAGCGATCGCTAACTATGTAGAGACTGCAGGCCCAGGCCAGGTCCGACACGCGCGGCCATCGACCGCTAGCTGGTCTCGCTCTCAGATGATTGGTGCCGCGACTCGCCCCCAAAATGCCATAACAAATTGTCATTAAACAATTAATGAACCATTTATTGATTGAAATCTTTACTGAAAACATTTTTTTTGACCTCTAGTTGTATGTGTCACAGTTAAAACCCGTTTTTCGTTAGAACTCGTTTTCCCTAGTTAAAACTAGTTTAAAACTATAAATACCTAGTCAAAACTAGAATTTACTACTGATATATTTGATTTTCAGATAAAACTAGTTGTCACTCCGAGCTTTCCAGCACTAGAGAAACTAATCATGGGCCATGTGATAAATCAGGGCACTATGTATAAATGCCCATTATAAATCAAGTCAAGTCAAATCGGGCAATGTAAATACTAATTAAAACTTCTATATTTATCACATTGTCTGGTTATTATGAATATTTTGCTACGTAACGGTTGGGCATAACCAGGATAATTATTATGGTCAGTAAATTAGTCCAAGAGCAAGCGAAGCGAGCTCGGGACCTTAGGGCACCCCGAAACGGATAGGTTACGCCGCTCGAAGGAGATCACGGGAGCTGAATAGAGCTAGCAAAGCGAGTGAACTCAGCTCCCGTCATATCCTTCATGTTAGGGTACTTTAGACCCTGCAGTCAGAATTAGGAGCCTCGTGCAGCGGGTTCCGTCGACTTTGTTGCTTAAATAGTAATCGTCAACATATTGTGTGTGTCGTGCCAACGTCAACATTAAATTACAACATTTTAATAGTTTTTAACACATCTACTCATATTGGTTACTCATTTAACTGATATTCAATTTCGAGGATTAGTTCTAGTTTTAACAAAAGCATTTAGTAAAAACTAGTTCTAACTAGTGAAAACGCGTTCTATCTAAAAACTAGTTTTAACTGTAACAATAATTCGTTGATGGCCATCCATAATCTTTGTTTACTTTTGTATTAATATAATATCATAACATCGTTTTATTCTACCTCCAATATAGTATTTGGATAATTTGGGTTTCCATTACAACGTGGAATAATAATTTTTAAAAATATATCTAAATAACTGCTCATGATATTACCCCATCTTCAAGCTTCTGCTTCCTCCACAGACTATGGGAAACCGTTTATCGGTAAAAAAAATATCATATATCTGCTTGCAAAATTTCGTCCAAATTCTTACAGCTGTTTTTGCGAGATTAAAACATACGGAGTCGAAAGCTAGGTTTGTTATATTAGCAGTTTTACATTTTTTATTTCTCTCAGTATCTAATTCTTAAGTTACGCACACGAAGACGCGGGCAGAAGCTAGCCAATAATAAAAATTATCTGTTGTAAAAATATGCAACTGGTGGTCACATCTTATAAGTCATCATCATTCATTCATTCCTTTGGCGTTACAACCCTTGTGGTATTCTGCTTTGCAGATCCACATCCTTTTAGTCTACTTACGTTTTAACACTATACAATACACACCTTCATTCCACTACATAGAAGAGTTCCTGTCAATCCTGCTGTCTTGCCTAGCTGACGACCACATAAATCCTACGACGTGCGAAGCCGGCCCCTTTTTTTATTCACAAATTTATCCTTTTTCTTAGTTTTAATTTATATTCACTCACATTTTTAATAACGTGGCTTACACCCTGTACACCTTTACCCGTTACACCCTTTGTGGGTCTTGGCCTCCTCAACAATCTTCTTCCATTTCGCTCTGTGTGTGTTATGCTGTATATGTTTTACGCTTTTATAACAATTTATAAGGCTCCATTTTAGCCAACTGATTTCGAGGCATACTACTTGAGCCCTGTTTTGTTCATGAGTTAAAATCCAACGATGACAATTGCGTCTCTAATAATCGGGATTTCAGGGATCCTCCCTCTTTGCATCATGTTCGTCATTACTGAGGGTAGTAATTCCCCAGTCACCGTCGAAACAGCTTTTCCTTCACCAAATAATTTCTATCTGCTTCTGTCCTTTAGTTCGTGGACTGCGACCTCTAGCGATTTCAGGAATGGATAAAGGAAAAAAATAAAACCAGAAAATAGAAATTTTGTATTTTTTATTGAATAACTTTTCTATTTATATTTATGTTATCAATATCACAAAACATTATAATTAGGTAGGTATTCAAGTAAAAAAGCCGATAACTTCTAAAAACAAAACACATTGTTGGAAAATTAAAAAAAGCTTTTTTTTTAAGTAGAAACAAAAATTTATTGCGTTATGAACGCCAAATTTAAAAGGAAAATAAGAAAAATTTAAAAACAATATTTTTCTGTTTTTTTTTTTTAATTTTTCAACAGTGCGAAATCACAAAGAGCGTTCCATACATTTTTGTGTCAACAAACGCTTTCTATTGTCGCTCGATGACTAAACCAACTGTTATCAGATTCATTTGTAAAGTTAATAAAGAACAGGAAATAGAAATCTACTTTTGAACTCTTTTGTGACTCGGTCACACCAAAAACGTGCTTACAAACCACGAAAATATATTCTGCCTGACTGATTTACTAAAAACTGTTAAAAATCAAGGATGGCTGAGTCAGATTTTTACACACAAGGCAAGAAAAAATATCATTTTGACAAAAAAAAAACATTTTTTAAAATATCAATTAACTTTCGTGGTAAACTTATCCCAGTCAAACAGAACAGTTACAAAAAATTTGGTATATTTAAGGAATATTTTGAGACCAATTTCATACGTTTTACCGATAAAAACGTATATCGGGCATTTTACTTTCCCATCACTACAAAAATAACCAGCCAATGAGATTCCAGCATTTGAATTATAGTATGAATCTTGACCAATAACGTCAGCAGACGCTAGTGTTGTCTTTTATTGTAAAATGCCCTGACTTCTGTCTACTTCTTAAGACTTCTTGGCTTCTTCTTCTTTCTTCTCTGCTTCTGGGGCAGGAGTGGGGAGTTCAGGGTACTCCAGTTTGACACCTTCTTCGCAAGTGAAGATTGGACAGCAGCCAGGGAAAGGTGCGGTCTTGTTGGTCTTGTCTGGAGAAGAAAAATATGTTTTATTATTTTCAGGCTACGGTCTATTGTTGATTGTGAAGGTGGATATTGTTTCTGATAAACATAGATAGTCGGTCATTCTTTATTCTTATTCAATAGTCCTTTATACAAATATAATAATGGGGGTATTCAAATTTATGAAGAATGGTATCGAACGATAAGTTATCTCGTGTACTTGTGTATATTAAGTGGTATGAATCATTTTTCGTGACCTCAGTTTATGTATTACTTCCAGTCATCCGCTCAACGAGTGGGAGAAGCATGTTTGCACCATGCAAACCCAGTGCGTCTTGGTTAACGATATACATATTATAAATGAATGGTTTGGTCTAGGGATGGGCAAGTGAAAAAAATATATCAATATTTATCGTTTCGATATTTTTAAACAGTATCGATAATTATCGAGTGAAAAATTTCGATATGTCGTCAGTTTTTGCATGATTATTCATACATATTCCCAAAGCATTCAAAATTCATAAAATAGAACAGACATTCAGAGAATAGTATTTTTATTAATGCTCGAGCGATAGCGATGTGCGAGGAGTATCTATTAACATTAAAAACGAAACCAAGTTGCTTTAAAAAAAAACGAAATTGATACGAATTAGATACTCTAAAATAAATATCGAATGTCGATATATCGCGATTAAAAATATCAACGATATATATCGATAATTAATGATTAAATATCGATATTTTGATATACCGATATTTTTAGCCCTTGCCTAGTTTGGTCTAGGTTGTACTGGTTTCCTCACAAGGATGCCTCAAACGCTTTTAGAAGAGATTTGACACATAAAGTAAAATGTATTGCCTGGGTTCGAACCATACAATCAATACTTATAGCTGCTTGTAAATCTTATCTTAATAACTAATTAGTGTGTTTGTAATGGGCTATCTCTGGAGGCACTGATTCGATTTCGAAAAACAAATCTCACAAGCTTCATGTTGCAACCACTGGTTCACCACTACTAAGTTAACAATTACCATTTTCTTTATCCACTTACCAGTGTCAAGCTTGCACTTAGGGTTAGCCAACGGCAGAGGTCCACAGTCCTCGACCAGCTCCAACAGCCTGGGGGGCTGATCCTCGCTGACGACGCAAGTGCTGCGGCCGCAGAACGGGGCTAGGTCCCAGGTGTTGCCGGGCTCGACGGTAGCGCAACGGGTCGACGCGAAGCACATTCCGGGGAAGTCTGCAAAGAGGGAAGAGTATTTTTAGAATATTTTCTAAACGTATTTCGAATTTGTCATTTTATGATCGAACAGTGTCACATTTTGATCGAACAGTGTCACTTTTTGATCGAATAGTGTCACTTTTTGGTCGAACAGTGTCACTTTTTTTTATCGAATAGTGTAATTTTTAGATTGAATACTGTTATTTTGTGGTGGAAAAAGTATATTTTTTGATCGGAATAGTAGAAAAAAAATGTGTTGGGAATCGTGCCTTTTTAAACTGTGGTTATTTGATTGTAAATGCTTTTAAATGGAAACAGTGATCTTTAAAAATTATGAGATAAAGTTCGATAACCAGATGACCTTTAAAAACCATATTATCATTTTATAGAAACAAAATATAAAAACATGGTTCTAAGAACACGCTTATACAATAGGAAAAAAGATATATTTTATTTATCATCCAACAAACCTATCAAACATTGATATAAGTCTTACGCCAACATAAAACAAATATTTGGTCTCGTACTTTCTAACATTTGCACTAGAGAGTTTTATGATTTCTCTGTATAAAATGAGTTTAGTTTCTAACACTTAATATTCACTATTCTAGAGCTTCTGGTCCAATCACCATAGACAAATATTTAAAAATTTCAAGTAACTAATAACATAAATTTAAGAAAACAAAAGAGAAACAGCACTGTTCTTTCCTAATCCCACACCAAAACAAGGCAAAGGCATTAAGAATTCACTTCGCAAATTGAATATTATTCACAAGCCAACAAAAATGCGTGAAGCGCAATTCATTCAAATCCCAATTTGTATGGAATATTCACAGGCGTGTGTCATTTTTGTAGTTACAAAAGACAATTGGGCATTCGACGAAAATTTTACGGCTTTTTAGATCAGGGTTAATATGTGAGAATGTATGTATGTATGTATTGTTTTGTTTTGTATAGACAAGTGTTGTGAAAGGCTTTGACGCAGCTGCGGTCTTTTGTTGACGGTAGAGTTTTTTCTAACACTTTTTTTTTAGAATTCATTTTATGATTCCCAATTGTCACAATCTTAAAGTAGTATATAGACGGATTACTTATATCTACTGTGGTCTTTATTTTTAATGAATTTGGCTGTCAATTTGGTGTCAAATATCCTTACTCACGAATATTTTTCCCAATGAGTTAGAGTTTAAACTTGCGTGCCTTCCCATTCTACCCACATTTGGTATGATATTTTGTAATTCCGTGTAATAAGACCGAGCTTATTTTCAAACATATCAACCAGGCACAAATCGAGACTCCGGGCTGCTTCTGAGGAATTAAAAATTAAAACGGCCATAGTGAGAATTGAGCCCAAGTCCTCTTGCTTAGCACGCGCTTGCAACTGTTGAATAACGAAGCAAAGAAATCGCGAGAAATTTAAATTTAACGTTGTGGTTCTATTTTTAAACATGCCGAAACATTTCACGTATAGAATCATGACAACATCCTATAAAAAACAAAAGACATTCTAGGTCATTCTATTTTTGAAAGAGTGCTCTAAGAATGGTCTGTATCCTTATTAAACGTGTATTCTTTTGCCTCTGGTTTTCGTAAAAGTCTTAGTCAGTTTGTGAATGTGAATCATTTTAAATGGTTTTACAGTGTACCTTTTAGGCAGTGATATCGTGTTAAGTGATTTGGGTTTTTCTTTTGTTTTAAGGTTTAAAAGTGTGTGAAGAAGTTATGTACATAGTTAGCTACATCATAAATACTGAAGGACATGCCTAATGACACATTGTGGCCGTGACCTCAAAAGCTATTTCTCTGTATAACTCTGAAAAGGTAAATCCCATCACATATACATTTATTTAAGGCTAGACGGAGCAACGATCATCGCAGGATGTATGTTAACTGCTAGATGAGAGTTGCCTAAAATCGAGTATAAGTGCCTTGCAATTGATGAGGCCTTTGTCCAACAGTGGACTGCTGTAGATGTAGAGAATAATAATGAACTCGAGGCAAAACATATTTTTCATATTATTTTAAAGTTTGCTTGTGGATGCCTTTGTCTCAGCAGTGGGTACGTGAAATTGTCATGATTAAGCTTTTCGTCCCTAAACGTTATGTTATTTTAGAAAAATCTTGTAATTTTAGGTCAGACACTAAGGAAAAAGGCCAAAACATTGCCAATTCTTAAAGATCTGCCAACATCATTAAAGTTATTAACCATTGATCAAAGACTTAGCTTGCATTTAGTGCAGCCGGAAGGCATAAGCCATTGCAAAAGTGAAAGCACCGCACACATCTAGATTGTGCTATGTGGGACGAAGTAGGGTTGCCACAACTAGTCTTATTGCTAATGCGTTAGAGAGCACAATTGCTTAACCATGATTAATTAGACGGGATCTATTTCAACACCATAGTGCTAATTTATAAAGTTCATAACTCACACCACTCAAGTGAGCGCACACAATTCGAAAGCGAACTCATTTGTTTTGCAAGTAAATCATCACAGATTCATGTCTAAAGCACTAGATAAATTGACAATCTGTCGGCGATAACAATTGTGCTTTATGTATTAAATCAATAAATAATAATAAATCATTTTTACAGCTGATAGAATCTCGAATTTTGTATTGATATTTGAGAACACAAAAGAAATTTACAAAAAAAAACAAGAGTAAGAATGGATGCGGAAGATGACATGGCACGACTTGAGCCGGGTACATGTCCAGTAGTGGGCTAAGTTCCCTCTTCATCAATCAAAGTCTACATTCATCACTCTATTGATCAAATGCATTGCATTTTTCAAAAACAAAGACACTACATCTTCGTTCATCCTTCTTTATATTCTTGTCACAAAACGCCAAAGACACATTACATTTCTTTTTTTGAGACGTGACAACCTTGTTTCTGTCGGTACCAGTTAATCCGACGATGGATTGAAATTTTGCAACAGTTGCGTAAGTAGGTATAAGTCGAGTCGGCTCGTGGTACACTTTAGTATCCTTTTTGGAGAAGCCTATTGCAAAATGCATTACAGCATAATTTAAGACTCAATGTGAGTTGCTTAAGAATTTGAATGAGATTTTTCAAAGATGGTGGTCCTTCGGACTTCGAATTTTGTAAATGGAACATGGAATTTTCGCATGCTCTTTTGCAAGACATATTGATGGCTGGCAACAAATGTCATCGTCACGTCATGGTGGATTTGGAAATTAGTCCTTTCATCCACAAAAAATAATTCCTTAAGAGAGCACCTACCTGTTATAGTTTAAGATTGATCATAGTCACAAATCGTCTGCCTAGAAAACCGCAAGTTCACCGCAAAAGCCGCAACACTACACTTTTAAGTTTGTCACTTAATTATTTTACAAGTTGGTATCTTAAGACGCGCTTTTGTTCTTAGCTAGTGCCAAATTTTTGACAATAAGTTCACCCCTGTCATATCATCATTTTCTTGCCCTTGTCCCGTTTTACTTGGGGTCGGTTCAATACGTTTTCTTCTTCCGTTCCGTCTTGTCAACCGACACGCTATCACTGACTCCGTTTTCTTTCATATCACTCCTATCATCAACATCATATTGATTATTTCTAAGTAAAAAATCATCGGAAGCCGATTCTGTAATCGGTACTGAACAAAAAATACTTTCAGGATTTCCGCTTATCCTCTCACAAGTTACATAAAGGTTATTTCCTTGATTCTCAATAAGTTAGTGTGGTTTTAACAAGCTGTAACAGTGAAAGGTATACAGGAAGGTTTGGTCGTGACAATTGTCGCTAAATGTCATTGAAGATCGGATTTGTTTCCTAGGAGAAAGTCAGTATGATCTAGGTTTTGTAGTTGTTCAGGCGAAACATGCATTCGATCGTGGCATACAGCCTGGTATATGGGTAAAATAGAAGCTCATATAGCAAAAATAAAAACATTAGTGATATTCTGTAAAGTTCAATGCTCACCTCACTCAAATGAGCGCACACAATTCAAAAGCAAACTCATTTGACTTTAAAGAAACAAAAATGCACAACGAGACACCGTTCGAATTTCGAAATGATGTTTAGAGAACAACCCTATAAAAAAGCTTGGACGTAACAAAAATAAACAATTTCATTCTCATTTGTAACGGAACTCATTCCAAATTCTATTATTTGTAAACGAAATTCTATTTTTAAACATGACAGCTGGTTGACATCTGTCACCGCTCACCGCTCAATAAAAAACGAAATGTCACTTGAAATGTCATTTCCTTTGTTACTCTCGCTTTTGCCTTGGCCATGGCCTTGCTCGAATTGACTTAAGTAGCAAAAAGTGCAAGCTGCATTTGGATTAAATGTCGTCCCTTCTAATTCTAAATGGTAAGGTTATTCAGATTTTATTGAGACTGAAATGTATGGACAATTAGACTGGAGAAGGAGGTCAAATCACATATTAATTTGTAGTGGGAGACGAAGACCAAATAAACGGCTGGGTTGTGTAGGAATACTAGAAAAGAAAAGGAGATTGTATAAAGTAGGTAGAGAAGGAGAGGAAGACCAAAGTAAACATCAATGGATTGTGTTTCCTCACACAATCCATTCATGTTTACTAAGACATAAAATAAAGGGAGAAAATGACTGATATTATTAGTAGTCTTAGTTAATTAAGTAGTTTATACACTGTATGTACTTTTATTTAAACTTCATGTACAATGATTATACATAGGCGAACTCAATGCAGCAAGGCATTCTCTACCAGTCAACCTTTGGGTAAAAAAGCACACGAAAGTGGTAATTGTACACTATAAAAAATTAACAATAATTAAATTCGGATATTAATAAACTACCTAACTAATAAAATACATAAATAATTTCTAAAACAATAGATTAATAAGTATTATAATAAATACCAAATAGGCGAAACAAAAATAGTTGTGACGCATACTTTGTAATGATTGTATTTAAGATTTTTTGTTCTTTTTATGGTATGCGTCGTGCCTGGCGCAAATAAACACTTTTCTTTCTTTCTATCTTCTTCAAATTCTACATGAGACATTTTATATGCACTTTATCTATTTAAATAAAAAAATATTAACCATGCTTAACAAATAAATGATTCTGATTCTGGTCTTCGGAGTTATATTTTAAAAATACCTCGTAAAGATTTGAGATTAACATCTTTGTCAGGGTCAATCACCGTATTCTAAAATCTGTTCTTATTCAAATTGCAAACACATAACATAACATCACACGAGTAATCCCCGAAGGGTTAGTCAGAAGAGCACCTTTAGTGCACCACGATTCATCAGAACTACCGCCATTAGACCAATGAGTCAATATCTCTGAGTCATCATAAAAAACCTCGACAACTTTTGAGGTAAACTTCTTTGCCAGGGTCAATCACTGTATTCAAATTTTTGCTCTTATTAAAATTCAAAATGGATACTCGTATCGCATCAATATCTGTTTCCAATTTATTTTTGTTTCGGTTGTTGACTTATTTATTACCCATCATTCAAGCTTCAAATGTCAAGCTATTAAAATATAAATCATTATGTTATTTAGTAATCTCTCAGATGCTGATATAAAGTTAATTAGCAACTAATCATAGTCATCTGCCCTTGTCCATATTACTTGAAGGGTACAGGCAAAGAACAGGGAATGTCACAAGTTTAAATTTTTCAATTTTTTATTGGCAAGCAATTCTTTATCTATTGTAGTTTTATTTTCAATCACTAACCTATTTTTAAAAGTAAACGTGAGGCGCCAAAAAGGCGTTTTTGTTTATGGCCGAAACGAAAAGATCCGGGAATGTCCATGATATTCCGGTAACGAAGAAGAATATAAATTACATACTTCTATAAACTTTTAACTGCGTTTTTCTCATAATCAATTAATTAGGACATTCCCTGTTTTTTGCCTGTACCCTTTACTTAGGATTGGCATAACAAGTTTTTTTCTTCATTCCGGCCTGTCAACCAAATCACGCTATCACTGACTCCCTTTTCTTTCAAATCACTTCTCAGCCTCGCGCAATCCATCCATCTTTATCTGAATCTCAAACCACCAAGAACTATGTTTTACGCACGCCTTCAAATGCAGCCCAGAGGTCCATTCTATCATCGAAAGCATGGCGATAGCAATTAAATGTCACGTGACCATCATCTTTATCAGCCTAGCATGGCAATAGCGATTAAATGTCACGTGACCATCATCATTATCAGCCTTTTAATGTGCCCACTGCTGGGACACAGGCCTCCTCTCTGTGAGAGGGTCACGTGACCAATCTCTTACATTTTTTCCCTTGTCTAGAGTCTCAGTTTGAATTATCTACTCTCCTACGTCCCAAAAGACCAACATTTTTTTTTGCGTAACTCTCTCAAGCAAATGGTCACGCACCGAAATGACATCACAAGCCGCCATTAGAATCACAATGAGACTAGGATGCAGAATTACGAAAGAAGATTAAAAAAAACTACCCGTGAAGCATCACGTTAGGAATTACGTAAAACTGTGGTCTGTATTTTGTAAGAGAACGCGAGCAGAAATACTTAAGGAAATAAAGATAAAATTGAGGACAAGTAAGGTCAGAAAAATGTTGTCTGTCAGTAGCAGAGAAGCGTCCGGATTGGTGTCCGGCTCTCCGTTTGTCTTAAGGCTCTCGTAGACGGGTGCGACTCGACAATGCGACAACGATGTGATTATGCGAATGACCCATAAAAAGTACTTAGTATTGGAACAAACAAAAATTACTTTAAAAGGGTCAAGCCCGCTACAATATTCCATTGCAACTCCTGAAAGCCAGAATCCTCAGTAGCGACCACCAGAAAGAATCGCCGAGTCAATGAATCACGACGAGTGCCGGCGAAACGATTCAACGGTCTTGGATCCCGCAACGAAATTAAACAGTAAACATCATTTACACATGATTTTTAAAAACCGCTGCAGTAGATAATGATTTATTGCTTATACCAAATTTAAACCTCACTCATTAGGAATCATAGTTACTCAGTAATATTCTGTTCAAGTCTGATGAAGAATTCATAACTAAACTAAATTAAGGTGACCTCGTTTACAAGCTGCATAAGTTACAGAATCAAGAGCAGAGCCCTATCATACTTCTAGATACTTCCAAGGATAGCCATTCACTTTTGTATGATTTCGAATGAGTCAACGTGTTTTTTTATTATTATTACGTATTAAGGTCACAAGGAAGTGAGCTGGAATTAAATAATAAAATGGTTTCGATACACTTCCATGAAAGTGACAAAAAAAAAATCGTTTAAGACGACGACATTCACCAGCGAGCTTGAGGCAAAAAAACGCGCACTCGTTTCACACCCGCGCGTCCTGAAATTCAGTAGTTATAAATACTTTCCTTATTATTGATAACCTAAGACTTAAAAAAAAAAACTTTAGATCAAAATGTAGATAAATAAATTGTGTTTGAGATGGTGACAATTTCATTAAAAATACGCCGGGCGGTTTTGGTGCGATTTTCGTTTTTTTATCCGTGTTAGACATAACTTCACAAATTAATTACACTATGTCATTTTCTATGAAAAAACTCACAATTTTCTTAGATCAAATTATTAAGAAAATGGTCTAACACAAAATTTTTTATTCAAAAAATTACGTTTAGCCGTTCAGACGTGATACTCATTTTAAAATCAGCTACTCAGGGGTATCTGCGCCTTAAGATACGTTTTTTCACGTAATTCGATTTTGCCCGGTTGCTGAGGTGTGACCAGCAATTACTTACCTAGAGTCCTCCGTGCCTCCGAAAGCACGTTAATCTGGTTGGTTTTTGGCTGTCATTTGTATACTTTGATAGTCTTTGACAGTTCTTATAACTGGCCAGATAGGCAGCCGTTCCAAGTAAAAAACTGATATTCTAGCTTAACTTGGTTAGACTGGATAGGGTAGATTGACCCCTTTGTCCGCACTTAGACTCCCATTTGGTCAGTTTTGCGTGCAGTAATCAACCACGCGGGCCCAGTGAGGGTTGGTGCATGTCACATGCCTGCGATTTTTTTGTTTTAAAACAGTTTCCTTCACCGTTTTGAGGGCAGTGGTGATGAAATAATTTAAACAAAGTAAAGCGCCTACCTAGGTTCGATCCGCGACCTAAAACTTTTATATCGCGGCCGTTACCACTGCACTACCACTGCTCTTGGTTGGACTGGAAGCCAACACCAACATTTTTGGGAAAAAGGCAAGACAAATGATGATATTTTTCTTCTTGTCCACGTTTTTAAATCGGTTTTAATCAGAGCTAAAGCATAATTCTTTATTTTCTTTTTTTTTTCAAGTATTTTTTTTTCTAACTTGGTCACTTTTGAACGTCAAAAATTTCAATTTAGAATTTGAGATACCTACTTTTTATTGATTTTAACGTCCATTCGGAAAATTAGCTTATTATGGATCGGACGGGCAAGAAACTCCACACTCCACTGTGGCGAATATTAGTTTAAAAGATGTTCAAATAGATTCTTCTTCTTGAATCATTTGTTTTAGCTGTTACCTAAGTGTTTAGCTTTATGTAATGTTATGCAAATGGCATATTTAATCACTGTGGTCGCCAAGTGAAGATTTCTCTCGTTTGTTTAGTAAATATTTACAAACTTTCCATTTCTATTGACAATTTTATTTATTTATTTAAAACTTCATGCACAAAGGTACAATGGCGGACTTAATGCCTAAGGCATTCTCTACCAGTCAACCAAGGGTGGTGAAGAGATAACATGGCAGGTGCATTGTTTAAATTGTGACCAGCAAAAAAGTAAACAAAAAAATACGAATAATAAGTTGCTTAAAATACACATACATATATATTTTGTATAATACATACCTAAATAATAATATATATATTTTAATAAAATAAGGAATAGAAGTTATCGAGATGTCCCCTCTCCCATGCCTCTCCCCGTTGAAAATAAACCCGCAATTTACGCTTGAAAGCGTATTGACTGGTGGCCGTCCTGATTTATTAGTAAGTGTATAGAAGTACTCATTTACAAATTAACATCAGCTTATAGCAAAAGTATTAAATGATTATTATTTAATATCTATTCATCCGATAAAATTGAATCATTTCACATCATCATCATAAGCTAAGAGACGTCCAATTCTTGAACCTCGGCCTGGAATTCCGCACCCTAAACCAGCTCATCGTCCAATTAGAAGGAGGCCCTTCAACGTTGAGTCTTCCGGCTTGCGATTGCCACTCCTGAACTTTCGAATAAATCGACCATTTTGCGAGCAATCTGTTCTTCTTTCTATTTTACAAAATACGATTACACAAAATGTAGCATATTTGCGAGCATTCATCTGACACACAGAATATAAACAATAAACCAACTAGTTCATATTAAAATTAACTGTTATTTTAATATCCGTTACAACATTAATTAACACACATAAATATTGCTATCTGTGCAACAGTTACTTTAACACAAAAACTAAATTAACATTTTGGTACAAGAAAACTTTAAAATTACACATAATTATCGTTATAAAATTAAAGCACTGCTTACTCAGGTCATGTAACTCGTTGCAAAAGAAAAAAGATGAAATTCGCGTTTCGCTTCGCGACCAGTTTTGGTGCCCAAAACATTTTAGGGTTATCGATTTTATGAAGGTACATATGTTTTTTGTTATTTTTCGATTGACAAGGAATTTATATCGCTTATTATTTGATGAGTTCGTTGATGTCTGACTTTCGAGATTCTGTGAACTAACTAAAAATAATTTCCAAACCTATTGGTAGAGGGTTCGATTCCCGTTCGCTCTAGGTGTGGTTGTTTTCTTGCATGTTGAAATTTCTTAGTAACTCAGGATCTGGACTCGTGTACGGTTGATGGCAATACGCTTGACCTCCACTATATGGGATACCTTTGCCTAATGCTTTTGGGCATACAGGCGTGATATTATATTATGTTATTCATACATTTTTAAACGACAACCCTATCATAAGTATAAGTTCACCGCCCTATTTTGAAAGGTCCGTTACAATCAAAACAAGTTATGCATTTCGCAATTCCATTTTCAAAAAAGCAGCCATCTTGTAAGCATGAACGTTTTTATAACAATGAACTCTTAAAAATGGAATCATTGCGTCAATTTTTATTTTTAATAAGGGAACGATATATAGGAGGCCTTTGCCCTGCAGTGAGACGATACAGGCAGACAATAAAAAAATGGCTTTACCAGTGTGACCAATGTTTTCTACGAAAACCATAGACAGTGAAAAATCATTGTAATATTTTTAGATTAGCGTGGTGCCAACTTTCCAATCTAGACAAGTATTAGGAAAGAAAGTGCGACTGAAGATGAATCTATGTTTTGTAAACAGCCTTTCACAAAATCACAAATAATTCGTTCAGCTTTTTATTAGCACTTTCACCATTTATTGACAATCAATCGTTAATAGTTTGACAAATAAGGACTTGTCACTATAGAAAACAATTAGGTTTGAACGAAATGAATGAAGTAAAAGTTACTTGTATAAAAATAAAGTAAGGTATAAAGGCTCATTGCAAGGTAAAAGCATCATACATAAAATTAACATTGATTTTTGCCGTGGTTTCCTACTGAATTATTAAAATTTGTTGCGGTTGGAAGATTAATAAAGCCATCAAATCATAATTAATTGACTACCGTATGTATCATAAAAATAATTTGATTCGACTATTATATTTTGTAATTTTATCATTCAATCAACTATGTAATTTTTATCGTTGTGTTTTTTTTTATATTTATATGTAGACACTTCCTACTTATTTTTATTTTTTTTTTTTTGTCTATGAATGCAGATAGGCATGCTACCAACCTTACGGACTGACTGATCTGTCAACCTGTGTCATTTAATTCAATGACTGGGTTAATGTTGACTTAAAATAATTCGATGCTAAATAATTAGGTTTATTTTTAATGTGTAGGCAGAAGTGGTAACCCCTTAAGTGAAAGTGTCGTGATGTTATGCTAGAATAGGTATCGCTAAAGATATTAAACTATATTATAAATAATATTTAATCGCTGTCAGATCGGTACACGGAAGAGTTAGTAAATGAAAGTCGATTGCACAGTGAAATCATAAAATAATACTAGTAGTGATCCAGGAATCGAGCAATCATCTTACAATTAAAATTTCAGACATAACCATTCCATATAATCAGTTTTAATGTATCTAGTAATCATTCGATCAATTTACGATCCAATCAGTGGCAGACTGTAGTTCAAAGTATTTATTTTAACTAAACTATTTAAAGGCACTGTCAAGGAGTCAGTCAGTCAGAAAGATGAAGCTATTTGCACGTTCCAAAAAGTAAAACAATGACAAACAACAACGTAAAACGTAAATCTCTATGAAGAAGAACGTGTACATTTTTTCAATAAACAATTCTGGTAACTATATTCTTGTTGCTTCTAAATGTGAGAACCATGCTATCAGAAAAAAAACGACAAAAAATTCAAGTGGCAATTCCACATAAAAACACAATCTACTAATAGCCATCCGACCAGCAAAAATGTAACCGACAGAAATCATTACCAAACATCCTATAAATTGCGACAAAATTCTATTATATGAGGCCAACAGCAAGAATCCTGCTTACGACACTTCCCTTCGAGCATAATGATAACTGAAGGGCAATTGAGCAAACAAAGGAAGTGCCATTCTTTAAAGTTCACTTCACCTCATTCAAGTGAGCGTACACAATTTAAAAACGAACTCATTTGTTTTTAAAGTAAAAATCATCCAATCGCGGATTCACAGCGAGATATCATTCGTTCGAATTTCGAATTTGACGTTTAGTTGTTGCCATGTTTAAAAATTTCAAGTATGTTGTGCATGTAGAAAGATGAAACTATGAAATTATCTCATAATTCTAGGAAAGCTCGTTATGCTCTAATAATTACGTTGAATGGTCTGATAATATCATAGCAGATATCATCAGGTTGCCAAACCACCGGTAACTACGGTTGGGACATACTCCTCCAACAGCACTTTCCAGGCTATTGGAGTATGAAACTATACATATCTATGTATGTTTTTCCATACGTCCACTAAACAACATGTGATAAAAATCTAAAGTGATGGCACTCCTAAACCGCTTTTATCTTCATGTATCCTTACAATATCCTTTGTAATCACTAAGTTCTCAGTTTATGGCCTGTTTCAATTTCTTTGCAGTGCATAAGTTTGTAAAGCTTTCCCATTTTTTTTTTCGACAACATCATAGAACATAATTATCTTATTGTGTAGAGACCGACACAGAGAGATATTCTATCATCGAGATTATCAAATATGCAAAATGTTTGCATTGGCTACGTATCATTTAGTGACGCATGTTAGTGCTATATATTTTGTTTTTTTTTTGTTTGGCAATAGGATATCACTGTCCCCCCTACTTGAACACAGCGTGAGAATTATAATTGATCTAGCTTCTAAGTAAAATATTTCATTTATATAACACTTCGATATTAAACTTCGCAGTCTAAATCGTGACTTAACCTAGTTAGGTAAGTCTAGAGTTAGATCGAATTATAGATTAATAAGCCGCAATCTGTTATAGGCGTGGTTGATCCAGATTTGAAATGTCAGTTCATAGTTCAGAACAAGATTAGAGACTAGGTTATAGTGGATAGGGCTAAGAAATAAGTTATAAAAATTGAACTAAGCAATGAAGAAATCAATAAAAGAAAAAAAGAATTTTCAAAATCGGTCCACAATTGACGGAGATATCGGTGAATAGACATAAAAAAAAACATACATAGCGGTTAGTCAAACATAGAACCTCCTACTTTTTGGTAAGTCGGTTAATTAAAGACGGCAGTAACGACGAATATAATTGAAATAAACCCAATTAATGCAAATAAACTAGCTCTAAATATAATTAAATATGCTAATGTTGATATGACTACGAAACGAGAAACTACCACAAAAAAAATGAGTTTCGATAATACCATAAAAAAGGAAGATTCACTAACTGAGACATTCAAACTATAAATAGATATAGAATAAAATAATTTTATAATAACTTAGATAGATAATGGTGTGAGTTATAATGAACCCTACCATAATATTATGTGTACAGAATTCAGTGTTTATCAAGTTAGTGGTGGTTTAGTGTTTATATTTATGCAAAATTGAAAATGCTGACATTCAAAACTTGAAGACGATTCTAAATTTTTTTTTCCCTATTCTGAAAATTTGAAGATTCATTATAAGCAAGAATGGAATTATGTATCATCCAGCCCATTTTCATATATAGTGTTTCAATTCTTTTAACCAACTTTTTCCCCATCATCTCTTTCTGTAGCTATTTCAGTACGAGTATATATGTTTCCTGTAAAACTGAAGCATCTTTCACGCAATCCAACATATTCAATTCTGTATTAAATAATAGTGTCATGGTCAAGATGCTTATTATTATTTACTTTTTTGCCATTCCGGTTCTGCTCCAAAGCTTTTCTCATCCTCCTTGACCCAGTGACTTTAATTTTATGTAATTCTGTATTTTTTGTATAAACCTTTATTTTCGTAGCATTGTCATTTCCTCTTTAAGTTTTAAATGGTTATGTAAGGTCTTTATTTGTTTTAATTATATCATGAAGGTAATTTGGAGATTTACTTGTTTATTTTTGCACATAATTGTATCAACTTCGTTTCTGTATTTCTGGCCGTGGGCTTTTTCTTGGTGCTGTAGTAAACTCAGACTATTTTTATCCTTTCCAACCTTTAAAAATTCTTTTTTCTCTCATTCTGGGTCCAAACATTTATATTCTAGATCTCAGAATTGGAGAAAGTCCTTATCTACCATATCTTGAAATATAATAATAATAATTTTGTCTTTATTATGATCGTTGTCACCTTTTATATAATGCCTAGCCAGCCACTAGAAAAATACCTGTATCTGTCTGTCACTACCAGCCCAAATAAGTCATACAATATGCTACACAAAAAAGTGCTACTTTAATCAGGAACTACTGTTTACACGCAATAGAACAATAAAAATGGTTAAAAAACCCGACAGCTCGTCAATTTCACTGTTAAATCATTTACTGCGACTACTGCTATTTTTAGGGCTGGCAGTGTAATTCTATTTAGGCACTGTGCGAATTCTACTCGCCTCCTAGTTCTCTCTTATACTACATAATTCTGCTGACTTCAAACTTTTTAGAAACCAAGATTTTTTTTTGTCAACTTCGTATTCGCGCATCATTTTTGTCAAATCGTATAATCAAGAAAACATACACAATATACCAAATTGCAATACAAAAATCTTCTGACAAACTGCTATTCAATTTGTCGGAAGTGACGCCTATTTTGTTCCAATAAGCCATATCCATAATTTAAAAACGAACTAAAAATTATTAAACATTCGAAATTCAAAAAGATAGAGTTGATCAAATTCAAAATGACAGTTGATTCTCGAATATTCGTAATATCATATTCGTGTGTTGGCAGCCCTGTGTCTTACCAACTGGGCCGTTACTGCCATCTGTTGCGTAATCGTGACACTTTTTTCACTCCAAATACACACGCAGCCATAAAACTAGTCGATTGACTAATTTTACTTAGTTTTATGATTAATTTTAATAAGTTTATTATTAAGTCGTAACACAATATTATAATTTAGTGACTTACGGCTGACTGATGTGATGGTTTCTCATATTAATTATATTATAAACTAACATGATAAGGAAGAAGAGGAATCATTTACGGGAGATTGGGTATACTATGGGGTAGATCTTTTCCCAGCTGCGGGACAAAAAAATAAATTGAAATTGTTTGCTTTCGAAGATAATCTCTGGATGTCTTAATCCGATTTCGGCAATTATTTAACTGATAGTAAACTACAATAAAGCTGAGTAGCTGACTTTTTACATCGAAAAGAAAATTTTATTTATTTATTTATTTGAGACAAAAATTCTAGACCATAATTTTACACTCATACATTAAATTATAAACTGATAAAAACTCAAAATAAAATTGATGATTTATTAAATTAAAAAAAATATTAAAAAATAAGTAAAGGCCCTGCGGCATAGGCCATGAGAGTGAAATCACGGAAAAAGATAGTTTGTAATTAAAAATTATTTATTTTTGACAGTCTTGGTGCACTTATTTATAAAAAAAAATGAAACCTAGTTTCCTGTTTGGTATTATGTCAAGATTTTTTTAGAAAAGGATAACAAAGCTATAATACAATGATAGTTCAATACGAATACTATTGTCTAGGCTGAGTACAATAGTTTGTTTACTTTACTTTTTTTAATATTATGAAAATAATTCTCTTTGTTCAAATGAACTATGACTTCATTGAAGATTAGCCATTGAAAGTGTAACTGAACTCGGTAGTATAATATTTACGTTCATATAAATTTACATTAAATAAAAAAGTACTGTTTTGAATAAAAAATTACAAAAAAAAAACTATCTGAAGTGTCTCATACTCATAACATTCTAATTTGTTGTTAAATGTATAATTTATCAGGCACATTTAGAATTTACGTTCTTGAAAACAGAATACAGTCATATTGAATTTGAATAAAATAAAGTATTTCTTTAAAAACTTAAATCATACCCAATTTAAATTATTATTATTTGTTTACATAAATCCACAAATCGGTTTTAATTTAAACAGTTGACCTAACTCATTAGATTTAATGAACAGCTTATTAAGTAATAATGACTTAATCGCTGTAACGGATTACCTAAAACAAGTTGACCGTAACTTAGCGTTCAACTTTTACTATTTTACTAGAATGTTCGGCAGTCGGTATTATTTGGTTCAACTCTTCCAACGAAATAATAATTTACCTTTCACATGCTGAAGTACGTGCAGCAGTTTTAAAAAAGAAGTTTCATTACCATTTATTTTTAGTCTGTGAAAAGTATGATCTTGATATTTTCATGAGACATATTTTTTGAAAAAAAATCCCTATAAAGAAAATAAGAGCTGCAGCACTCATATTATATTTTTATTAATGAATTTTAGTATAATTTATTCAATAGAGTAAATTTTCCGTGTACTACAATCTTGGGCTTTTAAGTCCTTTCAATTACCTTTTAATTATTTTCGAAACGCAAAGGATCTGATTCCAACACATTGTGCGTTTTTAATTTCTACATACCACCCTTATCTTTTTTTAAAGGCACTAGTATTTTTTATACGTCCTTTCAATTCAAAAAATTGCTCTAATAGGCACTGACCTCTTAACACATCAGCCGGGATCAGCCTTTTGTACGTCGTTGGTCTTTCATCCTCCTTCTTCTCTTCAGCAGCAAAGGCAAGGGCGAAAACGGCGAAAGCTACGAAGTATTTCATTTTGTACAACAACACCTTACGAATGCCGACTCGACAGAAAAAAAAGATAATTTAAAAAAGGAACGATGTTATTCCGCGCGCTTTTTTGACAGGTACGTGTCAACGCCGCACCAAGACTGAGTCAAAGGTTTGAGTTTCCCGCCTTTTTATGCTGAATGACAGGCGGGGAGTGAGCGGTTAAGATGGCGCCGATTTTTTTTTTCTCATACGTCTCAGGGTTGGCTTTTGTTATGAAATTTTATTATTTTTTATGATGTTATCAAGTTTTTTGAGACGGCTACCAAACGCCTTTAGCGTAGGAAGATATCCTGATTTAGACGTTGCAAACTGCAGTGGAATGAGTCATAACTTCCAAGTTCATTTTAAAAATGTTGAAATTCTTTTCCTTATTATTTTAGGCTATTTTGTTTAAATACTTTTGCCAAATGGGGGATATTATAACAACAATGATGTTGAATTTTATTAATGAGTATAACACACGACCGTTTCTAACAGGGTTGGTTCTGAGGAAAAAAAAAGATGGCAATTGATTCCTGGCTGAAAATTAAAAAAAAAGTCCAGTTTTGCATAAAATCTCTACTGTATTCCTAAAGGGTTAGGCAGGCAGAGGTATACCAAAACACAATAAAGCAAAAAATAAAAAGATTGTCAAATCACAAATATTTTTTTTTTCTCCAAAATCAAACTCATACGAGTAGTTATAAGGACCACTTCACCTCGACCAATAAACTCGTAGTTTTATATATTTGTCTGAACTCCCATCTGAAAACAACATCTTATATAACAGAAATCAGTCTTATGTGTTTCTATTCCCGTCCATTTTCAAGGTACAGGAACAACGTAAAACGCCACTAAGTACACCCACCCACGCAAGTTGTGTCATTAAACTGTTGAAACCAGAATACCTATCAGTGTGATACTCGTGTGGACTACTGTAATAAATTCTAATGTGTTATTACATGACTCATACAGTCATACAAGTCTATTTGAAATGTAGTCTCTTCTAGTATTTTGTTTTTAGGTAATACACGCTTTTTAGGAATACTTTAAATGTGCGTACAGCTAAGGAGTGGAATTCCCTGCCGGAGTCTGTGTTTCCCGATAGCTACAACCTGGGGGTATTTAATTCAAGAGTGAATAAGTTACTTCTAGGCAAGCATGTTACACCGTCGACTACAGCATCGCTTACCATCAGCACCTGCCTCCCTAGCCAAGATACAAACATTTCGTTTTCGATAGTGAAGCTTCAGGACCTGTAGCCAAGTTGACAATCTACAATCGATAACGCCAGTAGAAAACGAATCAATGTATGGGAATAACACATCTGAACGTCAAGTCACGTGGTCGGACCACACAAATAAAAGACGTTAACGATTGTAGAAAGAGATTCGATACGAAACGTTTGTAACTTGGCTAGGGGGATAGGTGAGATAGTGGTCAATCGTGAGCCTAACTCTATCTACACTTAATATTATAATAAAGAGGAAAGATTTGTATTTTTTAATGTAAGGAATAAACTTAAAACTATTGGACCGATTTCAAAAATTCTTTCACCGTTGGGAAGCTACACTATTCCCGGGTGATATAGGCTACTTTTTATCCCTGTAGGTATTCCTATGGAAACGGGAATTACGCGGGTGAAACCGCGAGGCGTCCGCTAGTCAATAATAAAAACACTATTTCAGCCATAATTATTTTTGAAATCATCTCTGCAGTCTTATAAGGACAGTTATCTCAACTTGTCAACTTAAATAGGGTGTGACAGAAAAGTGCGAGAACATTTTAAATACAGTTTCTGCCAATGTATATGACCAACTTTCTCCAAAGAAGTCTGGGTCTGGATTGATCTGGATCTGAGGATGGATCTGGATCTGGATTTACCAATAGTGCCGTAGGTACTGGACCAGGATCCACTCCGGATCCAAACCTAAATTTAGATTAAGATGAAACTTTGTACATTCAATCTTTTTGTTATTGTTAAATTGTAATTTAGAATGTGTTTAATTGTATTGTATCTGTAATCTTTTAATTTCTAATGTGTCTAATTGTTTTAATTTCACATGGACTGGTCCCGAAATAAATGAATTTGAATTTGATTAAATTTATCACGTCCTGCGATTTATTCCAGGAAACCTTGAATGGAAAGAGATAGTCTGGACATGTTATAGGATTGCACTTGATGCAAATTTCAAATCAAACAATTAATTTTACTAAGTAGGGTACTAAAAAACCAAACTATTAAAACATATACATAAATACATACATACGTCTAAATATACAGACAAGAAGTGTCGTAGCTACTGCTAGAACACAGGCCTCTTCTCTACGAGAATTGAGAAATGGGAATGGACCGTAATCTAACACACGAGGCCAGTGCAGGTTGATGGATTTCACATCAATCTTTCTTCGAATTTTTGGTTCATGGCTCACGATGTTTTCCTTATACAAAAATGTAAAAAAAAAACTAATAAGTTATTACATGACTCATACATACAACAATTGTATGTAATGTAGCCACTTCTAGTATTTTTACAATCTTTTATTTAACTTGTAAAGTATGTATGTGTGTGTGTTCGGCTCAAATCTTGCAACTGAATTTTAAAGCAGTTATTCTCAACCGATTAAGATGAAATTTTTCATACATGTTTATTTTGCGTGACACTGCTTGGTTAACTTAGTGACGTCATTCTAAACCCAATATGGCGGACGGTCAAAGATGGCGGACTAGTTATTTTTTATTCACTTCCATGATATGGGTATCAAAAGAAAGGCTTTACTGAGAAGAATACGGAAAAACTTTGTTTTAAAAAAAGATTTTTTTAATGGATAATTTTATTATACATTTGTTTTTAGGTAACACACACGCTATTTAAATTCACTTCTTTCGGTATATTCAGCAAGCGATTTCGCTTGCCTGTTTTCACTATTTTTAGCCCAGAAGCCCCAGACAAGTGACATTCTGTCATCAAAAGCGTGGCGTTAGCGATTGTCAAAAAGGAAAAATTGTATGAGATTGACAAGCGATATCGAAAAATCACGTGATCAATCCTTTACATTTTGACATTTAGACTATCGCCTTCGTTGACATCGAATGACACTTGTCTAGAGCCTCTGGTAAAAAAATAAAGGAGAAAATAACATAAAGATTTTATTTCCCTAGAGCAGTGGATCCCAACCTTTTTTGACCTGGGACTACTTTAATTTCTTTGTTGTTAATAGGGACCATAAGTCCAGAAGAAAATATAACAGTGTTAATTTTAAAATAATCTTAATAGGTATCATAAATTTAAAACTTGTAGCATACTATTTTTAAAAATGAATAGCATATTCACAAAACCAGAACGTTTCTGACACAAACTTTAATCAATTTGCATTGATAAATTTTTCCATTGAAAGGTTTGAAATTTTAAACCATTCGCGGACCATATTTGAACTCTTACGGACCACCAGTAGTCCGCGGACTATAGGTTGGGAATCAGTGCCCTAGAGGCTAGGCAGAATAGGCAGATTGATCAATCATGTTTAATGAAGTCCCATGTAAAAGGGGGAGAAACAAAAATCATGATCCGGGTGCAGATACAAACTCCAAGCTTGTAACAATAACATTCCTGATAGAATAATCCAATACACTGGTCGCCCTATTGATTGAACTATCGTACCCAAGACCAGACGCATAGTAGTAGCGCTTGCATCCACTACACCAAAGAGGCAGTCAACTCCAAAATAATCTAAAAAGTCGTATCCTTTAGTTGAAACAATCACACTTCAAATCACATTACATCACATCACACTTCACATCGCAACTTCACCTCACATCACACTTCACATCACACTTCACATCACACTTCACATCACACTTCACATCACACTTCACATCACACTTCTCATCACACTTCACATCACATCATATCACATTACATTACATCACATCACACTTACATATAAAGGCGAAAGTTTGTGATGTGTCGGTTTGTATTTTTGTTACTTACGCTAAAACGGCTCGACGGATCTATATAAAATTTGGCATAGAGATAGATTATAGTCTGGAATAGCACATAGGAGACTTTTTATCTCGGTAATTTGTTTCCTTGAGATGAATTCCGACTTTCACGCGGGCGAAGCCGCTGGCAGGAGCTATTACTAAAATAAAAATTGCCCTTTATTGTACTACTTATGTTTTTTTTTACCTTAATTAAGTATAAAACACTTTCAAATATTAAAATAGTACTTACTTCTAAAAGAAATATTTCGCTCTTCAATCTTTTGCTTCATTCGTTTCCTTTCTTTAAACAATAATAAGCCAAAATTAAACCAACGGTAAGGCGAGAGAAATGGTTAGATTCCCGGCTGTTGCAATAGAACTCTGTCCTTACACTACAGTAACTTTTTGCGGGGTAGAATAGGATATAATAATATATTTTAATTCTTGAATATTCCTCGTATTCAAGAATATAGCTTCTAGGAATATTGTTCATGACCAAACAAAGTGCTACATGGTTTTTCCTCTTAAGAATTCACAGAACCAATTTGGAATATTGATTTTGTTTTGAAACCTAAGTCTTATTGTATTAGTCAACTACAAGCAATTCCAAATAGTTAGAATCTAGCACGCAAGCCATTTACCTATTTATTGGTATAATTATATTAATTGGTAGTATAGAACTTAAAGGTCTACTACACAGACATAAATCTAACTAGATGACGCGATTGTATGTTGTAGCGTAAAAAAAAAAATTGTCACTACATGTGTCACGTTTAATTTTGACGAATAAAAGATAAAATAAAAACAAACATTGTTCAACATAAAAAATATACAAAGAAAAAAGGAATGGCGACGAAAAGGAAGACTATCGGTAAAGTTGGGAAATGGATTGTCTAGAATAAAATTTGTAATTTTGGAAAATAATGCCTATAGGAGAGAAGGGGTTGCAACCGCTATCCGGCCCTAGGCGCGATTAAAATATAACCGTGCATAAATGTAAAATTAAAAACGGTTCATTTCACGACCTTTTGACACGAATAGGTGATACATATAAAAAACTATTCAATAAATACTTCGCTATTGCTACAAATTATAAAAAGTGAATAGGAACAGAATTTTGGGATCACTTGACGCGGAGCGATGTCACGACGTCCTCCCGGGGTCTTCACTCGTATATTATGGAGTCATCCCCGCAAGCACACGCTTCCCGAACTCAGTCGGTGTTGAAATAACTCGGAACATCAGTCCACAGCTTGTTATATATTCCAAGAACCGATTCTGAGCGAATCTATGGTGAGAAAATAAAAGGAAATAAACACCACAATACTCAAAACAGAACCTTCCAAACAGTTAAAATTTAAAATGTTTTAAATACATACCGGTTCTTTGCAACAGACGGCCTTATGCGCCGGTAACTCGGAAACAAATTAAATTCCTGGTGAACAATTGACACTCTCAGAAAGAAATGTCCAATAATGCTGCAGAACTAAATGCAACATATTGGTTTGCATGGACGCAATGCGATATAAATCCAACGATTTGCCCTTGAAATTTTCTTAAAAAAAATACTAAACGTGTTACTTCCAAGTAGATACGTCGCCAATTCCTAAGAAAAATTTTCTCTGTCATCCAATGGAATGATCAAACTTCTAAGTTTGAACCGAAATAAGAAAAAATTAGAAATGAGGTCGACTTACACGAACGGAATAGTTTTTATTCAGCCGAATCAATAGGCAGCGTGATAATGCTGCAATACCCCCTTTCTAAGAAAAAAAAGGACGAAAGTACGAGTGAGAAGAAAGATAAAGCTGGAACAGGCAATGACAACAGCAGGAATCATTTCTGAATCAAACGATATCGAAGTGCAAAAGATACTGAATAAACACGGTGGCCACCACATCTAAACGTTATCCGCGCGAACTCGCGATATCTCGATTACATCTATGGAGAATATGAAAGAAAATAACAAACTCATAAATCTAAATATATATTGTTCAATTAGAGACAAACACCAACAACTACCACATCCTAACAACTATGAAGAACAACCAGGGAACTATACATCTAAGTAAAGCTAGCCTAACTTAACATAAGACTTAACTATTACCTAACAACAATAAGAAAAAACCCGGGGATCCCCAAAAAATAAATAACGTCAACACGTAAAGTCCAACCTTAGTTATAGAAACGAAAGACAAGTTGGACAAAAAACAAAAAAACAAGTTTGAGAAAGAAAACTTAAGTCAATTAAGTCAAAGAAGAATTCAAGACAAAAAAACTCAAATCAGAGAACTCAAGTCAGAAAACTCAAGTTTAAATTCAAATTAAATGTAGAATGACACACCATTTGTGTTAAACTAAAAGAAATAAAATAACCTGAGAACACAGGTTGACACAACACAGAAATAAATAGATGTCATTAATAACAGATAATTCATGAAGTTTTTAACATAATCAAAAACTTATGCAAAGAAATATTCCCATAAACCAAAGAGGAAAAAGGTTTAGAAAGCAAATGTTAATGTTAAAATGGAACAAAGAGAATTCAATCAAATTTATTTTAAGATATCTTTGATATGATATTGTCCGGAGTGGACTGAATCACAATCCTGGAGCAAATATGTGGTCCTAGAAATGACTCTTATTACACGGCACTTAATAAAACGTGGAGCAAGCTTTCCAGAAAAAAAATCATTTCCAGAAGACTTGGAAAAGTTCTTTCTCCATACAGTATCACCAATATTCAGAGTGATAGCTGATCGATTAGAATTATATGCACGAGAGTTACGGAGGAAAGCTAAAGAAAGATTATCAGCTACCTTTGCATAAACTTCGCTGAGAGAGGATAGGTTTGAAGCATGACGAGCCCGACTGTCTGCCAAATTAGAGCTTCGAGTCTGACTATCTACACGACTGCTATCCATAAGGACCTCTCTACCAAACATAAGAAAGTTAGGCGTAAAGCCAGTAGCTAGATTAACACAAGAATTGAGGTAAAGCTTAACTTTAGGTAACATTTTAGCCCAACTTCTTTGGTTTTCACCAACCAAAATACCTAAACACGTAATAACACTTTGGTTGTATCGCTCAACCGTATTTGCTTGGGGTGTATAATATGGCGTAAAAGTAGGTGATTGAATATGAAAAGATCTGAGAAAATTAAGGAATTGATTACTACGAAAAACTGTAGCGTTGTCGCAAAGAATAGTACGCGGAACCCCAAAATTAAAGAAAATTTCAGACTCTAACGCTTTTATAACAGAAAGAGCGTCAATCCTTTTCAGAGAAACTAGCCAAACATATTTGGAAAAAACATCTACCATAGAAAGGATATATTTATAACCATAATAAGCACAGGGCAACGGACCAATTATATCGATAGAAATCATCTGTAAGGGCAAGGAAACCTCTTTAGGGTAGCACATCTGACCGCGAGGTTGCGTGTTCGAGATTTTATAGGCTTTACAAACCTCACATTGACTTAACGTCGAAGTAACGTCACGGAACATATTTGGCCAGTAGAACAACTCCCTAAGCTTTAGATACGTTTTAGTAACACCGGGATGTATCGAAGGAAAACTATTGTGAATTTCCCAAATAGCGTCTGGAACCTTTTCAGCTGGTAACACCACGTGCCATGGTTCAGAAGATAAAGGACTAGTAACAGGCATGCGTCTCATAAGGATACCGTTATTTATAGCGTATGCTGGGAACATTTGTGGCGTGTCTCGAGCACCTATATACACCTTCTTATACCAACGGTCATTAGTATGTTCAGGACCCTGGTCAAACGACACAGGATTAGCAAAGATCCTGGATAGAACATCGGGGACTATATGTTGCGAACCTTTACGATGCACAATATCAAAAGTATATTGGGAGATAATAGTAGCCCAACGAGCTAAACGACCAGATGGGTTGTTAAGAGTGAGGAGCCACTTAAGGGCCATATGGTCTGTTATGACTGAAAACTTCATCCCATCTAAATAACATCGAAAATGTTTAATTGAATCCAAAACTGACAAGAGTTCACGTTCTGTAGTACTATAATTGCGTTCAGTTTGAGTGAATAAACGCGAATAATAGGCGATTGGGTGCTCAACATCGTCTATCTTTTGTGTCAGTACCGAACCAAGACCAACAGCTGATGCATCACACTGCAGGATGAACGGCTTGGAGAAATCAGGACATGCCATAACAGGCGTATCGATTAGCGCTTGTTTCAACTTAGTGAAAGCCTGATCGGCTGCATCATTCCAACTTATTGGATCATTACCCTTCCTCTTACCGATAAGGGCAGTAAGCGGAGCAATTATAGAAGAAAACCCTTTAACGAAACGCCTATAATAGGAACACATACCAATGAAACCGCGTAATGACTTAGCTGAAGTGGGAGTAGGATAATCTTTAATAGCATCAAGTTTGCCGGGATCGGTTTGAAGTCCCTTTTCATTAACTATATAACCCAAATATTTTAGTTCGCTTTTGCAAAACTCGCATTTTTTCAAATTTATAGATAAGCCTGCTTCTTTAAGTCGAGCAAGCACCTTCCTGAGCAGCGCCATATGACCAAAGAAATCTTTAGATACGATTATCAAGTCGTCGACGTACCCTAAAATACAGTCGTCACTGGTAGAAGTAAACTCGAAATTAACGATCATATCAGTAAGGCGTTGCATCTCCGAAGCAGCGTTCGTTAGACCAAAAGGCATCCTAACAAACTCAAAGAGACCACGTTGTGGGACAATAAATGCTGTTTTCTCACAACTTTCTCTATCAGCAAGTGGAATTTGCCAGAAAGCACTTCTAAAATCCAATGAGCTAATATATCTAGCACCACGAAGGTTGTCGAGGATATCGTGAATACGGGGAAGAGGATAAGAATCTCTGATTGTCACACTATTCAGTTTTCTACTGTCGACACAAAACCGAACAGAACCATCCTTTTTTGTCACCATTACCACAGGACTAGCCCATGGAGAACGAGAAGGACGAATAACACCCATATCTAACATTTTGTCAATCTCTTCATTGAGAATCTTCAACTTGACTGGGGATAAGGGATAATATCTTTGACGGATAGGGTATCCCGTAGTATTAATTTTATGGGACAACCAAGATGTCTTTCCAAGACCAACTTTTTCCGAAGAGATAACTTCATACTCCTTAATAACTTGTTGAAGACAAGACTCTTGATCCGGCGATAGGATGTTACGAGGATGAATATAACGAACCTCACTAACAGAGGAAACTTGAGGGGGAGAGTGCTGAACAGAAGGGATAAACATATTACCATCAATATTTTTATCGAAAGCCTGACTAAAAATAGACGTCAAACCGAATTTATTCCAAAATTCGATACCTAAAATAACAGAAGATGACATCGAACTTGCCACTAAAAACTCATGAATAAAAGTTGTACCGTTAAATTTAACTGGAAGATGTACAGAACCAAGAATATCAATCGGTGAATTATTAGCCGATATAACACGGGGACAAGCGTCTTTTGATGTCAAAGAAATACCAAGTTGCTGAATAAAATTATCGTTAACAAGCGAAATCTGAGCACCAGTGTCAAGCAATGCTTTAACAACTCTACCACATAATAATACCTCTATAAACGGTCGGTTATCAAATGAATCTGTAGTAAACACTGGGGATACTGTACGAAAAGAAGCGTATCGCCAGTGGTCTATGCATTTTTTGGATTACATTTCGGACATTCTCTAGTAATAAATCCAGGAGTGCGACACTTAAAACAAATCATGCCTGTGATCTCTGGGCAAGAGCGGTAAGAATGACCAACTTTGTTACATTTTAAGCAAAGCTGAGACTGACTACAACTAGGACAAGTCCGAGGCTTACTAGTTGTTGGTTGATGGGAAGTTTTGTTCGGCCTGGGTTTTGGTGAGTTAACAGCCTGAGAAGTCGACTGGTCGGCAACACAATCGAAACTGGCTACCGCCTTTGGAGGTTTTAGGAAGGACTCGAAATGAGTAACAGCTTCGATTAAATTATCGATGTCATGAAATTTTTGGATGGACAAGCAAGGAGTGTACTTTGGCAACATGTTGTGAGTGATGATCCGCAACAACTCCGATTCTTCAATAGGCTTGCTCAGTTTAGCATTTAAGTAAGAAACCTCGATAATAAATTCTCTTATTAGCTGTTCCGGTCTCTGCTTGAGGTTACGGACCTCCTGGCTTATCTTAAATTCAAAATCGGTCGTACCGAATGTCCTAAAAAAGGCTTCTTTGATCTCAAAGAAGGAAAGATCCGGACGACGGATTGACCTAAAATATTGAAGTGCGACACCTGACAAGACTTCATGGAATCGCCTAACTAAGTAACCATCAGACAAATTGTCGGCCTCCCTGCACTCTTCTAGACTCGTGAAAAATTCCCGTACGCAGGTCTTTCCATCGAAAACAATCTTCCACTTAGTAAGAGAGAACTGCCTGGTAAATTGTGGGCGTTCATCAGATCTTATTGGAGAAGGAACAACACTTTGTGAGGAAGCGCGAGAAGCTCTTGGCTGAATGGGACAAGGTGGTGGTCGCGAAATGATGGGACTATCACAACGTGGAGTCTCACCAATAGGGAACTCCTCTTCTGACATGATGTAACTAGTATAGACCTAATAACGAATGAAAGAACAGACAAAGGACGATTGAATCCTAGCGAAAAATAAGCACGGCATGAACAGCTGGACAAAAATAATCCAGCAACCAGCAGTCAGCGAACGCCAAGCTAGTAAACAAAGATCTAGGCTAAATAAGGAGTAAAAATCAGGGAACCTATCGTTATATTTGCTGCCATAAGTGGATAAAATAAAAGACGGTTATGTGTACTATAGTTCACAAAATTAAATTCCATTAAAAAACATTACATTTCATGAAAAAATATGTCAAGGAAAATAACAGCTTCACAGATCTGTACTGGTGGTATAAATCCTAGAATACCTTTCTTGAATGGAAGAATATCAGCGTCCTGAAACAAATAAGCTTAAGAATCATTAGCTCCCAGAGGGAGTGACCATCCTCAATAAAGCAAAAAAAATAAATTATGTCGAATCATTTAAATTTCAAAGTTATTAGGTAAAAACACTTACTTTAGTTGTTCGGGCGCCAATTTGTAGCGTAAAAAAAAAAATTGTCACTACATGTGTCACGTTTAATTTTGACGAATAAAAGATAAAATAAAAACAAACATTGTTCAACATAAAAAATATACAAAGAAAAAAGGAATGGCGACGAAAAGGAAGACTATCGGTAAAGTTGGGAAATGGATTGTCTAGAATAAAATTTGTAATTTTGGAAAATAATGCCTATAGGAGAGAAGGGGTTGCAACCGCTATCCGGCCCTAGGCGCGATTAAAATATAACCGTGCATAAATGTAAAATTAAAAACGGTTCATTTCACGACCTTTTGACACGAATAGGTGATACATATAAAAAACTATTCAATAAATACTTCGCTATTGCTACAAATTATAAAAAGTGAATAGGAACAGAATTTTGGGATCACTTGACGCGGAGCGATGTCACGACGTCCTCCCGGGGTCTTCACTCGTATATTATGGAGTCACCCCCGCAAGCACACGCTTCCCGAACTCAGTCGGTGTTGAAATAACTCGGAACATCAGTCCACAGCTTGTTATATATTCCAAGAACCGATTCTGAGCGAATCTATGGTGAGAAAATAAAAGGAAATAAACACCACAATACTCAAAACAGAACCTTCCAAACAGTTAAAATTTAAAATGTTTTAAATACATACCGGTTCTTTGCAACAGACGGCCTTATGCGCCGGTAACTCGGAAACAAATTAAATTCCTGGTGAACAATTGACACTCTCAGAAAGAAATGTCCAATAATGCTGCAGAACTAAATGCAACATATTGGTTTGCATGGACGCAATGCGATATAAATCCAACGATTTGCCCTTGAAATTTTCTTAAAAAAAATACTAAACGTGTTACTTCCAAGTAGATACGTCGCCAATTCCTAAGAAAAATTTTCTCTGTCATCCAATGGAATGATCAAACTTCTAAGTTTGAACCGAAATAAGAAAAAATTAGAAATGAGGTCGACTTACACGAACGGAATAGTTTTTATTCAGCCGAATCAATAGGCAGCGTGATAATGCTGCAATGTACTATAATGGTCAAAAGTGCAGTCACACTCTACCAAAACAGAAAAAGCATTTTTTTTTGTAGGCAGCAGATTTTCAACTTTTCGCGGTTATTAGGAATAATCTATACTTTTATTTCTATACAAAATATTAAATTAGTTGTGGATAATTTAACTTCTTCCACAAAAAGTAGCCATTTGAGTTTTAGGAAAGTATAACTGCACTTTTGACCCTTGACTGTACTTCGCGTGCCAAAATACGGACAAAAGTTACGACAAATGATCTTAATCTGAGCTTTTCATTTAGTATTATCGGCACCGCAAATCCACCGAAATCTAAAAAATGCCTTTTATGTCTTATTTAACTGTAAAGAATGTATAGAAAAAGTTGGCCAAGGCATTGGAAATGTTTTCATTCATTGGTAGGTAAATTTGTTTTTAAATTGTTTGTGAAAAACTTGTACGCTTGGTATTCATACAGATGGAGGGGCTTGCGTTATCTAGTTAGATTTATGTCTGTGGTCTACTACGACACAACTAAAAAAATTAAAAAAAAACACAAAAACATCATAAAGTCGGTTTATTCATTTATTTTTTTTTATTATTTTTTATTTAGTCTTTACAGACTCTTTCATGATGTACCGGATCGACCCTGCACGGGATTTAAACGAACAGTTTTCATTTTTCAATCGACTTTGATATTACTCCTCAATATGAAAATATTATGTACTAGCTGACCCCCGCGGCTTCGCTCCCGTCAACTGGCCATCTACCTACCTATCTACCCTACCTACCTACCCACCTACTTACCCACGTACCTGACTTACCTACCTACTCACCTGCCCTACAGATCAACCTACTTACCCAACCCTATCCTACATACCTACCTACCTTACCCTACCCTACATACCTATTTACCCTACCAAATCTACCTTTCCACCCACCTTACCTATACCTACCCACTTACCCTACCTACCAATTTGTAAAACTATTTATTTGAATAAGAATTAATACATACTACAATACGAATGTAACCAACTTTTGTTTCTATCAGCGATCTAATTAAATTTTAGAACACAAAAGATGCTATTGTGACTTAACTATGTTAGTGAGATTTATTCCCTCGCAGACTTTTTTGTAGTTAATAATGAGTACTTTAATCATGTAGTACATAATTTTTATGTATCATCAATAGTTTTCTCAGCGCACGCCAAATAATGAATTTTATAGTCAAAATTTTGCTACTTTGGGATACTTTATTTTTATTGCAATTTTCATAAGGATCTCAATTTTTTTTTTTTAATAATTTATAGCCTATGTCACTCGGGAATAATGTAGTTTTCCATAGGTGAAAGAATTTTTAAAATCGATTCAGTAGTTTAGGAGCCTATTCGGTACAAACAAACAAACTCACAAACAAACAAAAAAACCTTCCATCTGTATAATATTGGTATAGATGTAAGAAAACTACATCTCTTTAGTAATACTAGAAATAAACATAAGTTAGATCAACCATTTTATAGATTGCCTAATGTACACACATCTTTCATGGGGTACTGTGTTAAATTCTATAAAAAAAATATCTTGTAATATTCTTAAACTGAATAAGTAAGTATGTAAGATAAGAAGAAATAAAAATCTAACAATCAAATTTTCTGTGTAAAAATATCTTAAACAAGCTAGTCCTTTTGGAGGAGTATGCAAAAGAAGCGAAAAAATATTGTGTTCTTTTTTTTTAAAACAAATGTATTAATCATACGAAAAAAATATGTTTCACAAATAATGTACCTACATCAATCAATAATAAATATATATTTTTATCAAACCTTTTAACCTAGCCGTTACTAAGGAGTATGCTTTAGAAAGTTACCGTTTTACGGCACTAAAGCGGAATAAGAGAATTAAAGAAATAGAGCTACAAATATATGTTGTGTTTTACAAAAATAACTAGTAAAATCTGCCCGCTCTTTCAGGAATACTGGTGTGATATTACGTAGAGCGACTAAACGTGACGTCTAAACGGCTCTTCTAAGGCTTCTGCCAACCTTGCGTCGTATTAAGCGTTAAGCTGGGCATTTATAGATTAACTAGCTTTTACACGTGACTTCATTTGTGTAGCATTTGTAGGTACTTCCAATTATCTATTTCTTTGTGTTGCGCAATATAATTGTAGGTGTGTGGGACCGCCTTACTTGAGAAATTATTTGTTAAGCATACAAAAGTCTAACCCGTTTCCCAACGCCTTAAGGATGATTTCCGGGATAAAAACCATCCTATGTCCATTCCAGGACCTCAAACTATCTCCACACGAAATTTCATCCAAATCCAACTGATTTGGATGAAATTTGGCCAGCCGTTTGGTCGTGAAAACGTAACAAACAAACAGAGTTACTTTCGCATTCATAATATGATGTTCTAAGCACTTTCGCTTGTACAATATCTATTTGTATACAAAACAACTCAAGGACTAAACGCGAGAGGCAGACTATACAAAAGGTTCGGAATAAATGACATCTATAGTACGACTAATTATTGCATGCCATTATAGGATTAGTTTTGACTAATGACCGGTTTTTAACCGACATCAAAAAAAGGAGGAGGTTCTCAATTCTTCGGAATCTTTTTTTTTTAATTTATTTTACCCGATTACTCAAAGAAGCCTGGACTGATTTGAAAAACTTTTCTTTTGTTTGGAAAGGTATACTTCCCAGATGGTCCCATGGTCATGTCAGGATCTGATGGGGGATCCTGGAGAAATTGAGAGAATTATGGGCATACATATAGCGATTTTGGTATTTTAATCAACAATGCAATCATTTGCACTCAGAAAGTATTATTTGGTGAAGTAGAACAGATGAAGAACACCACAGATGGCCAATGGAAATCCTCTATACTAAGTATATTGTCACGGGTATAAGATATCTCGAATAGTTAACCGATTATGATGAAGCAAATAATTATAAATAAATGGTACTGATGAAAATGCCACCATCGAACAGATCTGATGATGACGTCAGAAGGTATAATAAAACAATGTATCCTGGTCGTGTTTGGGCTTGTTGGAATCGTCATGAGATGTACTTTGGCTATAAATGATTTGCATGGTAATTTGAGGTAACTATCAAAACCCTCCTTCGGCAGTCGGGTAAAAATTTATATTTTAATGAATTGAGAACCTCTTATTTCTTTGAAGTCGGTTAAAAATAAACCTCGCCACTAATACTCAACCAAATGTAAAGAACTGAAGACGTCTGTAGAAAACATATTTGGACTGCAATAAAAAAAAAGTTATTTGAAAAAATCCAAAAATCCGATTGATTAAGAAGCGAACTAAAAAGACGTAAACAAGAAGAAAATCATCCTGTGCAGTTGGAGAGTACATCTGGCTTGGTACGTCACCTCTTAAACCCTTTATTTTAATAGCCCGCACGATGGGATTAGAAAAAAAAAATTGGACATCCACAATATGGCGCCCAAAAACCAGTAGCCAGTGACATTCGCAAGGTTAAGACGAAGCGATTCTCGTAAGAATCATTAAAATAAAATCAGCCTACGGGTTTGGTCTCTAGAACGCCATAAAGGTACAAACATGCATACATAGACTGATAAACACATTATCCTCTTTAGCGTCGCGCAGTCGGGTAAAAAAAAATTTCGCTACTAATACTTAACCAAATGTAAAGAACAAAGACGTATTATGCAAATACGTTTCGACTGCAATTAAAATTAATCCGCCCAACCGATTTACGCACACCAAAATAGGTCATGTAAGTGAAGTAGAGACATAATAGCACCTATCTATAATATTAATAAAGATAAATTTCTAATAACAAGGTTCCCTAGAAGGAGAGGTACAGCAGCAATGTAGGTGGAATCTAGATCAAAATGCTCCTGAAATATTTGTCTAGAGCTCTAGACTTCCTAGTAATTACTAAGATATTTTTAAATACTTACCCACCTACATTACGTACCGTCGTCGACCCAATCTTCGGCAGTGGGCCTAAGATTTGTGCTCCAATAACTTAACTTTGAGTGAGTTGCTAACACGAGGTTAAAAAACGAATACCTATGTCGTGTTAGCTACTCGGAGTTAGTAAGATAACCCAGGGTAGCGGAAGCGTCTGATGGCGGACGCGGTTGGGCCGCAGGGGAGGAGTGTCGGTATAGCGTTGGCCACTCTCCCTATTCCCTGCGGCCGAAAAATGGTAGGTGGCGGGACCATTGACCTTGACCCGTCATAAGGGGACCAAGGGTACCATACACGGGGTCGTCTGGCACCCATGTGCTGGTTTGGTCCCTGGGGTGGTCACGGCGGACAGTGTGTTATGGTGCGCCAGTGATGGGTGTTAATCCCCAGAGAAGGGACCGGTGACTGGCAGCCGCGGCGAGTTCGCGGTCAGTGCTAATGCGCGCCCGTGTTCCAGCCATAAGCGGCACAGGAGGACACCGTGGAGTTTTAGTGGATTGGAGTCCCACATAACTGCACTATCTCTCCGTGGTAGAGCAGTATGCATGAGATTATATCCAGGTAAAAAATAAAAAGCGTAGCGCAAGCGTGCCTTACTGGAATAAAACTTAACATGTACGTAACATCTCGCTTGTTTTCTCCGAAAGGGCGAACAGAATCTTAAAAAACACACGGTTCTGTTTACAAAAGAAGTAGTCGGGTAAAAATATACAGCTGTCTTGGACTGTTCCTGACATTTTCAGGAACAGTCCAAGACAGCTGTATATTTTTACCCGACTACCAAAGGAGGTTAATGTGTTTATCAGTCTTTGTATGTTTGTTCCTATGTGGCGTTCTAGAGAGCAAACGCGTTGGGCGAATTTGATGATTCTTACGTTAATCGATTTGTCTTAGCCTTGCGAGTGTCACTATCTACATTAAAATTGGAAAATAGAAAAATGGCGGGTTTTGGGCGCCATATTGTGGAGGCATAATCTGTTTTTCTTCCAAACCCTTCATGTGGGGTATCAAAATAAAGGGTTTTAAGAGGAGATTTTAAAAATATACAACGCTTATATGTTTAAAAGTAGATTATTCGAAAAAAATAAATTACTTAAAGTTATAAATAAAAAACCCAACTGCTTAAGAAGCGAATTAAAAAGACTAAAACAAGAAGAAAATCATGCTGCGTAGTCGGAGGATACATCTGGTTTTGGTCAGCCAGCTCGCGCGTATGTCAATCTCATTGTTACCCCTAGTGTTGAATACAATGGCTCGTTTTCAGGTTTCAATCATTTTGATTACACCTTGTAACCCAAGTTGTTAATACTTAATACACTCTCATTTCGTACGTGATGTTTAAATCCCTTTACAGGTGATAATCCTATTGCAATTAACCGGACACAAAACTTGAACATAACCCGTGAAATGAGAGTGTACCAAGGTGAACTTTACACATCTGCGTACCCCTTCAGAGCGTACTGGCGTGACGTTATGTTATGAAATGAAAACAACGAACAGACAACAAACACCAATAAACAGACATGCGATTTCAGCAATCCCGAGAAATTTGCCGTCATTTATTGAAGAGTTCTGTTGTATGTCTCTGAAGTTCTTCATCAGATCTTCACCAAGTTAAAATGAGACCAATTTGGCAACGAACTCTTTAAAAAAATAAATTCAAAGTCACTCCATAATTGACGGAGAAATTGGTGAACATATACAAAAAAAAAGCAAAGATAAAGTCTAACATAGAACCTCCTCTTTTTTGGAAAGACGGTTAAAAACAGTAACTTAACCAACACATTTTAATCTTGAATCGTTTCTAGTTTATATTCTTATCAATAGGAATTGCTAAGAGTGACGGGCCGCGTGACCGTATACCCGTTATTGTATTGTCCCTGACGACGAATACGTCATTCTGTGGGTGTTAGTATAAACTGAAGGTCCTTTCAAGAGTGTTTTATTTTAAAGATAGATAGCATAACTAACGCGATTCAGTATGAATTAGTTTTATACTATCTCAAAAGCAGAGACTAGACAATTGGTTATTTGTAAGTATGTGAGAACCATGTTCCTAATTGTCAAATGAATGATTTTACCTGTTATTGTTTGTAATACTTTATAGCTATAAGTAGTATAGTAGTGTTATTCTGGGTGCATCGTCCTCACGTATATGAATTAATGTATGTATGTAAATATTTAAAAAAAACCTTTTTTTTAAAGAGTAAGTGTGGAGTTTTTGTCCGTTCTTCTCCACAACAAGCTACTTTTCCGAATAGACGGTAGAATCAATTATTATTACGTATTAATTTAAATTTTTGGCGTTCAAAAGTGCCCTTTAATGGCCTGATTGAAATAAATAAATTTGACTTAGAGCTTAGGTGCCAGCCAAGGAGTTCTAAGTTCTTATAGCAAATCTGTCATAAATTAGTTTTTCATCCCCCCATCTCGGAAAGAGTATTTTTGCTCTTCGATATCTGAGTGCATAAACCGTTTATATCCGCTAGAGGATAAAGTTAATTGAATTTAGAACACCGTGTGCACTAGGTTTGTGAATTCAAAAAATCATTAACCACCACCTTCTACCTCCATGGTGCCGAATTTATATACAACCTTTTTTAATTTGTTAAAAATTCAGACTCTAAACCATCTAGGTGTACTTTTTTTAAATTGCTTTGCGCGCGCCCTTTTCTTTTTACGTCAAATTGTTAAAAACTTAGGTTAAAAACAAGATACTTGAAAACAAGTGTAAAACCTAAAACGAGTGATTCTAGCGACGAAACTGTTAATAATGCGCAAATGAGCTTTCTCCCTCAACAATCAAGGCAAGAAGTATTTGAAACAGTACGATATAAGTATATTAAGTCAGTTGATTGATAGTAAGTCACTTGCACATTCAGTATCTACTTAAGTATATTCAATCAACTACTTAACATAATCTAATACGTACATAGTAGATGTTGATAGGCATAGTTAGGCATGCATATTAATTTTATTAATTTATCTACTACAATACTCTTTACGTTACGTGTTGTTCTTATTATTGGTATAAACGGAACATGTCGAACTAATGAACTAACACAACTTAATGTCAAAAACATTGAGAAACATTCAGATGACTTAGTATTAATTAATTTACCTAATTCAAAGACAAAAAGAGACCGCAACTTCGTCATTTGCAAGGAATACGTAACAATTGTTGAGAAATATCAAGCCTTACGCCCGCCTAAGACTCCAATCAATCGATTTTTTCTACAATATCGCAACGGAAAGTGTGTTAGACGGCCTATGGGTGCTAATAAAATTGGCAGTATCTCACGAGAAATAGCAACATTTCTTGAACTTCCAGAACCCTGTTGTACACTTCAGCCACACTTTTGACCGACTCAGGAGCTGATCTCCTGTCCCTTAAGCGCCATGGAGGCTGGAAGTCTAATGCGGTTGTAGAAGGATACATAGAGGATTCCATCCAAATAAGTCTAAAATATGTAAAGGCATCGAGGAGCCATTACACTGAAAGAGCCTCAGTCAGACTCTTGGACTGGCCCTTCTACATAAAAAATGAGCCGTTACGAAACAGCTAACCATCGCCCTCTCTCGCCAACATTTACGCAAAGGGAATCCGATGAATCAGTACAACTATTAAGTATGACAGATAGTTTACCGAAAAACAGTACACAATTCACTAACACCAACATTACAGTACCTAACAAAAATATTACACTCAACTTAAGGCGATGTATAGGCCCTAATGTTAACGCAGTACTGGCCGTGCGCCCGCTCGGAGCCAAAATATCAATATTGAACCTCCTTTTGAACAGTTTTGTTTGCAAAATGTTATTATATTATGCTATTTCAGTTATGAAGATTCCAGTCATCAATTTTTCTGTGTAAAAATATTTTTAAACATCCAAAGTTGCGAAAAAATATCGTATTGTTAATTATTTTTTTAAAGCAAAACTATTAGTTACACGAAAAAACCTTGTTTCAAAAATAATGTACATGAATATTTTTTTTTTCCATTCCTATTAACCTAGCCGTTAATAAGGAGTACGCTTTAGAAAATAAACGTTTTACGGCACTAAAGCGGTGGAAGGCCCTTAAGTAACTGTAGCAACGTTACTTTAATTTTTCTTATTTACACCTAAGTATTATTTGTTATAATTTAAAGATTATTCTGTAATACTTACCTATCATAATGTTGTAGTTTTTTTTTGGGGTGGGAAATCATCCAATGACTTCTCCCGCTCTGTGAAGCGGGAGGGCGTGTCAGACTTTTACTGACTAAAACCCACCCGTGTTCCTTCAGTTGCTTGTGACAGGGCCACGGTAACTCTCTCTCTAAATTATCCGCGACCTAGTAGTTAATACCTAAACTGAAATAAAAGTATCTTGTGATTGTAAATGTTTTTTTTTGCATTTAGTCATTTTCTCGCTGAGGTGGGATGAAAAGTTACGTGTTGCACTCGAGTGCAAAGATTTTTCACCTCGTGCTCTTTTGATTCCCTCGCTCACAATCAGCTTCGATCGATTCGCTTGCTCGGTCATCAAAATTGAGCATGCGGTTAATAAGCAACTTTGCACTCTTGTATAACAAATAACTATTTATTTTT
This sequence comes from Orthosia gracilis, assembly GCA_947562075.1. Classification (NCBI taxonomy): domain Eukaryota; kingdom Metazoa; phylum Arthropoda; class Insecta; order Lepidoptera; family Noctuidae; genus Orthosia; species Orthosia gracilis. The sequence goes on along the minus strand of OX387267.1, from coordinate 6,323,549 downwards.
TGTGTGCAAATTTTCAGTACCAGTTTATTTCAATTTCAATATAAAAGATAATAACTTATATGTCATCTTATGTGAATCTTTATAAGGGTAGACGAAGACCAAATGAGCTATGAATAGATTGTGAGAAAAATTATATGCCTAGCAATGATATTCTAGTAAACAGATATGTTATGAGCGCGCGAATTAAGTAAGCGACAACGGAAGTAATTAAAAATAACTTTATTCCGACAGAGTTACAGCTAAACAGTAATTAACTTAATCTAATAAAATATTGATCTTATATACTAACTTTATTGCTAACGTAGTACATGCATGGCGTGATCAGATATGACGCTTGTCCTAGATAATCATGAACGCTGATCAAGCAATGGAATACATCTAATAAATACTTATTAGCGGACAAAGCTAATATTGGTAGTTTGGGGTTCCTTAACTCCTCCCTCCCCTAGAGAGAAATTATCCGAAGGTGTCGCAGACGGTTTCGGAGAATTTCGACAAAAGTTTATAAACTGAAATTTATACATTATAAAGATAACTATTGCTATTACAATAATCACGTACTCGAAAATAGTCCATATACTAATTTCTATTGTCACTGTTTGGGTCGTATCGTCTATTTCACTAAATTTTGCACTTTGTAACACTTCTTTCACATCACTTAAGTCCACATTTCTTAGATCCACTGTCTTTGATCTTCTCTGGATGTCCTGTTGTAGCTCTGGCATTTGGATCAATGGCAGCTGGAGACTAGAAGCTGTAGTGTTTGTGGTAGCGGCAACGATGACTTCTCCTATTTGTGTCTCGCATTGTTGACCAGGCGTCACGATGTAGGTCCCAAGAACAGTGTATTTCATAATTTCTGTATTGCAATTCTCGGTGATGATGAGTTTTTCTTCTGAGTAAACCAACCATTGGTTGTCGGTTACTTTTTGTATCTTGATTTTCTCTATTTCAATTTGGTTCTGTATGCAGCTTTTGTAGTTGTTCTTCATCAACATAATTTGTTCAATGCAGGTCTCAGTTGGGTACTGGGCTAAATTAGTTTCGGCGCAAAGAAATTTGTCTTTTTCAATCTCAGCACATGGGCTTACCACGGGCATGTATTTCAATCTATTCACCATCAGGTAAGGGTATTTGGGTATAATAGTAAAAGTGTTTGAAGAATGGAATATGGGAATGGGTATAACCTTGTAATAATTATATGTTTCGTTATCTATTAGGGGGACTTCTAAAACAAAAACTAACATGTTATTATTTATATATGATTTAAGTATGATATTTCGTTCCAATTTTATTAAATTACGTTTGCTTACTGGGTATATTGTTCTTGCATGTTTAGCAATAACTTGTAACGTATTATATAATTCTGTACTATTTATAATGGATTGGTGCAAAGTATTTAATTTGCTAAAAGCTATTGCCGTCTCAATCTCTTGTATGTTTTCGTAACAAGTTCGAAAGTTATTTAAAATTTGGTACATAGTATTCAATATTTGGAAAAGTTGGTTAAACCTGAACTCTTGTTCAATTAATTTTCCCATTTCATTAGTATGTAAACCCAAGTTTTTAATATTTGAATTTATTATTTCAGAGTTATTTACTAATTTATCAAAAGCCTTTTGCATTGATGATACTTTACGTTCGACTACATGCTCTTTGTTCTGAATCATCTGAATTTCTCTATCATATTTAATTGCATCATCTTCATCTAAATTTCCAGAAATAGCTTTTACAAGTGAGCCTAATGGATTGAACAAAGCTCGTTTATTTCTATAATGAAAAGGTAAGATTTGAAAAAATCTATCCTTAGTTAGTTTAATTAGGTATTCTATTTGACTTTCTATTCCTACGGTTTCGTTACTAACTCTACTTTCCTTAATTTTTATTTTTAAATTACAAAAATCCCGATTGTTATTATCTATTTGTAAGCCTAATGATTCTAAATCTACAGTTTTATATATTGTCCAATAACTATTCCTCTTCACTGCTACTCCCTGCTTTATCGCTGCTATCCCCGGATTCTGACCGAGGTTTTGGAGATCCAGCGTGAGTGTTGACACCACTAGTACCAGAAGTACTAGGCACGATCTGTGGAGGACGTTTTACATTTTTTAACGCTACTCTAGTTTTCCTTTTCTTTACTTCTACCGGTACTATATTCCTTTCAACTTCACCAATTACTTTCGCTTTTTCGTATCGCGGTTTTTCTTTAGCTTTTCTAGTCCTAGTATCTTTCATATAAATATTATCGTCTGGCTCAAGTACCGGTGTCGTTTCCCCACCTTTTTTATTTATTACTTTAATTTTGTCGGATTCTACTTTTTCCGTTATGAATTCATAAAGTATTTTAAGGCGTTTTCTATGATCTAACAATAGTTTCTGAGTTAAATTCTTTTCTCTATCTATGTTAAATACATTATCTGAATAAGTGTGACCAAATACTAATTCAAAAGGCGTAAAATCTGTCGCTGAATGAATGGTGTTGTTATAAGCCATGATGGCATATGTCATAACAGATGCTGCATCTAAATCGCTTTTATCGTATTTTGCTAAGCGGTAAATCTCAATAATGGTAGAATGAAACCTTTCTACTATTGCCATTGAACTGGGATTGTTTGGGGTCCCAATATGGAGTTCAATTTTGTACAAACTTAACATTTCTTTAATCAAAGCATTATTGAATTCTGTACCGGAATCACAACTAATTTTCCTAGGCAGACCATATATGCTAAAATACTTAATCAATGCCCTAACTATCTCTGGTGTACTCCTATTTGGTACCTCTATGGCTTGCGCTATCTTACTAAATGCATCTACTATAGTTAAATAATATTTCCCCTCTATATATAATAAATCCATAAAAGCTTCCTGAAAAGGGCTATCTTGCGTTTGTGTTAACTGAATGTGAGGTTTGATCGGCTTTCTGTCATATTTCATGCGTTTACATGTTTCGCAAGCGTTTATGATTGCCGTAACTGTCTCTTTCATGTTTGCCCACCAATAATGTCTTTTAAGTTTGGTTAAAGTTTCTTTAATGCCTCTATGACACGTTTTCCCCTCGTGGTATTTCAAAATAGTTTCTTTTTGATCTTCTTCAGATTCTGTTAGATTTATAACTCTTTCTGTACATTCTGTTAACTTAACTGAATCCTTTTTAAATAACTTAATTACCATGTTTGAAAAACTTTTTCTAAAAGACGGATGTTCAAAGTATATAAAGTACTTCTGTTTTGGGTCTATATACTCTTTCAAAAAGTCTTTAACTAATTTATCGTCATTTGTCGGTAAGTGAATTTCAAGAATTTTTTGTCTATTATTAGAAATATCTTTTACGACTAATTTATTTTTGAACCATGAATGAACTAAAATCTGTTTTGGTTTAGTATCGACGGCTTCGTTTAAAATTGGGATGCCTTCGTTTTCTCTATTTGAAACTGAATTGGCAGTGACCCCATCCTCAGAATCCGAAAGTTCTATCGTTTCTATTGGAGTTTCGAGGTCTTGTAATTCGTTTTCTATAATTCTTTGTATTCGTTCTTGCCTATCTCCTACATTTACAAATATTGAATCTAAATCGTCGTCAATTGCATTAATCTTAATCCTAGATAAAGCATCTGCATTCGTGTTTTGAGTTCCTTTCTTATATTTTATTTCGAAATCGTATTCCTCTAACCTTAATCGCCATCGCGTGAGTTTACTGTTGGGCTCTTTCAATGAATACAGCCATGCTAATGGTCTATGGTCTGTAAATATGGTAAACTTATTACCATACAAATACGGTCGAAAGTGTTTAACTGCCCATATTATGGCTAAGGGAGCGTTCAAGTATTACGTAACGCAATTTGGGGGGGGCGGGGGTCTCGTAAAACGTTACGATGCGTTACAGGGGTGGGGGGGGGTCTTTCTTACAACACGTTACGTAACATTGTTTCTAAAAAATTAGGGAATTTTAATGTCCAAAATGGCAACCCTTTTCATTTATGTTACGGGGAATCCCTCGATTGTATTAGTCTGGTCGTCATTTTTTGAATACCTTAACCGATTCCGTGCGGATGATGGCGCACAGGCACCATGTAAATCTATTGCGTATGGCGTATGGTGCCCGAGAGGATACAAAACTAAAATATAAAAATCTCGGCTTAAACAACATTTTTCAAAATAGTTCCTTAAATAAAAGTGTCTTTATTTGTCACCCATATCATGCCCACAGTGTTCGTTTCAAGTAATTTCGTAAATTAGCAGTCTTCAGGGGTTGTAAACCAAGTTGTCGAGTCACATTTTATTATTGATTATAATTCTAACAGCCAACTTTCTGGAATGTTTCTCAAAAAATCAAATGCTTTTGTCATAAGGTTCATTTTTGCCTCAAAACATGACTAAAATACTTAGGAGAATGAAGGAGAAAAACAATTGTGTGTAGGTAAAGCCAAAAATTTATAAAAAATAAACAAAATATGCAGGAGTTGTGAATTAAAATTCTCTTGTTTTATTAAGTAGATTAAAACTAAACCAATTGTAAAAACTATTACATAACTTTTTTCGACTTTAGGGTAAAAATTATCACTTGAGTGTTACGTAACGTTTAGAGAGGGGGAGGGGGGATACCGAAAAACGTTACGGTGCGTTACAAGGGGGGGAGGGGGAGTCCAAAATCTTCAAAAATTGCGTTACGTAATACTTGAACGCTCCCTAATAGTTCTTTCTCGATAGTGCTATATTTTACTTCTGTGTCACTTAAAGTTCTACTAGCATATGCTACAGGCTTATCCGAACCTATTGTTCCTTGTGACAATACAGCCCCGATTGCAAAATTGGATGCATCAGTGGTTAAGATAAAAGTTTTACTGAAGTCAGGAAACTGTAACAGAGGTGCATTTGTTAAAAGCTTTTTGCATGTCTCAAAGCATTCTTTATATTCTTCATTAATAACAATTTTGCGACCTTTTTTTAAACAAGCTGTTAAGGGTCTAGTTATTTTAGCAAAATCTTTGATAAATTTCCTATAATATCCGATAAGTCCTAAAAAGCTTTTAATCTGTGTAACCGTTTCTGGTATGGGATACCTAAGAATAGCATCTATTTTATCATTATTTGGCTTCAAACCTTCATTCGTAATAGTATGCCCTAAGTAGAGTACTTCCTTTCTAAGAAAATGTGACTTATCTAATTGAACTTTTAAATTTGTTTGACGGAAGCGATCAAAAACTGCCCTAAGTTTTTCTGCGTGTTCAGGCAAACTTTTTGAAAAAATGATGACGTCATCGAGGTATACTAGGCAATGTAAGCCTTGAAGGCCTCGTAAGACGTTATCCATTGCTCGCTGGAAGGTGGCAGGTGCTGTCTTTAACCCAAACGGCATTCTGTTAAATTCGTAATGCCCTGAAGGTGTGCTAAATGCGGTTTTAGCCCTATCCAACTCCTGGACCTCTAATTGATGGTACCCACTAGCTAAATCGAGGGTTGTAAAGTAGGTACTTTTACCTAGCATGTCAAATAAATCGTTAATGTGGGGCAAGGGGTATTTGTCATCAATTGTAATTTCATTGAGCCGTCTATAGTCAACTACCATCCTCCATTTTTGTTGTCCTGATGAGTCTAACTTTTTTGGCACCAAATGTACGGGAGCACTCCAGGGAGAATGCGATTCCTGGATAATGTTATCCCTTAACATCTTCTCAACTTGACACTTAATTTCTTTTGTTTGAATAGGGGGTAACCTATGTGCCTTAATGTTTATTGGGTCTTCATTCTTTGTTCTTATTCTATGTTTAACCTGATTTGTGAAGGTTAATGGAATATTTTCACAATAAAATATATCTTTGTATTCTCTACAAATTCCCTCAATAACCGTACGTTCTTCTGAGTTCATATGATCTAACTGTAATTTTTCTAAGTTCTTTGTTAGCAATCTGTCCACTTCTATATTATTATCCAAGAAATTAACATTAACAGATGGGTTCTGTATGTATGGATCTACTTGAAAAGGTCCTGTAACTACTAAAGTTCTATTTTGATGACTATAATTCTGAATAACAGTTGTTGCATAACCTTTAACACACTTAACTAATGCGGCGGGCATTCGAATCCCTTCCGCAAACTGTTTAAAATCTAACACAGCTTCCCCGTCCAATAAGTTGACCGGGAGTCTTACTCTAAGTTCACTACGAAATGGTAGATTATATACTTCTCTCATAGGTGGTGAATATACGATGGGAATGTCAGTATTTTTTAAATGTAATATCTGACTTTCCATATTAATCTTTGCCTGTAATTGCTTCAGCAAATTGCTACCTATTAATCCATCATACCTATCGTCAACACTGTAGACATAAAACTTATGGAACTCCTTATTCCCAAACGTAACCGGTAATGGAATAACTGCCGTTTCACTATGAACGCTCGATGCGTGAGTGCTAACAACTTCGAAGGGTTCATACTGTAAATAATTTTTAAAATATTTATTCGCTATATAAGGGCTTATAAACGACCTAACACTCCCTGTATCTATCATAAAAACTGCTTTTAATTCTGGTATAACTATATGTGGTAAATTTAAGCGTTTATTGCAATTTATTTTTATTCGTTCTCTAGGGTAGAGGCCATTATGCAAAAATTTCCCACCCCGGGATCTTCAGGAGGGAATTCCTGACACTCGTTATACGAATTACTTGAACTCTGTTCATTATTACTAGAATTATTTATGTAATTAACACGTCGCGAACTCGCAGTACGCATGGTGACATCAGTACCACCCGTACCCGACGTAGATGCTTGCGCTGCAAAATTCGACGTGCCCGGTGCATGTGCCGCGAACTGTTGGCTCTGTTGCGCAACCGGAAAAGATGACCTACTTGACTGCGGTGACGAATTATTGTTGTTTGTACGATTAAAACTATTTTGATTCTTTTGAATATTGTTATGCTGCTTATAATGCCTGGACTGATACGAATTGTTCGGAGTAGATGTGCTGTTTGTAGCATTATTCGGTACATGTGTACTTGATATGCTTTGCGAATCTTTCGTTTGATTATTAGATTCAGATGCATTTTGGTAATTAGGCAAATTGGGTCTGTTAGTTCTACTAAAATTACGCCTATCGTTTGTTTTAGAATCATAGACTGTCTGGAAGTTTTGTTCTTCTAAGACTATTTTTAACGCATCCTCTAACGTTGTAATGTCGCGCAAACGAACTAATCTAACTAGGAATGGCGGTAAATTAAACAAAAAAACATTCATCGCTCTGTTACTATAAATTATTTGTTTTGCCCTACGTAGAGAGTCATCAATGACGGTTTCTGATATTTTAGCGAATAAAACACTTCTCATCCGCTGTATTCTATGGCAAAAATCTAAATAACTTTCGCCCTTATTTATTCTACAAGATTCTAACTCCATTGCTAAACAATCCTCTGTGCGTGGATCATCGAAGTGTTGGTTTAACAATTTCTTCAGCGCATCCCACGTATCTATAGAGTCCCTTTCGCCTACCAAGCTGGCTGCTTCGCCTGATAACCTACTTGTTACCACATGAAATAAATATTCGTTTTGGGCTTTAGTTCCTTGGAACGTAGACAAAATGTATTCACATTTTTTTATATATAACGGTAACGTTCTAGCGTCGCCACTGAATATTGGTATGATGTTAACCAATTCCTGTGGGACACGGGTCACGTTTTCCATTGTGAAAAAGTTATGAAATTAAAAAAAAGGCAATGGGAGAAAAAAAACTAATGTACTACTAAAATATCACTACTCTAAAATATTAATACAAAAATCTATGCAAATATTATTACGGCGTTGTCCAATCCCTGATAATACACACACATAGACTTATTACAAGGTTGGGATGTAAATGGAAGAGCTGAGAGGTGAAAAGATTTACTCACAATTCCGCAGCTAGCTTCATGCTCCCTGAACTACTGCTGTGGCTGGTCCTCTTCCGTAACTCGAAGTGGCTTCTCAATTAATTTATTTGTTCGGCGATCTCTGCTAAACCGTAGACACGGAAGTCGGCTGCTCCACGTAGAATTGTATACAGGGTAGACTGACTACAGAGATCCTACCGGCTGCGCCAATTAAGTAAGCGACAACGGAAGTAATTAAAAATAACTTTATTCCGACAGAGTTACAGCTAAACAGTAATTAACTTAATCTAATAAAATATTGATCTTATATACTAACTTTATTGCTAACGTAGTACATGCATGACGTGATCAGATATGACGCTTGTCCTAGATAATCATGAACGCTGATCAAGCAATGGAATACATCTAATAAATACTTATTAGCGGACAAAGCTAATATTGGTAGTTTGGGGTTCCTTAACTCGCGCATTGTGAAGACTCGAATACGTCCCAATCGGGACGTATAAGTCTTTATGTCACGCTTGGCGAAGAGCGATACGGTTTATTGAAACAAGAACAAAATTACAAAAATGCCACCATGTGTATTTAGAAAGTGTACCAATTTTATAGTATACCAAAGTACATAAAACAGAAGGGATCTCATACCATATAGTACGCAATACACCTAAAATATTATTATATTTTTTCCTAATTTTCTGATATTTAGAGGTTAGAAAATAAAAAAATATTGGTGATCAGAATAATGTTTGTTTCACATTCACACGCAAGTGACAAACACTAGCTGTCTCTTTTTTTCTTGTTGGTTTTATCAAGCCATCCCTTTCGACTTGTAGTGAAATGCCAGATGAATGAAAAGTGTGTATGTGTGCTGCCGCTGCAGTGCGGAACACATTTGTAGGTTGTTTTGTGAGTGTGTAACGTATCTGCTTACTAGAATATCATTGATGCCTAGAAAGGAAATGACTATTGGATTGGCGGTAAAGAGAGACGTATGTCACCAAGAAGAGATAGTGAGAAGTCTGGTATTTTCGATATTTCTGTACGGCTCTGAATTCTGGGCAATTTGCACTGTAGATCGAAGTAGAATTGAGGCCTTTGAGATTTGATGATGGATAAGACTATTGCGAATACCATGGACAACAAAGCACACGAAAAAGTCCATTCTCGACCAGTTCAACATCGAATCCAGACTCTCCACGACCTGCTCCCAACGAGTCCTAAGCTACTTTGGTCATATCGCTCGGTGACAACCGGACAGACTGGCGAAACTGGTTGTGGTGGATGGAAAGAGACCATGTGGACGTTCACCTACTCGCTGGTCAGACCAGATAAGGGCGATCACAGGACTGATGGTGTCCACTGCACTGAGAAGAGCTGAAGACAGATTGGCGAGGGAACAGCTCGTCAGCGACTCCGTCAAAGCCTTCCAAGACGGGCAAGACCTTCAAAAATGTAGAAGAAGAATTTGCTAAAACTAATTGCGTCGTTCATTAATAAATTGAGGTGAGGGGCTTTAGACATAGGATTATTTTACCAGCGATGGCACTGGTCCTCATCATCATCAGCCTTTCAATGTTCCCACTGCTGGGATACAGGCCTGCTCCCTATGAGAGGCAATGACCACAACGGCTCCCAATGAGTCGAAGTGTCCGAGTTATTTCTCGGCCCTCCACAAGATACGATAAGAGGGTATGGGCTGTCCAGCACGCGGGCCCAGTGCCGTTTGGTGGATGTCACATGCCTTCGAATTTTGGGTTCTAGGACATGCCGATTTCCTTACGATATTTTCCTTCAATGGTCGAAATGTTAAAATGTAAAGGAATGTGCAGTCGGAGGATACATCTGGTTTTGGTCAGCCAGCTCGCGCATATGTATCCTCCGACTGCACAGCATGATTTTCTTCTTGTTTACATCTTTTTAGTTCGCTTTTTAAGCAGTCGGGTTTTTTGTTATTTTCAATTATTTTTTTTCAACTTTTTTTTTTTTATAATTAGGTATATTAGGTAACTTTTAGTTCGCTTTTTAAGCAGTCGCGGTTTTTTGTTATTTTTAATTTTTTTTTTATTACATATTATTTTTCGATTTTTTCTTTTCTAGAGGCTATAGGCGAAGAGATAACAACTTATAAGTAGTCAAAACTCAGCTGTTGAATATACATATTATGTCTAACAACAACAAAGTAACATTTGTCCTCTCAAAACGAAATTAAATCACTTATACTCCTTTTGCGATAACATTAGACGTTTAAATTAGTCCATTTTACAGCCCGTTCAACCGATTTTGACTTCTATTGCGTTAGTAATACGACAAATTGTAGCTGTAATAAACAGTTGGATTTGGTAACAGGTTTATGCTTTTTATGTCATCCTTATGTTTACGGGATAGAACTCAAAATCGGTTGAACGGACTGTAAAAAGATTTGGAAACATATCTAACGTTATTTCAAATGGAGTTTAGAATGCAGTGATCTAATAATATCACGTATTTAACCTTGACGACTTGATCGGCAGTGCTAAACTGATTCGCCTACGTTTGTTAGCTAATGCAAAAAGTGTCTTTGTGTCTCGGTTTATGTAATTGATATGTACTGGTTTTAATATTTACTTTGACCTTTGATTGAAGAATTGATAGCCTAAGATCAAGACTTATAAGGTAAGAGTTGTGATGGTTGGGAACCTGAGAAGTGCCATCCATAGGGCTTTCTTCATTTCCTACATACTCATCATCTGCTTAGCCATTTCGCCAAATAACTAGGGTCTGCTTTCTGTGTAATCGGCACGGGGTCTCATTGCAAAGAAAGAAAATTTTGTTCAAATAAATCTCACTAGATGGCGCGATATGCACCTATCTGTTATGGAATGTGTGTAAAATTATTTTTTTCTGGAATTGAACATCAGAATTGTATGTTCTTGTTTAATAAATTCTCCTAAGTACAAAATTATGGAATATTGGGCTCTTATTTCACATTTCAAAGATTATTTGAACGGATCAAGTTGTCATTTAAAATTGATGCCAATTGATGGCGCATTTTTAAATTTCTGAGGCATTCCACTCGATTGTTAAAATTTGCATTATTACACATTTTGGTGCAAAAAAAAACTGTAACAACTTGCAAAAAAATACTATGAAACGAACCTTCACTGTATTTAAAGAAAAAAATATTCACGAACCGAGTAAACCCTTTTACTTGCAAGTCACTGCTAACACCATCTATGTATCGCCGTGAAACAACCAAACGCGTTCGATGTACAGAAAAATATCAGATTAATCAGACGAAAAACACTAGTTAAGTCGGCACGGTTTCTTTGTATGGGATGAGGCTTCTGTATGCTAGTTTTATATTATCTGTGGTAATCGGGTACAGCTACACACCATCCAGCCTATTCTTTTACTTTTGACAGCTCAAAAATTAATGATTAGTGATGGACTAAAGCGGTACCGATTTGATTTCTTTTAACAAACGATTTTATCAGTGAAGGAATTTTAATTGATACAACGTTAAATCGATTAAAATTTATTTTTCACAATAAAATAAACAGACTTCGAAAGCAAAACACAAGAAGTGCATAATAACTTTCGTTTCGGAATTCGTTGTCTTTGATCCAATGGTTGTTATCGTTTTGCGAAATCGTCTTCCGAAACGAAAGTTATTTAGCACTTTTTAGTGATTAGCTTTTGAAGTCGGTTTATTATTTGTGAAAAAAAAATATTTCCCTGTTTTTAGTTTTGGTACACCATCACTAAAAAATGAGCAAATTCTAAAGTAAGTAATTCACACATTAGTGCGGTGTTTGTCGCTAAGGAGTTCAGTTCTATGTTACATGTCTTGAAAACGGCTGAACCAATTTGATGAAAATTGCACTATTCCCTAAGTTGAGAGATACTAAATCCAATAAAAAAGAATTATCGCGATCCGATTGCTAGTTTCGGAGAAATGCTCGGACAAACATACATACATACACTTATAAAATTTGGCACACATGTTTAGAAGCCCACATAGAGCATATGTGAATATTGTGCAATTCCAACAATATTACATACATACGTATCGAATTTATAACCTCATTTTTTTTTTTGAATTAATATTTGTTTCGGGATATTTAGGTTTTGGATGAGGTGTTGTTCTCATCCAAAACCTAAATATACATGGTAAATATCCCGAAACAAATATTATTTCTAATGATTGTGACCATGTCAGCGTAAAAACAATTTTTTTTTGTTGTCAGTAAAAAGACCCCAAATGAACTGCAGTAAGAGCAGGAAGTTGGTGACAAGCAAAGCCAAGAATCAAACCTATATAAGCATTGAAGCAATTACGAAGCTAACTATCAATCTGCAATAAAGTCTTGCAGTGAACTTTCACCGTGTCATGAATCGCGATAATCTCTGGCGCAGTCTAGAAAGGCTACAAAGTGTTTGTATGACTTGCTCGTAATAGTCTAGTTAAGGTAACACTAGTCGACAATGCTTCCATACAAACATAGTCTGGCGATTACTCCACTGTTTGACGATGTACGTTCAATATCAATTTGTCGCATCATTATCTAGCCCTGTATGGAAACAAAAAAGTAAAAAAATAAAATATATGAAAGTTATGAGCGTCGAAAGTTCCATATTTCAACACTAATTTTAACGCATCTTTGGGCGGAAATAAATACCATAAAAAGAAGGAAAATTGCAAAACGGCCTCCATGCAGAGATAGATTAGTAATTCAAAAATGCAAATAATTTTATTTTTTTAAAATACATGTAGTCGTTTTTTCATGATATCTAGACACCCAAGGGTCTGTTTATAAAATTTCGGGCGCTCATTTTCGTCCTTAATCATCATCCATTTCGATACAAATTTGCAAAAGTGCTAATTCGTACGTGAACTAGCTTCTTACTGCTCATCACAGTATCTATCTCTTTCGCACGTGTTGTCGGATGAGATAGCATGCATTTTAACCTCGCGCACAAAATAGTTCGTGCCGTCGACTAGGGGAACCTTAAGAAATGTAAATTTTAGGAAATGATACACGTACATGAGACATATAAAACTTGTCATCATCTGATGAAGGATAATGCTTACATTTTTTAAGCTTGCGTTTGCTCACTATCTCTCCCAATGGTTTGCGATGATGTGGTCGAATGATGGAGCGCGCTTTCAAATTAGTTTACTTCAAAGTAAACTAATACGAAAGACTGTTGACAGGGCAGGAGAAAAATTGTTATGCCTTCCTTGAGTTAGAGTCGCATGTGGTCTGATGAAGAGATTTAACTAAATAATGTCATAAAAATCTTTTTTTTTTGTCGGTGTCTTTCGTAGGTACATTTTTTTTGCGTTATGGACAACAACTTCCAAAAATAAAGTTATTTTTCACTTTGCAGGTTTCTTATTTGGAAGTCGGTAGTATCTTTTTGTAAAAAAGTTTTTTATTTTCACTTTTTAGTTGTACCTACCTAATAGGCAAGTCGTTTAGTAAGTTACCTCGAATATCATGAAACTTGAACATAACCGGTGAAATGAGAGATCTGCGTACCCCTTAACTTTACTGGCGTGATGTTATGTTATGAAATGTTATAATCAATAAACAGACATGCGATTGCAGCAATCCCGAGAGATTTACCGTTATTAATTGAAGAGTTCTGTCATATATCTTCGAAGTTCGTCATCAGATCTCCACAAAATTAAAATGGGATCAATTTTGAAACATACTCTTTTAAACAAAAAAAGAATTTTCAAAATCGGTCCACAAGTGACGGAGATATCGGGGAATATACATAAAAAGAAAAAAAAATCAAACGAAGTCTGTTTATTTTATTGTGAAAAAGATTTTTCGTTACATACAAGATTAGATATGGTGGCCATCTATTCTTCTTTTCTTGTGAAGATGTGGCCACCTCTGGTGTCATAGTTAATTAAGCTGCCTCTGGGAACCCCACAGGCCTCTGACTTGGCTTTTTCAGACTTACTATAACTGTATAAGTCCAGGTTTCTTCACGATGTTTTCCTTCACCGTTGCCTGCAATTTCCAAGATAAACTTAGAAAGTACATATGAATTTGAAAAAGTCATATGGTATAAGACCGGATTTGAACCCACGGCCATCTATTTATTTATTTATTTAACCATTAATGTACACACACATAATACATAAACAAGACGAAGGAACAGAAAATAGGTACAAAGGTATGCTTATTTCTAACGAAATCTCTTCCAGCATACCTGCGAGAGGAAAGTTGCAAAAAAAGATATGAAGACACCGTGTGTAGAGGGGAAATAAAAGAAAAATATCAATCAATCAATCAATCAATCAAACAATTTATTTGCAAGGAATGTAGGTTACATTAAAATACAGGTGAAGTAAATAGGAGTGAGCCATGTACATTCTGCCTAGAAATAGGCACGCAAAAATTCATAAAAATTATTAATTAGGCATTTAAAAAATATAAAATTACAAATTAAAATGTCACAGAGTTATTACAATTATACATACAATAACTAATATTGAAAAATGTCAAAATATAATTACAAATTAAAATGTCACAGGATTATTACAAATAAGATGTGATACGATTCACAAAAAAGAATAATACAGTAAAGATAATTAATATATACTCTTATATACATGCTTATTGATAAAATAAATATTACAATAATAAATACTAACTAATGTAACTAACTAACTATTGTAGATCTTTGACGGTCGTTACGTCCTATTCTTATCATCTGCCGTGCTTGTCTTGGAGTGACTTCTTGTCTGACCTGTACTGCCTAGTTACTGGATAACTCGCTCCTGCTTTGTAAGAGAGCAGAGTTCAGTGGTAACCCAAGGGTAACGGCCCCGAATTACGTATCGCAGCTCGTGGATTCGAACCTAAGCCGGCGCTTATATTGTGTAAATTATTTCATCACCACCGCCCTAAAAACGGTTATGGAAAACATCGTGAGGAAACCGGCATCTCCTAGAATCAAATATTCGAAGACATGTGACATCTACCAATCCGCACTGGGTCCGCGTGGTGGATTAAGGCCATTCCCTCTCTCACAGAGAGAAAAAAAGAAAAAGATTTATTTAGCACAAACTAAAAGACACACAATATAGTTACTAGATAAAAAATAATATACAAATAAAAATAAACAAAAAAACTGTAAAGTCTAACGAAAGAAGAGCAGAAAAGTGTGCCTCACGTCTGCGCCAAAAAGATCTAGTTCAGCAAAAATGCCAGCCTAGTGCTGACGCTGACGCTGATTTTCGGGACGGCAGAAGTTCGATTCGACCGACTTAGCCAGGGACCAAAACGCTTTACTACCTGCTGGGTAAGAAGCAAGTTTAGTCCCTATTCGGCTAATGTGGTCGAACCGAGCCCTTCGCAACACCAACTTGCAGGATTTGGCAGCCCTGTTAAAGGCCCTCTTCCTCTGACCCACGTCACTCGCTTTGCGCGAACGCGCGTCGACCCATGCCAAGTACGCCTCATGTTTAAGCGCATCAGCGCGATGACATTCGACGCCCAACCATAGTCCAACGCTGGACATTGTTACGTCAGAGAACGGAATGTAGTACTCCATTCCCTGACGCAACACACCCGTCACGGCGTCCGCGCACGACGAAGGATCAGCCGAAGAAAAGCAGGTAGGCTGCCAAGGATAGCATGCGAAGAAAGATCGCATGCCATCCCAATCTGCTGACCTGTACCGCCAAACCCGTCGGGTGCCTCTTGGGCTGGGATCGGGCGGGGAGTAGACGGACACAGACTTCACCAGACAGTCGTTGGAACTATCCAAAGGTGAAGCTATCGACACAGAATATCGGTCTGGATATGTTGTCAGCAGAAGGTCCGTGTGCGAGTCAACATCCGGTACCCTCGTTGCTCCCTGGACCAGCTGGGTAAGGTTGAGCACAAGCAAAAGCTTTCACATCTCCCGTCCAGCATGGTCAGTGCACTGGTATGGGAAGAGGCACTCCTGGTGATGGGCATTAAGGTCCCCCAGTAACACTAATTGGGCGGAAGGGTACCGCTGCTGTGCCGCATCAGCAGCCTCACTGATGTACTCTGTGAGCCTGGTTGTCTCCTGATCTCCGCTATGCGAACCGTAGACATAGGCGAAGATAATTTTATCCAGACCTGTGTCCACTAGAGCCCACAGCATTGAGAATCTGGAGTCCTCAAGATTACGGACACGCCGATAGCAAGTGTCGTCACGGGCGTACATACACACACCCGCGCGTGGTTTAAAATTGTGCTCCAGGGTAAACCCTGGGTAAGATAAGTAAGACACGTCAGACGGACTCGCTATCTGCGTCTCCGTAAGGAAAAACAGCGCTGGTTTCTCAGCCTCCAGATGGTAGTGTACTGCAGAGAGATTTGAGTACAAACCTCGAATGTTGGTGAGGTGCACTTTGTGGGGGAGGGGGTGCAACCGCTGCTTAAGACCAATATTCTTTTTCCTTGTCATAATTTTAGAAGAGTGAATGGAGGTGAGAAGAAGGAAGTGAGACGCGTTAACCTGCAGACACTCACTGAAAAAGACGCCATCATTGGGGCACTAGTCCGGAGACTGCGGGGACGCCCGAGCCTTCCCGGAATGTCCATCGGGCCCTCCTCATCTGGTCGCCAACCAGCACGATGGTTCATTCCGGGATTTTTCAAGAGTTGGCGGGGCAGCCTTTCGTTTGTGGCTGGCACACTACTTGGGCCCCCGACTAGCTGCGGTCGGCCAGCGGCGCGCCGTGCCTCGGATCCCGCTACCCTCCGCGACTAGTCTCCTGATACGGACGTATCGGGAGACTATAACAGCGCGCATCAGGCTGATCAGCCTGCAGTGGAACAGGTGTCTCGACCCAACTCCTCTAGTGACTCTCTCAACTGATCTATGAACAACAGCCGGTAACGACGGCTTATTGTGCCTTCTGGGGCACGCAAGGGTCTTCCATTCACGGATCAAAAGTGTCAAGCTAAGCTTAACCTCAATCTGTTGATCCGTGCGGCTATTACTTAACTTGGTACTAACTCCAAAAGCCATACAAATCTTTGTGCCTACTGAAATTCGAAACCACAACCTAAAGCACAAAAACCAACTGCTCAGCTACTACAGTTACAGAGTCAAACTTAATATTTTTTTAAACTGGAACAGGCACTTTACAATAGAGATGATGCCAAAAAATAAATATTTAGTCCGTCATTTAGATAATCTAAAAATATTGGACACGTATTTTTTCTTTTGCCACGTAAACAAAAAATTACGACGAAATAGTGCGTTGAAATATCGTGTGACGTCACGGTGAGCTACACTTTATACTGACAAAGTGACGTCACAAGCCCACACTCCTGAACTATGATGCGCTTTATCTTTATCAATTTTTATTTATTTGATAAAGCAAAAAATACGGGTCTAATATTATTTGATACTCACTGACGCACAAAATCAAAATCAAAATTTCTTTATTCAATAAGGCCACTAAGCGGCACTTTTGAAAGTCAAAATTTTAATTTCAATTAATAATAATTGATTCTACCGTCCATTCAGAAAAGTAGCTTGTTATGGAGAAGAACGGACAAGAAACTCCACAAAAAGACTCCACAAGAAACTCTTTAAAAAAAAGGGTGTTTTACAAGTATTTGGTTTCATCATTTTAACAAAATTATCATTAATCTACCTAGGAAATATCCCTATTGTCTAAGATTCGGTTAGATTCAGAAATTTGCAGCTATTAATGCTACCGTTGCGCATGCGGTCCCGGGTTTGATTCCTGGGTCGGGCAAAGTTTTATTGGGTTTTTTCATGTGAAATTTCTTATTGGGTTTTTCCATCTGGAATTTCTTGGCCCGTAGTCTGGATTTATGCCCCATTAATAGTAACAGGCTCGCAAGCTATTACATGGTACTTAAGGCGATATATACGCCCCAATGTAAATGCAGTACTGGCCGTGCGCCCGCTCGGAGCCAAAATATCAATGTTAAACCTCCTTTTGAACACATATTATGTAAATCAAATAATATTTTGCAAACAAAACTGTATGCTATGTCAGTTATGAAGAAATTCCAGCCATCAATTTTTCTGTGTATAAATATTTTTAAACATCCAAGTCGTTTTGGAGGAGTATCCAAAAGTTGCGAAAAATATCGTGTAGCTAATTATTTTTTTAAAGCAAAACTATTTGTTATACGAAAAAACCATGTTTAAAAAATAATGTACATGAAAGAATAATAAATATATATTTTTTTCAATCCTTTTAACCTAGCCGTTACTAAGGAGTGTGCTTTAGAAAGTTATCGTTTTATGGCACTAAAGCCGATGTAGGCCCTTAAGGCGCCGTAACCAGAGTCAATGTCAGTAGCTGATTTTAAAATGAGAATCACGACTAAATGGCTTGTCGTAATTTTTTGACAAAAATATATGTTACATTAGACCATTTTGTTAATAATTTGATCTAAGAAAATTTTGAGTTTTATTCGTATAACAGAGTGTAATTAATTTGTAAACTTATGTCTAACATGGACGAAAAAAAGACAATCGCACCAAAACCGCTAGACGTATTTTAACGAAATTTTTACCATCTCAAAGACAATTTAACTATCTACATTTTGATCTAAGGCATTTTTAAGTCATAGATAAATAAGGATAGTACAAAAACTACTAAATTTTAGGTCGCGCAGGTGTGAAACGAGTGCGCGTTTTGTTCCCTCAAGCTCGTTAGCGACAGTCGTCGTCTTAAAAAAAAAAACATAATTACTAATTAGTACAATCACCCCTTTTCATGTTAATGTTTTCTGATAAATATTGTTTGCCGCAAGAACCCAAGAAAATAAACAATTACACGATCAGGGGGGTACCATAAGCTCTTATAGCATTGTTATTTCAAGTTTGCGTAAGGGACAGATGACATATATGATGTATATGACTTGTATACCGGCCCCTTTTTCCCAGTCGCACCACGATAGTTTTGATACGTCATGGTACAGTGGCTGTTTGCTCAAAGGCGCGCGATTTGTTTCCTCAAAGTCGTTGGCGACTATCGTCGTATTGGCAAAATGGGGGTGAATTATACGTGCACTAACCTAACCCGGGGAGAACAGGCGTAATGCTACATTATAACAATGACCTATCACGATCCTTAATGCCACTGCAATCAATCAAAATCCTTAGTATCAATTACAAATCATTCTTGTCACCCATCCGATCGGCAACCGGTTTCGATATTGCCTAACTTACGCGTTCTGCGTACGAAATTGATGTACATACTTGCGAGTTGCGACCTACTTGGTCGGTAGCATAGAGCACGGAAGCGCCGTCAGGAACTAGAATTGCTATTACTGCTTTTACATAGCATATCATAATTAGCCTATAACGCTCCCACTGCTGGGACACCTGCCTCTTCTTTATGTGCAGTGCAGATTGTTAAATGTCACATACCTTCGAATTTTTAGTTCTAGTACAAGATGCCGGTTTCCTTGCGATGTTTTCTGTCACTATTTAAAGACCAGTGAAGAAGAAAATAAATGATACGACCTTCTACTCGTAAGTCAGGGCCTTAACAACTGGACCACAACTAATATTTTGCACTGTTTTTACCGACTTCAAAAAAAGGAGGTTATAAATTCGATACGTATGTATGTAATATTGTTGGAATTTCAGAATATTCACATGTCTCTATGTGCGTTTCTAAACTTGTGTGCCAAAAATTCAAAAGTGTATTTATGTTTGCACACATGTTTGTTCACGCATTTCTTCGAAAAATATTAATCGGATGGTGATTATTCTTTTGCCGAAGGAGGGTATTGAGTTTATGAGTCTATGTATGTGTGTATGATTGTTCCTATTTGGCGTTCCAGAGACCAAACGCGTTGGCCGATTTTGATGATTCTTACGTCAATCGATTCGTCTTAACCTTGCGAGTATCACTAGCTACATTAAAATTTGATAGTACAAAAATGGCGTCTTTTGGGCGCCTAATTGTTTTCTTCCAATCTCATCGTATGGGGATGAAAATAAAGTAACGATCGTGTAACGAGAGGGTAGACTATCATTATAGGTTACTTTTTATGCCGGAAAAATGCACGAATAAAAATATGAGTGAAATCGCTGGAATAAGCCAATAAAAAATATTTGGGGCCATGCAATGTAGGGCAAATATTGGCTATCTTCTTGTGTCAGAACTTGTTGTGTGTAAAGATGTGCACTTCTAGTGTCAGAGTTAATTAAGCCGCCTCTGGGAACCCCACAGGCCTCTGACTTGACCACTCCAGACTTACAATAACTATATCCAGGATTCCTCACGATGTTTTCCTTCACCGTTGCCTGTGATGTCCAAGGTAAACTTAGAAAGTACATACGAATTTGAAAAACTCACATTTGTACTTGCCCGGATTTGAGGTCGTGCTACACGACAGGCGAGGTCTTAGTCACTGGGCCACCACCAACCAACCAAGACTTGTAAAGGAACATTATCTGTCGCTGTCTTCTTCTTAGCTTGTCAATTTCAAACAGAACTGTGATTATCAACAGATTGTTGTCATTTTTTGTTTTTCTTTTTATTTGCCTTTATATTAAGTGGGTATGGTATCTATTACATAGCTTATGTATTTATCTGTGTATCTATTGCAGTATATCATTTAAGCACTATTATTGTTACACCAATGAGCGCCCCATTTCATGTCCAAGCAATTACTGTCCATACCAGGTTGCCTGGAAGAGATCGCGGTATGCGATAAGGCCGCCCATTGTATATGTATTAGATTTAAGTTTCTTTTTATTAATGTATTTTATGGTGTATAACAAACCATATATTATATTATTATTATTATATTATCATATCCTTAGTCGAAATTGTCAAGGGCCATCAATTTCTATGAGTAAACGGTGACACACTTAAGGGTCTACATGCGCTTTAGTGCCGTAAAACGGTAACGTTCTAAAGCATACTCCTTAGTAACGGCTAGGTTAACAGGTTTGAAAAAAAAATATTTATTATTGTTTCATGTACATTATTTTCTAAACATGGTTTTTTCGTATAACATATAGTTTTGCTTTAAAAAAATAATTAGCAACACGATATTTTTCGCAACTTTTGGATACTCCTCCAAAGCGACTTGAATGTTTAAAACTATTTTAACACAGAAAAATTGATGGCTGGAATTTCTTCATAACTGACATAGCATATGTAAATCAAATAATATTTTGCAAAGAAACCTGTTCAAAAGGAGGTTCAATATTGATATTTTGGCATCGAGCGGGCGCACGGCCAGTACTGCGTTTACATTGGGGCGTATATATCGCCTTAAGTTTGTATGAAAAGTTTTTACAATGCCGTCTCCAGTACTGGCTGCTGAGTCGTCTCCATGCTCTGTGGTAAAATCTTTAATACATGATCTTATTTACTTGAGACATCTTTGCGATTTAATGTGTACAGCGTAAGCAGTGTTTATCCCTGCTCTTTTAATATTTCTCGGACTTTTTTATTTATGTGACATTTAACATTGTAACATATTTTCAATCTTTCGTCATTCTTTAACTGTTGCTTACCAATTTAAGATTTTTACTTTTAGCAAATGAGGATTTTTTTTAATAATCTTTAGGCTCGCGCTAGACCACTATCTCACCTGTTGTCGACGGTGAAGCACGCTTGCTTAGAAAAAACACCATTCACTCTTGACTTAAAGGCCCCTAGATTGTAGCTATCGGGAAACACAGACTCCGGCAGGGAATTCCACTCCTTAGCTGCACGCATAATAAAAGTGTCCCCAAAACGTTTTGTGCGTATGGGTGGGATGTCCACCATGTACCGATGACGCAACATCGTACGTCTGGTAGTCCGATGATGGAACGGGCTGGACAGAATTAACACTATCACACTTGTTGGTAAGCGATGATGTGGTCGATGGTGAAGTACGCTTGCTTAGAAAAAAAACATTCACTCTTGACTTAAAGACCCCTAGATTGTAGCTATCGGGAAACACAGACTCCAGCAGGCAATTCCACTCCTTAGCTGTACGAATAATAAAAGTATTCTCAAAACGTTTAGTGCGTATGGGTGGGATGTCCACCATGTACCGATGATGCAACGTCGTACGTCTGGTAGTCCGATGATGGAACGGGCTGGGCAGAATTAAAAACTGGAGTAAATTACTTTAATTTAATCTCCTACAAGTTGGACCGATAATCTGGTGAGGATCACACCGGCTACGGGAGCTGGCTGGATGCGAGATGCACAGGACTGGTTGAATTGGCAAGACTTGTACAGCAGTGGACGTCTACCGGCTGAAATGTTGATGACGATTAGTTTGTAGGGTTAAATTAAAACACGCTGAAACTGAAAATAGAACATTACTTTTATTTTTTTTGCTTTTTGAAAATGACCTGATATTGGACTGCTACAATTAGAAATATTCCATTGAGAATGCACACATATAAGATCAATATATTTCTGCCCCATAAACTGGCAAAGTGAACGATGTCCGAGAGAGTGAGTCTCCAAGCAATGGGATGCTGCATATCTCTACAATAAAAGACTCCTTCGAAGACGGACCAGAAATTGGTGGCGAGATGATTGGGACACATGCTTTGAGAAGTAGAACTGATGCGGGAAAGGAGTACTTGGAAGGACTTACCCAGCAAAAAATATTACATTAAGCTATTGTAATCACCCACAGACATAAATCTAACTAGATAACGCAAGTCCCTCCATCTGTATGAAAACCAAGCGTGCCACTTTTTCACACACAATTTGAAAACAAATTTACTTACCAATGAAAGAAAACATTTCCAATGCCTCGGCCAACTTTTACTATAGTCTTTACAATTCAATATGGCATAATTCGGCTTTTACCTAGATTTCGGTGGATTTCCTACTAAATGAAAAGCTCAAATTACGATCATTGAGCGTAATATTGCTCCGTTTTTTGACACGCGAAGTACATACAATGGTGTCATCTAGTTAGATTTATATCTGAGTACACCCCTTGTTGTATGAGGTAGTGGACATCTCACTAACGACAATTCGATTCACTCCAGCTTCTGCTGACCATGTGAAACAAAAAAGTAGTAATGACAAAAACCCGACCCGTAAATTCACTGTACCATGACATGTTCATTCATTCATTCAATCGATTGCTTCACCGTCGTCATTCATTGTCATTCATTGACCTGTTTGGGAAAATTTCAACAAAATGCTTATTGAGGCATTATTTTCCATTATTCTATTGTTTTAGCTTGGATTCTGCGAATGGTGACTAATTGGCTATTAGTGCCCAGTTTTGCTTCGTTGGTCTAGTGGTTAAAAGCGCTATTGCTGAACCAGAGGTCCTGTGTTCGATGCCCGGGTTGAGCAAAATTTTATTGGGTCTTTCCATCTGGCATTTCTCAGTAGCAGCTTGAAATCTGGATGATGGGATCCTGGAGAAATCGAAGGAACTCCTCCAATATTATAGGCATAAATATAGCGATTTTGGTATTTTCATCAACAATGCAATCATTTGCACTCAGAAAGTATCATTTGGTGAAGTGGAACTGATGAAAAAGACCACAGATGGTAACTGGAACTCCTTAATGCTAATTGTGTCACGGATATAAGATATCTCGAATAGTTAGCCGACTATGATGAAGCAAATTCTTATAAATGCTTGGTACTGATGTAAATGGTACCATCGAACTGATCTGATGATGAAACCGGAAGGTAGGCACTGGAACTCCGAAATAAAACAATGTATCCTCATGTTAGGGCTTATTGAAATCGTCACGATATTTACTTTGGCTATAAATGGTTTTCATGGTAATTGGAGGTACCTACCAACACTAAAAAGAGATAAATAAAAAACTTTTTAACAAAAAACTCAAACCAACTTCCAAAACAAAACACTACAAAGCGCAACATTACTTTCTGTTCCGAAGTGAGTGTCGAAAAACGGAACACAATCGGTAGTTACCACAGACACAGACTTCAGAAAAGAAAGTCATTTTTCGATTTGTAGTGTTTTGTTTTTGAAGTCGGTTTGATGTTTTTGTTAATTCAAGGTCCAATCCATTTTTATGCCGAAATTCATCAAAATTGGTCCAGCGATTTAGGCGTTAACAAACACACGGACAGAGATTACGAAAAGTCAGAAGCCAGATGATCTGACAACAGTATTTCCAAAGAATATCGTGTAACCCAGTTACAAGATTGTGGAGGGCAGAGAGGTAGTCGTTCCATGTTAAATACTGCACTCGGGTAGACTTGAGGCCGACCCCAACGATAGGATAGATGGACCCCCTTTTCCGCACTTAGTATCCCATTTGGTTCGATGTGCGTGCAGGCCTCCTCTCTGTGAGAGGGAATGGGGCGTAATCCACCACGCGGGCCCAGTGCGGGTTGTTGGATGTAACATGTCTTCGAATTTGATGAAGAAATGCCGGTTTCCTCACGATGTTTTCCTTCACGGTTTTGATAGCAGTGGTGATGAAATAATTTACACAAAGTAAAGGGTCTGCCTGAGTTCGACCGCACGACCCACAACTTGTAAGTCGCGGCTGTTACCACTGGGCCAGCAATGATCTTTGAGCTGTTCCCAATATACTTAGGGGAACTGCTAGGCAGATTTTATTTCTCTACATATCTATACTCCATTTGCGATAACATTAGACGTTTAAATTAGCTAATTTTACAGCCCTTTTAACCGATTTTGACTTCAATTGCGTTAGGAATACGACATATGGTAGGTATAGTAAACAATTGGTTTTGGTAACAGGTTTATGCTTTTTATGTCATCCTTATGTTTACGGGATAGAACTCATAATCGGTTGAACGGACTGTAAAAAGATTTGGAAACATGTCTAACGTTATTTCAAATGGAGTTTACATTCAAACCCAAAAAAAAGTCCTCACGACATGTTCTTGATAGTGAAAAATTGGTTTTACACTGTCATGTTCTGAACCCAGATACAAGCCAAAAATATAAATTATTTAACACCTAAAATTTTGTTTTACATTATTATGTAAACTACAACAGATTTAAAAAACTGTAACGCATTATTGTAATGCAAAACCGCATTCTTTGCAATTATGTATGCTATGAGTGTTTAAATTGTAAATTAGATTTTTTCTGCAAGAAACAAAAGTATTATTGTTGTCCTTTCGATACGTTTATCATGTACTCGTACATTTTTTATTTATGTGTTAATTTGTAATAAATAGACTCCACTGTCCGTCTGTCTGTCTGTCACCAGGCTGTATCTCATGAACCGTGATAGCTAGACAGTTGAAATTTTCAAAGATGATCTATTTCTATTGCCACTATAACAACAAATAAAAAAACTGAATAAAATTAATATTGAATTGGGGTTCCCATACAACAAACATGATTTGTTTTCCGTTTTTTGCGATAATGGTATGGAACCCTACGTACGCGAGTCTGACTTGCACTTGGCCGGGTTTTTATTCTTAATTCTTAATTCTTTATTGTACACCAAAACAATACATTTAGAGAAAGTGAAATCAATATTCATGTACAAGGGCGAGCTTAACTCCAAAATGGAGTTTTCTTCCAGCAAACCTTTGAGTGATAGAGATCATTATAATTATAATTGAGGGCAGTAATCCAGTGTACAATTTTGCAGTAAGATTTATTAAATATATAAATATATATATAATTAAATATATAATAATAATACATACATAAAAAAACTACATTCATAAATACAAATATACATATTATATATACGTATATATCTACTAATATTATTTATTGCGTTGAATGAAAATGCTCCTTAATTTTCCTCTTGAAGACATCGAGAGAAGGGCTATCGCGTAGGGAGTGTGGTAGAGAGTTCCAGAGATGCACTGCAGTAACAGAGAAGGAGCCATCATAACGGCTGGAAGTGTGACGCGGAGTTCGAAGAAGAAGCGAAGTGGCTGTGCGACAAGGTTTACCCCTCGGGACGAGGTACTCAAACCGTTCGCGAAGATATTGAGGAGAAGTAGGATTATGCAGGATAGTATAGAGAAGGGATAGGATGTGGGTATCTCGTCGACGCCGAATCGGCAGCCACTTCAATCTGGTCCGAAATTCCGACACATGGTCGTACTTGCGGAGGCCAAAAATAAAGCGGATGCATAAGTTCTGCAGTCGCTCGAGTTTGTTTAGGAGTACCTCCGTTGCATCTAGAAAACAGACATCCGCATAGTCTATTAGCGGCAGAAGAAGAGAATTTTTAATTTTCTAAAAATAATTAACATTGTAATGGCGTGGTGGCTCAGTGGCTAAGATCTCGGTTCCCGTGTTTGAAGGTCGTTGGTCCAAATCCGGACAAGTACCAATGTCACTTTTCCAATTTAAATGTAATTACTTTGTAAGTTTATCTTATTAGAAATCGCAATTTTTTGGGAACAACAATCTCAAACATCGTGAGAAAACCTAACCTAACCTTTAAAATCCCCAAATTCCAAAAAAAAATTACAAATAATCAAAGAACCCAACTGCTTAAGAAGCGAACTAAAAAGACGTAAACAAGAAGAAAATCATACTGTGCAGTCGGAGGATTCATCTGGTTTTGGTCAGCCAGCTCAGCCAGCTTATAGTATTCCAAGACGATGTTATACCACAAATATATAATATTACACACTATATTCAAACATAAAAAAAAAATAACAATCAAATAGCAAAAATTAAAATTAAAATAAAAGAACCAATTCAAATTTGTCTAATAATATGTATCATCCGACTGCATTTCACGGGCTTGAAGCCACTGACAGGAACTAGTTAGTAATCCAATAAATAATCATACTTGTAGTACCATGTCGATTTCAAAATCGTCATATGTATGTGCCTACCGGTAACTACATATACCTATCATTATTTCGGCATACTGACCATACTACGTAATTTGTATCGTCACATCCTGCGATCATTTTAACGGTATGGTGACGGCAATATATGACATACTATTTGTAGTAGGTAGATAAATGATGACTAATAGCTAATTTTAGGGTCCCGTACCTCGAAAGGAAATAACGGAACCCTTATAGGATCTCTTTGTTGTCAGTCCGTCCGACCGTCTGTCTGTCTGTCAAGACCCTTTTTCTCAGGAACGCGTAAGAACAGAACGCGAAAAGCTGAAATTTAAATCAAATACTCAGGTCTACTGTCCCTCAAAGCTGTGAAAAAATAAAAAAACCTCTAAGCCAACGCAATCAAAAGATACAGCCGTTTATGCCGCAAATTTCCGCAAATTTCCGACACCACAAGGGAATCAAAACCTACAGGGTACTTCCCGTGAACTCAGAATCTTGCAATTTGGCACGAAGCAACGTCTTATAGCACAGATATCGGAAAAATAGCGAATACCATAAATTTTTAGTTACATCATATAATATATTTTTTTTTATAATTTTAAACTTACTACCCCTTCCCTCATGAACGCGTAGAGGTATTAAATTGAACATATCAAATACTCAGGTATATAACATCTTTAAGCTGTTTGTACGGAACCCGCGGTGCGCGAGTCCGACTCGCACTAGGCCGGTTTTTTATACATATACAGAAGCTTTTTAAATACAATAGCTTTGTAATGTAATAAAGAATTCGCAAGCTCTACACGACTTGAAAGAGGCCAACGACAGAGCTGTCCAGGTGGCCACATCTTAGTCAGACAAAATTTGAGTCGAATCGACACGTGAAGAATATGAAGCTAGCTCTAACTGCAGTGTAGGTCGGATAGCCGATGGAGCTCAACGGCCATCAAAACGGATTTTTTAAACGTTTCAAACCGTCTTTTTGGTTTAAAACAATTTAAAACCACCCTTAGCGGTTTAATAATGGTTGAAAACATTTTTTTTTTGTAGACTGAATTGAGGCTTCACAAGAAGTGATCTAGACCACACCTACTTCCTGATTTAGGATATTGTTATATCAAGGGAAATTAACATATAACAATAACAATGCAAGCGCAGTTCCACGCCTGCGGGCCCCTACCTGCCCCTCTCTCCTCATACCAACGTTGCGATTTTGCTAGCAAAATGCAAAATAAAAATGCGGCGTTGCTGTTATATTTTAATAAATACTCATAATAATAACATGATTATATAAATATAAAAAGGGGAGAGGACGAAGGGCCCATTGTGAATCAAAAATTCGTCCACATCAATGTCAATGGGAAACGTGTCCAGAACGCTGTCAGCATTGCCACGTTGAATGGCAATGCTGACTTACTGACAAGAGCCCGACGTAACATCAGGATGTCATTAATGCTGGCGTTCCGTGCTATTCAGCCAAGAATTGAATCTTGAATTCATGAAATGGTAAAGAAAAGATGAACGATCAGGATATGAAAATAAAAACTCTCACGCTTTACAAAATGTATCAATTCTACACTTATAAATGAAGGACAAAACCTAATTAATGTGCAAAAAGCCTTCTTGGCTAGTTAGGAAACTAAAGCAAAACGGTGGCGTAGTTGCCCCAGTTAAGTTGTGTTACTAAATAACTACTTCGGACTGAAGACAATGGTTTACTGTGTTATGTTGTTAGGGTAACCACAGAAATGGTTCTAACAAGACAGTTACTGTATTTTTTATACTACCATTGTTCGTTTTGTATACAAGAAAACGTTGCTCCACTCTAGGAATTTTTCCTAGCAAATTCCTCTGCTATGTATGCCATACAAATATTTAATTTTGTACCGTGTGAGAATCGCTCAGCCACTGCACCAGTGTTTATTTTTCGCTTATGTTATACTAGTGAGTGACGGATAGCGATAGAAGCACAGTCATTTATTTGAGTTCGGCACAGATTCTTTTTCCACAGATCTGTATCCGCAGTTAACTCTGCAGCCAACTGATTTTTGCCATAGCAATCCGTCCTAAATATTTATAAGTGAATCACCCGGTATGGTAAATAACGATATTAAAAGCAATGGTGTTCAAGTGGTAACGGCCTCGACTTACAAAATTGTAATTATTTCATCACCACTACTCTCAAAATGTTGAAGAAAAACATCGTGAGGCAACCTGCATGTCTTAGAACCGAAAATTCGAAGACATGTGACATCCACCCGCACTGAGCCCGCGTGATGGATTGCGGCCCATTCCCTCTCACAGAGAGGATGCCTGCTCGCAAAACGGACCTAATGGGAGTCTTAAGTGTGCAAAATGGGGTTCATCTATCCTATCCTATGGTAAAGAACGAAAGAAGAAAAATAAAGAAAAAGAATTTATTCCGTCTGAAAAGACGTAGAAATCAGTATGTCTCTACAATAAACAACAAGGACTGGACAGTAAACAACATATAACTGCAATATTTATGGACATGTCAAAAGCATTTGATTACGTATACCATAATATCCTCTTAAATAAACTAGAAATATATCAATACAGATTTAGAGGGAACGCATTGGATCATATAAAATCATATCACAAAAATAGGTTTCAGATAACTCAAATAACAACAATATCAAATGAAACAAAATATGAACAAACTTTTCAGTCTAAGGCTAAAACGGTCAAGTTCGGGGTTTCTCAAGGAAGTGTTCTTGGTCTACTTTTGTTCATAATATATTAATGACCTCGCTAAAGCCATAAATCATGATATGTCATTTGCAGATGACAGTAAATATTTATTTTATTCAGTTTTTATTGTATTTGTTGTTATAGCGGTAACAGAAATACATCATCTGTGAAAATTTCAACTGTCTAGCTGTCACGGTTCATGAGATACAGCCTGATGACAGACCGACAGACAGACAGCTCTTTGGGCTAAAATATATTAAGCAGAGTCGAAGCGAATTTCTAAAAATGTGCGCGTTTTAACCCTTATTAAAAAATACCAAACGATGGCCATTTTTGATTGAGCATCGTCATTTTTAGGGTTCCGAAGTCAATAAGGAACCCTTATAGTTTCGCTATGTCCATCTGTCCGTCCGCAGCTTAACTCAGAGACTCTTAGTTCTAGAAAGGGGCCATCCATTAATCACGTGAGGCTTGAAAGGGAGGGAGGGTTAGCAAAAATCACGAAATATTACAAGGGAGGGGGGGGGGGGATAACACGTATGACCTTGACTTGCCGTTGCCAGGCAACGAACGAAGTCCCCGCGCGCCTCGCACCGCGACTACCACTATTAAGTGACGCTGGTTATAAATATTTATTACAAACACTTGCCTCCACCCGCGGTGGTACTCAAATAGATAATATTTTGACCAACTTCACTTGTTAAGTTGGATTTTATAACTTCTTCAGATACCATCATCCTATGTGGGCCCATTTTTAGACGTTGTGAGCCGCTGAAACCGTTTTAATGTTCATGTAACAACACAAAACCCTCCTCTTAGTCCGCATTATAAGCAACTACGGAACCCAATTACTGCGCGTGGCCCAACAAGCACTTGGAAGGTTTATTACAGTTTAATTGCACCAAAATGTGTTACAATACAAATTTAAACAATCAAATGGTATACCTCAGAAATTTAAAATCGCGCTATCTATTGGCATCAATTTTAAATGATCTGTTCAAATAAACTTTGAAATGTGAATTAAGAGCCCAATATTCCATAATGTTGTGCCTAGACTGGAAGCCGACCCCAATACAGTTGGAAAAAAAGGCTAGGCAGATGATGATGTTGTGCTTAGGACAGTTGATTAAACAAGAAAATACAATATTTGTTAATTTTACACACAATTCAATATAAAATCGGTGCATATCGCGCCATCTAGTGGTATTAATTTGAAACAAATTTTCTTTCTTTGCGCTGGGATCCCGTGATAACATGGTGTTCCCATTCGATAATGCCACTATTATGGACCAAATTCTAGAAAGTAATGGCGTACGGCAAACTTAAGCCAATAGCATTTTTTTTTGAGCCAATGGATATAAAATTGCATGTATTGAAAAACGTACTCACTAGTTATATTTATGGTAACCCTATCCACTTATTTACCATTCTATTTTTTCCACCCAGTAACTGATTATCATCATATCGCGAACATAACACCATGAAGTTACAACTTCATAATTAATTGTTTATCTTTACGCCTTACTTAGTTTATAGGTTATGGAATGTTCCATGTAGTTTTGTAGAAGGGACTTAAGTAATATAAAGTTGCAAACCCGGAAGAAATAGATAGACATGTTAGTATGTACGATAAAGTTAGCCAGTCTTCAGCAAATGACCTTCTTATATTGAAACGATTCGTTGCTCTGCTCTTGAGGTTTTATATGACACATGAATAATAATTAATCTTATATCTGGTGGTATCTGGTATCTCTTATATTTGGTATCTCTTCACCACCCTTGTTTTTTTTTATCGATACGCTCGCGTTTGACCACTATCTCGCCTGATAGTAAGCGATGATGTTGTCTACGTTGAAGCACGCTTGCCTAGAAGTAACCTATTCACTCTTGACTTAAAGACCCCAAGGTTGTATCCAGTACTGTATTTAAATGTGATAATAGGATAAATAAAATAATGATGTATAGACATAAGGCAACAAATACTGTGATCAACAAAAATGTAAAAACAACTAATGTGATATATTAGGTTGGGGAAAAAGTCTTTTCGCATTATAGTATGTATGAACTTGTAATAAAATCTCTTTGGCTATACTATTTGTATCTGGCTGGTTTTGGTATCATTGAAAGTTTAAATTTTAAAGAACATAATTCCAAATTCAAATTAGGAAAATGTGTAATTTTCATTTGTTTCTCGTACTGTCAAGATGAGTGAATTTAATGAAGAAATTCGATACATTTTAAAATTTTACTACAAAAAAGGTAAAAATGCAACGAAAGCCGCGAAAAAAAATTGCGATGTTTATGGACCTAGTGCAATGTCTGTGAGAGTAGCACAAATTTGGTTTAAGCGTTTTCAATCCGGAAATTTTGATGTCAAAGATGTACGTCGCTCTGCTCGCCCTATTACGGATAAAATGGATGCCATTTTTGAAAAAGTGGAGCAACATCGATATAACAGTAGTTACGACGTAGCTGAAGAACTGGGAATTGACCACAAAACAGTTTTGGTGCATTTGAAAAAAACTGGGTACACAAAAAGCTCGATATTAGGGTACCTCACGAGGTCACTGAAAGAAACCTAATGAACCGTATACTCATTTGTGATTCTTTATTACGACGTAATGAAACCGAACCATTTTTGAAGAAGCTGATAACTGGTGATGAAAAGTGGATCACGTACGACAAGAACGTGCGAAAAAGGTCGTGGTCAAAGGCCGGTCAGGCTTCACAGACTGTGGCGAAACCCGGGTTAACTCGCAACAAGATGATGCTGTGTGTGTGGTGGGATTGGAAGGGCATTATTCATTATGAGCTGTTACCACCAAGCAGGACCATCGAATCTGAAATCTACTGCTAACAACTGTTGAGATTAAAGCAATAAGTTCAGAGAAAGCGGCCGGAATTCATCAACAGAAGGGATGTGGTTTTTCATCATGATAACGCTAGACCTCACACATCTTTAGCCACGCAGCAAAAATTAAGAGAGTTTGGCTGGAAGGTGTTAATGCATCCGCCGTATAGTCCTGACCTTGCACCTTCAGATTTCCACCTGTTTCGGTCTCTTGAGAATTCTTTAGGCAGTGTCAGGTTAACATCACGAGAGGACTGCCAAAACCACTTGTCGCAGTATTTTGATCAGAAGTCCCAAAATTTCCATAGCAATGGGATCATGTCCCTACCTACAAGATTGCAAAAAGTTATCGAACAAAATGGTACCTACATACTTTAGTTAAATGTACATAAACTATATTAAAAAAGATTTTGAATTTTCTTAAAAAATGCGACGAAACTTTTTCCCCTACCTATTATATAAGACCATTTTTGAATAGAAAATTACTTAGAGAAATAAAAAACAGTAACCAAGGTCTCAGACTATGTCCGAGGGAGATTTGTGTAAGGCAGGAGGAGCTTTTAGTCAGTTGGAACCTGACACTACCCAAACTGGCTCGTATTGTGAGGCAGTTTGGGTGTTAGTCCGAAGGGATTTCCCCTCCAGCCAATAAAAAAAAAGGTTGTATCTATCAGGGAACAAATACCCCTTGGTTGGCTGGTAGAGTAAGTCCACCATTGTTCTCTTTTTGTACGATGTTTAAATAAATAATTAACACACAATCTTTACTGTATCTTAATTTTATAATGGTCTTCTTCCAATGATACTTACTTACTTACTATTTCCATTACTTCAGAAACTATCTCAATTCTAGCTACAACTTCTTCTTTGCGAGTCGATGGTGTGTTGACCCTTAGATAATTTGGACCCACTATGTGGCCACGTTTACAGCGGCATCATTGGTATTCATCAAGTCCTGCAAAGTGCAGGTGTATATGCACTTTGAGCACTCGAGGGAGGGGCATGCTCTGGACAGGTCCCGCACTCACATTTTGTATCAGACAGATCTGTTAAACTCCACTATGAACCCCATTCTAGTTACTTGAATTACGTTTCAGTCTTCACCTACTCTAGCCATCAGTACATATTTCTTTACGTCATTTTCAATAGTTTTGTCCCATACAAATAAATAATTTTCTTTCTGAAAAACTGTGATCGGCATGATGTTGGTACAAATTGTCAACTTCACCATCATCGTCATCAACAGTCCGAATTCACCCACTGCCGAGCACAGGCTACTATCTTGTGCCAATGCCAACCTCATTCAGGATCTATCCACGATGTCGTTGGCAACTCTAACTTACCTCAAAATTCTTGTCGGTATTTTGTTCAGCAAAACTGAATAGGGTATATGACAAAAACAAAACTATTTAGTCCGTCACATAGATAATCTAAAAATATTGGACACGTATTTTTCTTTTGCTACGTAAACAAAAAAATACTACGATACAGTGCGTTGAAATATCGTGTGACGTCACGGTGTGCTAGAATGTATACTGACAAAGTGACGTCACAAACCCCCAATCCTGAACTTTGTTACGCTTTATCTTTGTTAATTTTCTTTATTTGATAAAGCAAAAAATAAAATAAGCCTTTTATTTCATGCATTAAAAAAGGTTTACATCTCTTAATTAGTGTAGTTTAATTTAATATACAGTGAAATACATATTATATATATAAATCCAGTAACATTCATCAATAGAACAATAATCACGATAAAACTTATATATTCAACCAAATTCAATTCATTGAATTCATTCCATTCCAAGCAAAAA
The DNA here is from genome assembly GCA_947562075.1 of Orthosia gracilis. Classification (NCBI taxonomy): domain Eukaryota; kingdom Metazoa; phylum Arthropoda; class Insecta; order Lepidoptera; family Noctuidae; genus Orthosia; species Orthosia gracilis. The sequence goes on along the minus strand of OX387267.1, from coordinate 6,289,556 downwards.
AATAGGGGTCCAATATTATTTGATAATCTCACTGACGTACTAAATAGAATTATAATTTTTTTACCCAGGAAACATCCCTTTTGTGATTATTTCTTCTATCTCTTTAAGCTCCTCTTTAACCTTCAAAAAGATCATTCCTAACCTATCTTTTTCATCCCTATAAAGCAACGTCTCTGCTCACTTCCCAACCTCAACCAGTCGTAATACTATTACTCATTGGTGACACATATTCCTACCGGCGGTAACACCCAAACAGGTTTCAACCCAACTGGTTTGCAACTGATGAAATATAGAAACTTACTGATGGCAAGGACCTAGATGGTTTAGTATGGATTACTAATGGTTGATTAAAATATGTTAGTGGGTTTATACAGATATTATAAATAGCACACATGAGGAGAACGATATAATATTACTTAAACATCAAATTCGTAGCAAGAATTGTAGAATTTGTTTCTTTTGACATGCTGGCTTGCTTCTCATCATAAGAAGAAAATACCATCATCTTCTGCCATGTTACTAGGAGTAGGCGCGACGCGTATTTTTTCCTATAATTATTTTCTCTTGTCAAGATTCATCATTAAATCCTTTCAATTTCCTTTTGTCTTCCTCTTCTTGTTCGTCCATCTACTTTTTTATTCTCTTGCAAATCTAATGCAGGTGTGCGCTCACCGCTACGCCGTTTTGTCGATACATACAATAAGCTATTTTGTGCAATTGACATATTATTTGTAAGCAGATATACCTTTAGAACTAGCATAATCAAAATTTTGAAGAATCAACAGTAGCTGATTAAAATGAAAATCAAAAACGTTTATTTCAAATAGACCAATTACAGGCACTTTTGAATTGTCAAAATGTCGGTCAGTCAAACAAACAAGTGAAGCTAAATTGCACGTTCCAAGGAGTAGATCTCTATGGAGAAGAACGTGCAAGAAACTCCATGGACCAACATACCCTGACTACAAATACGGGCTGAATCAACATACCCTGACTACAATAACGTTTGCTAATCAGTTTGTCTTAGTGTAAGTAGTAATCTGTAGAAAATGTAGTGGGTAGTATATTTGTTAAGTCATATATATGATTAAGACACTTTGTATATTTTTAGTATACGAGTACTACTGTTTGTTTTCCCTATAACAAATAAATAAATTATTCATCACTACCTAAAGTTTCATAAACATTATTTCAGAATTTTTTACATGAAAGAGTAAAAACACAGGTTTACTAATGCTAAGCATAAAACATTGCCATAATTTATATTGGCATAACGAAATTCAGTATAATGATCATTACGCATGATATTATTTGGCATAAATGTTTTGCCATAATGTACATTGCCATAAATATAGTTCGCACAATAATAATGAAGCATAATTCTATAAGGCATAATGATATTTACGCATAATGCTCTTTGGAATAAAACAAACATGTTCGCGGCTCAAGCGCCTTAACCTAATCCAATTGAATCCTAACCCTTTCTTGCATGGATAAATGCTCATGCAAACTGCGCCACTACATGTGACCAAACCAGCACATGGGCGCCAGATGACCCCGTGTATGGCACCCTTGGTCCCCCTGTTATGGTTCAGTTCACTTTTCAGCCGCGGGAGATAGGGAGAGCGTCCAACTCTATACCAACACTCCACCTCTCCTGCAGTCACACCACGCCGCCTTCAGACGGTGGCGATCCCGTCCAGGCCGCAGCAGGTAGGGAGAGCCGCGCACCGCTATATCATCACTCCTCTCCCGCCGCAGCTTCCAATCCTCAATCGCGATGTCTCCATACGACATTACGGCCCGCCTCAGATGTGATGTCGCCCAAGTTGCCTTATCGCTTCACCGTGGGGGACCAAGCCACGGCTACTGAGCCCCCCAGCCTCGACAATGCGGGATCCCACCTGGGGGGAATTTTTTCCTAACGTAACATTCAACATACAATTATTATGACGAATAAATATTATGCCTTAAAAAGTAATGCAACTCGAAATTAGGCCAAATTAAATTAAATTATTATGCGATAGAATTATTATGCGGAAAGGTTATGTCAAACAAAATTATGCCAAGTGGCGAAATCCCTAAAACACATCTATCCAAACTTTCTCATTTATGATATTAGTAGGAATAAGAATACTTTTATGCACATAAATTTTATCCACGCAACCTGCGTCGACACTCTTACGCCATCTCATGTTCCTAGTTCGGCGGGCTGTGCTGGCGCTGCTGCTGCGGCTGCTGAGGCACTCAAGCGGCAAAAAAACCTTACTGGAAATTTCAACTTTGAGCTGTTTGGGGTCGAAACGCTTGGGTCATGGGGCCCGAGTGCACGTCTCCTTTTTACCCGACTGCCGAAGGAGGGTTATGTGTTTATCAGTCTATGTATGTATGTTTGTTCCTATGTGGCGTTCTAGAGACCAAATGCGGCGGCCGATTTTGATGATTCTTACGTCAATCGATGTGTCTTAACGTTGCGAGTGTCACTGGCTACATTAAAATTGGAAAATAGAAAAATGGTGGATTTTGGGCGCCATATTGTGGGGGCCCAAATTATTTTTTTCTTCCAAACCCGTCGTGTGGGGTATCAAAATAAAGTGTTTAAGAGGTGATTACAAAAATATTTGACACTTATATGTTTAAATGTACCTAATTCTAAAGAAAATTAACTAAAAATTTGATAATATATTTCTTTTTTCAATAACAAAAATCTCGACTGCTTAAAAAGCGAACTAAAAAGACGTAAACGAGACGAAAATCATGCTGTGCAGTCGGAGGATACATCTGGTTTTGGTCAGCCAGCTCGCGCATATATTATATTAAGCAGTCGGGTTTTTTGTTATTTTTAAATATATTTTTTTAAGGAGGTCTCTCGCCGTTTGATCGATACTGTGCGTGACCGTGATAGGTACTGGCTCTTTCTTTGCGCAAAGAATCAGCATTGCCATTCAACTTGGCAATGCTGCCAGTCTTCTGAGCACGTTCCCGTATGACAGCGATGTGGAGGAGTACTTCGACGCCTAAGTGTACCTTTCTTTTGTATATAATATAAGTAATTAGGTTTACTATAATTTTGTATAGTTTACTTTTGTTTAATGTTAAGTATGTACATTTTTATACCACAATAAGAAAAATAGACAGATTAAATACAAGCTGCCAAGGAAAAAACTTAATGTTTGTTGAGTCAACTCAAATCTAATACTTCAGCGCAATTGCTCGCTTGTAACCAACAAAGCAGTAGAATAATATCTAATTATAGACTAATTCGCGAAATTTGTTCGTGAAATCGGCCCACAGCATAAACCTCCATGACTCACTCCAGCCTACTGGTCTGAAAGTTTCGACCACGTCCACGTCAGTCCAACCACTTCCGTGCTTTTTAGAGTACAATGACTGGTTCCATTGTGTACAACAATAGGTTTCAATATCAATTGTAAGTTCGTTTTCAGGTTCAGCGATAGGACATTATTTGTAATTGTAAAAATAACGTTTATCTGATATTTATATGTGTGTAATTGTTTTATTAAAGGGTAAAGGCCTCTTCTCGTACAGAGGGCATTGATCACCGCGCTTGCGAACTGTGTGTTGGTTGATTTCAGTTGAGTTTTCTGGGTCGTTTTGGTTGACTGTGGAGTATTTTCTTATAACCCTTTATAGGACGGGTCACACAAAGTGGCCAGTAAACTGGACAGTCACTTCAAGATTGTTATCTCATAGATTTTTATTTGTTTATTGAACCTTATGAACATATACGACCCGCATTAGAGAACACTGGCCCGTCAACTGGCCAGTGTTCAAGTTCGTCGCGCGATATAACAAATTCACGCCTTTTTTAAAATGGCCTGTGAACTGGTCACCGTGCACACACGAATTGGGCAAGAAGAAGTCTTGATATTATTATGTAATGGGACGTAATCCACAAAACGACCTCGGCAAGTGTGACTTAGATTTAAAAAGACAAAAACTCACTTACACGAGAACAATGCTTACAGTAAATTCTATGTAAAGTTCGTGACAGATGTCACGTTAGCAATTATTACGATGCACCCATCCAAGGCATTCCAGCTTTTAGAAAGGGTGTTATTAGCGATTAAATATGCAGCTAATAAAGTTTGTTTATTAACATATATACAATTTTTTTTTTATTAAAAATTAATATTCTAAAATAAAAATAAACCTATATACAAATACAAAATGGAGACGGAAAAAAGCTCATTGTGCATCAAAAAATTCGTCGACATCGATGTCAATGGGAAACGTGCCCAGAACGCTGGCAGCATTGCTACGTCAAATGGCAATGCTGATTCTCTGGCCGAAGAAAACTTCACGTGGCCAGCCCTCTGGTCACGTGAAGAGTCGACGAGCTTTGTGCTAATTTCTCGAAAAACTCGATGCGCATTGGACCCCATGGACCTAATGTTTCAACCCCAAACGGCTCAAACAAATAGCTTCCAATAAGGTTGTTATATTTGCGCCGTTTGAGGTTTTCTGCACCGGCAGCAGCCGCCCCAGCATAGCCCGCCGTACTAAGAAGATGGGATAGCGCAAGGATGTGGACACATCGCATATAACACATATAACAGTTTCCTATCCATTTCATTGGGTGACTACACATCGACGCAATCATACAGCAAACAATAGATCGGCCGGTGAACGGCTCATTGGATCGCTATGGACCGGAATGAGCGAAAGTGAGAGCGCTGATCTGTATATGCAATATATTAGCTGTGTTTAAGCTTAGAGTTGGTCTGTATTGTGTCTATTAGTCTAGTGCCTTTTAGAAAGGGGCCAATAAAAGACCCAATATGTTATATGACACCACAAAGAGCCTTGACAAAGTGATATTCAGTTTCAGTTTTATTTTCTAGAGACAGAAGTTTAGTCATAATAATTATCAATAGGTTTCTCGTTTTCGTTGTTGGTATTTATTCGTTTATTTTATTTGTATTTGTGTATTATTAATATACTAGCTTTTATCCGCGGCTTCGCTCGCAGTGAAGCCATTTTTTTTTTTATTTTTTTTTTTATAAAATGTATCCTATGTTACTTCTAATACCTCCAAGAATATATGTACAAAGATTCATGATGATCGGTTCAGTAGTTTTTGCGTGAAAGCGTAACAAACAAACTTACATTCACATTTATAATATTAGTATGAAGTAAGTATATACATTTTCGTATACAATTTGTTATTTTTAAATATTTTTTGTACCCGTTCACAACGTTGTACTTTTTAACCCAAAGGTTGACTGGTAGAGAATGCCTTTTGGCATTAAGTCCGCCTATGTACCATTATTGTACATGAAATTTAAATAAATAAATAAATTTTCTACCATCGATTACGACTAACAAAGGTCCATAACGTTTTGGATTGACCTTGTAAAATTTGGTTCACGCATATCAAACATTTTGGAGTTTTTGATATTTGATTGAATTTTTTGATCGCTGAATATTATTTTTAACCGACTTTCCAAAAAGATGGTTTTTTTTTGTGTATTTTCACCGATATCTCCGTCAATTGTGGACCGATTTTGAAAATTCTTTTTTTTTTTGATAGATTATATTCCGTAATTGGTCCCATTTTAATTCTGTGAAGATCTGATAAAGGACTTCGGAGATATACAACAGAACTCTTCAATAAATAACGGCAAATCTCTTGGAATTGCTGCAATCGCATGTCTGTTTACTGTTTATACCATTTCATAACATAACATCACGCCAGTACGCTCTCAAGGAGTACGCAGATCTCTCATTCCACCGGTTATGTTCAAGTTTCATGAAATTCAGGTAATCTTTTCTGGCATTATAAGTACCTTAATAAAGGCAAGTTGCTTAATAGGTACCTACAGCTAAAAAGTGAAAAATAAAATACTTTTTTACAAAAAAATACTACCGACTTCCAACTAAAATCAAAAATAACTTTCTTTTTCGAAGTCGGTACCTACCAAAGACACCGACTTCGAAAAAGAAAGTTATTTTTCACTTTGTGGTGTTTTTAGTTGGAAAACGGTAGATTTTTTTTGTAAAAAAGTTTTTTGTCTAGAGCCTTAGACCTACACGTGCGCTGTGTTTAAGTTTAGACTTTGGTCTTTATCATGTCTAATTTCATTAAGAAAGGAGCCGTGGGAACAGACCTCACAGCCGGTCACCTAACCGCTGGTCAGACCAGGTAACCGCCCTCACTGAACTCTCTGTTACAACCGCTCTGAAAGAAGCTGAGAACCAAATGAAGTGGAAAAACATCGAGCATAAAGCCACGAGGGTCTTTCAGGGACACGACCTTCAGTAATGAAGAACGCGACCAAGAAGAAGATGTTACTTTCATTGTCGAAAGGTTAGTCAACACCAATAAAGGGGACAATACTAGACCAAAATTAAAAGATATACTTAAGAGTAGCGACGTTACAAGAGAGGTTCTAGGTAACGATTAATCGCATGAAATTTTGGTGGCAAATGTCAATTCCACACATTTTTGACTAGATAAACCCAAAAGGAAGATTTATTAACATACTAGCTGACCCGGCGAACTTCATTCCGCCTAACAAATTTCTAAAATAAAATAATTTTTCTAAAATAAACGTAGCCTAAGTTACTCCTTATTACATCAGCTACCTGCCAATAAAAGTCCCGTCAAAATCGGTCCAGTCTTTTCAGAGATAAGCCGGAACGAACAGACAGACAAAAATTGAAAAAAATGTTATTTTGGTATATGTACCGTATATATATACATATACAAGTAGTAAAAAACGGTTATTTCAATATTAAAAACAGACACTCCAATTTTATTTATATTTATAGATGTATAGATATACAACTAGCTAACCCCCGCGGCTTCGCTCCCGTCAACTGGCTATCTACCCTATCTACCTATCCTACATACCTACCCACCCACATACCCATTAACCTTGCCACTGCCAAATAATAATTTTATAGGCATAATTTTGCTAATTTGGGTTACATTATTTCCAAAAGGATTTCTAATTTTTTTGAAAATAATTTCTAGCCTAAATTACTCGGGAATAACGTAGCTTTCTATAGGTGAAAGAATTTTTAAAATCGGTCCAGTAGTTTCGGAGCCTATTCGGTACAAACAAACAAACACATAAACAAGGAAACAAAAAATCTTTCCTCTTGGTATATATTGATAATATTGATATAGATTGAATATTCTACACTTCACATCGATGTCAATGGGAAACGTGCCCAGAACGCTGGCAGCATTGCCTTCCACCGTGGCAATGCTGCCAGCGTTCTGGGCACTCTGGCCGAAGAAAAGGCCAGCCTTCTAGTCACGTGAAAAGTCGACGAGCTTTGTGCTAATTACTCGAAAAAATCGATGCGCAATCGGACCCCATGGACCTAATGTTTCAACTCCAAACGGCTCAAACATATAACTTCCAATAAGGTTGTTATATTTGACAAGATTGGATATCATTAGCGAGACGTCCACTGCTGGACATAGGCCCTCCCAGGCGTCGAGGATTCGGATCGGCATCCAGAGGATTCCAAAGCTAAAACATAAGCTAATACAAATAACAAATATTATTGTAGGTACATGTACATGTTCTAACAGTACAAACAGTAGCTAAGTACATTCTGTTGAGGGATCGGCGCCAATGAAAGGCTTATAAGCGCATGTATAGAATAAATTAAAATTACTTTTAAATTATTTATTGTCAGCCTACACGTGTGTGTCCTTGACCTTTCTATATTTTTAAAATCTTAATTTAAAATCGCCAGAAGCCGCCTGAAATATTTCCACCTACTTGTAAATTAATGTACAGAGATTAACCGTTTTTGCTAATTCGAGAAAAGAACAAGTTTCTTTTCAATCTTATCATCCTATTAAAAGTTTGTAGACAATACTGACAGATCAGAAATTAGTACAAAAAAGTTAATAAAAAATATAAAAGAACCCGACTGCTTAAGAAGCGAACTAAAACGATGAAATCAAGAATAAAATCATGCTGTGCAATCGGGGGATACATATTCGCGAGCTAGCTGACCAAAAAAGATGAGGTTTTTTTAATTGATTTTTTTTATTTACAACTTTTTAGTTCACATTTTTTTTCGAATTAGACACATTTAAGCATTAGGAGTGTTATTATATTTTTGAAATCACCTCTTAAAAACCTTTATTTTTATACCCCGCACGATAGAAAAGGACAAAAAAAATTGGGACCCAACAATATGGGGCCCAAAATCCGCTGTTCTTCTAATTTCAATTTTAAAGTAGCCAGTGACACTCGCAAGGTTAGGACGAATCGATTGACGTGAGAATCATTAAAACCGGCCAACGCATTTGGTCTCTAGAACGCCACATAGGAACAAAAATACATACATACATAGAATGATAAACAAGTTACCCTCCTTCAGCAGTCGGGTAAAAAGAAAACACACTGTTCTAAAGTTAAAAACATATACATTGACTGATCTATATTTCTTCCGTCTCTTCAAAGTACAAGGCTAAAAAGATATGTCTTATTATATTTGCCGGAATACGGAAAGCAGTATTTCCGACACACAATGACGCATAAAAAACTAGATTACTGCAATACTGCCGCTTGCTTTAATTATCTTGTTATTATAGTCAGCAGTAAAGTATTGATGTCTGTTTGTTAGTCTATCCCCCGATTTTATAATGTCAAATGTCAAATTAAGTTTTTTTTTTACATAAGCCTAATAACCCGTCAAACTTTCGCAAAAACATAGGGTTTTTTTTTTTTTTTACTTTGCCCCACACTAGGAATTTCTTCCTGTATCGTGGGTGCGTTTACAAACATGTAAACTCACATACACCACACCCAGAGCCGGAACAACTATCTGTAGGTCATACAAATATTTGTTCCGTGCGGGAATCGAACCCGCGACACGCAGCGCAGCAGTCAATCGCTCAACCATTGCGCCAACCGTGCTTTGACACGTTCTTAACTCCAAATACCCGATGTATAAACCAGCCCGATTTTTTTTTACTTATGTATATTTAACGCCATAGTGGTTTTAGTGACAGAAAAGTTGAAAGGGATACTTTTGCCGTGGTACATGCATATGTGTTGAAAATGGGTGAAAATCATGTGACAAAAAGAAGTTATAAATGTTAATGGATGGAGAACAAGGTAAAAGATAAGATGGATTGATTGAGTGAGGAATTATATGAAAGAAAAGGGAGTCAGTGGTAGCGTGATTGTTGACAGGACGGTATGGAAGAAGAAAACGTGTTGACATGGGAACATGGGACGACGACGGCAGTACGATGAAAATGAGTCTATGACTCCGTAACTGTCAAACAATGAATTCTATTGTGAAAGGGTCAAAATAGAGGAGTTTTTGGCAGGAATTTTTCGGGTGAAGTTCAGCGGCTGTTAATATTATTTGCAGATTGATTCCTAGTAGTTATTGTGATATAAAATTGGTGTAGTTTTGTGTCTCAACTGTCTACGCAAATGGACAATATGTGGAATTATTGACAGAAGTGATCTCACGATAGTGGAGCGGCGAATTTTATTGTAGTATTGACTACCTCCGCAAAGCTTACTGGGAAGGCTGACACGATACAATTTGCTGCCAAATACTCCAAAAAACATTAGAATCTGTTACATCCGCATTCTAATGCATACTAAAGAATTCAACAAAAATACTAACTGATGACTAGGTAGCATGGTCTCAGACCTTAGCCTGTTCCGACAGAAACAAATATATTAAAAAAAAAAAGCCTCAAAATAGACAGCTAAAGACTGGCACCCAAGAAACTTTGAAATTCGAACGGTGTCTCGTGAACCGCGATGACTTACTTTAAAAACAAATGAGTTCGCTTTCGAATTGTGTGCGCTCGCTTGAGTGAGGTGCGCTGTGAACTTTACAGAATAGCAATTGCAGGCAAAGTCGTTAACAAAACTAGTGCGAATATAGTTTAAAATTTAGCAATTGAGATTAACACATAAAATCCCACCATGCAATATTTTTTTATACTTTGGCACATGCAGAGACAATTCCGTAAACTCGTAACGATTGAAAAAGCTGTTAATTTTCGTTTGTTGTACAGTTAGGCAACTGTTGCTTGTTCTAGATAAGTTTAGGGTTCCGTATGGTTATAAGCAGAAACCAGATTATCTTTATCACTTTTGAACACATGAAACTAAATCTATACTATATCATCATTCAGCCGAAAGTTATCGACTAATGAATACGAGGCCTTGCCAAAGCATCGTCACTTGGAAGGGTGCTTCTAAAGATCTAGCAGATTCCGAAGACCTTCACCAGGTTCGATCGATTCATCAATTCGAGGAACAACGTAAATCTATATATATTGAATGCCCATGATACACCCACTCCTATCAAAGTTGGAGACTCTACACTCGAATTAGTGGGCGACTATGTCTACCAGGGACAAATGGTCCAGTTGGGTAGGGCCAACATCGAGAAAGAGGCCAACCGTCGAATCCGACTCGGCTGGGCAGCGTTCGGGAAGTTGCGCGGTATCTTCTCGTCCAGCTTACCACAATGTCTCAAGACGAAAGTCTATGACCAGTGTGTTGCCAGTGTTGACATATGGCTCTGAGACGTGGTCGCTCACAATGGGCCTCACAGAAAGCTTACAGTCACCCAAATGGCAATGGAGAGGGCTATGCTCGGCGTTTCCTTGCGTGATCGAATCAGAAATGTAGAGATCCGCTAGAGAACCAGGGTTACCGACATAGCCCGAAGAATTGCCAAACTTAAGCGGCAGGATACATTGCTCGCAGAACGGATGGTCGATGCGGCAGAAAGGTTCTGGAGTGGAGACCGCGAACCGGAAGACGTTGCGTTGGAAGGCCTCCCACCAGGTGGACCGATGACCTGATGAAGGTTGCAGGGATCCGCTGGATGCGTGACGCACGGGACCGATCAATGTGGCGACGCTTGGGGGAGGCCTATTTTATTTATTTATTTACTTATTTCAGACAATTCCAGCCCAGAGTTAAACATGATACATCAAATTATACACAGGTAAATACCAAAATAAAATTAATTAATAATTAAATTTAAATAGTCAAAAATTCATTAAAAGTAATAATTAAAAAGGTCCAAAAATTATAAAAATGTCAGAAAAATTATAAAACAATGTCAAATGTAAAATGCCAATTGTTGAAAGCTATAAAAATGTCAAAATATTAAAAATTAAAATTATTATAAATTGTAAAACAAAATAATAACTATTGCAAAAAAAAAAAAAAAAATGTTAATCATTCTAAGTTTTTGCCTGCCCCAAGCCCGGTATACGGGTGCATGTAAGGCCTGCCACTGCCGCATGCCTATGTCCAGCAGTGGACGCCATTCGGCTGATATGATGATGATGGTAAACCAGCCAGGTACAACATATGGTTTATAGGTTCTAATACATCAGTCCACAGTTACATCACTGCACAGGTATAATTAAGTCCAAAAATATAGGTGACTAGTAGCCTATTTTACGGTAATCTTCATATTACACTAGCTTCTGCCAGCGGCTTCACCCACGTGAATGTCAAAAATTATCATAAGGGAATATATTTCCGGGATAAAAAGTATCCTATGTGCTATTCCTGACTATAATCTATCTTTGTTTCAAATTTCATCCAGATCCGTCCAGCCGTTTGGGCGTGAAGAAAAAACATACAAACACACGCAAGATTATTTTGGGTATGCGTAAGAGACAGATGTATGTGACTTGTATACATCTGTCCCTTTTTTACAATCGAACTATGATAGTATTGCCACGTCAGGGTACGGGGGCAGGGGCTCTAGATGAGTAACATTATATCAACGAAAGTATCGCTAGCGATTGAAAAAATGACAAAAATGTCTGGACTTGTCAAGCCCTATCGAAATGTCACCTGATCAATACCTGACATTGTGGCAATACGATCATGCGATCCCATCGCAGATAAGGGGGGTGACCATAAGCTCTTAGAGTAAGGTTATTTTGAGACCGCGTAAGGGACAGATGTATATGACTTGTATACATCTGTCTGTCTCTAAGAGCTTATGGTCACCCCCAAGGTTGCTACTGAGAAATTTCAGATGGGAAAACCCAGCAACAGATCAGCTGCCGCACTTGCAACTATTCAAGACTATCGAGGCGTTCATAAAAGTGATTGTATTACCATTTATACAAAGATAAGATTAAGATTAACCGCAAATAAATTGCTTTTATTATTTGACCTTTGCAATGAATTGCATTGAGCAAGTTTAGTGTGTCTCTTTGCAATAGTCATACTGAAAGTCTAGATTCAAATGTGAGTCGGACTATTTCATGTCAGTACCTAGTTAAGAATGGGGACTGCACAATAAAAGATTGCCAAACTGAAGTGACAATGAACGGAGCACAAGGAACTCGTGTTTGAGTAATAAAAGACAGATGGGTCGATTCAACGACCTTCAAAGTGAAGCAACACTTGCCGAGGTCGGTTTGGGGATGGGTCATTACAAACTGAGACTATTAGGAAACCAAATTAAGCTTGTGGTCCCGGCTTTTATTTGAAGATCTATGACAGTCATTTCGGGTATTGAGTCGAGGTATCGTCGTGTCGCAGAAGCTAGAAAACCTGTTATCAATCGAAAGGGTTACCAGGTTATTGTGCCATCGCTCCGTGTAAAATACCCTACCCCATGAAAGAGTACGAACAATTGTTCAATCACATGCGACATGAAAGATGCGATGTGGATTTCCGTCTATGTGATTGGTCGACTGTTCATCATCATCATATCAGCCGAATTACGTCCGCTGATGGACCGCCCCCATGCGTCTCGCATCCAGCGGATCCCCGCAACCTTCACCAGGTCATCGGTCCACCTCCAACTCCACCAGGCCTTCCAACACAACGTCTCCCGGTTCGCGGTCGCCACTTCAGAACGTTTCTGCCGCAACGGCCATCCGTTCTGTAAGCAATAAGCCCTGCTCACTGCTATTTAAGTTTGGCAATTCTTCGAGCTACTCTTCTGGTAATCAGCTGCAGCTGGTAATCAGTTAGATTGAAAGCCTACCTGAGCACAGTTGGACAAAGTTCTGGCAGAGGGATTGATTAAACCTACTTAAGGGCCTACACCCGCTTTAGTGCCGTAAAACGATAACTTTCTAAAGCATACTCCTTAGTAACGGCTAGGTTAAAAGGTTTGAAAAAAATATATATTTATTATTGTTTGATGTACATTATTTTTTAAACATGGTTTTTCGTATAACAAATAGTTTTGCTTTAAAAAAAATAGTTAGCAACACGATATTTTTCGCAACTTTTGGATACTCCTCCAAAACGACTTGGATGTTTGACAATATATTTACACAGAAAAATTGATGGCTGGCATTTCTTCATAACTGAAATAGCATATATAAATCAAATAATATTTTGAAAACAAAACTGTTCAAAAGGAGGTTCAAATTTTGATATTTTGGCTCCGAGCGGGCGCACGGCCAGTACTGCGTTAACACTGTGACCTAAAAATGTAAAACGATTTAAAATTACCCTCATGTAATTACCAAGTACTGCCCACAGTTTGATAAATTACAACATTTTTTACGTAAATAAGGTAATACGAACTAAAAACTGTAATTATAGGAAGCAATGTAAACTCATGTACAGATTACCATAATTACTTTAATCATGAAACTTAGATATGTATCTGTAACTTAACATAACATCACACTAGTATGCCGCGAGTGTGTGGGCAGAGGTTAAAGTGTGCCAATATTTCGACAGGTATGTTTAAGTTCCATGTTAATCACAAAACATCATCATCGAAACAACCAAACAAACAAAGACAAACAAAGAAACATACATCAACGTTCACAAACACAAACACACACACAAACACACACATCACCACACACACACATACACACACACCCATCACACACACACACGCAGTCTCACCCATCGTAATGTGTCCATTTGTGTGTTGTTGTTTGTGTCATATGTTGATCTTAGCGAACCAGGCACAAATCCAGTCCCCAGACTTGCTGGTAGGCAGAGGTAGTCTATAAAACGTCCTCATTTCGCAAGATATGTTTATGGACCATGAATGGGCAGTGCCTATTGCCTTCAATAGGTAACGAATCCAAAGTCCAGGGTGCCGCTGAGTAATTCTGATTTCCCCATAACCCATCAGTCTCCAAAGTAAGAGTGAACAGGCTTTATGATAGCAACACAAAGTTATTTTATTTCTAGTATAATCTGTGATAATGTGTTATCTGTTGTAAGGACCTGACATACCTCCCTTCCTTTTGCCTGTGGTCTATGACCAACAAGTTCTCATGTGAGTTATAGTAAATAATTAATGAAACAAGCAAATTTTATCAATTTTGCAGCCTAAATACAAACTACAGTCCGTTACAAAAACATTCCCAAAATTAAAAAGCTGAAACTATACTAAGCAGGCTTGTTCTGGTTTCGCTCGTTCCATTAAAGACTTCATCCACAGCTTACCTTCAGGCGAAACCCAGGTTAAGATCAGCCTATAGTCACAATATCGAATAGAAAAAAAACCGAAAACTTTGTAATAGAAAAACATTGTACGTATTTCGCGACCTGCGAATCGAACACAGGAACAAACAACTCCGTTGTCTCGCTAGAGACCACCCTTGACCAACGATCTAAAAGTAACACAAAATGGTGTAAAATACATGGGTATTGTTATGTTCTTGAAGGTGACATTTGGTAACAAAAAAGTTCAGTCTTTATGCTGTGATTTTAACTAGATTACTTTGAAAACATACGGAGCGGTAAAATGGGCGGGACAGCTGTTTTTTTATTACGAAAAAAATTACTTTAATGGAATTGCGCTATACCATTGTTACAAGCTAAAGGGGCCAATTTTGATCACTAATCAATCTATAATGTTCCCACTGCTGGGACACAGACCTTGTCTCTGTGAGAGGGAAGTATTGCAAAGGGGTCTAACGTTTTATTGATTACTCGTACCAGTTGGCGTCTCTGTTGACTAAGGTAACATTACCTTGAGCAAGATCCATAAGTATAGCTGTTAAACGTTGTTATAACGCGCACGGAAGAAAATATTGAAATAAAATTTATTTCTAATGTCGTAAAAATGCGGCTGAATACAAAATCAAGTGTGCCACAGTTTTCCGCAGTTTTTTCGAGAAAAAGGAGGATAACATTTTCCGAAACAACAAACTCTATTAAAACAGTATTAACTCCTGTACCTATCTTAAGGTTCCCCTAGTCGACGGCACGAACTATTTTTGCGCGGGGTTAAAATGTATGCTATCTCATTTGACAACACGTGCGAAAGAGATAGATGCTGTGGTGGCCAGTAAGTTCGCGTACGAATTAGCACTTTTGCAAGCTCGTAGCGAAATGGATGATGATTTAGGACGAAAACGAGCGCGCAAAATTTTTAAACAGAGCTTTGGGAGTCTAGATATAATGAAAAAACTACTAAATGTATATTTTCAATATAAAATTATTTGCATTGTTGAATTACTAATCTATCCCTGTATGGTGGCCGTTTTGCAATTTTCCTTATTCTTATGGTATTTATTTCCGCCCAAAGATTCGTTAAAATTAGCGTTGAAATATGGAACTTTCGACGATTTTTTGTTTACTTTAAAATGTATATTTTTTTTTCCATAATGATGAGACAAATTGATATCATTTTTTATTTTGAATGTACATCGTCAAACGGAAGTGGAGTAATCGCCAGACTACGTTTGTATGGAAGAATGATCGACTAGTGTAACCTTAATCTGCCATATTTAGAAAATATTTACAACAATAAAAAAATATAAATATACTTGCGCTAGTAGCTAAAAAACCTATGAAATTTAGAAGACCTCAGTCTACACCAGCGCCCCTAGCGCAAAATTCAAACGCGGTAGTCCCCATTCACTCATTCACATTCCTAGTGCGGGTTGATGACACATGACTGCGATATTTTGGGTCTAGGAAATGCCCGTTTCCTTACGATATTTCCTTCATTGTTTTTTTTAGTAAACCAAGTAAAGTACTGCCCAACCCTGTCAGTTGGAATTCTTCTTCGATTCTACAGGGTCAGTAAAAAAACTTTTGACAAAAAAATACTACCGACTGCCGAATAAAAAAGCTACAAATTTTAAAATAACTTTTATTTTTGGAAGTCGGTGTCTTTCATAGGTACCAATTTATTGCGTTATGGACACCGACTTCCAAAAATAAAGTTTTTTTTCACTTTGTAGTTGTAACTGCCTAATAGGTAAGTTGTTTAGTAAGGTACCTATAACGCCAGAATATATTACAGAATATCATGAAACATGAAAATAACCGGTGAAATGAGAAATCTGCGTACCCCTTAAGACCATACTGGCGTGATGTTATGTTATGAAATGGACATGCGATTACAGCAATCCCGAGAGATTTGCCGTTATTTATTGAAAAGTTCTGTTGTATATCTTCGAAGCTCTTCATCAGATCTTCACTAAATAAAAATGGCGGCCAATTTTAGAACATACTTATTCAAACAAAAAAAGAATTTTCAAAATCGGTCCACAATTGACGGAGATATCGGTGCACATACATAAAAAAAATACATAATGTCGAACATACGAGTAGAACCTCCTCCTATTCGGGAAGATTCATGAAACTCTGTAGATTTGATAGGTATCTAATCTAATAATAAAGTTTTATCTTTTTCTCTTGTTTTGTAGAGAAAATTTTATTGTTCAACTGTATTTAATAGCACTATTATAAGTATTAGAACGGACGGGATTATTGCTAATTTTTACGATCTTGTAGAACAAATAACTGTCTACACGTAGGTATAAACTATTCCTCTGTTGTCAGAAATTATCATTAATTTGTTAAGAGATCGTAGGTAGACCTACAACTTACAACCAATCCGATGCAGAATTCAATTTTTATTTATCAGTATTACAATCATACCTGCAATCATTTCGTTACAACGTTATTTAACAACAAATCTAGAACCTTCATCGTCCCTCACACTTCGCACAAAGCAATTATTTGATTTCCCAACTACAAATTGTCGAAAGATTAAAAGTTCACGCCTGCTTCGCTATTAAGCAGTGAATTACATACAATTGTATATACTTTCAGATTCGATGCACTCAAGTAGATAATGATTGTAGACAAAAAGATAATTGGGTTCTTATGTTGTTTATTTACTAAATACTTGTAGGTAAGTACTACTTAAGTTTAATCTTGATTTTGTAATGTTTTGATAGTGCAACTTACACATGGTGGCTTATTCATTTGCATGTTCATCTGTTGTGTTGCGAATTGTCCTGTATTGTCCCCATACAAGACACTAAAGCCCATATTCCAAGTCCTGTCCTCCAACTCTACTCCACCCTTAGTCATAGCGTCTGAGTCGAGTGGAGGTCCTTCGAACTAGCATGGAATATCGGCCTAAGGATTATAAACTAACAGTGTATAATGTTTCACTAAAAGCAGGCACGCCCGCAATATATGCCCGTATATTTTCCAAACACAAAAGGCTACTAAAATATTCGGCTCAGACTTTTACACGGCTTATGACCACATTATACACATGACCCTAGAACTAAGGTCGCTAATTATATTGTTCAAGCAACATGGGTGTTCCGCTAGGTACCTGTATGAGGCCTCTTTTGTTTTAGTTTTTTAGGCATGTAAAAAACGGTTTTAGGAAAATGATTGTTTGTGACAATGTAGGTTGAATTTCGTGAATGGCAAGGTTTTATCATGTGGCAAATACAACTGTCATCACAGCTGCCTATGGGTGTGACCAATACAAAGGCATCGCTGGTGCCTGACCGTCTGAGAGACAAAGATTGTAAAAGATGTATTCTGCTGTACTCGGGGTAGTTTCAGATGTTAGGTAACTTATGTTAGGATATTATATGCATTGATAAGCGCATATAAAAAACTACTATAATTATCTACTCAACGAGATCTAAACAACGATACACCACTCGATGGGGTATGTCAACAAGATGTATATACTGTGGAAATTTGAAGAATGTAGCTCCAACCGTTTAGCTGTAAAACCTGTGTGATTGACGACGGACAGACACGTGAGTGACAGCAATAGTACTCACATTACGACATTATCTTTATTCTATAATTGTGATTGTTGTTGTTTTAGAATATTTTGACATTATTATTTTGACACTAAGCTTTTTGACAATACACAATATGAAATTTATTTTCATGATAAGCGTGAGATTCACATTTCAATAATGCATTTTTTTAAACTCTTCTGTACCTATCTATTAAATTCTGACTGGTGTTAATAATAATCGTGATGTTTGTAACTATATTATTAAATTCAGATGTAATATTTTTGCATGCCGTAAGGCAAAATGTATTGGGACAATTTATTATATTCCAACTTAAACCTAACCTACATTATCAGCAAATAAATGATTTCTTTCTTTCTTTGGATCTTTCAGGTACGGAACCATAAAAAATACAGTCGAATTGAGAACCTTCTCCTTTTTTAAGTCAGTTAAAAAACAAATTAGTTCACTTTCGAATTGTGTACGCTCACTTGAATGAGATGAGCACACGGTGAGCAGCAAACTTTACAGAATACCACTACAGAAAGAAAGTATATCCAATAACAATCTTACAACGTTCATAATGAAATCAAAAACACCTGAGAATGGCGTGTCAAAACTAACATTAATCCGTTAAATTATTCAAATTGATCACAAAACTGTAACAATTTCGTTACGTAATATAATAAATTTGAGTCATTTCATAGATTTATGATCTGTGACGAATACTACGGAAGAAACTGACTCCTGTCTTATAGACGCGGTTTTGTAATTAATTGCTTGGTTTTAATGAGAAATTGACTGACGTTGGTCTTGAGGTCGCAAGCGTGAATGTAGTGTGTGAAGTTCTAGGTTTGATCTCCAAGTCGGATAACGTACAGGCATTTTCTACCAGTCGATCTTTGGATGATGCAGAGACAAATAGTGGTAGGTGCAATATTGAGAATAAATCACGATTTGGTAATATTTATTAAAATACAAAGATATACATATAAACTATAAATACATACATTATACACACAAAAAAGTAAATAAACTAAATACACGAATATACTTAAACAGATAATTGGAGAAGTTTAACGCTGTGACGATACTACTGCCAACTACTTATGAATGTGCTCGCGAACTTTCACTTTGAATGCTAATCGATCGGGTGCATTCCTAATTTTCTGGGGGAGCGCATTCCACAGAGAAATAGACTGAACGAAGAAAGAACAGTGAATGAAGTCGGTCTGGTGAGCGGGATATTGAAGAAGACGGTTATGTGAAGAGCGAAGATATTTACTATGATTGCCGGAAATGTATTGAAAGTGAGCGGCCAGATAACTAGAAGAATTGGAGGAGTCAAGAAATGAAAACAAGATAGTTAATATAAACTGTTGCTCTATCAGGAATCGGCTCGAAGCTTGGATTGTGCCTGGTTGATCTGAATAGGCTCGTGCCCGTTTACGTGGGACTTACATAATTGGTTAAATGTGGGTTTATCCTATAGGTACATATCTGCCTAGCACTACATTGAGTACAAGCGTGATGTTATGTTATGTAATCAACACCTGGTTTCTGGAACGCAATTATCGATGCGTCAAAGAATTCAAGCTATTCAAATGAAGCTGGCTGTCAAAAGACAAAAGACAAAATCTCTTTATTTCATCTAGACCATTAAGCGGCACTTTTGAATGTCAAAAATATATATTTAAAATTAATAATAACTGATTCTACCGTCCTTTCAGAAAAGTAACTTGTTATGGAGAAGCGGACAAGAAACTTCACAGCTCTTTTAAAAAAAAAGTGTTTTACAACATTTACATACATACATAAATGCATATACGTGAGGACATTGCACCAAACACTACTATACTACGTATTGGTATTATGTATGGTAAATAGGAACATGGTTCTCACATACTTACAAAAATTGCAAACATAGGCAAATTACCAAATTCAACAACAACGGAACAGTGTGCCAGTCATTTTTTTAAACAAAAAGAGAAGAAAAAAATAAAGCATTATTATATGAATATAATATAAATTGACCCGTTTGATTTTCCTACACAAAGGATTGCCCTATGGAGCAGGACCAGCATGTTCAAAAAAAAAAGGTTTTGTAAAATTCGTTCAACCAATCACAGCAACGTTAGTTACATTAATTTTCCTTTCAGAACGTGGTTACCAATCTATCAGTTTCTGAGCATCGTTCTACATTCTAGAATCTATAACATAGTAGTAGTTTCCAAAGCCTCTGACCTCCTTAGCAACGGACGAGCCCCCCTTTATGTATGACATAATATTATTATAATCTACTAAAATCTTATTAAAATTCATCACCGCTTTGTTAATAATATCTTAAATACATAATTAACAGTTCTAAAAAAGGACCACAAAACTAGTTTTTATATAATAGTACAGCTTGTCATCAAATTTTATATAAAAACACATGTTTCGTTTGATCTCGATACATGCGTTAATTTGTTTTAATATTCGTTTGGTTAACAATAAATTGTTGCTATGGCAACCATTTTGTTGCTAGACTGGCGGCAAACAGTTTTTATCATTTGAACAATATCCATTTTAACACGCTATTATTAGCATGTATGTGTCTATGAATCTATGTAACTGAATCTTTGAACGTGATTTTCACCCCCTTCAAAACGTCGGATTTATTTGAAACTTTGCACACTTATCAATGACCGCTGACAATGCAATAATTTAAATAGTTTGTCCCATTTTCTTACCATAATCTTCAGGATTAGCGGTTTTTTTATATCCGATACCCAGTAATCAATGTCTTTGTGCTAAGTAGTAGAGTACCGTGTGCTTAGACATGCGCATGGCTTAATTTTTAGTTATATTCGAAGACACGGGTGTCTTGCGCCAAGTACGCATTTCAAATAAATGCTCCGGCGAGGGAGCCTGAGAAACAGCTCTCAGATCCATGAATGACAGTAGACACGCTAATTACCAACTTCCATTACAGGGAGGCAGTTGCATTAATAAATTGTAGTTTAAAAACTTAAAAAAACACTCATTATGGCGAATTGAACCAAAAAGTAAAAAATAAATAATAGTTTAAAAAAAACACGCTTTAACAGAATTCTAAACTAAAAAGTAAAAATAATTCACAATAAATTTAAATTAAGAATAGTGTAATGTAAATGTAAAAAGCGTGGCTTACTTGATGTTCATTGTTATAATAATTTATTGACAGATATTGGTAAAAGTAGCATTTTTGAAATTTACATTTACATTACATATTATATATATATATATATATATTCTTAATTTAAATTTATTGAAAATTATTTTTACTTTTTAACCGACTTCGCAAAAAGGAGGAGGTTATCAATTCGTTTTTTTTTTTTATGTTTGTTACCTCAGAACTTTTTATTGGGTGAACCGATTTTGATGATTCTTTGATGATTCTTTTTTCTTTCTTTTTATTTGAAAGCTGGTGCTTGTCATGTAGTCCCATTTAATTTTCATCAAGATCTGATGAAGAACTTCGGAGAAATACATCAGAACTCTTCAATAAATGACGATAAAACACTCGGGATAGATGCAATCGCATGTCTATTTATTGTTTATACCATTTCATAACATAACATCACACTGGTACGCTGTAAAGGGGTACGCAGATGTGAACAGTTCACCCTGGTAAACTCTCATTGCACCGGTTTTGTTTAAGTTTCATGTTATTGGGTTCATTTATTCTGGCTTCTCTTTGGGCACTATACGCGTAGGTACCTAGCCTATAGAACTGGTACATTATGTACCACAACTAAAAAGTGAAAAATAAAAAACTTTTTTACAAAAATTACAACCGACTTCCAAACAAAAACACTACAAAGTGAAAAATAACTTCAATTTCGTAAGTCGGTGTCAAAAAAGGAAGAAACGTAAACAGGAACACCGACTTCCAAAATTGAAGTTATTTTTCACTTTGTAGTGTTTTTGTTTGGAAGTCGGTTGTAATTTTTGTAAAAAAGTTTTTTTTAGTTTGGAATTCTGTTAAAGCGTGTTTTTTTTGTTTTTTCAAACCGTTTTTTTTTTTTAAGCAAAATCAGACTATAATCTTTCCAAAGCTGGAACACAAGTCTCCTCTTTGTAAGAGATCTATTCTCCATTTGCGATAACATAAGACGTTTAAATTAGCCCATTTTACAGCCCGTTCAACCGATTTTGACTTCTATTGCGTTAGTAATACGACAAATGGTAGCTGTAGTAAACGGTTGGTTTTGGTAACAGGTTTATGCTTTTTATGTCATATGTGTACGGGATAGAACTCAAAATCGGTTGGACGGACTGTAAAAAGATTTGGAAACATGTCTAATGTTATTTCAAATGGAGTTTAGGTTGGTGGATCTCAAGTCTTCGAAGTTTTAGTTCCAGGACGTTCTAGTTTTCTCATGATTTTCTCCTTCATCATCAGTTATGGTACGAATAATCCGGTTACTAAGAACTTTTAAAATATCACTCATTTTTGTCTGACCCGGATATTCAACTCAGGACCTTAACATTTTGCAAACAAACTTGATGTCATTGGACTAGTTAGAAGATAAATATGACGACAGACCACAATTCATGTGAGTTGTAAGAAGTTCTTGTTCTCGGCCAAGTGACTCACACTCAAGGAAAACTTTAAACAAAATTTGAAGTTAACATTATTTAATTTTATGCTTTGACTGCAAAATCTGAAATTTTTCATCTTACTTCTTATCTTCTCTATATTTTATATTTTAACTAGCTTTTACCCGCGGCTTCGCTCGCAGTGAAGCCATTTTTTTTTTTTAATAAATAGTATCCTATGTTACTTCTAATACCTCCAAGAATATATGTACAAAGTTTCATGATGATCGGTTCAGTAGTTTTTGCGTGAAAGCGTAACAAACAAACTTACATTCACATTTATAATATTAGTATAGATAGTATATAGATATTATAAAGCTGAAGAGTTTGTTTGTTTGTTTGTTTGTTTGTTTGAACGCGCTTATCTCAGGAATTACTGGTTGGAATAGAAAAATTCTTTTTGTGTTGGATAGTCCATTTATCGAGGCAGGTTATAGGCTATATAACATCACGCTACAACCAATAGGAGCGGAGCATAAATGAAAAATGTTGCAAAAACGGGCTAAATTGTTCCTTTTTGAGAGCTTGTATGTACAGTACAAAACAATAAATAAGGTTGATCGAGATCTAACCTTGCTGTTACTATTTAGCGATGAGCTTCTCAGTAGGTAAGTTAATAGATAGTTCTAAGCATTGCAATATCATAACCATATTATCATCAGCATATCGCGTGGTTTAACACCAACAAGTAAGTAGCTATTAAAACCAGTTCATTAAGTCATCTACCTAATTACTAACAAACTGGTTTACTATTATTATTTATGTTTACCTGTCATTTTGTAAACGCACGTTTGGTTAGACAATGACTTATAAGTTGTAACCTAGTTTGAAAAGAAGCCGCACAGTTGCAATATGTAGACTGTCTGTTTTGGTGATGCAGTAAGTAACAGACGGGCAGACAGACAATGTAAGGCTTATTGATGAAGATATAATTACAGTATTACATACATACATAAACTCATGGCTTTTTCCCCATGGGGGTAGGCAGAAATTACAGATCGCCACCTGCTACGATCCTTACATATTTCTTTTGCTTCACTCACATTCATACATCTAGTCGTACGCGCACTCCTGTTATGAGTACTGCGCACCTAGCCTTACTGAAAAACATCACCAAAAAGGTCTATGTATGTATTTCTAGGGCGATCCCTCACTCCCAGCGTTTTTCATTCACGTCTGCCTTGTAAAATTACAGTATTACAAAATAAATATAACATCAATCCTGCATATCCGGTGATAAGACAATCGTTTATACATAGTGCGAGTACCAAATGTCAATAACTGAACACGAATCCAGACTCCGACAGCAGTGGTGGCCCAATGGTAACGGCCGCAACTTACATGTTGTAGGTCGTGGGCTCGAACTAGAGATGAAATGGGTAGCTGTTTAGCCGGATACCGGATATCGGATATCCGACCAACAATGTAGCCGGATAGCCGGATATCCAGCCGCCGAATATCTGGCGGTACATTGCCGTTTTAGTGCATCGCAAGAAGCGAGCTTGCGTAGGTGCCGCAAGAACGATTGTGCAGACTCGGTCGAATTCGGGTATTTAGGTTCATGAACGAAGTTACCAATTGTTTCAATGATTTGTTGAATTGATTGCAAACAAGATCGTTTGATGGTATTTAAATACCCTCTTTGTTATTTGAAGTATTTTTATAATTCTAAAAAAATTGCCGATGGTGCAGAAAGGTTCTGGAGTGGCGACCGCGAACCGAAAGACGTTGCTTTAGAAGGCCTCCCATCGCAACCAGCGGATCACCGCAACCATCCCATGACCTGTTGAAGGTTGCAGGGATCCGCTGGTTGCGAGACGCACGGGACCGGTCAATTTGGCGACGCTTAGGGGAGGCCTATGTCCAGCAGTGGACGGTGATATGATGCTGATGAAAAAGATTTAAGGTTTTTAATGATTTCTGAAGCTGGCCTTAATTATGAAGACAAGCAAAACCGCTTTTTACCTTATAATGCAGAGAGTTAAGTATTCATTCTTAGTGCAGTATGAGTAGATACTAATTATTTTTTTAATGTGTAGAATGAAAATTCTGTGATCATTGATTGTATTGTTGAGTGAAATAAATAGATGATCACCTTTTTTTTTTTTTTTTTTTGATCTCGCTGGGAAAAAATGCATTACGCATACCCACCCATTGGGGGAATGGGGGGGGTATGTGGGACTCCCCGGAATAAGTCCGGTATACCCACTAAAATAACCCAGCGGCACTCCCGCATCGTCTTGAATTGGAGGAGAACTGGGAAACTGGCAGAGCCTTTACGTCCAGTCCCCCGCCGACGACCGCCCGCCTTTACAGCGGGGCCTTCACGCCCCTCCCTCAGTGGAGGGGCCCGGGAACGACCGCGAGTGCTCGGCCGTTCCCGCCCGACGAGGGTGGTGACTCGTGCAATGCGAGCGAAGGCGCCCCCGCGCCTGTCGCCCGCTAGTCACCACCAGGAGGTGGGAGGAGACGATCGTACAACCGCCTTCTCCCACCCCTTCTTCGCCTGCGGTGCGGCGGCGCGAGAGGATCGTCCTCCCGCGCCCGCTCCGCCGCCTCCTTTTGCGACATCACGACCTCGCAAAAGGAGGCAACCGCCGCCCAGGCCTCCTCACTCCCCAGCATGGAGTAGACCACGCCGGGAAGTGAGAGGTCCTGCCCGATCACATCGGTCAGGGCACGGCGCAGCTCAGCCCAAGCCGGGCACACCTCCAAGGTGTGCTGCGCCGTGTCCTCCACCGCACCGCAGTGGTGGCACGCTGGGGTTTCCTCCCTCCGGATCCGGTGCAGGTGCGTTCCGAAACAACCATGTCCGGACAACACCTGCACCAGACGGAACGAGAGGAAACCATGTGGCCGCTCGAGCCAGCCCTGCAGGACTGGCCCGAGCGCGTCCAGCGTCCGGCGTCCAAAGGCGGCGGTGGCGAGGTCCTCCGCCCAATGGAGGACGATGGCGTCCCTCGCCTCCCGCCGCACGGCCTCCCGCTCCTCCATGGCGGGGCGCTCACCCAGCGCCCTACGCCGCACCGTCCAATCGTACACTCTGGCGAGCACCCATGCCTCCAACTCCCAGGGAGGGGTACCGGCCAGAGCGCACGCCGCCGAAAAGCCCACTGAGCGGTAGGCCCTCGCCACCCGCTGTGCAATGGCCCTTTGCGGCCTGCGGATGGCGGTTGCATTCTCCCTCCTCTGGAGGGAGTCCGCCCAGATGGGCGCCCCATACAAGGCCATGCTGCGCAGGATGCCGGCATACAGTCGCCGGCACCGTCCGCTCGGCCCCCCGAGGTTGGGGAGGAGCCATGAGAGGGCGTCCGCGGCTTTCAGCAGGCGCGTCGACAGCCCGCTAAAGTGCGGGCCGAAGCGCCACCTTCTGTCCAGCACTAGGCCCAGATATTTCATCTGGGCCTTCACCGCTATAAATAGGATGATCACCTAAATTTGATGTTGTTCTAAAAGCCAGTATCCGGCCGGATCGGCGCTTGTTATCTGGTATACGGCCGGATAGTAATTAGGCGCCAGATATTTACCTGATATCCGTTTCATCTCTAGTTCGAACCCAGGCAGGCGTTTTACTTTGTGTAAATTATTTCATCACCGCTGCTCATAAAACGGTGAAGGAAAACATCGTAAGGAAACCGGCATATCCTAAAACCAAAAATTCGAAGACATGTGACATCCACCAAACTGCACTGGGCCCGCGCGGTGGATTCCCTCTCACTGATTGGAGGCAGGTTGCAGGTTGTTCCGTATGGTGCCGGACGTTAAGAATTTCACCATCCCATGTCTTCCCGTGGGTGTCGTAAGAGGCGACTAAGGGACAAACCAGAGAATGGGCAGCAGCGTTCTCTGTGCTTCTGTAACAACCATACTGCGATCGCCAACCCGCCTGCCAAGCGTGGCGATTATGGCAAAACCCCCCCAATGAAAAGCACAAATAAAAAATGGCCCCTAGTACCCGGCAGCCTGCCTACCCTCGACTACGGTAGCGGTCGAGGTTACGGCATGGCAAGGGGTGCAAAGAATCTCCGGACGAGATCCGGCTACCCCAACAATCACCGACGACTGGACCTGGCAACGTACAACACGCGCACACTTCGGACCGACGAGAAGATCACCGAACTCGAAGAGGAATTGAGCAGGTTGCGATGGAGTATTATAGGGTTATCTGAAGTCCGAAGAGAGGGGGAGGACTCGATAATCCTCAAATCCGGTAACCTGCTCTATTTCCGAGAGGGTGACCGGCAGTCCCAGGGTGGTGTCGGGTTTATCGTCCACAAGTCCCTTGTGAACAACGTGGTGAAGATCGAGAGTGTGTCGACCAGGGTGGCGTACCTTATACTCAGAATATCCTCAAGATATTCGCTGAAGGTCATACAGGTCTACGCTCCAACCTCGGCACACCCCGACGACGAGGTAGAGACCATGTATGAGGATATCTCCAGAGCCATGCATGGTTTCAAAACTCACTTCACCGTTGTCATGGGGGACTTCAACGCGAAACTGGGCAAACGAGACGAGGATGAGCTGCAAGTGGGGCAATTTGGAGTTGGACGTCGGAACCACCGGGGTCACCTACTGGCCAGTTTTATGGAGAAGGAGGGCCTCTATATGATGAACTCCTTCTTCAAAAAGCGTGAACACAGGAAGTGGACCTGGCAGAGCCCCGATGGTGCAACAAAAAATGAGATTGACTTCATCATGTCAACCAGGAAGCAAATGTTCAATGATGTCTCTGTGATCAATTCGGTAAAAACCGGGAGCGATCACCGCATGGTAAGAGGCACATTGAACATTAATATTAAGCTTGAAAGGTCTCGACTGATGAAGTCCACGCTCCGTCCAGCACAGATCCAGGTCCAAAACCCCGAGAGCTTTCAGCTCGAACTCCAGAATCGTTTCGAGTGCCTAGGTAGCTCAGTGGACGAATATAGCGACGGGTTCGTGGAAGCTGTCCATACGGTCGGGTCTAAGTTTTTCAAGACCCGTCGTACAGATAGAAATAAAAAGATCTCTGATCCTACCCTCAAGCTTATGAAGGAGAGGCGTGAGATGATCCTGCAGTCTTCAGATGGGGCGTGCAAATACCGGCAGCTCAATAGACAGATCTCTAAATCCTTGAAAAGAGACCTCCGCCGCTTTAATATCGAGCGTATTAAAGACGCGATTGAGCGAAATAAAGGCTCCAAGGTTTTTTCAAGGGATCTGGCTATTGGGCAGAGCCAGCTAACGAAACTGAAGACCGACGATGGCAGGACCGTATCCGCCAAACCGGAGCTTCTGAGGGAGATCGAGACATTCTATGGGCAGTTATACACATCAGTCAGCAAGCCCGTTGCGAGTCTAGCAAACGACCCAAGAGCTAGATTGACCCGTCACTATACCGAAGATATCCCGGATGTCAGCCTGTACGAGATTAGGATGGCTCTGAAACAGCTTAAAAACAACAAGGCGCCGGGTGATGACGGAATCACGGCTGAACTCCTGAAGGCGGGTGGAAAACCGGTCCTTAAGGCCCTTCAGAAGCTGTTTGATTCCGTCATACTCGAGGGCAAAACGCCACAGGCATGGTGCAGGGGTGTGGTGGTACTTTTCTTCAAGAAGGGCGACAATGCCCGGCTGAAGAACTATAGGCCCATCTCACTTCTTAGCCATGTCTACAAGTTGTTTTCAAGAGTCATCACGAATCGTCTCGCGCGCAGGTTTGATGATTTCCAGCCTCCCGAACAAGCCGGATTCCGAAAAGGCTTTAGCACCGTAGACCACATACATACGCTGCGGCAGGTTATACAGAAGACCGAAGAGTATAACCTGCCTCTCTGTTTAGCGTTTGTGGACTACGAGAAAGCCTTCGATTCGATCGAGACTTGGGCTGTACTGCAGTCTCTCCAACGGTGCCAGATCGACTACCGGTACATTGAGGTGTTGAAGTGTTTGTACAAAAACGCCACCATGTCAGTCCGTCTTCAGGATCAGACCTCGAAACCAATCCTTCTCCAGCGTGGCGTGAGACAGGGAGACGTAATTTCTCCGAAACTGTTCACTGCTGCGCTGGAGGATGTATTCAAGGTTCTGGACTGGAGGGGCCTAGGCATCAACGTTAATGGCGAGTACATCACTCACCTTCGGTTTGCCGATGACATAGTGGTCATGGCTGAGACCATGGAAAGCCTCAGTAAAATGCTGGATGACCTCAGTAAAGCTTCCGAAAGAGTGGGTCTTAAAATGAACATGGACAAAACCAAGATCATGGTGAACGCCCATGTAGCACCCACTCCTATCAAGATCGGAGACTCTACACTCGAAGTTGTAGACGATTATGTCTACCTGGGACAAACGATCCAGTTGGGTAGGTCCAACTTCGAGAAAGAGGTCAACCGTCGAATCCGACTCGGCTGGGCGGCGTTCGGGAAGTTGCGTGGTATCTTCTCGTCCAATTTACCGCAGTGTCTCAAGACAAAAGTCTTTGACCAGTGTGTGTTGCCAGTGATCACCTATGGGACCGAGACATGGTCGCTCACAATGGGCCTTATCAGAAAGCTTAAAGTCACCCAAAGGGCAATGGAGAGGGCTATGCTCGGCATTTCCTTGCGTGATCACGTCAGAAATGATGATATCCGCAGGCGAACTAAAGTTACCGACATAGCCCGGAGAATTGCTAAACTTAAGTGGCAGTGGGCAGGGCACATTGCTCGCAGAACGGATGGCCGATGGGGCCGAAAGGTTCTGGAATGGCGACCGCGAACCGGAAGACGATACGTTGGAAGGCCTCCCACTAGGTGGACCGATGACCTGGTTAAGGTTGCGGGAAGGCGCTGGATGCGAGACGCACGGGATCGGTCAATGTGGCGACGCCTGGGGGAGGCCTATGTCCAGCAGTGGACGTCTTTCGGCTGAAATGATGATGATGATGATGATGATGATGATTGGAGGCATGTTTCCACATTAAAAGGCCGATGATTACCTTTTCCTGACTTCAGAATCAAACCAAAAACTCAGTATTGTAGCTAATGACGCATAATCATTGAAGCAATTTAGTTTTGTTTGCGATTACTATAAAAACAAACTACTGTAACTCAGGGAAGTACTTATGAATTACAATTTCTTAGCCTATAACCTCACTGCAATCTTTTACGGTTCCTCGAACTACTCAATGGATAATTAGCATATTTATTGACCTTTATTCTTGCTTAACTAACTACCTCGTTAGTCGTTGGTCTATAGATACAAGCGAAACTGCCTGCGGCCTTTCCGGCCAAAGTAGTGTTGGGTTTTTCCATAAGCTTATCTTGGACATCGCTGGCAACGGTGAAGGAAAACATCGTCAGGAAACCTATTGTAATAGACCACTAGATTACACACACACACACACACTAGACAACAGAGCTAGTACAAGCAGGTAGGTCAGTGGGTAGAAAAATACTCAAGGATATACTACTATACTAACGTGTAGTTGGTAATTCAGCAATAACACACAGTTTGGACTTTGAACTATTATTTACATTAACTTTCCACTTCACATTAAGTTAACATCAACTCCATATAATATATCCACTTAGGTCAACTCTAGACTAAACACTTAGGAAGTATGGGTGTTGCAAGCACGTCCTGACTAGACTGCCCAACTTAACTGACCCAATCTGCCTCGTGTCCGAAAAATCCTCCTCCAATCGACAACCGTCATTAGATGTGACGTCATTTGACATTCGAATATTTTCTAGGATAATCAATTTAACAACTTATAATACTATTTTATGTTAAAAATAAATTATTTAATTCTTTACAAATAAAAGATGTATTAATAAAAAAAAACTAACACAATACTTATAGAAAACTAACGACCCACCCCGGCTTCACACGAGTTTTCTGTTGTTTGCGTTAGTTTTTATTTTACGATAACTCCTAAGATATTCATTTTAATTATATGGTGTAATCAATTATCATAATTTGCATGAAATGCTTAAGGTAACTAATGTATTTAAATTTATACGCATTAATACTATATTCGTCTAAGTAGCTTTCCAATTACCGCATTGTAGGTGACCATTTTTAGGGTTCCGCAGCCAAATGGCAAAAAAAGGAACCCTTATGGATTCGTCATGTCTGTCTGTCTGTCCGTCCGTATGCCAAAGCCATTTTATTCGAAACTATTAGAACTATGCTGTTGAAACTTGGTAAGTAGATGTATTCTGTTAACCGCATTAAGATTTTCACACAAAAATAGAAAAAAAAACAATAAATTTTGGGGGTTCCCCATACTTAGAACAGAAATTCAATTTTTTTTCATCAAACCCATACGTTTGGGGTATCTATGGATAGTAGGTCTTCAAAAATGATATTTAAGTTTCTAAAATCATTTTTTTCTAAACTGAATAGTTTGCGCGAGAGACACTTCCAAAGTGGTAAAATGTGTCCCCTCCTGTAACTTCTAAAACAAGAGAATGATAAAACTAAAAAAAATATATGTTGTACATTACCATGTAAACTGCCACCGAAAATTGGATTGAACGAGGTCTAGTAAGTAGTTTTTTTTAATACGTTATAAATCGTAAACCGCAATTTACCAAGTACGGAACCCTTCGTGCGCGAGTCCGACTCGCAATTGGCCGGTTTTTTGTAGAAGTTAGTAAGCTATCATTAAAAGATATATACCATTGCGGAGTTTTCTGAAGACCAATAAAAGAGGAACAATTCTACCATACATTGTTTTGTTATATTTTAAAGGGATTCGGCAGTGTTTCCGATGAAAACGCCCAGGTGGCTTGACGTATGCCGTAATTTTCAACAATTATCATCATATTCCAACCAATTTTCAGAAAACCTTAACAAATTATACACCTAAACCTTTCCCATGAATCACTGCAAAACCGCATGAAAATCTGTTCGGAAGCTTTTGAGATTATCGCGAAAAGACAGACGGACGCGAAGGGGGACTTTGTTTTATATGTAACTAGCTGTCCCACGTGGCTTCGCTCCCGTCAACTGGCTACCTACCTACACTACATACATGATTGTTGCGTAACTTCAACCGTTTACGCAGCGCACGCAACGAAAGCTCTCAAAAAGGATTATTTTTTCCCGTTTTTACAACACTTTTCATTTATGCTCCGCTCCTATTGATCGTGGCGTGATGTTATAAAGCCTATAACCTTCCCCGATAAATGGACTATCCAAGTCAAAAAGATTTTTTCAATTCCAACCAGTAGTTCCTCAGATTAGCGCGTTCAAACAAACAAACCAACAAACAAAATCTTCAGCTTTATAATATTAGTATAGATGATGATATAATGATCAATTCGCCTTGAACAAGCATGGTGATCAAAGCTTGTGCCTTTTCTATATGAGTAAAGGCCTTTGCTCTGCAGTGGGCCAGATGCAAGCTGGTATTATATCCTTTAAAAGAAAAACATTGAAAAATATAAAAAATAGAGA